>OX465298.1:199621467-200947187 GCA_949987735.1 Leucophora obtusa
GACAATTCAAGTGATCAAAATAACAGTCTGGTGATTTACAAAATTTGCTTTTTCATATAATTTTGTTTAAAAACTACGTAAGTCAGCACAGACGATCACCGCATTCATCACCTGGATTTACAAAATACAAAATTTTAAAAAAGTGTAGTGTTTTAAGAAATTAGGCAATTAGGTAGTTTTACAATTCATTTATTTGTTGCCAGATGTTTGTGAAATGTGTATAATTCCTAAAAATAGCATTAAAATTTTCAAAGTTGAAAATTGTTTAAAAAAAATAAAGAAGATAAAACAATATGGCGAAAAGTAGATGCCAAAAGTGAAAAAAGTTAGAAAAAATTATAAAATAATATAAAATTTTATGTTAATGTCATATGGAATTGTCGGTGGGTAAGGCTAAAGGACAATCTCAAACGGATATGGCTTTATATTCACATAAGACACAACTATCGGTGCGTTTACAAATTTATCGTCCACATTTTCTTCAATGGGTTCACCTAAAACTTTTCGGTTAGTAAAACTATTGTATAATCAAAATAAAATAGATAATAACTTTCATTTTTATTTGCATTGCAGTTTAATCGTCTAATTCATAATCTTTTACAACAGTCTTATTGCAGGATTTGAAGCTAATTTGTGAAAAACAGTATTCATATTTGCTTAATAACGAAGAAAATAATAAAGGTTTATAGTTGGTACTCATTAACTTTAAACCTTTTTTAAAGTTTGGAGTAAAGAAGCCATCATTTAATTGTTAATTATTTCATTTGCAGGCATGAAATGATTTATTAAAACCATCCCATCCCTAGAATAAGTGGCTTCCAACAACTTGCATCCATCAAACTGAAAAAAGCTACAACAATTGCGTAGCCAATGACCTTTTTCGAAAAAATTTACAAAAACAATATAAAAATAAAATCAAAAAGAAAAACAAAACAGTAGTGATGTACAGATTATCAAAACATTATTCGAAATTCGATTACTTTTGTATGCTTCGAATAATATGTTCTAAAAAATTACTTTTTTACACACATTTCCATTGATTTGCTTTATAAATAAAAAAAAAATATTTTTAATGGCTTTTAAAATTATCTTAGCACATCATTAGTTCTCTAATTTAAGAAAATACATTTTCACTTCCAATTAGCGGGTCAATCATTTACCAAATTTGTACATCACGACTTATTTGGGAGAAGAGAGAAAATAAACAATAGTGTTGCCAGTATCTAATCGAAAAATTAATTTATAGTTAAAATACGATTATGAATCAAGATTTCTAATAACTCTTTATTAAGCGAAATATATACTTTAACTATAGCAAGCTTCAAATATCAAATAATTTTTTTTTTATGAATTAGCACATTAGTTTTTAACAAGTTGATGCCATCTGGAAATGGTTGACTGATTATCCAGAATATGCTGATTGTCATTTTTCATGGTTGCAGTCACAAGCTAGGGGTGATCAACATGTTTTAGACCTGAAGGCTGTTATTTATATGGTACAACGATTGAGACTGGAAAAGGAACTAGTATTACAATAGGACAGGCTGACAATGCTTTGTTTGGAATGGTAACAAATTAAAAAATTCGTTTTTATATTGTAATTAAATAGTTTTACAAATTCAATATTTTCAACAAAAATGAAGATTATAATACTTTAATTTGTATCCAACTATTAATACCAGTTATAATTATAAAATAAATAATTAAATAAATTAATCAAATTGTTTTAATAAGGGAGAAGGAAAGAGCTAAATAATTTAACGTAAATTAATAAATAAAATATGGCTTAAGTTTAATAAATTAGTGCTAACAATTCCAAAAACAGAATAACAAATATTTACCAAGTTTTTTTTGTATAGTTATTGTTAGTTTTTGTTTTCTTATTTTATACCAAGCATATTATATAAGTTATACCCAAAACTTGGGTAGAGCTATAATACATACTAAAACTAGGTAACTTATACCCTTATTTTATGTAATTTCCCCCTTTTTATTTTTTGCGTGTACAGACATAATAAATTAAATTTTACAAAAACAATTTTAAATTTTGTATTTTCTTAGAAATTTATTAATTCAGTTCGAGGCCAATTTCCTTATTATGAATTAACATAATAAGTACTTTTTTTAAAAACTGTTATTTTTCTTCATCAGGATATTCTCCTAATAAATACTTCACAGAGTTTTTGCTTTCAAAAACCTCTAACACTTTCAGGAATGAAAAGACGATCGTTTCGGGGATTTTCCAAGTCCCCTTCTTCAGTTTTTTTTAGAAAGTGGTGGCAATAGTGCAATGCAAATTGAAACATCAAAATTTCATATTAAACGTAGTCTACTACATCAACGAAATGAGAATGGAGTAAACAATAAAATATGTTTTCGAAGTCTCTGCAAAGACATAACCAACAATAGAAATATTATGAAAGTTTTTGTTTTTGTATTTCGTACCATCGGTACAAATAAAATACAAATTTTATTTTTACCACTTCTTTGTCAATTACAAGGAAGGGGCAAAAAACATTTCTCCGTACTGCGAGTGTTGTCAAAATGTTGGGTTTTAATTTTTATTCAAAAAAATAAAAATTGTTTTTTCGACCTTTTTATTAATTAATTAGAAATTTATTAATTCAGTTCGAGGCCAATTTTCTTATTATGAATTAACATAATAAGTACTTTTTTCAAAAACTGGCTTCGAACTGAATTAATAAATTTCTAATTAATTAATAAAAAGGTCGAAAAAACAATTTTTATTTTTTTGAATAAAAATTAAAACCCAACATTTTGTATTTTCTTTTGCCTTTTTGTTTTAAAAATATTTGAAAACTGTGTTTTGACAATTATAAATTCAAAAAATATTTATAAACAGGGCAACCAGTATATTATTGATAAAAACGACAATAATAGTTGTTTAAGATTATGATAGTTATCTAACTTTTTTTAAAATTCAACTATATAGTTTGTTAACTATCTTACTATGGAATTTTATCGGTGTAGATTTAAGGCCAATATATACGGCCAAAATGCAGGACAAGCATTGTGGTGGTATTAGTGCAAATGTGTTTGTATGTGTTACACCGACGATGATTAAAACAAAATCAAAGATATTAGATTTTGTGCTCGCATGACGTACGAATTTGATTGATCCAGCATGTTCTCATTTTTTATGTGACTTCGAAGCAAATGGTTGTGAGATGTCACGAAACCCTGGTCATAGCGTACCGGAAATAGCCCCTACTTGTCCAGCTACCTCACGGACGACAGGGGAGGTAAGACCCGCTATTTCCGGCAGAGGGTCGGACACTAAAATTTATAAAAACCTACACAAAAACTACATAAAAACTAAACTTATAAAAAAAAAACTCAAAAACTAAAACAAAACAATGAGCTAACACTGGGACAGAATCCCACAATTACTCAAACAAAATCCCCATTAAACCCTTACAGTGAGGTTACATGATCAAGATTTTGCTTTCATGTTGATAACACATACTGCTTGTCAAAATCAGTTGAACTTGAAGCTGTGACGTATGCTGCATGCAACTTGATAGTCAATTTTGCTTTCAAGATGCCGTCGTCAAGGAAAGAACTAAAAATGCTCGCCTCTGTGGGCTGTTTCCGCACTGTAGGCTGTTCGAAAAGACTTTATTTTTTTCTTCACATATTCCACAGACATTTTAATGTCAGCAGAAATTGATTTTTTATTTATTTTTATTTTTAAATCATTTCGTCGATATACCGCAATATTCACATTTCGTATTTTTTCAATCGTCTTTTATTGCGGCACAATATTTGTATAAAGAAAAATAAATTTACAAGAAATTGATCAGCTGTTTAAAACTTGACCGTCAAGTTTTCCCAAAACTTGAAAGCAAAAATTGATATCAAGTTGCTGTTCAATTTTTAAAATGTGAGTGTGTTAGTAAAAAAATGTGAGTGTATTGAAACTTGAAAGGCAAAAATTTATCGTATAACCCCTATGTTACATAAAAACCTACACATAACTAACAAAAAGATACTGTATTTTCCTAAAAAAAACAGACGGACGAAAACCTACAATAAACAGAACTGAAACAAAACATTTCGAAGACAAAAGATGGAGCTGTTCCCCCCTAGCCTGCCCACCCTGCCGTGGTAACATACACTAGACGACGATTATGTTACCCCACAAACACTACACTGGTCACTTTAACACATACTTACGTTAACACACCATTTTAACACTTTAGCCAGACATTTTCTTATTAAAGTTCAGCCAAATGAAAACATGTAAAATTCTTTTCTTTAAAATAATAAATATAATAAAATTTATTCAATATAAAATTGGCCCTAGTTTTCCTTAATTAAATACGATAAATCCTAAAACTAAACAGTAACTAAATAAAAAAAATAAAAAATTTATACAAAATTTAAAATTTAACCTTATTTGAACTAACATAATACAATTAACAAAAAAACCCTAACACTAACAAAAATCCCAAAAATACACCTACAATATCTATACTAATTTAAGCCCAAATTAGTTTGGAAGTATCGTAAAAAAAGTAACGTATCATTCACATAATGAATAAAAAGAGTATGAAAAATAAAAATATTGTATTTTTTATCATTTTCTTGTGCATAGAATTAAATGTCAAGTAATAAAATAGAAAATTTCTATTTTCAACAGAACTTTTTTACGATTTTACTTGACAACAGTTTCAATGCATAGAAAAAAGATACTGTTTAGGGCTTGCCTAAATAAAAAACACGGTCCTTTTTTGATTTTAATTTAAATTTAGCTTTTATTTAGTTTTAAGTTTTATTTTAAATTGTGTTGTAATTTGTGTATAATTTTTAATTTCTAATTGTTGTAATTTGTATTGTAATTGTAATTTTGTTTTTATTGTAATGTGCCACTGTTTTTTCACTGTTCACTATGTTTGTTCTGTTTCTGTGTTATTTGTACAAAGGTTTAAGTTAGAGTGTTTTTAAAAAAATTTGGTTTACGTATTGATGCTTTGGAATGCATCAATACGCATTCTTCTTAACAACAATAACAATATGTAAAAGCAAATTCAGCTAAACCGTTGATTACAGTGCAGTTGATTAGTTTAGTGGCACACTAATGGGCATTAGTTTAGGGGCATCTCTAAACATTCTCCCCCCCATGATTGGTGCAATGGTGATGTCATCTTTTGGGTTTACAAGTTGAAGCATTTGATTGTTCTGAGTTTCTTGGGGCTTCTTTTGTAGACATCATTCCTTTTAGATTTGTGATGAAGGCTTCGAAGAAGGTCATGTTAGTTTGTGTATAACACGACTATTTTTGTAATAGGTCTAGTGCATATTCCATTAGCTGTTCGTATGTCAACTACTCGACTGTTTTGATCGGGTCCTAAGTAGGTTTTAACAATACGGCCTAATTTCCATTCGTTGGGTGGAAGATTATTGTCTTTGATGACGACCAGATCATTGACTTTAACGTTTTCTCGTTGATTTTTCCATTTATATCTGCGATGAAGTTCAGTTAAATATTCAGATTTCCATCTTTGGCAAAAAGATTGATAGATGACCTTGATGCGTTTCCAGCGGTTGATTAACGTCAAATTTTCAGTGCATAATTCAGGTTCAGCTGGGGTCATTAATGGAGCGCCAATGAGAAAGTGTCCAGGGGTCAATGGAGATAGGTCATTAGGGTCATCGCTAGCAGGACTTAAAGGTCTAGAGTTTAAACAGGACTCAATTCGAGTCAAAATTGTAGACAGCTCTTCAAAAGTAAATTTCATATTGGGAATCATTTTTCTTAAATGGGTTTTGAAAGATTTTACGCCTGCCTCCCAAAGTCCGCCCATGTGAGGGGCACTGGGAGGAATAAATTTCCAGTCAAGATTTTGATGGCTATAGTGATGAATCACCTGGGTTTTCAGATTTTTTATAAACTCTAGGCGGTCTTTTTTGATAAGTTCTGCTGCACCAACGAAATTTGTTCCATTGTCGGAATAGACTAGAGCTGGGCATCCACGTCTTCCAATAAAACGTGCAAATGCGGCTAAAAACGCTTGAGAAGACAGATCACTTACTGCTTCGAGATGTACGGCTTTTGTAGTAAAACACACGAAAATGCAGACGTATCCCTTTGTGATGAGACATGCTCGGCCAGTGAAATTTCGTATGTTAAAGGGGCCTGCGTAATCGACTCCCGTAGTTTCGAAAGGTCGGGAGATATTCGTTCTTTCCGGCGGCAATGAAGCCATGATTTGATTTTGTGTCTGTTTTTTGTATAAGACACAAGTTTTGCAATTGTGTATCACACTTTTAACTAGGGGCCTCAATCTAAATATCCAGAATTCAGTTCTTAGAACTCGAATCATGAGTTGATTTCCACCATGTAACGTAATTTTATGGGTAAATTCGGTAATCAATCGAGTGAATTTAGAGTTATGAGGCAGCAAAATTGGATGACGTTCGTTATACGTTAGGGCTGGCGATTGAACAAGACGCCCATTTGCTCGAATGATACCTTGTCCATCTATGAACGGATTTAGGGTCAAAAGGCTGCTGCTGGATGAAATTTTGACTTTTTGTGATAACTTTTGATAGTCATCTGAAAAACAATGCTTCTGAGTCAAAATTATAAGGCGATTTTTGACCTCTTTAATTTCATCTGATGTGATTTCTAGCGAGACAATTCGAAGATGAGTCCGATTTGCGCCCGTATTTCGCCATAATCGTAAAATGTATGCGATTACCCTATAAGCACGGGGTAGTGATGAAAAGCGTACCAGTGGGTCTTCATGAACGGTGTTTATTAAAACTTTTGTAGGTTTTGCTTCAACTTTTGTATCTGTCGGAGAAATTGGTATGGGCCATTGATTTTTTTTTAATTTTAACCAGGGAGGTCCAAACCACCATAAGTTATGTGTTTCCAATTCTTTTGGTGTACACCCGCGGCTAGCGACATCTGCTGGATTTTCTTTGGATTCGACATGTTGCCAATTTTGAGTTCCAACTTTTTTCGATATTTCAGAAACTCGATTTCCCACAAATGTATTCCATGAGCATGGCGGTTTCTTTAACCAGGCTAGCACAATTGTAGAATCGGTCCAAAAATGGGTCTTCAAATTTCGTACCTGAAGATTTTGTAGAATTCCATAAGTTAAATTTGCTAACAAAACGGCTCCACATAGCTCTAGACGGGGCAATGACACTTTTTTGATGGGGGCCACACGGGTCTTAGCGGCCAAAAGAAAAGTGTGAACATAATCGTATTCATGCTGGATTCTAATGTATAGCGTCGCCGAATATGCCTTTTCTGAGGCGTCGCAAAATCCATGGATCTCCACGTCACAGGAGGGGTTATAATGAATCCAACGTGGTATCTTCAGTGTATTAATTGAAGGACAATTTTGTACGAATTTTTGCCATTTCATGTAGGTGAGAGTTTTCAAGATGTCATCCCAGTCGATTTTATCTAACCAAATTTGTTGCATGATTAATTTGGCATCGACAATGATTGGGGCCAGCCATCCGCATGGGTCAAAGAATTTTGCAATTGTCGATAAAACTTCGCGTTTAGTGTACGATTGTTGTATTTCGACTTCTGGAGCTGTGAAAGTGAAAGAGTCTGAAGAAATGTTCCACTTTATCCCAAGGGTCTTTGTTCCAGCATTTTCGGATAAGTTTAACCAATCAAGAGGTAATAGTGTCTCGTTTGGCAAATCCTGGATGACTCGTGGGTCGTTTGAAGTCCATTTCATCAGGTCAAAACCGGCAGATTTTAGAACACTAGATAGTTCTTTTCTTGATTCGATGGCAGCGTTTAAAGTGTGCCCTCCGGCTAAGACGTCATCTACGTACATATTTTGCTTTAAAATATGTGATGCTAAGGGGTGTGTATGTTTGAAATCTTCTGCTATTTGGAGCAGCGTTCTAATCGCCAGGAACGGGGCACAATTAACTCCAAACGTCACTGTTAGGAGTTCAAAATCTTCAATTGGATCATTTGGAGATTTTCTAAATAATATCCTTTGATATTTGGTTTGAGTGGGGTGTACTAATATTTGCCGATACATTTTTGTGATGTCGGCATTGAAGACAAATCGGAAGAATCTCCACTTCAGTATTTGGAGCACTAGGTCCTGTTGAAGTATGGGTCCTGGATGAAAAATGTCGTTCAAACTTCTCTTATTTGAAGACGGGCTGGAGGCGTTGAAAACTACTCTAAGTTTTGTGGTTAGCCTATCAGGTTTTATTACTGCGTGATGCGGCAGGTAATAATTTGGGGTACTATTTATATCCAGGGGAGAAACTTTCCGCATATGTCCCAGCTCAAGGTATTCCAGAATTACCTGATCATACTGTTTCTTAATGTCAGGCTTTTGGCTAAGAATCCGTTCCATTCTTAAAAATTGGGCCATGGCGATATTTCTTGAATTCCCTACCTCTTTATCATTTTTAAAGGGCAGGGTAAATAGGTATCTTCCATTTTCGATTCTACGAGTTGTAGATTGGAAGTTGGTTTCACAAAATGTGTCCTCATCTGACCTCAAAATCTTTTTTGGGGTTTCCTCCACCTGCCAATAGCGTGTAAGGATTTGGTCATGGGACGTTGTATTGAGTAGTGAAACAGCATTTTCTGTACGATTTGGTGTATTTGATGGTCCCCCCACTACCCAGCCAAATACGGTTTTTTGCGCTAAAAACGATCCTACAAGGCGCATAGGTGTTTTGCAACAAACTATTAATGGGCCTATATCGAGGCCGATTACTAAGTCGACAGGGCGACTCTGATAAAAATGAGGGTCTGCAAGTTCTAATTCTGCAGCCTCACTTAGATTTGGTAGATACAACGTTTGGCTTGGCAAAAGTAGCGACATGTCTTTTACCACTTGTGCCCAGACCTCTAACTTGAAATTAGAGTCAACTCTGGAGCAAAGATTAAACAAACAGGCTTTGGTAGAAGTACCCGAACCGTTAGTCATACCACTGTAATGAATTAGGTTTCGTGTTGAGGGTAGCTTCAACTTGTTTTTTAATTTTTCGGATATAAACGTTGTTTGTGATCCAGGGTCGATGATAGCTCTTGCCTGGAATCGTTCGCCTTTGGTTTCGATTTCTACGATGGCAGTGAACAGTAAACTTTCCTCGTTGTTTGGGGGTTTCGTTTGTAAGGTCAAGGTTGTCGTTGAGGGAATTGCAAATTGTGAATTTGAAGTGGACTGTATGTTTGATGCTAGGGCTGCGGCGCTTGTACTCGGCCGCACCGTGTTGATTTCTTGAGTTGAAGCTGTAGAATGGAATTCTGTCCCCTTGTGTAACATCGTATTATGTTTTTGGTGACAGACCCTACAACTATATTTACTTTTGCAATCCTTGACCCTATGATTAACACCGAGGCAGTTGTAGCATGTATTTGTGACTCTAACTATTTGAATTTTATCATTTACATTTTTTTCTAAAAATTTGGGGCAATTTCTTAATGGGTGGGCCTCTTTACAATGAGGGCAATTGTACTTAGAATTATTTTGAATGCCCCTGTTTGGTTGTGAGTGATTTTTCTGTTTTGACCTATTATTGATTTGTGAGGTATTTATTTGTAATGAATGGACTTTTTTCTCCCTATTTGAGGGGTTGTTTTCGGTTTGAGGTTGAACACTTGGTAATTTTGTTGCCTTTATGTTTACGCTGGACTGTAGAGTTTTAAATTTTTTTGTCAAAAAATTATCAAATTGCGTCCAATTTGGTATCTCTGCACAGTCCTCAAGTGTATTTTCGAATTCCTCTACAAATATTCGGGGAAGTTTTATCTGGCATATAAAAACCATGATTGGGTCCCAACAACAATAATTGATTCCTAAGGTATTAAGTGTTTCTAAAATACCGTTAGCTGCGCATTGTAGTATTTGAACTGAGGCAGGTGAATCAATAGAAACGTTTGGGAGATCAAAAAGAATCCTAAGTTGTGCATTTACTTGTTCCCTTTTATTGTCATAACGTTTTAATAACCTATTCCAAGCAAGGTCAAATCCCTCATTGGTCATAGGTACGTTTCCAAGTACAATGTTAGCGTCGCCTCCAATTTTTTGTTTCAAATAAATCAGCTTTTCGATTTTTCGCATTTTGTCGCTTCTTACACAGATGGCCGTGAAAAGATCCCGAAATGTGGGCCATTTTGTGGGTTCCCCGTAAAATGGATCCATATCACACTGTGGCAACCTCATATAAGAAACTGAATTATTGTCTAATGTTGGAGGGCTAGAGGAAGATTGACGACCTAATTTATTTTCTGCTGACTCATTTGTTTCTGATAAAGCCTGAATTTCCGCATTTATAGAAGCAGCACAACTTTTATATGCTGTGAGGGCCTCTTTGTACCGATTCCGAAGTTTAGTTTTGTCAATTGGTTTTGCGTCTGGTCCTTGCTTTAAATCCCGGCACTCTTCATAAGTTCTTTTGACTTGGGTCCAAAGAGAGTCGAGTTCGACGCGAAGAATTTCTAGAGCGTGAATATTATCTTCGGCTCCGGTCTCAGAATGAAAACTTTCAAAATCCAGCAAGTCATTTGTGCAGTTAACGAATTTATCAAGAGGCATTTTGAATTCAATAGGACGAAAAAAGTAAGGTCAAACGAAAAAGGATGTTAAACTTGAATCAAAAAGGTGAATACTTTCAATAAAAAGATATTTTTTGTCAAAAAGAATGTTGATAAAAGTCGGCAAAATTTTAATTATCAGCAACTAATTAATTTATATGGGTCATAAAAGTACCTGCTAGCGATAAAATGAGATCTTATAACAAATTGGGTCAAAATTTTAAATCCCGATTTGTTATTATAAATGTCCCCGGAAATTTTACAAAATGTCAACAAGCGGCAACTCTATTATTTCCTTTAACAATAGCAGCAGCAAAAAATAGAGTAAGTGGCCAATAACAACAAACACAGGACAGTTACAATATTGAAGTAAGTTTTTTTTTTGTTGTTGTTTGTCTCACTTCTGTTTGTCGATCTATTTTTTGTATTTTAATTGTTTTGTTCTGTACTTACTCAAGTTGTTTTTTACTTATGTGGTTGCTGTGTGTGTTCGATATCGCTGCTTGTTTAATGTTGACTGAGTTTTTTATGCTGCTACTGCACTTCAATATTGGTTTATGATGATGTTGCTGCAGATCTTGTTTTTGAAGAACTTTTTGTTGTTGTTGCTGTTAGGCAGTTATTTTTCACAATGTTTTTATATTTTGTTCTTATGTACTTGTTTCTAAAGGATCTTTTTTAAGGGCAAATCAATGTCACCTCTGTAGGTCAACTTTGAAATATTTAATTTTGCAAATTTAATTTTAAATTTATTATTTTTATCTAAATTTTTCTTTACACTTTACGTCAAAGCACTTTTAAAATATTTTTTAATTTTTTAGCAAATTATATTTCTTATTTTTGAAAATCACAGGTCAGTTTTTGCTTTTGAGTCACTTTTACACTACTTTCTGAACCAAACTTATTTGTTTGTTTTTCACAAGGAAATCACTTTTCTAATAAACTTTTTTTTGTATTAGAGTTTTGATAAAAACAACTATCCGGTTCGAAGGACCAAAATGTTTAGGGCTTGCCTAAATAAAAAACACGGTCCTTTTTTGATTTTAATTTAAATTTAGCTTTTATTTAGTTTTAAGTTTTATTTTAAATTGTGTTGTAATTTGTGTATAATTTTTAATTTCTAATTGTTGTAATTTGTATTGTAATTGTAATTTTGTTTTTATTGTAATGTGCCACTGTTTTTTCACTGTTCACTATGTTTGTTCTGTTTCTGTGTTATTTGTACAAAGGTTTAAGTTAGAGTGTTTTTAAAAAAATTTGGTTTACGTATTGATGCTTTGGAATGCATCAATACGCATTCTTCTTAACAACAATAACAATATGTAAAAGCAAATTCAGCTAAACCGTTGATTACAGTGCAGTTGATTAGTTTAGTGGCACACTAATGGGCATTAGTTTAGGGGCATCTCTAAACAGATACAAATATATTTCTATATTATTTTAACACACTGAATTGATTACAGATACGTTTTTTTACTTTACGATTAGACTAATGAAGCCTTTAAGGTTAAACAACTAAACTTTACTTTTCCTAACTTAAGAGAGCTCTCTAAAGTAGACTTCTTTTAACCGGGCTAAAACTACCCGGGATAAACTAACACAAACAAACAGACACTTTAATGTAGTTTTGGGCTAACACTTTTTCTTCTTACTAACACTAACACTAATTAAAAACTAAACACTATTCTAATTGCTATTTTAATTACTTATTCCTTTTATTGATTAAATCGTTTGTTTAAAAAAAACTTTAAATTTATTTTCCTAATTCTTTCCTCACAATTTCCGAATTTAACTTTTTCTTTTCTCAAAATTTCCGCCTTTAATTTTTTTTTTCTTAACTTAATAAACAGCTTATTTTATCACTTTAAAATTTTCAAATTTTTATATTCATTTTTCTTTCTTAAGTTACTACCACTTTAACTTTAAAATTTTCTTTGCCTTTTTTTTTTAACGGACGCACCCACAAGTATCAATTATTTATTGAGTATTGATCTATTTTAAAAGGCCTCATGGTAGACATATATAAAAAAAAACCAACATGGATGGCTCGGTTGAATGGCGGCTTGATGGAGCGATGGCGGCTATAATGGCGGCTACCCTCCAAAAATTAAATCACCTCAGAGATGAAAAACAAACTTGGGATATCCAAAAACATCTGCAGTAGCAAAAAAATAAATCGTTGTGGACTACAGTCATAGGGATCACAGGAGACACTTGGCCTTCCTGGTATTTCCCCTAAACGAGAACTGTAGCCCCCCGCTCCAAACCAAAAAAAAACTAGCAAAGTTTTTTTTTCCTTAAAATACCGATGAGGACTGGGCGAAACCCTTTTTTTTATCCAAAGGCTTGGCGATTGTATATACCAAAAAAAAACAAAATGAAAACAAAATACTTCGCGGCAGCGCACCAGTTCCCACTTGTGCTTAGCTTGAGAGTTAAAATAGCAATGAAGAGTTAAATTCTCCACCACAACCGCCAAGCTAACTCCGAAATTAACTACACATAGCCGCCATCTCCCTCCCATCATATTCTTTCCAAAACCCATTGAGCCTTTCGCACTATTTACACTACTCTTACCCTAGGAATATTGATACACTTACGAAGAGTAACGAAAAAGAGCTGGAGTCGGTACAAAAGAGCGGAGTAATTTTCATTTGGCTGAAGTATCCAGCCCTAAAGCAAAATTATCATTTGTTACTATTTTGATACCATTGCCATTTCTTTCACTCCCCTTCTATTTATCTTACCTACTGTCTTGCAATGAAATGTGCAAAGAAATTTGAAAATAACACACAAAACAAAAACAACGAAAATAATTTTGTTGTTGCTTTGTGTGTAAATCGTAAATTTTATGGCATATTTTATTGCATTTGAAGACACTAGGTTACATTTGCCTATTCTCAGAGATTAATCAGAACTGGGTCGACAACGACAACGAGAGTTGCTTTTTCATATATTTTGTATGGGAGGCAAAATGTCGTCATGTCTTCTGGCGATTTGTCGTCGGAATAGAATCTATTCTATTTTCTTGACGACACACTAATACACACTTAAAATATTTGTCAAATTGTTGCCATATTTTTAACTAATTAAAGATTGCCATTAGAACAGGGTTGTTAGAAATTCGTATTAGAGGTGCAAAAAATCGTACTTTGTTTACAAAAAATTTATTTTTCTGACAGAAGAAATATCATTGAAATTTAAAATACATAACTTACGGCAAAAAAGCAAAATTAAATACAATAAAATATAAAGCAACAAGAATTAGTGAAAGACCAATTAAATTGGTGAGGAATTGTGGTGAAACAAATACAACAATATTCTTGTTTTGCTTTCCTTTTTTTCTAAACGTCAACAAATGTCGACGGTCGCCTGTCGCTGAATTTAAATTAATCGTGACGACTTTTGCTGTCGTCGGTCGACAATCGACCCAGTTGTGATTAACCTCTCACTGATATTCAGCAAATCAGCTGTCATACTACTTAAAGAATACAACCCTTCACAACCGGTCTACCGCTACAGGGAACATGTCGGATGAAAAGAAAAACATGTTATAGAATTACTGGATACGTTTCTTTTTTTAATTTTCTTTTTATTCCCTACATCACTATGTCGTCATTATACCCTACACCACTATGTGGTCAGGGTATTATAAGTTTGTGCTGATGTTTGTAACACCAAAAAATATTGGTCCTAGACACACCTTATAGTATACCGATCGGCTCAGAATTTTTTTTTATTTCGATTTAACGATGCCCGTCTGTCTGTCTGTCCATGCATTCTTGTGCGCACTCTACAGGTCGCAAATATTAAGATATTTTGACCTACTTATGTCGGCCCAAGGACGAAGCCTATTGATTTTGGTTGAAATCGGTCCATGTTTAGACCTAGTGCCCAAATAAGGGTCCTACCAAAATTATATTGTTTATACGCTGCAGGTCGTAAATATCAAGATATTTTGATGAAATTTGGTACACAGACCTATGTTGGCTCATGGACGAAGCCTATTGATTCTGGTGAACATCGGTCCATGTTTAGACCTAGTGCCCATATAAGGGTCCCCCAAAATTATATTGTTTATACGCTGCAGGTCGCAAATATTAAGATATATTGATGAAATTTGGTACACAGACCTATGTTGGCCCAATAACGCAGCCTATTGATTTTGGTGAACATCGGTTCATGTTTAGACCTAGTGCCCATATAAGGGTCCCCCAAAATTATATTGTTTATACGCTGCAGGTCGCAAATATTAAGATATTTTGATGAAATTTGGTACACCGACCTATGTCAGCCCAAGGACGAAGCCTATTGATTTTGGTTAACACCGGTCCATGTTTAGACCTAGTGCCCATATAAGGGTCCCCCCAAAATTATATTGTTTATACGCTGCAGGTCGCAAATATTAAGATATTTTGATGAAATTTGGTATATAGACGTATGTTTGCACAAGGACGAAGCTTATTGATTTTGGTGAACATCGGTCCATATTTAGACCTAGTACCCATATAAGGGTCCCCCCAAAATTATATTGCTTATAATCTGCAGGTCGCAAATATTAAGATATTTTGATGAAATTTGGTACACAGACCTATGTTGGCCCAACGACGAAGCCTGTTGATTTTGGTGAACATTGGGTCATGTTTAGACCTAGTGCCCATATAAGGGTCCCCCCCCAAAATTGGCTTAGTTACAAACTGCAAGTCGCAAATATTAAGATATTTTAATGAAATTTGGTGCGCTGACTCACATTATAGAAAATTTTGACACAAGCCCCATTTTAACCCATTCGAATTTCGGATCCAAACATTAGTTGGCTTTTACCCAGACTGGTGTAGGGTATTGTATAGTCGGCATGCCCGACTTTAACCTTTTTACTCGTTTAAGCATACTGCCGAAACCGTGGTTTAAATATAAAAGGTTAGATTCATCGAAAACAACAATGAAAACAATAATATTTACGAATTTGCAAAAAGGAATAATTGTTTTGCACTAAAATATTTTTGTATCATCCGCTTGCTACATCGTGTTTACAGCACAAAATCAAACATCAAATGAATGATTGAAGCGCTATGCAGTACCGTGTATGTTCAAAGTTTCATGCACACATACATGAATTTGATGTCAAGCATTTTGACCGTATATATTGGCCTTTAACATGCTGATTCTAAATATGTTTTTAAAATGTCGCAACCACGAGAGCAGCGATATAGTCAAGCAGTTAAATTGAATTAAATTTCGAATAAAAAAAATGGATAAAACTAGTGTTTTTATGATATTTAATTAGTGTTTCCAATTCGGTTAATCGATTAACCGATTCCTCGATTAATCGCCTCTATTTCGGTTAATGTCGAAACAAATAATTTAAAACTCAAATAATTATTCGATCCGAATAATCGGTTAAAACAGATCGATTAACTGGTTACAATTTTAATATGGAATTTTTCCCTTATTTTTTCCCAAAACTTCATAATTTTCTTAACTTTGGCTAAAAAATTACAAGAAAAGCTTAGAATAAACATAAAATTACTAAAATACCATCAAATTCTTTTAAAATTGAGTGAAAGAGGTCGTTAAGCCTTTAGATACCTTTTTTAAGCAAAATAAAGGTGTTTCTAAAACTACCCAAAATACACGAAGTGTATGGCTGGATCAGCGTCGAAGTGCTCTATAGGCTTTAATCAATACAGTAGGCGATTTTTGAATCTATTCTTTTAAAAATTAAAACTATAGAATTTACACTATTTCCATGTCATTCAAAGCATGGTTGCATTTTTTCAAATATGTGTCCCACAACTGTCAACTGACATCTTAATTCTGTAGAAACTCTACCTTTTCTCACATCTCCAAAGAAAGTGTGTATAATCGATTCAAAACCACATCAATTCTACAATATCTCCAACTACACCATTTTCAGTTTTATTTCAAAATTGTTTAAAAATGTTTTAAAATTATCCAAATATATTTTAACTTGACATTTGTCCAATTGCATTTCAAAATTGTCCAAAATGTATTTTAAAATTTTCAAAATGTATTTCAAAATTACAAAAATATATTTTAATATATTTTATTTGTATTTAAGAAAATTATATTTGTATTTTAAAATTGTTCAAAAACATTTCAAAATTAAAATTTTAAATCTGTATTTCAGAATTGTAAAATTGCATTCAAAATAATTTCATTCGTATTTCAAAATTCTCCAAATGTATTTCAGAAATTTCCAAATGTATTTAAAAAAAATTTTGTATCCAAAGTTTTACAGATTAAATACAAAAATTCGTAAGAAGTAAAAAATCTACCTTGAATTATGCTATTTTTAACTTACTAATATTTAGAAAAAAATCTCCTAGTTTCAGCAGTTTCTTTTGCCATTTTTAACTAATTTTTAATTACTTTAGCTATATTATACATAAATTTTTCTATTAGTATAAGAAATGTTTCAATTTAGATAATATCAGATTCCGAAACTTTTCAACCTTAAGGTACATTTACACGCGAGAGAAAACTGCTAGAGATGGAGCAAAAACACTCCAAAATAGCTAAACTCATTCAAAATAGAACTAATTAGAGGTGATTTTTGTTTTATCTCTAGCATTTTCTCTCTAGTGTAGTTGTGCTTTATTAATTTTAAAATTTTTTTTAAATACATCGTGTTTATGTGTCATGTTGATATTTAACAAAAACAGGAAGCTGCTGACGATTAATCGCCAATTTTCTCGAATAACCGACCCGAATAACCAGTTAATCAGTTTTAGTGATTTTTCGAATAATGCAATAACCGGTTAACCGCCTATGTCGAATAATTGGAAACAGTATATTTAATTGATGACGATTTCCTGACGATTTCTCATAAAATTGCTGACGATTTTCACGATTTATTTTTACATTAAAGCACCGTAAGTTGTTTTTCATGTGGAAAAATTTCACTCAAACTTTATATGCCTCAAATTGCAATTTAATTTAAACAAATGAACAATTTTTTAATTTTATAACAGACACAATCAAAATAAACACAAAATGTCACTTTTTCCCAAGAAAAATAATACCCAAAAAAACCTTTCACGGACTGTCCGACGCGTACGGAGTCATAAATCCGGCTTTTACGGCACGTTAATGGTCCGTATGCACGTATCCGTAATAGCACACCGAAAATATTTCTCAGTTCCTCAGTTAAGTAATTTCTCAATCAAAACTGAAAATATTCAAAATAACTGAAATAATTAAACTCAACTAAAGTTTTAGTTAAATAAAAATCTTTTTCTGTTACCCTGTAAATACAAATACAAATTTTTCAAACTGACAATTGTTCTTGAACGACAAAGTTAATAAGAATAAAAATATAATTTGAAATTAATTTTAGTTTTTTACTATTTCGCTCGTTTAAAAACGTAGTTGATCCACAAAAGATCGCCATTAATTAGAATACAAATGGAATACAGTGGTTAGAAAAAGTGCAGAAGTAAAACCACATTTTAAGATAAGTTTTTGTTAATTTATTACAGCTGATTGGGTTTAAAAAAAATTTATTTTTTTATAGAGAAAGGTGAGGAAGAAAACAATCAAGAAGAACTG
This sequence comes from Leucophora obtusa, assembly GCA_949987735.1. Classification (NCBI taxonomy): domain Eukaryota; kingdom Metazoa; phylum Arthropoda; class Insecta; order Diptera; family Anthomyiidae; genus Leucophora; species Leucophora obtusa. The sequence goes on from OX465298.1 coordinate 199,639,607, forward strand.
TTCACGAATTCCCTGCATGGTCATTGCCAGTAAAAAAGTTGTTTGACATTTTTGTTAAACTATTATTAATGAAAATATAAATAAAAAGTTAAAATAATTTATATAAAATTCTTATTTACTATGAAAGTTGCTGAAAAGGTGTTGGTTAATTAATATATTGCAAGTAACCGATTTCTCAGTTACACAAGTTGGCACTATTTTCAACTAACCACTTAGTAATCTTCAATTAATTTTTTTAACTGAGGCTCAGTAAGGGGTATTTCACCTGAGACTCAGTTGAAAATTTAGTAGCCAGTAACTAAGAAATTTTTTCGGTGATTGTGCATGTCGGAACACAAACGGACCGTATAATCGGATTTCGATAGAGTTTGCTAAAAACCGAAAAATCTGAAAACCGCGGTTTCGGTTTTTCAAAATTATAAAAACCGCGGTTTCGGTTAATTTTCGGTTTTCTTGTGCTAATAATAGAATATTTTTTAAATAATTAAATAAGTATAAAAGTAAATAGTTTAAAACGTACAATATAGTTATTACTTAAAATCAGGGACGTAACAGTTATAACTTTTATTCAAAAAACTTATTGTTTTACAATTATTTCTTGTTTGAGTATTTTTAATTTTCTGTTTATTTCCTCTGTTTGATTTTTATTTTTAATTCAAACAAAAACTATCCAAACATGATTTTTATTTTTTCAAAAATAATAAAAGTTATTTTGTGATTTTTTTTCTTTATCAAAAAATAACAGTTAAGAATATAAATCAAAAGCCATAGAACCAATGACTTCAACAATTATAATATCCTAATGATGTCAACTAGTGTTAATAAAAGATTGAACAGTGATTTAAAGTGAGTAAATATGTATATTCCAGCAACTTCCGGCATTCAATTAAGGTCAATTTTTAATTTTTATTTTATTATCAAATAAAAAAGTTAGTGCTTAATTTTTTCAAAAAAATCATTCTGTAACTTTTATAAAAAGTTTTAAAATAAAAATCAAAAAAACAACAGAAATTTATAGAGTAAAATATAAAAATTTAAAAAATTAAAATCTTTGCCAATATTTGTGATTTTTTTGTGCAATATGATTTATAAAATATAATGCATTATTGAAATATTAGCTCTGTTCCACGTACGTTACCGCGGGTGCCCGCGGGAACCCAATCTTACCAAAAAGCGTTTCTATTGTTAAAAATTGGGTAAATGAGAGCGTTGATGAGAGAATAATTTGTTTCTCTTTTTACCAGAAGTTACCCGTACTTTTTTTTCGGGTAAAATGGTAAAAATGTCAAATCACTAGTTGTTTATAAATCAGCTGTTTTAAATTTGTAAAAATTATTAAAATATTAACAAAACTTGTAAACATTAATTAATATCGTTAACAAATACCACGTACTAACACTTTCTCTTTATTCCCTTTGATATTTTATTGTTAAAAATAGCTTTTGTTTATATGAATAACTTTGACGTTTATTTTTGGGCTTGAAATGTGGTTTTGTGCGTTCCCGGTATTGTGAGCAATTTTATCATTTTTTGAGATAATTTGTTTACTCTCATTTTACCAGACTTTACCCAGAATTACGTGGAACAAACCTATTATAATTAAATAAATTTGGGTGGTGACTTTTTTAGAAATATAACAGTTATTTTGGGTCTCTGCTTAAAATTCAATTGAATTTCTCAAAAAAAACGCGGAAAACTATTATGAATTAAATTTTTTTTATTCTTTTGTCCGCAACTAATTCAGTATTTTCAAGAGTATAAATTTAAATTTTAGCAGTTCATTGAAAACAATATAAAGATAAAATTTCATAAATTTCGCGGACTACGCAAAAGGACTTTTTGAAAGATACAGGGTTAAAATTTGAACTGAATATGTGAAACTAAATATCTCTTAAATCACTTGAATTTTTGGTGCAATTTTTTTCTAAAATTATAAGCCTCAGTTTATGTTATCCGTAATAACAAAAATAAAAAATTCTTTAAAGTAATATTTAATGGAGAAATTAAATACAAAATTTTGTAAAATAGGAGCTGAGCCCTTTTTGAAATTCAAGATTCAATAATATCCCAGCCGACATTTTACTGAGCGCCCAGAAATTTTTACTCGTAGAAGACTCAAATTTTGGAGTTACAAATAAGCATGTTAGACACGTATTTATGAGTTCATTAAAAATTTTTCAGAGTACTCAAATTTTAGATTTATAAATGAAACATATTGGACTCGTATTTATGAGTGCATTAAAATTTTTTCATTATTAAAAAATTAATAGTAAATAACTCATAATTGCTCAGAAAATTATAAACTTTCCAATAATTCTCATTATTCGGAGGCTGCATCAGAAGGTTTTAGAGCTCTTTTATGAATCTTTGCAATTTATTAAATTATTTTAATTTATTAAAGTATTTAAGAAAAACTTAAAAACCGAAACCGAAAACCGACATATTTTTGTCGGTTTTCGGTTTCGGTTTTGACGCTTAAAAAACCGCGGTTTCGGTTTCGAATAAAACCGAACAGCAAACTCTAGATTTCGAACATAACACGTTTTAACTCCGTTTTGGTGTATCCGTTTCCGTACTGTTAAATACGGACTTTTTTTTTAAGTACACAAATTATTTTAAAAAAATACAGAAAAGCCCTTCAGCTGCTAAAAAATAATATTGAGACGAAAAATAAGTGGCAATAGCGTGAATCCGTCCCAACATGCCATCAAGCAAAGAACTTCATACATCAGATGGTAAGATTTATTCAAATTGTTATGTGTTTTAAAGATGGTTTTTTGTAATGCAATTAAGAAATATTTACTGACATATTTAGTTGTTTTGATAGCAAAGTGTGCGAATTTACATCGTATGCAAAAAACCATCGTGATTACAGTTAGTTAAAATTTATATAATTTATTTTTTCTTTTGAATGCATGTATTGAATTTTTCAGTGTGCTGATGTTGTAAATTGATGCTGATAGAGACGTAAGCTGCACCAAATGTAAATATAGTGTAAATATAAAAAATAAACTCCATTTTTAATAAATCTTAAAAAAAAACTTAAAAACTATTACTTATTACTTATAATTAATAAAAATTGGGTCAATATAGGTAGACATGCAAATCCGTTTTTGTTTCAAAAAACGGTACGAATACGGACCGAAAACGGCATTCTAAAAATGGAGTCACTCCGTTATTCACACGACATGTCGCTCTGGAAACGGTCCGGCATTGACGGACTTTCAATGGACTAGTCCGTTTTCTACATGACATAACGGTCCGTAAACGGTCCGTCATTGACGGACTTTAAACGGACTTGTCAGTTTTTGACACGACATTACGGTCCGTATACGGTCCGTCATTGACGGACTTTTAACGGATTCGAATCAGTTTCGATGTTCCTTAACTTCCGTTTTCTGGTCAGTATACGGATCCAGAAAACGGTACGTAAACGGATTCGGATTCCGTTTATGACGGACCGAAAACGGTGCGTAACCGGAACGAAGTGTTTGTTGGATAGTCTTGTACATTAAATTTGCGTGAAAACAAAATCTACACAATTTTCACGTGAGACTGATTGTCGTGAAAAATCATTTTTTTTATATTGAGTATAAAAGTTTCACTCGAACTTTAAAGGTTTCAAAATGCAATTTAAATCATAAAAATGAAACATTTTTTAATTTTAGAACAACGACACAATCACAATATACACAAAATGTCAAATTTTCACTAGAAAACTAATAGTCTTGTACATTAAATTTGCGTGAAAACAAACTCTACACACTTTTCACGTGAAACTGATTATCGTGAAAAATTATTTTTTTTTATATGGAGTATAATAGTTTTTTCACGTGAAACGCAAACAACTTACTGTGCTTTAAAAACTATAATAAAAACATTAAAATATACAAATTTTTTATGGTCTATAAAAAGTTACAATCATAATTAACCCAAATGTCACTTTTTCGCTACATTTTCAAATGGGCCTGTCTATTAAATTGATGCGAAAAAAATTCCACCGCAATTTCGCAACAATTCCACGCAAGTCAAAAATCATTTTTTATATGGATTTTGACAGCTTTTTTCGCAAAAGTAGGAACAAAATACTGGACTTTAGGTGTGGTACCACTGCCTACAGTAACCTTACCTAGTGCCTTCAAGTGCAATAAAATGTGCAAAGAAATTTGAAAATAACACTCAAAGCAACAACAAAATTATTTTCGTTGTTGTTGTTTTGTGTGTTATTTTCAAATTTCTTTGCACATTTCATTGCATTTGAAGACACTAGGTTAGAACCATAGTTAGAACCTAAAAAAAAGTTGCCATATACACGCAGAAAAACACAGGGGGAATATTATCTAAGTGCTATGTAATTATACAACTACATAATTTTCAAGTTCTTGTAAAGTTCTTGTAAAGTATGCACATTTTTTTTTGTAAAATATATACAATCCTTGCAAAATATATACATGTGTAGTGGAAAATATCCGAAAAAATGCATATATTTTGCTAGAAAATTGTAAAACTTACTTCGAACTTATATAGTTGTATAATTACATAGCACTTAGATAAAGTTCCCCCTGTTTTTTTCTGTGTGTAAAATGTTCCACTTAAAAAAATTAGTGACCTTTTTTACCTAGTGTCTTCAAATGCTATGAAATGTTCAAAAAAATTTGAAAATAACTCACAAAACAACAACAACCAAAATAATTTTGTTATTGCTTTGTGTGTTATTTTCAAATTTCTTTGCACAACAACAACAACGAAAATAATATTGTTGTTGCTTTGTGTGTTATTTTCAAATTTCTTTGCACATTTCATTTCACCGGCACCTAGTGTCTTCAAATGCAATAAATTTAATGATATGAAATGTCAAAACCATTGCAAAGAAACGTCAAAATGATATCAATTGCAAAGTGGTGGAGAACACTTGACCATTTCATGGCTAAGAAATATCCCAACAAACAATTAGTTCCGTTTACGCACCGTTTTCGGTCCGTCATAAACGGAATCCAACTCCGTTGACGTACATCGAAACTGATTCGAATCCGTTAAAAATCCGTCAATGACGGACCGTTTACGAACTTAGGCAACTCATACGCTTGTTTTAGATGAAAATACTGTAGTTTTTCTTTGCGTGAAGACCCGCTTGCATGTCAACGATATCATGATATTGCAATAAAATTGAAATTGAGTATCTTCACTCGAGATGAGATCATTTTGAAAATTGTTTGCTATCATTTTATTGCATGTCAATACACTACACTCAGAAAAAAACAGGGGGAATATTAACTAAGAGCTATGTATTTATACAACTACATAATTTTCAAGTTAGTTTTACAAAGTTTTTGTAAAATATGAACATTTTTTTGTAAAATATATACAATCCTTGCAAAATATATACATGTGTAGTGGAAAATATCCTAAAAATTACATATATTTTGCTAGAAAATTGTAAAACTTACTTCGAACTTATGTAGTTGTATAATTAAATAGCACTTAGATAAGGCTCAACCTGTTTTTTTTCTGCGTGTAGGTTAGAACAATTTAATTGCAAAAACACGAATATGAAAAATTGTTAAAAATCACTAACCCGGTGTCTTCAAATGCAACAAATTATATGATATGAAATCTCAAAACCATTGAAGCGAAACCTCAAAATGATATCAATTGCAAAGTGGTGGAGAACACTTGACCATTTCATGGATAAGAAATATCATAGATTTTTCTTCGAAAAACACCAAATGTTATGAAACATTAATTTTTACCGACAAATAATAAAAAATAAACATCTTTCCATTCTTTTTTACCAAATTTTTAGTTGTTTTTCTATTACAAAATTAAAATGAAAACTAAAAGTGACATTTGAGCTCTGTCATCATAAGAGCCGATTGCATGTCAGCGTAACCTAGTGTCTTCAAATGCAATGAAATGTGCAAAGAAATTTGAAAATAACACACAAAGCAACAACAAAAATATTTTCGTTGTTTTTGGTTTGTATGTTATTTTCAAATTTCTTTGCACATTTCATTGCATTTGAAGATACTAGGTAATGATGATAATGGTAGCATTCGGCAGAGAAACCTTAAACTGATATATTTGTATGTTTTTATTTGTCATTCTTACAAAAAAAATTTTATTGTAAATGAACAACAACAAATGTATCACTTATTGATCAAAAGTAGCAAATATTTTTTACGCTACCAAAATATGACAGCGCTACCTGAGCGCTCAGACAGAGCGGTTAGTGATCAGGTCGTTCAGCAGATAATTGTACAACACCAACAAACAATTCGTTCCGTTTACGCATCGTTTTCGGTCCGTCATAAACGGAATCCAACTCCGTTTTCGTACCGTTTTCTGGATCCGTATACGGACCAGAAAACGGAACTTAATGAACATGGAAACTGATTCGAATCCGTTGAAAGTCCGTCATTGACGGACCGTTTTCGGACCGTTATGTCGTGTAAAAAACGGACAAGTCCGTTTGAAGTCCGTCAGTGACGGACCGTTTACGGACCGTTATGTCATCTAAAAAACGAACAAGTCCGTTGAAAGTCCATCAATGCTGGACCGTTTCCTGGCCGTTATGTCGTGTAAATAACGGATTGATTCTGAATTTTATTTTTAGGATTTACCCTTTTTTTATTAATTATGAGCAGTATTTTTTTATAGATTTATTAATAATTACATTGATTATATAAATTTGCATTATATTTACATCAGTTTACTCTCCATCCAGTTCATCAATTCACAACAGTGGCCTATAATAAAATGCAATATCTATATTAAAAGAAATAATAAATTAGTTAAGGTTTAAGCGATTGTTTTCACGATGCTGTTTTGCACAAAATGCAAGTTCGCACACTTTGCTGCCAACAACTAAATGTGTCACTAAATATTTATTTCTTTATTGCATTTGCTGACAAAAACCACATTAAATTTCATTTAACTTACCGTCTAATGTATGTATCTGGTTTGAATTTCTTTGTTTTAGATCGGATTCATTCTTTCCGACTAATTTTATGTTTCAGTAATATTTTTTTACCAACTGAATCACTTTTATTTTAAAAACAAGGTAACACCAGTCAAGTCCGTATTTAACGGTACGGAAACGGATACACCAAAACGGAGCTAAAACGGATTATGTTTGAAAATCCGTTTACGGTCCGTTAATGTTCCGTATACGTACAAGCTTTGACGGATACGTACATTACGGACCGTTAATGTGCCGTAAAAGTCGGATTCATGATTCCGTACATGCCGGAGATTCCGTAAAAATGTTTCTTGGGACTGTTGTAGAACTGTTGACTATTAAATTGTATCTGCCGAACGCACCCATTGCAATAAAATTGAAATTGAGTGTCTTCACCTAGTGTCTTGACATTAATGTTTAATAAAATTTGGTGTTTTTCAAAGAAAAATCTATGATATTTCTTATCCATGAAATGGTCAAGTGTTCTCCACCACTCTGCAATTGATATCATTTTGACGTTTCGCTGTAATGGTTTTGACATTTCATATCATATAATTTATTGCATTTGAAGACACCGGGTCACTTGAGATGAGAGCATTTTGACAATTGCTTGCTATCATTTTATTGCATGTCAAGACACTAGGTAACCAAAAAACTAAAAAGCACTATTTTAAGTGTTTTTTTTTTGTTTTGGCACCATGAGAAAAATTTTGACGTTTTGGGTCATCAGAAAGCACTATAAATAGTGCTTAAAACACCAAGTTGGCATCGCTGTGTACTAACTATACCTTGTAAAAATTTTAGAAACATTTAATCTTCCAGAATGGCTTATGACCGAGAAATATTACGAACGATTTGGGAGGGACAAATAGCACTATCTTTTCAGGCTGATCCGAATGAAATAGTTGGTCTCCAACAACCCGAAAGTTTTTACTTAATGGTTTCACGCCTAAGTTATCTGCCTCTTGTCACAGACAAAGTATTTTAATTTATAAACTGCTTTTAATTTTAAAGATTTTTAACTAAACCCTTTTCAGGTTAAAAAATATTTTAGCCGTTTCATTGCCAGTGACCAGCAGGATGGTGCTGTTTGGTTTGATTACAATGGTACCCCATTAAAACTTCATTATCCAATCGGTAAGAATATGAACACTATCCACAAAGGGCAGAAATGTTTAAAAAAGTGAATTAAAAAAGGAAACTTATTTCCGATTCAATGCCCAGGTGGAAAAATAAGATGGCTAAAAAGTTTAAAAGCATTTAAAAAGAGGTACAAGCGTTTTCAGGTTTAAAGCATTTTGACAACGACCCAAATGATAACTATGATTTACGGTGTGAGGGTGGTATTTTATAACGTTTTCAAAGCGTTGCAAAAAAAATTGGAACAAGTTGAGTTTAGGGGCACAGCTCCGATTTTTTGATTTTTTTCTCCAGATAGTACTTTCTATTATAAGATAAGATAAGATTAAATCTTATAATTAAAGTACAGGAAAGCAGTTTGTGAAAAACAGATATTGCAAAATATATAAAGAAAAACTTAAAATTACACTAAATATGCTTTAGAAACGTAAACTATCTAAAAAAATCACAAATAGTTGCAAAAATAAATATATTAATTAGACTAACAAAGTGTCAATATTGTAGAAAACAAAATTAATTCTGTTTAAAAAATTCAAATAGAAATTGTTTGAAGTTGCTTGCGTTGCTGTTGAGTTGTTGATTGGATGGAAGATCTCTCCAAAGGCGTGCGGCATTTATGAAGAAGTGCAATTCAGACACATGATAACTATGTTCAGGTATAATAGTCTTTCTACCCCTTGGGGATAATGCAAATTGAATAATTTCAAAAAGATATAAAGGATTTTTTGTATAAATGATTTTGTGATAAAACAAAAGTACTCGAATTTTTAGAAGACTTTCAAAAGATACTCCATAGAGTTTTATGGCAAATGATGAAATTCGCTCAAATCTCGATAGTACATAAACATATCTGACAATATTATTGTACAAAATGGTTAATTTGCGTTTGCAAGTCGTGTCACAATTCCCAAAAAGCTCACAACCATACATTAAACCGGGGATTAGGTATGTTTTAGCAAGTAGAATTCTTACTTTTAAAGGAGTAAAAAATTGTGTTGACCAAAGAGACCTTAACTTGGCGTAAGTTCGACCAACAAGTGAATTGATATGGTCTGTCCAAGTTAAATGTTTGTTGAGAACGATGCCAAGGTTTTTAGCTGCTTCAACGAACTCAATTATTCCTCCATTTATCACAATATCATGTTCAATTACTGGCACGCTTCGTTGCCTGTGAATTACTATACATTTAGATTTCCGCGTATTAAGGCAGAGCCCATTTGCCGAAGCCCATAAAAAATTTTTATTCAAATCAGAGTTAATCCTACTAATATTTTCCGTAATTAATTGCATTGGACTGCTCAATTACAATTGCACATTATCCGTATACATATGTATTTTGCAATACGAAAGCTGATTAGGCAAATCATTCGCGTACAATGAAAAAAGGAGGGGGCCAAGAATCGACCCTTGAGGCACACCTCTAGTGAGAGAAAGTGGATTAGACCAGACATTATTTACATATACGGATTGTGTACGATCAGTTAGATATGAAGATATCAATTGAGTAGCAGTCGAAGAGAACTTAAAAAATTTTCTGAGTTTCATACATAGTGTAAAATGGTCTACTGTATCAAAGGCCTTAGAGTGGTCAAGGAGTACCAAGAAATTAACTTTACAATCATCCAGTTCACGTCGTATATATTCAGACACATCTGTCATGGCTGTAACGCAGCTATGCTTTGGACGAAATCCAGATTGCTTTTCATACATTAGTCCTTTTTCCCTAATATATTTACCGATTTGTAGATGTAGAATCTTTTCTAAAACTTTTGAAAGGAAACATAGAATCGCAATTGGTCGAAATTCAGTAGTTGTTTTCGGGAGCGGTATGATTTTAGCATGCTTCCATTTCAGCGGAAAAGTGCTTGACGTGATAATTGCATTAAACAGATGAGTAATGTAAGGCAGAATTAATGGCAAAATTATTTTCAAAAATTTCGGATGCATATTATCGTATCCCACAGATTCTGATTTTACTAACGAAAAAGTTGACATGACATCAAATTGGGAGACGCATGAAAATTCAAACCCATTTTCATCAAGAGAAGAACTATTAATAGTTGTTGGAAAATTATAAAAGTTTTTGTCGATTTGGACCATTGGTAAGTTAGTAAAGGTTTTGTTTAGGCCATTAGCATCAACCTGACAGTTTACTGTTAAATCTGCTTTGCCAATACCAATTTCACGGATTGTTTTCCATGTTTTTTTTGGCTCAAGCGCAGATCCAAAACGTTTGGAATAATAATCTCTTTTTGCAATTTTAATTTTGTTATTTACGTTACTTCTGGCAGTACGATATTCAAGTTTTAGTTCAGGAGTTTTAAAACTTTTCCATCTTGTGTAAGCAACATCTCTTTTCTCAATTAATTGTTTAACAGCTGCAGAAAACCACGGTTTAGTTCGTGCCGTGATAATTTTAGATTTTAATGGAACAGTATCATTATAAAGTCGCAGAATATTATTTTCGAAAAATGACAATTTTTCATCAATATTAGGCGTAGAATATATACTACTCCAGTTAGTTTGAAAAAAATTCTCACGTAACAGATTGTAGTTCATACACTTAAAATCTCGGTAGTAACTAATTTGGTCTGCATGCTGAACTTCAAAATTATATGTTAAAAATATCAAATCATGCCTTGAGAAAAATGATGCTGAAACCTGGTCAAACAATAATACATTAGATACATTAGCAACAAAGAATACATCAAGCAATGAATTATTCGTGCTTGTATAGTGGGTTGGTATAGTCCGATTTACAGGCATGAGTCCGAGCGATGACATTTCATTAGTAAAGATTGATTCTGTCAGAATGTTGGAATTAAAATCACCAGATATTACAATATCGTTATACGCAACGGTCAGGGTTTCCAGTTTTAAAATAAAATCACTAAAAGATACTCTCTTGTTGGGCCTGTAAACACAACCAATAAGCATTTTCTTACCAAAAGATAAGATTTCGACAAAGATAAACTCAACTTTTTCTTCCTTAAGCGACTTGAGGCAAAATTTACAGGAAATGTTATTCCTTACAAAAATGGCAACACCACCAGCGTGACCATCTCTATCAGTTCTAAAAGTTCTGTAGCCACTTAGACAAATTAAACTGCTGGGCGTATTATCTGAAAGCCAGGTCTCAGAAACGCAAACAATATCAACGTTCGAATTTTCAAAAACCCACCTGAACTCATCGATCTTGTTATTTAAACTTTGAGCATTTATATGGGCAATTGTAACACCATTTCTATAATTGGCAAATATATTTACCATATTCCTTGTCATGTCTTTGGAACTTCCAATTAAGCTTCTATCATCTTCCATAAAAATATCTTCTTTCTTCAAAACAACCATCCCTAACAACAACACAATAAGTATTAGCAGAGTAGTATGTTTGTCCACTAAAGGTTATAAGAAATAGGCAGAAATACAAATATAACATATTAGATAAAACAAGATTTAACAAAAGTGTTATTAAAGTTAAAAAAATGTTAAGATTTTTATAGGTTATGAAGTTAAAATATAATAAGGATAATATAATATCATATAGCACTGGCAATTTTTTCATCCGGCAGAAATTAGATAAGTTGTACAACATCAAAAAAGTACGATGCCTAGCTTGAAGACGGAAAAAACTGTTTCAATTCTTCAAGAAATTCTATTTTCAATGGCTCATCATTATCATTTTTCTTTACGTACACAATCCCACGCTGTGTGTAAGCAGTTGTTAAACAATCACCTTTCTTTAATTCAAGGGCTCTTTTAAATATCACGTAATTGTGCGGAGTTAGGTTCTCGTTAATATAAAATGGTTCATTACTATCAAAACCAGCATGATGCAATAGAAGTGATGTTTTGCATTTACGACGAAAACCTGATACAGTTTTGAGGAAAAAATTCTTTTCGTAGGGCGAGTTAAGTTTTATAGATCAATGACGCGGAAAATTGATCTATAAACTGGTGTTGAAATGTTCATTGAATGGCATATATTCTCAAAAATCCATTGCAAATCTTCATTATCATAACATGGTATATTAGTTATGCATAAGTCAGATGCCACAACAGAATTATCTTGTTTAAGAATCTAAGTATTCAAGTTTTTAACTTCAGTTTTCAGTTGATCAATTTCATTGTTAACTGTTTCCAATACTTTTACCCTCTCATTTAGTTGACAAATCTCCTTCCTAAGTTCACTTATTATTTCCCCTTTCAAATCATTGAACCTCTTTTCGATTTCAATAAATATGCTTGCCTTAGTTTCCTCTAGCATTATCTGTATTAGCTCCGAACGCTCACTAATATAATCACTTTGCTTGGTAAATTGAGTGTCTAACCAATTATACATGCGAGTAACTGAAAAGTTTGAGCCTGAAAATATATGTTCAGGGAGTTGACTACTTGTTGAAGAGCCCAAATTAGCATCACTTGCTGTTCTCTTAGCGCGCTTGTTTCCAGTCATTTTAATTAATTTAAACTCAAATGTTTTTTGTTGATTTTGTTATGTTTTGTTTTGTATTGTTTAAGAACCATTGAGAATCAAGAAGAAACTTTTCAAGAGACTTATATGGTGAGACTTTAGAATTTCGCAAAAATAGACATATTTGGAAAGAAAAGAAAAATCGCGCAATAAAAAGTCTCTTGAAAAGTTTCTTTTTTCTCAATGGGTTAACTAATCGGACTTATTTTTGGTCCTAGTAAAATATATTTCTATAACTCTATATTTGACATGAATTTTTTTGAGTTAATATAAAAAAAAACAAAAACTGAAACTTTGACCTCCAATAACTTTGTTGTTTGATGGGTTAAGAGTATGGTATATCTTGAATGAATGGTGTAAGTCTCGACAATAAATTAACAAGGACAAATTATATTGTTATCTACGCAATCTTATGAAATAAAACCATTTTTTGTTAAAATTAACCTCCTAAAAATTAAAAAAATTTTAACTGGGCCGCAAGGGTTAATTGGTATAAAAATTTTTAATGCCATATGAAAGATATTTTAAATACCTTTCTAATGGTGCGCGTACTCTCCAAATCCGACCACAAATCAGAGAGATTAGTCCGACCGAGATAGGTCCGACCGACAAAAAAAAGGTGATGTGAATACACAATCCGTATATGTAAATAATGTCTTTGATACAGTAGACCATTTGATACAGGCCTTTGATACAGTAGACCATTTTACACTATGTATGAAACTCAGAAAATTTTTTAAATTCTCTTCGACTGCTACTCGATTGATATATATATAGTATAGTAATTCACAGGCAACGAAGCGTGCCAGTAATTGAACATGATATTGTGATAAATGGGGGAATAATTAAGTTCGTTGAAGCAGCTAAAAACCTTGGCATCGTTCTCAACAAACATTTAACTTGGACAGACCATATCAATTCACTTGTTGGTCAAACTTACGCCAAGTTAAGGTCTCTTTGGTCAACACAATTTTTTACTCCTTTAAAAGTAAGAATTCTACTTGCTAAAACATACCTAATCCCCGGTTTAATCTATGGTTGTGAGCTTTTTGGGAATTGTGACACGACTTGCAAACGCAAATTAACCATTTTGTACAATAATATTGTCAGATATGTTTATGGACTAACGAGATTTGAGCGAATTTCATCATTTGCCATAAAACTCTATGGAGTATCTTTTGAAAGTCTTCTAAAAATTCGAGTACTTTTGTTTTATCACAAAATCATTTATACAAAAAATCCTTTATATCTTTTTGAAATTATTCAATTTGCATTATCCCCAAGGGGTAGAAAGACTATTATACCTGAACATAGTTATCATGTGTCTGAATTGCACTTCTTCATAAATGCCGCACGCCTTTGGAGAGATCTTCCATCCAATCAACAACTCAACAGCAACGCAAGCAACTTCAAACAATTTCTATTTGAATTTTTTAAACAGAATTAATTTTGTTTTCTACAATATTGACACTTTGTTAGTCTAATTAATATATTTATTTTTGCAACTATTTGTGATTTTTTAGATAGTTTACGTTTCTAAAGCATATTTAGTGTAATTTTAAGTTTTTCTTTAAATATTTTGCAATATCTGTTTTTCACAAACTGCTTTCCTGTACTTTAATTATAAGATTTAATCTTGTTGTACAGGATATGAGAACATAACTAAATAAATAAAATAAATAAATAAAAAGTTTTACCTGTGGTAAAAATTTTGTCCTGATAGGAGCTGTGCCACTAAACTCAACTTTAACCAAAAATTTAAAATGCTTTTTCAACCGTCAAACTAGCGTAGAATTTTATCGTCTAGTACAGGGCTGGCAAAACTATGACACGCGCGTCAGTAGTTGCACGCGAGTGGATTTTAGGTGGCACGCGACGTAAATTTCGCCACAAAAATGTGATTTAACTCCATAATGGTGAAATTTTTCATAGAGCTTGTAAATCGTCTTTTAAAATAATTAAAACTTTGTATTGAAACAATTTTTTGTTTACAGAAATATGGTTAATACAGAACTCGCAAATTCGATTATCAGAAAATTCTGGGAAAATTTCTAAAATACTAGATTGAAAGAAGCTTAAATGTTTCGATAAGAAAATATCTCATAATCGGTGAGATAAAAAGTACCAGAAAATTGCAGAAAAATGGAAAACAACTTGTAATAAAATTGGATCTAAAATATTAACTTTTTTTTAAGAGGAAAATAGGTGCTACGAAATAACCCTCAGTGAAATAAAGGCTGAAAATAAGTTTCATAATGAAATAACTCCCTTTTAGGGTTTGGGCTTACCCGGACTTTTTTATTTCCCGGGAAACGGGAATAAAAAAATTTGATTCCCGGGAATTCCGGGAAATATTTTTGAACAAAATTGTTAATGAAAACCACCTATATAAGTAGTTTTTGTTAAAAAAAAAACACTATTTCAGTACAAATTCAGTCTTTGTAGTGAGAATTCAAAGTAAAAATATCAGGATGTTGAACATTTGATTTCCATAAATTACTCTAAGCACTGCCAAATGAATTGCATGATTCCAGCAGAAAGCACCCACTATTGGACTGTCGGAAAAAACCGTTTCACCACATTTGACCCATTAGATATGGTGGCCACAATGTTATTTTCCAAAGACAAATAAAACTCTTCTAGTCTTATTTCTACAATGCTTCTTATTTCATCAGCATTACATCTTTCTGATATATAAACCAACCCTAGGTTATAAAATGAATTATTTTCGTTTATACATACAGTTGTGGCCAAGAATTTAAGTCAATCCAATTTTTTTTATAATTTTATTGTCATTTCCTTTATTTTTAAAGATCAAAATAGTGGCTAAATGCAACACGAAAGGCAAGGAGATGGTTCATGTACAGAATTTTAAAGTAATGTTTGTTTTTTCATTTTGTCACTTATTTTAAGTGGGCGTGGCTTTTAACGAAAAATTAGCGGTATAAACCTCTTATCAATTTACATAGTAAAATTTAGGCAGTACTGATCGGTTCTGTACAAATTGTATATTTTTGGAAATTCTATAAAATTTCCTTAAGTCTTGCATTATTTTTATCACAAGTTATACCAGATATGAATCAGCTGATTTGGGCAATATGGCCGAAAGAAAATGCGCAAAACAAAACGAAAAAATTTAAGAAAAACACAAAAGATAAAGCACAATAATCTAAAAAGAGACAGATATATACAAAAAATGAGCAATACAAAATGTGTGTAGATTTTATATTGTTAACTCCCTTTTGACTTGATTTCCATGTAAACAAAACCATACGGTTCGAGAATACTTTTTTGACACCTGTCATTGGTTTCACATCTGGTATTAATCTGTGATTTTTATCTACAAATAGTCACCAGACGTAAAATTGCAGCACTTTAAACATGACCAAATTTTTCTTTGTTTTTAGCGATTTTAGAAGAAAGTTAACAACACTGAAATTTTAACATGAAATGCTTTTTACTATAACTCGGTGTCTTCAAATGCAATAAATTATATGATATGAAATGTCAAAACTATTACAGCGAAACGTCAAAATGATATCAATTGCAGAGTGGTGGAGAACACTTGACCATTTCATGGATAAGAAATATCATAGATTTTTCTTCGAAAAACACCAAATTTTATGAAACATTAATGTTTACCGACAAATAATAAAAACTAAACACTTTTCCATTCATTTTTACCAAATTTTTGGTTGTTTTTCTATTACAAAATTAAAATGAAAACTAAAAGTGACATTTGATCTCTGGCATCATTGCAAGATCCGATGGCATGTCAGCGATATCATGATATTGCAATAAAATTGAAATTGAGTGTCTTCACTTGAGATGAGAGTATTTTGACAATTGCTTGCTATCATTTTATTGCATGTCAAGACACTAGGTAATGTAAAAAAAATTTTGACTGATTTGCTATATTGTGGTAAGAAAAGCATAAAACTATTCACTTTAAAATTTCAGTGCTGTTAACTTTATTAAAAATCGCTAAAAACAAAGACAAATTTGGTCACGTTTAAAGTGCTGCACTTTTAAGTCTGGCAACTAATTGTAGATAAAAATAATGCAAGACTTAGGGAAATTTTATAGGATTTCCAAAAATATACAGTTTGTATGGAACCGATCAGTACTGCCCATGGATGGTAAACGAAACGGATGCGGTTATCGTGAGGTTAACGATACTTTAGGTTATTTCGGTAACGGTATTTTAGGGGTAACGCTATATCATTTATTTCGGTATCGGTATTTTAAGGATAACGGTATTTGAGTTGTTTCGGTAACGGTATTTTAAGACGATATTTGGGTTATTTCGGTAACGGTATTTTAAGGTTAATGGTATTTCAGTTATATCGGTAACGGGTTTTTTAAGGGTAACGGCAGTAATGTTATTTCGATGCATCCCGCAATTTTTTTACAAAAAGAAACGAGATTAAAAACAACCAATTTATCAACTTAATGCTCAAAAAATACTCAATAACCACATGAAATTACCAAAAGCAGAAAATTAAAAATAACGGTAACGGTATTTCAGTTATTTCGGTAACGGTATTTTAAGGATAACGGCATTCCGGGTATTTCGGTAACGGTATTTTAGGGGTAAAGGTAGTCAGTTGGAAGGGTTTTGAATCGATAACGGTGTTTTAGCGGTATTGCCTGCCAACCCTGGTACTGCCTAAATTTTACTATGTAATTTGATAAGAGGTTTATATCGCTAATTTTTCGTTAAAAGCCACGCCCACTTGAAACAAGTGACAAAATGAAAAAAACAAACATTACGTTAAAATTCTGTACAATTTTCTGAACCATCTCCTTGCCTTTCGTGGCGAATTTAGCCACTATTTTGATCTTTAAAAATAAAGGCAACAACAATAAAATTAGAAAAAAAACTTGAATTGACTTAAATGCTTGGCCACAACTGTATGTTCAAATATCTGTTTTGTGATATTCTTGTCCATTCATCTAAGATTATAGTAAATCTCCTATTGTTAGAAATATTGCTCGATATTTCTTTTATCATGATATCTTTTACATGATTGTAGTAACTTAATATAATGTTCTTTACATCGGTTTCATTTTTGGCAATGCCAGGTTTTTATTATAAAAACTTTCTCGAATAAAAGAAGATCTTGTATGGTGCGGATTGACATTCCATCGTCTGTGGCTAATTTGGATACCATTTCAGGAAATGTTTGCCCTACTATAAAACGTTCAATGCCTATTCAGCTTACACTTTTTTCTTCGGGTACTTTGACAATTTTAGCTGGAACGTTATTCTTGTTGTTGTTTTCTTCAAGAGAAGTTGCCTGACCATAAAATTTTTTTTTGCTTTGTGAACCAAATTTAGATGTCGGCTAACCAAGTTAAGATACCTCCGTTAACCATTATTCTTTTAGGCAGTGTTGTCAGTTTAGGGGATTTATCCCCAAATTGGGGATTTTTTTTCGTCAATAGGGATAAAAATTTCCGTTTGGGGATCCGGGGATTTATTGCGGATGACACGAAATTTTAGGGGATTTTTTGGGGATAACATATTATTGCCTTTTTATATTTTTATGAATTTAACTCTGATAATTCTAGATATTTATATATTTCTTTTAAGTATGATGATAATAGTGCATGATTTTAGGCTGCACAAATTTGTGTCTGGAAAGTTAATGTGCGTACAAACCTTAATTGCTTTTGGTGAAAATCTGAATTCCTTTTGGTTCCAAAATATTTAAGGTTATTCGGATGTAATATGAGTTATAAGAAGCTCTTCTTAAATTAAATATATACTTTACATGTTATTCAATTGTCAAAAATTCAATCCATCTGCTGAAATATTAAAACTTTTTTATACAGTACCATACGCAACAAAATGTCTGAAGCTGATGAATCGGAAAATTTTGATTCTGAAATATTTAAAACGAAAAAATTTGGCTCCCATTTTTTTATGCTGTTATTTAAATTTATTTGTTCTTTTTTATAATTTGTTAGAATTACAAAATTTATTGAGTTTGAGTGTATAAGGTACCGAAAAGAATTAAATAAATATGGTATTTTTACATTAATTTAAAAAAAAAGTTAACGAATACGAATTTTTTCCAGAAAATAAAAATTGGGGATTTTTGGGGATAACAAATTAAAAATTGGGGATTTTTGGGGATAACCATTTGAAAATTGGGGATAAAGTCTGAAAAAAAACTGGCAACACTGCTTTTAGGGCAAATATTGCACTGCATTGTCCTTCTTTTGTGAAGTTTTTCCATACTCCTGACATTTCATTCTTTAATTTAAAAGAATATCCTAATTTTTGCATTAAAAATACAAAAATTGTTTTTTTGGACTTTCTATATTTTCATATATTTATTTAGAATATTCTTGTACCTTAAGTCCAAATTCTAATATGATATTGTCATATTCGATTTTATTTGTTGTTTAGAAAAGCGGGTTGATCATTTTCAAGATAGACAATACAATTGTTTCGTAGGCATCATCCTACTCTTCAATTGTCCGCAATAAGAAAATGATAACTTTCTTACTCAAACCGAGACATTACATAAGGTACAAAAAATCAACGGGACGAGAATTTTATACTTTCGTATATGAGAGAAATTTAAGGCTGAGTTACCCAACCGTAAACTGTTTCGAAACCACAAAAAGAAATGTATACGAATGGTTACTAACACGTAAATGTAGAAATACTTGCCGGATCATTCTGTTGAAATCAGAATTTTCTATCCGGCATCGAAACAGCTGAATGATTTTAGTCGGAAAAAATATGAAATGAATAAAGAAAATTGATTCAAACAACAAATAAGGAATAAGAATTAACAAATAAATCGAAAAATTTAGAATAAAATATAAAATCACAAGAAATGGATGCTAAATAGTAAGGTCGTTTACGGTAATCTATAAGTGTACTTTTTAGCTACGGCACGGTACAGTTACATCACATATACGTTTACGGTCCCATAATCCGCCCTTTATATTTTACAAAATGTATTGACAATAGAGATGAGCGATCCGGTGATTTTTGAATAACGCTGCTACCAGTGATCGTGATCTTCAAATCACCGCTCTTTTAAACAGTAACCGTGATCACGGGTTTGTAATAGAGATGGGCGATCCGGCGATTTTTCAGTAACATTGTTCGCAGTGAATGTGATTTGCAAATCGTTGTACTTTTAAACTGTGATCGTAATCACGGTTTTTCTATGGAAAAGACTGCGATTTTCTGATTAATAAACGAAATAATATTTATGGCGAGTTAAGATGTCAGTTAAACTTGGTTTAGTTAAACCGAAAACGAATTTTGTCAGCCATTTCAAAGTTTATTAACAAAAATTTGCCGGAAAACCATCAAGTATCACAAGAGTCACCGTTAAACTAAAACGAGCTAGCACAACGGGGCATGAGCTAGCTCCCACAAACGAGGGCCCCATAATTTCCATATTAGTGATACAGCGGAAAAATAGCAATCTTACAATTTGTGGGTTCGTCTACGGAAAAAGCACATCTTTACGATAGACACAGGGGCGTCACAGTCAATTATTAGGCCCGATGTCGTGAAAGGGGCAATTGAACCATTAAGCAACGTAAGTCTGCGAACAGCTATTTCAGTACAAATTCAGTCTTTGTAGTGAGAATTCAAAGTAAAAATATCAGGATGTTGAACATTTGATTTCCATAAATTACTCTAAGCACTGCCAAATGAATTGCATGATTCCAGCAGAAAGCACCCACTATTGGACTGTCGGAAAAAACCGTTTCACCACATTTGACCCATTAGATATGGTGGCCACAATGTTATTTTCCAAAGACAAATAAAACTCTTCTAGTCTTATTTCTACAATGCTTCTTATTTCATCAGCATTACATCTTTCTGATATATAAACCAACCCTAGGTTATAAAATGAATTATTTTCGTTTATACATACAGTTGTGGCCAAGAATTTAAGTCAATCCAATTTTTTTTATAATTTTATTGTCATTTCCTTTATTTTTAAAGATCAAAATAGTGGCTAAATGCAACACGAAAGGCAAGGAGATGGTTCATGTACAGAATTTTAAAGTAATGTTTGTTTTTTCATTTTGTCACTTATTTTAAGTGGGCGTGGCTTTTAACGAAAAATTAGCGGTATAAACCTCTTATCAATTTACATAGTAAAATTTAGGCAGTACTGATCGGTTCTGTACAAATTGTATATTTTTGGAAATTCTATAAAATTTCCTTAAGTCTTGCATTATTTTTATCACAAGTTATACCAGATATGAATCAGCTGATTTGGGCAATATGGCCGAAAGAAAATGCGCAAAACAAAACGAAAAAATTTAAGAAAAACACAAAAGATAAAGCACAATAATCTAAAAAGAGACAGATATATACAAAAAATGAGCAATACAAAATGTGTGTAGATTTTATATTGTTAACTCCCTTTTGACTTGATTTCCATGTAAACAAAACCATACGGTTCGAGAATACTTTTTTGACACCTGTCATTGGTTTCACATCTGGTATTAATCTGTGATTTTTATCTACAAATAGTCACCAGACGTAAAATTGCAGCACTTTAAACATGACCAAATTTTTCTTTGTTTTTAGCGATTTTAGAAGAAAGTTAACAACACTGAAATTTTAACATGAAATGCTTTTTACTATAACTCGGTGTCTTCAAATGCAATAAATTATATGATATGAAATGTCAAAACTATTACAGCGAAACGTCAAAATGATATCAATTGCAGAGTGGTGGAGAACACTTGACCATTTCATGGATAAGAAATATCATAGATTTTTCTTCGAAAAACACCAAATTTTATGAAACATTAATGTTTACCGACAAATAATAAAAACTAAACACTTTTCCATTCATTTTTACCAAATTTTTGGTTGTTTTTCTATTACAAAATTAAAATGAAAACTAAAAGTGACATTTGATCTCTGGCATCATTGCAAGATCCGATGGCATGTCAGCGATATCATGATATTGCAATAAAATTGAAATTGAGTGTCTTCACTTGAGATGAGAGTATTTTGACAATTGCTTGCTATCATTTTATTGCATGTCAAGACACTAGGTAATGTAAAAAAAATTTTGACTGATTTGCTATATTGTGGTAAGAAAAGCATAAAACTATTCACTTTAAAATTTCAGTGCTGTTAACTTTATTAAAAATCGCTAAAAACAAAGACAAATTTGGTCACGTTTAAAGTGCTGCACTTTTAAGTCTGGCAACTAATTGTAGATAAAAATAATGCAAGACTTAGGGAAATTTTATAGGATTTCCAAAAATATACAGTTTGTATGGAACCGATCAGTACTGCCCATGGATGGTAAACGAAACGGATGCGGTTATCGTGAGGTTAACGATACTTTAGGTTATTTCGGTAACGGTATTTTAGGGGTAACGCTATATCATTTATTTCGGTATCGGTATTTTAAGGATAACGGTATTTGAGTTGTTTCGGTAACGGTATTTTAAGACGATATTTGGGTTATTTCGGTAACGGTATTTTAAGGTTAATGGTATTTCAGTTATATCGGTAACGGGTTTTTTAAGGGTAACGGCAGTAATGTTATTTCGATGCATCCCGCAATTTTTTTACAAAAAGAAACGAGATTAAAAACAACCAATTTATCAACTTAATGCTCAAAAAATACTCAATAACCACATGAAATTACCAAAAGCAGAAAATTAAAAATAACGGTAACGGTATTTCAGTTATTTCGGTAACGGTATTTTAAGGATAACGGCATTCCGGGTATTTCGGTAACGGTATTTTAGGGGTAAAGGTAGTCAGTTGGAAGGGTTTTGAATCGATAACGGTGTTTTAGCGGTATTGCCTGCCAACCCTGGTACTGCCTAAATTTTACTATGTAATTTGATAAGAGGTTTATATCGCTAATTTTTCGTTAAAAGCCACGCCCACTTGAAACAAGTGACAAAATGAAAAAAACAAACATTACGTTAAAATTCTGTACAATTTTCTGAACCATCTCCTTGCCTTTCGTGGCGAATTTAGCCACTATTTTGATCTTTAAAAATAAAGGCAACAACAATAAAATTAGAAAAAAAACTTGAATTGACTTAAATGCTTGGCCACAACTGTATGTTCAAATATCTGTTTTGTGATATTCTTGTCCATTCATCTAAGATTATAGTAAATCTCCTATTGTTAGAAATATTGCTCGATATTTCTTTTATCATGATATCTTTTACATGATTGTAGTAACTTAATATAATGTTCTTTACATCGGTTTCATTTTTGGCAATGCCAGGTTTTTATTATAAAAACTTTCTCGAATAAAAGAAGATCTTGTATGGTGCGGATTGACATTCCATCGTCTGTGGCTAATTTGGATACCATTTCAGGAAATGTTTGCCCTACTATAAAACGTTCAATGCCTATTCAGCTTACACTTTTTTCTTCGGGTACTTTGACAATTTTAGCTGGAACGTTATTCTTGTTGTTGTTTTCTTCAAGAGAAGTTGCCTGACCATAAAATTTTTTTTTGCTTTGTGAACCAAATTTAGATGTCGGCTAACCAAGTTAAGATACCTCCGTTAACCATTATTCTTTTAGGCAGTGTTGTCAGTTTAGGGGATTTATCCCCAAATTGGGGATTTTTTTTCGTCAATAGGGATAAAAATTTCCGTTTGGGGATCCGGGGATTTATTGCGGATGACACGAAATTTTAGGGGATTTTTTGGGGATAACATATTATTGCCTTTTTATATTTTTATGAATTTAACTCTGATAATTCTAGATATTTATATATTTCTTTTAAGTATGATGATAATAGTGCATGATTTTAGGCTGCACAAATTTGTGTCTGGAAAGTTAATGTGCGTACAAACCTTAATTGCTTTTGGTGAAAATCTGAATTCCTTTTGGTTCCAAAATATTTAAGGTTATTCGGATGTAATATGAGTTATAAGAAGCTCTTCTTAAATTAAATATATACTTTACATGTTATTCAATTGTCAAAAATTCAATCCATCTGCTGAAATATTAAAACTTTTTTATACAGTACCATACGCAACAAAATGTCTGAAGCTGATGAATCGGAAAATTTTGATTCTGAAATATTTAAAACGAAAAAATTTGGCTCCCATTTTTTTATGCTGTTATTTAAATTTATTTGTTCTTTTTTATAATTTGTTAGAATTACAAAATTTATTGAGTTTGAGTGTATAAGGTACCGAAAAGAATTAAATAAATATGGTATTTTTACATTAATTTAAAAAAAAAGTTAACGAATACGAATTTTTTCCAGAAAATAAAAATTGGGGATTTTTGGGGATAACAAATTAAAAATTGGGGATTTTTGGGGATAACCATTTGAAAATTGGGGATAAAGTCTGAAAAAAAACTGGCAACACTGCTTTTAGGGCAAATATTGCACTGCATTGTCCTTCTTTTGTGAAGTTTTTCCATACTCCTGACATTTCATTCTTTAATTTAAAAGAATATCCTAATTTTTGCATTAAAAATACAAAAATTGTTTTTTTGGACTTTCTATATTTTCATATATTTATTTAGAATATTCTTGTACCTTAAGTCCAAATTCTAATATGATATTGTCATATTCGATTTTATTTGTTGTTTAGAAAAGCGGGTTGATCATTTTCAAGATAGACAATACAATTGTTTCGTAGGCATCATCCTACTCTTCAATTGTCCGCAATAAGAAAATGATAACTTTCTTACTCAAACCGAGACATTACATAAGGTACAAAAAATCAACGGGACGAGAATTTTATACTTTCGTATATGAGAGAAATTTAAGGCTGAGTTACCCAACCGTAAACTGTTTCGAAACCACAAAAAGAAATGTATACGAATGGTTACTAACACGTAAATGTAGAAATACTTGCCGGATCATTCTGTTGAAATCAGAATTTTCTATCCGGCATCGAAACAGCTGAATGATTTTAGTCGGAAAAAATATGAAATGAATAAAGAAAATTGATTCAAACAACAAATAAGGAATAAGAATTAACAAATAAATCGAAAAATTTAGAATAAAATATAAAATCACAAGAAATGGATGCTAAATAGTAAGGTCGTTTACGGTAATCTATAAGTGTACTTTTTAGCTACGGCACGGTACAGTTACATCACATATACGTTTACGGTCCCATAATCCGCCCTTTATATTTTACAAAATGTATTGACAATAGAGATGAGCGATCCGGTGATTTTTGAATAACGCTGCTACCAGTGATCGTGATCTTCAAATCACCGCTCTTTTAAACAGTAACCGTGATCACGGGTTTGTAATAGAGATGGGCGATCCGGCGATTTTTCAGTAACATTGTTCGCAGTGAATGTGATTTGCAAATCGTTGTACTTTTAAACTGTGATCGTAATCACGGTTTTTCTATGGAAAAGACTGCGATTTTCTGATTAATAAACGAAATAATATTTATGGCGAGTTAAGATGTCAGTTAAACTTGGTTTAGTTAAACCGAAAACGAATTTTGTCAGCCATTTCAAAGTTTATTAACAAAAATTTGCCGGAAAACCATCAAGTATCACAAGAGTCACCGTTAAACTAAAACGAGCTAGCACAACGGGGCATGAGCTAGCTCCCACAAACGAGGGCCCCATAATTTCCATATTAGTGATACAGCGGAAAAATAGCAATCTTACAATTTGTGGGTTCGTCTACGGAAAAAGCACATCTTTACGATAGACACAGGGGCGTCACAGTCAATTATTAGGCCCGATGTCGTGAAAGGGGCAATTGAACCATTAAGCAACGTAAGTCTGCGAACAGCTACTGGAGATCCTGCTACTGTCTACGGTAACGTTAAAACTAAATTAATTATATCCAACATCAACGTAGATCATGTATTTATTGTTGCTGATATTGTGGACGAAGTAATAATCGGTGCAGATTTTATGATTAGCCATAACGTTAAACTGCATATGGGGCAACAAATAATGATTTGGCACAATCGTTGAAATACCTCTTGATGTTGGTTATGAAAGTAAGGCTAAAATAAGAAAGGTAGCTACTGTTGGACGCCAGAAACTACCACCACAGTCAGAAACAGTAGTGTGGGCACGTATGGAGGGAAATTGTGTGGACAATCGGTTGTGGGTAGTAGAACCTATAGAAATAAAGAGTGACCTTATAACCGCAAAAGCCCTCGTAAGAGCCTGTAACGACGGAAGAGTCCCGGTAAGAGTATTAAATCTATCCAGCAACGAGAAATTAGTTAAACAAAACGCCGACATAGGTCAATGTGCTCCAGCAGAGGCAATAATAAATTGAGAGCGAAGACCGGAACCTGCTAATATGTCAGCAAAAGAACATGAGTTGCTAACCGAACATGCAAGGAAATGGGTAGAAGGATAAGCGGCGCCTGATAGAAATAAAGCCAAACAGCTGCTTAAGAAATATGCCTCCGTCTTCGCCTTTAAGAGCCAAAGCCATGGGAGAACGGCTATTGTTAAACACGAAATAAATACTGGCGAAGCGAGGCCAATTAAACAAGCACCTAGAAGTATCCCCTTAGCAAAGCGAGGTGAGGTAAAAGATCTAATCAATGAAATGGAGCAAAATGGGATAATAGAACCATCTACAAGTCCGTGGAGCTCGCCAGTGGTTTTGGTTAAGAAGAAAGATGGGAGCACCAGATTTTGTGTCGATTATAGAAAGCTAAACGACGTCACCAAGAAAGACAGTTATCCGCTACCCAGAATTGACGACACTTTGGACACGCTAGCCGGAACAAAATGGTTCTCCACATTAGATTTGCAAAACGGATACTGGCAGACAAAGACAAGGAGAAAACTGCCTTCAGTGCGGGCGATGTTTTATGGCAGTTTGACGTGATGCCATTTGGGCTTTGCAACGCTCCGGCTACGTTCGAGCGCTTGATGGAACGGATGTTAAAAGGACTTCACTGGAAGACTTGTTTGATGTACCTTGATGACATTATAGTCACGGGAAAGACTTTTGACGAACATCTGAAAAGCCTAGAAGACGTGCTTAATCGTATATCAGCGGCTGGGCTAAAGCTAAATGCAAAGAAATGTGTACTATTCCAGAAAGAAGTTAAGTACTTAGGACATCGCGTAACAACAGAGGGTGTATCAACCGATGAAGATAAAATAGGAGCAGTAAAAGACTGGCCTCGTCCGAAAAATCTTCATGAATTGCGCAGTTTTTTAGGTCTTTGCACATACTATAGACGATTTGTGCCGAACTTTGCCAGAGTTGCTGCAAGTTTACATGAGCTGACCCAAAAGTCCCGGCCATACCATTGGGGTGAATCACAATAACATGCATTCCAGGAGCTAAAAGGGTTATTATGTACAGCACCAGTCCTGGCATATCCAATTTCTGGAGAGAAATTTGTACTAGATAGTGATGCGAGCGGTTACGGAATAGGAGGTGTGCTCTCGCAGATAGTCAATGGGGCAGAAAAAGTCATAGGCTACTACAGCCGAACACTCTCAAAGCCTGAGAGGAACTACTGCGTAACGCGACGGGAACTTCTGGCAGAATTAGAGTGCGTAAAACATTACCACAAGTATCTATATGGTCAGCATTTCACCTTAAGGACAGACCACTCCGCACTCAGGTGGTTACTACAATTTAAAAACCCTGAAGGACAACTTGCTCGTTGTATTGAACGCCTTCAAAGCTACGACTTCAGCATTGAGCACAGGAAAGGTGGTAAGCATAATAATGCAGATGCTCTCTCAAGACGGCTCTGCAACTTGGAGTGCAAACATTGTAGCAGGGCGGAGAGGAAAGAATGCGTTATTGATATTCGGCTAACGCATATAGACTCCAGTGTGGACTGGGCAATGGCGCAGAGAAATGATCCGATATTGTCAAAAATAATATCTGCTAAGGGACGGGACAGAAGACCAGCTCGGCTCGAAATATCTTCAGAAAGCCCAATAATGAAATCATATTGGACACAATGGGACCTTTATTGGACCTTTGGCTATAATGCCCGCAATGCATTATAGCCAAAGGTCCAATAAGAAGAAGCCGCGGGCAGCTTCAGCAATACAATTCGGGTGCCCGATTTCAGCGCGTAGCAATGGATATAGCCGGTCCTTTTCCTGTCAGTGAGGCTGGAAACCGATATATACTAGTAGTCATAGATTATTTCAGCAAATGGCCAGAAGTGTATCCGATACCGAACCAGGAAGCTGGAACAGTAGCAGACGTATTTGTTAACAATTGGGTGTGCCGTTATGGAGCTCCTTTAGAACTGCATTCCGACCAAGGTAGGAATTTTGAGTCTGCAATATTTAAGGAAATGTGTGAAAAATATGGAATAAGAAAGACAAGAACAACGCCACTACATCCGCAATCTGATGGCATGGTTGAAAGATTCAATCGCACCCTGGAGGAACATTTGAGAAAAGTGGTCAGTGGACATCAAAAGGACTGGGATGAGCACATACCAAAATTTCTGTTGGCATATAGGTCAGCTGTGCACGACTCCACCTCACGAGCACCTGCAAAGATTATATTTGGAACTGAGTTAAGACTGCCTGGAGTCTTAGAGTTTGGCGTTAAGCCTACACCAACAGAGGAAGATGGTGGAGACCAGGGAAACAAGCCGATCAAAATAATCGGCGGCGGCGGCGCAAGCAAAAAATCGGCGGCGGCGGATGCGATTAAGTTTGAGCCGGATAAAAATCGGCGGCGGCGGCGCAACCAAATAATCGGCGGCGGCGGCGGCTTGATCGGCTTGATAGAACATTATACACGTATTTTAAAGATGTTTAAGGTTTTTTCCAAAATATAGCAGTAGTAAATTGTGCAAAAAATTTGGAATTATCAAATAAAAAATAATTTTAAGTTAAATTCATCGATAAAAATTACAAATTTTTAGTTTTTGAACGGAGCTAGAAGGAGAGATAGTTGGGCATTCCAAATATATACATATGTTTATATATTCAACAAAATTGTGTGGAAATATTTTCAAATAAAACTGATTTTCTTAATTTTTTCTTATTTTGTTTAATTTTGACGGCTTTTAATTGCAATATTTTGTTTAAAAAAAACTAATTTTTATCTAATTTATTCTTTATTCAGGGCAAAATGAAGTTTTATTTTAATCGCTTTAAAATTGTCAAAGTTATACATTTTTTTATAAACATGGAATCTCTGCATTTATTAGAAAATTGAAAATATTAACCTTAATGATTGTGCAAACAAGAACCTCGAGTTGCTGAAATTAAATGTTTAGAAAAATTACGATAACTTTTTCAATTTTCAATTAATTTAAATAAAAGAATCTGATTTTATTAAGAACTAAACCCACTTTCAGAATGAATTACAATAGTAAAGAATTGTTTAATACTGTAAAAAAGCCGTCAAAGTATACAAATTAAAAAAAATTAATTTTAATATTTAAAAAAAAAACTGTCAACATATTTCAGTTACAAATAAATAATTCTATATATATTTGGAAAGCTAAATTTTTTGTCTTTCCAAAAACGTTACAATATTCAAAATCGGTTGAAAAATTGCTGAATTTCATATTGTTAAGTGCTTGAAGTCGCTCAAAAACAGAGTTTTGACACTTTTTAATTAGAGTGGTTTTGTAAAATCACACAAAATTCAAAATGTCGGAAATTGACAGTTTCAACAAATTTTAAAATAAATTTTAACATATTAATTTTTGCAACAAAATATTCCTTTTACTTTCACTAAGCTTTTCCAACACGAAATAAAACGAAGAAAATAATTCGGATGTGGATCACAGAACAGCAAAAAAATTCGGAATGTTTCACTTTAGAATTTTTTATGTGGATTCGGAACTTAGAAATAAACAAACTCTATTTTCACTCAAAATTAAATGAGTTTTTAGAATAAACTAGAAAAAAATATGGTTCGAAAAAAATTATGCTCGAAAAGATGTCAAAGTTGAAAAACTTAGAAGAAAAGTCAAAAAATTCAGATATTCACCCCTGTTCTTAATTAGAGTTGATTTGTTAAATCACACGGAATTAAAAATTTCGAAAATTTGTTGTTTCTACCAAATTTTAATATTCATAGACTAATTTTAAAATAAATTATTATATAATAATTGTTGTTAAAAAATATATATTGGTTTCACTATCATCAAGCTTTTTCTACACGAAATAAAAAATAAAATGGATCACGGAACAGCAAAAAAATTCGGAATGTTTCACTTTAGAATTTTTTTGTGGATGCGGAACTCAGAACAGCGTCGATTATTGTAAATATCTTCGTCCGCAATGTCTTAAAAATGTGTCTTTTGATAATAATTTCAGGTGTACTGAAATTTCTGAAAAATGTGATGTGATCTACTTAACCAAACCTACGACCATAAATTCGAATGAATTAATTCTTTAATTCACTTTTGGACTTTTAATTAAAATTTACTAATATATCTTACGTTTATACCATTCCTTATGAATTCATTCACTGGCTTCATTCTTTTAATTTTCATGCATAGTGAATGAATTCTTTCATGAATTCATTCTTTTTATAATGATCTTTCACGTTTCATTCGGTTTGTAAAAGTTTAAAACAAATGTTGCGTTTTTAATTATTTTTATGGGTTGTGTATATGATATCAATATTAAATCCCTAAAATAAGCCACATTTTTATTTAATTTGTAATTATAAACTAAAGTGTTGTCAGAATCATTAGTATATTCATACCTGAGATCTTTTACTGATTGAATAAAATTGCAATTTTGATAAGCCATTTTGTAAAAGAATAGAATTAATGAAAAAATTAATTATTTAAATTGATTGTAATTCTATAAGGAATGTATTCAACATAAGAATGCATTCTATTTAATATTAAAATTTGGAAATGAAACCTATGAATTAATTATAAAGGAATGTTTTGATAGAATAATATATATTCAATTTCTAAAGCTGAATTCGGTTTTGTGCGAATTAACCTAAAATTGAATTAATTCTTTCGAAGCTCTGCCTACAATCTACACTTGGTCATTTGAAAAGTATATATGTATATTGTTCATTTGGATTCTCTCCTCTATTGCATATCCAAATTTCAGCGAAATCTGTCGGAAGTTTTCAAGCAAAACTTCCAACTTAAGAAATATTTATGACAAAAATCCTTCTTAGCTCTGACTATAAAACTGGTTCTTTTGTTTTTTTTTTAACTAAAAAAAAATACTCTTGATGGTTCAGGAAATGATGAAGTAGAAAATTTGCTTTAAAAATGACATTTGCTTTTAATTTTTTTATTTTGGAAAATTGATACTTCCAGCCGAAATGAGCCGAAAAAAATCGGCGGCGGCGGCTGAGGCAAAAATGACCGGCGGCGGCGGCTTAAACGGCTTACGGCGGCTGGCCTGTTTCTCTGGTGGAGACCCCTCCATGAATGACCTTGAAGAACTTCATGAATTCGTGCGTAACCGAATCAAAATGACCAGTGATAAAATGAAAGCCAGATACGACCGAGCTGCAAACTCTGAAGGTTTCAACGAAGGGCAATTGGTCCTACTTTTTAACCCACAACGAAAGAAAGGATTGTCACCGAAACTGCAAACCCATTGGGACGGCCCCTATAAAGTAGTCAAGAGGCTAAATGCCGTGGTTTATCGAATCCAAAAGTACAACAGCCCAAGATCTAAAATGAAGATGGTACACCTGGAGAGACTAGCCAATTACGGAAAGGGAACATATGTGCCTATTCGGGACGAAGAGGCTTAAGTGGGCGGCAGTGTTACGAAAATGGCTTGGCCTAGTATAGAAAACTCTGGACTTTTCTAGAAGAAAATAGCCTAAGAGACGGGATGGGCAAAATACATCAATCTGGCAACATAGTACTACATTTAATTATACACCTAAGAATATGCTATGATTAATTACGCATTAGAATTGTATAGTTGGATGAATATAAGTGTTTGTATGTGTATATAGTCTCTAACCGTAATGTAAGAGTTTGTGTGTATGTATAATGTCAAGCCTAATGTAGAGTAATATTGTATAGTTGGTTAATAATAAGTGTTTGTGTGTATGTATAGTCTGTAAGCGTTTGTAGAGTTAAGTATAGCATGCTAGAATTATCCAGTGTGTTGTAGAAATATGGCTGTTACTATATAAGGCGCGCGTTAACATTAGTGAAGGAGAAGTTGATTATTAACATTTGTGCTGTTAAGACCGCGAGTTAATATCGTGTTAAAGTTAGTAGCGCTTTAGTAATCGTCATAATAGAGAGAGCTTGTAAATAAGTAATAGTGTGTAAATAAATAAGAGCGTCTAAGCTATTTCAAACTTAAGTGTATTCGTGTTTTGGTTATTGGCTAATTGGTTGTTATTATCGCTGTGACAGCACCAGGACTGTTTATCTAAGGGAGATAAACGAACGTTTTGTAAGGTAAAACGTAATAATTGGTGTCAGCGTTGGAACTGGTTATTTTGATTGCAATAGAAAAGAATCCGGTTTATTTAAGGGAAATAAACCAACGTTTTTAAAAAGTAAAAACGTAACAATATTTTTGTTTGTACCCTTTCAATATCACTTTAAGTATACATTGTTAATTGTTGAGTAAACGTCTAAACCTAAACTACTGCCTTGCTGCTCAGATAAATTTGTTAAATAAATATAATAAAAAAAATAAAAGTTATTTTATTGGAAAGTGAAATTCAGCATCTCCTTTATTTGCCGTAAAATCTCCTACATTAAAAATTGGTGCCGAAACCCGGGAAAGAGTCCTAATATTGTGTTTTAAAATTTTATTGGAAATTGGCTTGGCTTTTAATATAATCAAAACCAGTTATATCATCATTTGCAGCGTATTCCGGATTTCAATTGAATTACGAATTTATACACTCATTTGCTATAGAAAACCTACGTGTGTTACAAAATCACTTAACTCATCTAATAAGAAAATTCGACGGTAAGACAAACGAAGAAAAAACGCGTGGCCTTGTGCAAAGTTTTCTAGAAGAGATTGAAGTGTCTTATAAGCAGTTTAAGATAATCATGAACAAATTTATGATTATATTCGAGACAAATCTATACCGTTCGATGATGTTCCTTATTTAAAAGAGGATTTTCATTATAATTTTTATGATTTGTATCTAACAGTAAAAGGAAAACTTTTAGATGCTAGTACCTTTAGTGCACCACCCTCTCACCGAAGTGACTCCGTTTGTTCTGAAGTTAGTTTTCCTAAAATAAGTATTCCCGATTTTGTAGGAGGCTATTTAAATTGGGTATCATATAGAGATTTATTTATTTCATTGGTACACAACAATGCCCAACTTTCCAAAATACAGAAGTATTACTATTTACTAAATTCATGTAAAGAAACTCCATTTTCTATAGTAAATGAATACCCCGCTTCTGAAACAATCTATGATCCAGCATGGTCAGCTCTTAATGATAGATATAATAACAAACGTAAAATTGTGGAACATATTCTTCAAAAATTTCTCGATATCCCAAAATCCGATGGGTCTTTCGAAAGCGTCCAACGAATTTTGGATAATACCAAAAATTGTGTATCCCTTTTACGTACCATGGGTATAAATTGTGATAGTTGGGATGCCATTTTAATGCATTTAACAGTCGGTAAACTGGATATTCAAACCTATAAAGAATGGGAACAATCCCTAAAAGCCACGAAGGAAATACCCCCTCTTAAAGAATTATTTGCCTTTCTTGAAACAACATTTCGTACATTGGAGTCTATTTGTGATCATACGCAACCTCAACATGATACCATCAATCGATCGTCCAAATTCTATAGACGTCCTCAAAATCCTCGAATTCATATGACCACTATAAATGATGAAAACTGCCCATGCTGCGAAAAACGGCATCTTCTTTATAAATGTTTTAAGTTTGCGTCACTGTCATCTGCTGCTAAGCGCAATTTGATATTTTCAAAACAATTTTGTAAAAATTGTCTTCATTCAGGCCACTTTTCTGGTGATTGTCGTTTACAAACTATTTGCCAGATATGTAAACAACGCCACCACACTATTATTCACAACGAATTTCATAGTCCACAAACAGACGCTAATAAAGGGTTGTTCAACAGGGACGCTACAAAAGTAGAAAGACAGGGACAGCAAACGACGCCATATTTCTTGCCGCTCTTTTGACATTTCTCTTCAGTAAGGTTTGCCATTTCATGATGGAAAGATATACGAGCCAACAACGAGTCGAAATTATTAAAATTTACTACCGAAATTCGGAGTCAGTGGCCTCAACGTTAAGAGCGCTACGTCCAATTTATGGGCGTCATAATCGTCCTAGCAGATCAACAATTGAGCGTGGGGTTACGTCAAATCTATGGTCTATGCCAACAAGCCAGCGACGATTGATGAACTTCGTACGAATATCGAACGTGAAATTGCAGCAGTATCGGCCGATTTATGCTTGAAAACCGTCGAAAATTGGGTTTAGTGTCTGGACTTCTGCAAGCGTGCCCGTGGTGGCCATGCAAAAGAGATCGATTTCCATACATAATGGCATCGAACGTACTTTCACAGGAATAAAGAATTTCATTGATATCCAAATCCGTTTTTGTTTTATTTAAACTTTTTTACTTTTGTAGCGCTCTTATTGAAAACCCCTTTACAATAAATGATCAACAACTTTCATCTAACTCTTCTCAACAGCCTCAAAGCTACTCCAATGTTCACTGTAATTTAATGATGCTTCATATTACCACAAGACCACAAGTTTTGCTCGCAACTGCCCGTGTTATTATTACAACAAACAATGGAAATTTCACTCTGCGCGCATTATTGGACCAAGGTGCTCAAGCAACTTTCATAACTTAAAGTGCAGTACAGACTTTGAAACTTGACCAACACAGAACTTTTGCTCGAATTTTTGTGTATATGTGGTAAGGCTATTAGAACAAAAAAATATGTAAATTTTTCCATTAAATAGGCTTTTAAAAATGATTTTAAACTTCAAAGTAGTGCATATGTTTTATCTTCATTAACTGATTATTGTCCCAGTCCTATAAACAAAAACATTATACCTAATCTTGGTAATTTTGTCTTAGCAGATCCAGCTTTTGATAGTAGTGAAAAGATAGATCTATTGATTGGAGGAGACATATATGGTGATATAATGAAACCCCAACAAAAAAAAATTGATAAAGGTATTTTTCTTCAATTATCTCAATTTGGATGGGTCGTATGGCCCCACGTCAAGAATATCTTACAATAATGATGTCAATGTTAATTTTATTTCTCTTGACAAACAACTAAGAGACTTCTGGGAGCAGGAGGAGCTTATAGAACCACGAAAGCTAACACTTGAGGAAAAGGCTTGCGGTTGAGCTCCGCCTAAATTCGAACACACCGATTTTAGTGCTTTAAAACGTCTAAAACATATGGAAAAACGATTTGTACGAGATACAAAACTCGCAATGGAGTATATAAAATTTATGGCTGAATACGAAAAGCTGGGACATATGGTTAAAGTTGGTATCTACCCTCAAGACCTTCATCCACAAGGATATTTTCTTCCTCACCACGGTGTTCTGCGTGAGAGTAGTTCAACAACTAAACTACGCGTAGTGTTTGATGGAAGTAGTATACGGTCGTCACATACATCATTAAATGAAGAATTATCAGCAGGACCGGCTCTACATAATGATTTGCCCGCAATCATAACAAGATGGCGTCGTTTTAAAATTGGATTCAGGTCGGACCTCGAAAAAATATTTCGGCAGATTCGGGTAGTCGAAGAGCAACATCCCTATCAGCAAATTCTATGGCGTGATACAACGGATTCAGATATATTTGTTTTTAAACTTCAAACCCTAACTTATGGAACATCTTGCGCTCCATATCTTTATATTAGAGTTCTACACCAGTTAGCCGAAGATGAAAGGGAGTCTTTCCCGCGTGCCTGTGAAGTCTTACGTACTGATACATACGTTGATGATGTAATTTCGGGCGCAGATACTGTAGAGGATGCAACATATCTTCAAAGGCAGCTTGTCAAATTGTTGGAAACTGGGGGTTTTAATCTCAGAAAATGGACTTCTAATTCGTCTGAGCTAATGTCTAGAATTCCCGACAACTATAAAGAAAACGTAGATAAAGTTGAATTTGATGAGCAAAATGTGGTAAAGGCGCTTGGTCTCCAGTGGGAAATCACAAATGACACCTTCTCGTTTAAGCTAAATTTTGAAATTCACGATAATCTAACTAAAAGTAGCCTTTTGTCCGATGCAGCTAAACTGTATGATCCTTTGGGCTGGTGGAGTCCTGTTACAATAAATGCAAAAATTACGTTTCAAAAATTGTGGCTTGAAGGCATTGATTGGAAAGATTTGGTACCCAAAAAAATTAAGAGTTATTGGGATCAATATATATCTCAGCTGAAAGATTTAGAAAAATTACATATACCTCGCTGGATTGGGAGTTATTTGAAGAATAGGTTGGAACTTCATGGGTTCTGTGATTCTTCTCAGTCCGCATATGCAGCGGCGGTTTACATAAAGGTACTAGGTGACAGTGGCTTGCCAAGTGTTAATCTCTTACAATCAAAAACGAAAGTGTCTCCATTAAAGAAACTAACAATACCAAAATTGGAGTTGTGTGCAGCAACTCTCCTTGTAAAGCTTATGTCGAAAATACAAACTCATATTTAGTAAAGTCACCAATATCTACTATTGGACAGACAGCATGACGGTCTTATGTTGGATCAGAGGTGAATCATCCAAATGGACTGTTTTTGTCGGTAATCGTGTTGCTGAAATACAGCGTTTATCTAATACTAACCAGTGGCGTTACACAGCCAGTCAAAGTAACCCTGCCGATTGTGCTTCACGGGGTATTAGTGTAATGGAATTACTTAAACACGACTTGTGGTGGACTGGACCAATTTGGTTGTCTTACCCCGTTACTTATTGGCCAGAACAACCGGATGAGCCGTATAATACAAATTCAGAATTAAGGAAGTCGTACATTGCTGCTAATGCAATCAAAACCGTATAGTACCAAGATGTTTTAACAAAATTTTCCTCACTTAATAAATTGGTTCGTGTCACCGTTTTTTGTTTTACGATTCGGAACGAAAAAGGAGAAAAGACAGTCCGGGTTTGTAAAAACACATGAAATCAATCGGGCCATGAGAACATTGGTTAAACTTTCTCAACAAGTCGAATTTGAAGATGATATAGAAAAATTACAAAAGGGAAAGCCGATTTCGAGCACTAGTAATATTTTACGTTTGTGTCCTTTTTTGGATGAGTTTGGGATTCTGCGTGTTGGTGGACGCATTCATAAGGCTAAGTTTAATTATGATTTAAAACATCCCATACTTATGTCCAAACACAATCCATTGTCTCTATTAATATTTTCAGAAGCTCATGTTAAAACCCTGCACGGTGGTCTTATACAAATGCAGGCATACGTATCTAGAACATTTTGGGTTCTCTCTGCTAGAAATTTAGCCAAAAGAGTACAAAGACGTTGCATTACATGTTTTAAATACAAAGCAAAGGCAGCACAGCAGATTATGGGCGATTTGCCTGCTGTAAGAGTTTAGCCTAGTCGTCCATTTAAGCATAGTGGTGTCGATTATGCAGGTCCGATCACAACTAAACAATCAACTGCTCGACACGCCGTGACCTCTAAGGGCTACATTTGCCTGTTTGTTTGCATGGTAACAAAAGCTATCCATTTGGAAGGCGTTACAAGTCTGTCTTCGGATTCATTTGTGGCAGCGTTTCGAAGATTTACTGCTCGCCGAGGTATGTGCACTGAACTGTATTCTGACTATAGCACAAATTTTATTGGGGCCAAAGAGCTCCGAATTTTAAATCACCGTAGTCGTTCTTCTCTCCCAGAAGAATTAGTGGAACAGTTGGCGAATACTGGTACTCAGTGGAATTTTATTCCGCCATCTTCCCCCCATTTTGGTGGCCTTTGGGAAGCGGGCGTAAAATCAACCAAACATCATCTCCGAAGAATAATGCAAAATCGAGTTTTGACTTATGAAGAATTATGTACGCTTTTGGCACAAATTGAATGCTGTCTTAACTCAAGGCCTCTGTGTCAACTTTCCCCAGACCCCTCTGATTGTCAAGCGCTCACTCCGTCCCATTTTCTTGTTGGTGAACCAACGTATTGCATTCCTGATGAAAACTTGTTGGAATGTAATGTTAATCGTCTTACCCGATGGAAACTAGTAGAACGTTTAAAACAGCAGTTTTGGAAGAGGTGGGTCAGCGAATATTTAAACCGTTTACAATCTCGACCATAAAAATGCAGAAGTCGGTGACTTAGTATTGATATTTGATGAACGTGTACCCCCAGGTCAATGGCCATTGGCTCGTATAAGCGAAATTCATCCTGGAGTAGATGGACGAGTTCGTGTAGTAAGCCTTATATCAAATGGTAAAATCTATAGACCTATTACAAAAATTGCATTCCTTCCTGTAAATGATGATTCCAATTCTCAGAGTCAGTAATTACTATTCACCGAGTTAGTTAAGAACAGTCGTTCTTCGTGCGGGGGAAATGTTCGGGAGTTATGTGTTTTATTTGTGTTTTATTATAAGTTGATTTAAGTTGATTTAAGTTGATTTATCCTGACACCCTTTATCATTGCTAGCAAATTATAACGGAATTATCACTTGTTCTACATTCTATATTTCAATATTACTGCTTGAATTAGCAAATGTAATATTATTGTGTATACCAATTGTTCTCAAAACTAGTTTTCAATATTTTAGTACAATATATTTTGTTGTTGTTTATATTTTTGTTTGTACCCTTTCAATATCACTTTAAGTATGCATTGTTAATTGTTGAGTAAACGTCTAAACCTAAACTACTGCCTTGCTGCTCAGATAAATTTGTTAAATAAATATAATAAAAAAAATAAAAGTTATTTTATTGGAAATTGAAATTCAGCATCTCCTTTATTTGCCGTAAAATCTCCTACACAGGTGTATTAAAATAAAGTAACTTACTTGAAAATATCACATTTATTAATGAAAACGTTACTTATAAAATTAATATAAAGGAGTATTTTTAATTTAAAGTCGACTTTATTTTTAAGCATACGGTTTTATTTATTTTGTGTATGAAAACCCAACAAAAATATTTATATTTTCAAACATTTTGATTGGTTGAAAATAAATTAACCAATCAGAATGCTCCAAAAATAAACCAAGTCAAGGTATACTGCCACCCAATATTTTAACTAAAGTCGACTTTAACTAAAATATACATTTAATTTAATTTAATTTCTTTATTTATAACAATAACCTAGCCTAAAGGCCATAATCGGTTACAAATTTCTACTAAAAGTAACAAAACAAGCAATAAAATTTGTTTAAAATAAAAATAAAAAATAAACATTATTAGCGGTATTCATAAGTTAAAACTAACGACTAACATCCAGTGCACAACTTTTTATACACACATATTCCCATAAGAGAAAGTTGTACATTCGTTGTGCAAAATACGTCAAATCATGCCAAAAGTGTCAAACAGCCAAAACTACAAAGAACTTAAAAAGTCCTATGATAATAAATCCAACGCCGGCAAAGCCATTTGATATTGTATTAGTGGATACTATAGGTCCATTACCAAAATCCTACAATGGAAGTGAATATGCAGTTACTATAATATGTGATATGACAAAATATCTAGTAACAATACCCGTACCAGACAAAAACGCTAAAACAATTGCAAAGGCAATTTTCGAACATTTTGTTCTTACCTATGGTCCAATGAAGACGTTCATTTCGGATATGGGTACAGAATACAAGAATTCTTTACTGACGAAACTATGCAGTCTTCTTAAGGTGAAGAAACTCACCTCAACTGCTTATCACCATCAGACAATGGGCACGATAGAAAGGAGTCATAGAACTTTCAATGAGTATGTAAAATTCTACATATCCGTTGACAAAGACGATTGGGATGAATGGCTTAAGTACTTTACGTACTGCTTTAACACCACACCGTCTTCAGTTCACGACTACTGTCCATATGAATTAGTTTTTGGTAAATTACTGTAGTATGAATATTAATCGTTTATACCGACACAATTATTTTATGATGTGGATCCAATTACACCAACAGTCAACTCTTTTAATGTTGAACGAAATACGACTATTACTTGAATTGTATGTGTTGTCCACTTGTGCTCGACCGTACTGTAGACGGTATGAAATATGATCACCATATTGCACAAACAGTCAACTCTACTAGTGTCGTACGGCAAACTACTGTAGCTGTATATTTGTGTATATTGTCCACCTGTGTTCGGTAGTACTGTTCATGCTATACTTCCGTGGGAATTATTCTTTAATAATTTTAGCTAAGTAAGCATTTTTATAGTATAAATTAAGCCCAATTTTCTCAATAAAGAACATTCAAAAAACCAAGCTCAAACGGCATTTTCAATTAAAACCTTATATGGCGATCCTGCCAGGTTTTAAAATAAATTAAAAACAACCGGTGCTCACAAATGCACCTACATAGCAAGTGCTCCTAAAAGCACTAAACAACAAAAAAAAAAAAATTCTAAAAAACGGTGCTCCTAAATACACATATCCAGCAAGTACTGGATATATAAATTTAAATAAAGAAAGGTCTAAATGACCACAGCATGATGACTACCGATAATCAAAGGACTACCAAATACTAGAGAAGCCCAAAGCCAAGGCTAACAATCCACCACCAGCAAGAATGAGAAGCCAACAACCAATACCAATCACGGAATAGATGACACCAGGTAGCAATCAAAGGGGAACCACGCAACATTTCAAGGACCACAACGAACCAGAATATATATAGGTATAAAAAAAAATATATAGCTTTGACAGAGTGCGTACTAGATATGCACCTGTAGGGAACGGAGGCGACTTCGCCCATGTTCAAGTAAAATAAGATTTTTTTAAGAAAAATTTAAAGAGAAATATGAAATTAGAAATAAGTTTCAAGAACAAGATTTTTTTTTACTATTTAGATATCCGGGAATCGCCCGAGTTCAAAATTTTAATTTGAAAGAAAAAAAAGGAAAAAGGAAAACAAATGGAAAAATATAATAATTTTAAATAAAATAACCTTTTAATTAACTTCATTGCTACTAAAATACTTTTTGCAACATTTTTTTATCTGGTCCTTTATAATGGTAAAACCAAAGCATAGGCAAAACAATTTAAATTTCGAAAATGAGAAAAGAGATGAATTAAAATTAGAACAACAATTAGAATGGTTAACTAAATTCTGGGAATTTTTGGGTATAGA
This sequence comes from Leucophora obtusa, assembly GCA_949987735.1. Lineage (NCBI taxonomy): Eukaryota > Metazoa > Arthropoda > Insecta > Diptera > Anthomyiidae > Leucophora > Leucophora obtusa. The sequence continues at coordinate 199,680,399 of OX465298.1, forward strand.
AGAAACTCCTACCATAAAGGAAGTTAAGAACCGCTCTAAAATAGAATTAGAATTTAATTTGATGAAGGAAAAATTTTTGAAATAACAATGGGACAGCCGGAGTCCAAGATTGAGAAGCCTAATGCTAATGTAGTTAACGATGTAATAATGGAAAATAACAATCCTCATTTTGTTCAGATCAAGATATACCTCTTGTTAATCACAATAATACTCTCAACTAATTTTGTTTTAAATATTTACCAAATGCATAATAGAAGATTGAAGAGGAAATATATAAGTAGAGCAAATGATTTAGATAAGATTTAATGGAGTGGCAATATATTTTGAATAAAGCCAGAACGATTAGGGATATTTTCGATAGATCTTATAAAAGCTTAAATACTGATAGAAATACTAAGGAAGAAACCATTCAAAAACACTTGGATATACTAATTGGTTGTTTGGAAAAGATTAGGGTGTTATTTAACGTGCATTACTCTAGATTCACAGTCGCGCATAAAGCCGCAGCCGACGGTTTTTTTTGGATATCAGGGAAAAGCTTGTTACTGTTGCACTTAGGAAAAATATTGTCCTTGAAATCCCTGCCTCCCTACATGAGAATATTTTCTTGGTACATAGGGAGGAATCCGTAGACAGAAAACTTTTAAATATGCCACAAACAGTAGTAGAATTTCTTAATACAGCCTCAAGGCTGATTTGTGATTACGATGGTAAACACGAAAATCTGCGTACATTTTTGGATTCGCTCCATCTATTAGATTTACTTAAGGATACGCACGAACAAGTAGCGGTATCTCTGATAAAAACGAAACTAAAGGGAACTGCTAGAAATCTAATTAGCAATGAGAATTCAATCGCTGAAATTATAAATAAGCTGACTAGTTCAGTAAGAGGAGAATCAGTCGAGGTCTTGTCTGCAAAGATAATGAATATTAAACAAAACAACAAGTCTGCAAATGTTTATTGTAGTGAGGTGGAATCTCTAGTTAAATCACTTGAGAATGCATACATATCAGATGGTTTGACCTGCGATTTGGCAAATAAATACTCCACCCAAGTTGCTGTAAAAGCACTTACGAAAAACTGCAATATTGATAAAGTAAAATTGATCATGGAAGCTGGTCAGTTCAATAATATGAATGACGCAATCAGCAAATTTGTAAATAGTTGCACTGAGGCAACTGGTCAGCAAAATGCCATATTGTACTATGGGCAAAGACCCAATTACGGCAATTACCGCGGGAACAAGCGAAAATTCCGTGGAAGAGGTAAGTTCTCCAGGAATAACAATAATAATAACCGCAACAACAATAATGGCAATAATAAAAATTATACAAAAAATAACTACAGAAATAGAAGAGGACGTGGAAATTATAATGGAAACAGAAACCACGCAAGAGCAATAACTGCAAGTGAAAACAGTTCGGAAAACTCGAACAATCCCCTAGGATCAAGCCAATAAATGGGAAAATATATAATCTTAACCTTAACTTTAGTTGTTTCATCCAAATTAAAATAGACATAATTAACACAAATGTAACTTTACTGTTAGACACTGGAGCAGATATAACCTTAATAAAACATCAATGCACATTTAAAAAAATAAATACGGCACATTTTACTACACTTACTGGTATAGGAAAAGGAGAAATTAAATCCATTGGTACAACATTTTTTTATTTAAAAACTAATGAATTTTTGATACCCCACAATTTCCAAGTGGTAGAGACAATTTCCCAATACCATGTGATGGAATAATTGGTATGGATTTTATGAAAAGATTTAATTGTGTTCTTGAATTTAACCAAGACCAGGATTATCTTATCCTGAGACCACATTATCTAGAACAACAAATAGTAATACCAATGACCAATACTTGTGAGGATGATATTACCTTGCCAGCAAGATCTGAGGTAATACGACGAATTAAACTTTCATCATGCAATGAGGAAGTACTGGTAACTAATCAAGAACCCCAACCGGGTGTCGTCATAGCCAGTACACTAGTAAAAGCTGAAAATGCACTCATAAGCATACTAAATACAAACAATTCTGTAACTACCCTAAAACAAAATAAAATTATAACGGAAGATGTCAATGATTATGACATAGTAAAGTGTAAAACTAACAATGAAAATAGAAAAGATAAAATTCTAAATATATTAGAGAAGAATTTTCCAATACATTTTAAGTAAACTTTAACGGAAATATGCACCGAATATAGCGATATCTTCGGATTAGAATCAGAAACAGTTACAACTAACAATTTTTACAAACAAAAGTTAAGAACGAGGGCTACGGATCCTGTGTACATCAAGAACTACCGTATACCACATACCCATAAAGAGGAAATCGAAGAGCAAGTAAATAAATTGATGATGATGGAATAATAGAGTCATCATATTCCGAATATAATAGTCCAATTTTATTAGTTCCAAAGAAATCCTTGCCAAATTCAAAAGAAAGAAGATGGAGACTGGTGATAGACTACAGACAGGTAAACAAGAAATTAATTGCAGATAAATTTCCATTGCCAAGAATAGATGATATTTTAGATCAACTTGGCCGAGCAAAATACTTTCCTTGTCTAGATTTAATATCCGGATTTCATCAAATAGAACTAGAAAAGAATTCTAGGAACCTAACTTCATTCTCAACCAACAAAGGCGCTTATAGATTTACCAGATTACCATATGGTTTAAAAGTGGCACCAAATTCATTCCAAAGAATGATGACAATTGCTTTTAGCGGGCTAAGACCAGATCAAGCCTTCCTATATATGGATGACTTAGTCGTTCTAGGTTGTTCAGAGAAACACATGCTTTCAAATTTAACAGATGTTTTCGAACTATGTCGCAAACACAATCTCAAACTACATCCTGAAAAATGTTTATTCTTCATGCACGAGGTTACATACCTAGGCCATAAATGCACCAACAAGGGCATACTCCCAGATGATAGTAAATATTCAGTAATAGAAAAATACCCACGATTTGTAGCGTTTTGCAACTACTACAGGCGATTTATTGAAAATTTTTCTGAATATTCAAGGCATCTTACTAGATTATCGAAAAAAGGAGTACCATTTGAATGGACAAAAGAATGCGATATTGCTTTTGAACACCTTAAAAGTGCACTAATGAAACCAACATTGTTGCAATACCCAGATTTTGAAAAACAATTCTGTATAACAACAGATGCAAGCAAACACGCTTGTGGTGCCGTGCGCACACAAGAGTACGATGGAAAGCATTTCCCAGTGGCATACGCCTCTAGAAGTTTCACCAAAGGAGAAAGCAATAAATCCACTATTGAACAGGAATTGACAGCCATACATTGGGCAGTGAAACATTTTAGACCCTATATTTATGGAAAACATTTCCTCGTTCGATCAGATCATAGACCACTTTCTTATCTTTTTTCGATGAAGAACCCCAGCTCAAAATTGACTAGAATTAGACTTGATCTAGAAGAATACGATTTCACTGTTGAATATCTTAAGGGAAAAGATAACTACGTCGCGGACGCTTTAACGCGTATCACGATCGACGAATTAAAGGAATTAAATATACAAAATAATAACATACTAAAAGTTACAACAAGATCAATGAAAGATAAGGCACAGAATATGGCTAAAAACAAGGAAATGAATAAGCAGCATCAATTCAAAGAAAATGAAAAGCCCAGTTTATATGTACCGATTAAGAACACTGACGTCAGAAAATATTATAAATTAAAGATTACCCCCGGAAGATGTTTCATCAAAAGAGGAAAATCTATAATGGCATATATACCAATTGATGATTTGTTTACTAATGGGAAACTTGACTTAGGACAATTCTTCCCAAGGCTCGAAGAAGTGGCCGGTAAACATAACATTACGAAATTACAAATGGCACCTAGTGAGAAAATTTTCGAATTTATCTCCATTAATGAATTCAAACAAACGGGCAAAAATATTTGAATCATATAAAAGTAGCGCTACTAAATGAGGTGACCCGAATTGATAATAATAATACTGAAGCTATTCAAGATGTAATGAAACAATACCACGAAGACCCTGCAGAAGGAGGTCACTGCGGTGTTTCCAGAACATTAAACAAAATTAAAAGATATTACTATTGGAAAAATATCACTAAAGACTTGACAAAATACGTCAAATCATGCCAAAAGTGTCAAACAGCCAAAACTACAAAGAACTTAAAAAGTCCTATGATAATAAATCCAACGCCGGCAAAGCCATTTGATATTGTATTAGTGGATACTATAGGTCCATTACCAAAATCCTACAATGGAAGTGAATATGCAGTTACTATAATATGTGATATGACAAAATATCTAGTAACAATACCCGTACCAGACAAAAACGCTAAAACAATTGCAAAGGCAATTTTCGAACATTTTGTTCTTACCTATGGTCCAATGAAGACGTTCATTTCGGATATGGGTACAGAATACAAGAATTCTTTACTGACGGAACTATGCAGTCTTCTTAAGGTGAAGAAACTCACCTCAACTGCTTATCACCATCAGACAATGGGCACGATAGAAAAGAGTAGTAGAACTTTCAATGAGTATGTAAGATCCTACATATCCGTTGACAAAGACGATTGGGATGAATGGCTTAAGTACTTTACGTACTGCTTTAACACCACGCCGTCTTCAGTTCACGACTACTGTCCATATGAATTAGTTTGTTCAAATAAGTTTGAACAATTTAGTGAAGTAGATAGAATTAGTCCACTTTATAACATAGATGATTACGCTAAGGAAGTAAAATTTAGATTAGAAGTAGCACATGGAAGGGCGCGCCATATGTTAAATAGATCTAAGTTACGACAAAAGTCAGATTACGATAGAAATACATTAGATTTTAATTTTAAAATACTAGATCTAGTTTTACTTAAGAATGAAACAGGGCATAAATTGGAAAACCAATATAAGGGTCCATATGAAATTCAAAATATAGATTTAAGAAATAATGTAACAATAGTTGATAAGAGAAATAATAAAGAACAAATAATTCATAAAAATAGACTTAAGATTTATGAACAATAATAGAACAAGATAATAAAGGATAAAATAATGGGGTCCCAAAACAAAACAAAAAAAAAAATATTTTTTTATATAAAATTCAGATAATAAAGACAAGTAGTTAGTAAACATAATATTAATCCTAATAAAATTTATATGTAAAAGAATGTTCACAAAACTTTGTTATATGAGCATTAGGGTTATGATTTTTTGACTTTTTTTACAAATATCAAATTTTACATGACCTAGCCAAAAAGGCCTTAAAAAAATATTAAGAAACTCAATCTTACTTTTTCGCTGCTGTCAAAAAAGTTCCCGCACCAAAAGGGTTGAAATTTGGTCTATATGGTTGTAGTTTAATTAAAATATTTCTCCGAAGTTTTAAACAAATGAGACTCAAACGAAGATATTTACGGCAAAAATTAGGAAACCTTTTTGGAGGGACTTTTGGATATATTTTTTGTCATTTACAATAATTTTTGTAATAATTCGTTATGCAAATTAAACAAAATCCCCGAGCAAAAATTATTTTTGGAAATTCATTTGGTGCGGAAGGTTTTTTCGCCGAAGAGATCCGCAAACACGATTTTTATTATTAATTTGGTATTGCCTATCACTTGATGATAGGTAAAATTTTTGTTTAAAATTGAGTCATAACCCTAATGAGCATTCTTCCGAAAAAGGGAGGTGTAGTATGGCAAACTACTGTAGCTGTATATTTGTGTATATTGTCCACCTGTGTTCGGTAGTACTGTTCATGCTATACTTCCGTGGGAATTATTCTTTAATAATTTTAGCTAAGTAAGCATTTTTATAGTATAAATTAAGCCCAATTTTCTCAATAAAGAACATTCAAAAAAACCAAGCTCAAACGGCATTTTCAATTAAAACCTTCTTATATTATTTTTAACTTATAAATACAGCCCTATATGTATAATTAGATAACAAAGCAAATTTAAAATTATTAAATGTAAAAATATTAAATGCATATAAAGATTAAAAATAAAAGTTATGAAAAAATTAGCGATAATAGTTTTTACATTCCCTAAATTCTAAACAAAAAAAAAAAAAAAAACATGACATGTATGTATGTAAGCTTTAATTCGAAAAATAATGCCTGAAAAATTAAGCATTAAGTGAAATTACTTCAAAAAGTTTCTTCTTGAACGTATCAATCGACAAATTAACAGCCTTTCAGTTAGGTGGTAATTTGTTGTATATTCGAGCAAACCTTACAAAAAAAGATCGGCCTAACAACGGTGTAAGCTTTGGAATAACTAATTGTCTATTCATATTAGATCTACCAAATTAAAATATATCAACCAAGAAAAACGGCATTTGCAATTTAAACACTTTATAGAAATGCATAATACTCCTAATTGGAACAAGGTTATCAAATGAACATCCTAAAAATTCCAAAACATACGACGACATATGCTGACGCAATCTAAGAGAGTATAAATATCTCATAACACGATTGAAAGCCAACTTTATCTTCTTCATTACATAACCCAAAGCCCCCGAATAGACAAGCCATATAAAAAAATTGGCATAATTAAGGCATGGACAACCTTAAACTTAACATTAAATGGAAGCATAACGTCTAAGCTGTATAATTTTCTCAAAGTAAAATTTACTTTAGAAACAACATTATTAACATGATCCTCAAAACTCAGCTTGGTATCAAATTAATAGAAAAATTATAAATACCACTATTACCAAACTACATTGCCTTAGATTTTTCAGAATTAACATGTAGATAATTTGAACACATCCAATTACCTAACAAACCCACAGTATAATCTATCATACTCTGCATAACATCAGGGAATTCAATATCCCCTTTAAACAAAATTTGAACGTCATCTGCAAACGCAAATGGAAGGCACATATTATTTGACAAAATATCAAAACGATCATTTAAGAACATAATAAAAAGTAAAGGCCCAAGTACAGACCCCTGGGGTACACCACTGAAAACAGGAACCCAGAACGAGAGCCATTACTGGACACATATTGCTTTCTATCTGAAAGATAAGACGAGATTAATTTGCACGCAGAACCAGAAAAACAATATCTCTTTAACTTTCGAATCAAAAGCGAATGGCTAACCCTATCGAAAGCTTTTGCTAAGTCTAAATACAATAAAACACAAAAACCTCTGTCAGCTATTTTTCGCCTAATATTATGTGCGTTCCCGTACGTTACCGCGGGTACCCGCGGGAACCCAAAACAGCGCAAGCAACAAAAATTTACACGCAATTTTGAGTACGGGAACGCCTTTGGGCTAGTTTGTGTAACTTCGGTATAGTACGGGAACAGACATATTATCAGTTAGACCAATAAGCAACGATGTAGTACTACGGTTACATCTAAACCCAGATTGACAATCATGGAGCAGAAGATTATTATTAACATGGAACATTAATTGATCCTTCATAAGGTATTCAACCATTTTCGATAAGATTGGTAAAATAGAAATCGGCCTCAAGTTATCAGTACTACTAACCCCATTATTCTTCTTTATAGGAACAATTTTAGCAACTTTCCATAACATTGGGAAAGCAGACGTGGTTAAAATAGTGTTAATCAGATGTAAAATTTAATTTCCAATTATAGGCATCAACAATTTAAGAAACTTAAGTGCAAAACCATCATAACCAACAGCTGTTGACTTAATAATGTTAAAGGCAAAGATCATTTCATAAATATCTACTGCACGAAAAGAAAAACCATCATCATTCATGCAAGGAATATCCTCAACACTGTTACTATTTAAAATTTGATTAGAAGAAAATAAATTGTTTAAATAATTAGGATCAATTACTTCAAAGTCATCAGTATTACCAACAACACCTTTTCCATTTAAAATAGACCAAATCTCCGTGTTAGTCTTGTCCTGAAAAATCGATCCGTAAGCCTCCCTCTTCTTTTTCCTCATTACATTTTTTGCACGATTTCTGCACCTACACAAAACTCCAGTTTTCATTACTTCTATCATTTAAATAAGTGCGATATGTCAGATCCCTAAGCGACTGATGGTATTGTATTACAGGATCTTTGAACCAACCATCATTCAAATTTCGGATCACGCGCCTCCTCAAAGGAACCATAGCATGCAAAAACTGCAAATTATTGTTTAAAATCAACAGCTGTTCATCTACATTATTAGTTAATAACATATTACTAAAATTACACTCCAGTACCGCAGTTTCTAAAGAGGAAATATTAACTGCATCATAATCATAAAACTCATAAAATTTTCTAAAAACCGGTTTTAAAATTTTAAGCGACATAAATATAAATGAATGACGAGTAATGCCTGGGCATTGAAATTGATTAGAATAATTTACTAATTCAGAAGATGAGACCAAAAAATAATCCAGCAAGGAGGTAGAATCACTAGCAATATATGTGGGCATAGAATTGTGAACAAGCTAAATTCAATCTACTACAAATGTTTCTAACCCTCATGGACTTCGACGGATCGAAAAGATTGTTGTTGAAATCACCCATAATTACAATATTCGAATACTGAACAAGTAAATCAGAAATCTCTCGCTCAAAACAATCAAAATCACCATGAGGCAAATATGCCACTCCTACCAAAATTTTAATATCTTTAAGAACCAATTCCACAAACAAGCATTCAGCTACTCTATAATTAACGCCAATTATAGAGTAGCTGAATATGAAACCTTCTGTTTTATATTTTCGGAAATAAAAAGAGCCACACCACCACCTTTGGCACACGGTCGATCATTCCTGTGACAAACATAGCCAGAAATATTTGTGGCATTAGCAGAGAAGGTATCCTTTAACCATATTTTACTGAAACCAACTACTTGCAATAAACCACTCTCCAATATGAAGGAGGGTGGTTTAGATAGTAAGGCCGATTATTTGTAAGAAACAAAACTTTTTTTTTCATATTTCTTTTAAACATTTTACCAAGTTTTTAGGTTTTACTACTTAAATTTTGAATAAGTTATGCGAAAAATCCTTATTAGTTGAAATGCTCCTAATTATTTGGCTAAGATTTTTTTTTTGTGTGTCAAATAAATTGATTCCATTTTAAAAGATTTTAACAATGACATTTTTGTTTTGGTATTTAAAATGCTATTTATGACTAAAATTAAAAAATCCTATTCCAAACAAAAACAATTTAAAAAATCATAATTTTTAAAATTTCCCGTTTTCCCATGAAAAATATATTATTTTCGCGGGAATTCCCGGCAAACTTTTCTCGGGAATTCCCGAACCCCAAACCCTACTCCCTTTGTTTTAATTTGAAATTGGGTTTTGATCAGGGAAAGTAAAAATGTGCCGATGTGGCCACATGTGGCGCACATCTGGCACATCCACATGTGCCGTACACCAATAGTCGCGCACATTGGCACATCCACATGTGCCAATAGTCGGGCACATGGCACATTTGAAATATGCCATGTGTCAAATTCCGGCCACATGGCACATGAAAATATCTTAGGCACATCACATGTGCCAAGACGAATATGTGATGTGCCCGGCACATTTAAATGTGAAATGTGCCGGCTTTTGGCACATGGCACATGTGGCGAATGTGGCCACATTAAAAAAAATTTTCAAAAAAAGCACAATTTTTCAACAAAAAAGTACCATTTTTGGGAAAAGGTGAAATTTTACAAAAAAAGTACAATTATTGGAAAAAATTACAAAAAAAAATTAAAATTTTTCAAAAAAACTAAAATTTTTCAAAAAAAATTTAAATTTTTCAAAAAAATTTAAAATTTTCTAATCGTGATAGAGCAAAACGGTTAAATTTTTGCCCTGTGGGTGTTAATACAGCCATAAAACTCCTTTAGTGAAATCAAATTTCAGCTAACTTAGCTAGATTTTAAAATTGCAAATATCTCGTAAACTAGCAACGCTAGAAGAAAAATGACGTTTATTTGGTTTTTCGCCTATATTTCGAAAACTAAGCGAGATAGAGCAAAACGGTTAAAATTTTTGCCTTTAGGGTGCTAATACACCCATAGAACCCCTTTAGCGAAAACAAATTTCACCTAACTCTTCTAGATTTTAAAATTGAAAATATCTCGTAAACTAGCAATGCTAGAAGGAAAGGGTTTTCGCCCATATCTCGAAAACTAAGCGAGATAGAGCAAACCGGTTAAAATTTTACCTAACTCAGCTAGATTTTAGAAAAAGGAAAGGGACGTTTATTTGGGTTTGTGCCTATATCTCTAAATTTTTTTTGATATTACTTTTTATTTGAAAAATTGTACTTTTTTGAAAAATTTTACCTTTTTGGAAAAATATTATTTTTTTTTTTTGAACAAAATGATTCTTTTTTTATTAAAAATTTTACTTTTTTTTGAAAATTTAAAATTTTTTTATGAAAAATTGTACTTCTTTTGAAAAATTGCAATTTTTCAAAAAAATTAAAATTTTTTTTTAAAACATTGTACTTTTTTTAAAAAATTTAATTTTTTTTTTGAAAAATTGTACTAAATTTACATCTGCGATGATATTTTTAAAAGAAATTTTCCAAATTTTAAAAAATTTCAAATTTCAATTAAGGTGGTACGCTGAAAATTTTTGCAAAAAAAATTTGTCCATTTCTGGCACGCAGCGAAAAAAGTCTTGCCACTCCTGGTCTAGTATATTAGAAACGTTAAAAACTGATTATGTTAAACAACTTTTAAGAATATTTTTTGAACTTATGCCACATTTTAAGGACCAAATTCGCAAACCATGAACATTCATAATCTTATTCATATCGCGGAAGACGTAGCCAATATTGGAGCTCCTATATCAAAATTTTCGGCTTTCGATTTTGAAAACAGTAGGTTTTATACAATTAATTGTAAAATCCTATTGGACAAATTAAAAAAAAATTGCACATTTTTCATAACAAAAACTCACCAAATATCCCTTTGGTATATCCACTGTTCAAAAATACAAAATATTCTCTTGGAAATTTAGAATCCTCAGAATCAAAAGTGGTGTTTTTTTTTTAAATAAATATTGAAGGTTTTAAATTCACTTCGTGTCACCCTGAGAATGTATGCCTACTCAGTAATGGAAATATTGTAGTAGGTCTGTTTCTTTACTTTTTGGGTAATGTTCGGTAAAATGAGAGTTAACAAGAAATACTCTCACGTAGTGACAAAAATGCCCAAAGGTAAACGAACGCGAAAAACCATATTTGAAGCCTGGGAAACAAACGTCAAAGATTTGTGCATTATAGCTCGTTTTGGTGAGCGCTCTTTCTAGTTCTTGTTCAATTTGTTATAAAAATCTATAGAGCTTTTCTAGTTAAACCCCTTTTTAAATCAAAACTTTTAATAAAAAATATAATAAAATATAATTTAAATAATATACATTTAAATTTAACGGTTTGTTGTAATTCAAAAATCTGTGGTTATCATACACAGAGTTGAATGGAATCAGCTGATGAGACATCTTAAGAATTAAGGTTCAAAGCAAAATAGAGTAATAATAAAGGATAAAAATAGCATTGTTAAATTTCGTTGATGTTAGTCTAAGTTGAGTTGTTGATACGAAATTCGATTTTCTTTCAGCGGTCAGATAAGTAGACAAACATTAAAATATTAGCCCACACAAGACGAAATACACTGATGATGGCTTTGTAGCGAAAGCCGAAAATACGTATTCTGTATTGCTGGTCTTATCGAATTCTTTCAAATATATTTTTATTCTTTGTAATTTACTTGTAAAAATTGTATCATCTTTCTTTGATTTGAAAATAATTTAAACAGAAAGTGATCTATGAAAGTGATTTATGATCTAGAGCAGAAATACAAGCCAGCCGACTTCAGCCGGTTAGCCGCCGCCAGCCGGCACCTTTACCAAGTCGATTCAGCCGCCGACAATAATCGGCTAAGCCAATTTTCGGCTAAAGCTGGTAGAAAAATGCAAAAAATATTTTTTTTTTTTAATTTATAAAATTTGTTTAAATATACATAATTATTTGAAAAGTTAAATTTTCTTGTTTTTAGATATCGTTGATTTTTAAAATGTTTTGCATCAAACTGGCGGTAGCACAACCAGGCGGTTTTGTTGATACTACAATTCTACAGGTTTCCGCATTATAAAAACTGCGTTTGAAAAAAATTTCCATCACAAAGTCCAAAAAAACTGATGAAACAGTCATGCAATTTTAAAAATAAAAGCTATTTTATAACCGTAATTTTTAAGATTATTATAAAACTACTACTTCCGTTTCGAAATGAGGTTAACATTTCTATATTTTTGCTGGGATTATGGAGGTTTTTTAAAAAACTAATTTTTTTTGGATAGTTGTTAGGACATATCAGTGATTCTGAATTTATAGACAGCTTTCCAATTTTTTTTAAAATTTATTTTTAATTCGATGTCAAAGGTGAAAATTAGAATTAAAATAATTCATTGATTTTGTGTGAAAAAATTAACAGAATTCAGATAAATTAGAAAACATATTTTTGACATTACAAACATGTTTAGAATCTATAATGATTAGGATGGTAAAAATTACAAAATTCGCCGAGATGGCCTTTTACTGGTTTCTATTAAATGCAGCGAACATACATTAGCAACAGCTCGTCAAAATATTGTTCATTAATTTTATTACAATACAATATTATTTTTTCTACCACAATAGTGGCACATGAACTGTTATTTTAACTTTTTTTTTTTTATTTGAATCAAAACACTTTGCTTAGTAAAATGTTAACAAAAAAAATCAATAGAAATGTTAACTTTTTTTCGGAACAGAGATAGTATATACAAATTTTTATTATTTTTATTTTACAAAATTTTTTTAATTTTTCTGATGCCTTTCCATCAACGTTTTTATGGTATTATTAAATACCTTTCGAGCTGCTAAATACCACTTTCCTCGGAAATCTTTGACATCGTTGGCGACTTTTTTTGTTACCTTAGTTTCTTTTTTAACGAAGCCCAGAATTAACGAATTAACTCTTCAAAGCTCTGTTAATTAATTCGTAACAAAATAAATCGAACGAAAACAAATATGAATTAATTAATTCCATTCAATATATAGCCTTTTGTGAATTAATTCATTGAATTTTAAATTCAGAATTCAAAAACTGAATTAAAGAATTAATTTTTCAAAGATCTGGGTGAGGTAAAGCTAGGAATAGTCGTATTTCATTTTGGTCTACTTCTCTTAGTTTAGTAGATATGTACCATTTTAAAAAACCGGGAGGGAAAGAAATAGGAATATCTTTAAAACATCGGATATACTGATGGGGCCATCTAATAGGTGATGGCAGAGAGATGAAAATCTTATATTTTAACAATAAATTGTGTAAAATTTAACAAATGTATGTATAATTTTATCGACATTGTGAAATATAAACTCAATTTTTACAAATTCGGAAAACTACACTTAAAATAATAAGTCTGTTGGCTGAACCGAAAAATTTGTTACTTTAACAAACTTTATTCCTGTTTTTGGCTTAAAATAAAATTTGTTGATTTTAACACTTTTTTTGTTAAATTCAACAAATCAATTTAAGTAAAAAATTTGTAAAACTTTAGTTTTATCTGCAATTATACTGAGTCGTAGAATTTATTAAAATTTAGGGTCTCGGGACCCTCCCCGGGGCTAATCCATATCATGTGAGGGCATATAAGGGCACTCCAATGGAGCAAACATTTTGTCCGCTTTGCTTTATCTCGCTTAGTTTTCGAGATATGGGCCATTTTATGAAGTGGAAAATTTTTATTTAAAATTTCCGATGGCCAAGGCCCCACCAAGGTAAATTTTTTGATAGAGGTAGCCCCTTTCTCTGGGGTATTACATGGTTAGAAGTAGTCGAAATTTTCATAAATTTTGCTCTATCTCTCTTAGTTTTCGAGCTATGGGCCATTTTAAAAAATCGGGACGGAAAAAAATGGCGCCATCTTTAAAACTTCGGATACATTGGTGGCGTCATCTAACGGGTAATAATAGTAACATGAAAATATTATATTTTAACAATAAATTTTGTAAAATTTAACGAATTAGTTAGTTTTAAATAATTTTGAAAATTAACACTCAAAATTAGTTAAAGTACTGCGGATTTTTAGTAGTGTTAAATGAAGATTACTAAAATCTTTGCTTAAATCAGTGTTTCAACTAAAAATTTGTTAAAAATTAGTAAAATCGATTTGAAACCGGTTTGACATATTTTGTTACTGACGTATTATTTTAAGTGTACCTAAAAAAAATTATAAAGCTGACTTTGATATTTTTACAGTTGCTTCTTTTGCGTGTATGTATCTGTTGAAATTCTTGGAAAATGTACCTTTTAGTCGACGTTTGCCGGTTAGCCGCCGCCAGTCGACACTATTTTCTTAAGCCAGCCGCCGCCGATGCGTTTGCGGCTCAACTCTAAAAATCAATCGCCGCCGACCATTTTAGCCATTAGCCGCCGCCAGCCGACAGAATGGACCGGCTTGTATCTCTGATCTAGAGTCAAACAAAAAAGAACATTCATTTACTTAAAAATTATTTACTTAGATAATTTTTTATTAAAATTGTGTAATTATAGGTTAACTAATTACTATTTCAGTCCTTATAATTATATGCGTAACCAATTATTCTCAGCCTCTTCGTAATCATATGGGTAACCAATTACTTTTTTAATATCTATCTGCAATTAGGTAACCCATTACTCTTCATTTTTTTGTAAGTATACTGGTAACAATGACACATTACTTTGTGGCTCATCGCCTGTAAAATTCATCAGTGAAGTAAGGTGTAAAGTAACCAGTCCAACTCTATGGCGATACATTACTTTACCCATTATTTGGTAATGTGTGGTTTTGCTGGGTACTCTTTCTTTTGGTGGATTCTGTTATTAAGTCACGATATTAGATTAAGTTTTGAATTTGTCTGAAAATCATAAAAGAAAAATTTAATTTTTATAGTTACTTACCGTAAAGAGCATTTAATATGACAGCTATTCTCTATATGTGAAAAGGGTAAAAAAATCAAATTTTTTTTTTTTTTTTGTGGACAACATCTGTGGACAACATCTGAGTACCTTTTTCCAAAAAAGTACCTTTTTCCAAAAAAAAGTACCTTTTTCCAAAAAAAAGTACCTTTTTCCAAAAAAAAAGTACCTTTTTCCAAAAAAGTACTGTTTCCAAAAAAGTACTTTTTTCAAAAAAAGTACTTTTTTCAAAAGAAAGTATTTTGTTCAAAAAAAGTACCGTTTTCCAAAAAAAGGTACCGTTTTCCAAAAAAAGGTACCATTTTCCAAAAAAAGTACCTTTTTCCAAAAAAGTACCTTTTTCCAAAAAAAGTATCTTTTTCCAAAAAAGGTACCTTTTTCAAAAAAGTAAATTTTTCCAAAAAAAGTACCTTTATCCAAAAAAAGTACCTTTATCCAAAAAAAGTACCTTTTTCCAAAAATGTACCTTTTCCAAAAAAGTACCTTTTTCCAAAAAGTACCTTTTTCCAAAAAAGTACCTTTTTCCAAAAAAAGTACCTTTTTCCAAAAAAAAAGTACTTTTTTTAAAAAAAAGTACCGTTTTCCAAAAAAGGTAATGTTTTCCAAAAAAAAGTACCTTTTTCAGAAAAAAGTACCTTTTCAAAAAAGTACTTTTTTCCAAAACAAAGTTCCCTTTTCCAAAATAAGTACCATTTTTCAAAAAAGCACCTTTTCCAAAAAAGTACCTTTTCCAAAAAAAATTAACTTTTTCTAAAAAAATGTACCTTTTCCAAAAAAAGTACCCTTTTCCAAAAAACATAAATTTTTCCAAAAAAATACATTTTTCAAAAAAAGTACCTGTTTCCAAAAAAAATACATTTTTCAAAAAAGTGTACAAATAAAGTACTTTGTAAAAACAATGTATCTTTTCCAAAAATTTCGCTTATTCCAAAAAGTACAATTTAAAAAAATACCATTTAAAAAAATATAATTTCAAAAAAAGTACTTTTTTTCCTCCCCCCACGGATATCTCCACTAAAACAAGATTTCTTGATATTCGGCATAGACATGCGGTAAGACGGGATTTTTTGAAATTCCTACCGGAACGGGCAAAAAGGGAAAAAGTCTCCCCATAAACAGTCTCACAAATTGGAAAAGTGCCTGCCCAAACCCCTGGAGGTAAGAAGTTGAAATTTGGTATAAAGGTTCCTCCACTGTAGTAGACATCGACTAAGTTTGTATTTTTGGAATTCCCTACAGGATATCCCAAAAGAAAATTCGGTATATGAGTTCCTCCTTCTGTGTAGGCGTCCGCTTAGACGGAATTTTTGAAATTCCTATCGGGAGGGGAAATAAGGGGAAAAGTCTACTCCTTGACGGCCTGCCCAATCCCTTTTGGCCAACCTAAAATTTTAAATATGTATTCCTTCGAGTAGGACTAACTCACCGGCAACGTAATTTTTCTATTTTGGAACAGGAGCATAGTAAAAATGGTGGTTGAAAGGGAAAACTGTCCCCAATAACGGCCTGCCAAAACCGCTAAGACAATGAAGTTGAAATTTGGTATGAATGTTCCTCATCCAGCGCAGATAGCCGCGAAGATGGAATTTTTGTAAATTCCTAAAGGGAGGGGCAAAAAGAAGAAAAGCCTCCCCTTGGTGGCCTGTAAAAACCCCTTCGACTAGAAACCTGAAATTTAAAATGTGGGTCCCGGGAGTATGGGCTAACTTATTATAAAGATACTTTTTTGAAATTTGGACAGGGTTGTTGTAACATGGGGGCTCAAAAAGGGAAAGTGGCCCCTTAACGACCTGTCCACACTGCTGGAACTAGGAAACTGAAATTCGGTACTTAGGTTCCTCTTCCAGCCTAATTCCAACCGGGAGGGACAAAAAAAAGAAAAAGTGTCCCCCTTGACAGCCTGCTCAAACTGCTGGAACTAGGAAGCTGAAATTCCCTGTTGATGGATTTTCGGAAATTCCTACCGAGAGGGGCACAAATAGTAAAATTTGGCTAGAAACCTGAAATGTAAGACATGTGTTACTTGGAGTATGGGCTCACTTACCGGGAAGGTGCTTTTTGGAATTTTGGACAGGGACATTGCAAAAATGGGGATTAATGAAGTGAAAAGTGCCCCTTAAAGGCCAGCCCAAACCGCTGGAGTTAGGAAGTTGAAATTTGGTATTAAAGTTCCTCCTCTATTGTAGACATCCGACAAGATGACATTTTTGGAAATTTCCACAGGTAGGGTCAAAACAGGAAAAGTCTCTCCCTTAACCACCTGCCCAAACTGTTGGAAATGGGAGCTTAAATTCGATATTTGGGTTCCTTCTCTAACGTAGACGTCCCCTAAGACGGTATTTTTGGAAATTCATACCGGGAGGGGTAAAAACGGAATAAATCTCTCCCTTGATGGCCTAACCGAACCCTTCGGCTAGTAACCTGTAATCTATAATATGTTTTCCTTGGAGTATGGGCTAACTTATTGACAAGGTATTTTTAAGGCTTTTGACAGGAACGTGGTAAAAATGGTAGTTCAAAAGGAGAAATTTGGTTCTTGTGTTGTTTTTGTCCCGTTATTTTGCATTTTTTCTTAATACAGCAAGTTAAACACATTGCCCCTCATCAAGTCGCCAATGTTATATAATACGCGACAAAATAGACGGAATGGCGGCTCATTTTGTCCTTAATAAAATCTTATTACGGACAAGTTATAGACATTGTCACTCAGTTAGTCGTCAATTTGGTATGAAACACGACAAAATGCATGTAATAGTCGCTCATTTTGTCCTCAATAAAATCTTATTTAAGACAAGTTTGTGAATTTGTCGCTCATCTAGTCGTTAATAAGGCTGAAAATACGACGAAATATACGATCTTGTCGACGAACTTGTCCTCAACAGTGTAATATACACGACAAATTCTAAAATGTCTTGAAGACAATTTCATGTCAGACTATTTGGCCAACGGGGTATAGATGACTTATTTTCAGTTCAATTGTAAAAAGTCACTAAAATACTTTTTTTTAGCAAAAGTACCATATACATTAATAACACTTTGCATAGTATTAAATATTTGTTTCTTTCCATAAAATAATAATTTAACTCACAAAAGAAACAGCAATATTCCCATGAGAATTTCAGCCTCGAGTTAAGCCGAAATTTACAGACTTATTGATAATCTTCTTCTGTACAATATTATACAGTATCACAATATGAAAATCTAGTTTTAAACATACATACCTTGCTTTCAAAAGTATTATCATATCCTGCTTTCAAAAGTATTAGCAAGTTGTTAAGAGTGAGTCATTTGTTATTTATATTTTCAGGTATTCTTTATGATTTGCAAACAGAGGATGAAATTCAGCCATGGTGTTTAACAATACATTTCTCCAAATTTCCTGAAGATACTTTGGTTAAATTTGAAACAAAGTAAGTACACGTACGTTTTTACTTAAGTAACAAATTGAAAGTAAATGCCCCGTGGGAAAAGGAACCGGTCACAGGACACGTCACGTGACCGGTCCTTAGGGACGAGGACCGGTCCTGGGACCGATTCTTTTATATGAAAAGGACCGGTAACTTTAACATGGGCTTGTCCTAGGAGGGGTCAATTGCCCCTTGTGACGTGCCACAGGACCGACGCAAAAGAACCAGTCACAGGACTGAAACAAAAGAACCTGTCACAGGACTGATACAAAAGAACCTATTACAGGACTGGCGCAAATGAACCTGTCACGGGATTGGTGCAGATGAACATATCACAGAACTGACGCAAAAAAACCTATCATAGGACTGACACAAAAGAACCTGTCACAGGACTGACGAAAAACAACCTGTCGTAGGACTGGTACAAAAGAACCTATCACAGGACTGACGCAAATGAATCGTTTATATATAAACAAGTTTTGAGCAGCAAGTTTTTTAGGTAACGGTAGTATTCAATACTCTTTGTATTTTTGCAGAAACAGAAGAAAATGTAAGTGACATTATCTTTTTCCCTTTGTTCTAAATTTGATGATTGGGAAAAATTTTTATTTCATATTATATTTCAATTGCATGGAATTTCTGGCCCCATTATGTACCAATATAGATTTAAATTTTTGTTATTTGCAATAAATTTTTACCACAAAGTAAATTCTTCAAATCTTATTTGTATCAGTTCATTCAGATGCCTGATTTTTATGGAATTTTAAAATTATTTTCATTTGGTTTTTTTATTACTAAAAGAAAATGAAAACAGAATTTCCAAAAAGTTACCTCAATTTGTGAATTTGATTTTAAGGAACAAAAAATGGCTTTCAAGCAATTTTTAAACCACTCGAATTTTTAATTTTTCGATATTTATTGGGTAGTTTAAAAGTAAAATTGTAAAAATGAGTTAATAGCAATTTTAACGGACGATATTTCCAAGAATAAAAAGTTTTCTAAATTTTAAAAAGCACTTTAAAGGCAAATACTATTCGGAATATTTCGATAAAAAAACTATATTTTTCCCAGACGTTAGATTTGGATTTAGCTCACATTATGTCTTCCCGGGTAAAAATCTTACTATATAATTATATCTTATTTCATAAGTCCCCATATCCGACATAAAACTTTATCCGAAAAATGGGTCATCTACTTGTGTCTAATTATATCAAATTAGATATAACTTGGTACAGTTGGATCCGAGATTTGTCTATATCCAGGACATCAAATTTTATCTAATTCGATATAAAAATATCCGATTTTATAGAATTTTGTGTGATAGTAGGTACACTTTTTATGAATACCCGCTATTAAATTGACAATGTAATTTCAATAGTTTGAAAAATTTTGAAATCGCAAATTTTATAACATAAAATAAAATTTTATTTGAATGCTTTTTTTGTCTTCTAATTGTAAGCATCATTTTTTAATATGATTTTATATGGTTGATATCAAAAAATGTGATAAAAACCATGTAACCAGCTAATTTCTAATTCATGGATTACATTTGAGTTATATATTTCAATATATATCACCTGTTTTACAAAATATATAACAATCAGGCATGTCACAGGTTTTTTACGGAATTGATTTGATTTCGCAATTTTACTTCCGCAATTTTTTTCCTAAAGTGATCGAAAACAATTTTTTTCCTTCTGAATTTGCAGTTTAGGGTCCTACGGATAATTTTGTATTGAAAATGTAACGTTCTGGTAAGTATCGAGTATGCTACAAGATTAATAGTGGTACTTAAAACGTTAAAAGTTTCGAAAAACGAAAAAAATATCGTTTTCATTCCACTTTCAAAAACCAAAGTGGAATTGATATTTAGAGCAGCTTTAACTCATAAAAGCTTTTCAATAGTGCTTGTATGTATTTCCTAAAGTGTCGTTAACTATTTCACTTAAAAAAATTTATATTTAAAGCGCTTTTTGTTGGTAAATTCAATAATTTTCTTATAGATTAGCAAAACGTAATTTTTTCTAAAAAATTCAAATTTTAAATTTTGATCGGCGATCTTCTCTTTTTTAACTTCAAATGGCAACTTATATAAAAATTTAGCAGTTGGAACAAGAATTTAACACAAAAAGTCTTTTTTTAACATTTCAAAATTTACGAAAACGCAAAAAACCTGAAGAAGCTAAAGTAAAACGTTACGAAATTGTACATCGAAATCATATTAATTTTTTGCGAAATATGTGTTAAAACCTTAAATGTGCTCTCTAACAAAAACTTTTTTAAGTGAAATTATTAAAAATAGGATTCTAAACTTATAATTGATTATGTTTATCTGTTATATTTGGTCTATATATGCAAAAATACCATTTACTTCTGGAGAAGCAATTTGCGTTTTCAATTTCACTTTCAAGTGAAATTGAAGTCTGTGACATGCCTGAATCTCAAAAATTTTTGGTTAATACATAAAATTTGTGACCAATTTTATAGGCCAAATGTAAACTCCGTAACCAGTAACTCATAAAGTTTTTTTTAGCTTTAATAGCTTATATTTTAATAACCAATGAAGCTAAACACTAACTGTACGAATTTTTATAAAGAGGAAAAGTAACTCTTTTAACAAAAATTAATACATTTTACAAAATTTTTCGTATATCTACGCTAACACGAGTGCAACTCTGTAACGATTTTTCGTCATAATTTTTGATAAAAATGCATACACACGAATTTTGGAGTTATCTATTAATTATATTGCGGAAAGTATAATGTTATTTATACTCAAATGATCGTTGGACTGTAAATAATCATCGTATAACAGACTTAAAGTTTATCTGCAGCATGTAACATTCTCGAGATTAAAAAGAATGTTTTTAATACGATTTGAAAAAATGTTGTAAACTCCGTTCCTAAGTATTACACCAAACTATTTAACGAGTAAGAAAACAATGTCATATTTGGATTCACCTTGTAGGCATCATACGATTTTGTTTCGGAAAGAAAATTCTGACAAAGCGTTTCTGAAAGAAAACGGAAAAAGTAACCAAATGTAATTTCCGTAACTGTAAACTCTGTAACCAAAATTGTTTGCATCAAATTGCGTTCAAAAAAATGTAGGTAAATGTTTAAAACATTTTAAAATAACCATAAACAGAGGTGATTCAACTAATATTTATGCGTTAAAAGACGATTCAACTAATAATTTTGTGTCAAAGTTATCAGTTTTCTACCCTAAACTGCTGGAGCGAAAAACGATTGATTTTGCACTTCATTGCTTTGGAATCGATATTTCGAGCCTCTACTGACATTAGTTTGACAAATGAAATTTGTTTCACACAATTTAAGAATTTTTTGATCGCGAAATGTTATATTTTTAAATTATTATTTTGTAACTTCGCAACCGCTAATTGGATTTTAAAAAATTTTATATTTTTTGAAAAGCATTTAGAAGGAGCAAAAATACAAAATTAAAATCCCGGGTAAAAATCTTAATATGGTGTCATACATAATTATATCTTTTTTGATAAATCCCCATATACAACGACATACAACTTGATCCGAAAAATGGGTCATCTACATGTGTCTAATTATATCAAATTAGATATAATTTGATACAGTTTGATCCGAGATTTGTCCATATCCAGGGCATCAAATTATATCTAATTCTATATAAAAATATCTGATTTTATAAATTTTTTTCTTGTAGTACCCGACTAAAAAAGTTTTCATATAATCTTATATGATTTGATATAATTATAAATGTTTATATGTGGTGCTTTATATGACCATATACATTTATATTAACACTTTGGTTTTATAAATATGTTTGATATGACGTTATATATAATCATATGCGATTTGGTCTCTAGGCATATATTAAGAGATCTGCAAATATAGTTTATACATAATTATATATAATGGCGTATAAGCTTCTCTAAACAATCTTATATCAAAATATATAACAAAGTTAATATAAAATTGTAATAATTTTATGTATAAATTTATCTGACATGATGTCTAATTATACAAAATTTTATAAAGTTTAATTGCACTATAAAAATTAAAAAAAAACTCCGAAATTGTGGATCTGGTTTTGAATTTTGCACTTTGACATATAAATAAATGTTTATAATTGAATTTAACATATATTTTCCAAATAGTTAGCGAAATACTCTTTATTAAACTCAAAATTATTTTAAAGAAATAAATAAAGGAAATTTTTTTTTTCATTGTGGAATTAAAGGTCGAAATAATTATTTTTACTTTTAAATTTAAAAATTAGACAAACATATGTTGAAATAAATATGGTTTAAGTTCATTTATTTTTCCGTTAAAAAAAATTAATTGTGAAAGTTAATTTTTTATCATGTTGGTTTTTAATTTTTATTTAAAAAAATGAAATTTGTTTTTTTCGACCTTTTTAATTCATTAATTAGAAATTTATTAATTCAGTTCGAGGACTATTTCCTTATTATGAATTAACATAATAAGTACTTTTTTCAAAAACTGTTTTTTTTTTCTTCATCAGGATACTCTCCTGACAAATACTTCACAGAGTTTTTGCTTTCAAAAAACCTCTACACTTTCAGGAATGAAAAGAGGATCGTTTCGAGGATTTTCCAGGTCCCCTTCATCAGTTTTCTTTAGAAAGTGGTGGCGTAATCCCCGAAACGATCGTCTTTTCATTCCTGAAAGTGTAGAGGTTTTTTGGAAGCAAAAATTCTGTGAAGTATTTGTCAGGAGAGTATCCTGATGAAGAAAAATAGCAGTTTTTTTAAAAAAAAAGTACTTATTATATTAATTCATAATAAGGAAATTGGCCTCGAACTGAATTAATAAATTTCTAATTAGTTAATTCAGTTATTCAGTTATCTTTCTTATAAAAGAAAGATAAAAACTCTAACCTAGAAAAAGTTGTTCCGAGAAATTTTTGTAATGTTTTATTTTGTCACCTATTTCCAAGTTTATTAGCAAAAATTGTTCTAAACATTAAGCATTGGATTTAATATGAATGAAATAAGTGATCCCAATAATATTTACTAAAATTTTCTTTGAAAATCTTCATCAAATTATATGTATTTATATATAATTTGATGCAGTTAGATAGACCCATTTTTCGGATCAAATTGTATCAGGTGAGATAACATGCTTATCTCGCTTGATATAATTATATATTCCAATATTCGGATCAAATTAGATATGGACGTATATATTGGTTTATATATGGTGATATATGATTATATAACATCTTTTTTAGTCGGGTAGGCATACTTTTTATGCATACCAGCTATTAAATTGACAATTTTAAAACATAAAATAAACATTTATTTAAATACTTTTGTCTTCTAAATTGTACGCATAATTTTTTAATATGATTTTACATGCAAAAACATCACGTGAAAATTATTTGGCTATGGAGTAATTAACTCTGAATTTGCAGATAACTAAATTTGATGTTGAACTATATATTAATTTGTATGGGATTATATAGAAAGTTATATAAAATTAAAATATATTTTTAGTACGACGACACATACAGTGTTATAAAACTTAGTATCAAATATATAATCATATGGATCACTACATATAATTTGATTAGTTTTATAAGGCTTATGTAGTTATATATGGAGTCAGATTTGGGGATATGTAATAATCAGAGAAGACAAAATTGCTATTTTAGCTTTTTATTGCTTGTTTTACTCATATTTGCTTGTTTTTGCTTTTTTGGATTTTTAGTTTTTTAGCTTTAAAATAGCTTTTTCTTAAGATTTTTGAGCTTTGAATTGCTTTTTTTAAAACTTTTTTCCCAAAAATTCTTTTTTTGCTCACAAAAAAATATTTTTGCTCTTAGCTTTGAATTATTTTTTTTTTTGAAAACTGTTGTTTTTGCAAGTTTTTTGCCTTTTGCTTTTTTTTTGCTTTTTTTACAACATTTTTTGCTTTAAACATATCGAAATTTGCTTTTTTCTGTCTTCTCTGGTAATAATATCAATTACCATACAAAAAATTCGTTGAAAAATAATATCAGATGTAGTTGTATATATTGATATGTGTCTTAATGTTACTCCATTCATTGTCAGATATATCCCAATCACACTATATATGACAATATATAACTATTTTTACTCGGGATAAAATAAAAAAATTTTCCGCGGAATGAATTGTGTTTTTATTCGCGCAACCCGAGTAAAAAAGTTTTGATATAACCATATATTATTTTATGTAATTGCATATAGTAACTTATAGTTACATATGGCCACATATGCTTTTAAATTCAAGCAGATATACTTTTATATAGTCATATGTTAGATGTTTTTTCCTCAAAGGTTTTAATATGGAGACATATGTGATTTTATATTATTACATACTGGCCTACATATAATTGCATGTGCTATATATAAGTACATAAAGTAACATATTACAGATATAATTACATATACGTTTATATATAATTTAGTATGACACTATACATAATAATATAAAACTATATGTGGAGCCATATAAGAAATATTTCATAATTTGTGTTAGATATGTTTATATATTGACGAATAAGAACCTATATATAACTTAATATGGTTCCATATCTACAATATTTCATGATTTCTTTAATATATAACAATATAACGTTCTTTATAAAATCATCTATAATTATATATCATCCCACATAAGCAATTATTTCAAAGTGATTTTATATAAAAATATATAAGGTCCGTATTATATTATATGTGGTTCTATGTTAACAATGATTTTGAACTAGTTTTATATTTAGTAATTACTAGGGATTGGCGCGTGACTAGAAATGTTCGTCATTCACGTTATTCACACGTGATCGTGAGTAATAATTACTATACTCAAGTGATTCGTGCGTGAGTCTGAGAATATATAATTCGTACTTGATTCGTGCGTGAGCGTGAATAAGAATATATAACCCGTGCATGATTCGTGTGTGAGTTTATTTTTTGCATCTTATATTTTTAGTAATTTTTACTATTTTGTAATATTTTACTATTTTTTTTACTATTTTTCTTATATCTTGGTTGTATAACATAATCCTATTAACTTTAAAATTTCAGTCTTGTTAACTTTATTTTAAAATTACTAAAAATAAAGAAAATTTTGTTCATGTTTAATGCACTATCATGGTAAATCTGGATAAAAGTAATGGAAGATTTATCGAAATTATAGGATCTCCAGCAGACCTTTGGGTTAATCATTATAATTGGAAATTAATTACACATGCAATTACACAATTACAAGTAATTTTAATTGAAAAAAATTCAATTACAATTACATATTTGTAATTGTAATTCTAAAAAAAGCAATTACAAGTAATTTGTAATTGAAAATTTTCAATTAAACATTACATATAATTGTAATTGAAAAAATGTCAATTACAATTACATTTTTTCGGAAAAGATATAATGACAAAAAGCACAAGTGAGGGGACAGCCCAACATGACGTATTCTTTTTATACTTATCCACGCCTATCCAACCTATCAGTCCAGTCAGTTTTTTCTACAAAATTTTAACAAAAAACACTAATTCTAAATGTAATTGAAATTTGTAATTGAAAATTTTGAATTACAGTTACATGAAATATAATTGAGTTTTTTTTAATTTCAATTACATTTATTTGCAATTGTAATTGAAATCCTCCAGGTCTGATCTCCAGACATTGCATATCTTTTTTATTTAAAAAAATAATTTTTGTATATTGTTAGATGTGGTCATATATAATATGATCTAAAGTATAAGGTAAATTTTTAGATATAATTGTATCAAACTATGTCCACTTTTATAACATTTTATATAATTTTATACAAAAAGATATAATTTGATGTAATTGGATGAGCACAAAATTCGGATACAATTGTATCGAATTGCATAAAATTGTATCAAATTGTACCAAATTGTATACAATTGTATACAATTCGATACAATAAGATGTTCTCATTTTTCGGATATAATTATATCTAATTACATAAAAGATTATATATAATTAAATATAACTTCATATGGCTCCATATAATTTTTTTTCACTTGGGTTTTGAAAATGTAAACTCCGTTACCACAAAAGAAATTAAAATTGTGCAAAAAAAGTTATTGCGATAGAAGAGATTTTTTGCAATTAGGTTTATAATGACTAAACTTAATGATTCCATTAGGAGAAAACCAAAATAGTGACACTTTTTGTTTCTCACAAATTTGGCCCAAAAACTTATCACATTTTTTGATTTCACCCATTTGCAAAAAAAATCCATTAAAAATTATTTGGCTATGGAGTAATTAAGTCTTAATTTGCAGATAACTAAATTTTATGTTGAACTATATATTAATTTGTATGAAATTATATAAAGTTACATGAAATTACAAGAGTATACTTTAAGTATGACGATTAGGGCGGGTCGATTTAATAATCGCCCATGGCTCAGTGAAAATCGTATTCTAGGGATCAAAATAAGAAACTTTGCCGAAGGAACCATACATTGAAGATACATACAGTGTTATATAACTTATAATCGCACCATATATAATCATATCGGTCACTACATATATTTTGATTAGTTTTATATGGCTTATGTAGTTATATATGGAGTCAGATTTGGGGATATGTAATAACATCAATTACCATGCATAAAATTCGTTGAAAATATAATATCAGATGTACAGAAGTCCCCGCTTAAATGTGCCTTCAAAAATGTAGAGTTTTCTGCGCTTTTAAGCGGGGAATCATTTATCCGAAAATCCGAAATGCTCATTTAGGAAAATATATGTACAAATGCGTAAAAGCGCATTAATCGTAGTTTTCGTTTGATGAAAGTTTTTTTACACGATGTACATACTTACAAAAAACTGATTTATTTTCTTTAAAAGAATCTGTTCCTTAAAATTTTAAGTTTTATATATTTAGATAAAATATTTTTCTACCTCAAGTTTGAGTTTTCCAATCATCATTTTCTTATTGCACACAACTGCAATCTTTTTGGAACAACAAATAAAATTTAACATGACAATGGGTCATATGAATAAAACTTAGCAATTACTTCGAAGTAATTACTTTGGGCTTAGGAATGGCTTTTAACTCCAAATTTACGAGTTGACTAGTAGAATAGTATGAAATACTAGCGGGCGCAGCCCGCTACGTTGTTAGCGTGCCTTAAAGGTTAAGGGGGGGGGGGCTACGCCCTCCCACAATTTTTATTAAATTTGTTTTTTTATTTAATGTTTTTTTATTTAAAGCCTTCAGCCAGCCACCAAAAATAAATAATTCTGCACAACAATGGGTTTAAAATAAATAAATATTTGATCACTTTTGCTCATGAAAGTGGATTGTTAGTAATGAATCCATAATAGTTTGCAATATACGTGTGTATGTCAAGATAATTTGGTAAAGTGCGAACTTAGGTAGATAGACCCGTAAGTAGTTTTGTTCATTTGTGTTTTGAATGAAAATAAATAACGTAAAGCAGAGTTGGAAAGCATTTTATAATATTAAAAATAGCGGACAAAGCCTGCTACGTTGTTAGCGTGTCTTAAAGTTTTTTTTTTAATTCCAGTTTATGTAAAGGTAGACCTGGCAATTCAAGTAAATTCACAAATTCAGTTGGTTTCTGCGTCGGTTTCTTCCACCGGTGCTTCGTTACATGAAGTTTAAATATCGGAATATATAAGTTCCATTCCTTTTCTAAGGTTTTTTCTCTTTTAGAAAATTTGTTTAACTTTTTGGAGAGTATGTTTCAATGCTACATAAGTTTCATATTCCGTGGATAGTGTTTGAACAGGTAATTCCCTCCTCCAATCCATTTGCATTGTCTATAATTTCAATTCCACTCGTTCAACGTTTATATCCATTTCATTCCACTTGTGTAGTGTTTCAATTCCACTCGTTTCCTATTTAGTTTCTTAATTTTAGTGTTTCATATACACTTGTTCTTTAAGTTTTAGGTTTCTAGCTAAAGACGCAGACGTTAAGGGGGGGGGGCAATTTTCCCCTTTTGAACCACCATTTTTACCACGTTCCTGTCCAAAGTCCTAGAAATGCCTTGTCGATAAGTTAGCCCATACTCCAAGGAAAACATATTATATATTACAGGTTTCTAGCCGAAGGGTTCGGTTAGGCCATCAAGGGGGAGAATTATTCCGTTTTTACCCCAAATGAATTTCCAAAAATTCCGTCTTAGAGGACGTCTGCGTTAGAGGAGGAACCTACTACATACATAATTTTAGGTCTCTATATCCAGCAGTTTGGCCAGGCCGTCAAGGCGGAAGTTTTTTCCCTTTTTACCCCTCCCGGTATGAATTTCCAAAAATACCATCTTAGGGGACGTCAACGTTGGAGAAGGAACCCAATTTAAGATCCATTGTTCCAGCAGTTTGGCCAGGCCGTTAAGGGGGAGACTTTTCCTGTTTTTGACCCTACTGTAGAAATTTCCAAAAATCTCATCTTAGCGGATGTCTACAATAGAGGAGGAACTTTAATACCAAATTTCAACTTCCTACCTCCAGCGGTTTGGGCAGGCCTTTAAGCGGCACTTTTCGCTTCATTAATCCCATTAAAAGCACCTTCCCGGTAAGTGAGCCCATACTCCAAGTAACATATGTTTTACATTTCAGGTTTCTAGCCAACTTTTACTATTTGTGCCCCTCTAGGTAGGAATTTCCGAAAATCCATCGACAGGGAATTTCAGCTTCCTAGTTCCAGCAGTTTGAGCAGGCTGTCAAGGGGGACACTTTCTTTTTTTGTCCCTCCCGGTTGGAATTAGGCTGGAAGAGAAACCTAAGTACCGAATTTCAGCTTCCTAGTTCCAGCAGTTTGGACAGGTCGTTAAGGGGCAACTTTCCCTTTTTGAGCCCCCATTTTATAACGACCCTGTCCAAAATTCAAAAAAGTACTTTCTAATAAGTTAGCCCTTACTCCAGGGACCCACATTTTAAGCTTCAGGTTTCTAGCCGAAGGGGTTTTTACCGGCCCCCAAGGTGAGGCTTTTCTTCTTTTTGCCCCTCACTTTAGGAATTTACAAAAATTCCATCTTCGCGGCTATCTGCGATGGATGAGGAACATTCATACCAAATTTCAACTGCATTGCCTAAGCGGTTTGGGCAGGCCGTTAGTGGGGACATTTTTCCCTTTTAACCACCATTTTTACTATGTTCCTGTTCCAAAATAGAAAAATTACGTTGCCGGTGAGTTAGTCGTACTCCAAGGAATACATATTTAAAATTTTAGGTTGGCCAAAAGGGATTGGGCAAGCCGTCAGGAGGAGACTTTTACCTTATTTCCCCTCCCGATAGGAATTTCAAAAATTCCGTCTAAGCGGACGCCTACACAGAAGGAGGAACTCACATACCGAGTTTCCTTTTGGGATATCCTGTAGGGAATTCCAAAAATACAAACTTAGTCGATGTCTACTACAGTGGAGGAACCTTTATACCAAATTTCAACTTCTTACCTCCAGTGGTTTGGGCAGGCACTTTTCCAATTTGTGAGACTGTTTATGGGGAGACTTTTCCCCTTTTTGCCCGTTCCGGTAGGAATTTCCAAAAATCCCGTCTTAGCGCACGTCTATGCCGAATATCAAGAAACCTTGTTTTAGTGGAGATATCCGTGGGGGGAGGAAAAAAAGTACTTTTTTGAAATTATATATTATTTTAAATGGTACTTTTTGGAAAAACGAAATTTTTTGGAAAAAGATACTTTGTTTTTACAAAGTACTTTATTTGTACTTTTTTTGGAAAAGGTATTTTTTTTTAAAAAGGTGTTTTTTGTTGGAAAAATATATGTTTTTTGGAAAAAGGTACTTTTTTTGGAAAAGGTACTTCTTTTGGAAAAGTAACATTTTTTTAGAAAATGGTACTTTTTTTTGGGAAGAGGTACTGTTTTTGGAAAGGTCCTTTTTTGAAAAAGGTATTTTTTTGAAAAAATGTATGTTTTTTGGGAAAATGAACATTTTTTTAGAAAAAGGTACTTTTTTTGGGAAAAGGTACTTTTTTTTGCAAAAGGTACTTTTTTTGAAAAACGTATTTTTTTGGAAAAATGTATGTTTTTTGGGAAAAGGTACTTTTTTTGGGAAAGGTACATTTTTTTAAAAAAAGGTAAATTTTTTGGAAAAAGGTACTTTTTTTGGAAAAAGGTACTTTTTTTGGAAAAAGGTACTTTTTTTGGAAAAAGGTACTTTTTTGGAAAAAGGTACTTTTTTGGAAAAAGGTACTTTTTTTGGAAAAAGGTACTTTTTTGGAAAAAGGTACTTTTTTGGAAAAAGGTACTTTTTTGGAAAAAGGTACTTTTTTTTGGAAAAAGGTACTTTTTTTTGGAAAAAGGTACTTTTTTTTGGAAAAAGGTACTTTTTTTAGAAAAGGGTACTTTTTTTGGAAAAAGGTACTTTTTTTGGAAAAAGGTACTTTTTTTGGGAAAAGGTACTTTTTTTGGAAAAAGGTACTTTTTTTTTGGAAAAAGGTACTTTTATTGGGAAAAGGTACTTTTTTTGGAAAAGGTCCTTTTCCAAAAGGTATTTTTTTGAAAAAATGTATGTTTTTTGGGAAAAGGAAAATTTTTTTAGAAAAAGGTACTTTTTTTGGGAAAAGGTACTTTTTTTTGCAAAAGGTACTTTTTTTGAAAAACGTATTTTTTTGGAAAAATGTATGTTTTTTTGGGAAAAGGTACTTTTTTTGGGAAAAGGTACTTTTTTTGGGAAAAGGTCCTTTTTTGGAAAAAGGTACTTTTTTTGTCCTCTTTTTGCCCCTCCCGATAAGAATTTCCAAAAATGCCGTCTCAACGGACGTCTACACCGGTTGAGGAACCTACATACCAAATTTCAACTTCATAGCTCCAGCAGTTTGAGCAGGCCGTCAAGGGGGAGACTTTTTCCCCTTTTTGCCCGTCCCTGTAAAAATTTCCAAAACTCCCTTCTTGGTGGATGTCTACGATAGTGGAAGAACCTTTATACCAAATTTCAACTTCCTACCTCCAGCGGTTTGGGCAGGCCGTCAAGGGGGGCCTTTTTCCCCTTTTTAACCCCCATTTTTACAACGTCCCTGTCCAAAATTCCAGAAAGTACTTTCCAGAAAAGTTAGCCCATACTCCTAGGAACACATATCTTAAATTTCAGCTTTCTAGCCAAAGGGGTTTTGGCAGGCCGCCAAGGGGGAGACTTTTCCCCTTTTTGCCCGTTCCGGTAGGAATTTCCCGTCTTAGCGCACGTCTATGCCGAATATCAAGAAACCTTGTTTTAGTGGAGATATCCGTGGGGGGAGGAAAAAAGTAGTTTTTTTGAAATTATAGAGCAATTCCATATGAAAGCGATAACCTTTTGGACGACCCCTCTCCGATTCTAAAATAAATAGTCTCAATCGATTGCCCAGCAAAAAATAATGTACCTACATATTTTTTTTTTTTTTATAGTGACTGGTTTAGTGGTGGTGTACACCACTGTTGTTTTAAAAAAAAACTACTAAAGCGATCGCAACGAGTGATAGCTCGTTGGAAAGGTATTGAATCAGGCTTTAATTGAAAAATAAAAATTTCCTAATTTTTCTCAGAAATTTACCTTTTTTCCCATGAAAATTAAATTTTCCCATGAAAATTAAATTTTCCCATGAAAATTAAATTTTCCCATGAAAATTAAATTTTCCGATTTTCCACAGAAGCTCCTAAATTTTCCGGCTAATTTTTTTTTTTTGGATTCCTCATAATTTTTGCTTTAAGAATCAGCAATAAAAAAATGGGCCCCGACTCCTTGTTTGGACAGGAGAGGAGCATTTAAAAGACCACCTTGTTCTCACTGTTTTTATATTTTTTATAATTGAATTATTTGTAATTATTTAACATTGTTTTATTTTATTATTAAAAATACATTTTAAAAATTATTTTACAGTTAAAAATACATTTATGAAGAAAAAATCTTTCTTATTTTGCTGCTTATACTTAATTACAATATTTATTAAAAATTTCAATTGTCTTGGCATCATTATAAAATTAAAGTAACTTTAAATTTAGCACGTCAGCAGACGAAGAGTACCGCTTTACATTAATTGACATATCAGAAATATTTGGTATGAAGCAATGAAACTTTTGCGTTCCAGTTATAGTTTTGACATTATTATATCTGTTTTGAATTCGTCGCTCCATGGCATCGTGTTCTTTTTGAATGCATAAAACTGTGTTAATGGCAATTTCCTTGCTTTGAATCCACGAAAACAAATGTTGTACATTTAAGATCTGGTCAGTATATGGCCTTTGCAAACTTGCCTTAGTCGCCATGCGTTTTAGGGTTCCCCCTAACGCATCGCATGGGCCCTTACCGTGGGACGTCGCAAAAAAGTGCCACTCGACCTTGCAGTTTTGTTCTTCTTCAATTATGCAAAGATTGTAAAAATTTTTTTTATTCTTGTACTGAGAAGCCGCGCCGTCTGAGAAAAACGTTACTTTGTCGATTGCATCGAATTTTGATCTTAAGAATTCAAACAGTTTCATTTGAAATAAATAAACGGACACATAATTATGAGCTAAACTCTCCGCGACAACAACAAGGCTTACGGTCTGTAGTTCGTTATCTTCGTTTTTGAAATAAATGCAAAAAGGATGCACCGTGCACTGGTCGTTTGCCCAGTGATAAGCCTGAATTTCATCCTGAACGAGAAAAGTGTAATTCTCGGCAAAGTCGCTTATCACAATGAATTAATTTTGGGCTAATTTCTCCTTACTTTCCTTTAGAAATTTCGATTCCATCTCGGATATGAAATGGTGCGCCTTCAGTTCATTCAACTTGAATCCGAATTCCTCGATGAATTCCGGAATCTGCTTTACCACGGTCTCAAGGGAACATCTGCCGCTGCTAATTATCCACTGTTTGAAATGCACCTCCTGAATTAACAGCTGTTCAAACTTTTCCGCCAAATATTGCTCTAGCTCGTCAATCTTCGGACAATTGTCGCATTTGGACAGATGACAATTTTCCGTGGGGTATGCGCACAACGACTTCGACAGGAGGTCCCTATATGTTTCAATTTCACCGTGAAATACTTTCAATTTCTTGCATGGAAAGAACATTAATTTGATGTTTTGATGAAACATGCAAACGCAGACTGAATGCGTTCCGTGCCTGTCTAATGCCAGCACGCATTCTTTTGGTCGTAGGATGGCAAACTTAGAAAATCCCACTTTTTCTGCTGGGTATTTCTCTTTGAACTGATGGTATGCTTCGGATAGATTACATAATAATAATCTGCGCTGCTTGTGTACTTTTTCTCCATCTTAACGTGTGATAACATAGTCACGTGTACCTGGGCAGGCGCGGCTGCTGTCATCATTGCAGTAAAAATCTTGAATCAATTTCACCGTTGCTTCGCTGAGGGTCCTTGAGCCAAATTTCTTGGTGGGAGTCGCCAATATGCCCTACTGTCGAACTAATTCTTTGCTTCTTCTCGCGATGTAAAAAGATGTTTGAAACTGTTCAGAAATCTTGCGTATAGACCATGATTGAGGCAGCACAGATAAAATGAGATATTTCTCCGGAAAAGTGGTCGCTAAATTGAATTTTCTTTTCAACTGCTCAATCATTTGTTTGCCGTCATCAACGTCATCTGCTTGACTGCATTCGTTATCAGAGCCTTCATCAAATATTGTCGCGATTGCACTCATAACCTTGCCTTTTTTCTCTTTCCTGTATTTTTCACTTCGCAACTTTCTTTTTGTAATAGGCGATTCACCTAAAGTGGTAATAGCCTCATTCAAAGGACTCAAAGACATATTGACCATCGGAATGTCTGCCTCACTATCAGATGAAACATTTTGTTCAATTGTCATTTCACTCTCGGATTGTGGTTGCATTTGTTTCAATGCATTTGCTTGTTGAGACAAATAGATTTTACACTTGGGGCAAATGAATTCTGCTTCTTCACCGTATTGTATATTTAATTCATTCATGTATCGCTTCGAAACACCAGTTAATTTTAATACTTTTATCTTTTTCGAACGATGTCCACTCTTGTTAAACGGATTGCAGCAAAATTTATTCATTTTACTTTAAATTGTCTTTACAGCTTCACTCTTTACTTTACAAAAAAAACACTTTAACACTTTCACGTTTAGTATTCAACTAAAATTTGACTCAGAGTGTGTGAAGTATTTATATTTATTTTTTGGTAAAAAATAGGTAAAAAAAATAAGCGATATTTGCTTTTCTTTACTAGGAAAATTTGCGTGAACTACTGGTCACAAAATGTTTTTTAAAGAGGGACTTAATTGGTTACTGCCAATAAGCCGACCACAGGTCATAAAATGTTTTGTAAATTTTTTAAATTACCAGGTAATAAATATTTCGCGATATTTATGGATAATCCGTGTTTTATGACTTGTTTCTGCACGTGTCATTTTAG
This sequence comes from Leucophora obtusa, assembly GCA_949987735.1. Lineage (NCBI taxonomy): Eukaryota > Metazoa > Arthropoda > Insecta > Diptera > Anthomyiidae > Leucophora > Leucophora obtusa. The sequence goes on from OX465298.1 coordinate 199,715,156, forward strand.
GCGAAATATTTATTACCTGGTAATTTAAAAAATTTACAAAACATTTTATGACCTGTAGCCTCAGTCGGGTTTGGTGTGCCATTACATGCCACTGCTGCTATTATCCATGGATTTATGGCCGATCTTGTGAAGGCAGGCAGACCATATTCACTACACACTCAACTTGGGGCTCTTAAAAAAATTGATTTTTTCTTCATAAATGTATTTTTAACTGTAAAATAATTTTTAAAATGTATTTTTAATAATAAAATAAAATAATGTTAAATAATTACAAATAATTCAATTATAAAAAATATAAAAACAATGAGAACAAGGTGGTCTCTTAAATGCTCCTCTCCTGTCCAAACAAGGAGTCGGGGCCCATTTTTTTATTGCTGATTCTTAAAGCAAAAATTATGAGGAATCAAAAAAAAAAAAAATTAGCCGGAAAATTTAGGAGCTTCTGTGGAAAATCGGAAAATTTTATTTTCATGGGAAAATTTAATTTTCATGGGAAAAAAGGTAAATTTCTGAGAAAAATTAGGAAAATTTTATTTTTCAATTAAAGCCTGATTCAATACCTTTCCAACGAGCTATCACTCGTTGCGATCGCTTTAGTACTTTCAATGAGGTCCCTTATGAAGAATTCTTCAATTTTGTCACATGACAGTGGTGTACACCACCACTAAACCAGTCACTATAAAAAAAATAAAAATATGCAGGTACATTATTTTTTGCTGGGCAATCGATTGAGACTATTTATTTTAAAATCGGAGAGGGGTCGTCCAAAAATTTGCCAATTTTGATCGTTTTCATATGGAATTGCTCTATATATTATATTAAATGGTACTTTTTGGAAAAACGAAATTTTTTGGAAAAAGATACTTTGTTTTTACAAAGTACTTTATTTGTACTTTTTTTGGAAAAGGTATTTTTTGTTAAAAAGGTGTTTTTTGTTCGAAAAATATATGTTTTTTGGAAAAAGGTACTTTTTTTGCAAAAGGTACTTCTTTTGGAAAAGTAAAATTTTTTTAGAAAAAGGTACTTTTTTTTTGGGAAAAGGTACTTTTTTTGGAAAAGGTCCTTTTTTTGAAAAAGGTATTTTTTGAAAAAATGTATGTTTTTTGGGAATAGGAACATTTTTTTAGAAAAAGGTACTTTTTTTAGAAAAAGGTACTTTTTTTGGGAAAAGGTACTTTTTTTTTGCAAAAGGTACTTTTTTTGAAAAACGTATTTTTTTGGAAAAATGTATGTTTTTTGGGAAAAGGTACTTTTTTTGGAAAAGGTACTTTTTTTGGGAAAGGTACATTTTTTGAAAAAAGGTACTTTTTTGGAAAAAGGTACTTTTTTTGGAAAAAGGTACTTTTTTGGGAAAAGGTACTTTTTTGGGAAAAGGTACTTTTTTTTGGAAAAAGGTACTTTTTTGGGAAAAGGAAAATTTTTTTAGAAAAAGGTACTTTTTTTGGGAAAAGGTACTTTTTTTTGCAAAAGGTACTTTTTTTGAAAAACGTATTTTTTTTGGAAAAATGTATGTTTTTTGGGAAAAGGTACTTTTTTTGGGAAAAGGTACTTTTTTCGAAAAAGGTACTTTTTTTGTCCCCTTTTTGCCTCTCCCGATAAGAATTTCCAAAAATGCCATCTCAACGGACGTCTACACCGGTCGAGGAACCTACATACCAAATTTCAACTTCATAGCTCCAGCAGTTTGAGCAGGCCGTCAAGGGGGAGACTTTTTCCCCTTTTTGCCCGTCCCTGTAAAAATTTACAAAACTCCCGTCTTGGTGGATGTCTACGATAGTGGAAGAACCTTTATACCAAATTTTCTTTATTCTTTATTCTTTTTTTGTTTCAACTTCCTACCTCCAGCGGTTTGGGCAGGCCGTCAAGGGGGGCCTTTTTCCCCTTTTTAACCCCCATTTTTACAACGTCCCTGTCCAAAATTCCAGAAAGTACTTTCCAGAAAAGTTAGCCCATACTCCAAGGAACACATATCTTAAATTTCAGCTTTCTAGCCAAAGGGGTTTTGGCAGGCCGCCAAGGGGGAGACTTTTCCCCTTTTTGCCCGTTCCGGTAGGAATTTCCAAAAATCCCGTCTTAGCGGACGTCTACGCCGAAAGAGGAACCTACATACAAAATTTCAACTTCCTAGCTTCAGCGGTTTGGCCTGGGCGATGTTGAGTCAGTCAGTCATTCAGTCAGTCAGTCACGTTATTCTTTTATATATAGAGATAAACGAAAATTAAAAAAACTAAATTTCTAGTCTACTCGCAAGCAGACTCGATTTGTGAAGTAATTGTTTAAAAAACCCTGTATTTCCCCCTATTAGTAATATCTACATTTATTTTATTCATATGACCCAATATTAGAATTTCTAACTAAATATATGAAAATATAGAAAGTCGGAAAATATTTTTTTGTATTTTTTAAATGTGGTATTAATAACTTTTCTATTAATTTAGATGGTAATGTAGTTGAATTTGTAGATAAAGCTATATGTTTTGGTGTGATTCTGGACACCAATCTTAGATTTGAGGATCATCCCAGGAAAATTTTTTGTTTCAAAGAATCGGTTGTAGAATAGCTACTTTTCATTTGGGGGACAAGTGCAGTGCTACAGGGGCCTAGAAGCGTTTTAGCAAATCTGTTGATGTTGCCTTAGCCTCTCAAGGAATCCAAAGGCCGTCCATGCGTGGTGAAGAGCCACATCCGGCTAGTGGTGTCCCTGCTTTCACAGAACATGGCGGATCTAAAGCGGACACTCGATAAAAACCCGTAATCCCCGGTGTTATCCATCCATGGATAACATCGTGCTATTATAAACCATGGGACGAATAGCACTACGGTGGCCTCCAGGACAAGGCGAACCCTGGTTGTATTAGCCCGCTGGTAGTACAGGGCTCTGCTACCGAGCGTACTGTTCTAATCCCTTTTTCATCTTATTTTTCAGATGGATACAATTGGCCAATATACGGAAAATGGGCAAGAGAAGATCAACGCGGATCTATCCTCAATAGGCAAAGGGGCTTTATGCCCAAACGATGCTAAGGGGAAGTTAGCCATGGTTCAGCCAACAGAAGACGTTACTAGTCTTAACGTTGCTAAACCGATGGACGTTGGAATTATAACGGAGGACCTCCTGGGTCCAACTATAGTGACCAATACCAACATCCCAACGGATGAAGAGGATGAACTTCTTCGCGGAAAGTGGGAAAGGAACTCGGTAGAGGAAGCTGCTCTGCTGAACGCCAATCGGGGCAGAAAGGTGGCAAAGCGTGCTGCCAAACTTGCTCGTAAGTGATTACTGCCACAAGGTGCAGAACACCGAAGCACCTCAGGTGCTTGCAAGTGAACCTTCACCATGCCAAAGCGGCATCTGATGTTGCCAACAGAAGGTTCACAGTCGACGCTCTGGATGTAGTATTCATTCAGGAGCCGTGGGTGCCCAATGGAGCCATTAAGGGGCTAAGAGCGGCCATCCTTGTGAGGAGCAACCTAACATTTCTTCCACTTTCGGAGTTTATATTGGGAGCAGAGAAACAAGCCAGCCGCCGTGAGCCGTTTAAGCCGCCGCCGCCGGTAATTTTTGCCTCAGCCGCCGCCGCCGATTTTTTTCGTTTCATTTCGGCTGGAAGTATCAATTTTCAAATATAAAAAATTTTAAAATAAATATATTTTTTAAAAAGAATTTACTAATTCATTAAACTTGAACAACCAGAGTTAAAAACAATTTTTTTATATGAAAAGAAAAAAGTTAAAATCTTCTAAATATTAAATTTTTATAAATATACATTTTACATTTGGCCTATAAAATTGGTTACAAATTTTATGTATTAACCAAAAATTGGTCAGATTGTTATAAATTTTGTAAAACAGCCCTACGGGAAATTTTAACAAACTGTCACCGAACTGGCCCCTTTATATGAAATAGACTGGTCACTTTTACATGGCGTTGTCATAGGAGGGGGAAATTGACCTCTTGTGACATGTCACAAGACGAATCCTAGGACAGGTTACTGAACTCTCATAAAAAACAAAGTTCAGGGACCTGTCCTGGGATTTGTCTGGTGACATGTCACAAGGGGTCAATTTCCCCCTCCTATGACAACGCCATGTAAAAGTAACCAGTCTATTTCATATAAAGGGGCCAGTTCGGTGACAGTTTGTTAAAATTTCCCGTAGGGAGGTGACAATGCGCTGATATATATCGAAATATATAACTCAAACGTAATCCATGCATTTGAAATTAGCTGGTTACATATATATTTTTTCAAATCTAAAATACATTTTTAAAAATGGTCCAGTTGAATATTTTGGATAATTAAACATTTTGTAACAAATAAATGAAAAAGTAAAGATAAAAGATATTGTAAAATTCTATAATATTTAGAAAAGGACACTTTTACGGATAAAATGCTCAAACCAATGTTCGAATTGATCACATAATTTCATCATTTAAGGGCATTATTGATTGGGCATCTAATTCAAATGGGTCCCTACAAGATATGGGCATCCTGCCCAAACTTTCTAACAAAGCCTCCATTCAAAAGTCTTCAACAAATTTAATTTCTTAAATCAATCGATATGTATTTTTTTCTATGGTCTTTATTTATTCCTTAATTTGTTAAAATTAAAAAGAATAAATAAAAAAAAAATTGATTCCCAGTATGCTTTAATTGTCTGAAAATTCTATAAGAGGCAAAAATTGTTTTGAGTTCCAAGGGGGTTACATTTTCCCAATGTTGGGATTACTTTGGAGCCCTTTACATTGGCAAAAAAATATGCTGGCAAAATTAAAATTTTGCAAGTTATGTTTCAACGAAAAGGACTTGGTACTAAAAGGGTATGTTTATAACACTGTTCAAGTTTTTAACACGAAATTTGTGGTACTAACGTGAAAACCATATGGTTATGTTTGGATGAGCCCCCTGACTACTACTCCACCGATGAAAGTGCCAATTTGGCTCATTGGGAAAAATTTATGGCGTTTTTTTTGAATTTCGGTCAATTCGTCAATTTTTGACCATTTTCAGCCCATTTAAGCCCATTTAAGTCGCTTTTCCTGTATTCAAAATTTCTTGTGTTATCTTTATACGGCTCACAATTACTATTTCCACCATTAGAACGCACATTTCAACTGAGAAAATCAAAATTTTTAGCCTATTTTCCAGGGTTTAAAAAACTACGATTCAAAAAATATTTTTGCTTTTTACTACTGCTACTACTACAAACAATTCATGTAGCTTTAGTAAAAGCATCTGCCTGCTACTTAGTTTATACAAAGTAGGCAATCATTGTTTTTGATCAACTTGATTTTCGTTCTTGTGCTACTGCTACCACTACAAACAAAACACGGAGCATTTGTAAAAAGTAAGAGCAGAAAAACGAAATGAACAACTACTACTGCTACTGCTACAAATACTGCTGCTACAAAAAAAAAACAGCAAGAGCAGAAAACGAAAAAACAAAGTAGTAGAACATAGAAAAACGAAATATGACTCCTTTCATGCTGAGTAGTTTTTTTTAGCGAAAGAATAAATGATTTTGGTTTATCTGATGTCTATTGGGCACATACAAAATTACATAATAAACTTGAAATGTTTTAATTAAAAAAGCGGCTTATAAATGAATAAAGGTTTATGAGTTCATATTTGAATATGTTTGACCCTTTGTATGCAATATGATTATAATCAGCACCAGTACACTCACAAAAAAAGCCCGTACAAATAGTTTAAAATTCTACTAAAATAACAGAATATACTCGTATTTTCGATGAAGTTGAGCATCACGGCCTGCTAAATTTATAAAAATACAATAATTTAAAAGAAAAGTTCTTTAATGGAAATTAAATTATTCAGTTGAAATCAGCATATCGTTGCTGCGCCTAAGAAAATAGCTATTTGTTTTCAAAAATTATTTGTGGAACACCTAAATTAGGTCTGTGTTGTGTGTCTTGGCCATTTTTTTTGGAAGTAATTCTTTTATAAATGAAAAGCTTGAAGTTTGGTTTATATGTGTGTAAAAAAATAATTTCCAAAAAGTTCCGAAAAACGCTGAAATAAAGCAGATTTGTGTGTCTCCTCACAAAAAAGTTTATCGACAAATATGTAGCTATTTTTTTAGGAGCAGCGACGAATATGTTTGTTGATTAAAAACAAGTAAAACTTCAGTTTTATGTTTGATGTTCCTATCTTACGGATATATAACAAAAATAATCTGCTACGGTCAGTAGTATTTTCTACAAGGTAATTTTAAAGTACAGATGGGCATCGATTATCCGTGATTCAATTAACCGGGAACATCAATTATCCGGGATCTATAAGGAAAGGAAGATTTTTTTATTTCAATCGATTAACCGTGATTACATCAATTATCCGGGATTGAAAAACATCTACTATTTATTTTGACGAAATTTGGTTTCAACATGTTAGCAACACTAAAATTAATATGTGTCTAAAACGAAATAAGGTTATTCCCTTGTTTGCATGTTTTTCCTCTGGTGTTTAGTTGCAATTGAAATTTACGTAGTAAGGAGTGTTGATGTGTAATTTTAGAATCGAGTAAAAAGCAAAGAAAAGTATTAACTATTCAAGAAAAATTTGATATAGTCAACGACTATTTAAAAAAAACATGTTTCTCTTCAAACACTATCACAAAAATATGGAGTGGGCAAACAAACAGTTTATGACTGAATAAAATATAAAGATAAAATATTAAAATATTGTGCAGAAAGTGATTTAGTTACTCGCTTCCAAAATCGAAAAACTTTAAAAAGTGCATTAGAGCGAAATACGAATGGTTCCGACAAAAACGTTTTAAAGGGATCCCAATTTCCAGTTTAATGATAATGGAAAAGGCTAAGTTCTTCCATTAAAAATTAAATATAAGCTTAGCATGTGAATATTCTCGAGGCTAGTTACAGAACTTTAAAAAACAACATGGAATTTACAAAGCATCTGCCGAATATGTATCTGCCACAATTTTTGTAAATCAGTTGGAAGAATACACATCAAAGGAAAATCTTATAAATAAGAAAATTTAAAATGGAGAGGAAACAAGCCTTTTTTGGAAGTGTTTCCCTGAAAGCAGTTTTAGTTGCCATTATGAACATTTCTTAGATGGCCATAAAAATTCAAAGGACATATTATAGAAAGATTAATATTATAGAATATTAGAGAACAAGATAAAATACACGTCTACCGTATCTAAGAGAAGCTCTTAGCGGAAAATATGAAAGTTAAGGAAAAGAAACAAACCACAATAAATGAATTTTTTTAAGTAATTACATATGTAGCAATTAAAAAATTATTAACATTATATTTTGTAAGTGTGTATATTGATTAAATAAAACAAACATTTATATTAAAAACCGTAAAAAATTTTACATCAGTTAACCGGAAAAATCGATTATCCAGAATGCGTCCGATACCGACCATTCCGGATAATCGATGCCCAACTGTAGTTTTTAGTACACTCATATAAAAAAGTTAGTGCAAAATTTAAACCCGTTCTGATTCAATTAAACTAATTTTTCCGTTATTTTGTCTTTAAATTTAACTCAGTTTTAGCGTTCTTAAGCCTAAACCAGATAAACGCACTGTCAACAGTATTTTATTTTAGGACTTCGGTTAACGATTTTTGTCGAAACTTTATAAAAAGTATATTTAATAATCTGGCTAACTATGGGATAATCTTCAATGTAAAAAATAAAAAACGCTAAATCTGACGTGACTAAATTGTTTTCATTAGCACCAAATAATTATAAAAATATTATCTTTTCAATCAAAGATAGGGATTATATAAAAGGTTAAAATCATAATCTGATTTGAGATTAGATACTGAGTGTAAAAAAAATCCATAAAAATCTCCAACCACTTCCTAAATCAGCGTAAAAACCGTCCGTCGCCATTTCAAGAATAAAATCTCCAAATGTGTTTGTAAATCGCCACGTTTGGCAAGAAAGCGCTATATCTGACAACCCTAACAACAAATACTGATCTACGTATGTATTTTGTGTGTATCCTTATTTTGCGACAACTCTAACAACAAATACTGATCTACGTATGAATTTTGTGTGTATCCTTATTTTGCTCTCGCCCACCACTTGTTAACAATTTACCGTTGAAACAGTGCTGTCAAATTGTGACGTAAATTTATGTACCCTAATTCTATCATTATGTGTCTTACAACTGTTAATTTTTAAAACAATAAATAAAATATTGAAAAGTGAATTGGTACCACGGGTGGGTGCGGCTGGCTAAACTAATTCCAAACTAAATTCAGGTTTAAGAGATTCTTTGAATGTAGAAAATTTTTTAAAACAATTTTTAAAGAAATTTTAAACCCTTTTCTCTATTTGTATTTAGTTTAGAAAAAATTTAGCCTCCACCGTAATGAAAAGAAATTGCAAATTATTCATAATTAGGGGTGAGTTAAAAAATATATAATATAGTATAAAATAAAAAATTTAAAATACAAAATATAAATCATAAAATCAATCGAATATTCCAAAATGGCAAATTAGCATCTTCATGCTCTGTTCTGTTTAACAAAAACAATATAAAATACATACACACACACACAGTACTGGAAAAACCAAACAAATAATTCATTTTTAAACAACCAAAAATATTTCTATGACTACTCTGCTGAGTAGTGATTTGGGAGTCATGTATGTTTGGCTGCTACTGCTCTTGCTTAATTTGTAAGTAGACGATTGGTGCTGCGGTAGATTTCAATTTCAAAACAAAGATGTGTGCTACTGCTTAGCTAATAAAATTTTTGTGTAGTGGTAGTAGTAGCTGAGTAGTAATTTGGGAGTCTTGTCTATCTGGCTGCTACTGCTACTTGTTGAATTTAGTAGCAGACACATCGATTGATGCTGTGGTGGTTTTCAATTTCAAAACAAAGCTATGTGCTACTGCTGAGCTACAGAAAAGTTTGCATAGTGGTATTAGTAGCGATGTGATGACTTTTAATTTTGTTGTTTTTTTTACTACAATAATCGTCATTTTTAGTACTACTGCTACTTTAGTCATAGCTTTTTCAACCCTGCTATTTTCATGATTTTTGCCCATTTTTCATCGATTTTCCCCATTTTTGTGCTGTTTTTATGCGCTTTTTTGTAAGTATTGCGCAAACTTATCGACATAATTCTTACCGTTTTTCCTTTTTACAATATATTATGCAATATTATTGCCATTTCAAGCAACTCAACACACTTTTTAAATACAAAAACCATCGTTTTTTACGCTTTTTCGGATGATTTTCGGGTTTTTTATGGATTTAAATAAATTTTTTGTTGTTGAATACATTTTTTCGGTATAAAAATTAATGGAAATGCGTGTTTCTCCGTATTAATGTAATTCATTTTAAATTGGCAATTGAAATAAAGAAATAAGCAATGGAATATCATTCGTTATCCTCCAATTCCATTAACAAATTCCAGCAAAGATCTACCAAAAGTGAATCTAATTTTTTTCCACTATACCAGCGTTCCAACTGTGCTGATACCTGGTGGAAACGTTGGAAATGCCGAGAACTTTTTCGATCACTGCTTTCAGGCTATCCCAAGCGATGAGTTCCTCCTCTTGAAGGACATTGTTGAAGTCTTCATCCTTCATCGGTTTGCGAATGTCTGGGCCATTCAACACACCTGAAATAAATATATGATTTTATATAAAAACTTTTAAGAATACTTCATGTTTGTTTGGCGGAAAAAGAATTCCAAATATTTATTTACCTTCTTTAATTTTCGCTTCATCCAAGCGTGGAAAAATGTACACCAATCGTCCAAAATGCAATCTATTTCCACGCACCAGTAACGCTTTGATGAAATTCTTCATTAACCCAAGTTTAATGTGCAATGGTGGCAGCAATACCTTATCCATCGGCACCAACTCCTCGTGGATAACGTTCTGCTGCCCGATTAGACGATTTGTTCTCGGTAACCAATCTCGTTTTTGATACTGTGGTGTATATCGCGAATCCCACGTACACAAGTAGCACATATTTTTAGTGTAACCAGTTTGAAGGCCACAGATAAGTGCAACCACTTTCAAATCAGCGCATATTTTCCAACAATGTTCATGGTATTTCACAGAATCCAAGATTAGTTTCATGGAATCATACGTTTCCTTTGTTTTCACGGCAAGCGCAATTGGAACAGAGTTTTTTGTATTATCGAAATACAGCAGCACAGTATTGAGACTGCTCTTCGATCCATCGATGAACAACCGCCATTGGTCCGCATTGTACGTGTAATTCATGGCCGACATCAAACCATCGCTATCATTACAGTACGTAAATGAATTGTTTTCGTTGCGAGTAAAAAACGGTAGAAATTTATGCTGTCGACCACGCGAACCGAACACTTTAACTTCTGGTGACAGGATGTTCACAGCTTTAAGATGTTGAGCAAGAATTATGGTTTTATTTTGTGACAACTTTAGTTGTCTTGACATTATGTTCAAGCGCTGTTGTGTAACTTCAATGTGTTTGCATGGTGGCGTAATATTTGATGGCTGATACAAAGAAAAATTCGATTCTGGCTCCGAAAAAAAAGATGGTGGGATGTATTCTTCAGTTGGACTCGGTTTTCTCGGGATTGGCACTGGCGGAGAATGGGGAAGAGTGGTTTGAGCTGACGGAAAACTTTGGTAAATATATTCCATCGCCTTTCTTCTGTTCATACCCACAACATTATTTTTACATACGTAGCACATGTTTTTTTCGTGGTCGACTGGCTCTGACCAAATCATCGGTATTCCATATGGCATGCTTTCCCGTCGACCTGTTCGCCAATCATACAAACGTGCTACACACGATGAACAAGCTATTTTAGGCACCCAGTCAACATTACGAATCACTGGAATATTGAAGTACTGCTCGTACAATGTTGCAATTTCATCAGTAATTTTTTTCTTAGACGACATAATGGTCCACTTTCCGCACATATAACAGTAATGATTGAAGTTTTTCAGGCATTCATCCATTTTTTACCGTAAAAATTAATCACTTCAAACTGGAAGCTTTATTTATACTTTTATTTCTTTTTCGTCACTTTAAAAAAATCGTACTTTACGCGTTCGGAGACACTTGTTGAATGACAAAAATCGATCAATGAACATCTATAAATACTACATAAGTTTCAATATTTTACTGAGAGGTACTTATGAATTGGCGCATCTTTTAAGGGTGGCTATTAGGGATACCGATCCCGAAATCCCGATCCCGAAAATCCCGGGATTGTTCTTGAAAAAATCCCGGGATTTCCGATTTCATTATTTGGCATATTTTGTCACTTTTTGTATTTATTTTTATTGTTATATTCGACCTAAATCACTTAAAAGTCTAATATCTTATTAAATTTTATTAAAAAAAAACTAATTTCTACTATTCGTAAATAACACAGGCCGACAAAATTTTATGAAATTTTCTAACCAAGAATGAGACTTACTTTTCCGACGGCTTTAGACGTGCTGAATCCGAATCTGACCTAGAAGTGCAAAAACACGTTTTTTGGGTACATTTGAGGTGCTATAACTTCCAGAAATTTTTTTTTTTCATAATCGGATTCAGCATGTCTAAAACCTTTGGGAAAGTATAGTCCGATAACTAAATATAACTAAAAATTTGTAGACATGGCAGTGTTTTTTGCTACTTTTAATTAAAAAGTTTTTCTCAGAAGTTTCAGAAATAAATTGTAAGTTGTAATTATTTGAATTAACCTTATAAGTATATTACTTATATTTCGGAAATTTAACAATTATTTAGCAAACACGTTCTGCTGATTTCGGTAGTTTTTATGGCGAAACTTTTTTGCTAATTACTAGTAACTTTTTCTGCTATTTTTACGTACTTATTTCTATGGGTGTACTTTCGTTTAAAGCCTGATTCACAATGCTGTAGTACTCCACTCCGAGCTGAATTTGTTTCTTTCTTTTTCGCACATCTATATTTTTTGTATCATGCCATCTGTACTTCAGTCTACTCCACTCTGCGGCGTTAAAGCATTGTGAATCCGGATTAATTTGTTTATTTTTTTATACTACAAGAAATAAATAAGTCGATTTGTAATGAATTATTTTAATTTGTAGGGTTTATTTCAGCTATTTATTTTTAAAATCAAAAATATAATGAAACAGGAAAATCCCGAAACCGCGAAAAATCCCGAAATCCCGAAAAATCCCGGGATCCCGGGATCCCGGGATTTCAATTTTCAAAATCCCGAATCCCGAATCCCGAGATTTGTAAAAACCAGTCCCGTTCGGCATCCCTAGTGGCTATATACCTGATTCGTGTGCGTTTGTGTAAAAAAATCATGCAGGTAGCCAACGGAAAAAACCCAAATAATTAAAAAAGTACACTTTCCTTTTTTTCTTTTAATTGTCCACGCACATTACCGAAAAAGCGTAAAAAACGATGGTTTTTGTATTTAAAAAGTGTGTTGAGTTGCTTCAAATGGCAATAATATTGCATAATATATTGTAAAAAGGAAAAATGGTAAGAATTATGTCGATAAGTTTGCGCAAGAACTACAAAAAAGCGCATAAAAACAGCACAAAAATGGGGAAAATCGATGAAAAATGGGCAAAAATCATGAAAATAGGCTAAAAATTTTGATTTTCTCAGTTGAAATGTGCGTTCTAATGGTGGAAATAGTAATTGTGAGCCGTATAAAGATAACACAAGAAATTTTGAATACAGGAAAAGCGACTTAAATGGGCTGAAAATTGTCAAAAATTGACGAATTGACCGAAATTAAAAAAAAAACGCCATAAATTTTTCCCAATGAGCCAAATTGGCACTTTCATCGGTGGAGTAGTAGTCAGGGGGCTCATCCAAACACAACCATATGGTTTTCACGTTAGTACCATTTTACAACTTGAACAGTGTAATTTATTAAATAAAACTTGTATATTATATTAAATTTTTAGGACCATTTGTTAGATATAGTCTTGACTAGCCATGGATCTGTGCGAACGTGAAACAAATCACACGTGAACCAACAACAAATCTTATATAAATTGATTTTATATACTATATTTTTTGCGAGTGATTTTCTGACCGTGATAAAGTGCAGACGTTAATTGTGATCTCTTTCCTATAATTCTATTTAAAATTAAAAGCAATAACATTTGTTATTGTTTTAAGAAAAAACTTTTTTTGTTAATACATTGTATATTGAAATCAACAACAAATTATTACTTATTATTAAGTAGTAAACAAAGGGATTAATATTCTGCTATACTAATCCTCTGCTGTTACAGCAGAATGGATAGTAGCAGCGAGTCTACTGAAGAAAGCGATATTGTCTGGTAGACAGTCGCTGAAAACATAACAACGAAACGACGACAAAATCGATCACCAGAATTAGTTAAGCATGCAATCAAAATAACAAAAACTACCAACAATGATGATTAGGGCAAGGAATTCCATGCAAATGCATGTTATTCCTCGATAGTCCAAAACTAATATGGACTAAACATTTATCCGACTCATCATATTTAGAACAAACTGGCATCGATTTGTAGGTGCATATTTTTGCATATTTTGACATAAATGCATGTTTTTGCATATTTCGACTTTAAATGCATATTTGGTGGCTTTTTAATGCATATTTTGTGCTTTTTAATGCATATTTGTGCATATTTTTTATTTTTAGTAGCATTTTTTATTGTGTAAAAAAATATAAAAAATTGATAAGTTTTCAAAATAAACATTTTTAAAACTATTGACCTATGGGAAATCTTCGAGTTCTGTGTCTGTTTGCAAAATAACTAACTTAAATATATTTTTAAGTTTTAAAGTGCATTATTTTTGCAAAAATTATAGTTTTTAGTGCATATTTCTTATATTGTTAGTGCATATTTTTCTTTTTTACCCGCATATTTTAGGCGCATATTTTTCATTTTTAAGGGCATGAAATTCCTTGCCCTAATGATGATATACCAAGTACCTACTAGCAACAACATGTTTGCTGCACTTGATGCAGACAATAATGATGATGATAATTATATTAACGATAATGCTAACAAAGAGTTTTCTGAAGAAAAACCGCCTCCAATAATTATTCCAAATATTTCAGATATAAGAGCGATGATGAAAAACTTTTCAAAAATAGTAAACCTTGAAGATTATTCGTACAAATCTTTGAGAGATGGTCAGGTAAGAGTAATGGCAAAAAACGTAAAGGCATATAGAGAGATAGTAAAATATCTATCTTTCGTAAAAAAACTTAAACGTTTTCAAACCACATTACAAAATGTTGTTTTCAGCCGATCAAGCCGCCGCCGCCGCCGATTATTTGGTTGCGCCGCCGATTTTTATCCGGCTCAACCTTAATCGCCGCCGCCGCCGAATATTTTGTTCGGCTTGTTTCTCTGATTGGGAGACCTTGTTGCGATCTGGGCAAAAGTGCCTTCCTTGGCTGGGGAGCACGAGGTGATGTTGGCCTCTGCGTATTTGCCTGGCGACAGCGACGCGGCACCAACCGCTGAGGTCTTGGCCTTCGTGGAATATTGCCGAGTCAGGAGCCTAAGTTGGATCCTCTGCTGTGACGCCAATGCTCATCACACAATGTGGGGAAGCACCAATATCAACAAACGAGGTGAGCACCTGCTTGAATTTATATGTGGTAATGGTATAAACATAGCAAATAGGGGTGACGAACCCACGTTTAGGAATGCTATTAGGTCAGAGGCCTTGGACCTCACCCTTATAGTTCTAACCTTTCTTTCGCCATCTCTAACTGGCATGTCTCCAGCGAACTATCAATGTCTGATCAGCAACACCTGGTCTTTGATGTTGTTAATGCGCTGGACTCGTGTCAGAAATATCGTAATCCCAGATGCACAAATTGGGAGAACTTCCGTTATCACTTGGAAAGCGATGCCAATCTCTCTAAAGGGCTGATTCTGAGCCCAGATGAGATTGATTATGAGGCATCAGAGATTCAATCGAGTTTGACTTCTGCTTACTTTGCGAGCTGTCCACAAAGGACCAGTAAGGTGAAAAGGGACGTTCCATGGTGGAACGATGGTCTGGATAAGCTCAAAAGGGAGGCCAGGAGACTATTCAACAGAGCCAAGGAAACAGGTGACTGGGTCACCTACAAGACGGCTCTAACTGAATATAATAGAGAATTACGTAGATCCAAAAGGTCCACGTGGCGCAGCTACTGTGAGAAGAT
Source organism: Leucophora obtusa (assembly GCA_949987735.1). Taxonomy (NCBI): domain Eukaryota; kingdom Metazoa; phylum Arthropoda; class Insecta; order Diptera; family Anthomyiidae; genus Leucophora; species Leucophora obtusa. Next base: position 199,730,325 of record OX465298.1, read on the forward strand.
CTCAGATCTTCCGAAAGCTGCGCGACTTCAGAAGGCCCTTTCACAGGATCACACGAATGGTCTTTGCACTCTCAGGAAACCCGACGGTTCCTACACTGAATCTCCTGAGGAAACCTGTGACCTATTGTTAGACACGCACTTCCCAGGCTGCGTAGCCTCCCGCAGGTCTGTGGCGATTCAAAGAATCCCAAACCTGACGGGGAGGTATGTACGCCTAACTGGTGCCACTTTCGAGAGGACAGAGTGAAATGGGCGATAAATGAATTTTCGTCCTTTAAGTCGCCGGGCCCCGACGGGATCTATCCATGTCTGATGCAGAGGGGGGTGGACATAATAGCCCCACAACTGGTTAGGATATTTAGATCCAGTCTTTTGCTGGGTCATGTTCAGACGAATTGGAGGGGGGTTAAAGTGGTCTTTATTCCAAAGGCGGGGGGGAAATCCGAACAGCTGCCTAAGTCGTATAGACCAATAAGCCTCAGCTCTTTTCTTCTTAAGACAATGGAGAAAGTTCTGGACCACTATATTAGGGACACGTACTTCAGGCGTAAGCCGATACACGAGCTTCAGTTGGCGTATCAACGGGGTAAGTCTACCGAAAGTGCTGTCCATCATGTTGTCACGTTGATAGAGAAGGCACTGGTGGCAAAGAATATTGCCCTCTGTGCCTTTATTGATATACAGGGCGCTTTTGGCAACACGTCCTACGATGCGATCGGGCTGTCTATGTTGAGAAGGCATATCTCCAATGATTGTAAATTGGACATTGGAGATGCTCAACTCTAGGGAAATCACGTTCGGTATAGGGTCTACTAGTAGGACCGTGAATGCGACCAGAGGATGTCCTCAGGGCGGTGTACTGTCGCCTTTACTATGGACACTGGTCATTGATTTGCTTGAGGGTCTGAACGACCTGGGCTTCAGGACCTATGGCTACGCCGATGATCTTTTCATCTCCGTTGTCGGCTGGGATGAAAGGACCATGTCTGATCGTATGCAGCAGGCTCTGAACTTTACTAACTCATGGTGTCGGGGAAAAAGGGTTGACTATTAACCCGACGAAGACGATCCTGATACCGTTCACAAGGAGAAGGAGGGTCAACCTGACAGAACCTGTTGATGGGCAAAAAACGATAGGCTCCTCGGTTAGTGTGAAATATTTAGGGGTGACTCTTGATAAATTCCTTACGTGGAGTGATCCTCTCGACGCCGTAACCAAGACGGCCACCAGGGCATATTATGCCTGTCGAGGCTCTTTGGGAAAACATGGGGTCTTAGACCACACATGGTGCACTGGTCATTCAACACCATTGTGAAACCTATGATCACGTATGCTGCCTTAGCATGGTGGCCAAAGGTTGAGCAGTCAACGGCAAGGGATACTCTGAAGAGGTTGTATCGGCTGGTGTGTACTGGCATTACGGGGGCTGGAAGATCGTGCCCGACGGATGCCATTGGGGCCATGTTGGGTATTCCACCATTGCATATTTCCGTGAAGGAAGCTGCAAGCATGGGCTCACTTCGTCTCCGGGGGGTCGGAGATATGAGGAGCGGGGACCTAAAGGGTCACATGAGGATCGCCGGGATCTTTATGGACGACCCAATCTTAAGGGTCGCCCCCCGAAGAGGGGGCTCAGGTATGGCTCACTGATGGCTCAAAGCAGGCTAATGGTGACACGGGGGCAGGTGTCTTTGGACCCGGATTCCAGCGTGCTTTACCAATAGGCAAGTACCCCTCCGTCTTTCAGGCGGAGATTTTCGCCATCTGCATATGTGTGAGAGAGTGCCTGCGGAGAGGCACGGTTAGATCTTGCATCTACATTCTTTCTGACAGCCAAGCTGCGCTAAAGGCTCTAGGAGCTTACGGGGTATCATCTCGTCTAGTCATGGAGTGTATGGGAATTCTAAACGAACTCGGTAGGAACAACTCCCTTACACTGGGATGGATTCCTGGTCATGAAGGGCATGAGGGTAACGAAAGGGCTGATTGTCTAGCCAATTGTGGAGCCCGTCGACCATTTATCGGCCCGGAACCATTCTTTGGGATACCTAGGGGGTACGTTAGGGAAAAACTCAGCCAATGGAGAGAGACTGAGTTTGCTAACCATTGGGAAACTTCTACTGGCCAAAGACAGGCCAAAAGATTTATTTCCTTGTCCAGCGGAGTATCAAGGCGACTATTGTCACTCGACAGGGGTAGCCTTAGGACCCTCACGGGATACTTAACTGGTCACTGTGGACTCAGGTACCAGCTTCACAAACAGGGCCGGTCAGACAGTGATGTTTGCAGGTTTTGTGAGCTGGAAAGTGAGACATCGGAGCATATTCTCTGCGAATGTCCGAGACTGTATGACAGGAGACTTAGATTTCTGGGTGACCGTTTCGTGTCACCTTCGAACGTTTGGGGAAATTCTCCTAACGGAATTATTGGCTTTATTGGTAGCCTGAATCTCTAGGGTATTCTAGGCAGCACAAAAGATCTATATTGGTCGCGGTGCGTAGTGCCTTCGTATCTAATCTAATCTTCATTCACAACCTCTTCTACTGTCGATTCTAACACCCTTCTATAGCTCCAAAATGGAACCGGTTACTCTAGAATCATTTCTGGAACTAGTTCTGGAACTGATTCTACGTCACCCCCACCTTCCATATAGGATCCCAGGAACTGGTTTCGGAACCAGTTCCATGGAATCGGTTGCAGTGGAACCAGTTGTAGAATGGGTGTGGTTGGCTACCGGTTGTAAAAAATTTTCCTGGGATGTTAATAATATTGTTTCTAAGGTAAATTTTACTTTGAGGAAATTAAACAGTTTAGACGTTATGCTTCCATTTAATGTTAAACTTAACCCTTTGACGACCAATGGTTGATATATGTCCCATTTTTATTCTTTGTTATATTTTCCACATATTCCATTTTTTTAAACTGACTTGTATTAATAGAGGAGAGTTTTTGCTTTCAGATTTTACCAAATAATTGGCCTCATGTGTTCTTCGCGCCAAATTAATTGACCCCAAAATATGAAAAATAAGTTTTTTTGTTAATCTTTTTTGGATGTCATTTATTCAGATGTTATTGGTTTTGCAAGACCAAAATTTTGATATTGCATGGACCTGTGCCTCCTGTTTTTAGAAATAACAGAACATTGGGAATAGTTTTGTTTTCTTGCTTACAGGGCGCAAATTCAGTATGGGACATATGTGTCCCATTGGTCGTGAAAGGTAAAAAAAGAAGAAGTTTTATAGTTTTGTTTTTTTCAATAAATTAAACAAAAAATTAATAAAATTAAATGAACTATTCATTAAACCAAACATAAAAAAGACTAAGATATTTGTTTCAAGTATACATATCGTCGCCTAAAATGCAGAAGGGCGTAACAGCAAAAAAATTCGAAATCGAGTTTTTGATTGATTATGATGCACTAGACTAAATACATGTCCCTACAAAAATTTAAACTTATATACAGAAAAAAGTCTATAGTCAAGAGAATAAATATATATTACACCGTGCAACATTTTCAAATTTTGCTCCCACCCATGGAAGAATACATATATGTGAAGGTAGACACCATTTATGGATGAACTGCATACCCATTACGTCGAGGCCCTATGCTCCTTATAGGAACGAAAGAAATCAATATATATATATTAGGGCGGGTCGATTTAATAATCGCCCATGGCTCAGTGAAAATCGTATTCTAGGGATCAAAATAAGAAACTTTGCCGAAGGAACCATACCTCTAAAACGAATTCTACTACCCCCAACTGTTGACCTTTGTCCCGTAGGGTCAAGTTTTGAAAAATCCCACTTTGACCCATTTAGAGTGCCCCAATCGAGTCCAAATGTATGACCGACCCCCACTAACTTTGGAGGGCCGATCCACCCATGCCAGTGGTACACCCCCTGGAACTCCCCTGGGGGGTTCCCCATACAAACATTTTAAAAAATCACCATTTTTGGCACTTTATTTTATTATTTTTTATTTATTTTATTTATTTTTATTATTTTATTTATTTTTTCTCCTTAGAAATTTATTTAGTCAGAACATATGTAAATGAAAAAATTAATTTAACTTAGTAATAGAAAAGAAAATAAAAAAAATTACTGTTTGAAGTCTTTTTTGCTTTCAAGTCTGGGCATTTTTTCTTTTCTATTACTAAGTTAAATTAATTTTTTCATTTACATATGTTCTGACTAAATAAATTTCTAAGGAGAAAAAATAAATAAAATAATAAAAATAAATAAAATAAATAAAAAATAATAAAATAAAGTGCCAAAAATGGTGATTTTTTAAAATGTTTGTATGGGGAACCCCCCAGGGGAGTTCCAGGGGGTGTACCACTGGCATGGGTGGATCGGCCCTCCAAAGTTAGTGGGGGTCGGTCATACATTTGGACTCGATTGGGGCACTCTAAATGGGTCAAAGTGGGATTTTTCAAAACTTGACCCTACGGGACAAAAGTCAACAGTTAGGGGTAGTAGAATTCGTTTTAGAGGTATGGTTCCTTCGGCAAAGTTTCTTATTTTGATCCCTAGAATACGATTTTCCCTGAGCCATGGGCGATTTTTTGCCTCCCCACAAATCGACCCAGCCTAATATATATATATATATATATATATATATATATATATATATATATATATATATAAGATAAATTATCGCTATTTAATTTTATTAAAAAAATTATTTTGGTTGTGCGGTTTTTAAGCGCACAACAGGTCTTTATTTGTTTAAATTGAAAATACAAGTGAAGTTTAATTTTTTAATACTACCTTATTCTACCCTACCGTATAGGTTAACACTACACCACCTCGTGCACTTGCATTTGCTGCATCAGCATGTGAACGTTGGAAGCATGGGTACGGCTTAGCTGCGCGTGTTGATAGTAGACGCTGTCTCAGCATGTGAACGAACAAAGCTTAGTTGCAAATGAGGTGTCGGGTGTCATCGAATGCAACGTAGCTTGTGAGTTGTTTTTATTTTATTTTGATGTTTTAAACATTTTTTGTGTTAACTCCTCCCTCCTTAAATACAATCGCCCCGATTGTCTAGAACGCTTGTAGATCATAAATACTTGGATTTTTCTTCTCGTTTTTCTTCTTTTCTATTTCCAATGTTTTTTTCACTTGTTGTACAGTGTTAGTTTTTGGTTCCATATTTGGTTCTTCTTCCGTTGTTCTATGAGAATTTTTTTCCGTGTCCATTTCACAATTTTTTTGATTAATTTTCCTTTTCACTAATATCCAAACTACAGCCAAAAATGCAGCAGCTATAGCTAATATGCTTGATGATGTTAATATGTTGTTTTTGTGTTCAAGCAGCTCGAGTCTTTTTATATTCCCCATGTTTATCTTCTGAATTCTTTCTAGGGATAATACTTCTTCCGTTATTACATTATTAGCTTTTGGTTGCAGGAATGCTGGTAGAGGTTTACTGCCGCTTACTTCCTTTGAAAAAAATTTTCGGTCGTCTATGTAGATTGTTGTGTTAAAGTATTTTACCAAGTAAGTTCCATTTAAGACAATTTCTTCCTCGTTCGCTTTGATTGTTCCATCATATTGATTCAGAAGTATCAGGTCGCTTTCGATTTCCTCTATGGTGGGTATGTGTTCGTTGTTAACCTGGGTGCAGTTCCCTATCTTGTTCTTAAATAGGTTAGTTATACAATAATCTTCTTTTAATTCAATAAGCTTATCTCTATTATATATAGTTAATTCGTTATAATTCTTGCAGTTGTCTTTAATAGCGAAAAGATCGTTATTACAATTCAAAATTTTATTAAATTCAATTTTATCAACAAAATATCCAATTTTTACAGGTTTTGCCAAGAACATTTTACAGACATTGTTTTGAGTGATTGGGATACTTAGAATGTACAGAATTTCCTTATTGTTTGTTACAATTTTAACATTTCCGAAAGACAACAACTCATCTACACTAAAAAGCGGAATATTATAGGTAGTTAATACATCATTTAGAGTTTCAACTTCAGTTTTCGATAGGATAAATGAGTTAACAATATTTACTCTTGCCCATTGGATGGCATATTCGATATTCTGTTATTCTTTTTCTATCAAAATTAATTTGTGTTCCAAGTTACTTGCTAATTCATTGTTCCAATCTTCCCTCTTTACTTTTAATATTTCATTAGTAATATTCGAAATTTCCCGTATCCTGTCAGTGGTCAGTTCGTTTATTATCAACTGTCTATTATTATTCGCGAGGAGATTCCCTATTTTCCGGTCCAGAATCTCGAAATCATGACTGTCCGGGGTTCCGGCAATCCACTTCCATGCACTGCCAATAAAATCGATCGACCTCCTAGTTCTGTTTGGAGCTAGGCGTCTCAGAAGACTTTTTATACTCATGACCTGTTGTGTTAAAAACGGACGGAGCGGATGACTATATGTAATATTCACGTCTACTATAGACTCTAGATCTTCCGATAAGGTTCGATATTGTTCGAGATTGATTGAGTGTATAACTTTGAATGTGCCATCCTGTTTCCTCGCAATACCATTCTGGATGGTTATCAATCTGGCATTAGAGTAGTCCAAAATGTTGAAGTCCGCGAATACGGTTCCAACAAGTAATCTGTAATAGTAATAAAAAATTAAGGAATACAAATGTATTTTGAAATTACCTAAAAAATAAAAATCATATCAATTCCTAATGTGGCTTTTATGCACGACGCGGCCACTTTCGGTAACTATAGTTGTATGCCGGTTTTCCCTAACAAGTTCCCCCTTAAACCGATTACTCAGCTTTGTACCCAAACGTTTGTTGGTTCTAACGTAAACCAGTTGTCCCGGTACGTAGTCTTTGACCGGTTTTCGCTTCCTATTGTGATATTCCAAATCTTTTCTCTGCTTTTGCCTGAGCCTCTCCACATTAGATTGTCTGGTTATTTCGGCATCCTGCGGGGAAAAATTCACCGTCCTCCCAAAATATAAATCGACTGGCCTCCTGTTTGTTGTGGAATGAATTGAATGATTATACTCGTTAACCTTTCCAATAATTCTTCGAAATTCCTTGATGTTCCATCACTATTAAGGCATCTCATAATTTCGGCTAGAGTAGAATGGAACCGTTCTATCTGACCATTAGCCTCGCTTCTGTACACGGGGGTTGTGAAAACATTAATTTTCAAATCGTCCTTTAGCATGAACAAGATTGATGCCGAGTTCAGAGAAGGTTCGTTGTCCATAACAATATTCCCTGGAATGCCGAATGAAAACAGAATTTCCCTAAGGGGCTTTCTAACGTCTTCTATTGATCTTCCGTTCAGTAACTTTACCTGTGCAAATTTTGAGAACTTGTCGATAGAGGTTAATATCAATTTACGATCCGTTGAGAATATATCAAGGTGAATTGTATGTCCGGGATAAGTTGGTATTGGTGTTTCCCCGAGCTCAGGCGTATTTGGGTGTCTTTCATATTTGTTCTTTTTACAAGTTGCGCACAATTTGAAAATTCGTTTTATTTTCCCCGCCATTCCTGGGAAATAAAATTTTCCTAAAATCTGTAGTTTGTTCTCCTTTTCATTGCGATGGGCCCTGTTATGTTCCTCCAGAATTATATTTTCCTGGTCGTTTTCGGATACTATATCTTCTACGAGTAATTGGGTAAATCTACACTTATAATTGGAGAAATGATTTGGGTAAAAATTTTGTATTTTTCCCATTATCGGTTCGGTAGTCTTTATACCATTGATAACTGACGGGTTTAAATAATTTTTTAGAATACTTTTAAGTCGCTCTTCGCTATAATATGGTTCCACTACTAGGTGTCTGTGAATTCCTGGGAATACGATTTTAAACTGATATGAAGGCCTATCACCGATGTCGATGAATACTTGATTCCTGAATACGTTGACTGGAGTTTCAACGCAGGGTATTAAATTGTCAGATGAACTTTCCGCACTGTGTTGTGTTGCTATGGACGAGTCCGTTTGATTATGAAGAACATGCGTTTCCGTTTGGTTTCTAGATAGAGCGTCGGCAACTACATTTGTACGACCTGGCTTATACCTTAGTTCATAATTATACTCTTCCAAAATGCATTTCCATCTTTTCATTTTGGAGTTATGGTTATTACTACTAAGGGCATATGTCAATGGTTGGTGATCCGTATAAATACCTACTTTCTTCGATCCGTACAAATAATTCCTTAAGGAATTTAATGCCCATATAATGGCTAACATCTCTCTTTCGTTAGTGGCATAATTTTCATCAGTTGAGTTCAATGTTCTCGAAATAAATGTTATCGGTTTATCCTCCTCGCTTAGTACTGCGCCAATAGCGTAGTTAGATGCATCCGTAGTTAGCTGAAAATCCTTTTTGAAGTCCGGATGCGATAGTATTACGTCATGTGATATTAGTGCATTTTTCAATGCATCAAAAGCACTTTTCGCAGTTTCGTCAAGGACAATTCTTGTCTGGCTGGATATGGATTTGGATACCCGTCCATCTTCTCCTCTTAGTAAAGTTGTTAACGGTTTCGCCATATCCGCGTAACCTCTTATGAATCTCCTGTAGTATCCGGAGAGTTCTTTTAGTGTTTTAGGATATGAGAGTTTAAGAATAGATTCGACCTTCTTGGGGTTGGTTTTTATTCCGTCACTCGATACAATGAATCCTAAGAATTCTACCTCTGTCTTGAAGAACTCGCACTTATCAAGTTGGATCTTCATATTGGCTTGTTCCAATGTTCCGAATATTTTCCCTAGTGCCTCAAAATGTGAACTCTCATCCTTGCTGAAAATAATAGTATCATCAACATAAATATGACATATTTTACCGATATATTCCCTTAGTATATCATCTAGAGCCCTCTGAAAAATCGCTGGTGCGTTTCTTAGTCCAAACGGCAACCTGGTGAATTCATATTTTCCGTTATTTACTGAAAATGCTGTCTTCTGCATGTCCTCTTTCCTCAGTGGAATTTGATGGAACCCACTCTTTAGGTCCACCACCGTAAAGTATTTATTTCCCCCCAGATTGGCCAATACTTCGTTTATTTCAGGAATTGGATATCGGTCTGCAATTGTCACGGCATTTAATTTTCTGAAATCAACCACTAGTCTGTGTTTCTGTTTTCCTGATAAGTCTTCCTTTTTTGGTACAACCCATATCGGTGAGTTGTATGGAGATCTGGATGGTTTTATTATACCGTCTCTTAAGAGCCGGCTGACTTCCTCCTCGACCACATCCTTTAGCGCCATAGGGTACGGATAACTTTTTGAATACACTGGATCATTAGTTGTTGTACGGATATCACCTTCTACCACAGTAGTATACGTTGCTTTTTCGTCCGGATCCGAAAAGAGCTGATAATGCCTATTAATTATATTCTCCAATGACCTTTTTTGTTCTCCTGGCAAATGTTGAGTTCTTAATTCCAGACTATTGACGTTTTGCGTAAAGTGTTGTTTAATAGGAATTTTTCTTCCTCCTCTAACAGTAAAATAGTCTTCGCTTGTGTAAATGACGGCAGACAATTCCTTCAAACTATCATTACCCAAAATTCCGTCAAATGACTTCAGCCCATCAAGGAGGAAAAATTTGATTGGGGTGTCGTCGATTCCAAACATATTAAGAAAAGCGTGATGAGAAACCTTACTGTTGCCACCTATCGATTTTGTGTAAAATATTTTGTTGTTTTCCTTTGGGTTTTTTATAAAGCTGGGTCTAATATAATTTTTGTTACTACCTGTATCTAATAAGAATTTCAATGTTCGCCCGTCCCCCGTTTTTGCCATAAGGTAACGAGGAACAGTTTAATCTAAAAAATTAACTGCATCTTGGACGTAATCGAGTTGATTTTCCGCATTTTCTTCTGTTGCAAAGACTTCTGGAATTTTCTGGTAGTATTCTCCGATTGTGTCAGCTTCACCATTTCCCGTTCCATCTGTCTCGTATCCTTCTATCGGATAATTATCCCAATTATGCTGAGGATCTTCGGTCAGGGTTTCCATATGGAAGTTTCTCTGCATTTTATTAACCGGTCCCTGGAAAGAAGTTCCAGCAGTCCTTTTGGGAAATTGATTTATCGGGGGTCGATTCATGTAGTTAACTCGTCCCGTTTGAACGGACCGATCTATATCCATAGGTTCCACACCGAGTTGTCCTTGATGACTCGAATTTTGATTTGGTCTCTGAACGTTGTTATATTGATAAAAGGGTCTATTCGGGATTTGCGGATTGAATGATGGTCTAGGTCCTGAGTTTTGATAAAAATTTGTACGTATATTCTGATCCCGATATACTGGACTGTAATTTGGAATGGAGCTTGCGTTGAAATTCGGTACATAACGAGGTGGAAGTGGTGGTCTAGTTGACATTAACCCGCCCATATGGGCAAGTTCTGGATAGAACTTCTTCCCACTTCCCGATTGGGAATTTGTCGCGCCGATTCTATCCCTCTGTTTGAGACAAATATGCAATGCCTGGGGTAATGAAGTTGGTTCGCGAGCGCTTAGTAATCTCGGAAGGTCCCCATTGAGACCTCTAATGAATGTATCCAGTGCCTTTTCCCTGTAAGTATTCGTCATTGCCCTGAGACTGTTCTCCTCCAATTCCAAGCAAGAAACTTTATCTAGTATCAATGAAAGATGTTGGTACACTGCCTGGTAGAATTCCGTTATTGTTTTATTTCCCCGGCGGAGTACCGTCATCTGGTACTCCAATGTTCCAATATCCCGCTTGTCGGAATAATGCATCATTAAGCACTTCTTTATCGAACTCCAGTTTAGTGGGGTCCTGTATGACTCTAAAGCGGTATCTGCTTCACCAGTGACCTTGGTGCGAATTGTATGTAATATAGCATAATAACGCCCCGTTCCCCTAAGAGACTCGTACAGTTCCAGGACTCTATCCACGGACTTTCTCCATGAATTAAATTCTCCAACTGCACCAGAAAATTCCCTCAAGGATTTCACCAAATCGGGCACTCTATCGATCTCCTCCAGTTTTGTGGGCGTTGTACCAATGGGTTGATCCACGTCCTCTTCGGGGGTATTGTCCGAAGGCGTTCCCATAGCCTCCCGAACTATCTCCTCTATCTGAGTCCTCTGGAGCTCAGTTAGTCCTTGTCCGTTAGAAGTTGTCCCACTCACCGTGAGTGTTCTACTAAGTCTATTCGTTAGCTCTTCGATTGTCTCGTCAGGCATGTTGTCGGAGTATAATGTCAGTTATAGTTATACAGGAAATTTCCAAGATTTGTCCCAAATGGGAAATTCGGAATCAATCGAAATCAATTGTAGGGGAAAAGCTTATCAGTTGTGAGGAAAAATTTATGTTGAAATATTATTTGGAAAAATTAGTTTGTTTTAGCTCCCGTTATTTTCCAGGAGTAAGAAAAAATATCATAAAACTTGGATTCAATATTAATCGTAAATTTAACTATTTCTCCTACTTCTAGGAAAAATTTTTCTAAATTTGCCAGAAAAAGAATTATTCTCTAGATAATAGACGAATTTAGACTCTGATAGAAATTACTTTTTAAGATATTAACCAAATTGTTAATCCCGTTTGGAAGTTGATTTTGGCAATAAACGAATTTTAGTGCAGATGGGAAATTATCTTCAAGTTAATAAACGACTTTTAATTTCAATAGAAAATTATTTAAACAAATTTTAAATCCAATAGGTAATTATTTTAAAAGCAAGTTTTAGTTTTGATAAAAAGGGGAAAAAAATATTCTTAAGATATTAACCACTTCTTAAAGCTAATCTTACATAAATAATCCCGGTTGCATTGCTGTATGTGTGTTGTCGGCAGAATCTTCTTATGCTGCTACTGCGTATCAATGTTGGAATGATGATGATGTTAAAGCTGGTAATTTGTTGTGCACTTCTTGTTGTTGATTATAACAGGTTTAGTTTTTGAATTAGTTTTTATTTTTGCGAGTCGCGCACAGAAAGGCTTTTAGTTGTTATTACTTTTAAATTTTCTATATTCTTTTGATGAATTTAGTCCTGCTAGTTTTTTTTTTTTTTTCTTTTAAGATTATTAAAATCCTTAAGTCACTACTTTAAATTAAAAAAAATTTTTTTGATAAGATTTTTAATTTGTATTAACTTTAATTAACTTTTTTTTATATTTCTTTTAAACTTCTTTAAGTCACTATTTTCGTTTAAGTTTACTTAAAATTTTATTTTTAACTTTTTATTTTAAATTTTTTTCACAAATTTGTGGTCAATTTATGCCAAATTTCTTTTTGTTTAACTTAAATTTACGCCTCAGTTACTTATTTTTAATTTGTTGTCACAATTTTCTTATTTTTTCATCACCTTCTTATTTTTTTACAATTTTAGGTTTGCCACAATTGTTCTTTGTTTAAATTATTATTTTAATTCGAATGGAGTTTTGTTTTAATTCCGTTTTAACTTAGTTACTTAACTTTACTTATTAATTTACTTATTTAGCTTGACCGGCTTCGGCGTACGCACGACCCTTTTTGTCCGCTTTGAGGAATACTAAGGAACCGATGTCAAGGCTTGACTTGTTTCAATTTAACGTAAGGACCTTCGTTAGTTTATCGAAGGGTCCCTGCTCGGGCGCCAGATAAATTATCGCTATTTAATTTTATTAAAAAAATTATTTTGGTTGTGCGGTTTTTAAGCGCACAGCAGGTCTTTATTTGTTTAAATTGAAAATACAAGTGAAGTTTAATTTTTTAATACTACCTTATTCTACCCTACCGTATAGGTTAACACTACACCACCTCGTGCACTTGCATTTGCTGCATCAGCATGTGAACGTTGGAAGTATGGGTACGGCTTAGCTGCGCGTGTTGATAGTAGACGCTGTCTCAGCATGTGAACGAACAAAGCTTAGTTGCAAATGAGGTGTCGGGTGTCATCGAATGCAACGTAGCTTGTGAGTTGTTTTTATTTTATTTTGATGTTTTAAACATTTTTTGTGTTAACTTATATATTAGTGTTTCCAATTCGGTTAATCGATTAACCGATTCCTCGATTAATCGCCTCTATTTCGGTTAATGTCGCAACAAATAATTTAAAACTCAAATATTTATTCGATCCGAATAATCGGTTAAAACAGGTCGATTAACCGGTTACAATTTTAATATGTAATTTTTCCTTTATTTTTTCCCAAAACTTCATAATTTTCTTAACTGTGGCTAAAAAATTACACGAAAAGCTTAGAATAAACATAAACTTACTAAAATACCATCAAATTCTTTTAAAATTGAGTGAAAGAGGTCGTTAAGCCTTTAGATACCTTTTTTATGCAAAATAAAGGTGTGTCTAATACTTCCCAAAATACATAGGCGTACCTAGACCATTTTTCTGGGGTGGGCAAGGGATCCTATTTATATTCGGATATTTATTTGCCCATTCTCAGACATTTATAGCCTGCTTATGTATTACGAAAATGGTCTAAACGATAGAAATTGACAATTACTTTCGTTAAAAAATATTGTATATGGGAAAGAAAAACAAATTTTGGTTACTTTGCTTCCTTTTAGATGATTTTCGTAATGCATAAACTAGAGTTTAATCTCAAAAAACAATTTCGACATTATACTTACAATTTTTTCATACAAAAAAACTTATAAAACTCACTCCTCCCTTCTGATAAAATTTTCATAATTTTAAAAATTCAATAATCCTGGTAGATGATTTTTTCAAAATCTCCATGTTTTTATAGAAAACTCTGAAAAGTGAGTTTTCAAATTGAAATTCCATCAAAATAGTAGTGTTTAGTTGGAAGTAACTTTCTTGTTAGATATTAACTAATTATTCCTTTAACAAACTATTAAATCTCACCAAAAAAAATTATGATATATTTTCCTATTAAAAATTTAATTTCCCAATCAAAAACACAGGATTAACTGATATTAAAAAAAAAAATATTCCCACTGATTATGTAAGGCGTTGGCGTGTTTAGTAAAAACGCCTCCATACAAAACGAATTTTTCAAAATCGAAATTAACAAAAAGTGAAATTTTCCTGGCGAATCTAATACAATTTTAGTAAAATATGAGTCTTCCTTGACTGCTAAATATTGAAAAAATATTTTTTATAACGACTTTACTGTAAAAACGCCAAAAACCGTCTACGCCTAATCTTACTTTTTGTCATCCACATCGTAGATACAAGAATTATAGGTAGATTTTTTAAAATCTGGGGTGGGCAAAAAGCAATGCCAAAATACACGACGTGTCTGGCTGGATCAGCGTCGAAGTGATCTATAGGCTTTATTCAATACAGTAGGCGATTTTTGATTTCTGCTTTAATTCTTTTAAAAATTAAAACTAATGTAAATTATTTCCAAATGTATTTCAAAAATTTCTATTTTTTTTTAAAAAGCATTTTTACAAACATACATGTTTTCTCTTTCATAATGAAAATTTTATAGGAATTATGAGACTTAAGAGAAAGAGAAAACATGTATGTTTGTAAAAATGTTTTCAAAATAAAAATAGAAATTTCTGAAATACATTTGTAAAAATTTGAAATGCAATTAGAATTTTACTAAATACATTTGTAAAATTTTGGAATACAAATAGAGTCTTTTTAAATATATTTGGAAATTTCTGAGATACATTTAGAGAATTTTGAAATACAAATGGAATTATTTGAAAAGCATTTGGACAATTTTGAAATACAGATTTAAAATTTTTAAATACAAATGAATAATTTTGAAATGTATTTGGACTTGGAATTTTTAAATACAAATAGAATTTTCTTAAATACAAAAAAAAATATTAAGGTTTTTCACAAGGGGTGTGCTATTTGTTGTATTGTTGTATCGTCCTAACAAAAAACAGAGTTGTTAAAAATTAAATTGAAAAAATACAACATTTGAGAATAGCACGATACAACATTTTTACTTATGTTTAGTGTCCCATGTTTGAGTGTGCTAACAGATAGAAAACAGAATAGAAAATCGTTTTTAAACTCAAATAAAAATTTTAACAACTCTGTTTTTTGTTAGGACGATACAACCATACAACAGATAGCACACCCCTTGTGAACAACCTAATTTTAAAATATATTTGTAATATTTGTATAGTTTTGAAATACATTTTGAAAATTTTAAAATGCATTTTGGACAATTTCGAAATGCAGTTGGACAAATATGAAACGTTTTTAGACAATTTTAAACAGTATTTGGACAATTTTGAATGATTTTTGGACAAATTTAAATTATTTTTGGATAATTTTGAAACATTTTTGGACAATTTTGGAATTTTCTGAAATAAAACTGAAAAGGGTGTAGAATACAGGTAACTCGTACCCGTTTCACTGAGTTTAAACTTTTATTCGCATTGGTGACATTAAGCTAGGGTTGCCATCCGTCCTCTTTTCCCCGGACACCGTCCTCTTTTTTTAGGGCGTCCGGGGTAGTCCTCCTTCTTTTTTAGTAAGTGTCCGGGGTTGTCCTACCTTTTGCACTTTTCTCCATAACTTTTTTTTTAATTGTTGGCATCGCTGTTTTGTCGCTGTTATAAAAAAAAATTAGTATTGCTTTTAATGATGAAAATTTAATTAATGAATTCCTTATCCTGAAAAATTTCGTAAAAAGCTTAAATTCAATTAACATGACTGATAACTAGTTTGGTGCATTTTTTTTTTTATCAAAAATAATGTTTGCTATGAAATGAAAAAATTGTTGGGTTATATTTTTTCTTATCAGCACATAATGCGCAGTGGACGGCAAAAAGAAAGAAATTGAATCCAGAAACTATTTCTGATATTATTAGAGTCAAATATAATTTTGATATGAATTGTCAAGAGTTTTATGAATATTTGAAGAAATGTGACAGTAATATATTGATTCAAATTGGAAGCATAGAAATACATTCTTGAAACCTTTTACAATTCGTTTTATTTATAAATTAAATTTTTATTTGTACACTCAACCCAAAATACATATTAAATTAATACAAATCACTATTAAAAAAGGACTACTGATTTTTCATTATATTAAAACCATTTGCTATCAATTTGGAAACATTGTTTAAACAATCCATAAAAGAAATAAAAATAATTGAAAAGTCTGTCAAAACAATCTTCAATTTTTAACTGACAAAACATTAAGAAAAAAACGATTTTGTGGTTTGTTTTTTCATATTTGAAAGTTTGTTTTTTGTTTGAATTTTCAAAACACTGTACACACAACACACACGTTCATATTTTTATTGGCTTTGTTTGTGTGTATGAGTAAAGAATTTCTTCTAATTTGAATTGAAATAATTTTGTATATAAGAAACTATTTTAACAAATAGTTGAATTTTTTGTTTTAAAACGAAAATAGTTGAATTTTTTGTTTTAAAACAGAAAACAACGAAATCATTTAATTATTTTTTTCTAAAAATAGAAAAGTCAAAATAGAACACTTGACTGAAAATATCAACTCCTACAGACGGTACGTATTTTTTTGTAGTTTGTTTTTTATTGACTTATACAAAAAGTTTAACAATATGTTACATGGAAACATTTAATTGCTCCTTCAATTGAAAACAAACTTAACCTATTACTTTTCAAATAAACCTCAATCGGTTATGGAAAATATATTGTGAGTGTATATTTGATCGCGTTGTTGCTTTTTGTAAAATTAATTTATTAAAAAAAATTTTCCTCTTTTTTAAGACAAATTTCCTCCTTTTTTGAGGTTGACGTCCTCTTTTTCTTAAAATGGAAATGGCAACCCTACATTAAGCGATTTTTTAAATCACCTGGATTTAGAATTTTTCATACAAAAAGTGGATTTATTAAATCCAAAAAAGCTGGATTTATTTCGCTGGGTTAACATATAACAATAAAAACACAAGTTTAACAATAAAAGCACAAATATGTGAAACACTCTGTTAATTTAATGTCAGAAAAAAATACGAATGAAAGTTAAAAGAGAAACAAAAAAATTGTAAAACTAGAAAACAAAAGCATTTGCTTTAAGTTTTTTTATTAAATATGTTTAGAAAAAAACTACACTTCTCTAGATACTTATTTTCTATCTTGGACATGGAGAAATAGCTGAAATCGAAATGGAAATTTTTTACGCTACTGTAAGTAATTTAATTAAATCGAATTGGTGAATATTAAACATTGCAGTGGAATATTTTAATTGTGTAGAAATATAAATTGAAGTGATGAAACAAAAAAAAAACTGTTTCTTGCTGTTTTATATAAAATATAATAAAGAATTTAAAGTAACAATAAAATCCTGCACCATTGCATTTATTATTAAAAGTTAGGGTGAAAGAAGGTCGAATATAAAAATTCTGTTAAAATAGTTAAAAACTAACTCCATCTATTGAGCACTTTAAGAACAAATTTTTGGATTTAATAAATCCAAGTGATTAGAAAAAAGCGGCTATTAACAATAACAAAATAACCTAAAGTTAACACAAAATGAAAGTTAAAAAATTCAAATTTAAATGGAATTTGACATTTGTAACTGTACACTGAGAGAAATGTCTACATGATATTATGAATTTTTTTTATTGAAACTTTTTCATTAAATTGATCAATTTTATGAAAAACTTTTTAACTTTAATTTTTATGAAGCTTTCCATTCATTTTCTTGAGAAAACTTTATTAGTGTAGTGGAAATTTTCATTAAAACTGGAATAATCTGCGTATGTTAGCTCATACCTTAGATAATTTTGTTTATTGTCAATGGCCCTTAACCCTTCTGCTGCGTAAGACGTATATATACGTTTTTTCGTAACTCTATCCTGTTGCGTAAGACATATATATACGTCCAGCTCAAATAAGTGCTACAATTCGTTATGAAAAATTTTATTTTTTTTTGAAAAAGCAAACGAATCAAATACGGTAGGCAGCTTTCTAAATGTTAACAAAAAATCGGTGGCATAACTGGGTGCATTTAGGATTTATTAGCATTTTTATTAAATCCCTTTTCTGTTGCATAAGACGTATATATACGTCCAAATTGCAACCGTACTTATGGCTGCCAAATTTGTTTTTTTTTAACAAAATGAATGAATCTAATTTATTTAGCTATTTTCCATATTTATGCAACAAATTTATTATTTGAGAAGCAGTGTTAAAGATTAATCAGCATTTTTGTCAAATCCCTATTCAGTTGCGTAAGACGTTATATATACGGTTTTTCATAACTTTATCCTGTTGCGTAAGACGTATATATACGTCCAAAATAAGTGCTATAATTCGGTATGAAAAATTTAATTTTTTAAAAAAAGCGAATGAATCAAATACTTTGGGCAGCTTTCTAAATATTAACTAAAAATCTGTGGAATAAGTGACTGAATTTAGCATTTATTAGCATTTTAATCAAATCCCTATTCTGTTGCGTAAGACGTATATATACGTCTAAATTGCAACCGTAATTTTGGCTGCCAAAAATATTTTTTTTTAAACAAAATGAATGAATCTAAATTATTTAGCTATTTTCTATATTTATATAACAAATTTTTTATTTGAGAAGCAGCGTAAGGAGTTGATAAAAATGATAATAAATCTTATTATCATTTTTATCCAATCCTTATTCTGTTGCGTAAGACGTATATATGGCAACCCATCCCGTCTTATAGGAAAACACTTTCCAAATTATATATCAAAGACGGGTGAGAAAAAAATCCTGCACGAAAATGTGGTATATGCTCCAAAAAAAAAAAATATTCCTCTCTGCCTTGTGCCTCGTTCCGAGGAATATCACAAAAAATAATGGATTTGGATAACTATTTTCAATAAGCTTTTAATTTTTAATATGAAAATATAAGATATCGATTACTTCAGTTAGTAATTATCATCAGAAAAATATGAATTAGTTATCTTTATATAATTACAAATTTAATAAGTCAATTGTTTACAACATTAGTAAATTAAAATTCATAAAAATGTGTTTAATTAAAAAAATTTAATTATTTTTTCTACTTTTTTGTTAAAAAAAATTTCTGTGCTTCCCACATTGCGTAAGACGTATATATACGTCTTTGCTGTTTTTTGTCGACGCAACACACGAAAATCTTTTTAACTTTCTCAACGCACTAGAATGGTTAAAAACGGAAAAAAGACTGAGAAAATTAACGATTGTTTATGATATTCTTTAGTCTACTAATTCTACTATTCAGAAAATTTTTTTTCCAAATTTTTGTGTTTTTAATTAACTAATATTTTACACAAATAGAACTAAATTTTTTTTTATTTCTTCTTCAGAGGAGGAAGAACTTTGGATAACAACTTTTTTAAATGCAATATTATATTTATTGTAGTATTGATTAAATTTGCATCCAAAGAAATTTTGTATCCAAAGTTTTAGGGATTAAAAAATATTTTTTGTAAAGAAATAAAAAATCTACCTTGAGCTATGTTGGTTTTAACTTACTAATATTTAGAAAAAAATCTCCTAGTTTCAGCAGTTTTTTTTTTTTTTTGCCATTTTTAACTAATTTTTAATAGCTTCAGCTATATTTTTACATAAATTTTTTCTATTAGTAATATAAGAAATGTTTCAATTTAGATAATCTCAGATTTCAAAATTTTTCAACCTTAAGGTACATTTACACGCGAGAGAAAACTACTAGAGATGGAGCAAAAAACACTCCAAAATAGCTAAACTTCAAAATAGAGCTAATTAGAGATGATTTTTGTTTTATATGTAGCATTTTCTCTCTCGCATAGATGTGTTTTTTTAATTCGAGGAAGCTGTTAATATCTTTGTTGATAAAAAGTTAAGGAAATACATTAATTTTGCTTCCAACGATTAATCGACTAATTGCCAATTTTCTCGAATAACCGACCCGAATAACCGGTTAATCAGTTTCAGTGATTTTTCGAATAATGCAATAACCGGTTAACCGCCTATGTCGAATAATTGGAAACAATAATATATACCCATAACGTCAGATGTTCTTTTTAAAGGACTTCGAAATACTAATGCATACTAAAATGGCAATATATTTTTTTCTCACTTCTCTCCAAAATGGGCATCAAATAAGAAAGGATAATCTCCACAGTTCAGTAATAATGTAAATTTTGACAAAAAATGACGAAGAAAATATTTCTGGAAAATTTTCAGTAGAAAAAAAGAGCTTTTATAAAAATGTAGAAATTCTCCTCTTTCATTTGATCCCATATCAGCAGCATGTAATGTATAAAATATCCTTAAAAAAGGGTTTGCCAAAAACCATGCGTTGACAATTTAAAGTCCTTTTATAAGGACTACTGGGGTGATCATGAAAAACTGAGTACGCAGTTTTATTAAACGTGGTTTCTTCTTTGACTTGTTAATCGATTTTTCCAAATGAGAAAAAATATTTTGAAAAAACGTTAGAACACTCGACTTTAACCCTTTGACGACCGAACATAAACTGCTAGAAAATTTGTATTTTTTTTTGCGGATTCGTGATAATCGACCCAGCATTTCTCAAAAATATTTTTTTTCAACTCCTTCATCGAAAAAATCCATGGGACATATATATCCCATTGGTCGTCAACGGTAACAATTTGTGAACAACTTAATCTGCTCGTAGCGAGTATAGTGTGTTTTGTTTTAGTTTTTGCAGAAATAGTTGCATTTTTGGTTTTGTTGTTGTTGTAAATTTTTACACATAGTGTCGATTACTATTTTTTTTGTTTTTCTTATCATGCGAAGTAGTTCGTAGTGTTCTAAAGTTTTTTCAAAATAATTTTGCTCATTTGGAAAAATCGATTAACAAGTGAAAGAAGAACCCACGTTCAGTAAAGCTGCGTACTCAGTTTTTCATGATCACCTCGGTAGTCCTTATAAAAGGACTTTAAATTTTCAACGCATGGTTTTTGGCAAACCCTTTTTTAAGGATATTTTGTACATTCCAAGATGCTGATATGGGGATGAAATGAAAGAGGAGAATTTCTATATTTTAATAAAAGCTTTTCTTTTTTTTTTACGGACCCAGCAAAAACATAGTAATGACAGGTCAATACCATACGGATTACCAAGTAATGATAGGTCATTACCTTTTGTATTACTTTAAAATACAAAATAATGACTTACTGATAATAAGTTATAGAAGTACTTATATATTCTTGTAAAGTAATCACTTACTGGTAATTGATTAAATAAGTACTGATTTAGTCTTTAATTAATATTTTATTTATAAATTTGTTTTAAACTAAATAGGAAATTTTCCAAGGTAAAAAGTTTTTTTGCCAATATGACCAACTATTTCACAATGTAGGGCAACCACTTATTTCTTAACTTCTGAGTAACCACTTATTCTATCTTTGTGAGTAACTACTTATTCCTTCACTATGGGTAACTCGTTATTCGCACTTTTTTTTGTAAGCGAGAGGGTAATGCCCACCCATGAATTTTTGGACATCGCTAACAAAAGTAATGTTACGAGTAAATAGCCTGGTAAGTAGTGAAACCCTTTGTGTGCTACGTACTCGCTTAATTACTCGGTAATGTCTGTTTTTGTTGGGGAAAATTTCCCAAAAAATCTTTTCTTTGTCATTTTTTGTAAAATTTTACATTATCACCCAGCAAAATATTGGTAATGACACCTCATTACTATCTGCATTACCAAAAATGATATATCATTACCTTTTGCATTATTTTATAATATAAAATAATGACTTCCTAATAACGACCTATTGTATTCATTGTTTCTAAATATAAAATAATGACTTACTCGTAATAGTGTAAATAAGTTCTTTTTACACAGTTAAATTTTATAAATTTTTATTTATTATATGTAAATATGTTTTATGTTTAAATTTTTATGACGAGTCCTAAAATTACACACTAGAGAAAACTTAAATTTTTCTGAATGTATTTCCTTAAGCTAATAGTATTTGCTTAACTCCTTATTTCTAAGAATCAAGTAAGCAATCGGATAACCACTTATAATTCAACTTTTTGTAAGCATGTGTGTAACCACTTATTATTCAAAATCTCATAACTTCTTATTTCTCATTTTTTCGTAAACGAGCGGGTAAGCGTGACTACTTATAAAAACGACCACGCCAAACAAAAATAATGAGTTTAGACGCCAAAAAATAAGTTGTGCGGAGCTATGAATTTCTATTATATAGCCACTTATTTGGTAATGAAAGATTTTGCTGGGCACTGAACTGGGGAGATTATCCTTTCTTATTTGATGTCCATTTTGGAGAGAAGTGAAAAAAATATATTGCCATTTTAGTATGCATTAGTATTTCGAAGTACTTTAAAAAGCACATCTAACTTGATGGATATGCAGTTCATCTATAAATGGTGCACACAGAAAAAAATATGCCATTTTCCAACTGAAATTCGGTTACATCTATAAAAATAGGTTGGTACAACTGAATATTGGTTATAACAACAAAATTCGGTTTATGCAACTGAATTTTAGTTGCAATACCCAAAATATTTAGGAATCACATTGCAAAATGGTTTCACCAACCGCATTTATTGGTTGTAGCAACCAAAATAGCCTTAGCAATTCGGTTGGCAATTTTTTTCCCTGTGTGTGTCTACCTTCACATATACATATGTATATCGATTCCTCCATGGGTGAAAGCAAAAT
The DNA here is from genome assembly GCA_949987735.1 of Leucophora obtusa. Taxonomy (NCBI): domain Eukaryota; kingdom Metazoa; phylum Arthropoda; class Insecta; order Diptera; family Anthomyiidae; genus Leucophora; species Leucophora obtusa. Next base: position 199,752,836 of record OX465298.1, read on the forward strand.
TTGAAAATGTTGCACAGTGTAATATATAACTGCAAGAAGAAAAGAACTAATCAACGTAGGATTTATGCAGCAGATGATGAAGTTATGAAATTGCTTAACGCATGTGAAAATGATGAAACCCACAAATTAACACCACTCTGTGCCTCTTGTATCAAATGTTATGGTTCGGCCACGATTTGAAGAAATTCGGATGTCACAAACAATGTTCAGCAACCAAGCCATCACGATCCATCATATGATCGAGCATATAAAATTTAACCAACTTTTAACAATTACAATTCGTCATTTGGTTGAGCTATGAGTAGGGTTTGGGGTTCGGGAATTCCCGGGAAAATTATATATTTTTCCCGGGAAAACGGGAAATTTTAAAAATATTAAATTTTTTAAATTGTTTTTGTTTCGAATAGGATTTTTTAATTTTAGTCATAAAAAACATTTTAAATACCAAAACAAAAATGTCATTGTTTAAATCTTTTAAAAGGGAATACATTTATTTGACACACAAATAAAATCTTTGCCAAGTCATAAGGAGCATTTCAACTAATAGAGATTTATCGCATAACTTATTCAAAATTTAAGTAGTAAAACCTAAAAACTTGGTAAAATGTTTAAAAGAAATATGAAAAAAAAGCTTTGTTTCTTACAAATAATCGCCCTTACTATCTAAATTTTTCAAATGTATAATTTCCCAGTGTAGAAAATCATTACCAGATATGTAGTTATGTAACTACATACTTGGTAATGGTAACTACTTACTTTTGTTATTACATTTCTTATTACCTTTATATGGCGATGACGCGAAAAATAATGAGTTGTCGTTACACACCAGCATACGAAAAATCAAAAAATATATCGTTACCTATGTGCTTACCAGTACTGACAAAAATAATGAGTCTAAAAATAGATTTTCAAAAAAATTAATTATATAAAAAAAAATATTTTTTATTGTATTTTTTTTTTTTTTTTAATAAAATTTGCTGGTGCGGGAATCGAACCTGCGTCTACAGATTGCCAGTCAACAGCTCTACCATCTGAGCTGTATCGACATGTAATATTTAATAGATAAAAACACAATTGACCTGCTGCACACAAGTAAGCTTACTCGCCAACATGCAAAAAATCAAAAAATATGTGGTTACATATATCCTTACCAGTGTTTAAAAAATATTGAGTTTAAAAATAGATTTCAAAAAATTTTCAAAAAAATTAAAAAATTATTTTCTATTTGAAATAATAATAAAAATAAGTCATTATCAGTAACTCATTATTATATGTTTTAAAATAATGCAGAAGGTAAGTGGGTGTCATTACTGGTACTCCAAAAAATAATGATATGTCATTACCGTTTCTACACTGGGTTAGGTAAAGTCGACTTTAGTTAAAATATTGGGTGGCAGTATACCTTGACTTGGTTTATTTTTGGAGCATTCTGATTGGTTAATTTATTTTCAACCAATCAAAATATTTGAAAATATAAATATTTTTGTAAGGTTTTCATACACAAAATGAACAAAACCGTTTGATTAAAAATAAAGTCGACTTTAAATTTAAAATACGCCTTTATATTAAGAGTCAATAATTTTATAAGTAACGTTTTCATTAATAAATGTGAAAAGAAAAGACTAATGGTTAACGGCGGTATCTAAATTTGGTTATCCGACATCTAAATTTGGTTCACAAAAAAAAAAAAAATTGATGGTTATGCAACTTCTCCTGAAGAAAACAACAAGAATAACGTTTCAGCTAAAATTAGCAAAGTACCTGAAGAAAAAAGTGTAAGCTGAATAGGCATTAAAGGTTTTATGGTAGGGCAAACATTTCCTGAAATGGTATCCAAATTAGCTGCAGTCAATCCACACCATAACTAGATCTTCGTTTATTTGGGAAAGTTTTTATAATAAAAACCTGGCATTGCAAAAAAACGAAACCGATGTAAAGAACATTATATTAAATTACTACAATCATGTAAAAGATATCATGATAAAAGAAATATCGAGCAATATTTCTAACAATAGGAGATTTACTATAATCTTAGATGAATGGACAAGAATATTACAAACGAGATATTTGAACATATGTATAAACGGAAATAATTCATTTTATAACCTGGGGTTGGTTTATATATCAGGAAGATGTAATGCTGATGAAATAAGAAGAATTGTAGAAATAAGACTAGAAGAGTTTTATTTGTCTTTGGAAAATAACATTGTGGCCACCATATCTAATGGGCCAAGTGTAATGAAACGGTTTGTTTCCGACAGTCCAGTAGTAGGTGCTTTCTGCTAGAATCATGCAATTCATTTGGCAGTGCTGCGAGTAATTTATGTGAAATCAAATATTCAATATTCTGATATTTTTACTTTGAATTCTCACTACACAGACTGCATTTGTACGGAAATAGTGGTTTTTCTCAACAAAAATTACTTATATAGGTGGTTTTCATTAACAATTTTGTTCAAAAATATTTCCCGGGATTCCCGGGAATCCCGGTAATCAAATTTTTTCATTCCCGTTTCCCGGGAAATAAAAAAGTCCGGGAAATCCCAAAACCTAGCTATGAGTAAAACCAAACGAAAGTCAATCGATATATCGTCACCTAAATTACAAATGGGCGTAACAACATTTTTTGTTTTTTTTTGGAGGTGAAGCAAAAAACGTTGTAGAATAAAATATATTTTGGAATTAAAGGATGTATTTCTTCTTGTGACTATAGACTTATTTCTGTATAGAAGTTTAAATTTTTGTAGGGACATGTATTTAGTCAAGTGCATCATAATCAATTAAAAGCTTGATTTTGAATTTTTTTGTTGTTACGCCTTTCGGCATTTTAGGCGACGATATGACGATAAAACAAATATCTTTTTCCTAAGTCTTTTTTTATGTTTGGTTGAGTGAATAGTTCATTTAATTTTATTATTTTTTTGTTTAAATTAATGAAAAAATAAAACTGTAAAACTTCTTCTGTGTTTACCTTTGACGACCAATGTTACACATATGTCCCATGCTGAATTTGCGCCATGTAGGCAAGAAAACAAAACTATTCCTTATGTTTTGGTATTTCTGAAAACAGGGAGCACAGGTCCATGCTATATCAAAATTTTGGTCTAGCAAAACCAATAACACCTAAATAAATGACATCCAAAAAAGATGGACAAAAAAACTTATTTTTCAGATTTTGGGGTCGATTAATTAGGCGCTAAGAAAACATGGGGCCAATTATTTGGTAAAATCTGAAAGCAAAAACTTTCCTCTATTAATACAAGTCAGTTTAAAAAAATCGGTTGGAATATGTGGAAAATATAACAAAGAAAAAAAATGGGACATATATCAACCATTGGTCGTCAAAGGGTTAAGTTTAACATTAAATGGAAGCATAACGTCTAAAAAAATGGTACATATATCAACCAGAGATGGGCTAAAATCATTACCATTAAATTTTCATTACCATTACTTGATGTAATGGTAATGGAGCTCCTTTTATCATTACCATTTTTTAACGCAATGGTAATGTTTTTTTTTTCATTACCATTGCGTTAAAAATGGTAATGAATATTTTTTTTAATTTTCATTTGTTTTGAAAATTAAAATGAACCTTTTTTTAATTTTCATTACTTTTACCTAATGTTTACATAGTAATGAAACACCCATTTGTTTTTCATTACTTACCGTTTTATCGAAGTTTTTTATTTTAAAAATATGAGGTTTACAAATTACTTAAAGCATTTTTTAGTTCACAATCCCAGGCCTATGGTATCCAAGTTTTGGCGGCTAGTTGCAAAAAAAAAAAATCGCGAAAAAAATTGCAAAAAGGAAAATTCTTGCATCAATATATTTGTTTGCAGAACATAAATAGCTGACTAAATTTTTTAATTCAATTCTAGTGCCATAGTCTTTTTTCGCAATCCGCCATTATTTTGCAATTTTGTAAGTGCGGTTTTTTTTTAAATTTATAATCTAAGGATTATAATACTCATTTCGTACAACAAAGTTTAGTGGCTAGTTGGGAAAAAAATCGCGAAAAATATCGCAAAAAAAAAATCCAAAAAGGAAATTTCTTACATCAATATATTTGTTTGCAGAATGTTAATCGCTGATTAGGTTTTTTAATTCAGTTTTTGTACCATAAAGTCTTTTTTCGCGTTCCGCCATTATTTCGCAAATTTTTGAAGTGCAGTTTCTTAGAATTTTAAATCTAGGAACTATAATGCCCATTTCACACAACAAACAAACCGCGAAAAAAAATTTACAAAAAGGAAAATTCTTACATCAATATATTTGTTTGAAGAATATAAATCGCTGATTAAGTGTTTTAATTCAATTCTTTTACCATAAAGTCTTTTTTCGCGTCCCGCCATTATTTTGGAGTTTTTTAAGTGCGGTTTCTTAAAATTTATATTCTAGTGACTATAATGCCCATTCCATATAACAAAGTTTGGTGGTTAGTTGCAAAAAAAAAAAAAAAAATCGCGAAAAAAATTTACCAAAAGGAAACTTTTTGCATCAGTATATTTGTTTGAAGAATATTAATCGCTGATGAAGTTTTTTAATTGAATTTTTCTACCATAAAGTCTTTTTTCGCGTTCCGCCATAATTTTGAAATTTTTTAAGTGCGGTTTTTTTAAATTTATAATCTAGGGACATACATCAAAGTTTGGTGGCTAGTTGCCAAAAAAAATCGCGAAAAAAAATTTACATACATGAAAATTTTTCAGTGTAGAACAAAGAACAAAACGTTCTTACATCATTTTGATAAGTAATGCCCAGCAAAATCTTCCATTACCTAATAAGTGGTTATATAATAAAACTAAAATTTTTTACTACTTATAATTCGGCGTCAGTACTAGTTATTTTTGTTAGGCGAAGCCGTTTTTATAAGCAGTCTAGCTTACTCGCGACTACTTATTTATTTATAAAGATAATGTGAATTTGGTAACTACTTTTTTTTTTAACCACTAGTAACCACTTATTTTTTAACTGCGTATAAGCACACGAATAAATACTTATTTTGGTAACTACTTAGTCGCAGTCGACACTAATTCTACTGCTTATTATTTAGATATTAGTAATGAGCACCCATTACTGAGATTTTGCTGGGTGGTAATGCAATTACATTTGTAATGGAATGAATTTGTTTTTAATTTTCATTTTATAGATTCAATGGTAATCCCAGCAAAAATAGTTCTGCCAAAGAAGCAATAAAAGCATCACTACTATGGCAAAGGCATCACTTCTTTTCTAATGCTTTCATCGATGAATTTAACGTTGGCGTGTCATAGGACGGAAGCATTCAAATATAGCTACTTACCATTACTCATGCTCTTTATTCTAAAGAATCAATCCAGATGCTATGTTTAGATATTCTCTAGTATGCGTTAAAAATATGCATAAATTTTGTAGTATTTAAGCTGTTATGAAAATTTAATTCATAAGAATGCATTAAAATAATTTTTTAAAATCGAATTTTATGCAATGATGTATAAGTACTTCTTTATTACACTCATACAAATAAGTCCGTAAAAATAGCAGAAAAAGTTACTAAAAATTAGTTAAAAATGATGCTGCAGAAAAAACTGCTAATATTAGCAGAACCAGTTTGCTAAATATTAATAAAATGAAAACAGCAAAAAACTGTTAAATTTACAGAATTTTAGTAACATTTGAGCTAAATTGTTGTTAATTGCAAATAACAATTTAACCTGCTAAAATTAGCAAAAAAAAAATGTTGAATAGTAGTTTAATAAAAATAGCAAAAAAAAAACTGTTAAATTTACAGAATTTTAGTAATATTTGAGCTAAATTTTTGTTAATTGCAAATAACAATTTAACTTGCTGAAAAAAAGGAGCAAATGAAATAAAAATTAATAAATAAAAAATAAATGTGTATTTAAAAACATACTTGGGACCAGTTTATTGAATGTGTCAATTAATTGAAATTTTGTTCAATTGGCATTGTTCAATGCCTAAATGCCCATTTATAAAACAAATACTTCTTTGTTTTCATGTTTTAATAAAAGAATAAATTAAGAAAAAAAATTCAAAATTCGCGTATTTCTTATATTTTTTTATATTACAATGCTTTTTCTTCAATTATGTGTACACTAAAAAAAAAAAGTTAGTATAAAAATTAGTAAAACGGTTTCCAATCTTATTATACTAGTATTATACTAATTTTTAGTATAAACTTGGTTTTTAGTAAAATAATTTGGTATTCTCATTTTACAAATTACAGAATTTTTTACTAATTTGAGTTGCTAAATCTACAAATTTAATTTTACTAAATTTTGAAACCCGATTAGCTTAAATTAGCAAAAAAAATTACTAATCTTTTTTATATTGGAAGTTTAAAAAAATTTTTTTTTGCAAATACACACAACCCGATAGAAATTTTTCTTACAATATTACGAGAAAGACCGAGTGGTTTTAAGCGTTTTTTCCATTTATAATAAAAATAGATTTATTCTCTAAATTTTTTTGTTGTTTTTTAATGTTTATATTTCCAGTTTTTTTGCCTTTTTCGAATATTTCTTTGCTATAAATACAATTAGTTTTGCAATTTTTTCAATATATATTTTTATCATGTGAATTTACGAATATACACTCGGTGAAAAAAAGAGTTATCATATTGATGAAACTGCTTCATAAATCGTTCACCGTCAATAAATATGACGAAGCGTTTCATAAAGCGGATGATGTTTTTTATACGAAAATTTATGCCAAAACGTCTTTGAAATTAGTTCGTATTAACAGATAATTCGTCTTAACCAAGTTCAGCTTAAAAGAATTTTACTGTAAATGGTACAATTGTTTTCTATTCTAAAGCTGCCTACACACGGAGGAACATTCGTCACAAAATGCCCTTCGTGTATGCCATACACTGTATAGCAATGTATCGTGTTGACATTCGTGTTATAAACATTTTTTGATATTTTGTGTTTCCAAACTCAATTTTCCATCGTGTGTATCGATGTTACTGTTTTTGCTGTGTTACTTCATTGAGAGCAGTCGTAATGTGAGGTGCTTTTGTAATTGCGCATTATGGGGACAATTACAAATAATGAAAACTGCATTAATTTTATAAATGAATACAAAAATTTTCGACAATTATGGGACATAAAATATGACAAACAAACAGAAAATATGTTTCGTTTGAGATTTTGTTGTGTGGCATCGTCTGTACTAAAAAAAGTAAAAAAAAAATGAAACACATACTCTGTGACGAATGTTCCATCGTGTGTAGGCAGTAAAAAAATTTTGATAACACGATACATTGACATACACGAAGGAACATTCATCAAAAATGGGCATTTTGTGACGAATGTTCCTTCATATGTAGGCAGTTTAAAAAGTATAAGTATATCATTTTGATGAACGCTCTTTCTAATTTAATTTGTTGTAAAGATCTAGTTCGCTATTCTAGTTCAATCGCTCTTTGACAATTTTGTTCAATCGTTCATAAAACGATCGTTCATTAGGCTTTTTTGTTTGCTACCTATTCATTATGCTCATCTTTTAGTTATCAAAGATAGAAAATTCAGGTAAATTAAGAATTTTAAGAAAAAAAAAGAAAAATATTTACTGTAGAATACATTTTTGGGGATGACGAAAAAGCAATTCGGGATGTTGGGTAATATATAGTCGATGTTTGGGAATAAGTTCTGAAAAACTGGCAATACTAAATAACAATGAAAACAAACAAATTAAAAGGCGAAACAACAGCGGCGATAAATTTGATACTTGTCGGAAAAATTGTTTTCTTTGTATACTTCTGGAAGAAATCTGGTACAACGCGTGGAAATTTAATTTAAAAAATATTACATTAATGAAATTAAGACTAAACTCAAGAAATTGATATATTATAAACAATTAAATAAATAAAATAAATAAATAAAAGCAATTATAGAAAAGTTATGAAAATTTGTGTGAACACAGCACCAGGATCAGCTAACAACAAATTGCAAATATTTGTGATAAGACGAAGAAAAAGCATTTAAGTGAGGTAGTTAATCTAATTTGAAAATATTGAATAATAAATTGTGATAAATATGAATACTAAAGAATCCTTTCGAGAAAGACAAACCCAAGAGTTAGAGGTTATAAAGGTATTGTGTTATGTTCAAATTAAATATTCACAACATAAATATTAACACACAATTTCTCATATTGTTTATAGTCTATTTTTGGAACTAATGTTGAAGATTTACGTCCCTACCATAAAACTATCACACCCTTACAACGGAAGCCTACCGATATGCGAATTATGCTGACACCTTTTAGGGATTCCTCAAATGGTTTAACTGAGGCATATTTTCGAACCAAATTGCATATTGTTTGTCCATCAAAATATCCAAAAGTGTAAGTGTAAGTATGGCCCGACTCAAGTTTTGGCACAGTTTTCATCATAAATTCCGTAGAGCCGAATCCTTTGTTATGAACTACATTAAAGCAGAACACAGCAATTCGTTTTAAACGCACCGTCCTACATAGTAACATCCTAAATAGAAATGATGCAGAGAAAACAAATCAAAAGTTACTGTTGGTTATGAGGTATGGTGGCATGAAAATCTTTGATGAAACCAACGAGCATATAATTTAAAAGAGGTACCAACTCTCCCTACCTCTGTTAAGAATTACACATGTTTGCAAATGCTAACTTTTTCTATACAAACTGTTAATGTTCGAAAGATGCGATGAAAACTGCCTGATGAAACTACCAACAAGATAATGAAGGTATCCCAATATTGGTATCATACGTGAATTGGTATTTAAAAAGGTTTTGCTCTTATCAATGGCAAAAAATCACCCATTATTTGTTTGGAAGATATTATACATGAGATATTTACAGTGGGTACAAATATTCAAGCTGTTAGTGAATTTATGTGTGAGTTTTTAGTAAGTTTATTGTCTTTATATTAATTTATATGTAGCAAAAATTAACTTCTATTTTGTTATCTACAGTTTTGTAGCTCACGTCAAGCTTGGAAGAATAAAGTATCGGTATCCTTTAAGCGTGGAGGCGAATACGGCGTTCGTGGTAATGGTATCAAGGATTTAATAGCACGTAGTTTATAAATATATTTTTGTAAAATTTGACACTATTACTTATAAACTAGAAAGTATTTTAGAGGCTTTGACATGTCTTTTTCATATTTATGTGGTTTTTCATATTGAATATCCGATTGAATGTAAACATGTATGGCTCTTCAAATCACATATATTTGGAATCAATTTTCCTAAAGACAAGTTATCAACAGCAATCCTTAGCCTGACATCTAAAAAATATAAATGAAGAGAAAAATTTATAAATTTTACTCCTATGTTAGTTAATTTAATAATTTCACGTTTAAGTCGTTTAAAAAATGTTATTCTTCGCTGTTTTCGCATCAATTTATTAATTAAAGGAAATAACAATTGCCTACTTTTGTTAACTTTGAAACTCTTAATTTCTAATTATAATCTTAACAGCTGAGTTTCATACTGAAGACTTTAACTTCACTATTAAACAAAAGAAAATGTCAAGAAATTTGTGTACGAAACAACTAAAAATTATAGATTAACTAAAAGTAAACTCAAAAACCTACACGGTGGTTTTCATACTGAATGTTTTTGAGTTAACCATTAGTTATTTAATTTGTTATTTCGTATATAATTTTTGACATTTTATCTTTCAATATCGCTAAGTTCAAGTTAACTTTAAATATGAAACCGAGCGTAATAGATAAATAATAAAATGTACCTACATTAATTTGGAATAAATTTGGGGACTTTTTTAATACTTTTAAAAGCGAATACTTATAAAAATTTGCATTAAATGAAAGTGTGACTTTCTTTTAAATACTTATATATATGTATTAATATTCCAAAAATTAATTTAAATGTGAATATCAATTTGATATTGATCTCAAAAGCCTATTATTTAGTACATATATTTATAATAAATCTTTTTATATACATACATTCAATGTATCATTCATCTAAAAGCTATTTAAATTTTAAAACTTTACTTATAATTAAATCGTATTTAAAATTACATTTCATTTTATAACTAAAAATAAATAAATGTTTGTTTAAAAAATTTTACTATTCGTAAGCATTTTTTATGGATTTTATTTTAGATTTTTTGGAAATAAAATACAGTATGCATACTAATATTTAGTATAAGTACTATTTGATTTCCATTTTAAATTTACAGAAATTTTACTAATATATAGTAAAATTACTAATTTTTGCTTCTAAATGAATTTCACTAATATTTAGTAAGAAATTTGGCTAATTTTAGCAAATTGATTTCCATTATGAATATACTAAAATTATACTAAATTTTAGTAACTATTACAAATTTTTTCCACAACTTTGACTTTACTAATAATTACAGACACATTTTGCTAAAATTAGCTAATCGGTCTGCTGGCCTAATATTAGTTAATTTTTCTGTAATATTACAGTTTTTTCTGTAACTTTTACAGACTTTTTTATTTGAGTGTACATTTCATTACCATTGTTTTCGTCAATGCAAATTGAAAAAAAATTTCATTGGCATTGAATGGTGATGAAATGTTTTGGCATTGACATTGAGATAAAGTAATGCCAATTATATTTCAATGCCAATGAAAATTTCCCAAGAATGATTTTTTGTAAAAGTGGTACATAATATTTATAGACAATAATATGTTAACCCATGATACAACCGTACTAGGTAGATGCATTAGAACAACAAACACAACAACAACAACAAAAAATGTAATCGGCTACTTTTGATACATAGCGAAAGCATACGAAAAAATCCCTGAACTGTCATAATAAAACCCTGAACTGTCAAACTCTCCCTAATGCATTTACCTAGTATGGTTGTATCATGATGTTAACAATAACAAAATGTGTTTCAGAGACCCTTCTTTTGATTTTCATTGTTTGCTGATCAGATATGTACTTCCGAATTTATTTGAGTTTCCATTTTCACCTCTAAAGCTCCACCCACAGGAAAGAAGGTGTGGCCGATTAAAAATATTGTATTCTTTAAATAAGCTTAAAAAGTACAATATTGGGGGAAAAAAATTGGGGTCATCCCCGTAAACTCCACTTGCTCCCCAGAGATACTTTTAATCAGAATTTTATATTAAAATGGTTCGCCCAAAATAAACCTTGATCTTTGAAAATTAATGTATTACGATAAAAAGAAACTTTTCCCATAAATTTTAATAATTTAGATATTTTATGAGTAGGACAAATTTTCAACCATTTCAATTTAGCTTTATTTAAAAACTTTTTGCATTATTTTTGTCGAGTTAAAAATATGCAGTAATTTTTATGAGTCATTTAACATTCTGTTTATAAGCGCTACAAAATTGGTGGTTTAGTTTACAAAAAATTTGTGAAATTAGCAAACCTTCTGTTAAAAATTAGTAACTAAAATTCAGCAAAATACTGTAAAGTTAGCAAATTTATTGTTAAAAATTAGTAACTAAATTCAGCAAAAAAAATAGCAAAAAAGTTTGTAAGTTAGTAATGTGGAGGTAGCAAAAAAATTAACTAAAAATTAAATTTTAACTAAGAATTAGTTAAATGTTTGTTAAGTTGAAGTACTAACAGTTTTACTAACTTTTCTACAAACTTTTTTCTATGAGTGTAGTACAAATAAATGCTTCTACATTAGTGTAAAGAAACACTTTCACATTGATGTTAAAAAACGTTACTCCATTGTAGTAAGATACCGATTTTTGCCCCCTCACAAATTTAATAAAAAATTATTTTCGTTATTTTTAGTTTTTTATTTAAAAAATTAAATAGTTAAAAAAGATATTACACTGCAAAAGATAATAAAATAAATTATAAGGTTTTCAAGAAGTAAATTGTTAAATTATAAACAAACAAATGTACTTCAATACATAAGCTCGGTTAATGAATTTCACACATACATTGCTTTTAAAAAAATGAAATGAAGATAAACTTAAAAAATATTCTTTTTGAGATTTATTAATAAGAAGAAAAATGTTTTCGTTTTGAATTTTAAAAAAGTAAAAAAAATTATCATTTCAAATTCAGAAATTATGAATTTTAGTAGATTTTATAATTTTTGAATTTTATTTTTTATATTCTCTGAATTTTAACAGATGATTTCTGAATTACAATTGATGTTTTCTGAAAATCAATTGATATTTCCCGAATTACAAGTGCTGTTTTTCTGAACTTCAAATGACGTTTTCGAAATTTCTAATGCAAATTCTGAATATCATTCTAATTTTTTTTAATTTAAAAAGAAAAAATTAATTTCAATTGATATTTTCTGAATTACAGTTGCAAAAGATATGTAAACTAAATATAAATTGTCAAAAGGTTTTGAGAATTATTTGAAACAAAATAAAATTTCAAAGAAACTTGTCAAACTGAAAAAATTGTAAAACTGTATAAGTGGATCTCGCATAAAAGTTTTCACAAAAGTATTAAAAAAAGATTTTATAAAAAATAAAAGTTCATTAAAATAGTTTTCTATAAAAATTTTTGATTTGAATGATTAGAAAATATTTTGTACTATGGTTTGAAAAACTATAGAAATATAAAAACTTATGCTTCAGAAGCAATTAAAAGGGTGATTTTTTAAGATTATCATAGGTTTATATCCAAATCACTACATTTGGAACATGAACGCATGAATACTTTCGGAAGTTCCTTTGAATAACTTCCAAAAAGCACTTAAATCATACTAACTGAAACTAGGGAAGCAATGAAAGAAGTTATAACCAAAGAATGAATACCACTTTTTTTTGCTGGGAATGAAAACCCGCAATGGTCATTACGAAGTAATAAATTACTCCCATCTGTGATATCAACCATTGGTCGTCAAAGGGCTTAGCACAAAACGCGATATGCAAACTACTTCGCATGATAAGAAAAAAAAAAACAACAACAACAAAACCAAAAATTCAACTATTTCTGGAAAAACTAAAACAAAATACACTATACTCGCTACGAGCAGAGTAATTTAGTTGTTCACAAATTTTTACCGTTGACGACGAATGGGATATATATGTCCCATGGATTTTTTCGATGAAGGAGTTGAAAAAAATATTTTTGACGACACATTTGTTTAGAAATGTTAGGTCGATTATCACAAATCCGTAAAAAAATACAAATTTATGTTTATGTTCGGTCGTCAAAGGGTTAAGATTGTCCATGCGTTAATTATGCCAATTTTATTATATGGCTTTGGAAGTCCCAGATTTGAGTTATGTAATGAAGAAGATAAAGTCAGCTGCCAATCGCGTTATGAGATATTTATACTCTCTTAGATTGCGTCATCACATTTCGTCTCATGTTTTCAAATTTTTAGGATGTTCATTTGACAACCTTGAAATATTATGCACTTTTATAAAGTGTTTAAATTACAAATGCCGTTGTTCTTGGTTGATATATTTGAATTTGGTAGATCTAATAGGAATAGACAATTAGTTATTCTAAAGCTTACACCGTTGTTAGGCCGATCTCTTTTTGTAAGCGTTGCTCGAAAATACAACAAATTGCCATCTAACTTAAATACTTTTAATTTGTCTATTGATACCAGTATTGCCACAAGTAAAACAAAAAATTACACAGCTGAAGGTTAAAAATTATCCAAAACCGTATGAAATTACACAAAAAAATTATAATTTTTTAATATTACTTCAAACTAAAGATGTAACCATAATTTACTTAAGCTGAAATCACAATTAAGTTTGCTCAAAATTTGCCTAAATTTTTACTCAAATGAGAGGCGCCGATTTTTGACCTAACGAAATTTTAAAATTTTCGTAGTTGCTGTTATATCAACTCACTCTACGAATGAGCGGAAACTCCCTTTTGAATAATTATATTAAGTATCTTGACAAACTGTACTGGTTATAAATAACCAAATGTATTTTTAAGTCTTATCACATAAGAGAAAAACCCATAATTAGTAATAATCAGGGTTGAAAAAGCTACGACTAAAGTAGCAGTAGTAACTAAAAATTACGATTATTGTAGTAAAAAAAACAACAAAACTAAAAGTCATCACATCGCTACTACTACCACTATGCAAACTTTTCTGTAGCTCAGCAGTAGCACATAGCTTTGTTTTGAAATTGAAAACCACCATAGCATCAATCGATGTGTCTGCTACTAAATTCAACAAGTAGCAGTAGCAGCCAAATAGACAAGACTCCCAAATTACTACTCAGCTACTACTACCACTACACAAAAATTTTATTAGCTAAGCAGTAGCACACATCTTTGTTTTGAAATTAATTACTACTCAGCAGAGTAGTCATAGAAATATTTTTGGTTGTTTAAAAATGAATTATTTGTTTGGTTTTTCCAGTACTGTGTGTGGGTGTGTGTGTGTATGTATGTATGTATTTTCTATTGTTTTTGTTAAACAGAAAAGAGCATGAAGATGCTAATTTGCCGTTTTAGAATATTCGATTGATTTTATGATTTATATTTTGTATTTTAAATTTTTTATTTTATACTAAAGTTATTCATTTAAAGTATTTACGCCTCGTATACTGCGTATATGTATGTTGTAAGTTTACTCGATTAAAGTCAGAACTAGTTTACGAGCCCTGGTAAATATACGCTTACATTTTTGTGTGTAAACTTTTTCGTATGTATACATACATTTGAATATTGTCAAAAATTAAATTATTTTGAATTTTTTGTGTGTTGTTTTTTATTTGCTGTCTTATTTGTTTTTATATAATACAAATTTGAAAAATTCTCTTTTTAATTTTTGAAAAAATCTAAAAGGTGCGTTTATTGTTTATATCAAAAAAACAGGTAAAGTTATAAATATACGCGATTACAAAAATACACGGTTTACTAGGGTATAAATCCAGTTAGATGAATACCACTATTATATTATATATTTTTTAACTCACCCCTAATTATGAATAATTTGCAGGGTTGGCAGGCAATACCGCTAAAATACCGTTATCGATTCAAAACCCTTTCACCTGACTACCGTTACCCCTAAAATACTGTTACCGAAATACCCGGAATACTGTTATCCTTAAAATACCGTTACAGCAATAACTGAAATACCGTTATCCTTAAAATACCGATACCGAAATAAATGAAATATCAATACATACCCTTAAAATACCGTTACCGAAACAAATGAAATATTGTTATCCCTAAAATACAGTTATGGCCCTATGCTCCAACTTGGAACGGCGGGAATAAATATATATATATAAAATACCGTTACCGTTATTTTTAATTTTTTGATTTTGATAATTTCACATGGTTATTGAGTGTTTTCTGTACATTAAGTTGATAAATTGGTTCTGTTTTTAATCTCGTTTGTTTTTTGTAAAAAAATTACGAGTTGCATCGAAATAGCTGACTAGCGTTACCCCTAAAAAACCGTTACCGATATAACTGAAATACCGTTAACCTTAAAATACCGTTACCGAAATAACCTAAATATCGTTATCCTTAAAATACCGTTACCGAAATAACTCAAATACCGTTATCCTTAAAATACCGATACCGAAATAAATGAAATAGCGTTACCCTTAAAATACCGTTACCGAATAACCTCATATATTATATTGTGTCGAGGTATTTTCTGGTACCACAGGCGGTGAATTTAATAGGTTTACCAAGATTTTCAATAGAATTATTAGATATGTTTTTGGCCTAAGACTTCGCTCTCATGTGACTCCGTACGTAATCCAATTTCTTGGGTGCTCTTTGGTTAATTATGTAGGTATGAGGTTATTGATATTTTTTTACAAAGCAATGGTTAATGGGTTTCCGGACTATATAGTTGACAACTTTCTTTTGTCCAACTCGGAAAGAAACCCCCAACTGGTTTATCCAACATATCATACTACTATGTTCGAGTGATCATTTCAGATTAGGCTTTCAAGAATATGGAACGATCTACCTCTATACCTGAGAAGTTTTGCTTTTTCACCCCAGGTTTTTAGGCGAAAGCTTAAGGATTATGTAGCTATTCATGAGTTATAGCTTTTTGTTTGTGCTACCATTTTTATCTCTCTCGATTTTTCCTTTTTTTATTATTGCTGCACTTAGGAAAATTTGGTGATTGTATTATTTTTATTTAAATATCTATTTATATTATTCAAGATAATGTTTTCAGTATTTTTTTATATGATAGTTTTACTGTATTTTTTTCTTATTTTTATTATTATTTATTTTTATTATTATTTATTTTTATTATTATTTATTTTTATTATTATTTATTTTTATTATCTTTATTTAAATTATTTTTTTGTAGTAGCTTTTATTAATCATATATGGCCCCAGGGCTTTGGTTATGTAATTTGAAGTAAATAAATGATATAATGATAGAATTAGCATACATAAATTTACGTCACAATTTGACAGCACTGTTTCAACGGTAAATTGTTAAAAAGTGGTGGGCGAGAGCAAAATAAGGATACACACAAAATTCATACGTAGATCAGTATTTGTTGTTAGGGTTGTCAGATATAGCGATTTCTTGCCAAACGTGACGATTTACAAACACATTTGGAGATTTTATTCTTGAAATGGCGACGGACGGTTTTTACGCTGATTTAGGAAGTGGTTGGAGATTTTTATGGATTTTTTTTACACTCAGTATCTTATCTCACAGATTATGATTTTAACCTTTTATATAATCCCTATCTTTGATTGAAAAGATAATATTTTTATAATTATTTGGTGCTAATGAAAACAATTTTGCGGCTTTTAGTTTTAAAAATACGAAATCACGTCAGATTTAGAGTTTTTTATTTTTCACATTGAAGATTATCCCATAATTAGCCAGATTATTAAATATACTTTTTATAAAGTTTCGACAAAAATCGTTAACCGAAGACCTAAAATAAAATACTGTTGACACTGCGTTTATCTGGTTTAAGCCTATATGACACTTGCTAGTTTCTAGATTCTAGTTTTTGGCACCATCAATGCAAATCATATGAAGGGTACTGCATTATAAACATCAATTTGACAGTTTGATAGTTTTTCGATATAGTTGTTCTCTTCACACACATTATTTCTCACATAAGGAAATTCGTGCTCTCTTCTATTTTGGATTATTAATACTGAAAATAGCAAGTGTCATATAGACTTTAGGCTTAAGAACGCTAAAACTGAGTTAAATTTAAAGACAAAAAAAAATTAGTTTAATTGAATCAGAACGAGTTTAAATTTTGCACTAACTTTTTTATATGAGTGTACTAAAAACTACTTTAAAATGACCTTGTAGAAAATACTACTGACAGATTATTTTTGTTATATATCCGTAAGATAGGAACATCAAACATAAAACTGAATTTTTAATTGTTTTTAATCAACAAACATATTCGTCGCTGCTCCTAAGAAAATAGGTATTTGTCGATGAACTTTTTTGTGAGGAGACATACAAATCTGCTTTATTTCAGCGTTTTCAAACTTTTTGGAAATTATTTTTTTACACACATATAAACCAAACTTCAAGCTTTTCATTTATAAAAGAATTACTTCCAAAAAAAAAATGGCCAAGACACACAACACAGACCTAATTTAGGTGTTCCACAATAATTTTTGAAAACAAATAGCTATTTTCTTAGGCGCAGAAACGATATTTTTTTTTTTTCGTGTTTTATTTATTTATTGAATCTTCACTAAATATGTGTGAACTAACAATAAGTATTCAAATCTTAAGACTAAATAAAAGTATTAAGTCCAGCCAGTGCCAGACAAAAATTTTGTGCTTTCATTTTAATTTCTTCTCTATAAGTGGACCAAGTCAGCAGTATGTCTCCTTCTTAGTCGCAGGTGACCACTGCTATTTAGTAGATTCCGGGCTAGTGTATTCGGATGTGTTTCTAGTTTCTTTAAGTAGTTTTCGCTATGTCTTCTGATTTCATCTCTAACAAGGTTTACGTTGAGATCCTTATGTATGTTGGAGTTTCTTATATATATACCAGGGTGCACACGTGATCATTCTAAGAAGCCTGTTTTGACGTCTTTGCAATTTTTCTATGTTAGATGCTGAGGCGGTACCCCAGAGTTGAATTCCATAGCACCATATGGGTTTAATTATCGAGTTATAAAGCAACAGTTTACAATCTAAGGCAAGTAAAGAGTTCCTACTCATAAGCAGTGTTGCCATATAGCCAGTTTTAACTGTTTTTTACAGTTTTTTGGGATGCCTAACAGTTTTCCAGTTTTCTCTTGTAAAAAACAGTTTTTTTTTAATTCATGGATTTTTTTTACAGTTTTTTCGTATTAAATCGGCACATTTTTTTTTTTAACTAAAACTTAAGAATTAAAATATAAAAGTGCTTATGCATAATAATTCGAAAACTTTATAACAAGTTTATAAAATGAATTTTGTATAAAATATTTGGTTTATAAGACATTTATATACTTAGAAAGTTATTAAAAATTACAATAAAACTTTCATATTAGGTTTTTTTTAATCACTGGATTTATTTTTGGATTTATTTTATTTTGTTAAAAAATGCACATTTTGTTTTTTAATTTTCAAAATTTTATATTTTTATTCAAATCTAAATTATGCCAAAATGCAATTTCTGGAATAAAATTAAGCTAAATCTAAATTTATTTTGTAATTCCATTTTGGATTTAGTTTATTTATATTCCTTCCTATGTTCACATTTTGACAAAATTTTACGATTTTCTTGCACATTATATTGCATATTAGATTTTGATAAAAATTATAAATTTTGTAAATTAAAAAACAAAATATAGATTTTTTAACAAAATAAAATAAATCCAAAAATATATCCAGCAATTAAAAAAAAGGCCTATTGTAAAAAATTAGGTACAAATCGAAACATAAATAAATTTAAAAATGCCAATATAATACTACAAAATATGCTTATTGGAAAGACGAAATATTTTTATAACAAATTTCATCAAAAATTAGCACGAAATAAAATTGGCTAAACCATATCTGACATGTCATAGATCCGACGGACATTTTTTAGCCGAACTTTTCAGATCATTTCTAAATAAAGGATAATTTAGAAATTTATATTTCTCACCAAAAAAGCCGAAATTGATTTTTTTAATGAATATTTTCCAATTCTGGATAACAGTTTGCTACTATTTTTTCAATTATGATCAAGGACAATTCCAAAAAACGTAATATTTTTACGGGGTTTTATACACCGTTAAACAATTTTCGACATAACAATACTCAATCAAATGAAAGTAATTTTATGTGGAATGCCAATCCATAAAAACTATTTTAAAGTACAACATTGACCAGTAAAGTATTCTATCCTAAGTCAGGGGTTAATAAAAAAGGTTCACATCTCGGAAGGGTGATTCGATGAACTTTTTTTAACTTCAGATTCGGGCCTAGGAGACCAAAATTATTCTTTATTAGAAGGCTGTCCAAAAAGTCGATTACTACACTCAAAAAAATAAGTTAGTAGAAAAATTAGTAAAACTTCTTGTATATCAAGTGTACTAGTTTTCAGCAATTTTTTTGCTGAAATTCCGTTTTCAGCAAAAAATTTAGTTATATTTTTTTAGCACTAAACTAATTTTGAACTAATGTTTTACTAATTTATTTTGCTACAAAAATTGTGCTGATAACCGCATGCATATCGTGGACGACAACCAGATAGACAAGATGTAGATGTCGCAGCTTGTCTGGAAACGGAAATGAAAAAAAAGAAAAACAACTCTACACATATTCTATATTTAAATTTTCAGCAAATAAATTAACTAAAGTAAAATTTCGCTACAAGTTTTTTGAGTTTTTTTCAGTCTACTAATATTCAGCAAAAAGTTTAGTGATTTTAACAAGGATTTTTTTCATTTGCAGTCGACTAAATGTTAGCAAAACTTTTGCTGAAGATTACTATTTTTTTGGTAAAAATCAGCTCGCTGATTTTCAGCAAACCTTTTGCTGAAATTACCAACTTTTTTGCAAGCACGCTCCTGACTAAAAATTTGCTGACACAGCAACATTTTTTGCTGACTTTACTGACTTTTTTTTTGAGTGTATTAATGCCAAAGGCAATTAAATTACTAAAATCTCGATATTTTGAAAATTGAGAGCCTAGGATAATTTTTAGTCCCAGGATACTTCGGAATCCCAGAATTTCTTATGATTTTTAAAATTTTTTAGAAAAACTGTTTTTCTATAAAGAAACAGTTTTTTTTACAGTTTTTCTAAAAAAATATATGGTAACACTGCTCATAAGCCACGTTAGCTCAACCGTTTTTAACTTTATCTGGGTAAGTTTCGCATCTATGTGATTTTTCCATGTAAGGCGACGGTCAAGGTGTATACCGAGATATTTCACATTTGATTGTTTTGAATCGGTGGACACGATTCTCTTCTTAAAGTAAAAGTTACGTGTATACATTTCTGTTCATTCACTTTAATTTTCCATTTATCTAGCCAAGTTTCCAATTGTGATATATGATTTTGTAACAATCTTGACGCTACTACTGGGTCATTGTGGACACTGAGGATTGCTGTATCATCAGCAAAAGTGGACGTATGGGTATTCAAGTTTAATGGCATATCAGATGTATATAGGATATACAGAAGTGGTCCCAAAATACTACCTTGCGGTACTCCAGCACAAATGTCCTGGGGGGAGCTGAAGAAACTTTTTTCCGCGAGAACGAATTTACGATTTGTTATATAGCTTTCTAGGAGCTTATGGGTGTTTGACGGTAACAAAAGTTTTATTTTAAAAAGAAGTCCCTCATGCCAAACTTTATCAAAGGCTTGTGAGACATCAATAAAGAGAGCAGAGCAGTATTTTTTTTCCTCAAATGCCTTTCTTATTACAGTGATTAGCCTATGTACTTGTTCGATGGTTTTATGTTTTCTCCTGAAGCCAAATTGATGTGCTGGAATAGTATTGTTTTCGTCTACATACAAGGTCAACTTATTCATGAGTAGCTTTTCGAACAGTTTTGATATATTCGGTAAAAGACTGATTGGTCTATAGGATTCAACTTTTGTGTGGTCTTTGCCTGGTTTGGGTATCATTTTAACAAGTGATACTTTCCATTCCGCGGGATAGCACTCAAGGCGTAAAATAGCATTAAAAATAAAGAGAATAATTCTTAATGCTATACGGGGTAATTCTACAAGCATTTTATTACTTATCTTATCGATGCCAGGTGCTTTTTTTGGGTCTAATTCAATAATAGCTTTTTCAACTATGTGCTGGGATGTAGTAGGAGGCGACTCTATTATAGTACTAGATAAGTTTGGCGTAAAAACTTCCTTCAAATGATCCACGAACAGATTTCCTTTTTCCGTGTCGTTTCTGGTCCAATTTCCATTTGGTTTTCGCAAAGGAGGCTTACATGATTTTAAGATTTTTTGTAGCACGCCACAAAGAGTAATCAGTTTTAGCTGATGGATCTAAGTTTTCGAGATATCTGCTAAGCGATTCAATTCTTTTTTCTTCAAGAAGTCTTCGCAAATTCTTCGTGCATTCTTTAAATCGTTCCTTTAGTTATGGAGATCTGTGCTGTTGCCATTCTCTTCGTGCAATTCTTTTATCATTTAGGAGTCTTTCGACATCTATAGAAAAAATTCTGTTTGGTCTTTTGTGTCGGCGGGGCTTTGTAGCCAGTTGAGCAGCAAGTTTGATTTGTAATTCTAGATTTTTAACAGAGAGGTCAATATCGTCTGTTGTTCTTAACCGTATATTTTCCGAACAATGAGAACTAATAAACATTCTGTATTTTAGCCAATCTGTATTTTTTCCCGTAAGCGCTGAGTCACCATATGGGTTTACAATTTCTCGGGGGCCCTGGATACAAACAATGGTGGGTGTGTGATCTGACGACAAATCTAATGACGATTCTACCTGTACTAATTCCCTTGAAATAGCCTTTGTCACTCCAAAATCTATCAAATCTGGTATTTTTTGCCTATCTGTTGGCCAGTAAGTGGGTTCTCCGCTTGATATAACATCCATACCCATTTTTGAAATTGTATTAAATAAAATACGGCCCTTGGGAGTAATCAGCCGTGACCCCCAGAATGTGTGTTTGGCATTGTAGTCACCAGCTGCCAGAAAGCGGGGACCTAACGATTTAAAGAAGTCCGTGTACTGAATTTCTGTTATCGGAAATCTAGGAGGGGAGTAAATTGATGAAATAACAAGGTTCATGTTAAATTCTTCGAGGCATATAGTGCTGGCTTGAAGATAGTTTTCACGAAATTCGGGCATTGGAAAGTGTTTTAAACGAGACTTTATGATAACCGCTGCACCACCGGATCCTCTGTCTCTGGGGTCTTTTGTGTCATAAATTGTGTATCCTTGTATTGAAAAAGAACTTCTTGGGGTTAAATGCGTCTCAGAAACAAGCATAACGTCAATTTGCTTGTTTCCGAGGAAATAATTTAGTTCGTTTTTGTGTAAGCTTAAGCCGTTTGCGTTCCAATAACATATTTTTAAAACGTTCATTTTTTATCTAAGAAAGCCTGCATAAGCATGCCTTGGTTGCGGAGTAATTCTTGCATCATTCCTTGCATATTGGCCATGAAGTTGTTAATGGTTTGAACTAAAGTTTCAATTGAGTTTTCCAGCGAGCTTTTCTGGGGAGGAGAAGGCGTTTCCAGCGAGGGCAGTGGGTATGATTTGGTTTGCGTAGAACCAACGCTTTGGGAAGTGGCGATTTGTGCATACGAAAAATTGCTTGTACTGGCACTATGAGAAGTAGTGTGTTGGGCATTTGAAGGAGTACGATCAGTCGATCGAGAATTATTGGGCAGATTTGGGAATTCTGTTGGCTGGTATTGTGGTCTATGAGGTCTTTTCATTGTCCTTTGTCTAATATTTATGTATACTGGACAGCCTCTGTAATTCGCAGTGTGGTTTCCACCGCAGTTGCTACATTTTTTAACGTTTGGGTCAGATCTAGAAGATGTACATTCCGACGATTTGTGAATATCACCGCATATTACACATACAGGTGGTAATTGGCAATACCCCCGTGTGTGGCCAAATTCTTGGCAAATTACGCATTGGGGTAATCCATTGCGTTTACGAGGCTCTTCAACACTTATTCTTCTATGCAGAAGATATCGAAGGCTATAGATCGGGTGTGTTTCGTTCTTTTTAAGTTTTTTAGAATCGAAGTTTAATTCTACTCTGAATAGGGGTTGAGGAATTTTATTCTTATTGATAATGTTGTTTATAGACTTAATTTCATAGCCCTCCTTTTCTAGAGCCTCCTGAATTTCTTTGGTTGGAACGTTGCTTTCTATACCTTTTAAAACAACCATCAGGCCTTTAGCACTTTTTAATTGAAAAGTATAATAGTTTTTCTTTTTGGTATCAAGATAGTGAGTAATGGATCTATAATGATTTTCAGTGAATGTTTTAATTTTAGTTTCCTGAACATTTCCCACTCGTGTTGATACTACATAAAAATTATTTGTTCCTACAAGCTCGGCTAAATCATTAACAAGATCGTTAGAGTTCGGTTCACGGAGATGAATAGGGGGAGGTGTAAATTCTTTTACAGATTTCACTGGGGTTTCTTCATTATCATCTGTGTTTAAAATGGAAAAGCGATTTTGACTTACCATATTCACAGGATCGGTATTTTTAGTTTGCTTCGGGGAAGGCTTTACTTTTGCGGATTTGGGGCTTAACTTACGCTTAGTGATCGTAATGTATCTACCGATGCCAGTTGGTATTTTTTTTATTGTTATATTACTCGGTGTTTTAGATTTTATTATTTTAGGTATAGCACCTCTTGATGCGACCACTGCCGACTGCTTTGGTGATTGTATGTTTGATTGTTGTGTGTGTGTAGCTGTTAGATTTGCACTCTTTGTTATTGAATTATTGTTTGTTATGCTCTCCTGCTCATTCATTGTGTATGCTTGGGTTTTGTTTAGGAGATTTTTGGTAATGTACGAATTACATGTGGGAATAATCGATATAAGGGGGGAATTTATGGATGTTGTGACTGTGGTAGTATTGGGTAATTGTGTAGTTACTGTAGAGAATGATGCTGATGTTACACTTGTTAGAGGAAGAGTAGCTAAAGACAGGGGATGGGGTAAAAAACTTTTATTTGGTGATGTTGTAGTTGGTGTAGAACACTCTATAGACCAAGGGAGTACTTTTTTTTGCGCATGCGCAGTGAGAGAAGAGTGATCGTATACATTTATACTGGATGAGGATGCATTTTGCGCGGGAGAGCTTTTATTATTTATTGCTGGAATTAGCAAGGAACTCGGAGTAGGCGGAGAGCGCCTAACAGGCATATTATTTGTTATTATTTTTCTTTTTTTGCACTATTGGTTCTTGATCTTTTAGAAATTTTTATTATTATTAATATTTAAAATCTCTATTTATCTCAACGTACAATTATAAAGCGTCTTTTCGCGATTTTTCTATTGTTTTTTGTTATTTTTTCAACAACAATACAAGTTTATTTAACGATTCTTGTAGAGCAAAACAAAAACACATCCGCACAATCAATCCTATTAAAAATTATTGTATTTTTATAAATTTAGCACGCCCTGATGCTCAACTTCATCGAAAATACGAGCATATTCTGTTATTTTAGTCGAATTTTAAACTATTTGTACAGGCTTTTTTGTGAGTGTACTGGTGCTGAATATAATCATATTGGATACAAAGGGTCAAACATATTCAAATATGAACTCATAAACCTTTATTAATTTATAAGCCGCTTTTTTAATTAAAACATTTCAAGTTTATTATGTAATTTTGTATGCGCATAATACACATCAGATTAACCAAACTCATTTATTCTTTCGCTAAAAAAACCTACTCAGCATGAAAGGAGTCATATTTCTTTTTTTTATATTTTACTACTTTGTTTTTTTTCGTTTTCTGCTCTTGCTGTTTTTTTTTTTTTTTGTAGCAGTAGTAGTTGTAGCAGTAGCAGTAGTAGTTATTCATTTCGTTTTTCTGCTCTTACTGTTTACAAATGCTCCGTGTTTTGTATGTAGTGGTAGCAGTAGCACAAGAACGAAAATCAAGTTGATCAAAAACAATGACTGCCTACTTTGTATAAACTAAGTAGCAGGCAGATGCTTTTACTAAAGCTACATGAATTGTTTGTAGTAGTAGCAGTAGTAAAAAGCAAAAATATTTTTTGAATCGTAGTTTTTTAAACCCTGGTTTAAATAAGTACTTTTTACACAGTTAAATTGTATACATTTTTTATTTATTATGTGTAAATATGTTTTTTGTTTAAACTTTTATGACGAGTCCTAAAATTACAAATTAGAACAACCCAGCAAAAAAATCCATTACAAAAAAGTTATTTTAAAAGCACTCCGAATAGCATCAACTGATTGTGAAGTAGTTACAATTTAGCTTTAACACTGATTTATTTTACACGTGATGTCCCATGTTGTCAGTAGTTCAATTTAAGCATTTTGTTAGTAATTTAAAAGTGATTACATGATGTTAATAAAATTATGGTTTTTAGATACACATTTTCATCACATCAATTCGAGTGATTTAGATCAATTCGAGTGATTCGATTGCATTTTTAGAGTGATTTAGAAGTACTCTTTATAATACATAATATAATACATTTTTCAAAGTGATTTAAATGTGCTTTTTATAATGTCTGAAATAGCATATTTTAGAGGCAATTTTAATGTTTAGCCTTTACAGAGCCCATTTCTGAACCTATTGTGTAACAAAAGCTTCAATTTATTATTATTTTCAGGCCAATACTAAGGAAACACTTCCTTTGCATCTGAATCAATTCGATTAAGTTAAAATCAGACAAAACCAATTTTTTTTTAATTTTTGTTCAACAGTTTTTTAAATAAGTTTGTAACATGTTTACTTCAGTCGTTAAATTCGAAAAAGCTACGATATTGAATTAAATAATATTAATACATTAAGACCGAATTTTTGGGATGTCAGTTAAACTTGGTTTAGTTAAACCGAAAACGAAAAATAAAATAGATTTTAGAAGCAGTATTCCAGTTTTAAACTGCGTTAAACTAAGTTTAAAGATAATCTACATCCTAAAAGCTGGGCCTAAAAGTTATATGTAACCCTCTGATTGATTATTTTTTTTTAAAACATTACTCAAGGAATTTTCAGAGTATTAAAGCGTACTAGGAAACTATTTTTTGATTTTACAACTCTACAGTAATAAGGCCATCATTATAAATTTGCTGAATCCGCAGATCTATAATTGAAATTTTAGCTTTAAATTCATTAAAGAATCGGAGAACAGTTGGAGGACAGTTTTTCCCCAGACATATTTCGAAGGCGAATACCATGTCATTTGAATTTTGCAAGTCAACCATCGTTAGCTTAATAGTATTTGTGTAACTCCTTATTTTTAAGAATCAAGTAAGCAATCGGATAACCACTTATAATTCAACTTTTCGTAAGCATGTGTGTAACTACTTATTATTCAACATCTCATAACTACTTACTTTTAATTTTTTCGTAAGCGAATGGGTAAGCGTAACTACTTATAAAAACGACCACGCCAAACAAAAATAATGAGTTTAGACGCCAAAAAATAAGTTGTGCGGAGCTATGAATTTCTATTATATATCCACTTATTCGGCAATGAAAGATTTTGCTGGGCCCAGCAAAATATTAGTAATGACACCTCATTACTATCTGCATTACCCAAAATGATATATCATTACCTTTTGCATTATTTTATAATATAAAATTATGACTTCCTAATAACGGCCTATTGTATTCATTGTTTCTAAATACAAAATAATGACTTACTCGTAAAAGTTTAAATAAGTACTTTTTACACAGTTAAATTTTATACATTTTTATTTATTACTAGCGGGAAAGCCCGCTAGATTTAGCGGCGTGCCTTAGGCCTAGTTATTGGGATGTCAGTTAAACCGAAAACGAATTTTGTCGTATCGGGCAAGCCCGCTACTTTGTTAGCGTACCTTAAAGTTTACAATGTAATTTGTTTTGTATAGGAATTAAATATTTTTATGAAAATAAAATACAATGTTTTTTATTAGTGTAAAAATCTTCAAAATAAATGCCCCCTTCGATGAGAATGCTTATTGGGAGCTTATATAAAAAATAATTTCAAAAATTATTATTCAGAGGAAGCTTAGGTTAAAACAAATTTTCTACTTTTTAAGTAAAAATAAAATCAAATAGACACACTTAATAATTAACAATAAATAACGATGACGATGTGAGAGCTGTGGTGTAATGGTTAGCGCGTTGAACTGTTATACATGTGGTTGCGGGTTCGATCCCCAGCGACCGCAATATCAATTTGGAAAAATAATGTGTATGATTTTTTTCCCCTAATACAGTGTCCTCCTTCACTATTCCCATAGCACTTAACCCCACTGAAGTAAAATAAAATAACAGGGCTATGAAATAAACAGCCTCAACAAAAGTTCGCCAACTAATATTCTGAAAGTAACACAATTTTAAAAAATCTGAAAAATATATTTAAGTTACTTTTAAACCATTGATAATACACACAAAGTAAGACAGGTTTAGCTTTTAAAAAAGTCATTACTTTGGTCCAAGCACATACAGGATTCTATCAGGATACCTTTCTGGGACATCGTCTTAACTTGCAAACGAATTATTATGAAATTTGACAAAAAGAATAAATTTAGTATTAGTTCCAATATTTATTAAAATTAAGACCCGTTTTCGCTAAATTTCGTAGTTTCCGAAAAACGAAAATCGTCACATCTTCTTAATCAAAGGCACAAAAAATTTCATTTTTGGATTTTATTTATACTTTGGTGAAAAAGCATATGCCGGTTAGAGGGTAAATAAGTCAGTCTGTCACTCTTATATGTAAACACTATGACTCTCTTTGCAATTTGTTTATTGTAATTGCGAATCCATTCGTTCCCCGTTCCGTTTCATTTCGTTCCGCATTCCATTCCATTTCGTTCTCTGTTCCATTGCCATTTTCTCGAGTTTCAATTCCACATGTTCCCTATTTAATTTCCCCGTTCTTTCGCGAAAATGTGTTAAAAAAAATGTTTAAAAAACAAAAAAAAAAATGGTCGTATATTACTTTCGTTAATAAAGTGATCGTGGACAAATTTTCTTTCCCAAAAGTGTGTTAAAAAATTTTATTACTTTCCGTAATAAAGTGATCGTGGACAAATTTTCTTTCCCAAGTGTGTTAAAAAATTTTTTTCCACAAAAAAAAAGTGTTGCCACAAACTTCACATAAACCATCTACAGACCATCCTCAACGTACCCTGAAATTTTGGTTGAAATCGGTTGACAGAAATCCGTTGAAAAATAAAAATTTGTATATCGATCACACATTTTATATGGGAAAAACAAACCATCACAAAAGTGTGCGTATAACACGTATGCGTACACATTTTTCGTCATTTTTTTTTCAAGAACCATCGGTAACAATAGACCTTTCCAACGCAGGTATTGGTTTGTAAAGCGGTTGAGTGGTTCTCGAGTTATAAAATGACGAACATATACCATCTTATTTTTATATATATAAAGTAGATATGTAAATATGTTTTCTGTTTAAATTTTTATGGCGAGTCCTA
This sequence comes from Leucophora obtusa, assembly GCA_949987735.1. Lineage (NCBI taxonomy): Eukaryota > Metazoa > Arthropoda > Insecta > Diptera > Anthomyiidae > Leucophora > Leucophora obtusa. The sequence goes on from OX465298.1 coordinate 199,781,352, forward strand.
AAATTAAACACTAGAGAAAACTTAAATTTTTAAGAATCAAGCAATCGGATAACCACTTCCCAGCAAAATATTGATAATGACACCTTTATGCATGACACCTTTATGCATGACACCTTTATGCAATGACACCTTACCTTTTGCATTATTTTGTAATATAAAATAATGACTTCCTAATAACGGCCTATTGTAGTCATTGCTTTTAAATATAAAAAAATGACTTACTCACAATAGTTTAAATAAGTACTTTTTACAAAGTTAAATTTTATACATTTATATTTATTACATGTAAATATGTTTTGTGTTAAAATTTTTATGACGAGTCCGAAAATCACACACTAGCAAAAAATTTAATTTCTCTGAATGTATATCCTGAAGCTAATGGAATTTGTGTAACTCCTTATTTTTAAGAATCAAGTAAGCAGTCGGATAACCACTTATAATTCAACTTTTTTTAAGCATGTTTGTAACCAATTATTATTCAGAATCTCATAACTACTTACTTCTCATTTTTTCATAAGCGAGCGGGTAAGCGTGACTACTTACAAAAACGACCACGCCAAACAAAAACGAGTAAAAAGGTTAAAGTCGGGCATGCCGACTATACAATACCCTACACCAGTCTGGGTAAAAGCCAACTAATGTTTGGATCCGTAATTCGAATGGGTTAAAATGGGGCTTGCGTCAAAATTTTTTATAATGTGAGTCAGCGCACCAAATTTCATTAAAATATCTTATTATTTGCGATCTGCAGTTTGTAACGATCTGCAGTTTGTAACAAAGCCATGTTTAGACCTAGTGCCCTTATATGGGCACTAGGTCTAAACATGGACCGATTTTCACCAAAATCAAAATCGTCCTTGGGCCAAAATAGGTCTGTGTACCAAATTTCATCAAAATATCTTAATATTTGCGACCTGCAGCGTATAAACAATTATAATTTTGGGGGGACGCTTATATGGGCACTAGATCTAAACATGGACCGGTGTTAACCAAAATCAATAGGCTTCGTCCTTGGGCTGACATAGGTCGGTGTACCAAATTTTATCAAAATATCTTATATTTGCGACCTGCAGCGTATAAACAATATAATTTTGGTAGGACCCTTATATGGGCACTAGGTCTAAACATGGACCGATGTTCACCAAAATCAATAGGCTTCGTCCTTGGGCCAACATAGGTCTGTGTATCAAATTTCATCAAAATATCTTAATATTTGCGACCTGCAGCGTATAAAAAATATAATTTTGGGGGACCATTATATGGGCACTAGGTCTAAACATGGACCGATTTTAACCAAAATCAATAGGCGTCGTCCTTGGGCCGACATAAGTCGGTGTACCAAGTTTCATCAAAATATCTTAATATTTGCGACCTGTAGAGTGCGCACAAGAATGCATGGACAGACAGACAGACGGACGGACGGACAGACGGACATCGTTAAATCGAAATAAAAAAATTCTGAGCCGATTGGTATACTATAAGGTGGGTCTAGGACCAATATTTTTTGGTGTTACAAACATCAGCACAAACTTATAATACCCTGACCACATAGTGGTGTAGGGTATAATAATGAGTTTAGACACAAAAAAAAAGTTGTGCGGAGCTATGAATTTCTATTATATAACCACTTATTTATTAATGAAAGATTTTGCTGGGATGTTCAAGCATATCCTGACATGTCCTATTTTCAAGGATATTCTATAAAAAACAAATTTTTGACTCTTTTGTACGGAGATATTTGTGTTTGAAATGTCAAACTTACATGTTACTTACAATCTATAGACGATTAAAGTGAACACGTGTTTCAGATTTCTATGTGGTGGAAACAATATGTTGTAAATTGCGCAATATGGATACCAGAACTTTTCTTTTGACAAGTAAATCATCGCTAAGTGGATATAGTTTGGATTTTTTGCAAATTTCGTACATTTTGCACGATGCTCTGGACCAAATTTTGTTAAAAATTTTGAGTTACAGCAATCTGCATTTGAATTCAGTATGTAGTTTATGTAAGATAAAAATGCAACTTAACAGAAAAAATTCCATCATACGCTTTTTTGGCGGACTATTTTTTGCGAATAAAAAATTTTTATAAAATTTTAATAATAATTTAAATTCAGTTTCTAGTAGATGTTGTAACATATAACTGATGAATCTATGATGGTTGGTGTTATTATGAGCAGACATGAAGCTCGGGCACGCTACTGCCCCGGCCTTATTGCTCGTCGTATGGGGGGGTTTTCATGGCTTCGCTGCTTCAAGACCGCAATGTCACTTTACAAAATAATTACTTTAGCGTGCATACAATAACCGCTGAAGTTTAAAATGCAGGTATAGAAATGAACAGATAAGGAAATATAGTGGGCAAAATGAGAATAGTAAACGGAAAGCTTATAGAAGAAGCACCAGTATTAAAAAGTAGAAAGACTAAAAAAAATACATAACCAGGGTGTTAAGGGTAATGTTATAAGCCCACCCGACCTTAACCATAAACACTATGAAGTCCTATAAATTCATTTTATGATCCCTTTAAAAACACTACAGAATCTCTTACCCTTGTTTAGAAATCAAACAGATGGAATTTATCTTAGCACGAGCTCATATTGATTTATTCACAATTTCCAAATTCATTTAATTGTAAGTTTAAAGTTAAAGTAAGATCTAAGTATATAGACGATATTTGTTAACTCTACTTTAGCAATTATCATTTAAATTAAGTTGAACTTAAACCACGAAGAAAAATTCAAATTAATCATGCAAAGATATTAAATTCAAGGAAATAATTCTAAAAATAAAGTTTAGCTTAAAGATAGTTGGGGATAGGTATAATAATATTGATAAAAACAAATTAAAAAAAATTAAAAATAAAATTTTGGAACAAAAAAAAATTACCATTGAAATTTTCTTATGTTTGCTAAGCAAATAAGTCGGATTCTATAATTTTAAGCGAAACTCATTACAGCTTTCCTTAAAACTTGAGATCTTGTATGTCATACATTTGAAACCTTGTGCTTGATTGAGGTTCAATGAAAAAAACAGAAAAGAAGTTAGTGATATTTACGTTAGATCTGGTCACCCTAAGGAACCGAAGAAAAAAAAAAGTATCTATAGTTGAATTGGGGAAAAAAAACTTTGCCAATCAACTTACACAAAATTTCAAATGTAAACACAAATAAGAAAAAGAACTGGAAAAAAAATATACACCGAGGATGTATTGTATAAGAGAAAAAAAACCACTTACATTCACGAGTACATTTGTTGCTCCCCCGTCGAAAGCTTTCGATGTAGGTTCACGTTGATGCTGCTGTTGGGAATCTGGGAAGGGTTTATAATTTCTCTTTCACACTTACTCTTAGCTCAAGAGAATAATATTAGGATATTTACGTTAAGCGAGGAATTTCCTAATGACTTTAACTTCAACAGTTCGGTATTTGGGTTTTTTTCTCTGCTTCTTTTTTTTTATAATTTAAAACCTTTCAATTAATTGTTTCCTTAGATTTAGCTCGCTATATTGATATAATTCTTTTCTTTTTTACTTTTAACAAAAACCAAACCAATAAACAGTCAACGCCAACTTATCACAGAAAATAAAAATGTTAAAAATTTAACGCCGTTAACTAACATTAAATTTCTACTTATGTACAATTTGGCATTTTTGTTGTATATATAAAGGCGAGTGTTTTCTACTTTCTCTCTGGCTCGTAGATATGTTACATTGAGTGTTTAATAGTTTAGTTTCAATTAATTAAAAAAACAAAAATGATAAGTTTTTGAAAATGACACAGATTTACGTAAGAGCACATGGAAAAAATATTTTAGGCAAATAAAAGAAGAACAGTTATTTCACTGATCTACAAAATTAATTAAATTTAGAGCACTTTAAAATATGAAACACCAAAATTTAGGTAATAATACGCTTTAAAATAGATTTAAGTAAGAATTTAAGTTTTTTTTTCTTGAGGATAATTTACGATTATTTGTAATTGCTTCACCTGTTAATATTTAAGCACAATGCACGTATGAAAACTGGTGTATACGAGTTGACTTAATTTAAATATTTTAACTAGAGTTTAACACACTTTTATACCATTTTTCTGTGGAAGTTAGCACATATTCTTTTAAACTATTTGATGATCTCCAGATATGTAATTATACTCCCAATCAGATTTTGTACGCTTTATGGCCACCGGGATATTTTAGTATTGATTTTGATGATGACACTACCGAACTATACAACATAGAAAGTAACACTTGAATATGATGTTGAATTTGATAAGTTATTAAGCCAAAGAGAGAATAAAAGTACGTTCTTCCTCTTCCTCACTGGTCAAATTAGGCTTGTTGTTGGTACCCACGTCATACATGCAATTTATATTATGTACAAGGTGCCAAATCTATATAAAACGAGAGTTTTATAAGAATTTTATAAAGCTAATATTTAATTGATTTTGAATTTACCATAAGAGATGGCACCGAAGGGATAAATTCCCAAAAATTTGTATATAAAAAAAACCCAGCAAAAGTAGCTACCAATAAAAATTACAAATTGTAACACAACCTGTATATACAGGTTTCCTACGAATACCAGTTAGAATCAAAACTGGCAAAATACGCCTTGACAAAAAGTACCCTGTTTTGGCGGGAAATCTAGAAAAAGTAATTTAATCTGTGAGGAATGAGAGAAAAGAATAACAAAAAAACAAATTCTTTGTAAGAAAAAATATATATTTTTACACATTTACCAGGAATAATAAGGTAAAATATAAAAAGTAAAATTGAAACATACTACTCACAATTCTGTCGTTTTTATGGGCAAGCAAGAATTCGTTGACAAATTCTAAATTTTACCTTTCAAATTATTCTAAAATTAATTCTTACTCAAAATTTAAAATTTTTCTAAGAAAAACTGTTCTCTTTTTTTTTCCTTTTGTAAAAATGTCACTGGTTTATACTAAAACTTTCACGAAGGAGTGTTTGAAGATATAATAATCTGATTTCATCGTTTTCGCGAAATGAAAGCTCGGTTTTACATGTATACATAAACATAGCAGGATCTTTAACGTTTTTATTCCAAACAATGAAACAGTCTTTATATAAGAATCCAAAGACAAACGTCAAAAACATGATACCAATGCCAGTAATTAAGATGTGCTATTCAAGTATAGATGGCGTTAAAGAAAGTGAAATAATTACAGAAATTGGAAATTAAATGCAATTAAGGGCAACACATTAACAGCAATCGACAAAAACAATGGTAGATGCAAGCGGCATTACAATGTAAGGATAAAAATGCAAAAAAAGTCGTCCGTGAACGAACTCGTTCAATTGAACTAGTCACTCAATTGATCGTAAGATCTAGTTCACTTCTAATCGCTCTTCTAGTTCAATCGTTCATTTTATTACCCTTGGCCGGGGATAATTTTATTTCTTTTTATTAATTAAAAATATTTTCTTCACTAAACTGTCTGATATTTTATATCCTTGTTAACTAAAAGACGAGCTATATGAATTAGCTACCTACTCAAAATTGCAAAACGAACGATCGAAAAAATTGTTTTCTTAATGATTGAACGAAATTATCAAAGAGCAATTGAACTAGAAGAGCGAAGTAATTCTTTACAACAAATTGAACTAGAAAGAGCGGTCACCAAAAATAACTAGAATGCCCATCCTCTATACTTAACAGAAAATCTTCTTAGATTTTGGGATCTGGAGGAAACCCCTAAGCAGAAAATCTTATCAGCTTTTGATAAATTGATACATTGTTACGCTTCCTTTCAAGCCTGAATTTCCTGAGCGGTTGAACTTAGGAATATCCAGATCTGGTGTTCTAAAACAGTTTGTTCGGACTGAATCCTCTCTGCAAAGAAACCCTGAAATCAAACAAATGTATGATGACGTCGTTAATGAATATTTGCAACTGCATCATATGGAACTTGTTTCTGGCATACCTGCCGCTGCTACATTTTATTGTTATTTACTCCATCATCCATTAGTTAAACCTGAACGAAATACTACGAAATTGCGAGTAGGTTTTAATGCTTCGAAAAAGACGTCGAATGAAGTGAGTCTAAATGGTTGTCTTTATGTGGGCCCCACTTTGCAGTCTGATTTTGTGCCGTTAATTTTTCGATGGCGTCAATTGCGACATCGAGCAAATATATAGGCAAATTAGAGTCGATCCTGTTTAGAGATTCTCCGACGGAGAACGTTAAGGATTATGAGCTGAAAACTGTGATTTTTGGCGTTAATTGCGCTCCTTATCTCGCCATTCGCACTTTGTTGCAATTGGCAGACGATTCTGAGCCTGAGTACCCTTTGCCTTCGCACATGGAAAGTGTATGTACGTTGACATTTTAACGGGGACTTACGATATATCGACTGCACTACTCACTCGCGATCAGTTAATAGCTTCATTGGCTTCGGCGAAATTTGATCTAAGAAAGTGGACTTCTAACGATCGCTTAATTTTGGAAGGTTTTCCACCGGAACATTTAATCGATGCCAAACTTCTGACTTTTGTTGAGTCGAGTAGTTCGAAAACCTTGGGTATTCAATGGAATGCCCAATTAGACTCGTACAAATCGAGTCATACGAAAAGGAAAGTTGTCCACTATTGCCAAGTTGTTTGATCCTGTTGGTTGGTTAGGTCCAGTTGTGATTGTGGCGAAAATTATCATGCAAAGAGTTTGGCTTGGTAATATCGGTTGGGACGATTCACTTCCGCTTTCAACTGAAAGTGATTGGGGAAAGTTTGGAACTTCATATCACGAAGTTAATGAAATTCGTATTCCAAGGTGGGTACATTATACTCCTGATTCAGTTGTCGAACTTCACGTTTTTTCTGGTGCCTCGGAAAAGGCATACGCGGGGGTGATATACATTCGCATTGAATCCCCCAACGACGAAATTCATACTCACTTATTGTCGTGTAAAACGAAAGTGGCCCCCATAAAATCAATCTCAATTTCTCGTTTGGAACTTTGCGGTGCAGTTTTGGCCTCTGGGCTGTTGAAAACTGTACTTGCTGAAACTGATATTCGGCTTCGACAGGTTTATTGTTGGACTAATTCAACAATAGTCCTTTCCTGGTTGAAGACGGACCCTTGTTCTTTTAATACCTTCGTTGCCAATAGAGTATGTAGAATTCAGGAGAATGTTGGTCGGCATAATTGGTATCATGTTTGATCTGAGGGTAACCCTGCCGATTTAGGTAGTCGCGGTTTGTCTCCATCCGAGTTGGCTGATAGTTCCCTTTGGTGGCATGGGCCACAGTGGCTACATCAGGAGAAATCTGCATGGAATACCCCCGCTCACCTTGACACTGACATTGACAGTCGAGTGGTTCAAGCGTATGCTTCGTTTTTTACGGACACGAATGGAAAGGATATTTATGAGGATATACTTAAGGATTACTCTCGTTTTGATAGGGCGCTTCGTATAACATTGTATATTTTACGATTCCTTTACAACAGTCACCCCGCTCATCGATCTGGTCGTCGTTTATGTGTGGATCGTGCTCTTTCGAGTATTGAGTTGCAGCGGACCAAATTACATTTGGCCAAGGTGTATCAAAAACTCCACTTTGCGGAAGAATATCGATGCCTTTTAGAGAGAAAGCCCTTATCTTCGAAAAGTTGTCTTCTCCCCTTAAGCACCTTTCTGGATAAGGATGGCGTTATGAGATTAAATGTTGGTTTGTTTAAGTCGCCCTCTCTCACCGGACAGCATCCAATCATTTTGCCCTATTCGAGCAGATTTACGCTGCTTTTGACTGAATTCGTTCATTTGATTTCTATTCCCGGTGGAAATCAGTTGATGCTACGCATACTTCGTATTGTATATTGGGTTCCCAGACTTAAATCTAAAATTCGATCTGTCATCACCCGTTGCAAACGTTGTATTCTCGACAAGAAACGTTCTTGTAACCAAATTATGGCAGCGCTTTCGCCGGAAAGAATTCCTTGACAGACCTTTTACTACTACAGTTGTTGATTTTGCAGGTCCTTTTGATATCAAAAGTTTTACAGGTCTTTCGTGTAGAATAACTAAGGCCTATGTTTGTATCTTTGTTTGCTTTTCTACGAAAGCCATACATTTAGAGGCTGCTTCAGATTTAACAACGGCTACCTTTTTAGCCGCTTTTCAACGATTTATTTCGTTACGTGGGTGCCCAAGTACAATATTTTCGGATAGTAGCACGAACTTTGTGGGTGCGTCGCGAGAACTGGAAATATATTTTCGGACTTTTATTGAAGAGAGTCAGAGAGTGTTCCTCATACAATATTCAGGGTTTTCCGTGCCGTTTTATTCCGACCGGTGCTCTGGAGCCTGCGTTGCATGATCCTCCGATAAGCTTGATCAATCGATAACGGAAAATGAAGGCTCTTTCTCAACAATTCTGCCGTCGGTGGAAAGACGAGTATTTGATTAGCTTGCACAGGCTCGAAATGCAGGAAAATGATATAGTCGTCATTCGGCACGAGCAGTTGCCTCCAACTTCGTGGAGATTAGGTCGGGTCGTCAAATTATATCCGGGTAACGACGGTTATGTTAGGGTAGTTTATGTACGAACTGCGAATGGGGTTGTAAGACGACATATCGCAAAACTGGTAATTTTGGCCAATTAAATAACTCTATTTTCTTCTTCGCTAATACCTATTGTTTCCTAGCATAATGGAAGCTTTGCCACATTTTTTGATGATGCTTTGTTGGATGATTATGAGGAAGCAATGGAAATTATGGAACCAGCTTCTGCAGAAGCCCCTTTGGCTGTTCCTACTACTACACCTGCTACTTTTATAACACCTACTGAACTTGTTGCATCTCCTACGAGTGTAACTTCTCCGGATGCTGCGCCTTCTTTAGACGTAGCCACAGATAAACCGTCGAAACTCAAACCATTATCGGGTCCTACTGGAACCCCGGCATCGAATATTACTTCTGCGAAAACCGAAATTTTTTGGAGCCAACTTCAGTGCCGCGTTTGTAGTGGTAAACACCCGTTGAGGTATTGTTCTACTTCCCGTAGATCAAGTCATGCACGAAAGCTTCGCTTTGTGTTACTCCACCGCTACTGCTCCCGTTGCTTGGCACATACTAGTTAGGCCAAAGATTGTCAAAGTACGGCTAAATGTCGTCATTGTGATGGAAATCATAATTTCATTTTACACATTCCTCCCTCGTCTAAGCCTCGTCCGAAACCCCCTCAGTCTACGCGATCTTCCTTTACGAAGAAGACCGTTTCAAGCCAGCCTGCGAAATCCGGCTCAAAGGCAAATAACAATTCGGCACGGAACCATCCCTGTCCGTCCGTGTCTGAAGTTTGTCCTTTGCCTATACGGCACGTTGTAACTTTTGCACCGACTCTTATTGCTCAACTTCAGTTGACGAAAAAGGCGATCCCGGTTCGTGCCGCACTGGACCCTTGCTATAGCATCAGCTACATATGTGACAGTTTGTTTCGTACCCTTGGGTTACCAGTGTCCAGTATTGACGACAACAAATACTGTCGCTTAACGGTCGAATCATCTTGCAGAAAATTTTTTTTACTGCAAAAGTAACACAAATGAACGGTGTGAATACTCCCTACGAGTAGGTTTCGGACATGGTGAAAGAACCTTTTGTTGGGTTTCAGCAGTTCAAAGTGTCCGGACGAGTGGCTTTGGTCTTAGGACCAGAGATTAGCCCTCAGATAATTAAGGGTCAAATTTATTCGATCCCGGGCCTTCCACTGGCTCAATATACCATGTTTGGGTGGGTCATATCTGCCCAATCTCCTTACTAAAAGATAGATCTGTTTGGATCACCCCGGTCCCCTTTGGGCCATCGATCTTTTGGGATCAACCCGGTCCCCTTTGGACTATCGATCCTTCTGGTTCAACCCCAGCCCGCCTTGGGCCAACGATCCCTTTAGATCACCCGACAGCCTTTGTGTCAACACTGGTCCCCCTTGGACTAACGATCCCCCTCGGATCGTCTTTGTAGAATTAAGTGTTTTTGAAAAAAAAATATATATTATGAAAAAATTAAAAATAAAATGAATTATTCAGTTTACCTTAAGTATGAATTTATCGATTAATATTTTTGCAACACCCTTTACTGTTGCAAGGCGGCCGGCAATGTTTAAACGGAAAGTCTTAATTTATATACATTTGTATCTTATACCCTTCGGTTTACCCGTACCCTTTGTAGGGTTAATAATTTGTTAGATTCTAGTTTTTACTCCTCTTTTTATATAACATTGGTGGCAGTAATTACAGCAAATCTAACGAGTAAAACCGCTCGCGTTACTCTTTAAACATTGTTGGTTGCCTCTTTATACTCTCTTCTCTAATTTTCAACCACCACTTGTAGTTCAACCATATTTGCTTTAAAAGTAAAATTTCTACCCTCCTTGTACCAAGGTAATATTTTAACTTTAAAATAAAAAGAGACATTTTCTCTAACTAAAAATCGAACTTTTTGTATTTTTTATTTCATTGGAAGCTGCATCTACGGCAAACTTGGAGTATAACAATTTTTTCACATGAAATCGGAACAATTTACTGTGCTTTAGCCAGCAAAAACACTCGCACACAATGATTTTTTCTATATGGTCACTACAAAAATAGTTATTATTTATTATTTGGTTTTTTGTTTTTTTTTTATTATTTAGTCGGCAAAAATAAAACAATTTTTTTGGTATGTCACCACGAAAATAAGTACAAAATGAAATGAAATTGCACAACATGCCTTCACGTTGAGACCAAGAGTACAACTTGCCAAAAATAAAAACTTTTTGATTTTTCGTACAACCAAGCCGCAACTTCATACAACTAGCCCATACAGTTTACAATCTCGTACACAACCTGCTCAAATTGTACCAACGGTTGTAAGGTGTATGGGTAGCATGAAACAAGTAGAAATAAGGAGAAAATGTTGTTAAAAACGAAATAAGGTGACCAAAACCTGAACGCAACTTTGTAGTCCGTTTTATAACACAAGATAAACTTTGGACTCTTTCATTTAATTATATTTAAGTATTTTTTTTGTTAATACAATTCAGAAGGGATTTTTGTCGTCTTTTAATTTTTCAATCACGGTGGAACTTTCTGTGGAAGTCCCCATATACCTTCATATATTTGACTTTTGATTTTTTCTTTTAGCAGAGCTGTATTTTTGTGTTAAATACTTTACCCAAAAAAACACAAGTACTCGATACACACTACTCATATTTTACCAGCACTAGACACAAGTCCATTTCGTCCAATCACATTTTCCGACCTAAACGTTTGCGGAATTTTGCCCGCAAACGTACCCAGCGAAATTGTCGGATGCAAAGAACCGGTTGTAGAACAACTTGCACTTGTATGCAACCTGTTCTACTATATGCTCTATCATCGGTGATTTTTGTTTGAGATTGTCCCAAAAGCAACAGGTTATTTTCATCCAAACTAGAACAGGTTGCTTTGGAACCCTTTCCCTTTTGACTCCCAGGAACCAGTTCTAGAACCTGTTCCATGAAACCTGTGGTAAAAAAATCTGTTCTAGAACAGATTCTGACATAACCAGTTGAAAAATTTTTTGCTGGGTAGGGTATCATATACTTAATCTTATTACCTTTTTATTTCATCTAGTATATGTGTATTTGTTTATCATTTAAAGGGACTTGTTGGAATCCTACTACATGTCGTGCTTAAAAGAAGCTGATGTTCTTAAACATAGAGGCCAAGTAATATCTTCAATGCAGAAAAAGGAACATAATCAGTTGTGGATGGGAGTGGTTAATGACAAATTTGATCAATTTTGGGCGGTAAATAGAAGATTAATGGAACCAAGCGGAGAGCAAGAATCATTTAAACATATTCCAGTTCGTTTTTATAACGAGGTTAGTATAGACTTACTAATGATACGTTTTAGTACAGATAAAAATTTATATTTTTTAAATTAGTAACATTCAGACTGTGCGAATAAACAGCTAATTATGGTGAATACCAAGCGCAGATTCAAGGGAGATATAGGACCTTATCACATTTTTTTTTTTTTGTAAATATGTAATACAATGGACAACATGACTTATTTTGTTTAAAGAGACATTTCATAATTTCCGTTCTTCAAAGATTTTAATAATTGTTCTAATAATAAGAAAAAAGGTTTATAAAAAAAATTTATCTGGTATGTGTTGCAAATTGATCGATTTCATATCGATAGTTTTTGAGATTTCAGGCCTGCATATTTTGTATTCTTTTTAAATTAACACTTCTGCGCAATTTAAAATTACACCCCTACTAAACAGCATGTTTTTGGGTCAAATTGCCAATTGAACGAAAATCATACTAAATTATTTTAGTTCCCGGGTGAAAATGTTCATATATGGTCACATATGGCAACATATATGGGTTCGGATCTGAAATTTGAGGGTATGTGGCCATATATGGAGATATATGAATGTTCATATAAAATTTTTTTTTTATTTTTTAATAAAAATATTGCTTTTTTTATTTAAATTAAATGTAAATATTACAATTCTTACTGATGAACATGTACATTTGATTGAAATTGAGAAATTATGAAATTTTTAATGGACATAAACATTTTACTTCAAGTTTAGAAATTATTTTATGACAGTTTTTTGATTATTTAATGATTGTTTATACACTAATAGAAAAAAGTGTGTAAAAATTTTAGTTAAAGCTACTAAAAATTAGTTCAAAATAAAAAACTGCTGAATTAGCAGAGTATTTTTGCTAAATATAAAAAAGATAGGAACAGCTAAAATAAAAGAGTTTAATATATTTACAAAATTTGAGTTATAATTGAGCTAAATTTCAGTGATTAGGAAATTAAATTGTAGTATTAGACAAAAAACATCACATAAAATTTAAAATTTTCAGAGTTCCTTTTTCGTTTTTTGTTTTTAATAAATAAATTTAGCAGTTTTATTTTTGCTGTTTTTATCTTACTGCAACATTTTCAATTGTATTTCAAAATTTATCATCATATTTCAGAAGTTATCAATTGTTTTTCAGATTTATCAATTGTATTTCAGAAATAATCAATTGAATTTCAGTTTCATCAATTGTATTGTAGAAGTTATGAATTGTTTTTCAGATTTACCAATTGTATTTCAGAAATAATCAATTTATTTCCAGTTTTATAATTGCTTTTCAGAAATTATCAATTGATTTTCATATTTATCAATTGTATATCAGAAACTACCAATTGTATTTCAGAAATTATGAATTGTATTTCAGAAACTGAAAATTGTATTTCAGAAATTTATTAATTGTATTTCAGAAATTCGCAATTGCATTTCAGAAATTATCAAATGTATTTTACAAATAATCAATTGTATTCCAGAAACTGGCAATTGTATTTTAGAAATTGCCAATTGTAGTTAAGAAATTATCAAATGTATTGTATTTCAATATTTTTTGAATCCGCTCACGTAATTACCCCCATGGCAAAAAAAAACCTAAAACAATACCCATATATGGAATAATATATGAGTTCATATATGAAGATATATGGAATATATGAACCAATATATGGCCCAATAAATGCAGTATATTATCATATATGGATTCATACATTTAAATGTATTTATCCATATATGCTTCCATGCATAACATATATGTTCATATATGATCATACATTAAACCATATATGCTCATACATGAAACCATATATGACAATATATGAACATATATGAACATTTTCACCTGGGTTTTCAAATTTTTCTTTCGTGTTTATAAAATTTGAACCTTTCATAAATTTAGTCAGAATTAGGGTTTTTCTTTTCCCGGACTTTTTCATTTCCCGAGACAGCGGGATTTTTTAGGAATTTCCCGGGATCCCGGGAATTCCCGCTCGTTAGAAAATATATGAATTCGAAATATATTGTACTTGAAAAACTACTTTTTGGTTAAACGCCGTTCGACAAAGTTCATCTTTTGGTTGTATCCATGAGAAAATGTTTTGAAAGGAGGGCTAAATATCCATGTCTTCCACTTTTTCCAGGTCAATTCATTTAATAATTTAAATCGTGAATTAGTATTTATGTAATACTAGCGGGCGCAGCCCGCTACGTTGTTAGCGTGCCTTAAAGTTTAGGGGGGGGGGCGCAATTTTTTTTAAATTCGCTTTTTATTTAAAGTACAGTTTTTATAATAAAAGCCTTCACCCAGCCACCACAAATAAATAATTCTGCACAACAATGGGTTTAAAATAAATAAATATTTGATCACTTTTTCTCATGAAAGTGGATTGTTAGTAATGAATCCATAATAAATTGCAATATACGTGTGTATGTTAAGATAATTTGGTAAAGTGCGAACTTAGGTAGATAGACCCGTAAGTAGTTTTGTTCATTTGTGTTTTGAATGAAAATAAATAACGTAAAGCAGTGTTGGAAAGCATTTTATAATATTAAAAATAGAGGGCAAAGCCCGCTACGTTGTTAGCGTGTCTTAAGGTTTTTTTTTTAATTCCAGTTTATGTTCTACCTTTACATAAACTGGAATTAAAAAATTCACGTAAATTCACAAATTCAGTTGGAAAATTTACTGCGTCGGTTTCTTCCACCGGTGCTTCGTTACATGAAGTTTAAATATCGGAATATATAAGTTCCATTCCTTTTCTAAGGTTTTTTCTCTTTTAGAAAATTTTTTTTAACTTTTTGGAGAGTATGTTTCAATGCTACATAAGTTTCAGATTCCGTGGATAGTGTTTGAACAGGTAATTCCCTCTTCCAATCCATTTGCATTGTCTATAATTTCAATTCCACTCGTTCAACGTTTATATCCATTTCATTCCACTTGTGTAGTGTTTCAATTCCACTCGTTTCCTATTTAGTTTCTTAATTTTAGTGTTTCATATACACTTGTTCTTTAAGTTTTAGGTTTCTAGCTAAAGACGCAGACGTTAAGGGGGGGCGGGGCAATTTTCCCCTTTTGAACCACCATTTTTACCACGTTCCTGTCCAAAGTCCTAGAAATGCCTTGTCGATAAGTTAGCCCATACTCCAAGGAAAACATATTATATATTACAGGTTTCTAGCCGAAGGGTTCGGTTAGGCCATCAAGGGGGAGAATTATTCCGTTTTTACCCCTCCCGGTAGGAATTTCCAAAAATTCCGTCTTAGAGGACGTCTGCGTTGGAGGAGGAACCTACTACATACATAATTTTAGGTCTCTATATCCAGGAAGTTTTTTCCCTTTTTACCCCTCCCGGTATGAATTTCCAAAAATACCATCTTAGGGGACGTCAACGTTGGAGAAGGAACCCAATTTAAGATCCCTTGTTGCAGCAGTTTGGCCAGGCCGTTAAGGGGGAGACTTTTCCTATTTTTGACCCTACCTGTAGAAATTTCCAAAAATCTCATCTTAGCGGATGTCTACAATAGAGGAGGAACTTTAATACCAAATTTCAACTTCCTACCTCCAGCGGTTTGGGCAGGCCTTTAAGCGGCACTTTTCGCTTCATTAATCCCCATTTTTGCAATGTCCCTGTCCAAAAAGCACCTTCCCGGTAAGTGAGCCCATACTCCAAGTAACATATGTTTTACATTTCAGGTTTCTAGCCAACTTTTACTATTTGTGCCCCTCTCGGTAGGAATTTCCGAAAATCCATCGACAGGGAATTTCAGCTTCCTAGTTCCAGCAGTTTGAGCAGGCTGTCAAGGGGGACACTTTTTCTTTTTTTGTCCCTCCCGGTTGGAATTAGGCTGGAAGAGGAACCTAAGTACCGAGTTTCAGCTTCCTAGTTCCAGCAGTTTGGACAGGTCGTTAAGGGGCAACTTTCCCTTTTTGAGCCCCCATTTTATAACGACCCTGTTCAAAATTCAAAAAAGTATCTTTCTAATAAGTTAGCCCTTACTCCAGGGACCCACATTTTAAGCTTCAGGTTTCTAGCCGAAGGGGTTTTTACCGGCCCCCAAGGTGAGGCTTTTCTTCTTTTTGCCCCTCCCTTTAGGAATTTACAAAAATTCCATCTTCGCGGCTATCTGCGATGGATGAGGAACATTCATACCAAATTTCAACTGCATTGCCTAAGCGGTTTGGGCAGGCCGTTAGTGGGGACATTTTTCCCTTTCAACCACCATTTTTACTATGTTCCTATTCCAAAATAGAAAAATTACGTTGCCGGTGAGTTAGTCCTACTCCAAGGAATACATATTTAAAATTTTAGGTTGGCCAAAAGGGATTGGGCAAGCCGTCAGGAGGAGACTTTTACCTTATTTCCCCTCCCGATAGGAATTTCAAAAATTCCGTCTAAGCGGACGCCTACACAGAAGGAGGAACTCACATACCGAGTTTCCTTTTGGGATATCCTGTAGGGAATACAAAAATACAAACTTAGTCGATGTCTACTACAGTGGAGGAACCTTTATACCAAATTTCAACTTCTTACCTCCAGTGGTTTGGGCAGGCACTTTTCCAATTTGTGAGACTGTTTATGGGGAGACTTTTCCCCTTTTTGCCCGTTCCGGTAGGAATTTCCAAAAATTCCGTCTTAGCTCACGTCTATGCCGAATATCAAGAAACCTTGTTTTAGTGGAGATATCCGTGGGGGGAGGAAAAAAGTAGTTTTTTTGAAATTATATATTATTTTAAATGGTACTTTTTGTAAAAACGAAATTTTTTGGAAAAAGATACTTTGTTTTTACAAAGTACTTTATTTGTACTTTTTTTGGAAAAGGTATTTTTTTTAAAAGGTGTTTTTTTTGGAAAAATGTATGTTTTTTGGAAAAAGGTACTTTTTTTGGAAAAGGTACTTCTTTTGGAAAAGGAAAATTTTTTTAGAAAAAGGTACTTTTTTTTGGAAAAAGGTAAATTTTTTTGGAAAAGGTACTTTTTTTGAAAAAGGTATTTTTTTGAAAAAATGTATGTTTTTTGGGAAAAGGAACATTTTTTTAGAAAAAGGTACTTTTTTTGGGAAAAGGTACTTTTTTTTTGAAAAAGGTACTTTTTTGAAAAACGTATTTTTTTGGAAAAATTTATGTTTTTTGGGAAAAGGTACTTTTTTTTTGGGAAAGGTACATTTTTTTAGAAAAGGTACATTTTTTGGAAAACGGTACTTTTTTTAAAAAAGGTACTTTTTTTTTGGAAAAAGGTACTTTTTTTTTGGAAAAAGGTACTTTTTTTGGAAAAAGGTACTTTTTTTGGAAAAAGGTACTTTTTTTGGAAAAAGGTACTTTTTTTGGAAAAAGGTACTTTTTTCGGGAAAAGGTACTTTTTTTGGAAAAAGGTACTTTTTTTGGAAAAAGGTACTTTTTTGAAAAAAGGTACTTTTTTTGAAAAAGGTACTTTTTTTGGAAAAAGGTACTTTTTTTGGAAAAAGGTACTTTTTTGGGAAAAAGGTACTTTTTTTGGGAAAAGGTACTTTTTTTGGGAAAAGGTACTTTTTTTGGGAAAAGGTACTTTTTTGGAGAAAGGTACTTTTTTTGTCCCCTTTCTGCCCCTCCCGATAAGAATTTCCAAAAATGCCGTCTCAACGGACGTCTACACCGGTCGAGGAACCTACATACCAAATTTCAACTTCATAGCTCCAGCAGTTTGAGCAGGCCGTCAAGGGGGAGACTTTTTCCCCTTTTTGCCCGTCCCTGTAAAAATTTCCAAAACTCCCGTCTTGGTAGATGTCTACGATAGTGGAGGAACCTTTATACCAAATTTCAACTTCCTACCTCCAGCGGTTTGGGCAGGCCGTCAAGGGGGGCCTTTTTCCCCTTTTTAACCCCCATTTTTACAACGTCCCTGTCCAAAATTCCAGAAAGGACTTTCCAGAAAAGTTAGCCCATACTCCAAGGAACACATATCTTAAATTTCAGCTTTCTAGCCAATAGGGTTTTGGCAGGCCGCCAAGGGGGAGACTTTTCCCCTTTTTGCCCGTTCCGGTAGGAATTTCCAATAATCCCGTCTTAGCGGACGTCTACGCCGAAAGAGGAACCTACATACCAAATTTCAACTTCCTAGCTTCAGCGGTTTGGGCTGGGCGATGTTGAGTCCGTCAGTCAGTCAGTCAGGCAGTCATTCAGTCAGTCAGTCACGT
Source organism: Leucophora obtusa (assembly GCA_949987735.1). Taxonomy (NCBI): domain Eukaryota; kingdom Metazoa; phylum Arthropoda; class Insecta; order Diptera; family Anthomyiidae; genus Leucophora; species Leucophora obtusa. Next base: position 199,799,382 of record OX465298.1, read on the forward strand.
TATTCTTTTATATATTGAGATATTTCTATGGAAGGCCGTCCTAATTAAAAATGAGTAAAAAGGTTAAAGTCGGGCATGCCGACTATACAATACCCTACACCAGTCTGGTTAAAAGCCAACTAATGTTTGTATCCGAAATTCGAATGGATTAAAATGGGGCTTGTGTCAAAATTTTCTATAATGTGAGTCAGCGCACCAAATTTCATTAAAATATCTTAATATTTGCGACCTGCAGTTTGTAACAAAGCCAATTTTGGGGGGACCCTTATATGGGCACTAGGTCTAAACATGGACCGGTGTTCACCAAAATCAATAGGCTGCGTTATTGGGCCAATATAGGTCTGTGCACCAAATTTCATCAAAATATCTTAATATTTGCGACCTGCAGCGTATAAACAGTATAATTTTGGTAGGACCCTTATATGGGCACTAGGTCTAAACATGGACCGATTTTAACCAAAATCAATAGGCGTCGTCCTTGGGCCGACATAAGTCGGTGTACCAAGTTTCATCAAAATATCTTAATATTTGCGACCTGTAGAGTGCGCACAAGAATGCATGGACAGACAGACAGACGGACGGACAGACGGACATCGTTAAATCGAAATAAAAAAAAATTCTGAGCCGATCGGTATACTATAAGGTGGGTCTAGGACCAATATTTTTTTGTGTTACAAACATCAGCACAAACTTATAATACCCTGACCACGTAGTGGTGTAGGGTATAAAAACTCTTAGTAATATATTAACTAAATATTAATTTCGCGGTTTAAGCTGTTAAACGGATTGATATAGAAAAGTGAAAGACACGGTTATATTATTTTAATCCCTTTTTTCAGGATATATTGGAATTGTTAATGGCCCAGCAAAATATTGGTAATGACACCTCATTACTATCTGCATTACCAAAAATGATATATCATTACCTTTTGCATTATTTTATAATATAAAATAATGACTTCCTAATAACGGCCTATTGTATTCATTGTTTCTAAGTATAAAATAATGACTTACTCGTAATAGTTTAAATAAGTACTTTTTACACAGTTAAATTTTATACATTTTTATTTATTATATGTAAATATGTTTTATGTTTAAATTTTTATGACGAGTCCTAAAATTACACACTAGAAAAAACTTAAATTTTCTGAATGTATTTCCTTAAGCTAATAGTATTCGCTTAAATCCTTATTAGTAAATAAGCAATCGGATAACCAATTATAATTCAACTTTTTGTAAGCATGTGTGTAACCACTTATTATTAAAAATCTCATAACTACTTATTTCTCATTTTTTCGTAAGCGAGTGGGTAAGCGTGACTACTTATAAAAACGACCACGCCAAACAAGAATAATGAGTTTAGACGCCAAAAAATAAGTTGTAGGGAGCTATGGATTTTTATTATATAACCACTTATTTGGTAATGAAAGATTTTGCTGGGGGGTGCAAACTTGTGTCGGACCAGTTTTATAGCCAGAACTAAAATCAATTTTTGCTTAAATATTTCTTATACATTAAATCCAAAAATTTCTATTTCTAGATATTTTGTTTTTTTCTATGCAGATTTTCAGAAGTATCCGTCTAGAATTAGTTTTATAAAAAAGATTAAAAGTGAGCATTTTTTACATAAATTTTTAGGCAAATTCGCCTAAATTGTTTTATAAAAGTAGACACCAAAATATTAAATAGTTTCCTAACTTTAATTAGTTTTCTTGAATAGAAATTTTTTATGCCACAACTCCTTAAAAAGAAATTATTTAATTTTCATATTTAGTTGCATTTGAAATTAGCATATAAAAAATTCAAAATAATTTCAAAAAGCATCTGATGTATTTATTATTTTAAAAATTAATAATATTTAAAAAATATATTTAAAATAAAGGAATAGCAATTGGAATAGCAATTGAACTTTAAATGAAATTATTTGAAGTAAAAGAAACTCAAAATACTTATGTTAATTGAAAATACGAAAAAATTACTATTTTTTAACTTTAATCCCTAGTTTATTGGAGGTATTTGTAACTGGAATAATGATGTTGAAATGTTGTATAAGGCTGGTTAACACTATAAGATTTTCGGTACGATTTTACTTCAGACACGTGCAAAACATATAGGCAAGGTTGCAATATCTTTCCGAGAATCTTGTAGTTTAAAACAGCCTATATAAATATTGCTTTATTTGAACAAATATCATCATCTTAAAGAAGAAGAAAAATTCCCGAAGGACAAGTATTTTAGTGTGTAAATTTAGTAATTGCTAATATAATATTTTTCGGTTTAACTAAACCAAATTCAATTGGCATTAATTTTAAATATTCTTTATTTAAATTAATTTAAAAGAATCAATGCTTTAAATTTAAATAAAGATTCTAAAACTAGCTAAAACTACTGTAAAAGACTAAAAAAATCCCGCGAAATCCCGCATAAAATCCCCGGGATTGCGGGATTTTAAAAAAAGGGCGGGATTCCCGGGAATTCCCGGGACGAACAATATTTTAAACCCTAGTTAGAATATTGTTCTAGCTTAAGTCAAAATTCTAATGTGATGTTTTCATTCCAGGTGAAAATGTTCATATATGGCAACATATATGTGTTCATATAAAATTTTTTTTTATTTTTTAATAAAAATATTGCTTTTTTTATTCAAATTAAATGTGAATATTATAATTCTTACTGATGAATTTGTACATTTGAATGAAATTGCGAAATTATGAAATTTTTAATGGACATAAACATTTTACTACAAGTTTAGAAATTATTTTATGACTGTTTTTTGATAATTTAATGATTGTTTATACACTAATAGAAAAAAGTGTGTAAAAATTTTAGTTAAAGCTACTAAAAATTAGTTCAAAATGAAAAACTGCTGAATTAGCAGAGTATTTTTGCTAAATATAAATAAGATAGGAACAGCAAAAATAAAACTGTTTAATATATTTACAAAATTTGAGTTACAATTAAGCTTAATTTCAGTGATTCAGTGAAAATAAAATTAAATTGTAGTAGTAGACAAAAAACATCACATAACATTTAAAATTTTCAAAGTTCCTTTTTCGTTTTTTGTTTTTAATGGACATACAAATCTAGCCTTCTGAAATCAACAGTTTAATTTTTTAGCAAATATTTCTGTTGATTTTATAAACTGCTATTTGCATTGAACAAAATTCCGGTCTACTGCACATTAGACCGTACTTAAAAAAAAAGTTCGCCGTACACCCTCCAATATGACGTATTTTTGGAAGGCGACTTCAAAAAAATTTTTTTTCTTGTGCCGACCGTAGGGGTCGCCTTTTTTAATTTTTTGTTATAGCTTTGGCATTTAAAATCGGATTTTAAAGTGTGATATATCGATTTTTTTTGCCTCGAGGAGACCAGTGTTTTGCTATATAGTAAAAATTCAATTAAAAAAAATTTAAAAAGGCGACCCCTATGTTCGGCATACAATATATAAAAAAAAACATGCCCCGACTAAAAAAGATGTTATATAATCATATATCACCATATATAAACCCATATGTTCATATCTAATTTGATCCGAATATTGGAATATATAATTATATCAAGCGAGATAAGTATGTTATCTAACCTGATACAATTTGATCCGAAAAATGGGTCTATCTAATTACATCAAATTATATATAAAAACATGTAATTTTATGAAAATTTTCAAATAAAATTTTACCCGAGTAAAAAAGTTTTGATATAATCACATATTATTTTATCTAATTGCATATAGTAACTTATAGTTACATATGGCCACATATGCTTTTAAATTCAAGCATTTATACTTTTATATAGTCATATATTAGATATTTTTTCCTCAAAGGTTTTAATATGGAGACATATGTGATTTTATATTATTACATACTGGCCTACATATATATGTATGTGCTATATGTAAGTACATAAAGTAACATATAAAAGATATAATTACATATACGTTTATATATAATTTAGTATGATACTATACATAATAATATAAAACTATGTGGATCCATATAAAAAATATTTTATAATTTGTGTTAGTTATGATTATATATTGACGAATATGAACCCATATATAACTTATAACGTTCTTTATAAAATCATATATAATTATATATCATCCCACATAGGCAATTTTTTCAAAGTGATTTTATATAAAAATATATAAGGTCCATATAAAACCGCATTATATTATATTTGGTTCCATGTTATCAATGATTTTGAACTAGTTTGAGATTTAGTAATTACTAGGGATTGGCGCGTGACACGAAATGTTCGTGAGTCACGTTATTCACACGTGATCGTGAGTAATAATTACTATACTTAAGTGATTCGTGCGTGAGCGTGAGTAAGAATAATCCGTGCATGATTCGTGTGTGAGTTTATTTTTTGCATCATATGTTTTAGTAATTTTTACTTTTTTGCGTGAGAATTTTCTGATTGTAAGTTTTTAATATACTCATGTGTGCTGAGTAAGAAACGAAATGCTCGTGCGTGAGTAATTTGTTTTTGTTTAGGAGCATGAGTCAAAAATGGCTTACGCACCCATAACATTAACAACACTGAAGCTCTAATACGAAATTCTCTATTCTATAACTTACACTTGACTGATTTTTTATATTATATCTTGGTTGTATATAGGGTTTTTCTTTTCCCGGGACAGCGGGATTTTTTTCTGAATTTCCCGGGATCCCGGGAATTCCCGCTCAATAGAAAATAAATAAATCCGACATATGTTATACTTGAAAAACTCGATTTCTATTAAAACACGGTCCGACAAAGTTCATCTTTGGTTGTACAAATGACAAAATCTACTTAATATATTCTGAAAGAAGGGCTAAATATAAAACATCCATGACTTCCACTTTTTCTAGAACAGTTCGTTTAACAGTTTAAATCGCGAAGTACTATCTAGGAAATATTTTCGTTGTCGTTCTCTGTGCTTTATAAGTTGTCGATCAGAGTTGAATTCCATAGGAAGCAGCAAAAACTAAAACAAAATAACAGCAAAAACAGTAATAACAGAAGATAAAAATAGCATTGTTAGAATTTCGTTGATGTTAGCCTAATTGAGTTATTTTCTTTCAATTTGCTATTGCATTTTGTAATTAATTACACATGCAATTACTCAATTACATGTAATTGTAATTGAAAAAAAACTCAACTACAATTAATTGTAATTGCAATTCAGAAAAGAACAATTACAAGTAATTGAACTTGTAATTTTTGTATATTGTTAGATATGGTCCTATATAATATGATAAAAAGTATAAGGTTAATATTTAGATATAATTGTATCAAACATTGTCCACTTTTATAACATTTTATATAATTTTATACAAAAAGATATAATTTGATGTAATTGGATGAGGACAAAATTCGGATACAATTGTATCATATTGTATCGAATTGTATCAAATTGTACCAAATTGTATACAATTGTATACAATTCGATACAATATGATACAATAAGACGTTCTCATTTTTCGGATATAATTATATCTAATTACATAAAAGATTATATATAATTAAATATAACTTCATATGGCTCCATATCAATTTTTTTTACTTGGGTAGTAAATATTGTTGAGATCACATATTTTCATTCATATTAAACACTAATACCCGACAGAACAGTTTGGCTAAAAAAGTGGGTATTGGACGATCTTTCGTATGTTGACGCAATACAGAAAAGTTTTATTGATGGAAATGAAAAATTTTAAATGAGGATTGAATGCGATTTAGGACGCAGATTTTCCTTAAACATAGAATAACGCAGTTTGTAACAGAAATCCTTCTTTTATAATGTGGTTTATTTTATTTTATTTTATTTCAATAAAGACCAAAATTCAAAACGACAAAAGGTTGTTTAGAAAAATTTTTTGCTAATAAACTTGGAAATAGCTGACAAAATAAATTTTCAGATTAACTCCACATTACAAAAATTTGTCGGAACAACTTTTTCTAGTTTAGAGTTTAGGTCTCTCTTATAAAATGTGTCTTTCTTCTAAAATATAAAAATTAACTTTCACAATTATTTTTTTTTTACGGAAAAAATAACTGAACTTTAACCAACGACTATATAATTAAAAGACTACCCAACTCTCCCTACCTCTGTTAAATCACTCTCTTCTTAATTTGTATCGAAAAATTCAGCCATAATAATTAAACACGGCTGCAAAGGCTAACATTTTTCGATACAAACTGTTAATGTTCGAAAGAGGCGATGAAAACCGCCTGCTTAAACCGTATTTATTTCAACATAAGTTTGTCTAATTTTTCTTTTTAAATTTAAAAATAAAAATAGTTCTTTCGACCTTTAATTCCACAACCAACAAAAATTTTTTTCCTTATTTATTTCTTTAAAATAATTTTTTAATAAATAGTATTTTGTCAAATATTTGAAAAATAGATGTTAATTTCAATTATAAACATTAATTTATGTATACGTCAAAGTGCAAAATTCAAAACCAGATCCACAATTTCTAAATTTTTTTCTTAATTTTTATAGTGCAATTAAACTTTGTATAATTAGATATCATGTCATATATAATTATATATAAAATTATAACAATTTTCTATTAACTTTGTTATATATATTGTCATACAAGGTTGTTTATAGAAGCTTATACACCATTACATATAATTATATATAAACTAATTCGCAGATCCCTTAATATACGACTGGAGACCAAATCACATATGATTATATATAACGTCATATCAAACATATTTATAAAACCAAAGTGCTAATATAAATGTATATGGTTATATAAAGCCACGCATATAAACATTTATAATTATATCAAATTATATAAGATTATATGAAAACTTTTTTAGTCGGGTGTCTACTGGGTTTAACGAAAAACTTCCTTTGCAAAAGTTTAATGATTTTTTCGAGCTTTAATTTTCTGACCGTAGGGTTGGACATTAGGGTGGTAGCAACACTGGTCTCCTCGAGAGAAAAACATCGATGTATCATACTTTAAGATCCGACTGTAAATACCAAAGATATAACGAAAAATGCAAAATGGCGACCCCTACGTTCGGCAAAAAAAAATTTTTTTTTTTGAAACCTCCTTGTAAAAATACTTCATATTGGAGGGTGTACGGCGCACTTTTTTTTTTGCCTGTAAGGTGGTACGCTCTAATGTGCAGGTATACCAATACAGACTGAAAACAAACAAAACAAATGAAGCTAATGATGACAACTTTGTGCTTTGCACCAGATCTTGCGATTTTTATGATTAAAAAACGACTAAAGTAGGATATTTTTGTCACAAAAAAAGTTGACAACACATTTATTTTATGTGTGTTTTTTTTTCCTAGAATTGAAAAACAAAGCAAAACACAAGAGGCAGCTAACGGTGATCTTTCTTATGAAATTAATGTAAAACTGACAAAAATATGAGGCAGTTATCTTAAATGCGCAGGTAAAAATGTGCACTTAAAGAAGACAATTGCGTACATACCCAGGTAGAAATTGCCGACGTTGCAACAAAAATTGTACTGGGAGAGCACTGTTTTTTACGAATTGGCGGTACTACTTAAAACTTACTTTGCCAATACTGTTTTCTGAAAATTAACGAGCTTTTTTAATTTATTAAAATTAACAATTTTATAAATTTTATGTATTTTTGCATCTTTTACACAATTATTTATGTAAGAGAGACATAACCATTCTTTTCTTGTAAAGTTTCAACAAAATGTATGATGTACACTAAAAGGACAGTAAAGTACTAGCAAACTACTAAAATTGTTATTAAATGTACTGGGATAATATCAAAAAAATAAAATCCCAAGCCTGCGCCAACGTTGGGAAATAACTACGGCCAAGCGTTTATTGGTGTTATCATTTCGACAACATGCCAGTACAGTGAAAGTTGAAAATCCGACGCATTGCCAGTACATGTACTACCGTCTCTAATACCGGGCCGACATTGTGCCGCTTGTATTTTTCTACCTGGGTAATTTTGTAAAATAGAAACGAAACCAAAGTTATAGCAAATATGCACTTAAGAAAAAGGCAGTTAAATCAAAACTACTGTACTACAATAAATTTAATAAGGCACTTAAAAAAATGTATCCAAAGTTTTTAAGAATTTATTAAGGTTCTTCCTCCTTAAAAAAAAAATAAAAAAACAGCGAGTTGGAGCATCTACAGGGTGGCGCAAAAATAACCTTCCGATGTTTTTTGGCTGTAATTTAAAAAAAAATGAAAAACTTTGATTCTTCTTGTGGATTATTTTTATTTGGTCTTTTAATTTTTTTTACATCAAGTCGAGAATATGATGTCATGTAAAGGTCCGATGACTCCTCCAGCGAAAACAGCACACCATACAGCGACTTTGAGCGGGTGTAATGGCTCTTCGTGGGTTACACGCGGATTTTCAGTGCCCTAGAAGCGTAAATTTTGCTTATTTACGTACCCGCTAAAATGGAAATGGGCCTCATCACTCATGATTGGTGATGAATGAAAAAATGGGCTCAAATGACAATCAACTGTGGCGGCGGCCATTTACATGACATCATATTCTCGACTTGATGTAAAAAAAATTAAAAGACCAAATAAAAATAATCCACAAGAAGAATCAAAGTTTTTCATTTTTTTTTTAAATTACAGCCAAAAAACATCGGAAGGTTATTTTTGCGCCACCCTGTATAATGAGCCATTGATATAAAAGAAATTTAATTCTCTTTGAGTAAAATTTTAGTTAACTGAAAATCCGAATTTACTCTACAAAAATTAAAAAAAAAATTTGTTGAATATTTGCGTAATTAGCTGAAGATTATCATAAAGAATTGTTAAATTCTCAGCCTTTTTTCGTTATTCGTTATTTAAGGGCCATTAACAAAATAAACGAAAGTTTGAACTAACTTACGCATAGAGAATTTTCTTGGTCGAGTTTTAATGAAAATATTCACTTAACTAATGAAAAAATAAATTTTGTAAAAAAGCTTCAAATTTTTTATGAAACTCTTTTTAATAAAACTTTTTTATTGGGTGTATGAAATTTTTATTAAATAATATGAAATTTTTCAAAAAAAACTACATCAATTCAATGAAATCTTTCAATGGACAAATTCCAGCGAAACTTCATGGAATCAATGTAAAAATTCATAAATAGCATGTACACAATTCTCTCAGTGTACAGTTACAGAGTCAAATTTCATATAAATTTGAATATTTTCACGTTATTTTTGTGTCAACTACAGGTTATTTGTTTATTGTTAATGGCACTAATGCGAAATGTCACTAAATTCCGGGCAACGGGTTTGGTTTCCATGGTATTTCTGGTGGAACATGTTATAGAAATAATGTGATATTTGAACCGAATATACACACTTTCTTGGGAGATGTAAGATAAGTTGGAGTTTCTACAGAATTAAGATGTTGATTGACAGTTCTGTGACACAGATTTGAAACAAATGCAGACAAGCCAACCGGCTTCGCAGGGATATTATTAAGACATACTGTATAATTTTTTTAAATAAAAAAAAAAATTGAATTGAAATTAAAAAAAAAAAAACTTGCCATGAAGGGCATGGAACAGGGTTCCAAGCCGACCCACAATTTTCGGCGGCGGCGGCGCAACCAAAACAACTACGGCGGCGGCGGCGTTTATGTATATAAACCGGCGGCGGCTGGATTGACGGCTCGAATTGTTTTCTATGCACTGTTAATAACAGAGCTTTGAAAAATTAATTCTTTTCTGATTGAATCCGCTTAAGACCTGTTAACTTATCTCAAAATAAACTGAGTTTAATGCTTAACCATAGTTACCAGTTAGTTAGCCATACAAAATATATGAAAAAGCAATTGTCGTTGTCGAACCAGTTCTGATTAATCTCTAAAATAAGAAAAATAAATTTAAAAAAATTCGGCAGTTCTTGTTTTGGTCGGCTGCCCTTTTGAGCCGAAGCGAGTCGTTTGAAACGGCGGCGGCTAATAAAGCATAAAAGTGGTCGGCGGCGCCACACCGCCGATTTTGCGCCGGTCGGCTTGGTACTCTAGCATGGAAATATAATTTATATTACTTTTATAGTTTTTAAAATAATTAAAACAGAAATAGTAAATTGTCTATTTTATTTCCTTAAGCCTATACAGAACTTCAAGGCTGCTCCAGCCAAACACGTCGTGTGTTTTGTGGAGTTTTAAAACATCTTTATTTTGGCCTTGCTGAAAAAAGATATCTAAAGGCTTAAGGACCTCTTTCACTAGATTTTAAAAGAATTCCATGGTATTTTAGTTAGTTTTTGTTTTTTCTAAGCTTTTATTGCAATTTTTTAACTAAAGTTAAGAAAATTATGAAGTATTGGGAAAAAATAAAGGAAAAATTCCATATTAAAAATTTAACCGGTTAATCGACCTATTTTAACCGATTATTCGGGTCGAATAATTATTTGAGTTTTAAATTATTTGTTTCGACATTAACCGAAACAGAGGCGATTAATCGAGGAATCGGTTAATCGATTAACCGAATTGGAATCACTATTTTTGCTGTTTTTATCTTACTGCAACATTTTCAATTGTATTTCAAAATTTATCATTTTATTTCAGAAGTTATCAATTGTATTTCAGAAATAATCAATTGAATTTCAGTTTCATCAATGGTATTGTAGAAGTTATGAATTGTTTTTCAGATTTACCAATTGTATTTCAGAAATAATCAATTTATTTCCAGTTTTATAATTGCTTTTCAGAAATTATCAATTGATTTTCATATTTATCAATTGTATATCAGAAACTACCAATTGTATTTCAGAAATTATGAAGTGTATTTCAGAAACTGAAAATTGTATTTCAGAAATTTATTAATTGTATTTCAGAAATTCGCAATTGCATTTCAGAAATTATCAAATGTATTTTACAAATAATCAATTATATTTCAGAAACTGGCAATTGTATTTTAGAAGTTGTCAATTGTATTTAAGAAATTATCAAATGTATTGTATTTCAATATTTTTTAAATCCGCTCACGTAATTACCCCCATGACAAAAAAACTTAAAACATTACCCATATATGGAATAATATATGAATTCATATATGAAGATATATGGAATATATGAACCAATATATGGACCAATAAATGCAGTATATTATCATATATGGATTCATACATTTGAATGTATTTACCCATTTATGCTTCCATACATAATATATATGTTCATATATGATCATACATTAAACCATATATGCTCATACATGAAACCATATATGACAATATATGAACATATATAAACATTTTCACCTGGGATATTAGATTTTATTTGTTGTTTCAAAAAGGTTGATAATTTTCATGATAGACAATACAATTGTTTCATAGACATCGGCCTCAGATGTCTCCAATAAGAAAATGATAATTGGAACACACAAACCGAAACATTACATAACGTACAAAAATTCAACGTGACGAGAATTTTGTTCTTTTGTATATGACTTAAGGTAGAACCAGTCACGTATCTAGGGGGGGGGGGGGTATCGAGCCCCCGATTTGACAAATTTTAAAACGTAACAAAATACAATGTTTTTTAAAAAATGTAATAAAAAATATTCATTTTTTGTTGAAATCAAATAGCAAATGATCAAATTTCTAAAGTTTTCATAAATAAAATTTTTAAGCTGATTGGTGCCCATAGAAACTGAATTTGTTTATGGTTTTTTTGTAAAAACCTGAATAGTTATGTGTGCTAGGCACAATTGGAGAGGTTAGAAAATAAAGAGAATGCAAACCTCTAATTTACTGAGAAAAAAATTTATAAAAAGTGGCTGCAAATAGGAAACTGAAATTTTTTTCGAACCTTTTAATTGATAAGTTAGATAGAGCAAAATGGACTATATACAGCTCCGTGCAAGTAATTAGGGACATTAGAAACGAATATTTGAAAGCTCATATAAAAATGTATGCATAAAATAGAAATCAAAGATGGAACATCGATTAGATGATACATCTCTGTTCATTTCAAATTCACCAAAGTCAACACTTATTTTACCGTTATTTTTTCTTTGTCGCGTTATTTTATAATTTGTGAAATAAATTGATCGTGCATTAAATTAGGGACAGTAATAAGTTTTTCTGTATTTGCAAATTCAGGCAAATTTTAAAAATATTATTCCATTGGTTGTTATTGCACAGAGTGTTTTGCAGTGTCTGAAAAGCTCTAAACACTTGTTTGCTATGGGTAAAAACGAATTCTGTGACGTTAGTACTCGGAAGATTATTGTACAAATGCATCAAGATGGAAGTACTTATCGGCAAATCGCAGCAGCCTTAAAAGTTTCTAAAATCCATGGTTAGCAACGCGGTTCAATATTTCAAGAAGCATTCGACTACAGAAAAAGTGGTCCTTAAACAAAGGAGCCGAATTACAACAGTTCGAGAAGAATCTCAAATTGTCCGCGAGTCAAAAAAAATTCGCAAAAGTCTGCAAATGAGATTCGGGTGGCCATGTTTGGTGAAAATGAAGCAACACCATCTGTAGATACAGTAAAACGGCGATTGCGAGAAGCTGGACTATTTGGAAGAATTTCCCGGAAGAAGCCACTACCGTCTGAACGTAACCGAAAGGTGAAACTACAGTTTGCAAGAAAGTACCGTCAGTGGACATCTGTGGAATGGAGCAGAATATTATTTTCGGATGAAACAAAAATTAATCGAGTCTCCCCCGATGGAAAAAAAATATGTTCGCCGTCCAAAGTCGAAAGAATTTGATCCAAAGTATACCCGGGCTACGCTAAAGCATGGGGGAGGCTCAATCATGCTTTGGGGTGCTATTTAATCATTTGGAGTTGGGCCGCTCTACAAAATTGATGGTATTATGGACAGGTTACAATATGCGAGAATCCTCAACACTACAATGATGCCTTATGCTGATGAAAATATGCCTGTAACATGGATATTTCAGCAAGAAAATGATCCGAAGCACACCGCTCTACACGCCAAGCAATGGTTTATAAACAATTCGGTTACTGTTCTCGACTGGCCTTCATGTAGTCCTGATCTCAACCCAATTGTGAACTTATGGCAAGTTGTAAAAACCAGTGTTAGCTTGTTAAAGATAACCAATTTTGAAGATCTCTATACCGAAACAAAAAAGGTTTGGCAAGCCATTCCAAACAGTGTATGTGAAAATTTTGTGGCCTCGATGCCTCGCAGATGTTTTGCAACAAAATATTAATCTGTTTTAAATAAATATATGTTTTTTGTAAAAGTTATGATGTGTCCTTAATTATGTGAACGACAGATATCAAGCATATTTAAACATTTAGGTCACAGCCCTATCATTATTAATTTATTTAATAAAGTAACAAGCTATTTTTCATTGTATAGAGCGAAATTTGACACAAAATTGAAAAATTTAATCAATATTCATAGAAAACTTTTTTTTTTGCCTAAGATTCACGTGTTGGTATTGTGTCCCTAATTAGTAGCACGGAGCTGTACTTCTTAATCCTCAGTTAAATCAGATAAATTTTCCGTTGAATTTAGCTCAAATTTCTTAGCTTAGTTAACTAAAATTTTCTGTATGTTTAGGAGTGTATGAAATTTAGCTTACCATAATTCTCGACTTCATTAAATATTCTGCTGAAGCAAAAAAAATCTTTGTTGTTTACACTATTTCGTTCAGTGACTAAGTGAAAATAAATGACAAATGTTTACCCTCCAAAATGCCATATAAGTTATTAAAGACACAAACCATGAGTTAAAAATACGCCATCTGTTGTGAATATTATGTATGTGTTGATTTGTTTTTTATTAAGTCAAAATATTCACTGCAAACACAAAAAAATAACAAATAGTCAAAAAATACACAAAAAGATAAGATTATTGTGTTTTCAGAGGTTTCATATTTTATTTAAAATAATTAACATTTTGCAGTATTTCATCGATATATGTAAATGTTTATTTATCTGGGCTTGTTTCAGAATCCGTTTCGTCTTCTAAATAATTTTGCGCATTTAAAATATTGGGTGTATACTTAAAAATGCGGAATCCACAACAAATGGCGCATCTTTTGCACATGGTTGGTGTCTTTTATATGGTATTTTGGAGGGAAAACATCCGTCATTTATTCTGACTTAGTCATTGAATGAAATAGTGTAAAAAATAAAGTTTTTTTGCTTCAAAAATGTCGAATTTTTTTGGAAAGCCCAAGAAGAACTTGCAAAATCATTGGGAGTCACTCAAGCAGCAAGACGTTTGCAAACAGCACGATTTGAAGCTAAAAGACGTTGAAAGACAATTTTTCATTTCCGAAATGCATCGAATCATTACTGGCGATGAAAAATCAAAGCTAAAGCCGAATATTCATGGCGCCAAGGTAATGCTCTGTATTTGGTGGGACCAGAGGGGTCCCATCTATTATGGGCTGCTGAAATCGGGCCAGACGATCACAGGAGATCTGTACCGAACACAATTAATTTGCTTGAAGCGAGCATTGGCCGAAAAATGCCCGGAATATGCGACCAGACATGAAGCCGCAATCTTCCATCATTAAAACGCTCGGCCACATATTGAAAGACCAGTTAAAAATATTTATAAAATGGTGGTTGAGAAGTTTTGCCTAGTGTTTCCAATTATTCGACCTAGGCGGTTAACCGGTAAAGGCGTTATTCGAAAATTAACTTAAATTGATTAACCGGTTATTCGGTTCGATTAATCAGAAAAATTGGTGATTAATCAATTAATCGTTAAGTGAAAATTAAACGTATTTCTGTAGTTTTTTATGAATAAAAGTACAAATAAATCCTTTTTAAAATATCAAACTAAGTCGACAGCATTGGTCTATAAAAAAAAGTATTTGCACAGGATGATTCCAAGCACCCTGAGATTTAAAAAAAGTATTCCTTAGAATCTTGGAGTTTTATTTTGGAGGAATATGAGGCGTCTAAAAAAAATATTCTCAAATACGTTCAGTGAATGTAAACCCTTACGGTGGGTCTAATACTCCAGGGTTAACTGTAACTTAACTATTAGGAAAAAGAAAATGTCAAAATATTTTATACAGAAGAACAACAAATTTTTGGGTTAGCTATTACACCCACCCAAAATTCCGTTGGAATTCGGTTGTTGCAGCATCAATTCGGTTGTCTCCACTTCAGTAGAGTTTACAGAACCGAATTTGGTTGCCACAACTTCGATTTCGTTGCAACAACCGATTTAATGGGGTTGTAGCAACCGAATGAATCGAAATTTCGTTATGACAACTGAATTCGGTTGTCACAACTGAATTTTGTATCAATAGGATTGTTACAACCGAATTGTTCTATAATAGGGTTGTAGTAACCTCGTTATTCGGTTGTAGTCTCCGAATTGAATTTTAAAAACTTTATTCCAAATTTAATTTGAGTACTTGTAGATCAATAAAACTTCAAAAATAAAAAATAAATATAAATAGAACAATTTTTTAAGAAAAATTAACTACACGGAATACACATAAATTGCGGAACATAAAGGGAAAAAGTGCGTATAAAAATTATTTTAAAATTAAAAATGTCCATAATTTTAGAGGTTTTATATAAAGTGAAGCAAAAGGAGTACCGTGCACTGAAATGCTAATTTGGATTTTATTTCGGCTTTGGTGAAAGTAATTAGCGCCAATATGTAGAGATTTTACGGTCGAGGACCATTAAAGCAAGCTTTAATATGATTTAAACGAGTGATTATATAGTAAAAAGTAAATATTGAAGTGCGACACACTTGATCCGGAAAAAGTTGAAGCCGAATATCTTCTAAACTATTAAATATTTTTTTTTGTTTTATTTTTTTTAAAGCTTTCTGAAATAGGTATCTTCTGTTCTGAAAAAAATATTCTGGGTTTATAGCTTTTTGAGTAATAATTAAAAATGTAGATCGCCATAAAAGGATCAAGTGTGTTCTACCATGAAGACACTTGATCCTTCTATGTGACACACATGATCCCGGGGATCAAGTGTGTTACTAAGACTTCAATTTAATAATGACAAATATTTTTATTTATGTTTTCACAGGAGAGTTTTAACAGTCCCTTTTAATTACTCAATTTATACCAAAATTCTAAGTAAGGTATGTGAGGTTTTAGACTTAGGTGTAGTTTTTGATCAAAAGTTAATTTTTGTTAATCACTTAGATTATATTATCCCTAAATCATATGCTCTATTGTCTTTTGTGAGGAGAAATTGTCAGGACTTTAAGGATCCTTACACTCAAAAATTACTATATTGTTCCTTTGTTAGGTCTAAGTTGGAATATGCGTCTGTTATTTGGAGCCCTTTTAATGCTTGTCATATTAACCGTTTGGAGAGAGTTCAGAGAAGATTTACGAAAATTGCTCTTCTATTAATTTTACTGAACACGTACCCTATAATATTCGTTGCAATTTAATTAATTTGCAAACACTAGAGAATAGGAGATCAATCCAATCTTTTTTATTTTTATTTGATATAGTGAATTCAAATATAAAATGCCGTGAGTTATTATCACTGATAAATTTTAATGTTCCCTCTAGATCTTTAAGAAACCATGACTATTTTTTCATAGGTATGCATAAAACGAATTATTCGTTAAATGAACCCTTAATTAGATATCAGATTCATTTTAATAAATTAGAGAATAATACTGTTTTAAATTTTAGTTATTCAAAACATATGTTTAAACTTTATTTAAATAATTTGTTTTAATTTTCTAATTTTATTTTTAGCGAGTAGTCTGTAAGGAACATTGGTAGCATTCGGCAGAGAAACCGTAAACTGATACCGGTGACTTGTAGCACTTTGTGATTACTTACTGTGCTGAACGATGTTTTCTTTGTTTTGTTTTTAAATACACTTTTTCTATAGTTTCATTTTATTTTTTTTAAATTTTTGTTTTCGAATTAAATTTTCATGTTTTCATTTGTCATTCTTACAAAACAATTTTTATTGTAAATTTACAACAACAAATGTATCACTTATTGATCAAAAGTAGCAAACATTTTTTACGCTGCCAAAATATGACAGCGCTACCTGAGCGGTTCCTGATCAGGTCATTCAGCAGATAGTTGTACAACTGTTGTAGAACTGTTGACTATTAAATTGTATCTGCCGAACGCACCCATTGTTATCCATAGACTTTATAAAAAATAAAGAAATGAAATGAAATGGAATGAATGATATATATTACTTATATTAGGCCTTAATATATTAGGCACAGTTATATATTATATTATAGGGTACAATTTTGTTCAAGATATATAGTAATATTATATTTTTATTACGTCGATTTCCAAAATGTTCCGATAGACCATATTGCATTCAAAAAAATGAAGTCTTATGTCCGATAAAGGAATAACAAATAATGAAAAAAGGATACTAAAATACATTTTTTCTTTCTGAAATTTTTGTCAGAGATGTAGCTATCATCAGTGAAGAGTTTGCCATCAAAAGGTCATTTTCGAAAAATCTTCCGATAGAGCGTATTGAATATAGGATCTCGATATAGAAATGAACTGAACAAGGTCAAAACAACTTTTAAATGCAAAAAATATGTGTAGCTGTGCGATTGTCAAAGTAAAACTACGCATTTTAATTTTTTTTTCTTTTAAATAAAGTTTTGGGTTAGAAAAGTGATTTTGTGCGTTCCCGTACTTTTGGGCAATTTTGTCATTTAGATAGAGGATTTTGTGCTTACTCTCATTTTACTCAACTTTACACAAAAAGTAAAGGAGCTCACTTAACTTAAAATAACAAGTTTTTTTAAAGGTTATAATATTTTTTCTGTGTACATAGTTTTATATGCTTCCCCTGTAAACAAAAAAAAATGGGAAAAATTTAACGAACGATTTTTCATATGACTTTCTTTTAGAAATTATAGTATACTTTTTTCTTTAAAAGAATTAGTTATTTTTTTTTCTCTCTTTATTTAAATTTTAGGTGTTGTTTCGAAAAATCATTGTTGTATTTAACATTGCTCTTATTTAAAAAATTTATTTTATTTAAAAAAAAAACTTCTTTACTTACTAACAATAATTCACTACTCCAGTTTTTAGATAATATTTAACACCTTCAGCTTTTTCCAGCTTTTTTCGTTTTTATTTTAAAAAGACGGTGTCCGCAATAAGAAAAGGATAACTTTAATACACAAAGCAAGACATTACATAAGGTACAAAAATTCAACGAGACGAGAATTTTGTACTTTCGTATATGAACTGTTTGATTTTGTAAAACCAGCTATAATTTTTTTATTACGGACAACTGAAGAGTTGAGGTGATGCCCATGAAACAATTGTATTGTCTATCATGAAAATGATCAACCCTTTTTGAAACAACAAATAAAATCTAATACTCGTATAACAATATCGTATTAGAATTTGGACTTGAGGTAGAACAATATATGTGCGAGGTGGCTAAATAAATTCAAAACTAAATACAAATTGACGAAAATGTTTAAAATTTCTTGTAAAATTTTTTCAAAACATTTGCAAATTTCACAGAAATTTGGAAACCTGAATTTAGTTTAGATTTTATTTAGCCAGTTCGCACCTACCCTATATATGAAAATATAGAAAGTCCGAAAAAACCATTTTTGTATTTTTAATGCAAAAATTAGAAATACTTTGTTGAACAAAAGCATACCACGGATGTCTCATTCAAAATATTAATTTTGTTTTGGGGTAAAGTGCGTTGTTTTTACAAATGTTATTGACAACGAACACACAAACATATACAGTGGGGAGCATTATTGAGTATATGTCAGTACTTGAGGAAACTTATAAGTGCAGACATAAAAATATCAGACAAGGGGACTAAAGTATACTTTTCTGGAAGCAAAAGGTTCGCTTAATCTAAATCTGGCCTCAGAAATGACCTTCCGTATCAGACTTTCTAGCTATATAAACGGGAAAAACTTAACTTTTCTTCAAAATATTTCGAATCGAATGTTTGCCCGAAAAATATTTTTAATTAGATTCGTAACGACATCTGAATACAGTATTTTTTATTCTTTTGTATTTTTAATGCAAAAATTAGAAATAGTTTGTTGAACAAAAGCATACCACGGATGTCTCATTCAAAATATTAATTTTGTTTTGGGGTAAAGTTCGTTGTTTTTACAAATGCATCTTCAACTTGATTGAGTAAGACGCGTTTGTAATGTCGGATCAAAATTTGATTTGTTCGTTCTGTTTTCATAATATTTCACAGCAAGAATTAATTACTTGTGCTGTTTGTAAACGTCACTTTCATATATATATATATTTGTTCCTTTTACTCCTGCAAGGAGCATAGGGCCGCTTTCATAATATTTGTATAAATTTGAAAGATGAATACGTTTTAAAATCATTAAATTCTAATAGCAATATATTATGAGGTATTTTGTCAAATGCCTTCGAAAAATCTGTATAGATAGCATCAACTTGGCTGTATTTTTGCAAATTTTTAAAACAATATTGCGTAAAAATCGCAAGATTCGTCGTGGTTGAACGACCATGAATAAAACCATGTTGTTCTTGAATAATAATAGGCTTAATAAAGAATAAAAGTTTAGAACAAACGACAACACTGTTCAACAAAAATGGACGAAAGACCATCAATATCACTACCTGAAGATTTCTTCATATCAGCAATACCGTTCTTTATATCAACCTCCGATAAAGTTAAAGAACTAAACTGCGCAAATGAATCAATATTATCCAGTACCGACATATCAAAAACTAAACTTTTGGGTTCATAATTCGAACTAAAAAATTTCGCAAATAAATCCACCGCTTCTACTAAATTATCAGAAGAAATTTCACCATAATTTACAGGCAAAGGAAAAGATGATTTACCTTGTTTTGCTTTGACAAAATTCCAAAATAATTTCGGATTCTGCTTAATAGAATCTTCAATATTCAAAATATATTGCTTATATAAAAATTTATCCAAAACATTGAATTCTTTCATATAACGTTTATACAATCTTTCACTTCATCATTATTAGATTTATACTTTTTATAATGCTTATTACGTAAATTTTTTATTTTTTTTAAACCATTAGTATACCACGGTAATTTGTATACCTTAGGCTTCCTTTTGGAGACAAAACATTCATGAATTTCACATTTTTGTTATTGAGAAGGTCAGTCCAATCGATTGAACCAATCAAATCATTGATAGCAACAAAATCGCATAAATTATAATTATAAGATATATTATCAACTATATTAATATTATCGAATAAATAAAATTCTAATTCAATAATAAGAGGAACATGGTGTATATCAGAGTCACACATTGGACAGAAACATTTCTCTACTAAATATTTCAAGTCATTGGATACAAATTTTAAATCCAACAATCTATCTAGTAAATTAGAAATGTTATTAATTTGGCATAAATTTATACTTAGAAAACTGTCAACTAGATAAATTTCATTTGAGGAATTAACATTACCAGGAATCGAGCTTGGACCCTCTCCTGGAACACATAACCAAGTAAGTTTAGGTAGATTAAAATCCCCGAGAACACAGAGTGCAGAAGTGTCATTAATATTTTCATATAAATTTAAAATATCAATATGCATTTGATAGAGGTTATCCGAACTTTTTGGTGGAATATAAGAAGCAGATATGTATATAACACCCTGAGAACCAGTTACAGATACACATAATTGATCAATAATACTATCATTATTCAGCAAATTATGAATTTGTGAGTTTAAAGCACGCTTAACTAAAATAAGAACGCCACCACCTCTTTTATGAGATGTCTTTATAGGATCTCTATCTTTTCTGAAAATGTTATACATGTTAAAATCAGCTACTTCTCCATCGAGAAAGTCTTCATTCAACCACGTTTCAACAATTACATAAATATCATACTCAGCTTGTGAAGTAAAAGAACGCAAAAGAGACAATTTGATTCTAATACCAGAGGCATTTTGGTAATAAATTTTTAAAGATTTATGATAATTAACCTTTTTTGTTAAGTTAATGCTTCTAACGAGGGAATTTTCTGAAAATTTATAAACGGTCTAACAGTAACATTGGACTGCCACAAAGAAGATTTAAATAGTTGACTATAAAAATTGGATGATATTCCTAACTTAAAGTTTATTCTCTTTAAAGTTTCGATATCAGTATCCTTTTTAACAAGTTTATAACACACCAAATGATCTTTACTAATACCTAAATGATTTTCAACATATGATATAATTTGTTCCACTGTAACACTGGGTTTAAAAGAAGACAAATGTGCAAATTAAGATATTTTGATGAAATTTGGTACACAGAGCTAAGTTGGCCCAAGGACGAAGCCTATTGATTTTTGTGAACATCGGTCCATGTTTAGACCTAGTGCCCATATAAGGGTCCTACCAAAATTATATTGTTTATACACTGCAGGTCGCAAATATTAAGATATTTTAATGAAATTTGGTGCGCTGACTCACATTATAGAAAATTTTGACACAAGCCCCGTTTTAACCCATTCGAATTTCGGATCCAAACATTAGTTGGCTTTTACCCAGACTGGTGTAGGGTATTGTATAGTCGGGATGCCCGACTTTAACCTTTTTACTCGTTTAAAATAAGTTTATTTGTAAAAAGATATTACATAAGATAATTAATAAAAAAAAAATGATGAATCAAACAGCCTGATCACCTGATTGATTCAACATTTTTTTTTCTCAATAAAAGGGAGGTGTAGTGCAAACGCACCACCCTATCATATTTATAACAATTATTCTTAAGAATAGAAAACATAAAATGGATTAAATAAATCAGTTCATGTTTAACCGTCTAACTCAGCACAATTGTTTTCAATTCGGGTCAGCTTTTGCTACCATCCACCACAGGACGCTTATATGGGCACTAGGTCTAAACATGGACCGATTTTAACCAAAATCAATAGGCTTCGTCCTTGGGCCGACATAAGTCGGTGTACCAAGTTTCATCAAAATATCTTAATATTTGCGACCTGTAGAGTGCGCACAAGAATACATGGACAGACAGACGGACAGACGGACATCGTTAAATCGAAATAAAAAAATTCTGAGCCGATCGGTATACTATAAGGTGGGTCTAGGACCAATATTTTTTGGTGTTACAAACATCAGCACAAACTTATAATACCCTGACCACATAGTGGTGTGTGGTATAATAAGTTGGTATATGTTCGTCATTTTATAACTCGAGAACCACTCAACCGATTTACAAACCAATACATACGATGGAAAAGTCTACTTTTACTGATGGTTCTTAAAAAAAAAATGACGAAAAATGTCTACGCATGCGCGTTATACGCACACTTTTGTGATGGTGTATTTTTCCCATATAAAATGTGTGATCGATATACAAATTTTTATTTTTCAACGGATTTCTGTCAACCGATTTCAACCAAAATTCAAGGTATGTTGAGGATGGTCTGTAGATGTTTTATGTAAAGTTTTTACGAAATTGGCCCAGTGGTTCCGGAGATATGGCGTCCCTACATATAAATTTTTCGTGTTGCTATGACAACCAGGCAACACTTATAGCATTAATCTAATCTCAGCTCATCCTATCTCATTTATCTCATCTCATTTTTTGCGGAAACTTTTTTTTTGTGCAAACATTTTTTTTTTTCCAAAAACACTTTTTTGTCGAAACACCTTTTTTTTGTGGAAACATTTTTTTTTGGTGGAAATTTTGTTTTATTTTTCGTGGAAAAACTTTTTTTGTGAACACTTTTTTGTGACACTTTTTTTTTTGGAAACACTTTTTTGTGGAAACACTTTTTTGTGGAAACACTTTTTTTGTGGCAGCACTTTTTTTGTGGAAACATTTTTCTTTAACACACTTTTGGGAAAGAAAATTTGTCTACGGCCAATTTTTTTTTAATACTCTTTCGGGAAAGAAAATTTGTAGGTGCACTTTTGTTTAAACACATTTTTTGTTTTGTTTTTAAACACACATTGTTATTAGGGAAAGTAATATAGAGTTTGTTTACGAACATTTTTTTTTGTTTTTTTAACACACTTTCGGGTAAGAACGGGGAAATAAACGGGGAACAAGTGGAATTTTAAACTCGAGAAAATGGCATTGGAACAGAGAACGAAATGGAATGGACAAATCGCAAAGAGAGTCATGGTGTTTACATATAAGAGTGACTGACTGACTTATTTTACCCACTAACCGGCCTATGCTTTTTCACCAAAGTATAAATAAAATCCAAAAATGAAATTTTTTGTGCCTTTGATTAAGTAGATGTGACAATATTCGTTTTTCGGAAACTACGAAATTTAGCGAAAACGGGTCTTAATTTTAATAAATATTGGTACTAATACTAAATTTATTCTTTTTGTCAAATTTCATAATAATTCGTTTTCAAGTTAAGACGATGTCCCAGAAAGGTATCCTGATAGAATCCTGTATGTGCTTGGACCAAAGTAATATCTTTTTTAAAAGCCAAAGCTGTAGTCTTACTTTGTGTGTCTTATCAATGGTTTAAAAGTAACTTAAATATATTTTTCAGATTTTTGAAAATTGTTTTAGTTTCAGAATATTAGTTGGCGAACTTTTGTTGAGGATGTTTATTTCTTAGCCCTGTTATATTATTTTACTTCGGTGGGGTTAAGTGATATGGGAATAGTGAAGGAGGACACTGTATTAGGGATAAAAAAATCATACATTATTTTTCCAAATTGATGTTGCGGTCGCTGGGGATCGAACCCGCAACCACATGTGTAACAGTTCAACACGCTAACTATTACACCAGACCTCTCACATCGTCATCGTTATTTATTGTTAATTATTAAGTGTGTCTATTTGATTTTATTTTTACTTAAAAAGTAGAAAATTTGTTTTAACCTAAGTTTCCTCTGAATAACAATTTTTTAAATTATTTATTTTTTATATAAGCTCCCAATAAGATTCTCATCGAAGGGGGGCTTTTATTTTGAAGATTTTGACATTAATAAAAAACATTATATTTTATTTTCATAAAAATATTTAATTCCTATACAAAACAAATTACATTTTAAACTTTAAGGTACGCTAACAATGTAGCGGGATTGCCCGATACGACAAAATTCGTTTTCGGTTTAACTGACATCCCAAAAACTAGGCGTAAGGCACTCCGCTAAATCTAGCAGGCTTGCCCGCTAGTATGTATATAAATAGTACCCAAAGGGTACATTTATGTAATTGTTGCTTTCAAAAAGGAGTTTATTTATGGCTGGTTTTACCAAATCAGACAGTTCATATACGAAAGTACAAAATTCTCGTCCCGTTGAATTTTTGTACCTTATGTAATGTCTTGGTGTGTATATTAAAGCTATCATTTCCTTATTGCGGACAACTGAAGAGCTGGAGTGATGCCCACAAAACAATTGAATTGTCTGTCATGAAAATGATCAACCTTTTTTGAAACAACAAATAGAATCTAATATGACAATATCACATTAGAACTTGGACTTGAAGTGGACCAATATTCTAAATAAATATATGGAATTATAAATAATATTTATGACATAGGGATTTTTTAATGCATTTTTATTTATATAAATAATTTTGTATTACTAATATTATATTTCAAATTATAAATTGTACAAGGAAGAGGAAATTTTAATTATTATTAGTATGATTGGCAAATAATTCCATACTTTGTTCTATAGCAAGGGTGGGCACGGATTTGTCACCGAGGGCCATATTGTGGTTTTGCATAAATTATACAGGGCCGCACCATACAATAAAAAAAAAAACTACAAATCTTTAAGTAAAATGAAAGAACTAGTGTTTTATTGCTTGTTTTTTTTTTCTTGTAAAACAAAAACGGTTGTCAAATCCACCTATTCCTAAACTGGTCCCACAAAAACTCATTGCAAACTCAACTTTTTCGAATTCTTTTTTTGGTATTTTTGAATTACATAAGTACAATTAAACATTATTGAAACACTTTTTATAGTTTTTGCATTGATCCGCGGTGTCGCGGAATCAGCCAACGAAAATTTGAAAACTCAGCGAGTTATAAGAGACTGATTATTATTCCGACAACAAAATAAGTAAAAAAATTAATACCCGAGTAAAAAAGTTTTGATATAATCATATATTATTTTATGTAATTACATATAGTAACTTATAGTTAGATATGGTCACATATGCTTTTAAATTGAAGCATATAGACTTTTATATAGTCATATATTAAATATTTTTTCCTCAAAGGTTTTAATATTGAGACATATGTGACATGCTGGCCTACATATAAGTGTATGTGCTATATATAAGTACATAAAGTAATATATAAAAGATATAATTACATATACGTTTATATAAAATTCAGTATGACACTATACATAACAATATAAAACTATATATGGAGCCATTTAAGAAATATTATATAATAGGTGTTATATATGATTATATATTGACGCATATGAACCCATATATTACTTAGTATGGTTTCATATCTACAATATTTCATGATTTCTTTTATATAAAACGATATAACGTTCTTTATAAAATCATCTATAATTATATATCTTCCCACATTAGCAATTTTTCAAAGTGATTTTATATAAAAATATATGTATAATGTCCTTTTAAAACCGTATTGTATTAAATGTGGTTCCATATTAAAAATGGTTTTGAACTAGTTTTAGATTTAGTAATTACTAGGGATTGGCGCATGACACGATCGTGAGTGAAGTTATTCACAAGTGATCGTGAGTAATAATTACTATACCAAAGTAATTCGCCCGTGAGCGTGAGAATATATAATTCGTACGTGAGCGTGAGTAAGAATATATAACCCGTGCATGATTCGTGTGTGAGTTTATTTTTTGCATCATATGTTTTTAGTAATTTTTACTGTTTTGCGTGAGAATTTTCTGATTGTAAGTAAGTTTTTAATATACTCATGTCTGCGTGAGTAAGACACGAAATGCTCGTGCGTGAGTAATTTGTTTTTGTTTAGGAGCGTGAGTCAAAATGGCTAACGCGCCCATAAAATTAACAATACTGAAGCTTTAATATGGAATTCTCTATACTATAACGCACACTTGACTGATCTCTTATATGTTGGTTGTATATCACAATCCTATTAAGTTAAAAATTTCAGTGTTGTTAACCTTATTTTAAAATTACTAAAAACAAATAAAAATTTGTTCATGTTTCATGCACTGTCATGGTAAATCTGGATAAAAGTAATGGAAGATTTATCGAAATTATAGGATATCCAGTAGACTTGGGGGTTAATCATTACATTTTGTAATTAATTACACATGCAATTACACAATTACATGTAATTGTAATTACACAGACCTGGGGGATTTCAGTTATTATACCCTACACCACTATGTGGTCAGGGTATTATAAGTTTGTGCTGATGTTTGTAACACCAATTACAAATGATTTGTAATTGTAATTCAAAAAAGAACAAGTAATTTGTAATTTGAAAAATGTCAATTACATTTTTTGGAAAAATAAATAATGAAAAAAAGCACAATTTAGGGGTAAGCCCAACATGACGTATTCTTTTTATACGCATCCATGCCTATGCAACCTATCCCAGTCAGATTTTTCTACAAAATTTTAACAAAAAACACTTTTTAATTCTAAATGTAATTGAAATTTGTAATTGAAATCACTTTCAATTACAATTACTAGTAATTTGTAATTGAAAATTTTCAATTACAATTATTTGTAATTTCAATTACAAATTACAAGTAATTGTAATTGAAATCGAAATCCCTCAGGTCTGATCTCCAGATATTGTATATCTTTTTTTATTTAAAAATATAATTTTGTATATTGTTAGATATGGTCATATATATTATGGTAAAAATATAGGGTTAATATTTAATTTAATTATTTAATTTAATTTAATTTCTTTATTTATTTAGGTATAATTGTATCAAACTATGTCCACTTGTATAACATTTTATATAATTTTATACAAAAAGATATAATTTTATGTAATTGGATGAGGACAAAATTCGGATACAATTGTATCATATTGTATCGAATTGTATCAAATTGTACCAAATTTTATACAATTGTATACAATTCGATACAATATGATAAAATAAGACGTTCTCATTTTTCGGATATAATTATATCTAATTACATAAAAGATTATATATAATTAAATATAACTTTATATGGCTCCATATCATTTTTTTTTACTTGGGTAATTAATAAATATTTTGAAATATTTGAAATATTTGAAATTTTTTAAATATTTGAAATTTTTTTAATATTTGAAATACACTGAACATTCTTTAAATACCAACTACAGGAATCAATTTAAAAAAAAAAAGAAAACACATATAAAATATATGGGCACTTCTAAAATTTCGGAATATAAGTGCCCATATATTTTATATGTGTTTTCTTTTTTTTAAAAAATTGATTGCTGTAGGTGGCATTTACAGAATGTTCAGTGTATTTCAAATATTTAAAAAATTTTAAATATTTCAAAAATTTAAAATATTTCAAAAATTTAAAATATTTCAAAATATTTTAAAAATGTAGCTAAGTATTTTACTTAACTACATATTTCATTTATTTCAAAATATTTATATTTCAGCTTTGAAATATTAATATTTATTTACTTACTCCAAATTATTTTAAATAAATAAAAAAATATTAATATTTCAAAACTCAAATATAAATATTTGTTTACTTACTTAAAAACTTTTTTAAGTAAGTAATAAAATACTTATACTTGAGCTTTCAAATATAATTACGAAAAATATTTCAAATTGTTAATTTAAATAAATATTTTTAAGTAACTATACAGCTTTGGTTGTAAACCGTAATTTAAAAATTATTTCATAAAATTAACAACAAATTTTATTGAATATTAGTATCACTCGAATAAAAACCTCCGTCATATTTATAAAAAGCTATATGAAGCTGTGATGAAAAACAAAAATAAAACTTGACAAATGTGAGTAATACTTTGTTTTTAAATGCAAATTCACATGTTCTTTTTTATATTTATGAAATGATAGTTTCTCATGTGTTTGTGTCGACTGTTTCCTAAATGAAGTTGAATTTATTCTGTAAAGAACCAAGGGCCAGTTTTATAGTCTAAAATGGGCCTTAGGGTACGATCGATTGTCCCTTTATATATTTTTTAAGCAATTTTCAAATCGATCTTACTGCCGACTATAAAATTGGCAACAATTTTTTATCTAAACATTTTCGAAATAAAATATTAAAAAAAAATTTAAATAAAAAAAATCGAAATTTGACTTTCAATAAGGGCCGCACAAAAATCAGCAAAGGGCCGCATTTTGTAATACATGACTTAGCTAAACATCTATTTTAACCCGTTGCCTTTAAATTGACATTTAATGTTTAAAAAAAATAAATATTTTTTTGTCTTATTGGACCACAAGAATTAGGGTTAATTTTTCCATTATGGAGATAACCCATTTTGGCGTGCTAACACATGTTTTTATAAAAAGGTTTGGTGTCTAAGTTAACTTTTCGTAACCATCAAATATAATTTTTCTACGTAGTAAATTGTTTCTAAACCAATTTATAATGTTCAATACATGTAGTGTCTGAATAATCAGGGAAAATTTTGGTTAATAAATTTTATGTAATTATATGGAATAATTCGAATAAAATTTGTGTTTTTTGCTTCCTTGATATTTTTATCGATAATTGATATTGGTGCAGCGGTTTATTTCGTACGGTGTGTATAACCCTTATATATAAACCCGAGTTTTAACCGGTTCAATCTTTCTTGGTGTACAGAATTTATTTATACTTCATTTTTCATCGACACGTTAAGCTGTAAAGAATTTTTTTTGTATACCGTAAACTAGAAAGTGAATATTTTGTGATAATTAAAATAAAATCTGTAATAATCAACAGTATTAATCGGTTAGTGAGTTAAAATTTACCGACATTAAAATCTATAATAATTGAAAAAGGTACGAGTGATGATATTTTTAAGTTTTCCTTTAGAAATCTGATCTGGTTAAAGATAACCTACAGTAGTGGACTAAAGTGGATACATATTTGAATATTTTTAAATCTGTATTAATAACTTTTGTTCAATTTGTGATATCCAAGTGTAGTTTTTCCAGTTTTTGAAGTGGCCAGGTCAGAGCGCCGATTTGAATCCCATCGAGAATTGGTGGGCAATTGTCAAAAGAAGACTCTCCCAATGCGAACGAGCACCGACTAACTTTGATGATCTTTGGTCAGGAGTTTCAGCGGAATGGGCTAATATTCCACCTCAAACTATTAAAAATCTCGTGGAAAGCATTCCTTCTCGCATAAAATCTGTTTTAAAGAACAAAGGACTTTCAACAAAATATTAAAGAAAGAATTTGCCGAAAATTTCAAATATGAACAATACTGGATAAAAGCGGTCACAATTTGCAATTATTTTTTTCATTAACTTCTTAATGATATAGTCTACTGTATTTAGGTTTTTATTGAAGAAGAATATTTCAGTTTTATGCTTTAAAAAAAATCATTTAAGTTTCTATAATAAAATAAAAATTATAACAGATTTCGAAAAATATTGAATTAATGTATCCACTTTAGTCCACTCCTGTACATCCATAGGTTACTGAAATCCAAGGGGCAGAAAAGCGTTTGGTTAGCTTCCATTACTCCAAACGGGAAGAGTCGTGCCACCGTGGTAGATAATACCTTAGTGTACTCTGCACAGATTCAAAGATCCATATAATCTTCCAACCAGGTAACCTAGCGTGACATTCTTACAAGATTACCCATATCGATATTGGTAATCTACCTCGCCTTGTACAGGTACAGTAAATGTAATAATAATAGTTGTAACATGTTCCTAAAGTCTTTTGTGTAAATTAATTTTTCTGTATAGTAAATAGTTACTGGCGTCCAAAGGGTTAACTATATTTTTAACTGTTAAAAATCAACTGACAAATGTAGTAAAAACAACTACAAATGCGATTGAAACAACATACATGCAAATTATTGTAAAACTGTACAAACAACTTGCAAATGTAGTTAAAAAAACATAAATAAAAAATTTTTTTTTAATTATTAATTTAATAAAAAAAAACAAATTTATGTAAACACTATTAACTTAATTTTATTCTATAATATATTTAAAATTGAGAAATCAAAATTTACACTTAATGTCACTTTTTTTCACTATTAAGATATTGTTGTACATGTCCGTCTGTGAAGGATGAAATATGCTGTTGTTTGGCTTCCTTTTTTTCTCCAGGTAGAAAGGGATGAGAATATAAAAGAACTGAAAGAAAATAAATACAATATTTTTTTAACATTCCCCGTAAATAAATTTATATTATAAAACTTACCTTATTATTTTAGTAATTTAATAAAAAATATATAACCTTTTCCGTATTACGCGTGCTCACTCTTTGGCGTTGTTTTATGACTAAGATAAGAGAAAACATGTTATACTCATATTCTTTCACTAGAAATTTCTAAACAAGTGATTCATACACATACTTCTGTTTGCTTCGTGTGTGTGCATACACACTTGAAAATTTAAGTATTTGTAAATAAAATCCAAAATAACTGCATAAAATAAATGTTACTACAATGTAGTAATTTTTGTAGTTTGTTTAAAAAAATAACTGTCAAAAACATTGAAAAATTTTATTACTACATAAATAACTGTCATGTAGTAACTGCAGAACTTATCTGAGTGTAGATCATGAAAATCGATGGACGCGTTTCGCTTTTATTCACAATTAAGTGAAGGTATCTCATTTTGACAAGAATATTGATTTTATGTTTCAATGAGTTTGGATAATATTTATTATATATTATTTATTATTAACACGTAAAATTAAAAATTATTACAGGTAATTATTAGGTTATTACATAGATACATAGGTTATAAAAATCGACGAACGCAAAACTTATTTTCGTTTGTTTGCGCCCTTTACTTTCTTGCGTGGTGGTTCGCCCACTTGTTCAGAATCTGTATCGGATGAGGATCTGTCTTCATCTGGAAAAAATCAATTGTTTTTAATCAGTCAGTTAACTTCATTTTTGTGACTTACCCTCGGAGGAAACTCCCATTGTATATTCTTCTTCTTCATTGTCGGGATCGTACGTCTTTTGCGACCACCAACAAATTTCAGCCAGCAGCGAATCAAGCCTTTTGCCTTTATATCGCGTTTCCATTGGCATTGCCACTTGATGGAAGCGCTCGCCATGTTCATCCGACTCTGAGGTTAGCTGCTTGCTGAAGTATTCGAGATGGTGATGCAAGAAGTGAATTTTGAGGGACATATTCACTCCAATTTTCTGGAAGTAGTGCAACATCTTGGTCACAAGAGCGGGGTAATTGTGTGCTCGCGTACTTCCCAAAAAATATCGTATGACTTTCTTCACTGCCCTCCACGCAAAGTAATCATTACCGTCTAAAGCACCTTTAAATTCCTTTGATTTCATGAGCTTTCGTATATCCGGCCCATTCAGAACACCTTCCTTCAATTTTGCTTCTCTGATTCGTGGGAAAAGATTATTCAAACAATCAAGAATTTTCGGTTGCTTCACAATGGCCTTGATGAAATTTTTTACGATTCCCAGTTTGGTATGGAGAGGGGGCATGAGGATGTTCTCCATTGGCACCAGTGGATCATTTACGCAGTTGTGTCCTTTCTCCGTTGGATCTCGAGGAAGCCAGTCAGATCACAACTGATCCGCCACATGTGATCAGTGTAGCAAACTTTATCCAAAATTATTTTCATCGAATCGTATGTTTCGCTCAGGTCTGTGCTGTAGCCAATAAGAATGCTTGGTTTTTTATTATATTTATGTAGCAAAACGACTTTCAGGCTTGATTTCGAAGAATCGATGAACATTCGCCAATCAGCTGCGACATAATTAATGGCCATCGCCTCCATCAGTCCCTTTATATCGTGGCAGTTAACAAATGTGTTCCCTTCGTTGAGTGTGTAGTACCGTTGGAATAGCAATTGTCGTCTTCGATATCCGGTGACTTTGACATTAGGCTCCAAATTGTTGCCTTCTTTCAAAAGCTGGGCAAGTTTTTCTGCTTCACGTTGAGAAAGGTTAAATTCCGCAACAATCTTGTCCATTCTTGCTTGTGATATTGGAATTATTTTGTTCGATGGGCCGGCTTCTGGTGTTGGTTTATAGGTGAAATCCGATTGATCCATTGTTTCAATAGAAAAAGAAGTTTCTCTGTCAGGACTTGGAAGCGGTGGAATTGGTATTTCATCCGAATGCGGTAGAGGTATTTGTGCATTTTTAACAGATATGTAAACTCTTCGTTTAAGGCCTTTACGATTTACTCCAGATATTTTGTTTGCGCAAGCGTAACAGTTATCGGAATTGTGCTCTCCTGGATCAGTCCAAATCATTGGTAGGGTAGAGGGGGGATCCTTCGCCACATTTTTTTCAAAGCACTGTCATTTCTTAACCCCTAATTATTTCTCAAAAATTACTTTCAAATTGAAAATCTACATATCTTGGCTTTAATTTCTATGATTTCTCTTCTAATTATTTGCATATTTTCTATTATTTTTTTAATGTTTTTCAAAGTAACTCAATTCGGCGTAACTGCCCCAAACCTGGGGTATATTCGCCAAAAGAGCTAGATACAATTTCAACAAAAAAATTTGTTAATACAGCAAAGTCAATCTTTTACTAACTGAAATAAATAATTTATAATGAGTTCTTTAAGATATGTGATTCTTTTTAATCAATAAATATCCACTACATTAAAAAAATAATTTAAAACTATAATATAATGATTTTTCAAAATTACAAAAAACTGAATAATTAATATAAATTTAAGAATGAACACGATTGTTCTAATTTACTATTAAACATATTTTAAACATATAGAAAAGTCTTATAGAGCATTTTAGGCGGGGATGCACCAACTCTTCGTAGCTCCAGGGGCCATCTGGTGATTGTGCCCCAGAGACAGGCACTAACATAAAATTAATATTTTTTCACACTTTTTAAGTGTTTACTAAAATCAAATTATCATTTTCTGAAAGCTTAGGATCATAGGTCCAACATAATGAAAAATTATTTTTTTATCACACGATTTGAGGAAGTTATTGCAAAATGTAGTTGCTTTCAATTATTTTTTTGGCATCCCAAAAAACACAAAAACACGTCTGTCTGCGACCACATGTGATATAAATTCGTCAAATTGGATGTCAAGGAAAGGTAATTGAAAAATGCACAAAATACATTTTTTCCAATTTTTTATCTCTCTTAACATCGGAGAAAAATGGGATTAGTGTATGTGCCCCACTGGCGAAGGATCCCCCCTCTACCCTACACCAAAAGAAAGTGAACTGCGTTTCCCTTGGATCCACATGTTAAGAGCATTGTAGCACGTTTTACAAATTTTGTCTGGGGCCCACGAAACGCCGCGAATTATTTCGGAATCAAAATAAAGTTTAAAAGCACGCTCCACTTGCTCAGTGAGTAATGCAGTATTTGTTGAAAAAGCTCTTTTGCCACAAACGTAACAAAATAAATTGATATTTTCTGGACAATTTGCACTCATTTCGGTTTTATACTTTTATTACTTTTTCGTCACTTTAAAAAAATCGTACTTTACGCGTTCGGAGACACTTGTTGAATGACAAAAATCGATCAATGAACACCTATAAAAACTACGTAAGTTTCAATATTTTACTGAGAGGTACTTATGAATTGGCGCATCTTTTAAGGGTGGCTATATACCTGATTCGTGTGCGTTTTAAATTTTTCGAAAAGTTCTAAAACATGACCACTCATAAATGTGGGTGCAATTTGTGTAACAAAATCATGCAGGTAGCCAACGGAAAAAACACAAATAATTAAAAAAGTGCACTTTCCTTTTTTCCTTTTAATTGTCCACGCACATATATGACCGTTTTTTAGTTTGTTACCGCTACCATAAAAATCAAATAACCTTTTGTTTATTACTTTTTTTAAATATTTTAGGCAAAAAATATTTTTTTCTTCATACATTTATTTTTACCGGCAAAACTGTTGAGTATATAGAAATTGTAATTTTTAATTTTTTTAAAATTGTTTGAGCAAAATCGGACTAGAGGTTCTCGAGTTATGTCAAAAAAAAGACCACCAAAGGTGACAATTTCCCCTACATGATAGTTACTTACTTCAAATCGATATATCTCGATTCCTAGATGTGACCCAGCGAAACGCCGGGACACGTATAACTTCTTTTTTACCGATATAACTTTCCCCGGTAGTTTGAACCCTTCCCGATCACTGACCCCTACCATTTGTCTCACAGTGTAATTGTGTAAAATTAAGGGTAGCGTATATAAGATAATACCGAATAATTAAAGCAGATAATATGTATATATAATTAAAGGTTAAATAATTTAAGTATTATTCAAATGAAAGTGCATGCAATTTGTGAAATTATAAAGTAATGGTTTGCCAAACTCATGGTTGAAAACCCTAAATACCTAACATGCAGAAATAATAATTTAAAACTTATAAACTTACCGATCCAAAGTTAAAAGATAAAAGAAGAAGAATTGACTGCCTCGCAGAAGAAGCCGAAAAAGCTGCACAAGCAGGTGATACCCGAACAGTTTATTAGATCACAAAACAACTCGTAGACCGCAATTTACATACAGAACACCCTGTGAGAGACCTTCAAGGTAATTTACTCAACACTGATTACGAACAACTTCAACGGTGGAGGGAGCATTTTTCCACTGTTTTGAACTGTGTTATAGATCCTACTCTCCAGCCTCCTATTTTTATAAATCCATCAGGGAATATTATCCCAAGGTTAAGAATTACACCACCAAGTATAGCGGAAACCATAGCTGCTATAAAACAACTTCCAAATGGAAAAGCTGCAGGTACAGATGGTATACCTGCTGAGATATATAAGTGTGATCCTGCACTTTCAGCACAAATTTTACACCCCCTGATCTCAGAAACATGGGAAACTGAAACTTTTCCTGAAGAATGGAAAGATGGGATTATTGTTAAAATTGCGAAAACGGGAGACCTGAAAAATTGCACAAACTGGCGAGGTATATGTGTTTTGCCAACCATAGCCAAAATAGTGGCCAAAATAATACTTAATCGTATAAAGGAACATCTGCAGCAAACCATCAGCTCATGCCAAGACGGATTTCGAAGTGGTTCATCGTGCGCAGATCACATCAACTCATTACGTATTATTATAGAACAATGCGTTGAGTTCAACTCCAGGCTATATATGCTATTTATCGATTTTGAAAAAGCTTTCGATTCCATTAATCGAGACTGTATATGGTTAGCCTTGCGAAGGAGAAATATACCAGAAAAATATATATCACTGATTAAGGAAAGCTACAATCATGCTAGATGCTTCGTACTACATAAGGGAAAACTTTCTGATCCATTTATGGTAGAAAGTGGAGTTCGTCAGGGTTGTATATTATCGCCACTCTTGTTTCTTATCGTTATGGAAGATGTCCTCAATAACATTGAGAATAAAAAACAAGGGATACAATGGAAAATCAACAACCACTATTTGAACTACCTTGCGTATGCTGACGATATTTGTTTGCTTTCACACAAGCTTAGTGATCTAAGGCAAATAACTAAAGAACTCCAGGAAAAGCTGCAATATACGGGACTCAAAATAAACGCTGGCAAAACAAAAACGCTAAGTATTGGTTCAACAACAGAACCAATAACTATCAGTAATCATACGTTTGATGCTACAGATCAATTTTGTTATCTTGGATGCGAGATTGCGGCAGATGGTGGAACCGAAGTTGATGTCGACTCACGAATAAACAAGGCTAGGACATCTTTTGGCATACTAGCCCCAATCTGGCAAAATAACAAAATAAGCCAAAGAACCAAACTTAGTATTTTCGAGTCAAATGTAAAATCAGTGCTCTTATATGGATGTACAACTTGGAAGGTTACGAACAACATAACAAAACGCCTTCAAACTTTTATAAATCGCTGCCTAAGAAGAATATTGCATATCTTTTGGCCCCGAACAATATCGAATATCGAGTTGCTAGCTAAAACAAACCAGATGCCGGTAGCAACGGAGATACGTAAACGAAAGTGGCGGTGGATTGGACACACATTACGTCCCAATGATGATAATGTCTCAAAGCAAGCTCTTAGATGGAATCCATTTCATCAAGATGGAAGAGCAAGTGGTAGGCCACGTACAACATGGAGACGTTCAACAGAATCCGAAATGAACCAACTAGGTGTATCTTGGAACGAATTAAGATCTATCGCTCAAAATCGGGTCAGATGGCGATCTGCTGTTATTAGCGCCCTATGCTCCAATAGGAGTTAGAGGAATATATGTATATATATACATAAAGTTTATGATAAACGATTATGTCCACCACTGTGATATTTATGAAAGAAGTCAATGATCAATAAAACAACAAAAACTTCATTAACTGCACCAACTCATCGAACTTGTTGAAGGCCTTCATCGAACGTCGAGATTTTTGGGGTGAGTTACAACATGTTTGATCATAACTAAGTAAAGTGTGTTTCTTGTTACATATTATAAAAGAAAAAGAAAAACAAACAAATTACATCAAAAGGACGTTGATAAATTGCTATTGATTGCAGCATCCAACAAACCCTGGACGCGCAGGTCTATGGCCAATAAAGATGTTGAAATTACTGAGGTAGATGGTTCCAGCGATGAAGATGGTGATAAGTAGGCCAACCAAAAAGAAGCCAGGGCATGTTTTTTATTTGAAGAGATAGAACAGTTTAGATTAAATACAAGTTCTGATCTTAAATATATTAGAATTTTAAGCTTTATTTGTTAGAGCTTTTTTTGCTTATTTTATCTAATTTTGCTTGTTTTTGCTTGTTTTGTAAATATTGGCTTATTTTTGCTATTTTCTTTGAAAAATTAGCTTATTTTAGCTTTTTTATGCGAAAATAGAGCATATTTTTGTTTTTTTTTTCATAAAATCAGTCATTTTTAAAATTATTTTAAGTCGACATAAATTTTTTTATTTAAAATTTGTTGTTTTAAATTTATTTTAAATTAAAAAATCTCTTGTTAAAATAAACTTTTTATTTTTCCAACCTGAATTCTAATAGTAAAAATATGACAATGACGATTTCCTTAGGCAAGAATGATTTTAGCACATTTAATTCTTTAATGCATTTCGCGATGAATTTAATATTTAAGAATGTCACAACTTTGATTCCTGAAGTTCCAAGGAATGTAGCATTGTATTAAATATAAATTTAAATTTTATGAGGATTTTAATGAAGAAGTGATGAAATTTAAGGGCTTATTTTTGCATTTTAACTGCTTATTTTACTGTTTTTTTCCGATATTTTTTTAAGAGCTTAATACATTGCTTTTAGAGCTTTTTTTGGTTGCCCTAGTGATAAGGAATCGTATGTTTCTCCATCTTAAATATATTTTTACGTCTGTATTATTCTTTTTTACTAAGTATTATTTTTTTCTTTTCTAATTTTTATGGTTAATAATCAATATTTTAAAACATTTTCTGAATTCAATTGTTATATATACAATTTAAATGGTTCTTTTCTGAATATTATTTGTATTAACATTCGAAGCGTTTCATCGATTTCAAAATTTAACAAATTTAAGTCTTTGATTGCTGCTTTTTCGAAATTGCCGGCACATTTAATTCTTTTCTTCCATTCAAGAAACTTGGTTCGAGGAGAAATTAACACAAATTTATTGCATTCCTGGATTTTCAAACATTCATTGTTGTAGAAGTGATGGGTATGGTGGAACATCATTGTAAAGGGTGTTTTTTTAAGCCCGATAGAACTTGAAATTGTAAAAAATAACACAAAAAATTAAATTGTAATCAAAATTTTTTTTTTATTGGAAAGATCAATACGTGATATTAACATTTGAAAATGATTTCGGGCATATGGGCACCGCGGCTGTTCTTGACGAAGCGCATTCTGGACGTCCAATTTTGGGCCACTTTTTCGAGCACTGCTGGCCGTATGTCACGAATAACACGAACAATGCTGTCCTCCAAGGCATCAATTGTTGCTGGTTTATCAGCATAAACCAGTGACTTCACGTAGCCCCACAGGAAATAATCGAGAGGTGTCAAATCGCACGACCTTGGAGGCCAATTGACAGGTCCATTTCTCGAAATCAACTTATCGCCAAATTTTGATTTCAATAAGTCGATGGTTGCGTTCGCCGTATGGCACGTAGCGCCATCCTGTTGAAACCACATCTCCTCCGGATCAATGTCATCCATATTTTCAAACAAAAAATCATTGATCATGGTGCGGTAACGATCTCCATTGACCGTAACGCGAGCTCCGGCCTCATTTTTGAAGAAATAAGGTCCGATGATGCCACCAGCGTGAAAACCGCACCAAACGGTGCATTTTTCTGGATGTAATGGAGTCTGTAGGGTCTCTTGTGGATTGGTCTCACTCTATATGCGGCAATTTTGCTTATTAACAAACCCGTTAAGCCAAAAATGCGCCTCATCGCTGAACACAATTTTGCGTCTATAAGTTGCGCGAATCGACGACTGATTTTCAAAGTAAATTTGGATAATTTCGTAGCGTTGTTCAAGCGTGAGTCTATTCATGATGATTTGTCAGAGTATACTGAAACAAATAAAAAAAAATGTTTCATCAAAATTTAATTTTTTGTGTTACTTTTTACAATTTAAAGTTCTATCTAGCTTAAAAAAACACCCTTTATATCAACAATAAATTGGAGTTTTCCCTTGAATATTGTAAAAGTGAAAACTATGTTGATTTAATTTCAATTTCATTAAACAATTTTCGAATTGATAACAGGCCGTTAAAGATAGTGTCAGTTTATCGTTCGTAAAAATGTTTTGCTGATCGTTTTTTAATCATTATGGATGAATTTATAAATGCTTATACTCAAGGTCCAGTTGTTATTGTCGGTGATACAAACATTGATCAATATCATAACCTGTTGTTTCCTGATCTGTCAAACTTATTTCAGAATTATGATTGCCGCAGTTGTCACTCTCTGGTGACAAGATCAAATAGTGGAACTTGTATTTATGGGAAAATTTCTGTTGATTCAGTTGAATGTGCATTGACTGACCATAACATAATATGTTGCAAATTAGAGAGTAATGTTGTTTCAAATAGATAAAATAGATAAAACTCGCTGTAAATACAACATGGTAAAGGAGTATTTGCATAATAATTTAATCGAAATAGATACATCTGTTAATTCGTCGGATTTTACCGAAAAACTAATACATTGTATCAGTGATGCTACGACTAATTCTAGCAGAACCAAACTTAAAACCCAACTACGATTTGAGCTTTGTCCGTGGATAAATAAAAATTTGCAAAATTTAATTTTATTTAAACGTAAGGTTTTGATTAAGCGGCGAAAATCTAAAGAGGGAAAGTATGATGATTTGTTAAAGAGAATAAGTAAAATCATTAAGGTGGCTTTTAAATCTGCAAGAAATAATTACTATTCTGATAATTTAATTAGAGCAGATGGAGATCCAAAAAAATGTTGGAGGTTTATAAATAATATACTTGGAAGAGCGTCAAAAGAGAATGCTAACCTTACGGCATCATCAGGTATTCCTATCTTTGATGACAAAGTAAAGGATAATAATTTAAATCAGTATTTTACACAGTCAGTACGTGAGCTAAGAGACCAAATTCAAATCTATCCAGGTGATTATTTTAATCAGCTTAGAACGTTATCCCAAAGTTACAATCGTTTCTCTCTTCTACCGGTTACAACTGAGGAGATGGAAATTGTTATACAGATTTTGAATACCAAAAAGGCAGCTGGTTATGATGGGGTAACGCCTAAATTGCTAACAGAGTGTAAGGAAATTATTGCGCCAATATTAGTAAAGATTTTTAATAACATGCTTATCACATCGACTTTTCCAGATTGTTTGAAAGTATTAAATGTCGTAAACTATATCTGTGATGAACTTGATGGAGGTTCGAGTGGAGTAGCGGGCTTATTTTTAGATTTCACGAAAGCTTTTGATTTAGTTGATCATAAAATAATTATACAAAAGTTGGAATACTATGGTGTAATTGGAAGAGAGCTGAAGTTGTTTGAAAGTTATTTTGAAAATCGGAGGCAATTTGTTCAGATAAACAATTCTAAAAGTAGTACGAGAAATATAGAATGTGGTGTGCCTCAGGGTAGCTGTTTGGGGCCTCTACTATTTTCTATTTATATAAATGATATATGTAATTTGAATCTAACAGGTCGATTGTACATGTTTGCAGATGATGTTTGCCTGTTTTATCCATATAAATATGACTTGATTTTGAAAACAAATATGGAGCGAGATGTTTGCTTGATTTTTGAGTTTGCTCGTTTGAACAAATTAGTATTGAATGCAGACAAAACAAAGTTGGTTCGGTTTAGCCCTCGTTCCAATTCGGTTAATACAAGTTTCAATATTTATGTTGATGGCAGGGATGGGAAACATGGTACAATTGTACTTTTTTGGTACATTTTCACCTCCGTTGGTACCGTGATAAATGAACTTGTTGTACTTTAAAGATGTTAACAAATATTCGTAATGCAGACGTGGACTAAAATCATTCTAACAAAAACTTGTAACTGACAACTTTTGGGTCCAATGTTGCAAAAAAAATGTATTATACTACATTTATTCCTGAGCAAAAACTTCCTAAACTAGTTTTGTACAAAAACTAGGTGGTTTTTGCTCAAGTATAAATGTAGTATTATTATTTTCCCGCAATCAGCTCAATATATGCTGCTACTACATAAAATTAGAGAATTTAACCCGCCTCTTTCGTACATTTTTTGAAAAGTAAAAAAAAAATATTACATTGTTTTCTTAGGACGGGTAACTTATCTAATACGGTGTTCACATATACGTCTTTAACTCGATTTGACGTGTTTAAGCGTTAAACATGTTTAAGTGAGATGTTTTACAGTACATTTTTCCTACCCTTAAACACGCTAAATTATCGTGTTTAATTTTTAAAGACGTTGTTAAATACGATAAAATTGATATCAATTGGTGTTGAATGACAAGTTGAAGCTGAAAAAGACACAACAAAAAAAAAAATAAAATAAACTAAATTTAAATAAAAACCAGTTAAAATGTGTTTTTTCTTATTAAAGTGATAGATGAACAAAACAATTAATTAAACTTTGCTTCCGGTGAACGAAAAATCCAAAAACAGCCAAGAAGTTGTCCCTTAACTAAAAGTTGAAAAATCTTGTTTCCGACTGGGGCGGATAATGTTATTTCACTTTTTATAGCAATTATAACGTTGGATAATGCCGAAAATTATTAATTATTGCCTCCGGCCGAAGAAAAAATAGCTTTTTGGGAAATTTTGTCAAATTTTTGTATTTTTTTTTTAAATTGTTAAGGAACAGCTGTTCGAGATGTTTAACTTAAACACTTCATTATTAAGTGTGAACTGATATGTTTAACTTTTACATAAACATGTTTAACAATCGTACTGTGAACGGAGTATAAAATATAACCAAAACAGAACATTAACAACATATACTTTCATATACATATATTTGATAATCACAACTGTTGGTTATTTTAAGAAAAGTTAGCAGGTCTTTGTGTCGTACAGAATAGTATTTCCTGCAAGATTGACCTCGATCGCATGTATTTGTTATATCAAAAAAATTGGTGAAGGCTGAAAAAGTACAATTTTTGTAGAAGAATATTTTCTGCAAGTTTGACATTGTTTGGACAAATTTTCTATATATGAAAAATTTTGGTACCGTGAGGGTCGAAAAAGTACAATTTCTTTATGTGGTTGGTACAAAATAAAAAAACTCATTTCCATCCCTGGTTGATGGTAATATAATTAACGAAACCCACTCTGTGAAGTACTTAGGAATAACATTACAAAGTAATCTTTCTTGAGATTTACATATATCCGAAGTGAAATCTAAAATTGCTCCAGCTATTGGTATATTATATAAGATGAAATACAAACTCAATAAAAACGCCAAGCTTTTGTTATATCAATCTCTTATACAAAGCCGTCTTAATTACATGGCAATGATATATGGCTACAAGAATACGACAGTTCTGAAGACTTTTGCAAAGGTTGCGAAATAGGGCCTTGAAAATTGTTTATAATTTACCAATTTCCTTTCCAACAATTTCTCTTTATAGTGATATTTGTAAGACAATATTACCGATCCATGGATTATATGAGTATCAAGTACTAATGTATATATATGTCTTTGCACAACATAGGGTATCATACCGTAAACTTTGTTTTGAACCAATCTGTTTTTAATACAAGAAATCAACAAAACCTTAGAGTGGCAAGGTGCAGACTAGAAACCACGAAGCAACGTATCGAAAACAACGGAATTTTTGAGTATAACAATTTACCATCAATTTTAAAAGCAGCGACTAGAATTTCACTGTTGAAATTAAATCTTAAAGAATATTTGTACCAAAATCTTGAAACGCTTCTTCCCTAAATAAGCCATTTATTATAACCATTATTATTAGTACGATTTTCTATTGCAAATATGTAAATAATTTGAACTATTTTTGTACATAATTATAAGTATATTTGCCGACTCGTCTCAATAATGCCTTCTAGGCGCTGAGACCTACGTTATTCAGTTGTATTGTACATGAAAAGTAAATAATAAAAATAAAACAAAAGCAACAACTATTATTTTAGTATCTGAGTTTGATGCATGTAATTTCATAGAAAATAAAATGATAAAATTGTTTTGCATAAAGCAATAATTTTATTATATACCCAGCAAAAAAATCTATTACAAAAAAGTTATTTTAAAAGCACTCCGAATAGTATCAACTGATTGTGAAGTAGTTACAAGTTAGCTTTAACACTGATTTATTTTACACGTGATGTCCCATGTTGTCAGAAGTTCAATTTAAGTATTTTGTTAATAAAAGTATGGTTTTTAGATACACATTTTCATCACATCTATACGAGTACATTTTGTTTGCATTTTTAGAGTGATTTAGAAGTACACTGAAAATATTATTACAGTAACTGACTGTAGTTTATTTAAAAAGTTATCCGTACATTTATTTTTAAATGATTATTCAGTTAAAATACAAAGCAATATATTTTTTAACTGTTTTTGTCGTTTATTTAAAAAATAAATTACATATAAATACGGATTTTCTGTTACAGTTAATATTTTCATTTAAA
Source organism: Leucophora obtusa (assembly GCA_949987735.1). Lineage (NCBI taxonomy): Eukaryota > Metazoa > Arthropoda > Insecta > Diptera > Anthomyiidae > Leucophora > Leucophora obtusa. Next base: position 199,842,466 of record OX465298.1, read on the forward strand.
ATGTTTTGTTAAAAAAAGAATTCCTTTTCGATTTCTAGGTCAGTTAAAAAATTAAATAAACTAAATATCATTTATTCTTACGGTTTTGCAGTTAATTTTTTGAAATTTAAAAAAACGAAATAAATGAAAAATCATTATTTTTTAAGGATTTTGTGGTTTATTTATTAACATTTAAAAATAAATGAAAAGTTCTTTTGATTTAAATGAAAAGTCAGTAGACCGGTTTTCAAGTGATTTTTCATTTATTTTAAATTACATTTTCAGTTAATTTAAACTACAAACTATTTTGAGTGTACTCTTTATAATATATAATATAATACATTTTTCAAAGTGATTTAAAAGTGCTTTTTATAATGTCTGAAATAGCATATTTTAGAGGCAATTTTAATGTTTAGCCTTTACAGAGCCCATTTCTGAACCTATTGTGTAACCAAATCTTAAATTTATTATTATTTTTAGGACAATATTAAGGAATAATGTCTTTTGCATCTGAATCAATTCGATTAAGTCAAAATCAGACAAACCCAAGTAAAAAAATGATATGGAGCCATATAAAGTTATATTTAATTATATATAATCTTTTATGTAATTAGATATAATTATATCCGAAAAATGAGAACATCTTATTTTATCTTATTGTATCGAATTGTATACAATTGTATACAATTTGGTACAATTTGATACAATTTTATGCAATTCGATACAATTGTATCCGAATTTTGTCCTCATCCAATTACATCAAATTATATCTTTTTGTATAAAATTATATAAAATGTTATAAAAGTGGACATAGTTTGATACAATTATATCTAAAAATTTACCTTATACTTTAGATCATATTATATATGACCACATCTAACAATATATAAAAATTATTTTTTTAAATAAAAAAGATATGCAATATCTGGAGATCAGACCTGGGGCATTTCAATTACAATTGCAATTAAATGTAATTGAAATTAAAAAAAACTCAATTACATTTAGAATTAAAGTGTTTTTTGTTAAAATTTTGTAGAAAAAACTGACTGGGATAGGTTGAATAGGCATGGATAAGTAAAAAAAGAATACGGCATATTGGGCTGACCCCTCACTTGTGCTTTTTCTCATTATTTCTTTTCCGAAAAAATGTAATTGTAATTGACATTTTTTGAATTACAATTATATGTAATGTACAATTGAAAATTTTCAATTACAAATTACTTGTAATTGTTTGAAATTGTAATTGAATTTTTTTCAATTACAAATATAATACGGTTTTACACATGTGTGCAATATAATAGATACATTAAAATTTTTTCTAATTTTTTTCTCGATGCCTTCATTTTTAAAGATCAAAATAGTGGATAAATTCATCCCAAAATGCGAGCAGATTGTTCAGAAAATGGTGCAGAATTTTAGCGTAATGGCCGTTTTACTTTTTTATTTTGTAACTTGTTTTAAGTAGGCGTGGCTTTTAATGAAAAAGAAGCGATATCGACCTTCTATCAAATTACATAGTAAAATTTAGCGAGCACTGGTAGGATCTATACAAACTGTATATTTTTAGAAATTTTATATTTCCTTAAATCTTGCATTATCTTTATCTACAAGTAGTCTCCAGATTTAAAATGACAGCGCCTTAAACATGACCAGATTTTTATTTGTTTCTAGCGATTTTAAAATTGAGTTAACAACACTAAAACTTTAAACTGAATGGCCTTATTCTATACTTACCGCGATATAACAAATCAGACAAACTTTTTTTTACGTTGTAGTATAAAGCATTCCGTGTTTACATTTCAGTGTTGTTAACTTTATTTTAAAATCGCTACAAACAAGAAAAATTTAGTCATATTTAAGGCACTGTCATTCTAAGAGACCATTTGTAGAAAAAAATAATGCAGACTTTAGGAAATATTATAGGAATTTCAAATATATACAGTTTTTACAGAACTGATCAGTACTCGCTAAATTTTACTATGTAAATTGATAGAAGGTCGATATCGCTTATTTTTCATTAAAAACCACGCCTACTTAAAACAAGTGACAAAATACAAAAACAGACGTCACGCTAAAATTCTGCACCATTTTTCAACAATCTCCTCGCATTTTAGGGTGAATTTATCCACTATTTTGATCTTTAAAAATAAAGGCATCGCGAATAAAATCAGAAAAAATTTGAATGTATCTATTATATTGCACACATGTGTATATGGACCTTATATATTTTTATATAAAATCACTTTGAAATAATTGCTTATGTGGGATGATATATAATTATAGATGATTTTATAAAGAACGTAATATTGTTATATATTAAAGAAATCATGAAATATTGTAGATATGGAACCATATTAAGTTATATATAGGTTCTTATTCGTCAATATATAAACATATCTAACACAAATTATGAAATATTTCTTATATGGCTCCACATATAGTTTTATAATATTATGTATAGTGTCATACTAAATTATATATAAACGTATATGTAATTATATCTGTAATATGTTACTTTATGTACTCATATATAGCACATGCAATTATATGTAGGCCAGTATGTAATAATATAAAATCACATATGTCTCCATATTAAAACCTTTGAGGAAAAAATATCTAATATATGACTATATAAAAGTATATCTGCTTGAATTTAAAAGCATATGTGGCCATATGTAACTATAAGTTACTATATGCAATTACATAAAATAATATATGGTTATATCAAAACTTTTTTACTCGGGAAACCAATTTTTTTTTTTAATTTTTGTTCAGCAGTTTTTTAAATAAGTTTGTAACATGTTTACTTCAGGCGTTAAATTCGAAAAAGCTACGATATTGAATTAAATAAGATTAATACATTAGGACCGAGTTTTTGGGATGTCAGTTAAACTTGGTTTAGTTAAACCGAAAACGAAAAATAAAATAGATTTTAGAAACAGTATTCCAGTTATAAAGATAATCTACATCCTAAAAGCTGGGCTAAAAATTAATGTTACCCTCTGATTGTTTTTTTTAAAACATTACTCAAGGAATTTTCAGAATATTAAAGCGTACTAGGAAACTATTTTTTCATTTTACAACTCTACAGTAATAAGGCCATTATTATAAATTTGCTGAATCCGCAGATCTATGATTGAAATTTTAGCTTTAAGTTCATTAAAGAATCCGAGAACCGTTGGAGGACAGTTTTTCCCCAGACATATTTCGAAGGTGAATACCATGTCGTCATTTGAATTTTGCAAGTCAACCATCGTTAGCTTAAAATCGACGCTTTCATTAAACGATGCATTCAGTTCCAATGCTATAATTTGCAATCGTCAATAGTTAAATTCTTATGTTGAAGAAGTTCATTTAGCAAAATTTTAACTTTAATTAAAATTTGGAACTTTAATGGACATTTTAAAATTGACGGCCGTTATTTTTTTAAATCTATTTTTGAGTTGAAGAAATAATATATTTTTTGTCACTATAGAATTATTTAGTTTGATTTTACGACTTTTAAGGTGTAATAGCAATTAAAGCATATCGACATTTAAAGCAGGTGACATTTATAGTACTTTTAATGTATAAGCAAAGGTAAGGGACCAACCTCTGTTAACGAACCTCTAGATTGGTCTGTTTTAAACGATAAAATATGTTAACATTGCAACAAATTTTATTAACATATTTCTTTGGTGCACGGTGCAATGGCACGCGAGCGACTTCATAGAGCCTTAACAATACATTTGAATTGTTAACTTTTATATATTTGCATTTAGTGAAAAGAAGAATTCATATTTGGGTCATAGTCCAGGAGGTTCAATGGGATCCAATTCTTTATTTCCTTCCCTTTTTCAATGGGAACTGTAATTGAAGTATTTTTTAAAATTTGTACGAATAATTAAAAAATATGTAAATAATCGTAAATTAATAAAGTAGGTACACTCAAAAAAAAAAGTCAGTAAAGTCAGCAAAAAATGTTGCTGTGTCAGCAAATTTTTAGTCAGGAGCGTGCTTGCAAAAAGTTGGTAATTTCAGCAAAAGGTTTGCTGAAAATCAGAGAGCTGATTTTTACCAAAAAATAGTAATCTTCAGCAAAAGTTTTGCTAACACTTAGTCGACTGCAAATGAAAAAAATCCTTGCTAAAATCACTAAACTTTTTGCTGAATATTAGTAGACTGAAAAAAACTCAAAAAAATTGCAGCGAAATTTTACTTTAGTTAATTTATTTGCTGAAAATTTAAATATAGAATATGTGTAGAGTTGTTTTCCTTTTTTGTCATTGCCGTTTCCAGACAAGCTGCGACATCTACATCTAGTCTATCTGGTTGTCGTACACGCTATGAATGCTGTCATCAGCACAATTTTTGTAGCAAAATAAGTTAATAAAACATTAGTTCAAAATTAGTTTAGTGCTAAAAAAATAAAACTAAAATTTTTGCTGAAAACGGAATTTCAGCAAAAAAATTGCTGAAAACTAGTACACTTGATATACAAGACGTTTTACAAATTTTTCTACTAACTTATTTTTTTGAGTGTACGTTAATAAAATTAACTATTTTGTTTTTTTAGAGATAAAAAATGGAATCTCTAATAAATTCGTAATTTACAAACAAATGCATTTACAAAAAAAAAAAAAAAAAACAACATTATATATACATTTTTGAAAGTTGTTTTAAAGCACATACATTCGAAACAGAAAAAGAGCACTTATCGCTCCATTGTAACCAATTTAAAAGTTGTTTGTTTTGAATAACTAACACATATTTTTGCTGGGTAGTTTTTGCTTTTCCTTATATAATAATATATAACAAAATTGAAGTAATATTCTATTTACTTCAAGAGTTCAATGAAATTAATTGTTGTAAATAGAATTATTATTTACCAGAGAATCGCAATCGGTGCGAAAAGTGTTAAGAATTGTTTGCAAGGTTTATGAATTTGCCAAAACCCATGCACTTTCGTTCGAATTTAGTTATCGTATTTTGATAGTTTTTCTTTTGTTCAGATTTTCCACATTTACAAATTTTGTAACTTAAATAGCATTTGGTTTTTTTTTTAATCACTATCGAATCATATGTTGATAATGTTTTCTAAACCTTTATCTTTTTGTGTTCATATCTAATATTCCCTTTTCTTTTAAACTTTTGCCTAACTGAAATGAATAGTTTTTAATATAATCCTAAGAGGTTTTATTTTTTTCATATCCCAGTGTAGAAAATCATTACCAGATATGTGGTTATGTAACTACATACTTGGTAATGGTAACTAGTTACTTTTGTTATTAGATTTCTTATTACCTTTATATGGCGATGTCGCGAAAAATAATGAGTTGTCGTTACACACCAGCATACGAAAAATCAAAAAATATATCGTTACCTATGTGCTTACCAGTACTGACAAAAATAATGAGTCTAAAAATAGATTTTCTAAAAAATAAATTATATAAAAAAAAATATTTTTTATTGTATTTTTTTATACCCTACACCACTATGTGGTCAGGGTATTATAAGTTTGTGCTGATGTTTGTAACACCAAAAAATATTGGTCGTAGACCCACCTTATAGTATACCGATCGGTTCAGAATTTTTTTTTTTTCGATTTAACGATGTCCGTCTGCCCGTCCGTCCGTCTGTCTGTCTGTCTGTCCATGCAATCTTGTGCGCACTCTACAGGTCACAAATATTAAGATATTTTGATGAAATTTGGTACGCAGACCTATGTTGGCCCAAGGACGAACAAGTTTGATTTTGGTGAACATCGGTCCATGTTTAGACCTATATTGGCCCAATAACGCAGCCTATTGATTTTGGTGAACGTCGGTCCATGTTTAGACCTAGTGCCCATATAAGGGTCCTACCAAAATTATACTGTTTATACGCTGCAGGTCGCAAATATTAAGATATTTTGATGAAATTTGGTACACAGACCTATATTGGCCCAATAACGCAGCCTATTGATTTTGGTGAACATCGGTCCATGTTTAGACCTAGTGCCCATATAAGGGTCCTACCAAAATTATACTGTTTATACGTTGCAGGTCGCAAATATTAAGATATTTTGATGAAATTTGGTACATAGACCTATGTTGGCCCAAGGACGAAGCCTATTGATTTTGGTGAACATCGGTCCATGTTTAGAACTAGTGCCCATATAAGGGTCCCCCCAAAATTGGCTTGGTTACAAACTGCAGGTCGCAAATATTAAGATATTTTGATGAAATTTGGTACATAGACCTATGTTGGCCCAAGGACGAAGCCTATTGATTTTGGTGAACATCGGTCCATGTTTAGAACTAGTGCCCATATAAGGGTCCCCCCAAATTTGGCTTGGTTACAAACTGCAGTCGCAAATATAAAGATATTTTAATGAAATTTGGTGCGCGGACTCACATTATAGAAAATTTTGATACAAGCCCCATTTTAACCCATTCGAATTTCGGATCCAAACAATACACCAGACTGGTGTAGGGTATTGTATAGTCGGCATGCCCGACTTTAACCTTTTTACTCGTTTTTTAATAAAATTTGCTGGTGCGGGAATCGAACCTGGGTCTACAGATTGCCAGTCAACAGCTCTACCATCTGAGCTATATCGACATGTAATATTTAATAGATAAAAACACAATTGACCTGCTGCACACAAGTAAGCTTACTCGCCAACATACAAAAAATCAAAAAATATGTGGTTACATATATCCTTACCAGTGTTTAAAAAATATTGAGTCTAAAAATAAATTTCAAAAAATTTAAAAAAAAATCTAAAAAATTATTTCCTATTTGAAATAATGATAAAAGTAAGTCATTATCCGTAACGCATTATTATATGTTTTAAAATAATACAGAAGGTAAGTGGGTGTCATTACTGGTAGTCCAAAAAATAATGATATGCCATTACCGTTTCTACACTGGAATGTTAAAGATTTTATGGGTTAAATAAATATTGAATTATTTTGCCATGACTTGGTAAAGTAAAATTATAGTGTTTTCTTACTACCATGTTGCTTAGTTGAGTCGGGGTTGAAAGTTGCTTTTTGGGGTCCTGGTATTATGTCAAAGCGCTTTAGAACATTGGTAAGGGAGGGTAATGATGCGCCTTACTCCGGCAACATCTTGGAGCTGATATCTCAGAGCTTTGCACATTGATTGTTACCATTTTTTATTTTTAATTTATGATGACTACTTGAGGGTTAACTTTTGTTTCTTTATCTTGTAGTTATCCCGGCTATTTTAGAGTATCTTTTGTTTTGATAACAAAATTGGGAGTCTATAATAATTTTTGTAGTGAATAAATTGTTCTTTCTGGGAGAGGAGCCGAACCCCCTAAACCGACTGAAGCTAGTGGCTTAATGGCTCCCGCAGTCCTTCTCCCAGGGGAATCTGGTTACTATCTTGGTCGAAGATGACTTTCGGGTCACAATGTAGATTCTAATTTTGGCCATTTATTTGGGCCGAGCACGCTACAATTTGCCCCACCGTTGGCTATTTGTGTCCTGTATTAATTGCTTCGCTTCTTGATCTAAGTCCAGATGTTCCTTTATGCATTGGTGCCTAATACTAGAGATTAACGGGTCTGATGTTGCCAGTAATCTATACTAACATAATAAAGAGGTAATGTGTGTATATTTGTTTGTTTGTAGTAGGTAATCTCCGTAACTACTAGGGTATTCAATTAATCGACTTTTCATTTTAATCGATTAATCGTTCAAATAATTATTCGGGTTTTTTACTTAACCGGTTAACCGAACAAAATTTTAAAATTAATCGATTAATCAAAAAATTTTCTGTAAAATAATATACATACAGTTATTGTGTTTTTAATAATTTTATTTAAAAAAGGAACAAACATAAATTCAGTAACTCTTCTGAAATTCATAAAAATAAAAAAAGTGTAATAATTGAGATCAGATTTTGTCAATATTTTTATTTTTGCTGTCTCCTCTTTCACATATTAAAATTTTATCCAAATCGGGGAGAAGCACACCCAAAAGAAGAATATAAAACCCCGTATGCATTGAATACATAAAAACGTAAATGTAGAAAGGAATTCCGTTGAGAAATTTTTCCCCTCTACGTTTCCGTACCTCCATCTTTTATTTTATTAATTCAGGGTGCTCACAAAACAAGCTTTATTACATTGAGCATTAATTATAATTAATAATTTTAATAATCATTTTTTTATTTTTTTATTTTTTATTTTATTTATTTAGTCTGTGGAATTAATCCTTACAGACAATAATATTAAAATTTACATAATTTTTAAAAAATTTACATAATTTTTAAAAAATTTAAGCGAACTTTGTATTCAGAATTAAAATGATGCTACGTTTAATGCAATTAACGTTATTTTAAAAATCAATATAATTATAAAATTCATTAAAATCGTTGCACATTCTTATAATAAGATCCGCGTCAGCAGTTTTGACGGAAAAACGGAATATAAAGCGGATTGTAGTATCTTGTTGGACGTTGAGGGACATTAAACACCAGGTTACTGACAAAAAATTCAGAGTATACATCACCATTAAACAGCTTGAATAAAAACGTAACATTCATCATTTTTCTTCGGCTTTCCAAGGTAGGTAACTTGATGCGAGCCAGTCTGGTCGAATAGGATGGGAGTTCGGCCACAGGCCCCAAATAAAAACTACGCAAACAGAAGAGCAGAAATTGTTTTTGGACGGATTCAATCAATTGGACACGAACATTTTGTTGAGGATCCCAGACAATGGAACCATATTCTAGAATTGGCCTCACAAGGGCAGTATAAAGTTGCTTTGTGACATTCCGTTCGACGAATTCTTTGGCCCACCGTTTAATGAAAGAAAGTATGCCACGAGCTTTATTTACAGTCAAAGTAATATGTTGTATAAAAGTAAATTTGGCATCCAAAAGAACACCAAGATCATGAATTGTATCCACTAACTCCAACTTGTAGCAACCCAAAGAGTAGTAATCAGGATCACAAAACTTTCTAGAAAATCGAATGTGTTTGCATTTTTTCAGGGTAAACTCCATTAAATTCAAACAACACCATTCATAGAAGCTATCCAAATCCTGTTGAAGACATGTGTGATCAGAAAAATTATCGAAGCTATGAAAGATTTTCACATCATCAGCATACATTAAGACATTGGAATATTTTATCGCTAACGGTAGGTCATTAATGAAAAGAGAAAACAAAATTGGTCCAAGGTGGCTACCTTGGGGTACTCCGGAGCCAACAGTAATATTCTTAGATACTGCATTGTTGAATAAAACACGTTGTTTTCTGCTGTTCAGGTATGATTTAATCCAGTTCAAACAGTTTTTGGTAAATCCCATTAAATAAAACTTTTTAATAAGGAGACTATGATTAACTTTATCAAAGGCTTTGCTAAAGTCTGTGTATATAGCATCAGTATGTTGACCATTATTAAATCCCCGGTTAACTACAGTGGTAAGGTGTAACAGGTTTGTAGTGGTAGACCAACCTTTGCGGAAACCATGTTGAAACGGTGACAGTATAGAAGAGATTTTATGACATAGTTGTTCTGTTAAGCATTTCTCAAACAGTTTAGGTATTGTACTCAGTTTAGCAATTCCTCTGTAATTTGTCACAACTGACTTATTACCAGATTTAAATAGAGGTATAATATAGGAATCCTTCCAATGTTTAGGAAAGTACCCATATTTGATAGATACATTAAACATGATACATAAAGGAGTAGCCAAGGCATTATTACAATTAGTTAGTATGCAGCTGGGTACGCCATCAGGTCCATGATAAAATGAAGATTTGAGGCTTTTAAGACATTTTTTAATATCTGATGTAGTAAGGAGTGAAAAAAGATATAGATTGTTGTTAAGTCAGAGGAATTGGATAATTATCAGAATCATCATAGAGAGCATCAGAGTACGTAGTTGCAAAGAAGTCGGCAAACATGTCACTTATAACCAAATCATCGCTAGATTCTTTTGTTAAATATTTTATGACAGCTGGATATCCACTGCATTTCCTCTTTGAATTTACAAATTTATAAAAAGTTTTCGGATCACGTTTAAAATTTAGTTTCACGTTGTTTAGGTAGTCATTATATAAATTCATGTTGAGTAAATTATATTCAGCACGTACAATAGAATATTTACCATAATCACCAAGTGAACCAGATTTCTTATAATTTTTATATCGTTTGTTTTTTAAATTTTTAAGCCTGGATAATTGTTTAGAGCTCCACGGAGGGCCAGAGTGTTTACGTACAGTGTATTTTGGGATACATTCCTCCATATAATTTAAAATTGTTGCATAAAAAGTGTCGACCATTGCATCAATAGCATTTGGATCGCCATTGGAAACAGATAACAATTCTAGCCAGTTTGTATTAGACAGAAGAAAATTTAAATCATTATAATTAGCACGTTTAAAACAGAAAGTTTTTACGTTGTCTATTATTTTGCGATTAGACAGCAGTGGTAAATTACAGCTTATTTCAATAGTAGGATGATAACGGTCCTCAGGTTTAGTAATTGGATATGTACGTTTTAAAGAGCAGTCTGCAGGCGGCTCATTTACAAACACCAAATCAAGCAGTCTTCCAGTTTCGTTGTAAATATTATTTATTTGAAAAAGGCATAATTCCGATAAGAGTTCTAAAAATTCATCAATCCATTCATTTGATTTAATTGGGGCATAATAGAAGGAATCCGATAAAAATGTCCAAGAAATTAATGGTAAATTAAAATCACCAAAAACAAAAATTGAATCTTCAGGTTTTGCTCTTAAAACGACTGATTTTATAGATTTCAAATGTTCATCATATATTGATCTATCAGATTTTGGAGGAATATATGAACAAGTTATAAAAATATTTTTGCACTTCAGTTTTATTTGGACTGCTATAAATTCAATTTTATGAGAAGAAGAATATACAATTTCTTCAGATGAAAGAGTGCTGGAAACAGCAATCATAACACCGCCGCCAGTAGTTTCAGTTGCTCTATCGAGTCTATAAATGTGAAATGCATTACATAGTATCTCCGTGTTAAAGATTTTGTCATTCAACCAGGTTTCCGTAAATATAATCACATGTTGTTGAAAATCGAAACTTTCAATAAATAATTTAGACAATTTAGATTTTATTCCATTTACATTTTGATAGGTTAGGCACAGCTGATTATCAGAGTTAAAATTTAGTTTTTTTGATTATTTGGCATACCTGATGGCGTACGGGACGGAAGATGAGCGGCATTGTTAAACAGTTTGTTCTCATATTCACGAACTAACATCCCTACGGGAAATTTTAACAAACTGTCACCGAACTGGCCCCTTTATATGAAATAGACTGGTCACTTTTACATGGCGTTGTCATAGGAGGTGGAAATTGACCCCTTGTGACATGTCACAAGACAAATCGCAGGACAGGTCTCTGAACTTTGTTTTTTATGAGAGTTCAGTAACCTGTCCTAGGATTTGTCTTGTGACATGTCACAAGGGGTCAATTTCCACCTCCTATGACAACGCCATGTAAAAGTGACCAGTCTATTTCATATAAATGGGCCAGTTCGGTGGCAGTTTGTTAAAATTTCCCGTAGGGATATTACTAGGCCAAAAACTAGGATCAACAATTTTATCAAAAAGATTAATTAATTACAATAATTATTAATGCTTTAATTTAATATCAACGTTTCAAATGTCGTAAATAATAATTAAAAATTTATCATACGTAAATAGATACCACTATTTTACTACATAAGTCACAACAACGGAGTAATAATTAGGAAGATGACAAAGCAAACTGTGATACTTTTATATTGTTTTTGTTTTTTCTTTGGGATTTAAGATGTTTATTAACGCCCCTACTTGAAAACATGAAATTCTCATTGAGTTGAAGCTAACAAATATTTCTAGAAATTCCAAAAGGTCGTCCCTTAATTATTTTCTTAGGCCAGAATGAAATTCGGATAGGTACAAGCCTACAGCAAATTATTTGTCACAATTTTTAAAAAAATTTTGAGGTTTTAGCACATTTTTTTTAATAAAAAATTTATATTTTTTAAAAATTTTTGTAATTTTCTACTAATTTCGATTAATCGATTAGTCGTATGAAATTATTCGAATTATTCGTTATTCGAAATTTGGACATTTTAAATTATTCGAACAATTTTTGAGAAAAACTGTTCGATTAATCGAATAACGATTAATCGATTGAATACCCTACTCATCTGATTTCAAAAATATTTGTTCCAGTATTTAGAATAGTCCTTAAGGATGGACATAAGCTATATATCGATCCACTAAACTAATTAATAAAAAAGTTATGAGCAATAATATAAAAATATCCCAAAAAATAGGTCTAAGGCATGCTAACAACGTAGCGGTCTTTGCCCGCTAGTATATTATATTCATTTGTGCAATTTCGGGACATTTATCTGGTGTTATGCTCTCTATAATGTCTGTAATCCTTATTGCTTTTTTCCTGAGCTTTCTCTGATATATCTCCGAGTGGTACCAAATGATAATTAATAATATCTTTTCAATGATAAAGGATTTTATGAACTGTTGAAGACATATTTCTCCATTTGTATGTAGTGGTATAAATGTTTGCAGTTTCCTTTGCATATTCACCAAATTTTCTAGCATCAATTTGTTCATTGCATGCAATTCCTTAAATAATTATTTTAAATCTTGAAATCAGGTTCAAATCCACTGCTGTTATTTCAGACGCTCTTTCCTGTATTGCCGTCATTGGAATTGCCTGACCATTGTTTTGGCTGATCTGTGATCAATCCAAATTTGCGAAATTCATCTTGAATATGTTTTTTTTTAACTTCTTAAGTCCATTGTTTGCGTTGTACTGGTCGATGGCACCGAGTCTTCGAAATTCCTTCTCAATCGTAGTGGTACAAATGACACCATGAACAAATGTGTGTCCGAAGTATTTTCACATCAGACTTGCTTGTATTGTCTTTGTCCAGACGAACCATCGCACAATGGGTTGAACAGTCCCAAAACTGAGGATTAATTCAAAAGTTGAAGTTAGCATATTATAATAAATTTTTGTAACCGGTAACAGAAGATTAAATTCGTCATCAATATCTGTCAAAATCATTGTTCTACGTTGTTTACTTTTTTTGCTTCACTCTCTCAAGTTCAATAATTTTTGTTAATTTAGCTCGCAGTGGTAGAAAATAAAAAACGAAGTATTTCAAGTGTGATTTTTTGTTTTATTTTTCTAAACTTTAATTTTTTTTAAATAGAAGCATAAACTTCAGCTATTTGACTATTTTATTTATAAATTTTTGTTTAGATAAATGTAGCAGAAATATTTTTATAATTTTTTGAAAATTGTTCTAAAAATAGGGTATTTTTGAAATGCATGTGGAGTTTCAGAGTCCTATTGGGTGCGATCGGGCAAATCTGTTTACATAGTAATAAAATATGGAATTTCAGCTTGTGTATCCAAAAATTTGGGGTTGCAATAATCAGCAATTAATATAATATTTAAGTTTCTGTTCAGAATCTCTAGTTTAAAAAACACAAATGCTCAAAAACACAATAGAAAACATTTTTGTTTTAGTTTTTGGTTTGTCTTTATTTCGTTGCTGTTTGAAATTTTGATTTTGAGCGACTATATTTACAAAAGTTATGCAGATATTGTGAAAATCGCGAATTGTGCAAAATCTAGAGAAAATTACAGAAAATGCGTAAATTTGTGCACAATATGCCTAAACAATTTATTTACAGATATTTGGAAGCAAAATTACATACAAAATGCAGCACTTTGCATGTTGCTAAACATGTTCCTAAGTTTATACACATTTTCTCTTTATAATTACACACATTGTGCCTAAATTATCTATTTTTTTTTTTTTTTTTTTTTTTTTTTTTTTTTTTTTTTTTATAAAGAGAAGCAACACTCAGGAAATTCTTCCTATTAATTAACGTGTTACTTCCTTTGGAAAGGGGATAGAGAAGAAGTGAAAGGTAGTGAAAGATGAAGGGCTTCAAATATGGCAACACTGTAATTGCGCGAGATGTTAAATTTTTTAGAACAGTTGTTGCGCGCCATCTGATGGTGAGTTGGCGAACTTTGTTGAAGCTTTTTAGTTCATAGCCCTGTTATATTATTTTACTTCGGTGGGGTTAATTGCTATGGGAACACCGAAGGAGGACGCTGCGATATGTATGAGGGATAGAAAAAACTCATACATATTACTATTTTTCATAAATTGATGTTGCCTTGGTTGGGGCTCGAACCCGCAACCTCACGTGTAACAGTCCAACGCGCTAACCATTACACCACAGCGCCCACAGGCATAGGGCATAAAATGAGTAATACTACAGGATTTAAATGGTAACAGTAAATTTGTCAAAAGAACCATAAACAAAAAAGAAATACACAATAAATTGAGATATTTTTGGAACAAACTACCATTTTATTCATTTAAATTAATAATAATAAAAACTTCAGGGTTCCGGCCAATATATTGGTGTACAAGAAAGGGTAAGAAAACTAATTTAAGTTACACGTGAAGAAGCGATATTAAAACATTTATTTCTTGTAGATACCCTACGGGGAATGAGGAGTCAAATGCCCTCCAAGGACCTATCCCGTGACCGGTCAACCGAAGGCATATTACTAAATTAGTGAAAATATGAACCAAAGAGAATGAATTAATTTTCTAAGTATTTTCTGATTCGTTACCTTCACTGTTGCTTTTAAAAAACTTGACCATTACCGAAATAAAAAATAAAATTCGCGGCATTTTTTTAAAAATTTTGTTTTATTATTTTACTCTTTTATTTATTTTGAACTTTATTTTTTTTCCGATTTGCTTATTTTAGCTCTTATTTTAAATTTTTATAATTTTTTCTAAAAAATTTTAAGTTTTGTATTTTCAACGTTTTTTAATGTTAAAGTTGTTTTAGTTTTAACAATTGGTTTTTCATTTAATTTTCTTTTTAACTTAAGGGCAATTTTTAAAATTTTTATTTATATTATCATAGTTTTTGAGGTAATTTTCTAATTTTTAATTGATTTTTTAATTTAATTATGGCCAATACAAAAAACGAATCAACTGCCATTAAAGGACCTATCCCGTGACTGCTCAATCGGGAGCATACTGAAGGCACTTCCACTATATTTGTGTGTGTGTTAGGGTTGTTTTGTTTTCTATTTTTTTCTTTTCCATTTTTTTTATTTGCTTCTAGTGTTTGTTTTTTCTTTTTCTTTTTTATTTGAACAGAAACGAAAAATATATAACTTTACCATCAGCCAGCCATAACGCATAAGCAACATTAGCTCAGACGGTAGAGCGTTTGCCTTACAAGCAGGAGGTTGTGTTATCGAGCCCTACTTCGACGCCAAGTAGATTATTTTTAATTCTTAATTTTTTTATTAGTTTATTTGAAAAGCTATTTTTAGACACACCACCTTACTGTCACAAGGTCTCTAAAGTGTGGCAATTGGTCATTTCCAATGACAACGCCATGTTAAAGTGATATGTCTCTTTCAAACAAAAAGGCGGATCAACGACCGGTCTCCGCCCCCTTGGGACCTATCCTGCGTGTCATCTTGGACCGGTCCCTTTCCCCGTAGGTTATTAAAAGAAGATATAAAAATTCGTTAACTGGGATATTTGAAAAGGTTTCGCATATGTTGCACATAAGTTATATGTTTCAAATGTGTTTTTAATTTTGGACAAACATCAAGTTTTTATCTGCCTGCCACTATTTTATAATATTCCAAATAATTTTAGCAAGGAGTTATCTTCCCTAATGGAACTCAAATTACTAGACGAAAGGATATTTCAAAGTCTATCTGCAAAAAGTTGTCTTTTTGTTAAGCTATTAAGATCCTGATAGAAGAGATAAAAGAGCAGTTAAAAACGGGTTCGAAAATTTCAATCGGGCATGCTGTCAATATGAAACCTACACCATAGTACGACTTGGGCCATATTTCAGGAAGTGCATGAACTCTAGGAAGAGAATTTCGGTTATAACAAATATCAGCACAAAATGATAATGGTTCCGTGCAAGTAATAGTTTAAAATCGCTTTGGTTTGCAATTACCATCACCTTCTAATATTGAGCCAATTTTTGGTAAAATATTGAAGCTACTTCTGTCCACTCTAAGAAAAAATTACTTATAGCGAATACGGATGACTACAAAAACCACGACCTTTTAAAAAATATAAAAATTATTGCCACATTTACAAAAACCTACAACTTTTTTCACCTTTGCACAGTGGGAAAAATCACCAATCTAGCTTATAAAAAATCGTATCTCTTAAACTATTGATCTGCGAAGTTAGAAATGTATGGAGCGATTGTAGCGAATAGAGTCTTCTTTAAATATATTGTATTTGTAGACGCCCTGTTTAATTACAGGGTGCATCAAAAGGAAGGTTTTAGTGGAAATTGCACTGAAATTTAGTATCTCTTTAAAATTGGTATGAAAATTTTCCGAAAGTATTGCCCTATATTGCATTTATGTAATTTGATAGATTTAATCATTCACCGATAGGGGTTGCTGTTAATATATTTAGTAACATTTCAAATACGATGTAGCTCCGAAGAGCAATGTATTTAGTTACACAAAATAAATTAAAATTTTTTGTTAAACAAAACACAATTAAAAACCTTTTTATATGTACATTAAATCACAGAAATAGTATTTTGCAATACATATTTCTATCAAAAATTACTGTCATCAAATATGGATATGAGTTAAACTTTAAAAAATACTTGCATATTAGTTTTTTAATTTTATTTTATCGGGATATACATTAATTGCATCAAAGGAATTAAATATGCTAAAAATCCCAAACGTATTTATTTATTTCCTTAGGCAAGAATGAAATCCGGATAGGGACATGCCTGCAGCGGATTATTTTTCACAATTTGTTAAATACGTTTGGGATTTTTAGCATATTTAATTCCTTTGATGCAATTAATGTATATCCCGATAAAATAAAATTAAAAAACTAATATGCAAGTGCTTGTGCAAATTTAAATGTTACTGACACTTTAGAAAACATTGTTCTCTATTGTTGTTTCTACATGAATGGATGTCACTACATTGCTAGATCTGTCAAAAAACAGAGTAGTACATTGGAAGATGACAAAGCAAATTGTGGAAAATTTTCTGTTGTTGTTTTTGTTTTTTGTTTGATATTTTAAATGTTTAATAACGCTCCTAGACGAGAACAAAAAATTCTCATGGAGTTTGTAATTTAACTTAACAAATATTTCCAGAAATTCTAAAAACGTCGTCCCCTGACGATTTCCTTAGGCAAGAATGAAATCCGGATAGGGACATGCCTGCAGCGGATTATTTTTCACAATTTGTTAAATACGTTTGGGATTTTTAGCATATTTAATTCCTTTGATGATTTAAAAAATAAACTTTTCGTATTTTTAATAAATAAATATATACAATTTTATTTATTCGTAACAAAAAAAGGATCAAACCTTCTTTTTTTAAAATTAGAGAAAACAACATTTAAGTTGACATTATAAATGAAACTAATATACTAAGTTTTAATTCATTCATTATTATTTTTATTTATTTAAAGATCAACAAAAAAATCTGCTAATATTATCAAAATATATATAATACAAATTAAGAAAAAAAAAAATATTGCATAAAAACAAATTCAAACTTATATTTATTTAATTTTTATTTTTTAAACTAAATAAATTACATTCAACAATAAATAAAACTTAAAAAAATAATACTTAAAGTAATTGTTCCATGAAAAAAAAATATTGCAAATTATTCGCTTTCAGAGCCTGAGTCCTGGGCTTCTTCGCATTGATCGGGAATCATTGGGTCACAAAGCAGCTCACGAACTTCGCTGGAAAGAGGCTCCAAGGCTCGATAGTTGATGGATGACTTTTTTGATATTGATGAAATATAAGGATCCGATGAATAAAGCAGTGTATTGAGTAAATCTTGCATAGTTTTCTCACGCGTCATTTTTCGAGTGTGGAATTCCCGGTAATTACGGAAATCTTTATTTCTGCATTCCATTGCTTCTTCCGAAAGCATTCCAATTGGCAAACACGCGTATTTGATAACATCAGCCCCATGCATTAAAATTTTATTTACGCTAGATGGCATGTTATACCAGGGGTATAAATCCACGTACAATTTGGATGTACTTTCAGTCATTATTTTAAAGCAATCTGTATTTATTGCGTAACCACATGCCATTGTTTTTAATATAACACCCAAATTACTTATTAATTTTTCGTCGACTCCTGTAATTGATGATGCCAAGCCAGGGTTTTTGAAGAACATCCTAGCCGTATTGCCGTCATTGGTTGTTCCAAACCCTGGCTTTGGTATATCTACAATAAATCATCAATAATTTTTTTTTCTTTGTGCAACGGCTAATTTATCGTCATCGCCTCTTATTTGCCATTTTTTTGTGTCAATCCTATAGGCTATGTGCAAAATACACTCAAAACATACAAGGATTCATTTGGCTTTAAATCTTTAATCTTATTTAAATCATTCATGATTTTTGGAGTAGCTCCGCATATTCCACATGATTGTGTTGATGTTTCTGCGATTGCACTAAATGCCTTACCATCAATCATGGTAAGACAGAATTTATGATCCACGTTCAAATCTAAGTCTGTAACTTTTGTTTCTATTATACTTTCAATTTGATGTTTTATTTTATTTACTTCATTTTTTATAAGATCAATTGTTTCTTTTTCAAATGTTAATTTAATCGGCCGACAGAATCGGGTTGATGACGGTCGAGGATTTTGCCACAAAATATTATCTTTATCTTTAAGTTGCAATGAGACTAAGCAAATTGCGAATAAATTCTCATCAGACTTACCTTCTGGACATTTTTGCTTATATGTGGAGTGTCCACTACTTCCATCACAACCCCATTTGTATATCATTGTAATATTTTTTGACGATGACATATTTCTCGATTTCATAATTACGTCTTTTTGGTATTCTACGATTCTGCTAGCTGTGTGGTCCACTAGAGCTTGAAGACTGACTTCTGCAGAAAAGTTTGTAACATATATTGAGGAGTCTTTGGGATAACATTTTTTTTTTGCCTCACGAATTACATTGTATGGTGGATAAATGTTTGCATTACGACTTTTAGCTCCTGATTGCGTTAGCATATACGAACTTTTAGTATAGTCTCCGTCTATATATGTATAGCGCTAAGGCTTCGTCAGGTGTATATGGTATGCAAGTTTTATCAGGAATGGAGAGGGCTCTTTTAATTTTGGATGCCCTTCCTGGAGATTTTTGTATATCTTTTATTAAACCTGCAGCATCCCGTTTACCAGATTCGTAAAGACTTACACTGGTAGCGAAAATCAATTCCTCTTTACTTGTAGTTTTTACAAGATCAGCCACCTTCAGTTTTTTAGATACGTCGCTTGATTCTGTGAAGGCTTTAGATGGACGTCCTCGTTATTGTGAAGGACCCGGTATATCGTCATTTTCAAGACAAGACAAAACAATGTTTGTGTTTAACCATTCCTTGTGATTTCGTTCAAAAACTTGTGTTGTTCGTTTGCATTCGCTCCATTTTTTGGTGAATCTGCTACACAACAATTTTAAGGTTTTTTCAAGTTTTTTACACTTTTCAATTCCTTTATCATTGACTAGTCCAAGCTTCGAAAAAACGTGACTAATCACAAAAATCATCTTTTGTGAACTTGGATTGGCATTTCGCCAAACTTCAAAACATTCTTTATAAGTAATTTGCATTTTCAAAAAAACTGTAGCTTTAAGCTTAGTGAAACGCAACTTATAAAGAAATATTAATTAAATTTCCGATATTTCCTTTCCCGTATATTGCAATTGTATAAAAAGGAAAAATGCATTTATGTGAAAGCACTTGAATATCGCCCACAAGTAATATTTGTTTAAACAAGCCCTTAAAACTCTACTTTGTGGCGGTTTGTGGCACCCAAATTTTTCTCCAGACTTACCTCATTAGGTCTAGTTTCAAATTCAAAAATTAGTTTGGCGGTACTTAGCGGTCCTTTTTTCTAATCTCTTTTCACATTAAGGAATTTTGACAAAAATATACATTTATGTACTTACTCGCAAGGGGTATTACTAAAATCATTTTCTATACAATACATCGTGCCCACGTACTCTTTTGGACTTGTTTTATCAAAAAAAAAAAAAAAATATAGGTTCAATAGCGCAATAAAACTTTTCATAATACATTGGGGGAAACGTGAAACCAAAATCACTCATGAACGTGCTACTTATCCATTGCATACATTTACAGCCCTGTATTTTCATAACTAACATATAAATCGAAAAATGTTGAATGCAGTTTTAAGTATCAACTATCATTGAATTATATGCTATAGGTTTATAAATTTGTAAAAAAAAAAAAAATATTTTTTATAATCTAGATTGGTCATTTTTCCCACAGTGCTTTGGTTTAAAAAGTCAGAAAATAATTAGAATTTATTATATAAACCGTTAAATATCTGCTCTCTTTTAAACACACAAAATTTAAAAATAAATATTTGCTAAAAAATTGGGTGGATGTTATAAGAAATTCGGCAAAAACTTATAGGAAATGTTTATTTGATTTTATATGAGGCTAAAACTAACACATTACTTTTCGTATGCACGTTAACTTGATAAGTATCCACGTTGAACACTCAACGTGGATAATTATCAATATTGAAAACATAACGTTTACACATCAAAATAACTTCTTCGCGTTACGTACTAAAAAGTTTTGCTGGCATACTTTCGATTATACCGCAACTAACATACACTCATAAAAAAAAGTCCGTACAAATAGGTCAAAATTGTGCTGACGCAAATACATGTACTATTTCCTGTTATTTTAGCAGAATTTTTACCTATTTGTACGGACTTTTTTACAGAAAAATTAGTTCAATTTAATCAGAACGTGTTTAACAGACTTTTGTACTAACTTTTTGTTATTAGTGCATTAAAAATGTTAAGGGTCATATGCATAATCACTTTTTAAATCCATAAATGGCTTATAAAAAATATTTTATAAGGTTTTCAAATTATTATGCACTCTAAAAAATGCATGTAATATTATTATAATAAAGGGTGCAAAGTT
Source organism: Leucophora obtusa (assembly GCA_949987735.1). Classification (NCBI taxonomy): domain Eukaryota; kingdom Metazoa; phylum Arthropoda; class Insecta; order Diptera; family Anthomyiidae; genus Leucophora; species Leucophora obtusa. The sequence goes on from OX465298.1 coordinate 199,863,517, forward strand.
TCATGTAAAATTACAGAAAATGCGTAAGTTTAAGCACAATATGCTTGAAAATTTTATTTACATACTTTTGTCTACACATTTACATACTTAATATAGTAATTTGTTTGTTGAGGATTATGTTTATACGTTTATAAGCATAAATTCTTTATAAATACACACATTGTGCCTAAAATTATATATTATGCATAAAATGCGTAACTATACGTACTTTAATAAGCAATATCTAGAATGTCAAAATATAAATTAAAAATAAAAAACCAAACAAATTTTTAAAGCATTTTAACTAATTAGCAAATTTTCCGGCTTATAACTATCAAACAATAAATTTAAACATCAAAAGCTACTAATAGAACATGAAAACCTTTAATTCTAAATGCAGAACTGGATGAAAACAATATTGGTATTGAAATTAAAAGTGGGTAGATGCAGTTATGCAACTAAAATTTCTATTCAAATGTTATAATAATTTTGGGTGTGTATTTTGCAGTTATTGAATAAAAACGCGGATATAAGTATTGAATAGATATTTATAAAACGTATTTCTTGCTCGTTTCTGGAAAAGCTTACAACGGTAGTCCCTATATTAAGCGTACGAAAGTTAAATAGGTTTGCATTCCACGAATTTTAAAAACAATACAAAGGAAAAAATTTGTTTTTGCTATTGACTACAAACTCAGCAATTAAAGTTAAACCCATTAGAATTCCGTTAATATGAAGATTGCGACAAGTGCCGATTGTTTACAAATTAGGATATGGTTTAAATTTGCTGCTAAATATCATCCATATATATTTATGGATAAAGTGGATTTTTCAAATAGTGAAATTTTCAAAGAAAGCACAGCAGTACTGGAACGGCTCAGAAAATCAAACGTTTAGAGTAAACTTATTGTATCTTCCAAAAGCTAAAGCTTTATACTCTTTAGTAAATACTTAGCTCTTAAAAACATTTTTAAGGACATCTTTTATCCAAGGGGAAAATTCTTCTAAAAACTATCTAGATATCGTCGGCTTGCCTGCAAGTAGTGCTATGTGCTTTTTTACAGGTTTTCAGGAGATCGGAAAAACTGATTTATATTATCCTTTAAAGATATTTTGTTGACATCGTAAAAAAACACTTTATGGTAGAAAAAATTAATTAAAACACACTATAAGCGATTGACATTCTGCAAACGAAAGTAATGATTGAAAAATTTTTAATTTTGGAGAAAAAATTTCCGCGATTTTTTCTTTGCAAACTAAGCACCAAACTTTGGCGTATGAAATTGGTATTATGGTCCCTAGATGATAATCGCGGAACGCGAAAAAAAAATTGTGTAAAAAATTTGCAAAAAGGAAAATTTTTGAATCAATATATTTGTTTGCAGAATGTAAACTTCTGATTAAGTTTTTTAATTCATTTTTTGTACCATAAAGGCTTTTTTCGCGTTCCGCGATTATCTTTCAGTTTTTTAAGTATGTTTTCTTATTTTAATTCATAATCTAGGGACTATAGTACCAATTTCATACACCAAGGATTGCTGCTTAGTTGTCAAAAAAAAATCGCGAAATTTTTTTTTCCAAAATGGAAAATTTTTCCATAATTATATTTGTTTGCAGAATTTTAATCGCTGATTGTGTGCTTTAATTAATTTTTTCTACCATAAAATTTTTTTTCGCGTTCCGCCATTATTTTGCGGGAACTTGGGAAAATCGATAAAAATGAGAAAAACATTAAAATTTGAAACTTTAAATGCGTTCTTCTCAAAACTTCATTTTCACACACTAGGTCCCTTTTTTCGGAGAAGGTCACATATGGGGACTATAATACCCATTTCATACGACAAAATTTGGTGGCTAGTTGCAAAAAAAAATAAGAAATTTGCAAAAAGGAAAATTTTTGCATCATTATATTCGCTTGCAGAATGTTAATCGCTGATTGAGTTTTTTAATTAATTTTTTCTACCATAAAGCATTTTTTCGCGTTTCGCCATTATTTTGCAATTTGTTAAGTGCGTTTTTCCTTTAATTTATATTCTATTATTATTTTTTTTAACACGGCTAGCTAGCCAAATTGTTGCTAAACTCTGAGAAAGAGTCGAAAAGGCTCTTGCTAAAATTGATAAATGAGCGAGCCCAAAAATGTTGGCAAGCTCATTCGAATGAGCGAGCCAAAAATCCTGGCGAAAATACAACTTATTATTTTATTTAATTAATATATTAGTTACTTTGTTATTTTATTGTTTTTAATTGTTTCAAATATACATTTGCAATTTGTAATAAAATATCTTTAAAAATACATTTATTGCTTTTAAATCCTTTAAATGGCAGTGGGAATCATTTGGGTTGTTTAATATAAAGCACCAGGAATGTATATATACATATTTTACGTGTGGTTGTAAGCATTTTGTCTGTATCTCTACATATTTTTGAATACTATTTTAAGCACAAACTCTGTAATTTTACATGAAATTCGCATGTTCCTAAACATTTTTAAGAACATAAATAGGTATGATTACATACTTTATGCCTAATTAATGTACACACAATGTATGTAAATATTTTAATTTAGGCACAAAAATGTATTTTTACTGAAATTATAGTAGGAGAAAAAATACCTACTATAAATGGGGTAAAGTTACATGAATTTTTATTAGAGTGTGCCCAAGCGTTTAACTCTTTATATTTTTTTATACTTTAATCTCTTCCACGTATATTTGCTATAATAAGAGCTATTATTTTATTTAATTAACTTACATAAATTCTTTTATTTTTATTAAATGTTAAAAAATTTACATTTGCAATTTTTAATAAAACATCCTTTAAAAATATATTTGTTTTTTAATCCTTCAAATGGAATCATTTGGGTTGTTTAATGTAAAGCACCAAGAATGTATATATACATCCTTACGTGTGGTTGCAAGCATTTTATCTGTATCTTTACATATTTTTGAATGCTATTTTAAACACAAACTCTGTAATTTTACATAAAATTCGTATGTTCCTAAACATTTTTTAAGCACATAAATAGGTATGATTACATACTTTATGCCTAATTAATGTACACACAATCTATGTAAATATTTGAATTTAGGCACAAAAATGTATTTTTACTGAAATTATAGTAGGAGAAAATATACCTACTATAAATGGGATAAAGTTACATGAATTTTTATTAGAGTGTACGCGAGAAAATAGTATTTTACTTTCGAATATAGTTGGGCAAGTGAGTAAATTTTGACTCATACTCACGAGAGAAAAATTCTACTCACGCACTATCACTCACGAACATTTTATTTAGACTCACGCTCACGTAAGTAAATAAAGATTTTATACTCACGCGTGATTATCGTGAATCACGAAATCGGGATGATGAAGTTGATAATCATGAAAAAGTTAATGATGATAATTAAAAAACTAATGATGTTATTAAAATTGAACACAATTAAACCTTCTATAAAGAGAATTAAAGTTGATTTTAAATATTTTTAATTATAATTTTTGCTTAACTGAACTAAAGTCGTTGTAAATGTGCGTGGTAGTACACCCAGAAAAGGGATTCGTTGTGATAACCGAATTTGTTGCCAATCGAATTGTGGCGGTTGCGACAACTATCTTTAAATTTAATAATGTATCGATCCGTACAACTGAAAGTTTCGGTGGTAAAAAGTTAATTATTCAGTTATGAATACTATTTTTTTCAAAATTCAGTTCAGTAGCTACAATCGAACTTCAAAATATGCTAAACCATTTAGAAATAAAAAAATTGTTTTATCGTTTTTGATGTTTATTCAAATATTATTAAAACAAAAAATGCAATATTTAATACACAAATATCTCTTAAATATTAGTTTCGGAAAAATCTGTGAATTCTTTTTAGAGCAAATGACTCAAACTAAGAGTTCCTTCAAAGCAAATGTCACAGGATCTAAGTTTTAAAAATAGCAGGACCATAGTGTTTTTTTTTTTCACAGAAATATTATTGACGAAACAAATAGACTCGGAGTTCTTTAATTGCATTAAATCGCGACAAGCAATTCACACTCCGAGAACAAATCTTGAATTCTGCGAACAATCATGCGTATAAAAAAAAGACACACACAGCTGCAACCCTTTTTGTTGGTAAATTCTGGGATTCTGTTCTTTCTTGATTGTTTTTGGCCTGAAAGGAAAGACCAAAAAATCAGTATTAATGATAATACTTTGGAAATTTTATTGACAGACATGAAACACAATGTAACTCACATAAATAATTTTGATTGCATGGCTTTTAGTTTTATTTTTTTTTCAGTTTTTAAATAATTTAATTTATTTTCTTTATTCGGCGAAGAAACTATATTAAATTATAAATATTTTTTTTACTAATTTCCAAAATGACATTTAATTAGTAGGGAACACTAAAATATTTTTCGTTACTCTTGATTTGTAGTTTTTATGACTAATTCTAAGTTTTGTTACGGTGGAGTTTAACGATTATTCCCATAACTAACTTTTTGATCCAGTATTGGTTGATTTCACCAATTATTAGAAATTACGACCTTTGCTTGATAGTATTACATAATTATCAAATATAATACTAGATTAGTGTTTTCAATAAAGAAAATTATGTAGCTAAAATTAAATTTTTGGTTAATCGAATGATTTTTTATATTTCTAACCGAATTCCAACTAATTAATTTTCTGTGTGTATATTTCGATAAAACAAAACTAAATCTTTACCAAATTGTGGAAATTGTGATTTGGTTCTTTTTTCAGAAAAATAAAAAATGAATCCCAATTTTTTTTTCTAAAATGGTAGTTTTTTATGATCATTCATCAGTAAAAAATAATAATATTTTTCCCTGATTTTTTTGTGTTAAATTTGTACACCCGATTAAAAAAAATTGATATGGGGCTTTATACAGTCATATGTAATTTAACATGAGTCTTTATACAATTTTATCCGAGAAATGGGCCCATATAATTTCATAAGTTTGCATCAATTCAGTTATAATTTGATAATATCAGATTTGAATGTATCCGAATAATGGCGCGATATAATGTGATCACACTTTATATAGTGCTATAAAATTATAGCTGAAATGGGACAAACTTTAGAAAATCAAAGTGCACTATATGCACTGAAATCCTAAACGTTTACAGAAATAACTACCTGAGAGTTTGTCAGATCTAAAACTTCATGAAAGGTATTAAACTTTTTTGGATTTTCACAAAAGGACATTTTAAAGGAAAGGACAAACACCTTTACTGTTGCTTTAAACTGTTTGTATAAATTTTTTAACAATTTCTTTCCATTGCAAATTTTATTTTTAACAGCCTCTGATAAAATTACCTTAGAATAAATCCTTTCGTCTAAAGAAAATTAAATAAAAAAAAACTTTGAATCGATTGTTTGAGATTTTTTAACTCATTTCGACTTAGGTTGTTTTAGAAAAGGAAGTTTTAAATTTTAACGAAATTCAAGAACTTAAGAAAAATAATTAGTTCCGTCAAAATGATTTAAGAATTCAATTCTCCTTACAACATTGATTGCAGAAATACAAAAAATAAATGTTAGAATTTATTGCTATCTTTTTAAAATTGCGCACGAAAAATAGACTATAGTGAAAATTCCTAATGCTGCAAATAAAATAATTTCTTTTGTCAAACGGAAATTAATAAAATTTAGAAAAAAACTGATTTTAGAGGTTTTACATATTTTAGTGTATAAATGTAGAAACAAAAGTCCTTAGATATGATTACATACGAAGGGAGACAGAAAATTTGTCTAGTGTTTGATGTAATATAAAATTATATCCAAAAGGCGACTGACAAATTTTTTAGTGTGACTCTGAATAGGGTATATATAATTCTATCCAAAACGAAATCGTCTTTTTAGAAAAATCATATCATATAAAAACATATTATTTCGGATTATATAATAGGCATCATATGCCTTAATGATGCACGACCTCATTTAGTAAAATCATCATGAAGGCATATGATGCCAATAAAATATCTTAAAAGTGGATTTTGTAACAGTTTTTTCGCTCTCCTGAAAATCTATTAAGAAACACATGTGACATTTTGCAGGCCGGTCGACGATATATAACGTAATATAAAATTGGATTATCCGTATCTAATTATAAATGCAATATACAATTATATACTGATCGATATGTAATAAGATGCAACTAAATATGACACCATATTACAATTTTTTGAGATAAAAAAATTATATATGGATACTAGACCTGGCGTAGCTAATATGGGGTTTTTTATATTTTGGAATTTTGATTGTGGGTAGCGATGAAAATATGCGATTTGATGCCAAAATTGATGTAGCAAATTTTCAGGTTGATCAGATGGTGCCAACCCGTGCCACAATGAGGTCAAAGGTAAAAATTTTAAATACTCTATTTTTTTTGCATTTTATAATTTTTTTTATTAAGAAATACCAAAAATAAAACTTCTTTAAATTAGAATATCATTTATAACTTGTAAATTAGTTAATAGTAGTATTAATGCTTAAGTATATAATGGCACCAGAAGCAAAAACAAATATATGTATGCGTTATAGTTTTTATTTAAGCTCTCAGTTGTAAAAATGTATGGTGTTTCTGCTATTATAGTAATAAAAAAATATTTATAGAATTCAAAATATGCTTACAATATATAAAGTTACCTGAAATGGAAGAAGGTGTAAGTTTTTGAATGATTATGGTGCACGACATTAAACTACGTGTCCTCACAATTTTTTTGCTTTCTGATATCAAAAATAAAGATTTTATAAGCGAAATTGTAAACAACCAACTTTTCGCTCTTCTTCTTAATTTGGTTTTACTGTAGAAAATTTTAATTTTTTTTCATTGATTATGAAGCACATACTTAAGCTTCCTTTCTCCGCAAAATTATAGCCTTCTACAATAAAAAGTTTTGATTTCATTACTTAATTTCGTAAAATGTCGGCAAGTTTTTTTTTTTGCTTTTCTTGTAAAATAATGAATATGTTTGTTACGCCCTTTTGCATTTCAGGTAACGATATGTATTTCTACCAACAACTATTATTGAAAAAACGGTAAATTTTTTTTTCGTCGCTGTTTTTTAAACATCCTCAATATTCCTAGCTTTGAGCTGTCGTCAACTGCATTTTTGTCTAAAAGTACCGTTTTTTCCGCTCTGCTACTGAGCACATAGCAATGCTGTTGATATGAATATGTAAAATTTTGTCATTGCGAATTTAAATATTGTTGAGAAAAGTGAAGTTTATTGTAAAATAAAATATTGTGTAACTTTACGTAATTCCATGGCTCAGAAGAAAAATTTATCTTTGGAACGGCTTCGATCTGCTGACACAAATGTGTACTTGATTGGTAAATGTGTACCTAAAATAGTTGGTGTGAAATTACCATCAAAGCAGCAAGTGCTTCAGTGTTTTTTTTATAATGTGCGTTGTGAAAAGAAAACAGTTACCCGAGTAAAAAATATTGATCTCGCGCAAAATCTAATCATATCCAATTTGATATTGTTTAAGATCTGCTGTAATATCTAGCTGATCCAATTAGATCTCAAAATTGGGTGTATCCAATCATATCGTATTAGATCCCATTGTATATATGGGGATAAACTAAGATCAAGTTATATCTCAAAATTGGGAGGTCCAATGATATCTTTGGGAATAATCCTAGATCTATTTTGATCCGAAAATTGGCGGATCCAGCTATATATTTGGGGATATTTTTAGATCTAATTTGATCCGAAAAATGGCGGATCCAATTAGATCCACCTATATATTTGTGGATAAACTTATATCTAATTTGATCTCAATTTTGGCAGATCGAATTAGATCCAGCAATATATTTGTGGATAAACTTAGATCTAATTTGATCCGAAAAAGTGGCAGATCGAATTAGATCTAGCAATATATTTGGGGATAAACTTAGATCTAATTTGATCCGAAAAATGGCACATTGAATTAGATCCAGCAATATATTTGTGGATAAACTTAGATATAAATTGATCTGAAAAATGGCAGATCAAATTAGATCCAGCAATATATTTGTGGATAGACCTGGATATAAATTGAATAGAAAATTGGCAGATCAAATTAGATCCAGCAATATATTTTGGGATTTAGTAAGACCTAAATTGATTCGAAAAATGGCAGATCTAATTAGATCCAACTATATATTTGTGGATGAACTTAGATCTAATTTGATACGAAAAATGACAGATCGTATTAGATCCAGTAATATATTTAGGGATAAACTTGGATCTAACTTTATCAGAAAAATGCCTGATCGAATTAGATCCAGCAATATATTTGGGGATTAACTTAGATCTAAATTTATCCGAAAAATGGCAGATCCAATTAGATCCAGCAATATATTTGTGGATAAACCTGGATATAAATTGAATAGAAAATTGGCAGATCAAATTAGATCCAGCAATATATTTTGGGATTTAGTAAGACCTAATTTGATCCGAAAAATGGCAGATCTAATTAGATCCAGCTATATATTTGTGGATGAACTTAGATCTAATTTAATACGAAAAATGACAGATCGTATTAGATCCAGTAATATATTTAGGGATAAACTTGGATCTAACTTTATCAGAAAAATGCCTGATCGAATTAGATCCAGCAATATATTTGGGGATAAACTTGGATATAAATTGATCCGAACATTGCAGATCAAATTAGATCCAGCAATATATTTGGGGATAAACTTGGATCTAAATTTATCAGAAAAATGGCAGATCGAATTAGATCCAGCAATATATATGGGGATAAACTTGGATCTAAATTTAACCGAAAAATGGCAGATCGAATTAGATCCAGCAATATATTTGGGGATAAACTTGGATCTAAATTTATCAGAAAAATGGCAGATCGAATTAGATCCAGCAATATATATGGAGATAAACTTGGATCTAAATTTATACGAAAAAGTAGATCTAGGTATATGTGACCTTCTCCGAGAAAAGGGACCTGGTGTGTCAAAAAACGGGTTTGGACTTAAGAGTGGATTCTGGTACCTAAAAGGGTGTAGAATAAGATGAAATGAGTTGAGGCACCTAACCATACCAAATCGCATCTCCCAACTGAAGGTGTGTTTAAAGTGATAATGCGTTATGAAACTTTAAATGCCTTCTTCTCAAAACTTAATTTTCACACACTAGGTCCCTTTTCTCGGAGAAGGTCACATATATATTTTAGGATTAAGTTGTATCTAACTTTATCTGGAAAACGGCAGATCGAATAAGATCGAGGATTATATTTGGGGATTACTTAAGATCTAAATTTATGAAAAAAAACAACAGATGAAATTAGATCCAGTAATATATTTCGGGATTGCGTAAGATCTTAACTTTTTCAATAAGTTGCAGATCGAATTGAATCCAGTGATATATTTAGTGATTTGGTAAAATCTTAATTTTTTCCATAAATTGCAGATCGAATTAGATCCAGCAATTTATTTAGGTATTAAAATGGCAGATAGAATTAGAAACAGCAATATATTTGGGGATTGACATCTAAAACTATCCATAAAAATGACAGATAAAATTAGATGCCGCATTATATTTGGTACTACGTAAGATCTCCATTTATTTGGGATTAAATAAGATCCCAGACAGATATTGACGACAGTTCAAAAACTAATACACTGGCAGAGCACTGATTTTATAAAAATTACAATATTTTGTTAAAATAAGGTTTAAACTCAGAAGGTCTCGAGTTCGATATGCATTTTTTTTACAAAATGAATTTTTTTTTATAAAATTAAAATTTTTTTTTTCTATAAATTTTTTTATAAAATTATATATTTACTTTTTTATTAAATTGAAATCTTTGAATAAAATAATTTTATTTACATCTTTTTAACGCTCTACACCATTTCAATTGTATTAATTGTTTTTAAGATTTATTAATTGTATTTCAGAAATAATCAATTGAATTTTAGTTTTATCAATTGTATTTCAGAACTTATCAATTATTTTTCAGATTTATGAATTGTATTTCAGAACTAGTCAATTGAAGTTCAGTTTTATCAATTCTGTTTCAGAAATTATTAATTGTATTTCCGAAATTAGCAAACTGTATTTCAGAAATTATCAATTGTATTTCAGAAATTATGAAATGTAATTTAGAAATTTTTCTCTATTAACTATGATAAACAATCAACAAGTTTTGAAATAGATTTGATTATTTCTGAAATACAATTAATAATTTCTGAAATACATTCCATAATTTCTGAAATACATTTAAAATTTGTGAAATGCAATTAATAGCTTCTGAAATACAGTTAATATTGTAGTTGAGTTACCATTTATGACCATATATTGTTTAAATGGCACCATATATGACAATATACTGTTTAAATGACAATATACTGTAAAAATAATATGGAGCTTTATATGGTAATATATAACTTAGAGTCATCCATGTACCATTTGATCCGAAAAATGGCCCGATAAAATTGTATCAGTTGTTTATCAGTTTTTAACTTATTGTATCAGTTTAGATCTGACCTGATTAAATTATGTGTTAATCAGATGAAATTGTATCAGATTTTTGACCTGATACAATTTTATTGGTTTATATTACATGGTATCAGTTTAGGTCCAAATAGATATATTTGTATACAAAATTATATAGTTATATCCCAATTTTGACCTGATATCAGTTTAAAACTTTAATACAATTGTATAAGGTAAATGTCGGATACAATTATATTTTATTTATATAAAATGGAACCAATTACGATCAAACCTGACACCATTACATATAAACCGATAAAATTGCATCAAGTCAAAAATCGGATACAATTTCATCTGATTAACACATAATTTAATCAGGTCTGATCTAATCTGATACAATTAGATAAAAATTTATAAACAATCGAAAAAAATATATCGGGCCATTCTTCGGATGAAACTGTATATTTATACAGATATAACTTAATCACATATATGACTATATGTAACTATTTTTATTCGGGTTGTTTAAATGATACGATATATCAAAGTATATGGTACTATATATGGTAGCATATATTATCATATCTGGAACTGTATTAAAAATGTTGTTGAAATGGCACCATATATCATAATGTATGGTTTAAATGTCACCACATATGGTAATATATTGTTTAAATGATACCATATATCAATATATATTGCACCATATATAGTAGCATATATTATTATATCTGAAACTGTATTAAAAATTTTGTTCATGAGGTCCCATATATGAGCATATATTGTTGAAATGGCACCATATATGATAATATATGGTTTAAATGGCACCATATATAGTAATATATTACTTAAATAACACCATGTATAAATATATGTGCCACTATATATAGTATCATATATTATCATATCTGAAACTGTATTAAAAATTTTGATCATGAGGTACCATATATGGCCATATATTGTTTAAATGGCACCATATATAATAATATATGGTTTAAATGGTACCATATATGATAATATATGGTTTGAATGACACCATATATGATAATATATGGTTTGAATGTCACCGTATATGATAATATATTGCTTAAATAGCACCATATATAAATATATATCGCACTATATATAGTAGCATATATTATCATATCTGGAACTGAATTAAAGATTTTGTTAATGAGGTACCATATATGACCATATATTGTTTAAATGGCACCATATATGATAATATCTAGTTTAACTGTCACCATATATAATTATATATTTTTTAAATGATACCATGTATAATTATATATTGCTAAAATGCCACCATATATATTAAGATATAGTTCTATATATAACTATATATGCAATAAGATCAACCATGTCATGTAATATATAATTATATATGCCATATCTAATATTATGAAGGCCGATATCTAATTAGATGAAATAATATATGGCATAATATAAGGAAAAATTTTGTGAAAAAACGTCATATATAATTATATATGGATATACATACCGACATGTATAATTATATATTGTAATATATGCCATATATGATTATATATAATTTTTTTTACTCGGGTAAAGAAAGTGCAAGATTAGTGTTAAATGAAATATTGCCTTTTTGCGAAAAAGCTAGAATCCCAACGCCAGATTCAAGAACATGTGCTGCAAAAGTCATTAAACTTTATGAAGAGTGGAGAACAGTCCCAAAAGTATGTAAATCCCCTTTCCCAAGTCATCGCAAAAAAGAAAATTACTTTAAGGAAAATTTAAACAATTTATTTGACATCGCCCACGTTGACGCTCTGAAGCTTATAAGTATACAGGAAGATAGAGACTTCTTAATAAAGCAGCGAGAAAATGGGCGTGTTGGTAGCATAACTTGTGTCGATCAAAATGTCACAAATAAAGAAAAAAGAAAGGCACAAAGATTGGAAGATGAAAAACGTCGAAAAGAAAATTATGAAAATAGAAAAAGCACTTCAGGTAATTATTATGTAATATTTGGAAGCAAAGTGTCAATTTTTTTTTGCTGTTCACTTAATTTCATGTGTAGATTTGACTATGGAACATGTTGAATTTGAGAGTGATGAATCGGGAGATGATGTGCAGGCGATGGATGTAGAACAGACTGACAACATTCCAAGTTGCTCCAGTAAGCCAATTCGAAAACGTGGAAAAAAGAATTTTATTGACGACAGAATGCTGGCTTGTATGGATGCTGGCAATATGTCATCTCCATTAGATATACACTTTATCACTGCAACTGCCAAAGCGTTGGGTCACAATACTGAGGATATTGTCCTGAATTGCACAAGTTTGCGTGAACAACGTAAAAAATATCGTCGGCGTCATGGCAAAGAAATTGTTGAAAATTTCAAGGTAAGTTTTTTTATTTTGACCAAGTTATAAATTTTGCTTTGAGCTTAAGATTTTTTTAGATACCTGAAACATTTGTTTTGCATTGGGACGGAAAGCTACTTCCCGCAATTGCTGGAAAAAATAAAGTTGATCGCTTGGCTATTGTGCTCACGTCGGAGAACGTTGAAAAATTAATAGCTATCCCCATCATTGAAGATGGAACTGGTGCTGTAGTCGCTCAATCAGTCTACGACTATTTGTTTTTTATTTTTTTTTTTTATTTGAAATCAATTTCGGAAAATCAAGTGGTCCAGAGGTGGCGATTTTTGAACGTTTTGCACGGGAATGGAGTACACTAAATTCAAAGGGATACAGCACTTGTATGCAGGATGAACAAGTTTTCAGTGTCATATCTGTCGAGGAACGCGAAACAAGGAAATACTTTTGTCTTGAATATTTAGCGAAAGTCCACATTCGGCATGATTATAGAGAACTCTTACAACTTGCATTTATTTTTCTTGGTGGTAGCATTCCCAATTTCACATTTCGTGCACCTGGAGCGACATCTCATGCAAGATTCATGTCCAAGGCCATCTATTGTCTCAAAATGTATATTTTTAACGAGCACTTTAAAATGTCTGCGAGTCAGTTGAATGGAACTCGTAATACGTGCATTTTCTTAGTAAGTCTCTATACTGGTCTCCCATACTGGTTTAGAACCGCAAATGCAGTTGAAGCGCCAAATAGAGATATGCAACTAATAAAGGGGATTATTGGGTATTTTGATAAAAAAATATCTACAGTGCTTTTGGAAAAAATTCGGAACTACCTGTGGTATTTATCAGAGGAAGTAGTTGCACTTGCCTTTTTTGATCCTCATGTAGACTCAAAAATAAAGGAAACGATGGTTTTGGCGTTGCAAATAGATTCCGATGAAGACAATCATAACTGTGATGATGTTGATATTTTCCCTTCTAAAAAAGTGTGTGCAAGCGTTGATGAATTACAATTATTCACATCCAAGGATTTAAGCTCTTTTGTAACTCCTAACACAAAAAATTTTTTTTCTCGTCTGGAAATTTCTACGGATTTCTTACGCTTTGATCCGTCAAACTGGCCTAAGAGCGAAGCATTTTGTAAAGGGGGACAAATCGTAAAATGCATTACTGTTGTGAATGATGCCGCCGAAAGAAAAGTCAAACTAATAACTGGCTATAACAGATGCTTAACACACAACGAAGACGATAAACAGTACTTGTTACACATTGTAGAGGGCTACCGTAAGGACTTCCCAGCCTATACAAAATCTTCAATGATTTAAAATAAAAATAATAAGCCTATTAAATAAAAATTAAAGAAAAAACATTATATTTATAGTATTTCTTATTACAAAAATTTATAAAATGCAAAAAAAAAAGTATTTGGGTGGTTTTTCAAAATTTTGACCTTTGACCTCATTGTGGCACGGGTTGGCACTCTCCGATCAGCCTAAAAATTTGCTACATCAATTTTGGCATCAAATCGCATATTTTTATCGCTACCCACATTCAAGTTTAAAAAAAAAGTTTTTAACGCCAGGTCTAATGGATACATATAATTATGTTCAGAAACATATATGGGTATATAAAATTATACATTATTATTTACAAACGTTTTTACTCGGGCAATTATGGATTTTGGTGAACACCTTAATTCGAAGTTTAATTTAAATTTGTTCTAATATAAGTACATATTAAATACATGTTGTTTAAATTTATCTAAAATAACATTAAGCGTGCTCTAATTTACAATTTGGATTATTAATTTATTGCTTTTTATTTCAAAGATACATCGAAAATTGTTAATCAAGTTCTTTATTCCCGAAAAAGACAAAAGCGCCCAACAGGTTAATAAAAAACTATTTTCCAACTTTTGTTTTTCTAAAATAAGGGACTTGTATTTTTTAATGAGTTTTTAAAACAAAAAATAATAATATTTACTTCGCTGACTTTTTTGAGTTAATTTTGTACAATTATAGAATTTGGTGAAAAACAAAAATTCGGGTTTAAATTAACTTTATAATAGTATAAGTAAACTCTAAATACATATTGTTTTAATTTTTAAAAAGTTCATAAAGCATGTTCTTATTTGACACTACTCATTAATTTATTACTTTTCGTTCCAAAGTTACAGAGAAAATTGTGAATCAATTACATTTTTCCCAAAAACCAAAAACGTGTGAACTTTTTCTCCTCGCTCGGCGTTGGTATTCTTTTAAGTATCCGTTCTGTTCTCACTGAACTAGAAGCAATAACTTTTTCAATAATATCGACTTTTCTGTACTGTTTCTTAGATCGGAATTGATGTAGGAAGGTTTTTTTTAATATTTTCATCTCCTATTTCTTCCTGAATAGATCTAAGCTTGTGCCTCTTATGATTTTAGTGGTCTTCCACCTGTGTTTATATCTGCTGTTTCGGAATCAATCTTGGTATTAAGTTCGCCTTCTAACCACATTCCATAACGTTTATAAAAATTTTGTTTGTTGTTATCAACTTCTTTCTAGCGCTTTTTTAAGTTTTTAACGAAAATACATATTTGCTGTTCAAAGTCCAATTGTTGTTGGGTGCTGCAGGAGTTGAAGTGTATTATTCTTTTAACATAGCTGAGAACATCTTCCTCTGTTTTGTTTTATAAAAAGAATTTCGGTCAATTCCTTATAACTGAAGTTATGCATCTTTTGATAATACAGGTTTAGATTTGATTATTGCTGCAATAGATTAAGGCAACTGATTTTGTATCAGAGTATTTCACTTCCTTATAAGGCTTATTGTATATCACCACTATTTGTATATTTATATTTATCAGCACTCGTACCTATGCTCTATATATTCCTATTTAATTTTACCTGTAACTTTTTAAAGTAGAATAAAAAGGGTTTCAAAAACACCCAACAAATGTATAGGTATTGTATCAAGGATTAGTTCCTGGATCTGCACCTTTCATGAAGGTAGAATAAAAAAGGGTTAAAAAAACCTTATAAAAATATCTATAAAATACCTACTACTACTACTACTACGTACTGTATCTGTTAAAATAAAATATAAATAACATATTAGTGGTTTTTATATAAACTCGTAAATTCCTTGTAAACCTTGTATAAAACCATATTTTTATGTATGGAGTTTGCCATTAAACTCACAAATGTACCAGGTTTACACCGGTTACGAGTAGAATACGAGTTTATATGAAAACCCATATTAAAAATATATTTATATATATTTTTAGCTAGAAGCTCCAATGGGAGTTATGTAATTACATTATTTATAAGTACATTAACTAAAATAAATATTTTTTTCAGTGCAAAAAATTGTGAAAAATTTTATGCTTAAATGCACCACAAAGATTTATTAAATAAAAAATATTACAATTCAGTAGTAAAAAATACAGTGCATACTTATAGTTCTATTTGCTATTGGCTTAATTTTTTTGAGTAAAATCATAAAAATGAAGAAGGTGTTCAACGGGCGGATCGGGGCGGGTCATAAACCTTTTGGGAAATGAAGAGGAACCTTCTATCTCTCACTGGACGGTCTACATTCTTTGATCCGATTTTATCTACAGAAGTTATACTCGATTGAAGTTGAAATTTGGTACAAATATAGTGTATTATACATTCTAATAACAATTCATGTAACCTTATCCCATTTATAGTAGGTATTTTTCTCCTACTATAATTTCAGTAAAAATAGATTTTTGTGCCTAAATTCAAATATTTACATACATTGTGTGTACATTAATTAGACACAAGTAACCTGGTAATGGTAACTACCCAGTCAGAAAAATACAAACGGGAAAGTGATGGCAAAGTACTTTAACAGGTGGCACAAGTACTTGCAAAAAGTACTTTCCCATTCCCAAAATGATAACATCATTAGACAAAAGGACCGGCTGTTCAAAAAGCGCCAGAAAAGCACTGGAGAAACAAAATTTTTTAACGTTGGCAAAACCAAAAAATAAGTGGTCTGGAAATATATTTTATAAAATAAAATTTAAAAAAAGTTCATATCGTCGACCGGCCTGCAAAATGTCACATGTGTTTTTTAATAGATTTTCAGGAGAGCGAAAAAACTGTTACAAAATCAACTTCTAAGATATTTTATTGGCATCATATGCATTAATGATTCACGACCTCATTTAGTAAAATCATCAAAAAAAAATTGATTTTATAAAACAAAAAAAAAATTTAAATGAAAAAAAATCAAAAAAATTTTTGCTTGCAACCGGATTTGTACTCGGAACCTTCTGACCACAAACCTTTTCTAACGAAGCGTCAGCATTTTTATAAAATCATTGATATGGTATTTGTACCGCTGGTAACATTGGCTAGGTAGCACTGGATAACCACTGATTGCTAACGTTGGCATATTACTCTAAGCCCATTCTTTGACAGTGGTTTTTTTAATAAACCCCCGAAAATTTTGTAGAACAAATACTGGAAAAACACTTTTTGAAAAAGCTGGCAAAGCGTCCCAAATGAGTGTTCTCCCAGTCATTTATTTTCAACACCGTGGTTACCCAGTGGTATGCCAGTGCTTAATTTTTTGTACCACTGGCGATTTCTGACTGGGTAGTTACTTTTATCATTACATTTCTTATCAGAGTAGGAAAATAAACTCTAACGAACCGTACTTTTAGGGTTGCGTACCGCACATCGCGAACACAGTACACAAGCATATTGGTTGCGTAGAAAACACATACGCTATTCTCTCCAATTAGTGTTTGTGTTTACACACACAACCCGAATTCGATACGCTACGGGGTGTGAATATGTGTTGAAAGTACAATACATAATCGTAGCGTTTGCGTTCATCAGACAATCGTAGTGTACCGCATTCGGTTTTGTACAAACACACAACCGCTAAAACGATAGATACCGTATGTGTTCCTTAGCTGTACCCTACCCTACATGTTGTGTACAGTTTATTTTCCTGCTCTGTTTCTTATTACCTTTATATGGCAATGTAGCGAAAAATAATGAGTTACACACCAGCATACGAAAAATCAAAAAATATGTCGTTACCTATGTGCTTACCAGTATTGACAAAAATAATGATTCTAAAAAAAGATTTTGAAAAAAATAAGTTATATAAAAAAAATATTTTTTTTATTCTAAAAACTTTTTTTAATAAAATTTTCTCGTGCGGCACTCGAACCTGGGACTCCAGATTGCCAGTCTATAAATACCAGTCTATAAATCTATTTTTAGAATACTGGTAAGAAAATAGGTAACGACATATTTTTTGATTTTTCGTATGCTGGGGTGTAACTCATTATTTTTCGCGACATCGCCATATAAAGGTAATAAGAAATGTAATAATAAAAGTAACTAGTTACCATTACCAGGTATGTAGTTACATAACCACATATCTGGTAATGATTTTCTACACTGGGAATGAAATGCAAAATCAATCTTTTTTCGCTCCAACAGTTTAGGGTAAAAAACTGATAACTGTTTTTGATTTGACGCAAAATTATTAGTTGAATCATCTTTTGACGCATAAATATTAGCGAATCACCTCTGTTTATGGTTATTTTAAAATGTTTTAAACATTTACCTACATTTTTTTGAACGCAATCTGATGCAAACAATTTTGGTTACGGAGTTTACATTTGGTTACTTTTTTCGTTTTCTTTAAGAAACGTTTTGTCAGAATTTTCTTTCCGAAACAAAATCGTATGATGCCTACAAGGTGAATCCAAATATATCATTGTTTTTCTTACTCGTTAAATAGTTTGGTGTAAAAATTAGGAACGGAGTTTACAACATTTTTTCAAATCTTATTAAAGACATCCTTTTCCATCTCGAGAATCCTAGCAGAAATTACTGCTTGCTTGGAAACAGTTTTGTCAGGGAATGTTGAGCAGTGGAGCGATTGCATTATTGATGATATCATGCCTGATTTTTGTTCAAGATAGCTCGCGTGAAAGTACTTGTTTCGAGATCCGAAAAGGCACCTTCACCGCTTTTAATTAGTGCTCCTGTTTTTCTTTTAAAATGTCGATAATTCATGCTTTCTCTGAAGTGCATATTATAAAGCTTTTCAACTATTTAAAATCATGCTCCTGTTTTTCTTTTAAAATGTCGATAATTCATGCTTTCTCGGAAGTGTATATTATAAAGCTTTTCAACTATTTTATTAAATCATGCCTTTTCAAGAGCACAATATTCCTGAATATTTTTCCGTGAAGAGAAAATGCCTCTTTTTTTAGTAAAACCTCTTATTTAATTTAAAATAACTTTTTTCCACATTTTAAAAAATTTTGATAAAAGAACCGCAAAAATATTTAAGCAATTAAAATGTATTGCTTATTTCATGCCTTTTTGAAAAGCACAGCAAAAATACATTAAAAAGAAGTAATCTGTTCGCGTGAATAAATTTTTTTGAGTGCTAAAAAAGTTATAAACAAAAAGCCGCACACATTTTCGTTGATAAATATTTTAAAATTTTTGGATTTTTCGGGCATGCGGCCACAAATTTTCAAGTAACTTTTCCGTGCTGAGTCTGAATTTGGTTTCCAAATTTTTGCAGCACATCTGGTTTTTGAGCAAATTGAGGTCTAAGTTACCAAAAACTTTTTTTTGGCTATTTTTGAGTTGTTTTTACACACTTTTACCTCGATTTAATGAAAAAAGATGACACAAATTTTTCAATCATCACGGTAATTTTATTCAAAAATGCTTAGTCGCGCTATATTTCCATTATTGATTATAAGTAATGTTGTTTTTTTAATTTTTCCGACCGTCCGTCTGTCTCTCCATGTATTCTTGTGCGCACGCTACAGGTCGCAAATATTAAGACTTTTTGATAAAATTTGGTAGACCGATTTATATCGGCCCATCTATTGATTTTGGTTTAAATCGGTCTATGTTTGGACTTGTGCCCATATAAATTTCCCTCAAAACTGCAGCACAAAATTGAATGGCACATCCACGGTTTAAAGAATTATGGGATCAAATATGTCTCGAACGGTACAAATCTTTATTACTACTATTATCTGAAAGTGCTAAACGGATCAGACGTATTTCGTATTCTCTACAACATATCTCTCTCCAAAATTCGCTAAAACGTTAAATTCAAATTGAAGGCACATCCACAGTTTTAAGAATTATGGAGTCCAATCTATCTGGAACGGTAGATCTTATCATAACTGTCATTATGTGAAAGTGCTAAACAGATCGGATTTTATTTTTAGGCTTTACATCAATTTTGGCTGTACAATACGCTAAAACTCCAACTTTAAATTGACTAGCACATCCACAGATAAAAGAATTAATGGCTGGAAATCTGGCCTACATGATTAGTATTGTAGTGTGAAAGTGCTAAAGCGATCGGATTATCCGTTTGGTTTCTGCATCACTTTTAGCTCCAAAAATTTATGAAAAGCAACAAAATTTAACCTAAAATGGGTCTGGACACCAAACTAATGGTACGATCCATTTAGCACTTACACACAATAATAGTATCACCGATATATACCGATTACGCAGGACTGCAACTAATTATTTCTCAAACTGCGGATGTGCCATTCAAAAAATATCAAATTTCAAGTTGTTCACGCATAGAGGTGAAGAGATTATTATTGTCATATTTTCTTTATTTTTGAAGGCACACTTATTAATTTGATCTCAATTTTTTTGTTTATTTGTCAGTTATATGTCAGTATAAAAAAATTTTCAATTGCATTGAGGCTGAAGCGCAAAAATTAAAAATGTCTGAAATTACTCTTTATTCAAAAAACAGAGTTACAGATTTTAAAGAACTACCATTTGTTTCCAATTGAGGGCACCTATTTTTTTCAACAAGTGGGAGATTTTCTAACATCATAATTAGTAACCACCAAAGGCTTTGGGCGATTTTCTTTTATGCTGAAAAAGTTATAACCAAAAGAGTTGAAAAACTCTTGAAAGTTACAAGCAAATTTAGGGTAAATTAGGGTAGTTTTTAATTGAGTAGAGCACATTAATATTAAAATTTAAGATGTTCGCCTGATTAAATTCGTTGCCTCGAAAATGCTGATACCATCAAAAATATTATATATTATTAATTAAATAAAATATTCGAGCTCGAGGCCAGTTGTTATTATAAAAATTAGTTTATTTTATTTCTCAATATTTCGACATTCATCGAATGTCATCCTCAGGAGAATTGTCTAATAGATTTGAATAAAAACAATAGAACAACATGTAGAATTACATTGAAGTATAAATATAGTTGCAATAAAAATGACAGTATAAAAAACAAAAAACAGTCAAACGAAGTATTTACATATATGTACCCACAAACTCACATGCGGATTAAAGTCGTGCACAGATACAACTGTTTATACAAGTTTCTGTGTGTCTACTGTTATTAATGCGTATTGATAAGTAGTTTAGTGTTTCTGGTACAAGTTGATATTGTTATTCTTTCTAATAGATAGTGTGTAAATGAATAAAGAGAAAATGAGCGTAATATATTTGTTTTTCTATGGTATGCTCAAACAAATAAAGCAGATAATGAAGATTGTACAATAGATACTTATTATACGCTGCCAATAAATATATTGTGAAAATTTCGACCAAATCAACCCCAAGTCTGTCTTCGCCCTCTTTTTTCACTAATTTTATTTAAATTAAATACAATTTTTTATTTTAATTGAATTTTATTAATTTTTAAATACAAATTTCACAATAAATTTAATCTTTAGTCACTTGATTATTTGTTTCCACAACAATTATTTGAAAATATTTGTGGTACAATAAGTATTTGAGAACAAGAAACAAATAAATGCGTCACTCAATGCAAAACAAGAAATAACTGGTTTTCTTTTTATGAATAGAGTGAGTGCGTTGAAACAAACCGATACAATATCAGTTGCACTTCTTCTCTTATTTATACCAATAGTATATTTGTTTTGTCAATACTTTAAGATATACAAGTGCTCGTCTTTAATGTGGATGTGCCTTCAATTTGAATTTTATGTTTACATAAAAACACACAGCTTAGAACTATCGTTGCTTGTTGATCATCACTTGTTATTGCACTGAATATACTTAAAACTAATTATTGCACACTACCCTTTATTCTTGTTTACCAAATGTCGGTAGCTCTGAGCACAACTTTCTACATCAGTTTTAAAGTTCATTCTCTTCGTTGTTGCTACGTTTATGATATGGAGCAACAACCAACATGTAACGGCCATAGATACCAACTTTTTCATAGCAAAAAGCGCAAAAAATATACAAAAAAGGGTAAAAACGCGCAAATTTCTACTTAAAAACGGGTAAAAACGGCACTAAACATTTTTTACGACCTTTAAAAAAATTTGTCGTGCCTCGCATACGTATTTTAATTAAAACAAATAAAATTATAATACGAGTAAAAAGGTTAAAGTCGGGCATGCCGACTATACAATACCCTACACCAGTCTGGTGTATTGTTTGGATCCGAAATTCGAATGGGTTAAAATGGGGCTTATGTCAAAATTTTCTATAATGTGAGTCAGCGCACCAAATTTCATTAAAATATCTTAATATTTGCGACCTGCAGTTTGTAACCAAGCCAATTTTGGGGGGACCCTTATATGGGCACTAGTTCTAAACATGGACCGATGTTCACCAAAATCAATAGGCTTCGTCCTTGGGCCAACATAGGTCTATGTACCAAATTTCATCAAAATATCTTAATATTTGCGACCTGCAGCGTATAAACAATATAATTTTGGGGGGGACCCTTATATGGGCACTAGTTCTAAACATGGACCGATGTTCGCCAAAATCAATAGGCTTCGTCCTTGGGCCAACATAGGTCTATGTACCAAATTTCATCAAAATATCTTAATATTAATACCTGCAGCGTATAAACAGTATAATTTTGGTAGGACCCTTATATGGACACTAGGCTGGGTCGATTTGTGGGGAGGCAAAAAAATCGCCCATGGCTCAGGGAAAATCGTATTCTAGGGATCAAAATAAGAAACTTTGCCGAAGGAACCATACCTCTAAAACGAATTCTACTACCCCTAACTGTTGACTTTTGTCCCGTAGGGTCAAGTTTTGAAAAATCCCACTTTGACCCATTTAGAGTGCCCCAATCGAGTCCAAATGTATGACCGACCCCCACTAACTTTGGAGGGCCGATCCACCCATGCCAGTGGTACACCTCCTGGAACTCCCCTGGGGGGTTCCCCATACAAACATTTTAAAAAATCACCATTTTTGGCACTTTATTTTATTATTTTTTATTTATTTTATTTATTTTTATTATTTTATTTATTTTTTCTCCTTAGAAATTTATTTAGTCAGAACATATGTAAATGAAAAAATTAATTTAACTTAGTAATAGAAAAGAAAAAATGCCCAGACTTGAAAGCAAAAAAGACTTCAAACAGTAATTTTTTTTATTTTCTTTTCTATTACTAAGTTAAATTAATTTTTTCATTTACATATGTTCTGACTAAATAAATTTCTAAAGAGAAAAAATAAATAAAATAATAAAAATAAATAAAATAAATAAAAAATAATAAAATAAAGTGCCAAAAATGGTGATTTTTTAAAATGTTTGTATGGGGAACCCCCAGGGGAGTTCCAGGGGGTGTGCCACTGGCATGGGTGGATCGGCCCTCCAAATTTAGTGGGGGTCGGTCATACATTTGGACTCGATTGGGGCACTCTAAATGGGTCAAAGTGGGATTTTTCAAAACTTGACCCTACGGGACAAAAGTCAACAGTTGGGGGTAGTAGAATTCGCTTTAGAGGTATGGTTCCTTCGGCAAAGTTTCTTATTTTGATCCCTAGAATACGATTTTCACTGAAGCCATGGGCGATTATTAAATCGACCCGCCCTAGTACCCACCCATGTGAAAATCGAGATATATCGATTTGACCTTTGGTGGTCTTTTTTTTTGACATGACTCGAGAACCACTAGTCCGATTTTGCTCAAACAATTCTAAAAAAATTAAAAATTACAATTCCTTTAATCTGTTCATATAACGTTTTTCTATATACTCAACAGTTTTGCCGGTAAAAATAAATGTTCGTTACCGCTACCATAAAAATCAATAACCTTTTGTTTATTACTTTTTTTTAATATTTTAGGCAAGAAATATTTTTTTCTTCATACATTTATTTTTACCGGCAAAACTGTTGAGTATATAGAAAAACGTTATATGAACAGATTAAAGGAATTGTAATTTTTAATTTTTTTTGAGCAAAATCGGACTAGTGGTTCTCGAGTTATGTCGAAAAAAAGACCACCAAAGGTCAAATCGATATATCTCGATTCCTAGGGTTGACCCAGCGAAACGCCGGGACACGTATAACTTCTTTTTTACCGATATAACTTTCCCCGGTAGTTTTAACCGATCACTGACCCCTACCATTTGTCTCACAGTGTTATCAAAGTGTTTAATATAATATTTTCTATCAACAATATTCCTCGATTTATATTTTCTGTTTTCAAGTTTGAGAAAGATAAAATTCTCAAATCATTATCAACAATGTTATAAAGTTAAATTATGTAGTAATATCGAGTCTAATAATTGATTCGAAAAATATTTCCAAAAAAAGCTTGATATCAACAAGTCGTTTTTATTGAGAATCCTATAGTTCTCAGTTCGAGAGCTACAATTTCTCAACAGTATTCTCTAAGGCTAATATTTGAAAAAATTATTGTTATAAAATCGAATCAATTTAGTTTTAAGGTTAAATGTATATTGGGATTTGATATTTTATTTCTATGAAAAAAATTACAAAATTCTTCAAAAGAAAACAAAATTTTTATATTTTAATTTGTTGACGAATTAAAATAGTTGTTAAGGTTTTGCTGTGACAATTTTTCTTAGAATACCAAAACTATAACAATTTTCATTCATCGCAGTTTTGTCACAATTGTCTAAAAGTTGTACTTTGTTTTTTACTATGGTTCGAATAGTCAACAAAAACACATTTATAAATAATTAAGTTTTCATGGGTTTGGTTTTAATTAAAATTTTAAAGAACTTTAGTCTTTTAAAAAACAATTACCTTGCAGAAAAAACTGCTGAAATTAGCAAATTTTTTTGCTAAATATGTACTAGTAAAATAAGAACAACAAAACTAAAAATGTTAAATTTGCAGAATTTTAGTTATATTTAAGTTAATTTTTAGTTTATGCAAAACGATAAATTATACTGTAAAGTCTGCAGAAAATTTTACTAAATATTAGTAAATTATAAATAGCAAAAAGAACTTTTATGCTTACAAAACTTTTAATACTTTTTAGTTGAGGGCAAATAGCAGTCTATCCCACTAAAATCAAGCTGCTCGATTTATATTGGCTTAAAAAAATTGAAAATTGAAATTTCTTCCTGATTTTTTAGCCTACTAGTTATTTAGGAAATTTTGTTTTCTGATTTTAGAAGTTTAATGGCATCTATTACGAAAATAGTCTAAATGAAAGAAATTGACAATTACTTTCTTCAATAATATGTGGGAAACAAAAACAAATTTTAGTTACTTTGATTTCGTTTAGAGCATTTTCGTAATACATAAAGCAGGGCTAAGTTTTTATTTTCTATTAACAAGAATTTAACTCAAATATATGTAACTAAAATTCTGTATATTTAGCTGTTTTATATTTGCTGTTACTCTCCTACAAAAATAATCGCCTAATTTGAGCAGTTTTTCTGCACTGCCATTTTTATAATTCTTAGTAGTTTTAACTAAATATTTTTGCAGACTTTTGTCTATAAGAGTAAAAAATCTGTTCTATTTAGTACTGAATTTTTAAAAAAAAAATTTTTTTTTCAAACTGACATTTTCTGGCATTTTCAATCTGCCATTACATAGCTAATATGTAAAACAATAGCCGTTTTTTCTAATCACTTGGATTTAATAAATCCAAAAAGTATTTCTAAAAGTGCTCAACAGATGGGGTTAGATTCTCACTATTTTAAAAACTATTTTCTGTCCGACACTTCTTTCGCCCTAATTTTTAATACCGAATTCGATGATGAAGGATTTTACTTTAACTTTTAATTTGTAATTATATTTTATATAAAACATAGAGAAACAGTCTGCCTTTTCAGTTTTATCACTTCAATTTATATTTTTACACAATTGAAAAATTCCATTGCAATATGTAATATTCACTAATTGGATTTAATTAAATTACTTACTGTAGAGTGAAAAATTGCCTTTACTATTTCAGCCATTTCTCCATGTCCAAGATGAAAAATATGTATTTGGTGAGGTGTAGTTTTTTTTCTAAACATATTTCATAAAAAAAATTTAATTAAAACCTTTTATTTGTTAGTTTTCCAATTTTTTTGTTTCTCTTTTAATTTTCATTCGTATTTTTTTTCTGACATTAAATTAATAGGCTGTTTCATATATTTGTGCTTTTATTGTGGATTTATTAAATCCAGCTTATTTTTTGGAGTTAATAAATCGCCTTTTTGTATGAAAAATTCTATATCCAGGTGATTAAAAAAACGTTAAATGCCTACTTTACACACTTTTCGGGAAAATTTAAAAAGTTGTTCCATCTTTTACTAGCTCCATATAGAGCAATAAATACGGAAAGACTGACACTATTCCGAAATATCTAACTGGAGGTCAGTTGTTATGCAAGGCTTCATATGTGTGTAAGTTTTACTCTTGTGTATCGTTAAATTAAGTTTTCTATTAAATTGAGCTTTTGATTACGATAAAAGGCTTGATTGTTTGTTATATACAAGCGATAATTTCTTATATGACCGTAAATCATATTAATTTGAAAGAAAGCCATAATTAATTATTTTCTTTTTAACAAACATAAATCACGATTAGTTTTCTGCGTAATATTAATATATCATACTTAAAGTATGCTAATATCACACACATAATTATTACATAATTAACAAGTAATTATTTTCATATTATTAAGTTAGCGATATTAAAATTATTGATTTCAATAAATTTATTCATTTGTAAAATTATTTTAATTTGCGCCTTAACTAGTATTTTAGCATTTAGATTCAAAACATTTTTTATGATTTAAACATAGACGCTTCGGAAACACAGAAAAAAAAAACACAATAATAAACTTTGATATACGTGCTTAAACATAAAATTCTAGGATTAACATGTTTTCTATTCCAAAAAAGAAATAAAAGATAAAACATTTTAAATGGTCTACTACTCTATTTCGTATCCAAATACAAACACACAAAGAAGAATGTTCAACAAAAAGCTTTTATTTCAATTTTAAAATTGAAACTGTGGAAAAGATTAGTAAACTAAAAATATGATTGCAGCTTAAGTACAGTAGGTTTTTTCGATTTCGCGTGAAAACTGTTATACTCCCTATAAAAAAAAGAAAAGATTTTTCACAGGAATCAGTTTCAGTTTAAAACTGTGTAGGATTAATTTTTACGCAAATTTAGTACACAAGACTTTTATTTTTCCTGTAATAAAGAGATATTTTGTATTTACTGTGATTTTGTCTTTATAACGAAATAAAAAAAATTTTATTTTTTTTTTTAATTTTAAAAAATTCTTGTCGTTTATTTAACCTTCTATTTTTAACTGCAAAATTTTCTTGAGCTTAAGGTTTGATTTTTTATATATAAAAAGTTTTTTATTTTCAATATTTCGCTCCTCCAATGTGTAGCATCTTCAGCATACTGAAGATATGTTGAAAATAAAAAACTTTTAATATATAAAAAACAAACATTAAGCTCAAGAAAATTGTGCAGTTAAAAATAGAAAAAGAAGGTTAGATAAATGACAAGAATTTTTTAAAATGAAAAAAAAATCAGGATGCTGAAGATAATACACATTGGAGTAGCGAAATATTGAAAATAAAAAACTTTTAATATATAAAAAACAAACCTTAAGCTCAAGAAAATTGTGCAGTTAAAAATTTAAAAAAAAATTATTTTATTTTTAAGTTAAATGTAGTTGAATGCAAAAAGCCTACAATGCTAAAATCCAAAAAAATTGGAAACTGCTGATTTCAGAAGGCTCGATTTTTATTTGGATTAAAAAAAATCGGAAAAAGTTCGAATGATTTTTTTTTTACATAAAAACAACAAAAGAAAATTTTGATTACAAAAAGACACCGAAATTTAAGTTTTAGGTTTTTAATTTGCAATTTTTTTTTTATAATTCCTATTTTCTTTTTCCTACAAAATTTTTCATGTACACACTTTTACATTTACATTTTCCAACACTATATTTATCTGCATAAAGAACATAGACAAACAAAATCATAATATAGTAGACTCACAAACATTGGTTGGCATTAATTCGAATAGAACAGCCTTGAATGAAATAGCAGTATTAGTAGTAGTAGAAGCAACAATGTATCCCAAAACAGCCGGTACGCATTAAAGAGCCCATTAAAAGGATTAAGATGAAATATAAATTTATCACAACCCAAACATAAAATAATGGTGACAAGTTTATGGATTTGTCAACAAAAAAAAAGGAAAAAAACCAAGAAAAAATCCAACAGCGAAAAATCTAACAAAATATATTTAAAAACCTAAAAAAGGTCGAAAAAGCAAAGTTTTTTGTTCTATGAAAAGGTTATCATTTCAAGCCAGCCACTTATTTATTTTTATAAATTTTCAATTCTTATTTATTTCTAATAAAATTAATGCATTATTTGCGGCAATATACTCGTATATAATAACATCTCCTTAATAACTTCTGCACTGCTGCTTTTGGTAAACTCAGATTATTTTTATAAATTGCAAAATGGAAATGTCTTGTATAACTTTATCCCTTATAGTGTGAGAGGCAACTAACTATATTTTGGATCTAAGAATTGCTGTTAAACTGGTTGCTATTTGTTTCTTAAGCGGCCTATAAGAAACAAATAGCCTGTGGTGTAATGGTTAGCGCGTTGGACTGTTACACGTGAGGTTGCGGGTTCGAGCCCCAACCAAAGCAACATCAATTTATGAAAAATAGTAATATGTATGCATTTTTTCTATCTCTCATACATATCGCAGCGTCCTCCTTCGGTGTTCCCATAGCACTTAACCCCACCGAAGTAAAATAATATAACAGGGCTATGAACTAAAAAGCTTCAACAAAATTCGCCAACTCACCATCAGATGGTGCGCAACAACTGTTCTAAAATTCAACAACTCGCGCAATTACAGTATTGCCATATTTGAAGCCCTTCATCTTTCACCACCTTTAATTTCTTCTCTATCCCTTTTCCTAAGGAAGCAACAAGTTAATTAATAGGAAGAATTTCCTGAGTGTTGCTTCTCTTTATAAAAAAAAAAAAAAAAAAAAAAAAAAACAAACAAGAATGCTGTACATTAGACCGTACTAAAAAAAATAAGTTCGCCGTACACCGTCGAATCTAAATTATTTTTGCAAGGATGTTTTGAAATTAATGCGCAGAGTAAAAAAGTGCCCGAACATGAACATGCCCGATGAACAGCGGCAGCGACATAACTTAGCCTGGATCATATATAACAAGGGGATTTTATGCCATTCATATGCCTCTTAGTTTACTGAAAGCATAATATACAATAATAAACGATGAACCAACGAGCTACTGATAATATTCGACATCTACTTTGAATGAAGAAAACAAAAAGTTTTAGTAATTTAAAATTTTTTTGAAAAAAAAATGAAAAAGGATCAGAATATCCATTGACTGTCTCTGTTACCTATACTCTTTAATACTACAAATTGCAGTGAATACCAGCGAAACCAAACAATAACGTCGAGAACATTGTGAGTGTATGAGAAAAAAAAGATGGGAAAATAACGAAAACTGCCATTAAAATAAAATAAATTCTATCGCACGACAATATCGCTCAGCGATTTTTAAATATCAAAATGTAAGGAAAAAATCGCAGCGCTCTTATTCTGGGCCTACACTTAAGCATATTAAATCAGTTGATTCATCACTTTACAATAATTTGAGCTTAATAAGGATGAAGAAAGTCGATTGGTAGGTTTTGTGATTATTACAGTTATTTATATAACTTTATAAAGGGTTCTTCAACAGCGACGCTACAAAAGTAGAAAGACAGGGACAGCAAACGACTCCATATTTCTTGCCGCTCTTTTGACATTTCTCTTCATTAAGGTTTGCCATTTCATGATAGAAAGATATACGAGCCAAAAACGAGTCGAAATTATTAAAATTTACTACCGACATTCGGAGTCAGTGGCCTCAACGTTAAGAGCGCTAATTTATGGTCGTCATAATGAATGGCTTCGTCAATAAACAAAATATGCGTTATTGGTCAGACAGCAATCCACACGTACTCCATGAGTCATCATTGCATCCCGAAAAATTACGGTTTGGTGCGGTTTATGGGCCGGCGGCGTGATTGGGCCGTACTTCTTCCGTGATGATCAAGACCGGCACGTTACTGTGAATGGGAATCGCTACCGTTCAATGATAACCGAATATTTTTGGCCCCAATTGGATGATATGGACTTGGAGGACATGTGGTTCCACAGCGAATGTCACAATCAATTTATTGCAAACCAAGTTTGGAGAACGTGTTATCTCATGAAATGACGCCGTTGGGCTATTTCCTGTGGGGCTACATCAAATCTATGGTCTATGCCAACAAGCCAGCGACGATTGATGAACTTCGTACGAATATCGGCCGATTTATGCTTGAAAACCGTATAAAATTGGGTTCAGCGTCTGGACTTCTGCAAGCGTGCCCGTGGTGGCCATGGAAAAGAGATCGATTTCCAAACATAATGGCATCGAACGTACTTTCACAGGAATAAAGAATTTCATTGATATCCAAAACCGTTTTTGTTTTATTTAAAAAAACTCTTATTGAAGAACCCTTTATTATATTTTATATTTCGT
Source organism: Leucophora obtusa (assembly GCA_949987735.1). Taxonomy (NCBI): domain Eukaryota; kingdom Metazoa; phylum Arthropoda; class Insecta; order Diptera; family Anthomyiidae; genus Leucophora; species Leucophora obtusa. The sequence continues at coordinate 199,894,151 of OX465298.1, forward strand.
AAATTACAAAAGTTAAACAAATAAGTCGTTAATAATATAACGTAATTTATTTAAAAGAAATCGATGATCTACTGGCTATTTGATATATTATATAAATGTATAAAATAAATAAATATCCAACACGAGGGGTACTATTTATATTTCGGGAACTGGCAACACTAATGTCAATAGCTAAAATCTGGCAACACCATAATAAAATTTTACTATTTATAGCATAAACATACTCACAAGGCTATATGTTTTGTTTACAGTGAGTTAAGAAAATCAGTTTGTCCAAAAAATGGAAATTTCAAGAGAAGGTTTTCGGATTATTTTCCACAACTTTCGACGTGGATTATCTCAACAGAAATGTGTCCATGAACTCACTTCTTTGTATGGCGATAAACCACCATCAAAACCCACAGTATCGCTGGTATAGTGAATTCAATCGTGGTCGTAGTTCGGTCGCCGACGAATTCCGTGAAGGTCATCCAAAATCGGTTGTTGTGCCACAAAACATCGATGCAGTGCGTGAACTGATAATGCAGGGTCGTCATGTGCATGTGACATATCGTGAGATAGAGGCATTCTTGCACATTAGTTCCACTTCAATTCACTCGATTTTGCATAAACACTTAGTTGTAAAAAAAATTGCTCTCGTTGGATACCCCATAATTTATCAATCGCTCAAAAAAAGGCTCGCATCGATTGGTGTAAGGGAATGATTAAAAAGTTCGATCGCGGTGCTTCAAAAGACGTATATAAAATCGTGACAGGAGAGGAATCATGGATGTATGCGTATGAGCCGGAAACAAAACAGCAATCGACCGTGTGGGTATTCCAAGGCGAGCGAAATCCAACAAAAGTTGTTCGTGGAAGAAGAACAGCAAATGGTCGCCTGTTTCTTCGGCCGAATGGGTCATGTGGCCACTGTTCCGCTTGAGCAACTTATGACGGTCAACTCGGAGTAGTACACGACCATTTGTTTGCCGGAAGTCTTCGGAGAAATTCGTAAAACCAACCGCCAAAGACGAATCATTCTCCATCATGACAATGCGAGCTCTCACAAATCTCGTCAAACAGGTGAATTTTTGAGCAGTCAAAACAACGAATTGATGACTCATCCTCCGTACATACCTGCTTTGGCACCCAATGACTTCTTCTTGTTCCCGAAATTCAAAGGTAAACTGCAGTTGAAGCGTTCAAAACAATGTTTTGGAGGTGTCTCAAGAGGAATGGAAAAACTGCTATGACAAATGGTTTAAACGAATGCAAAAATATATTGATCATCAAGTGGAGTATTTTAAAAAACAATAAAGCCATTTTCATTTAAAAATGTTTGTTATTATTTGCTATTTCCGAAATATAAATAGTAGCCCTCGTATTTGCATTGCCATATAACCTACCTCAAACCTACATGCCCCTTAATGAAAAATACTGAAAATGGCTGCCAATACTAACCGAATATAAATAAACCCAATTTAATATAAATAAATTATATATATTTGCCACAATAAAAAAAAAAATACTTCATAGCTACAAATCATTGTTACAGTAGCAGCAAAAGAATCAATATAAAAATCCAATTTTGTAAAATTTAACTTATTATAAATTTCGATTGAATGAAAAAACTACATTATTGAACAAATAGAATGCAAAAACCATTGTTGCTGTTAATTGAAATATTGTTTGTGTGGTTTATAGTTTGGTCATTGCTACTATCATTGCTGTTAATGAAGGTACGTGGTAAGATTTTTAAATAACGAACTGAAAATAATTGTATTTAAATTTAGAACAATTAAACTACGAGACTATGAAACTAATAAATTAATAAACTATTAAACTACTGTCGCTTAACTACTAAACTAGTGAACCACTAAACTGTTAATACAAAACTACTTATCTACTAAACAACTAAATTATTAAACTAGGAAACCTCTAAAATAATAAGTTATGAAACTATTTAACTACTAAACTGCTAGACTATTAAACTGCTAAACTACCAATCTAATACTTAAACTATTAAACTACTTAACTAGCAAACTACTAAACTGGTGAACTACTGAACAACTAAACTAGTGGCCTACTAAGCTATTAATCTGCCAAACTAATAAACTACTAAATTAGTATACTACTTAACTGTTAGACTTCTAAACTAAAAAACTACTTAACATCTTTATTAATAAACTACTATATTATTAAACTATTTAACTACTAAATTGCTAGACTACTACTTACTATAGTAAACTAGCAAATTGCTAACATTAATTAATTTATTAGAAAACTACATAATTATAAATTTTTGCTATACTCTTTTTAACAATAAGTTTAGATTCGAGTAATCCCGAGTTAAGAAACTGATTGTTTTTTTTTAACAACTCATCATTTAACCCACGTTTTGGCCATATAAAAGAATATTTATATTTACTTTCATATTAAAATATATTGTTGTTTAATTGCTGCAAATAGTATTTGCTGCAACTTCATTAATATTTTAAAATTCGTATACATAGTAAAAATTTAATAAAAAAAAAAATATTAACGTAGTGAATTTTAACAACTTCCTTTCGTATTTCTGTCTCTTTTGCTATTAAAATAAACGTTTTATTGTTATTTTTTAAATAATTGTAATTGCTTAAATTCTTATTAAAATCAGCAGAATAAAACAACTAAATGTATAAGACCGACTAAATGATATGCTACGATGCAATTAGAGAGTTTATATATGAGTAGCTGAGATGCAAAACTCGTTCGCTACACATTAGCAAAATTTTGGCAAGAAGCAAAAAAATTTTTGCGGCTATTAAATTAACAAAATTAGTTGAAAGCTTAAATCTTAAATGTTATGCCATTCTTGATGAAAAACTCAACAGTTGAAAAATCGAAAATCTTCTCACAAATCGCCAAAGAACTATCAGAATCAATTGTCATCTCGTTTTTATAATTTTTTGTAACGAACAAGTTTTGCATCTCAGCTACTCATATTTATCAAGAGATTAAGGAACAAATTTTAATTGAGTAATTTAGAATTTTATATTTTTTTGTCAACCTAAAATGGATTCTTTTTTCAATTGTTTTTTAAACTGAAAAATTACTTTCGGCGAAACGATTTTAATCGGTGTATTTAAAACTTTTAAAGATCCGTTGAAACAAATGAAAACAGAAATTGAAACACCACCTATAAGAATATAAAAACTCACAAATCACAAACCGGGATTTTCTGAAAGATTCAAGGACTCTGTTTTGTAAAGGGTTTTTCATTAAGAGCGCTACAAAAGTAGAAAGTTTAAATAAAACAAAAACGGTTTTGGATATCAATGAAATTCTTTATTCCTGTGAAAGTACGTTTAATGCCATTATGTATGGAAATCGGTCTCTTTTGCATGGCCACCACGGGCACGCTTGCAGAAGTCCAAACGCTGAACCCAATTTTCGACGGTTTTCAAGCATAAATCGGCCGATACTGCTGCAATTTCACGTTCAATATTCGTACGAAGTTCATCAATCGTCGCTGGCTTGTTGGCATAGACCATAGATTCGACTTAGCCCCACGCTCAATTGTTGATCTGCTAGGACGATTATGACGACCATAATTTGGACGTAACGCTCTTAACGTTGAGGCCACTGACTCCGAATTTCGGTAGTAAATTTTAATAATTTCGACTCGTTGTAGGCTCGTATATCTTTCCATCATGAAATGGCAAACATTACTGAAGAAAAATGTCAAAAGAGCGGCAACAACTATGGCGTCGTTTGCTGTCCCTGTCTTTCTAGTTTTGTAGCGTCCCTGTTGAACAACCCTTTATAATAAGGGAAAATATGAATTAGCTTTCAATACAAATAATTTCGAAGAAAAATTAATCAAAACAAAGGCCGAAATTGATAAACTGAATTTAATTTACAAAATCGGTTGCAGGGGTGACAGGCCTCATATATTCAATATGGTATGCGTCAATACAATGAAAATCAAATTAAGTACAAGATTGCCAACCCTCTAATCAGATTTCAGAGCTTTTGAAAAAGTGATCGATCACTCGCTGCCCACTGTGCAACTGTGGACATAAGCCAAATTTTAATGATATTCGAATATTACAGGAAGCAAAAATTTACTAAAATAAATCTAGGGGTGACTGTTGGAGTACTCCACTCTGCAGAGTAGAGTGTACTAAAATAGTGATGCGAAAAAAGAAGGAACAAAATTCACTCTGCAATGTGGACTACTCCAGCATTATGAATCCAGATTTACTTTGGAGATGCTACCACAGTAATCTTTTTACTTAATACATTTGTCTATAATTCTTAAACTTAAGCCAAGCAAATGCTAAGCACAATTATCATCACATGTCAACCAAATATACTTTTAAAACAATCTAGATATATTTATTCTGGTAATCACAAACCACAACAGAAATTTAAATGCAATGACCACACAATGGTTTTGTATATAAAAAATTATAACCAGACAACGTAAATAAAATAACTATTAATTTTATCATTCCATACAGAAAACTGAAACGTACATTCAGACATGGATATGTTGAAAATCTGTATGCAAATGGAAAGAGAAGTAATTAATTTATTTAATTACGAATTTACATTAATTTTTAATTGTTTAATAATGGTCTACAATTATACTAGATGCAGGAGCAAATAGCAAAGTAAATATTTCATTCAATTTTATTAATTCAAAATTCAATGAAGTGAGAAAAAAATGGTAAAAATAATATACTATACAAAAAATAAAATAATACATATAAAATTATTTTATACCAGGGGTGGGCGTGCATTTGTCATCGAGGGCCATATTTTTGTTCGGGAATTATAGATGGTCGCAATTCTCCCACCAGTAATAAATAGAGTAAATTTACTCTGAGTGTGTAAACGAAGAAGATACTCACATTATGTGTAAGTTGGAGCAAACAAAATCTGTGAATTTAAAAGTGCGTAAAAACTAAAATAAATTTTTAAATTCATTTGCATTGTAAATTAATTAAATTTTGTATACTGAACAGTTGATTTCCAGCGTAAATAAATGAAAAAACAATCCTCAATCCCCAAAAAATGCGTGAATTTCTCGACGCAATGTTTAAAGTTAAACAGTGTAAGCGTGTTTTTTTTTTTAAAACGGTTAAAATTGCTGAAGCTAAGAAAATCACAAAATTTAGTAAAATCGCTGATAAAGAAAAAAACGCATACAAATAACTTGTAGCTAGAATTGCAAATAGTTGCTTAAATATAAAAAAAAATCTCTAGAAATTAATAAACTCTTTGAGTAGCAAGAAATCCCTTAAATTTACGAAAACTCGGCAAAATTGAAAAAAAAAATTTTAAATAAAAAAATAAAATAAAAAGATCACTAAAATGAAATAAAATCTTAAAAACTGAAAAAACCGCCGAATATGAAGTGAGAAAATTAACAACGTTTGTTTTAATTTAAAAAAAGACCACACTGAGAGAATTATCATCACATTCAGTAATGAATTTCTTCATAGTATCAATGAAAATTTTCACTGGAACTTGTCCATTGAAACTTTTCAAGGAATCTATGAAACAGATTTCATTAAAGTCAATGTTTATGAAAGGTTCATAAAATTCATGAAACTCTTAATAAAATTAATGAAACTCGTCATAAAATTAATAAAACTCTTCATAAAATTAATAGGCCACTCCTCCAATGAATTAATCATTCAGCCAATGATGAGATTCATAAAATCTATGAAGCTATTTTAAGTACTGTTATTTATTATAGTTGGTTGTTGTCGTTGCTAAGCTGGAGTGGCTAAAAAAAAGTATTTAGCAAATGCAAAAAGCGTAATAAAATTGTTGCATATCTTACGGACGCACACAATTTATCTAATGAAAGATTTCATTAAATTAAAAAGCTTCATAAAATTTTATAATAAGTTTAAAAAAATTAGTATGATTTATAAAAAAATTTCAAAGTCCAAAATTAATAATAAAAAGTTAATTTAAAAAAAGTAAAAATTATAAAAACTAATTCTATAAGTATGGAAATTAATGCACATCACTATAACTCGGCCTTATGGTTACATAAAACTATGGTATTTGAGAATTAAATTGACAAAATGGTTTAAAATTTCTTTGAAAATTTTTTTAAAACTTTTTCCAATTTCATAGAAATTTGGAAACCTAAATTTAGTTTAGATTTTATTTAGCCAGTTCGCACCCATCCCTAATATAAAATTCTAATTGTATGACAATTTTTAAAAATTAATAAAATTACGATAATTTAAAAAAATTAAAAAAAAAAGTAAATACTATTGAACAATGTCATATAAATGTCGTATAAAGAACATTTTCATTAAATTTATGCAGATCTAATTTATGAAATTCAATGAATTTTTTTTGACGAAATTATGAAATTTTATAAAAGAAAACTTATGAAAAATTTCAAAAAAATTTGTAACAGAAAACCAAAAAATTCACATTTCACCAGGACCCGCACTAAAATCAACAAAGGGCCGTGTTTGCCCACCATTTTAATATAACAAGTAATACTCATATGTATAGGAAAAGGAAGCACAGACGGACGGACAGAGAAATTGTTATAACAATAAAATATGCAAAATAAATACAATAATATTTATATACTGCTTTGTTATTCCATTGTCTACTAGTTAAATAGTTGTTATTCTCATACAATTCATATAAACAATTGATATTTGTTTCAGCATAAAACTAACAACTAATTAACTGCTTTTTGTTTGTATTTGTCATTAAAATTTTGATATAAAAAAATTAATAAAGTATTTAAAAAAAAAACATGGAATATATTATAGGCCGGATTGTTACTGGATTATTAGAAATTTGCAACATTTCAGTTTATTCGGTGGCCATCTTTGTATTTAAATTTCATTTCAAAATCTTAAAGCAACTCAAAGTTCAAATAGTTATCCATCAATACAAAATTGTTTATTAAAAAATTCATTCGATAATAACGGAAAAGTATTTTTAATATAAACTCCGATTACCCTAGTTCTTCTAAAAAAGTTCACAAAGCTTTAAAATGTAGTCCATCCTTACGCCAAATATTATTATAATTAATAAAAAACACATATCAATGTGTACTAACAACACTGACATACATAAATTAGAAATAATATATATTAGTGAAGTTCACTTAAATCTAAAACAAATATTTATTTGAAGAGAAACAACTCTTCCTATTATCTAATGTGTTAAATTGAACGATTAAGGGCTTCAAATATGGCAAGGCATTAACTGCATCAGATGTTAAACACAGGAACAGTTATTGTGAGCCCTCTAATGGAGTATTGGTTAACTTGGTTAAGCTTACTAGTGTTCATAGTGCTACGGTAACATCCAATTGAATATCCTTATTACTTTAAAATCACAATTTAACAATAATATTAAATGACCACTACTCGATCAAATGTTGATTATGTTGATAGGGAAAGGTCAATCATATTGACCGTTTTATATAATTAATTAGTTTATTCTATTTGTTTTCATTGCTGGTTTTTTTACTGTTTATTTACAAACAAAAAAATAAATAAATGTACTAATAAAAATTTTATATAAACTCATTATTAATTTAATTAATTTTGTTTTCCAAACAAATTTAATTAATGTAAATGTAAATAAACACACACACACATAATTACAAATCGATGAACAAATACAAATAAGCATATGTAAAAACTGCAAATATAAATTGTGGCACTGTTCTACACCTTAAAGAATCGTTTAATATTATTGCTATATATTTTAAATTAAAAACTCCAAAATACAGTCTAAATACTTCTTACAAATTTACTACTATAAAATGGATAAGTTTTTGTAAACATTGCGTAAATATAAACACCTAAAGTAATGCGTAACACGTTTTCAAATAGTAAGCATTATATATATTTTTTGATAAATGAGTTCAATTCCTAGGCACAAAATGTTGAAAACTGCTAACTCAAATAAGTAAATATACCAATTTTTTATGTAAAATAACACAAATATTGTTATTAAAAACACAAAGCAAATTTGTAGTAGAGAACTGTTATCTTACTCAAAATTGGATAAATTTAAATACATATTATATTAGTTACGAGTGTATATTAAAAGCTGTATAAAATGGTTTTAGATTTGCCTGAGCTATTTTCAAAAGTGCAAGTTTTTCATTTCGATATAATTTTATTTTTTGTGCCGTAACTTAAGCGGATGTAGCGATTTTCGTTTTTCGAAAATTGCGAAATTGAGCGAAAATTCACCTCATCTTCAATATATATTGTTTAAACTTAAAAGCTGTGCTATCAATACTAAATATATTCTTTCCGCGGAATTTCATAAACATTCGTTTATTCGTTTTAAAGTTAGGGCGATTTCGTTTAAAGGTACCATAACAAAATCCTGTATGTCCTTCAACCAAAGTAAAAACTTTTTCGAAAAGCTAAAATCTCAGCTTTACTTTGTGATCATTATCACCGGTTTTTAATCAACTTAAATATCGCACCATAAATACGAAATTGACACAAATCAAAATTTTTCAAAATTGGCTTTTTCCCACAAATGAATTTACAGTACACACAACTACCCAGCAAAATTTTTCATTACCAAATAAGTGGTTATATAATAGAAATTCATAGCTCCGCACAACTTATTTTTTGGCGTCTAAACTCATTAATTTTGTTTGGCGTCTTCGTTTTTATAAGTAGTCACGCTTACCCGCTCGCTTACGAAAAAATGAGAAATAAGTAGTTATGAGATTTTGAATAATAAGTGGTTACACACATGCTTACAAAAAGTTGAATTATAAGTGGTAATCCGATTGCTTACTTGATTCTTAAAAATAAGGAGTTAAGCAAATACTATTAGCTTAAGGAAATACATTCAGAAAAATTTAAGTTTTCTCTAGTATGTAATTTTAGGACTCGTCATACAAATTTAAACATAAAACATATTTACATATGGGTGATATCAAAAAATGTGATAAAAACCGTGTAAACACCGAATTTCTAATGCATGGATTACATTTGAGTTACATATTTCGATATATATCAGCGCAATGTCACCTGTTTTACAAAATTTATAACAATCTGAACAATGTTTGGTTAATATATAAAATGTGTGACCAATTTTATATGCCAAATGTAAACTCCGTAACAAGTAACTCATAAGGTTTTTTAACTTTAATAGCTTATATTTTAATAACCAATAAAGCTAAACACTAATTGTAAGAATTTTTACGAAGAGGAAAAGTGGCGTTTTTAATAAAAATTAATACATTTTACAAACTTTTTCGTATATCTTAGCTATCACGACTTCAACTCTGTAACGATTTTTCGTCATAATTTTTGATAAAAATGCATATACCAGAATTTTGGAGTTATCTATTATTTATATTGCGAAAAGTATAATGTTATTTATACTCAAATGATTGTTGGACTGTAAGTAATCATCCAGTATAACAGACTTGAAGCTTTTCCGCAGCATGTAACATTCTCGAGATGAAAAAAATATGTCTTTAATAAGATTTGAAAAAATGTTGTAAACTCCGTTCCTAATTTTTACACCAAACTATTTAACGAGTAAGAAAAACAATGTCATATTTGGATTCACCTTGTAGGCATCATGCGATTTTGTTTCGGAAAAAAATTCTGACAAAGCGTTTCTGAAAGAAAACGAAAAAAGTAATCAAATGTAAACTCCGTAACTGTAAACTCCGTAACCACAATTGTTTGCATCAGGTTTCATTCAAATAAATGTAGATAAATGTTTAAATATTTTAAAATAACTATAAACAGAGGTGATTCAACTAATATTTATGCATCAAAAGACGATTCAACTAATAATATTGCGTCAAATCAAAAAAAGTTATCAGTTTTTTACCCTAAGCTGCTGGAGCGAAAAACGATTGATTTTGCATTTCATTGGTTTTGAATCGATATTTCGAGTCATTACTGACATTAGTTTGACAAGTTAAATTTGTTTCACACAATTTAAGAATTTTTTGATCGCGAAATGTTATGTTTTTAATATATTATTTTGTAACTGCGCAACCGATGTTTGGATTTTAAAAAATTTTATATTTTTGAAAAGCATTTAAAAGGACCAAAAATACAAAATTAAAAAAAAAATTAAAATTTTTTTCGCGGAATGAATTGTATTTTTATTCGCGTAACCGCCAATTTGATAAACACAAATTATATATCATTGGAAAGCAAATTGAAAACCCAAATACGAAAAACTAATAAATTGAAGAAAATTCGTACCCAATTTTTTTTTGTTATATCTTTTGCTTGCAGAAATGTAAACTCCGTTACAACAAAAAAAATTAAAATTGTGCAAAAAAAGTTATTGCGACAACTTGTAGAAGAAATTTTTTTTCAATTAGGTTTATAATGATTAAACTTACTGATTCCATTAAGAAAAAACCGAAATATTAACACTTTTTGCTTCTCACAAATTTGGCCCAAAAATGTATCACATTTTTTGATTTCATCCATATAATAAATAAAAATGTATAAAATTTAACTGTGTAAAAAGTACTTATTTAAAATATTACGAGTAAGTCATTATTTTATATTTAGAATTAATGAATACAATAGGCCGTTATTAGGAAGTCATTATTTTATATTATAAAATAATGCAAAAGGTAATGATATATCATTTTTGATAATTCAGATAGTAATGAGGTGTCATTACCAATATTTTGCTGGGTAAAGTCTTCAAAAATTTCTTTGTCATCACTATCTTCTTTAACTGGAAAAATTCTCTTATGTCTCTTTTAATTTTATTAGCGTTGTTTCTACACGATCAACTAAAGAGAACTACTTTTAGTTGAGTCAATGTGCTCAAGAACAAGGGTTACTTTTGTTACACATAAACATATTGTAAAAAAGGATAAATTTTGTTGCGTATTATTTTGAATTGTGATACTTTAATTGAAAAAAGTGAGTTACAAATGACTGTATTATTTTGTTGTGTGCCTTGTCAGTTTTCAGTTAAAGGATCATAACTCAACATTTTAATTTATTTCCACAAATATACTATAAAATTAAAACAGTAAAGCAAAACCTTCTTCAAAATGGACTTTTTCCATAACGGAACTAAAGTTTACAATCATTCTCAGATAACCAGTTTTTTGACTCTTCTGAAAATTTAAGGATTTTGAGTTGTGTCGCTTTTATATTTAGGGCACAATATGTTTTTAAGATTTGAATAACAATTGATGGGCTTAGTGCAATAACTTGATAAGCCACAAAATAAAAATATTGAAATAATCGACCTTAAAGTTTAAAAAAAATGTGTAAAATCAGCTTTTAATTAAATAACACGCTTGATGAACGTAATAAGTGTTTAAGGAAGACTACTACATCATATCCATCGATGGATACCAGGCGCAAAGCAGAAACCATTGTTTCAAAGAAAAAGTGAGGCTTATCAAGTTATTGCAGAAACTTTATTCAAGATTTTTTTATTTTGAAGAAATTTTAGGTGTTTTGCAGGATTTTCATACTCTATATACATTTTATAAGTGATAAAGTAAGTCTTATACCATACATCCCTCGCTGGAAGACTAGAAGACATTTGTCACAAGTGCCAGAGTAAAACTTCTATCTAGAAGGGTAAGAGATTCCCTATTTAATTTGGGACCATTTTTTTCTCTGCTTCAATTTTTACCTAAGCACTTGGTACAAGTGCATGAAAGTCGAGCAAATACCAACCTTTCCTTCAAAATAGAGGTATCTCTAATAATAGTTCCACAATAACTTGACAATGCACATTTTTTAAATAATGCTTTTCAATGGCATCTAGTGGTCCAGTAACGGTTGTCTGATGGTAGTCTTGCATAAATTCTGAGTACAAGTATCCTAAGTATGATAGTCCTGAGAAGGAGCTACGATTTTTCAAAATAAAAATATCTTTAAAAATTTATTCAATAACTTGATAAGCCACAAAAGTTAATATAAATCACATATCGCTGGTTTCGGAAATTACTTCATATTCAGTTGGCAGAAAACCTTTGTCCACCATACTACCATCATTAACTTCACAAAAAACTTTATTTCCGCTTATATTATCTTCAGAATGTTTTTGAATAGAAAATTTTCACAATAAAATCGAATTGTAAAAAGTAGCTTTTACGCTAGATCCGAAATTTATTGCAATATGCCTTAGATATTTTCAGTGGATTTTTTTACGGTATTAGGTAATACAATGAACACATAAAATCAGTTTTTGAAATCATGTGGCTTATCATGTTTTTACCCTTTGCCCTTCAATTACAAAATTCTTCTCTCAGTGTTAATTTATTTTATTTAAATGAAAAGCTGCATTAAATTTATTTAAGTCGGTTTATTTTGTTGCACAAATATATGAACTCCATTTTGCAAGTATGTATTCACAAAAATATGTTCATTGCATGATAATTATGTATTTATACACAATGTGGCCTCAGCAATTGAACACAGCTCTTGTTAGAGTGTCTACAATCAATGAATAGACGTTCATTAAAATCAATTAAATAAATACAATTAAAGGTCGTATCTAATGTAAGGTGTAGGTACCTTAAATTATGAATCGATGATTTTTATTGCCAACACCCCCAGTTCTTTTCCACTTGATCTTGAATAAACGAATTTGAAAAAACAAATATTTTTATTTGAGGCCGCCAATAAACAGCACCGAAATTTTTTAAAATTTTCCCACTTTATATGTTCCTCCCGCGAATACATGCACATAACTTTCAAACCGGTGAAAGGTTTTTCAAATTATTGCCTTAGATTTTAATTGAAATTAATAATTTTTCCAACATTATAAAAAAAGGAAAAATCTAAAAACCAAACTTTTATTAAGCTATTCGAATGTGTAAAGAAATTTTTATTTATAAAGTTCCTAGTGCACAAAAGACAGAAAATATGATCGGTTATACGTTGGCCGCTGTTACCCGATTGATGACAGCGGCCAACCGTTGGTTAGTGCGAACTTGTCATAGTTTTCATAACGTCGGTAAGTCACAAAAATTGATGCACTCCCAATTTAATAAATTTTATTTGGTTTCTGTGAAATTTTTACGAAAAGATAAATTTATATATCAGTTTCAGTTCTGACTAAGTAATTTACGTAAACTACACTGTCCGACACTATGTACCCAAAAACACTTTCGTTCTGATAAACTAATGTGTTACCAATTGAATGGTTCAGTTGCAGTAAACGACTTTTGCCCTTAGGACTACAGAATTGGTATTAATGCAAACGAAATGCGGTTATCATAGTCAAATTACTATTAGAACAAAAAATTTTTTATGAACATTATAGTTTCCCTTAAAAATATATTTGTCATTACACCCCCACCCCCAAGTTTTATTGGACATGGTTCCAAATGGAAGAAATCTATATGTTTTTTTTTTTTTTTGGATAAAGATAACCCATGCCGAAAGTTGGCCGAAAATGGTCCATTTTGGGAAAAAAATATTTTATATATTGTTAATATTAAAAATTCCCAAAGTTCGAAATTTCGAAAAAATTTATTTTTTATTTCATTTAATTATTTAATATTACTGAAGATTATTTAGATATGGAATTCTCGCTTAATTAATTTTAAAGATTTTTTAAAATAAATTAGAAATTTATTAATTCTATTTCGAGACCAATTTTCTTATTATGAATTAACATAATGAGTACTTTTTTCCAAAAACTGCTATTTTTCCTCATCAGGATATTCTCCTGACAAATACTTCACAGAGTTAATGCTTTCAAAAACCTTTACATTTTCAGGAATGAAAAGACAATCGATGTAAAAAATAGACATGATTTTAGAAGCACTGTAGTACTAGAAGCACGTTTTATAGCACTTGTCTCTTTTCTCTATTCAAAAATGCACTAAAAGAAGGCAGCGTTTTTGATGTTGCTGTATGTTTGTTGGAGTTTATTCCTTCTAATTGGAACATGGCGAACAAAAATCATATCACATACCGCAATAAAAGAAACTGCTTCCAAAAATGCAATAAAAAGTAGCCCATCGCTTAGCAAAGTAGACACATTGTGTCTATTATTTTAAACACAATATTTCTATATATTACGGATTTAAACATTGTGTCTATTATTGCTCAATTTTCACAAGGTGTAAAGTTACTTCTTTTTAATATAGTAGATTTAAACAAATATTTTTTAGAGTGTAACACTGACAAATAAAATTTTAATTTTTTGAATATCATTGTTGTTTTGTATAGAAAGTTATGCTTCAAAAGTAAGAATACGCATCTTAATTGTATTCTGTTTCTTCATTTTGCAATTAATTACTGTTTCCAAAGGCGTATGAGTGATATTTTTATATAAATAATATTACTTATACGCTATAGCAGTATATTACAATATATTATAGCAGTTATGAAGACAATACAAAAGTTTTCATTATTTATATTTTTTATGTAAACTTGTGTAAAACCTTGCGTATAAAAGAGATTCTTTATATTTCTATAAAGCATAGGATAATGGCACTAAATTTCCAATTAATTTTACATCTTATTTTCTATATTTTTTGTAATAAAGCACGAAATAAATAAATATAATGAGCATTTTACAAAAAGCTGTCCTTTTTATCTAGGCATGAATAGTAATTACTGCAAAAGCAGCAATAAAATAGAATACTCAACAATAAATGTTGTCAACAACGTGTCTTATGCAAACATTTATTCCTATCTTTATCACAATAAATACTAATATATTTTTTGTAATTATTTTTCATAATTTATTTATTTTTTTTTTTTTTTTCATTTCAACGATTACTCATTATTTTTGTACTTGGTATATTGCAGGAAAATAACAATATATCGTTTTATATTTCGTTATTATCAACATAGTAATTATTTTCGTTTATTAAAACATAAATTGTATTATTTTTCACAAAGTTATTAATAACGTCTGCAGCAAGTATTTGTTGAACAAATCATAACAAATAATCTTCTTGTTTTCAATTCTATACTCAAAATAATATGTCTGTTGGCTGAACAGAAAAATTTGTTATTTCAACAAAATTTATTCCTATTTTGTGGTTTAAAATAAATTTTTTTGATTTTAACAAATTCATTTGTTAAATTTAGCAAATTTAAATCTAAGTGAAAAGTTAGTAAAACTACAGTTTTATTTGTAGTTTTACTGAGTCGTAAAATATGTTCAAATTTAGGATTTCGGGACCCTCCCCGAGACTAGTCCATATCATCTAAGGGCATGGAAGGCCACTCTAAATGAGCAAACATTTTGCCCTTAGTTAAATCGATTTGAATCCAGTTTGACAGATTTTTTTACTCACGTATTATTTTAAGTGTAGTTGCTTTTTATATACAATAGCGAAAGTACAATATATAAGAACAACTTCAACGGTTGTCAAGAAATTTGAGATATTTTTTTTTACACAAATTGATGATTTGTTTTAAATTTCCTCATTAAAAACTTATTGATTTAAATCTCGTAATATATCTAATTTGTTATATATATCATTGCAACAACACAACACGTTTTAAAGATTTTCTTTTTTTTTTTTTAAATAAATAATCAAAATTTAATCTGTTGAGTGGTGTTGGTTTCCTTTAGGACTTTATTATCTCTAAATCGTGATTTAAATAATTGTTATTTGCTTTATTCAGAATTTTGGCCAAAAGTTTATTGCGTATTATGGTCTTGAATATTTTCATAAAATACAAGATATTAGTTAAACTTGGGATTTGATACTAACCCAACAAATTTCTGTAACATACACAAAACACATGTTAACAACAAATGACATTAGCAGCATATTTCTAAAATAAGAAATAAATAAATGAACACCTTAACCTTTTTTTTTTTTTTGCCATCATCATTACAAGAAGCAACATTGTCATACGTTGTACAGTGTCGTATTGACATCAAGTTCGTGATTTAAACAATTTTCACTGCCATGATTATAAAACACAACTCATGGCAGGATATATGGCAGATTAACGTAAAATAAAATTCTTTAAAAATATATTATTATATTTGTTAATAAAATATTTCCAAGCAGTTTCTCTTTAGGTCGATTGTGACATTTCGCCTTCTACCCATAACCTTTAAAAATAACGTCTGGATTGAATAGCAAAACATTATGTATACAAAATCTCGTGGCTACGTGTAAAGTGTAAATTTTGTTCCTTTTTAACTACTTTTTTAATTCGTTCTAATTGGGAATTCCAAAAAGGTATCCCTTAAATAAGTTTGAACACATTTTTTATTACAGATTTCTTGCCGGAAAGATTTTTTACTTTTAGCCTTCACCGTAAACAGTATTGGTGAATGTCTATGCCAATCTGTATTATTATGTCTTATAGTAACTGCTTTCAAAATTAAAAATAAAATTAAAAATCTGTAAAATTAATGATTAAAACAATTATTATAAAATTTTTTAACATTGATAGTTGAGAGACATTTTTCATTCAAAAATTAATTAGTAAAATATCTATAAGTGAAATTTTTAATCGTTGCAACATACATATTTTCCTTTTTAAAGATGATCCGAAGTTTTTACAATTTTTAATTTTCCGCTAATAAAATTTTTAAAGGATGAAAATTAAAAAAAAAACGGAATGAGTGGCTGTAACAAACGAGATTAATATAAAATATAAAAACCTTTTTTTTATAAAAATTTACATTTTTGTAAATACAACAAAATTTGTTAAATGTTGTTTTTATACAACGCGGTGCTCTTGGGGAAGGAAGTTGATATACATTAGAGTTGTAAAATAGGGTGCATTGAAATTGGAAAATCTTATGTATATATCGCTCAAACGATGCGTATTAGTAAAGTAATTATGGATAAAATACAAAAAAAAAAAATTCGAGGATACTTATAATTCGCTACCTGCCTTTGGAATTGGATTTCGTAGTGTAGTTTTTAAAAGTTTTTCTCGAATTATCGGACAAAACAAGGCTTAAACATTTGGTAGCTCTGAGTTTGAAATCTGAAAATATTTTACAAAATTCAATAGAGAAATTTTTGGTCCGCCACAGCAGCATGTAGATTGAAACAACTATATTTGTTTTTTTGTTTAGATATTTGGTAGAAGCCCTTCTGAAAAGCCCCCTTAACTTTATGAAAAAATTAAAGTTTTAAATACATTTCTAAAACAAATAAAAAATTCTAAACTAAATAATGCAGTTTGTGATCAATCAGAATTACTCTACGGAATTTTTTTTTTTAGATATTTTTTCCATTATAAACTCCACAGGCTTGTACCACCAGGTATGGTGGTACAAGTGTTGGCAGAACGTCCGTTTTTTGGGTCAATTTTGAAATGATAACGTGGATCTGTGGTTGGCCGTTTTTCTTTTAGAACGTCGGCAAGGCATTGTTAATGATTTTAAAATCAGTGATCTGCTAACCCTGAAATGATAACTATGATCTTCGGTTAGCCTTATGTCTTTCGAAAGGTCGGCCGAACATTCTAAAAAGTCCTATTTGAATCGGTAAAAAAATGTTTCAAGCACTTTAAATTCCGAAAGATGGACCTAGATTACTTATTACAATAGTAGGCAAAACAAAACAAGCAATTAAAATTTAAAAAATCTACCTTTAAATTTTTATTAAAATCATTATAAAAATTAAATTTTGTATTTAATTTGGTGCTACATTCCTTAAAACTTCTAGAATCAAACAACATTGTGACACATCTGAACTATTGCAATTCAGGGTAAAAAATCAAATAGCTGATTTTTATAAAAGCGATTTTTTAATTTAAAAAAAATCAAAAATAAAATTTTAAGGGGGTATCGACTATAGGAAAAATTTAGTTTTCGAATTTTTTTATATTTTATTTGAATAGAGTATACTCTTCAGTATATGCTCAGAAAATATTAATAAAAACTTCGAAGAAATAGAATTTCCATATGTTTTTTTGTAAAATATATTTTAGTCACAAAGTAATATTCTATGCATTAAATTTATACACAAAATTTTTTGGGAGCGTTTTTTCTCATTGCCTTTATTATAAATCTTATTTCGCATAATATAGCAGAACAAAAAGAAGAAACTACATCCAAAAATGCAAGAATTGTACGCAGTCTTTAAAGAAAATCCAATAACGATTCCTCGATGGTGGGCGAAGGCACGTTATATGAGGCAGGCACTGATGGCTTTTTATAAACCATAAAAGTAATCAATGTATATAAAAAATAAAAAAACAAATTAAAAAACGTACGATTTTTAAGGAAATGAAATGTCTAATAAATTTTCTACCATCGTTTTTATGAATATTTGGGTTAATACATAAGAAAACTCTTTATCCGATTCTTCCCAAACTTGGTGCACGTATAGGAAACTGAGAGATAAAAATTTTGTTTATACACGCTATTTTGAAATTTTTCTATTTTCTTAACGTAAAATTAATTTTAAACTTTAAACGCGTTTTCTCACAACCCTGATTTCAAAATCGACTGCCACTGTACAGCCAAGACGGGGTAACCGATTTAAATCCGGGTTTTTTGTTTCGTAGGCAACCAAAAACTCTAGTCCCTCTCGTAGCCCTTTTTTTGAATTTTGGTGAAATAAATTTTATATCCCCGAGCAAATGTGTTTTTTTTTGCCTCTTCTGGAATTTTTAAGTTTGTGTGGCAACTTTGTTAAAAAAAATTAAAAGTAAAAATCGGGCCACGATAAGGACCAGAAAGTTTATCTGGAATTAAGAATCACTTTACATTTTTATTTTCCGATAATCACACTGGCAGCCGATTTTGCCTTTTTTAAAAAAGGCCATTAATGAAGTGGCAACTCTGGCGATTTTGGTTGGGGAAATATAAAACTGATATTTTTGCAAAATACCACAATAATATGATTTTTAAATAAAAAAATAAAATATTAAAAATATTGTTAATTGAATTTTTGACAATTGTTTAAATATGCCCTTTAAAATGCTGTTGTTCAAGTATTTACCCCCCTTAATATAAAAATTTTAGGTCGACTTCAAATTGCTTTTATAAGAAAAAAGTATGCTCTATTTTTGAAGAAAAAGGCTAAAATAAGCTGAACTTTTAAAGCAATAGCAGAAATAAGCCGACATCGGCAAAACAAGGAATACCAAGTAAAATAGAGCAAAGTTAGCAAAACGAAAAACTCTGCCAAATGAAGCCTGAAATTCTTATAATTTTTAATCACAAATTGTTCAATTACACTAAAAACTGAATAAACCAAATCTAAATTTTTCAAACTTTCCAAACAAAATAAAAGTTTGGGCTTTTTTTGGTTGGTTGGTTAAATTATTTGTATTATTTTTTTACAAATTTGATTATGAAATAAAATGCAAAAAATAATGTTAAAACAAAATATGTATGACATTCGAATTTTCATACGTAGTCGTATATTTTGTGAAGTAAGTACTGGGAAAATCCTTTTGGTAACTGTTGGCGAAGTGCTGTAACCCAATATTTTGCCAGTAGTCTTTTTAATAAACACCCAAAAAGTGTAATATTCAAAAGTTTTTGTTTAAATATTTAAAGTGTTATTCTCGCAATAAAATTCATTTTGGCGACAACAAGGGTATAGTTTATGTTCATGAGTTTCTTTTTTTTTTGTGAAAATTATATCGGTTAAATTGCTCTCTTTAACGCATTTTGTCGGATTTCCTCCTTGAGAGCTTCAAGAGTGGCTTGTGACTGGAAAAACTACAAAG
Organism: Leucophora obtusa; assembly: GCA_949987735.1. Lineage (NCBI taxonomy): Eukaryota > Metazoa > Arthropoda > Insecta > Diptera > Anthomyiidae > Leucophora > Leucophora obtusa. Next base: position 199,913,782 of record OX465298.1, read on the forward strand.
AAATGTCTGCCACATGTCAAAATTTGTGAACTGTACCGTGCGAGCAAATATTACAGCCAATTTTTGGATGACATGTAAAAAGGCACTGGTCTAAACGTAGACTGATTTTAACAAAAATCAATGGGCTTCGTTCTTTATCAGATATAAGTCGGTTTACCAAATTTCATCAAATATAAACGACCTGTAATATTATGGAGGGACTGAAGGGATGGATAGACACAGAGGTACATCGCTTAGTTATATCTAAATCTGATTCAATCGGTATAATGAAAAGTTAAAATATTTTTTTCGTGTTAGAATTTGTAGGTTAGGATATAAAAGTGACTTCGCGAACACTTAATATTTCCCTAGCCAAAGCTCATTACATTTTAATGAAATGGTTTGCTGGAAAATGAAGGGAAAATAAGAGACACTTATTTAGGTTCCGCACTAAAAGGACATTTAAATTTTAGTTTAATTTCAATTAAAGCTGTGTGTTTCTAATATATTTTATAAATAATTTAAGACCTCCAGGAGATAGTCAAAACTTTCTCACAATTTTCTAAAACCTTTTTTTAGCATAATGTAAAAGCATATCAAGTTTTGATTACCCACGTTAACTATATTTTAATTTTTCGCCATTTTTTTTTTGAATTCAAAACACTGTGTACCACAGTTAAAGCAGAAGCGGTAGCGCGGCAAAAATATAATATTTTTATTATAGTAAAAACTCATTTTATGCTTATCATTTATTATAAGATTACTAATTAAAATTCCTTTAATGCAAACAGTAACGATGTGTTCGTTCATCTTAAAGAAGATTAGGAGGAAGATTTTATAGATAGTAAGAGGAAGAAAAGTAATTGTAATATATTCCATCACATAACTACCTGTGCCCACAACCCCTTTTATATCTACATGCATATAATAAAAATGAGGACACTCACTGAAGTTCTATTAATTGCACTTGAATATTTTGGGCTTATTTAATTTAAAAAATATTGCATGAGTTATTAAATGGGGGCTCCACATAACTAATTTGCTATTCTTTTTAATCTGAAATTTGATTTGATTCACTAATCGCGACTAAGTAATATAAGAAAAAAAAATCAAATTAAAAATCAAGAAGTGTGGTTCCCAATTTTGCAATATTTGAAGCCCTTCATCTTTCACTTCTTCTCCATCCCCTTTCTAAAGAAAGCAACACGTTAAAAAAAGTGTCGCAACTAAATATGTTGGAACATATAAAAATTTCATAAATCGGCTCACAATTTTTCTTGTTACCAGCCTTAAAATGAGATTTTTGATAAAATATATAAGAATTTTGTGGCTGTATTTAAATTTTATTGACTGTTCTTTAATCACCTTCATTAGATGAAGTTACTTTTGTTATAAGCTAAAATTATGTGCCTGAATATTTGAGAGTGTGTGTTTTAGTTAGAACATCATATACATAAATATGTATACAGAAGTGTTAGTGGATGTGAGTGTTTGTTTTTGATACTTATGATTTTAATTATGAAAACATGTTTTTAATTAAAGTCGAAATATGCTTAATAATGATGATGATAATTGATAAAAGGTTTTTTATGTAAAAAATTATATTTTTTCGTTAAAGTTCTAGTTGGAGAAAATTAAATTATTTTGAGAAATGTTTGTCTACTAATGAATTAATTATGCTTGAAATTATTATTGACAAAACTAAGAAAATAATTTAATTAATTTGTTTCTTAAGTAAATGTATTTTAATTTGAAAGTTGTTTATGAAACAAAAATAATGTTATTTTCCTAGTTAATATTAATTATTCATATTTGTTTTAATTACTATAATTTCTTAAAAGCGGAAATCTTTATGTACAATAAAGTTTCCTATTAATATCAATTAAATTTCTATTATATTTTTTATTTTCTATTTTGTCAATTTGTATATTTTTATTCAAATTGTTATTGTTATTTGCTTATATGTATGAATGTGTGAGTTATTTAGAATATTCATAAATTTTTTAGTTACAAGGTTAATGTGACTGTGACATGCATCTCTTATTACATGTTAAACAAACCACTGTCATAGCTGTAGCATATGGGTTTTATAATCTTTTTTATTAGACTGAAAGGTTATATTTTACTTTTTAGTTCAAAAATTCGTTAATTATTTTCTTAGGCATAAAAGAGTAAGTCAGTAGAGATTCCTGTTTAGCTTACTCTGTACATAAATGAGTAAGAATTTAAAGTTGGGCATGTCAATTATTTAATGGCAATCAGCAACCTGGTTGAAAGTCAAATAATATTTGGATCCGAAATTTTAAATGCATTTGTGCCAAAACTTCCCAGTTTAGAAACGGTAATGACATATCATTATTTTTTGGACTACCAGTAATGACACCCACTTACCTTCTGCATTATTTTAAAACATATAATAATGAGTTACTGATAATGACTTATTTTTATCATTATTTCAAATAGAAAATAATTTTCTAGATTTTCTTGAAAATTTTTTGAAATCTATTTTTAGACTCAATATTTTTTAAACACTGGTAAGGATACATGTAACCACATATTTTTTGATTTTTTGTATGTTGGCGAGTAAGCTTACTTGTGTGCAGCAGGTCAATTATGTTTTTATCTATTAAATATTATATGTCGATATAGCTCAGATGGTAGAGCTATTGACTGGCAATCTGTAGACCCAGGTTCGATTCCCGCAGCAGCAAATTTTATTTAAAAAAAAATACAATAAAAAATATTATTTTTATATAATTTATATTTTTGAAAATCTATATTTAGACTCATTATTTTTGTCAGTACTGGTAAGCACATAGGTAACGATATATTTTTTGATTTTTCGTATGCTGGTGTGTAACCATAACCATAAGGTAATAAGAAATGTAATAACAAAAGTAACCAGTTACCATTACCAAGTATCTACAAAATGTTACACTCATAGAAGTAAATCTGTAAAAATATCCGAAAAAGTTACTAAAAATTAGTTAAAAACGAGTAAAAAGGTTAAAGTCGGGCATGCCGACTATACAATACCCTACACCAGTCTGGTGTATTGTTTGGATCCGAAATTCGAATGCGTTAAAATGGGGCTTGTGTCAAAATTTTCTATAATGTGAGTCAGCGCACCAAATTTCATTAAAATATCTTAATATTTGCGACCTGTAGTTTGTAACCAAGCCAATTTTGGGAGGACCCTTATATGGGCACTAGTTCTAAACATGGACCGATGTTCACCAAAATCAATAAGCTGCGTTATTGGGCCAATATAGGTCTATGTACCAAATTTCATCAAAATATCTTAATATTTGCGACCTGCAGCGTATAAACAATATAATTTTGGTAGGACCCTTATATGGGCACTAGGTCTAAACATGGACCAATGTTCACCAAAATCAAACTTGTTCGTCCTTGGGCCAACATAGGTCTGCGTACCAAATTTCAAAATATCTTAATATTTGCGACCTGTAGAGTGCGCACAAGATTGTAGAATCTGCAGAAATTTTTGCTTAATATCTGTAGACTAAAAATACCAAAAATAAACTGTTATATATACAAAATTTTTGCTATTTTTTAGCTAAATTTAGTTGAATGAAAATAGCAAATAATTCTGCTAAAATCAGCAGAATTATTTGGTAAAAAATATTAAACTGCTGTTTTCAAAAGGTTCGATTTTTATTTGCATTTAAAAAAAAAAAATCGAAAAAACTTCGAAAAATAAATTTTTTTTATTTTTTAGTCTACTAATTATTTAGCAAAATTGTTTGCTGATTGTAGCAGGTTAATTTGCAATTTCCATTTACAAAAATTTAACTCAAATATAATTAAAATTCTGTACATTTAACGGTTTTATTTTTAATGTTCCTATATTACTAATATTTAGAAAATATGATCTGCTAATTTAGCAGTTATTTTCGGCAGCATGATTCTTAACAAATTTTTAGTAGTTTTAGCTAAATTTTGTACGGACTTTTTTCTATTAGTGAAGATAAATCAATAAGATGTGCTGATTTTCCCTAATTTTAGGCGTATTTAAGAGAAAATTGGAAATATAGTCCATATGAGCACTGAGTTCAAATATGGACTTACTCTATTTAAAATAGTCTGTGAACTCAAAATATTACGTCTGCTGGCTGGACTGAAAAATTTGTTATTTTAACAAAATTTATTCCTGTTTTTTTGGCTTAAAATAAATTTTGTTGATTTTAACAAATTCTTTTGCTAAATTTAACAAATCTATATTTAAATAAAAAATTTGTAAAACTACAGTTTTATCTGTAATTATACTGAGTCGTAGAATTTATCAAAATTTAGGGTCACGGGACCCTCATGTGAGGGCATATAAGGGCAAACCCGCGGAGCAAGCATTTTGTCCGTTTTTCTTTATCTCGCTTAGTTTTGAGATATGGGCCATTTTATGAAGTGGAAAATTTTTGTTAAAGGCCCCACCAAGATTGTTGCTATCAGTATATTTGAAAGTATGAATTTCTTTTGGTCGAAGGCTTCACAGAATTTTGTCTGTATGCGTTATTTTAATGGAGCAATAAGGCTAATTTAATTGACATGTAGATACTTAAAATTTCTTTACAGAATTTATGTAGTACATTATATATTAAGAAGAAATTTGAAGCAACAAATAAAATCTAATATGAAAATATAATGTTAGATTTTGGATTTGAGGTAGAACAATATTTTAATAAAATATATGAAAATAGAGAAAGTCCGAAAAAAGAAATTTTATATTTTTACTGCGAAAATTTAAATGACTTTTGAATTAAAGAGATTAAGTAGTATATTAAAAATTAAGTAGAATTTTATAAATGTAATACCAAATAAGTACACTCAACCAAAAAAGTCTGTAATGGCTACTGAAAATTTTGCTGTTATTACGGGAAATTGAACTGTTATGAGGCCAGCGGTATTTTTTGCTAATTTTAGCGACACATGTCTGCTAATCTGTTGTCCAATAAAATTTGTAGCAAAAATTAGTAGCCGCTACTAAATTTTAGTAAAATTTATGTAAAATGCAATTCAAAATCGATTTGCTAAAATCAGTTAAAAAACTTACCAAATATCATAAATTTAGTACAATGAAATTAGTATAAATAATTAGTTGCGGCTACTAAATTTCAGTAAATTGCTGTAAACTGTAATTTAAAATCAATCTGCTGAAATTAGCAAAAAATTGTACTAAAAAATAAAGAACTGTAAAATCTAAAAAAAAAAATTTTTCTTTCGATTGTAACAAGCGTATAATTACTTCATCGTACTTGAAATTTGGAGTCAAAATTGCAAACGGTTCTCCAGTTATTGCCGTTTTGTGCATTGGAGATGCAAAAAAATTTTCTGGGTGTTATTTCTAAACGAAGAATATATCAATAGTAACAAATATAAACTAAACAAGAATTGTAAAAAATTAAAAAAAAAAAAAATATTTTTAAATTAGTATATTTTTCTGCTAAATTTAGCACTCGGTTTTGAAAAATTAGTAAACTGTTTTTCTGAAATCAGCAGCGAAAATTAGTAAAAAAAATCCGTAATTTGTAATAAGAGAATAGCAAAAATGATTACTAAAAATAAAAATTGTACTAATAATCAGTATAAAAATATTATAGTGCGATTCGAAACTGTTTACGAATTTTTTTACAAACTTTTTTATTTGAGTGTAGTATTTCATGGCAAAATTAAAATTTAATAGCTGTGACTGCTTTCAGTTCTATGCAAAAAAAAAATTATTTTAATTTCAAAACTGATTGGTTTTTAATTCTCAAAACTTCCTATTTTATTTACTCAACAACTTTTATAATTTCAATTGTAAAATATTCCCAAATTAAAATAAACAATTACAATAAACAAGAAAGTTTTTTTGCCAAACAATTGCACAAACTTAATCAAAACTTAATGATTAATAACACAATATACAACCGAACAACGGCAACGCCACACAAACACTATACAACAACCAATAATAATAAAATTACACTGAAAACTAATTTTCAAAATATCACGATTTTCGATGACAAGTTTTCCATTAAAATTCAAAAGAAAATGGAAAATGATATCAGGAAAAACCCGCACAAACAAATAATATTGTACAAGTACTGTCGCAGAAAAGACAGCCTAAGGTTATAAATTGACGGGAAAGAAAACTAAGGACAACCAATATTTAAAGAAGAAAAAGTAAAAACTTTTTCAATTGAAATTAACAAAAACTGTGGTCATTGTGTGTAACAGAACAAAATAGCAAAAACTTTGAAATTTGAAATAAAATGAAAATAAATGTTGTAACGAACGATGTCAACAACAATGGTAATAATGACAAAGTTTATACACTTTTTAATGACAATAACAAAAAATTTTTACAACATTTGTCGTCATCCTTTCAGCAAATGGAAATAAAATTGTAAATGTAATTGATATGATTGAAAATTAAAAAAAAAAAAAAAAAATGGGAAACATTATAAAACTTAGACAAAGTTCATAGAAGAAAATGTTAAGTTTTAATCCATAAATGAGCAACTCTACACAGGCAGCTAGTGGAGTAAAACAAAAACGAATGGAGCCTGCAGAGAAAATACCAGAGAAAACAGCATCAATTAGATTGAATAGCGATTAAATTCTATTATTGAATTAGTTAGTGACAATAATATTATCCTGATGATAATAATTTTATCCTAAATCATGGTTAAAACGTCCTTAGTGGTCATAATATGATTAGCAGGAATCATATTTATAATCACTAGGATAATATTATATTTCAGTGTTTCAACTAAAAATTTGTTAAAAATTAGTCAAATCGATTTGAAAACCTTTTGAGAGATTTTTATACTGACGTATTATTATAAGTGTAGATTCATCCAAATCGACGTGCATGCATAAGGAGGCTTCGCTTGGCAATTTGCGTGCTTTCTACTAACCCAGAGTTTTTTGTCAAAATTTTCAAAACTCATTTAACGCAATTTTTTCTATAATCTATGGATGTTGTGGGATGAATGGGCGGTATTTTGTTAAACGAAATTTTAATACATTTAAGGGTTAATTTCAAATTCTGTTTCTTTTTCGCTTAAATATTAAATTACTTTGAATTTTTCCCGCAAATTATTTCTGTGAAATACAAATTGTGTTTTAACCACAATAACAAATCCTCTCTTATCATTCCATTTAAAAAATAAACATAGTCGCTAATTTTCCTACTTATTCTAGAGGATAGTACAGAAAAGACTGAATGCTCCTTAAAAAGTCATTAATCAAATGTAGAAAAAAATCTTTTAGCATTTAAAAGCAATGAAATATATAAAACTCTACCATGCTAAAACATCAACTTAAGGTCTTGACAGTTTTGATCTAGATTTTAATTTAGATTAAAACAACTTACTAGCTGGTTTTACATTAACAATATTCATTTGTAGGATGTAACAAAAAAAAAATAAAGCAAAATTGAAAATAATTAAAATCTGCGATTTTTATCCTCGTCAAGCATATGTTGTTTTTTTCTGATTATTTTGCAAAATTTTTTTACAGAAAGTGGTATGATTCACTTGTGCTATATAAATGAACTTAGCATGTTATGTATATTATTACTTTTAGGTATTTGTATGTGTTGATTTAACGAAATGCAAATACTTTAAAAAAAACATACAACAATTTACGATGCTTAACGACAAATTTCCGGTTAATGTTAAGTTGTTGTTTTTCTTTTTCTCTTGTATATTTTAAAATGTAAATATCGAACTAAAGGATAGTTTGTAAAGTAAATTGTTTTTTATAATCTGATAAGTATTTTTAACCACATTATAGCAGCAAATATACGAAAGTGTTCCCTATTACAGGACTGGAACAATATTTATTTTCAAAGTTAAATGTAACAACCGAAAAGAGTATCAAAAAAATATCATTAAATTACCATTAAATGATCGCTATTAGATTAAAAATTCTCCAAATGATTATTTTATAATCATTCTTTTAAACCATTTTAACACTCAGAAAAGTTCTGTCGTTACTGCCTGACAGTTATTTGTGTAGTAATGCGGTTGTTGTTATTTTAACTGTAGTTGCAATTGTTTTAAAAATTAATAGGCTGTTTTATATATTGTCATTTTCATTGCTATGTGTAAACCCAGATAAATAAATACAACTTTTTTTTATTTAACTAATCCACTTTTTGTATGAAAAATTCTAAATCCATTCTATTAACATAACAAAAAGTTTCGATTAAATAATTCCCAAAAAGAATGAAATAACTTGGAATACTATAACATTTTATGATAACGTTTGATTTAAAGAGTGTTAAAATAACATTCGGTATTTATTATTTTTTTTTTTTTTTTTTTTTTTTTTTTTTTTTTTTGTTATATATTAATATATTAATGGCTGTAAAGAAAAACAAATACAACTAACTATTCATATGGAAGAGTCGGTATTCAGTCAGACAAATATTATAAACATTTAAATTTATTTTATGTATTTTTACATGACTGCACAACGGCTGTAGCGGAAAGTGTATTGGAAGTGAAAATAAAACACAGCAACATTTTTTGAATTAATAAGATATTTTGGAAGAAGTTAGGTGCAGCAATATAAAGCATTAATTTCTTTCAAAAAGCTGTCAAAAGGATCTTAAGTTTATGTAATGCAAAGTCGAGCGAGCATAAATTGGTAAAAAAAAAACTTCAAAAACAATTATTCAGATGACGTAGGTCCCAAAGGGTTTACTATTATTATGTTTGCGTTCTACAAACATTGTAATGAAAAATAAAATTGCAAATATTTATATCTTTATTTAGGTGTGAAAATATGACTCACCTACAAATATTACAATGTTTGCCTGAAAACAAATGTCTAATAACGACAGAAATTACAGTAGTTTGCAAAGAAATATTGGGTGTATAACTTAAAAATGTGTGATTCACAACAGATGGCGTATCCTTTGCACAAGGTTTGTGTATTTAATAACTTATATGGCATTTTGGAGGCTAAATATCTCTTATTTATTCTCACTTAGTCATTGAACGAAATAGTGTAAACAACAAAGTTTCTTTTGCTTCGAAAATGTTGAATTTTGTGCATCATTTGCGGAGAGTTTTGCTTTACTTTTTCAATGTTAAAAAAGTGCATCTGAAGCATATCAATTGCTCACCGAAGCTTATCCTGAGTGTGTTCCATTGATTTTTATGTGCGAGAGATTGTTTATACCGTTCAGAAGTGCTGATTTTAACACGGAAGACAAAGACCGCCCAAGTCAGCCAAAATAGTTCGAAGATGATGAATTGGAGGCATTGTTCGATGAAGATTGTTGTCAAACTCAAGAAAAACTTGCAAAATCAATGGAAGTCACACGAGAAGCAATTTTAAAAAAATTTGCAAGTAGCAGAATTGATCCCAAAGCTAGAAGAGAGACGTTGAAAGACGATTTCGCATGTCGGATATGCTTCTTGAACGCCACAAAAAGAAGTAATTTTTGCATCGAATCATCTTTGGCGATGAAAGAAATCGTATGTGATGCCCTACCAACCAGCCAAATCAACGCCAAAGCCGTATATCCGTGGCGCCAAGGTAATGCTCTGTATTTGATGGAACCAAAGGGGACCCATCTAGTATGAGCTGCTGGAATCGGACCAGACGTTCATAGGGTGCCTACACCCAATACAATTGATTCATTTGAAGTGAGAATTGCCGAAAACGCCCGGACATGACTTGAAGCTATGAAGCTGTAATATTTCATCATGACAATGCTCATGATGAAATATTAGAAAATAGAGCTTGAGAAGTTTTGCCTCACCCGCCTTATAGTCCAGGCCTTGTCCCATTCAACTGTTATTTGTTTCGATCGATGCAGAAGGCTCTCGGTGGGACTCGCTTCACTTCACTATAGTATATCTAAAATTGCCTTGATTAGTTCTTTTCCTAAAAAATTAGCATTTCTTTCGACGCGGAATCCATATGTTGCCAGAAAGATGGGAAAATGTCATAGCTAATGATGGCCAATACTTTGAATAAACTTATATTGTACCATCCTCATTTTTAAGTTATACACCGATATATTAGCTGTATTTTGTCTCATGCCTATCAACGTTAAGTATTTAAAACAAATTCACATTAAACCGATAGTATAAAATTTTTTTAAAAAGGTTATGTTTATAATTGTTCCACTATAATCGAACGTACGTCAGCAAAAGGTTTTAGGAAGTTACGCGAATAAGTTACGCTAGATGTGAAAATGTATAAACGTTGAGTCTTCAACGTTGATAATTATCCGTGTTGAAAGTTAACGTGCATATGAAAAGAAATGTGTTAGTTTTTGTCTGAAATGCGTTTTTATGCACTTTGAAATTTTTGTGAGTTAACGGATATAGTTAAGTCGAAAACTCAGCTATTTTATAATTGACATGTAAACATTTTTAACAATGCCTTTTTCAATGTCCATTTCTTATCGTTGGTAGTTTTAAAGAGGGAGCCAAAATTATTCCATGGAGCCCACGGGCGTCTCCTTTTTTAAGTTTGAGAACTCCAATATTTTGAGCAGCACTTTTGTGAACTTGTTCATATTAAGAGGCTCATTTCTGTTTTGCTTGTATACTGTCTCAAATTACGAGCAGCCCTTTTTGTGTATGCTACAAGCTTTTCGAATAAAATTAGTTGAATTTGGGCTCGCTTGGGAGCTTTTACAACCCTGGAAATAATATATATAAATTCTTAGTTTTAAAAAATTATATTAAAGTAACTAAAAGTAAAAATGAAATATTTCAAAATAACTAAAATATTTTTTAAGATTTTTCCCTTTAATATAACATATTTCTAAGAAATATTAATCTTAAAAAAAATCAAATTTTGAATTTAAGATTTTCACCAACTTAGAACTTTCCTAGTAAAAATGATTTTTATATATTCATATATGATTTCTATACAATAATTTATGATTTTATAAAATTATAACTTGTCGAGTATTGTGAAACATATATTTTAATATGATTATATCAAAAGATATTTAATTATATAAAATTATATTAACCAGATCCACCATTTTTCGGATCAAATAATATGTTTTTTATATAATTATATTAACCCATACATGATTTGATCCGGAAAATGGTGGATCTGGTTAATATAATTTTATATAATTAAATATCTTTTGATATAATCATATAAAAATATATGTTTCACAATACTCGACAAGTTATAATTGTATAAAATCATAAATGATTATATAAAAATTATATCTGATTATATAAAAATCATTTTACTAGGGTTATTACACTTAAAACAATACGTCAGTAAAAAAATCTATCTAATGGGGTTCAAATCGATTTGACAAATTAAAAAAAAAAATTTAGTTGAAGTATTGAATTATATAAAAATTTTGGTTTTCTTTGTTTAACACAATACTAAAATTCCTTAATACTTTAACTTAATTGAGTGTTTGGATTTCCAAATGCTTAATTGATAATCTTAAGGAACCCCTCAGGAAAATTTTCTGTTCCAAAGAATCGGTTGTAGAGTAGTTTCTTTATAGCCCCTTATAATATCAGTTCTAAAACCGATGATTTTTGTTTGAAATTGACCCAAGGCAACAACTTTTATAGCCCCTGAAATGAAACCCGTTGCCTTAGAATCAGTTCTGCAATTAGTTTAATATCTGCTGGAACTAGTTCTAGCACTGATTCTACTTCAGTTATATCTCAAAAACATCAAAAACTCTGCCTTCTAATAAAAAAAACCTATTAATTAATTAAGAGGTGTGTGACGAATTAGGAAGACAGACTTGGAATCAGCAAGTCAAATATTGAAAATATATATAAACTTCCAACCTGCAGCGAATTTCCATATTGTAAAGGCGTGTAATTCGTGCTAAATTGTTCTAATATTGAACAAAAAATAATTTTTTCCTACTTTCTTACACGAAGTCTGAATCGCAGAAACCGCAAATTTTAAGTACTTAAACAAGAACTGTGCTAAAATCATTTATTTTAAGCCAAAATACAGGAGTAAATTTTGGTAATTTAACAAATTTTTCTGAGCTACCAGAAATTTATTTTGAGTGCTTCTTCGGATACTGCAGGGTGTGTATTAGACCGTACCTCAAAAAAAAGTTCGCCATACACCCTCCAATATAAAGTATTTTTGCAAGGCAATTTCAAAAAAAAAAATTTTTTTGACCCCTTTTTCAATTTTTCGTTATAACTTCGGCATTTAAAGTCGGATTATAAAGTGTGATATATCGATTTTTTTGTCTCGAGGATACTAGTGTTTTGCTATAAAGGAAAAATCCAATAAAAAAATTTAAAAAGGCGACCCCTGCGTTCGGCAATATATAAAAAAATTTCTACTGGGTTTATCGAAAAACTTCCCTAGCAAAAGTTTAATGATTTTTTGCGAGCTTTAATTTTCTGAAATTGGGGTGGTACATTAGGGTTGTAGCAACTGAGATCTGGTGGGTAACTACTAGAACGGAATACTTGAGGTGAATGGCCCTTAGAACACACTCACACACAAAAACATCGATGTATCATACTTTAAGATCCGACTATAAATGCCAAAGATACGTTCGGGAAAAAAAAAATTTTTTTTGAAACAACCTTGCAAAAATAAATTTTTTTCCCCTCTAAGGTGGTACGCTCTAGTGTATATGCAAAAGCTCCAAAAATTAAAAAAAAAATAAACAATGTTTTTACTTCGATTATTAAAAAGTTATTGAACAAAAATTGTTGCGGATTTATTCGTACCTCACTCAGCCGGTTAGCGTTGACCATTATCCCTACTGTTAAATGTTTAGAATTATTATGAATGAGGGGAATTTTTTAGTTGATCTTTTCATTCTGGTAAATGAATGTTCCTTAGTCTGACTCTAGATGATAAATTAATATCACTTTCTGTTTAAATTATTTTCAAATTAAAGAAATATGATACAATTTTCACAAGTAAATTACAAAGAATAAAAATTTTAAGGAATTCGATAAGGCCAGGCCGATAAGCCACGACACTGATGATGGCGAAAGCCGAAAATACGTATTCTGTCTTGCTGGCCTTATCGAATTCTTTCAAATTTTTATTCTTTGTAATTTACTTGTGAAAATTGTATCATATTTCTTTAATTTGAAAATAATTTAAACAGAAAGTGATATTAATTTATCATCTAGAGTCAGACTAAGGAACATTCATTTACCAGAATGAAAAGATCAACTAAAAAATTCCCCTCATTCATAATAATTCTAAACATTTAACAGTAGGGATAATTGCCAAAGCTAACAAATAAATTCATATAAATTATGATCTTGATTCAGACTAAGGGACATTCATTTAGAATTATTTTTATAATTTTTTTAAATCGTCTCATAACTACTTTGAAAACTTATGCTGGGACGAGCATAAAGTGAGTGACCACAATAATGAACGAATGAACGAGTGAATGAAATGGAAGGAATAAACAAAATAAACAAACATTAAATAAATAAAATAGTCATCTGGCTAGTATTGGTCTGTAAAAATCGAAAAAAAAACTGTTATTTTATACAGATGCAAAAAAAATAACAACATTTTTTGCTTTAATATATATAAATAGTAGAAACAATAGGGGTATTCATCTAACCGTACTTTTTTAGACAAGTGGTAATTTTATAAGTTAACACGATAATTTAAATGAACGTAGCTTGTATTAAATTCAATATTTACTATCGAATTAAAGGTAGTTTTCTTTGGATATTTCTAAATATTATGCATAAATTTCTTTAGATATAAACTTACCTATTGATTCTAAAATTTACAAAAAGAAATAATAGAATAAATTTTATATTTGAAAATTTTCGAATAAAATACAAAAAAGTTATCACATGGATAACAGGTAGTTTTAATTGATTTACTTTTTTTTTAATACGAATATTCTAAAGGGAATTTAAGTTTGCAAAACAAAAACCGATTATAACTGGTGTTCTTAGGGACTTAAAAACCATTTCAAAAATCGATTTGATTCTTGAAATTTTAATTCGCATATAGCAAATTTCAACTGGATTCTTTATATGCCTATATACTTCCCATTTATACTATGTTACACCGGTAGCCTGGTTTACACATTGAAATAGCCAGAGCTTGTACACTATTTTTTACATTTATTGTGTATGAATGGAAAACCCTTAATATTTTTTTGTATTTATATATTTTTATACATAAACTTATATACATGGTAGATATGTATATGTATGTGTAAATATTTGTCCATATATGTATATAGGAGACTGAGCGTTAAAGTAAACTTCCTAAAACTAAAATATTTATTAATGTGTACTTCCACAAATGTGTGTAAGTATGTATATTTGTATGAGTAGAGTTATATTTATTTGAGATTTGTTTGTAACATATGTAAAAGTATTTTTATATGTGTATTAATGAATGTGTGGATACTTTGCGTGCACAAGTACATGCGTTTGTAGATACATATGTGCGCTAAGTAAAGCTAATTGATATTGATGGCATTGGTATTAGTAGACACATTAGAATTAATCCCTAATTACAATGAAATAAAATAAATTTAACGAAGCGTACATTACTTGCACAATATAATATACCAAAGTGTACACAATTATATGTATTAAACTAACCAAAAGGCTAACAAACATGCATATTTAGAGCGAACAACATACTTGTATTTAGTTGGGCCAACGAACAGCTATAAATCCACCTACACACAAAAACACATTTACAAATACATACAAAACCAATTGGCAATTAGTTTAATTAGTAAACAATGAATGCACATTAGATGACGATGATGATAAAAATGATGACTAGAATGAGGACAACCTACAATATTGATAATGAACAATACATGACCCTTCCAAACACACAAACAAAAAAAAAACAAGTGAATGCTAAAATCGTAATGAATATTTGGAAAACTAAAATTAAAGAAAACATACACCTTGGTTTGCTAAGTGTCAATAGAAAATTAGTTTTTGTTATAGACTTTGCAATATAATACAATACTTCTTCATATACCCCCAGCAAAGTTTTTCATTACCAAATAAGTGGTTATATAATGAAACTAAAATTTTTTACTACTTATTAGTTATTTTAGATAAGTATTAGTTATTTTTATGAGAACAAACCGTTTTTTAAGCAGTTTAGCTTACGCCCGACTACCTACTTAATTACAAAATGCTGACGCTTCGTTAAAAAAGGTTCGCAGTCAGAAGCTTCCGAGTTCAAATCCGGTTGTAAGGAAAAAAATTTTTTTTGATTTTATAATTTAAAAATTTTTTTGTTTTATAAAATAAATTTTGTTGTTTGTAGACAAACTGCTTTCCAACTTTTTTTTGCTCTCGCAACGCTGGCATATTAGTTCCAAAAAACTGTTTGCCAGTGCTAGCATTTTAGTATAGCCAGTATCACTTATTTGTGTGTTTAACTACCAAGTATTATATATGTGGTTAGTGCAGTGAGTAGAGCAATCGTCTGCCAAACTGACGGCCTGGATGCAAATCACGTCAGGACCAAAAAAATTACATATGAACTTTTTTAAATTTTATTTTATAAAATATTTTTCTAGACCACCTATTTATTGGTGTTGCCAGCGTTTTGTCAACGTTCACAAATTTTGATTTTCCGGTGCCGGTCCTTTTGTATAATGATGTTATCATTTTAGGAATAGGGAAGCACTTTTTGCCTGTAGTATTTGTACCACCTCCTTTTTGTATTTTTCTGTATTTTTCTTGTATATAACGCTAAATGTGTATTTAGCTCTATATCTATATATTTATTAGAGTTCGTCACAAAAATTTGATTTTCGGATATCATCACTTTTTTAAGTTTTTGCATAGAAAACGTTTTTTTTTTTCTTTTTTATTTCAACTCCTTCCACTGGCGCAAGTCGGCCAAAAACGCTAATTTTAAGACCCTTTTTCTCCAGAGCAAAAACAGCTGCATTTATAGGAAATCTGATTTTTTTGCATTTTCAAAATACACCAGATAGCCATTAGAGTGGTTCGAAAATCCGCTTTTTTTCAAAAACTTCTAAGAAGTATTTTTTTTTATTACACACAATGAAAATGTATTTCCGGTGGAGTACATGGGTACAAAAATTTTGGATATACCGCGAACCGTTAAAAAGTTATTAGCTAATCAAATTTGGATTTTTTTTTTTTTAATTCAATGAAAAAGTATTTAAGCTAATTAAAATGCAGCTTTCAATACTCGCTGCAGTATTATAAATTTATTGTTTAGTAATGACAAAATAATTTGTAAGTTTTGTAATGTTTATTACAAAGATTTTTTTTACTAAACATATTTGATTACTAAATAACTTTTTAACGGGTCGCGGTATATCAAAAATTGTTGTACCAATATTCTCAGCATTTTCATTGTGTGTAATAAAAAAGTAACTTTTGTGAAATTTTTGAGAAAAGTGGATTTTTGGACCACTCTAATGACTATCTGCTGTATTCAGAAAACGCAAAAAAAATGTTTTTTATATTAATTTTTGCTGTCGATTCGAATGGTAAAGTCAGATTTCCCAGAAATGCAACCGTTTTTGCTCTGCAGAAAATGGGTCTCCAAATCAGCGTTTTTGGCCGACTTGCGCCAGTGGAAGGAGTTGAAATAAAAAAGAAAAAAACGCCATTTTTTTCTATGCAAAAACTTTAAAAAAATGATGATATCCGAAAATCAAAGAAATTCTTTTTTTTTACGAACCCTAATATTTATATACATTTTCTGCTAAAAAAAATTACAGTAAGTTAGTGCTTATATATATAAAGCGATAGTCATAGACTGAAACCCTGACTTCAAGTGGTCATTTTATAATCAATATTTACACAGTTTTCAATTATAGAAATGAATTTCACTCATAAGTAGCGGATTAATTTCAAATGAAAATTATATTTGGTAAAAGCTTAAAACTGACCGTATAAGACCAACCAACACTAGGGAGTTGATGAAAAGTTGATCATACTAAAGCATACAGCCACATATTGTAAGTATTAAATACATTGCATGTAATTGTAAATACATGTATGTATAACTATGGATGTGTGCATGTACAAGTATTAGCGTTTCATGTAGCTATTTAATACTCTAAGGATTCATTTTTTTTTTTTATTTTTTCATTTGTGCACAGCTTAAAACTTTTTCAATTTTCAGTTTTATGTTTACAATATTGTCTCAGTATGGGAAAAATTAAAATTAAAAAAAAAAGAAAAATTATACGTAAAAAATTATATAAATTTTTTGTAGTTGTTTTGTGTTTTTGCACTGACCACTTTTAGTAATTTCCCTGGAGTCACCAACCAAAATTTGTTCTTCGTTGAGGAGTGAGTGAATTAAATGTGTATATTTTATATCTTATTTATGTTTGTTAAACTCTCCAAAGAGTAAAAAATTTTCAATATATATTTGTTTCTACACTGCTGTTAGTGTTATTACTATTTCAGTAACGGCAGGAGTTGTTGAAGGAACTCAAACAAATTGAAAAATATTTTTTTATATTTCACTCTAAATTTGACAATGCGACCAACATTTTTACCCATGGGAGAAATCTTCGAAACTAATGGTTGGATTTGATAAAAAAGAAACAAATTTTACATCAACTGTGGATAAATAAACAAAACCACAAATACAATTTAAAATATAAAATTTTAAAAGTTACTCATAATCAGGGCAGCGACTTTTATGAAAAATGCATGTCTGCAGTCAGTAGCAGAAATACGAATTTGAGCAAATAATTTTTAGAATCAAAGAATTTTTAACAAAATTGTATCGTTTTGTTATTGCATAACTTTGCATATTTGGGTATGAAAGCATATTTTTACATATTTTGCTTTTAAGTGCATATTTCCTTGCATATTGCATTTGATTGCATATTTTTTTAAAAATTAGAAGCAGGATTTAATTAAAAATTGGAGAAAGAAAGAATTCCTAAACATTAACACTGTACTAAACTAAAAGGGGAAATATCCCAAATAATTGGAAGTCATACTTTAAAAACCACTTATTTCACTACTTCAAAAGTATCCGTTGGCGTATTTTTACTGATTTTTTAGAAGTTATTCTGAAAACCACCTAAGTATTGCTTCTAAAGTACAACTGGTCTAAAAGTGATCCTAAAAAGTGATTTTGACACAGTTTATTTCCAAAGAGATGATGGCGGGTTCGATTCCTGGCGGGACCAATAGTTTTTAATTTTTATAAATTTATAACTAATATAATTAATTTGTTTAAATTCATGAAAAGTATATGAAAAAAAAATGCTTTTTATGCACCTGCGAACATAAATAGTATTGAAAACACTACTAAATTCGAGTGCAATTTTTGCACTCGCAATAACGAAGTCACGTTTTTGTGCCAACAAAAGTATAAGAGCGTAAAATCAAGTTTTAAATAAAACTTTTTTTAAATAAATATATACCGATCGACTCAAAATCACTTGGACAAAATTGGGCATATAAGTTTTACTGGCCCAAGCATAAACTCTTTTGGAAGTGGTTAAAATTTTCAATGTTTAACATACTGTTTATAGAAAGGTCCTATCTAAGCTTGAATGTATTGAGCTTAAAGTGTCTATTCCTAGGAAAAATCTCCATGATAAACTTTATAAAATTCAAAATTTACAAGGAAGGTCACGTGCGTGGTTCTTTCCAATTTGGGAACAATTTTAATATATGAGAGAGAGAGGACAGAAAAGATACAAATTTTTACAAAATATTATCTCAATTATTATATTTTTTAATTTACGAAGTAGAACTACAAAAATTATTTTTGTTCCATTTTTTTATAAAATTATTAAAAGTAAAAGTGTTCGATTAATCGATTAATTTTTAAATTTTATTCATTTAATCGGTTAAGCAAAAAACTTGATAATTATTTGCACGATTAATCGATCACAATAAAAAGTGGATTAGAGAATAAACAGAACTGTGTCGACAACGACAACGACATGTGCTTTTTCATATATTTTGTATGGGAAGCAAAATGTCGCCATGTCGTCCGGCGATTTGTTGTCGTAATAGAATCCATTCTATTTTCGTGACGACACACTAACACACACTCAAAATATTTATCAAAATGTTGCCACATTTTTAACTAATTAAGGGAACAGAGTTGCAGAAATTCGTATTAAAGTTGCAAAAATTCGTACTTTGTGTACATAAAATTTATTTTTTTGACAGAAGAAATATAATGGAAAATAAAAATACATAATTTACCTCAAAAAAGCAAAATTAAATCCAAAAAAATGTAAAACAACAAGAATTAATGCAAAAGCAATTGAATTGGTGAAGAATTGTAGCGAAACAAATACAAACATATTCTTGTTTTGCTTTCATTTTTTTCTAAACGTCAACAAATGTCGACGGTCGATTGTAGCTGAATTTAAATTAATCGTGACGACTTTTGCTGTCGTCGGTCGACAATCGACACAGTTGTGATTAACCTCTTAGATGTAACAATCGGAAAATTCAGTTACAACCAGCAAATCTTTCGACTGGCAACAAATTCGGCGCTGTCAGCGCCATCCTTTTCTGCCTGTA
Source organism: Leucophora obtusa (assembly GCA_949987735.1). Taxonomy (NCBI): domain Eukaryota; kingdom Metazoa; phylum Arthropoda; class Insecta; order Diptera; family Anthomyiidae; genus Leucophora; species Leucophora obtusa. The sequence continues at coordinate 199,933,269 of OX465298.1, forward strand.
CTCAAGTTTAATTAGCATATATTATTTAAAATTTCTTTAATTTCAATTGTTTATAAATATATTTTGTTACAAAAATTCCTTAAAAATTAATTAAAATAAAAACTCCTATCAATCTTTTTATCTGTTATTATTTATTATCATATTTAAACTCATTAACATTTATTAATTTTATATAATATTGACATATGTATATATAATTCGATTAAATTATCATTATGTTTATGTTGGTTATAACAACAAAAAGTTTTCGAATAAAAGCAATTAAACTTTTTCCGTTCATATATACTTTTGACAAAACAACAGCATGAACATTAAACTGTAGCATAAACTCGTTACAGCAGAGAAGAGACATCAATGTAAAGAACGGCACAAATGTTGCCTGTTACGTATATTTAACGCTAATATTAGCATCATCCATCATTGTAATTCATCAGTATCACAGCCTCCCCACACTCATACTACTTTACACATCATATACAACAGTATTGCAGTTAAATAAAAAGGACTTATATACGACAAGCACATACACATTCCTTAACATTGTTCGTCATGTAAAGTATGTGTGCTTCATTCAAAGTTCTCATACAAGAGTAGCTGTTTATATTCAAGTGTCAACAAAATATGCTATTGTACTCCAATGTTGCTTTTTTCTCTAGTTCGTATTATTTATACAATATGTTCAAAAATTATTCTAGATTTCAGAAGCAAAAAAGTACAACTGGACAAGATTTTTACATGAACTTCAACTCAAAACTTTTCGAAGTATCTTGATCTACTAAACTAATTTTTTTGTTAAGAAACATTTATTTAAATAACAAAAATAAACATAAGAACGGATCACAATTTATTTTTTAAATTTCACAAAACTATTTTTTAACCCTTTTTGGTTTGTGCAGACACCACTTGTTGACACTCTTTCATAGATATTTATAATGGACAATACAAAGTAGAAAATTTCTAAGATTTTTTAAAACTTAGCTTTGTTATAGGGAAAAAATGCATTAATTGTAACTCAACGTATATCTAATTATTTATGACATTTAAGGGCATGCAATGAGCATAAGTTAATCAAGTTGTTCACTGAACATTAATATCGACCATGGTCATGTTTCTGACCATAATTTCTCTAAGGAATTCCCCTACCATTACTAAAAAGAGCTCAAAATGTATTGAATTAATTCACAGTTTAAGTGCTAATGTGCTGTCATGGTAAAATAGCATATTTTTTGAAGTTTAACCCATAGAAAGTTGTCAAATTTACGATAAATGCCAATTTTCTACTTAAAATAGCATGAACTGTGAAACTGTGATTATTAAAAGTTGAAATTTTTTTATAAAAGTGGTTCATCCAAAAGAGCTTTTTGTTCTAATTCCAAACTGAAAAAAAAACATTTGAAATAATTTAATAGGCTTAAAACTTAATCTTTTTTGGAGCCTTTTTGAATAGTTCACAAAATATTAAAATTTATTTACATTTCTGAACCATCTTTTCAATTCAATAATTTGCCTCAAAGTTTTGTGCCTTTCATGATTCGTTTTATAAGGCTCATGTTTTCTCCGTAGTTTCTTCTCGAACTGAGAACATTAATTTACAAATTAAAAGAACAACTATACTTACCTTCATAAAAAAAAAATATATTTAAAAAATATGTGTTTTGTTTGAATACTTCTTAACTCATAGAAAAAGAACCCTCAAAAAAGTATCCAAATTTTGCTGGCTGTGTAGCCATAATTTTAAATATTTCAATTGTTCAGTGGTCATTTGAGGTACTCATATACATGATACACTCACAATAACTTTACCGTAAAAGTCCAATAGTTATTTAAAAAGTAAATCAGTAATGCGCTTAAAATAATACGTCAGTAGAAAATTCCGTAAAACCGGTTTCAAATCGATTGGACTAATTTTTAAAAAATTTTGAGTTGAAACACTGATTAAAGCAAATATTTTAATTATCTTCATTTAACACAATACTAAAAATCCTCAGTTTTTAAATAATTTTGAGTGTTAATTTTAAAAATTATTTAAAACTAATTTTTAACTAATTTTTAAGAAACCATACATTAAATTATACAAAATGTATTGCTAAAATGTAATATTTTCATATTAATGTTATTACCCGGTAGATGGCGCCACCAATGTATCCGAAGTTTTTAACCCTAGAATGCTAATGTTATTCGATTCGACTAACACCACTTAAATTTTTGTGCACAGCTTTCTTCTCGTTTTACCGATCGTTCTAAATTCTCTTGTATTCTCAGTCAAAGGTGTTCTCTTGTTCTGAATGGTCACATTGTTGCAGTAAGAATTGCTATTTTTGAGTTATTTAGCAATATGTTAGTCGATTCGACTAATGGCTAGTATTATTATTTCTTATTTATTCCTTATTTTCAACAATTGATCTCAAGAGTATTTGTTATTAGTATAAATTTTAAACTAATTGTTTTACAAAAAAATTTAATTTGTAAATTGATTTACATTTAAAATAAAACCAACTGTCAACCTTGTAAAGATTTTTTTGTGGTTCAAATACAGATGTCTAAAAAATCGGTAATATATATCTGTTAGTCGATTCGACTAATGATTAGCGTTAACGTATAAAAAATAAGATTAGTGTTCCAGGGTTAAGATGGCGGTATTTCTTTCCCTCACGATTTTTTTTAAACTGGCCCATATGTCGAAAACTAAGTGAGCCAGAGCAAAACTGATGAAAATTTCGACTACCCCTAACCGTACAACCCAGCGAAAGGGGTTATCTCTATCGAAAAATGGACCTTGGCGGGGCCCTGGACCCTCGGAAATTTTCAATAAAAATTTTCTATTTCATAAAATGGCCCATATCTCGAAAACTAAGCGAGATAGGGCAAAACGAACAAAATGATTGCTCCCTCGGAGTGCCCTCACATGATATGGACTGGGAAGGGTCCCGAGACCCTAAATTTGAATCAATTCTCCGACTCAGTATAATTATAGAAAAAACTGTAGTTTTACAAATTTTTTACTTAAATTTAGATTTGTTAAATTTAAGAAAAGAATTTGTTAAAATCAACAAATTTTATTTTAAGCCAAAAAACAGGAATACATTTTCTTAAAGTAACAAAGTTTTCTGTTCAGCCAACAAACTTATTATTTTGAGTGTGTAGTTCAATTGAACTGTGGGCGCTGTGATGTAAGGATTAGCGCGTTGGACTGTTGCGGGTTTGATCCCAATCCAAGGCAACATCAGTTTATGAAAAACAATAATATATATGAGCTTTTTCTATCCCTCATACATATCGCAGCGTCCTCGTTCAGTGTTCTCATATCACTTAACCCCATCGACTAAAAAAACTAAAAAAGCTTCGCCAACTCTTCATCAGATCGCGCGCAACAACTGTTTCCAGATTCAACATCCCGCGCAATCACAGTGTTGCCATATTTAAACGCCTTCATATTTCAGAACCTTTCACTTCTTCTATATCCCCTTTCCAAAAGAAGCACCACGTTAATTAACAGGAAAAATTTCCTTAATGTTACTTCCCTTAAAAAAAATATAGTTAAGTTGCAAAGAAATATAGCAGCAGAAATTGAGAAGCGGTAAAAATGGCAATATAGTTTTATTTACCACACATTATCGCTCTAAAAAAGCACGAAAGAATGACAATCATAACCGAAATTACTTGCTAAAAGCTGTGATTTCATGCCATTATTTAAAGCTGTGATAGAAGCTTATATCGGATATAGAAGCAAGTACTTTCACGCGAGCTATATCGAACAAAAATAATGGAAGCGATGCCCTATTTATTTTCCCTGACGAACCTGCTTCCAAGTAAGCAGTATTTTTTGCCGGGATATTTTTAAAATTGTTCTATCAGTCACTCAATAAACAAAATACACAAAATACGGACATTCGGTATGAGTTAAAATATTCAGTCAAAACTTTCTATTCCAAACAATCAGCTATTATAAAATAATTAGTACTAAAATGAACGAGAAATCTAATATTTTTACCAATTTTTCCAGTTTATTTATCGACAGTTAAAAATAAACGACAAAATACAATTGTTTTAAACAAAAGTGCGTAGTCCTTTTTTTTAACTTATTTTCAATTGTACAAATGTACATTAAACTGTAACACCTTACAGGAAAAAGTGCGCGGTACACCTTCAAATACAAAGTACTTTTGCAAGATAATTTAAAAATAAAAATTTTTTGCCGAACGTAGGGGTCGCATTTTTTAATTTTTCGTAATAGCTTCGGCATTTATAGTCGGATTTTAAAATGTGAAATATCGATCTTTTTGCCTCGAGGAGACCATAAAGAAAAAATCCAATGAAAAAACTTTAAAAAGGCGACACCTAAGTTCGGCAACAAAAAAAATTCTGCTGGAATTATCGAAAAACTTTCTTAGCAAAAGTTTTATGATTCTTTGCGAACTTTTATTTTCTGGCATTAGAGTCGTACATTAGGGTGGTAGCAACTGAGGTCTGGTGGGTAGATACTAGAACGGGATACTTGAGGTCAATGGCCCTTAGAGCGGAACATTGGTTCCCTCGAGACAAAAACATCGATGTATCATACTTTAAGATCGGACTGTAAATGCCAAAGTTATAACGAAAAATTTAAACAAAAAAAACAAAATTATTTAAACCTCCTTGAAACATCCTTTTTTTCGCGGTACGGTCTAATGTTCGATAGATTTTAAGGAAAAAATATTGTGAGTGCATTATTTTTTTTAGTTAAAAAATCTCTCCAAGGAGCTTAACTTTTTTGATGGGTTGTCAACTATTCAATATTTTTCCCATAAATTTTAATATTCTGTTTACTTTTTGTGCACAGTATATATGTATAATATACATACATTGTATATATTTTTTTCTTTTATTCGCAAAAAGGATCTTTCGTTTTTGTATTGGTTACAATGCTAAGCTTTTAACTTTTGTTGTTATTTAGTTTCGTTTTTTTGTCGTCTTTTTGTAAAAAAAAAAAGGAGAAAAATCCTCATGGATATATTTTGTAGTCAGGCTCTTGATTCTAACGTCCCTAATTCTTGTTGTATGATTGTAAGTAACGAGATTAAAGTGGAATGGGTATTGGGGACAATTGTCAATTTCATCAATCACATCATTTGACATTTTAGCCATTACTATTTGTGCTGTCAGAAATTACGTATAGTACTTGGGGCAATTGATTCCTTGATAGATTTTGTACTCTAACATCTGTACATTATTTTTTTGTTTACTACGAAATGTACTTCAAAAAAATGTGTGGGAGAAGGATATATAGATGATGGAGGAGAAAAAAAAACTAAACAAAACGAATGTGGGCCCCGTGTATGTATATTTGGGAATATGTGAGAGTAATGACTTTAGAAATTGTGATGTATAATGTATGAATAGCATATGAATATGATTGATTACCAAAATAATGTGAAACAAAATAAAGAGTGCAAAGTAAATATTTTTATTAATGATGATGATTTTTTATTATTTGTTTCTTTTTTTTTTTTTGAAAATTTATGTTTTAACTAAAACTTCAATTATATTAGAATATTTTACTAATATGAAATGGAAGTTTACAAGAACTGTAATTAAGAGTAATAATATCGGTAGTCATGAATTTATATAACTGAACTGTTGATTTTTTACAATGTAAGATCAAGTTGTCAAATGATGTGTAATTTCAATGTGTTTTCTACCTTTCGCTAAGCGTACGAGTACTGCACATAATTAGTATAAGAATTATCAATTTATGACATTCTAAGAAATTATCTCTATTGGTATGAGAAATTATCTCATAAAGTAAAATAAACAAGAAACCGTGCTCCATCTCCTTTTAAATCCATCCCGGAAAAGAAATGGTAATGATATATCATTATTTTTTGGACTACCAGTAATGACACCGACTTTGTACCTTATTTTAAAACATATAGTAATGAGTTACTAATAACTAGTTAATTTTTCCGTTACTTGAAAGCAAAAAGTAAGAAAATATTTTTAAGAATTATCCCAATTTTTGCATTAAAAATTCAAAAATTATTTTTTTGGACTTTCTATATTTTCATATATTTAGTTAGAATATTCTTCTACCTTAAGTCCAAATTCTAATATGATATTTTCATATTAGATTTTATTTGTTGTTTCAAAAAAGGGGGTTGATCATTTTCATGATAGACAATACGATTGTTTCGTAGGCATAACCCTACTCTTCAGTTGTCCGCAATAAGAAAATGATAACTTTCTTACTCAAACCGAGACATTACATAAGGTACAAAAAATTAACGGGACGAGAATTTTATACTTTCGTATATGAACTGTCTGATTTGGTAAAACCAGTTATAAATCAACTCATTTTTGAAAGCAACAATTACTTTTTAAGAAAATTTTTCTACTGAAATATTTCTTAAATTTCAGCACCTTATTAAACAGTAAAAACCTGAATGTAAGTGGTGAATTCATCATTACAAAGTAAGTTATTACACTTGTCATATTCTTTGTTACATATAATGGTTAAATGTGCTATAAACTGTCCAGATGTATCTTCGTTAAATAACTTCGTTTCTAATTTTGTTTATAAACCCTTCAAAAAAATTATGCATAATTCTATAAATGAATAGCAAACAAGCATAAGAATATAATTACTAGACACAAATCACCCCCGTTTATTACATATACACACACATACAAGCGCTTACAAATACACCACCATCAAAAAGCACCAAACATCTTTCGCTAACAATATGCAGTCAGCCTGCCAGCAACCCGGCCTGTCTGTCTGTCTGGCTGGATGTTTGGTTGGTTGGATGGCAAGCTGTCTGACTATCTGTCTGTCTGTGTGGATGTGTCGGTGTTTGTTTGTTGGACTGTCTGGCTATTTTAACTGTAGTTACTAAATATTGGTATGCATATTCTAACAACAACCACCAAAACCATCAACATCATCACCAGCATCAAATGACTACCGCCACTAACGCGTGTCTACAATTTCCTGTATTTTACATTTGTGGCTTAAATATTTTTCAAGCATTTAATATCAAATGCCAACAAAAAATGTTTATTATAAATACATGTACTAAAATTTGTTTCTTTTTTTCCTCAACGGAATTGGTTCACCACCACCATAGCCAGCATCATCAAAATTCACAAAAAAAACCTCCCCCAATTAGAATTGAGGCTTTTTTGTGAAACTTTATTATAAAATTGGTGGAGTTGGTTTTTTTTTTATTGTAGGCTCAATTGTGAAGAACTCATCAAATGCAACTGTTGATCGCGCAATTCTTTGTGTGTTTGATGGTGGAATAAATTGCTACGACAACAGAATAAATCAAAAAGGGGCTGTTTGTAAATGGCTTAGGAAATTGTAAAGATGTTGTTATGTTTTTATGGCATTATGAAGATTATACTTTTGTTGCATTATAAAGATTTTATTGAATTTGTGACAACTTAGCGTGTAATTCTACCCCTAAGAATTATCTAAGAGTTGCAATTGGAAATGATAGTATGCTTTCTACATTGAAACAATTATCCTTCATGATATTAATGATATAATTTCATAGAATTTTTTTCGTAGAATTAATGAAGAATTGCATTGTGTATATAATATTTAATTAATATTATGAAATTTTTCATAATTTTTCTTTCATAAAATTTCATAATTTCGTTAAAAAAAATTCATTGAATTTCATAAATTAGATCTTCATAAATTTAATGAAAATGTACTTTATAGTATATGTATATGAAATTGTTCAATAGTATTTACTTTTTTTTTTAATTTTTTTAAAAAATATCATCATTTCATTGATTTTTAAAAATTTTCATACAATTAGAATTTTTTATTAAAGATTTAATTTTCAAATACAATAGTTTTATGGCCACAAGGCCGAGTTTTATTGATGTAGATTTAATAAATTTTTTATTATTAATTTTCTACTATGAAATTTTTTCATAAATCATATTAATTTTTTCGAAACGAAACATTAATAAGAAATGTAATTAATTGAATTAAGATTATTATAAAATTTTATGAAACTTTTTAATTTACTGAATTCTTTTATTAGATATATTTTATACATCCGTAAAATATGCTGCAATTTTATTACGCTTTTTGCAATTGCTAAATATTTTCAATATTTTTTATTTATCCACTCCAGCTTAGCAACGACAACAACCAACTATAATAAATAATAGTAAATGAAATTGCTTCATAGATTTTATGAAGCTCTTCATTGGCTGAATGATCCATTCATTGGAGGAGTGGCCTATTAATTTTATGCAGAGTTTCGTTAAGTTTATGAACTTTTCATAAACATTGAATTTAATGAAACCTGTTTCATAGATTCTATAAATCGTTTCAATGGACGAATTCCAGTGACAATTTTCGTTTAAACTATGAAGAAATTCATTACTGAAGTGATGCTAATTATCTCAGTGTTAGAGAAATTATTCTGTTTTTCTGGAAAAAGGAACATTATCAATTTATGCTGTTTCTGAAATAAATATATGACTTTTGTCGGAATCTATTTCCAATTTGGTTAAATACAAAATTTGATTGCACTCTAATTTCTTTCTGTGGAAATTTATCCAGATCATAGCGGAAAACTGTAGGATTACGAATTACTCTATGTGGTGTAAACGAAAAAGCACACACTTTGTACAATATAAGTTGAAGCACACAAAATGTGCAAGTTTAAATTTAAGGCGTGTAAAACTGAAATAAAATTTTAAAATTATTATTTTTAGGATAAATATTCGTAAAGAATGTCTGAAAATTCATTTTAAATCCAAAGTTTTTTTTCAGTAATGGTACCTACCACCGCAATGTTTAATCTTAACCAGCACAAAAACCTTTCTTTCATAAAAGAATAAATTTAGTTTTATTATGTATTTTAATAAAATCCCTTAAAATTTGAAAAAGAACACTAAGATATAGAAAGAGTCACTGAAATTAAAAAAAACGCTAAAATTCAAAAATCGCTGGAATTGAAAAGAATAATTAAAATTAAAAGAAAAACGAGTAAAAAGGTTAAAGTCGGGCATGCCGACTATACAATACCCTACACCAGTCTGGTGTATTGTTTGGATCCGAAATTCGAATGGGTTAAAATGGGGCTTATGTCAAAATTTTCTATAATATGAGTCAGCGCACCAAATTTCATTAAAATATCTTAATATCTGCGACCTGCAGTTTGTAACCAAGCCAATTTTGGGGGACCCTTATATGGGCACTAGTTCTAAACATGGACCGATGTTCACCAAAATCAATAGGCTTCGTCCTTGGGCCAACATAGGTCTATGTACCAAATTTCATCAAAATATCTTAATATTTGCGACCTGCAGCGTATAAACAGTATAATTTTGGTAGGACCCTTATATGGGCACTAGGTCTAAACATGGACCGATGTTCACCAAAATCAATAGGCTGCATTATTGGGCCAATATAGGTCTGTGTACCAAATTTCATCAAAATATCTTAATATTTACGACCTGCAGCATATAAACAGTATAATTTTGGTAGGACCCTTATATGGGCACTAGGTCTAAACATGGACCGATGTTCAAAAAAATCAAACTTGTTCGTCCTTGGGCCAACATAGGTCTGCGTACCAAATTTCATCAAAATATCTTAATAGTTGCGACCTGTAGAGTGCGCACAAGATTGCATGGACAGACAGACAGACAGGCGGACGGACGGACGGACAGACGGACATCGTTAAATCGAAATAAAAAAAAATTCTGAACCGATCGGTATACTATAAGGTGGGTCTACGACCAATATTTTTTGGTGTTACAAACATCAGCTAAACTTATAATACCCTGACCACATAGTGGTGTAGGGTATAATGACTAAAAACCAAGGAAATTATCGAATTTAAAATAATCGCAAAATAGAAAAAATTATAAAATAAATCACTATAATAAAAGAAAGACTAAAATTAAAACAATTGTTATATTTTCCGTATTTACTTATTTAATAAACAGTTTTCCACCAATTTCACTCATTCACGAATGCCGTAATTCGGCCCCTGGACATTTTTATATTTTTCAAAGTTTCCTAAGTAATATTCGAGAGAAAAACAAAAACACAATTTTTGGACTTAAATTTTAAGCAAATAAATTAACTAATTTCACTACAAATTTTTTGAGTTTTGTTCAGTTTACTACACTGAAAATATTATTACAGTAACTGACTGCAGTTTATTTAAAAAGTTATCCGTGCATTTATTTTTAAATGATTATACAGTTAAAATAAAAAGAAATACAGTTTTTAACTGTTTTTGTCTTTTATTTAAAAAATAAACTACATAGAAATACGGATTTTCTATTACAGTTAATATTTTCATTTAAAATGTTTTGTTAAAAAAGTAACACTTTTAGATTTCTAGGTCAGTTAAAAAAAACGAAATAAACTACATATCATTTATTCTTACGGATTTTGTAGTTAATTTTTTGAAAGTTAAAAAAACGAAATAAATGAAAAATCATTATTTTTTAAAGACTTTGTAGTTAATTTATTAACATTTAAAAATAAACGAAAAGTTCTTTTGATTTAAATGAAAAGTCAGTAGACCGGTTTTCAAGTGATTTTTCATTTATTTTAAATTACATTTTCAGTTAATTTAAACTACAAACTATTTTGAGTGTATTTAATATTCATCAAAAATTTTGTTAATTTTACCAAAGATTTTTTTTCATTTTCAATCGAGTAACTTTTCTGAGATTATTATTATTTTTCTTTTTTGTAAAAATCAGCTCGCTGATTTTCAGCAATCTACTTTTGCTGAAATTGCTACCTTTTTTAAGCAAGCTCCTGACTACACACAGCAACATTTTTTTGCTGACTTTACTAACTATTTTTTTTAGTGTGTTTGCAAAAAGTCTAACTGTATTTGCAAATTATTTATTAAAATTCTGTACATTTAACAGTTTTATATTTGCTAATCCTATCTTACTAATATATAGCAAAAAGAATCTGCGAATTCAGCAGTTTTTTCTGCAGCATCACTTTTAACTAATTTTTTGTAGTTTTAACTAAACTTTTTACAGACTTTTTTGCATTAGTTTAGGCATGAAGTCTATAACAAAAAATTAGCAACAATGATATTACTTTATCGAGGTTGTCGAAAAAATTTGTTAAAATTCGGAACATATTTTTTTTTGTGTAGCTAAATAGAATCGATATTTTGAAACAAATAGTTGTTAGCCAATTTTAAAGCAACCCAATAGGTTGCTATTAGTAGGATTGGTGTTTCAATTTGGAATATAGTAGGGCATTCAAATATCGGACCTGACCGTCAATACATATATAGTCTTTTTTATTTTTGTTCATTTCATTTTGCTTTTAACTTCATACATTTAATATTTATTTTGTATTCTTTAATAACAACAGCTTAACTCGATTAATTGTAATTTTTGATTGAAGTAAATTGTTACATTAAACAACAAAATACATAAATTCAAAAATAACCCTCCTTTCTATAATATTAAAGCTTCCATGCATCCATACACAAATAATCGAAATAACGAATAAATTTTATACGCGTGTAGCTTGTTATATTGAATTGTATGCGGAGTTGGCGCAGCATGGTTTGCAGGGAGTGAAGTATCTCTTGTGTTCCTCATACTCCGTTGTGGGTCATTGACAGTCTACTGTGTTTTATTTCGTAGTTTTTGCGTATGTCGTTTGTATGTGGGTGCGGATGATACAATCTAAAATTTGATCATTTTTTCCCAGTGAACAACGTATAAAGTTATTATGAACAAATTTTAATGATGTCGTTATGCGATTATTGTGCATAGTATTACTTTAGAATTGTGGGAACTAAATATATTTGAAGTTGCTAAAAGACTTATTGTGTTATTTGGAAAAAAACAAACAACGGACATGGAATTTAGTTAATCGCTGGGAAACAAAGTTATTAGTTAGGAAATTGGAAATTGACTACTAATTAGAAAAGAATGAATATGTAGACCACAAAAAATTAAACAATTTTGTTTGTAGCAACAAATTTTGTCTTAATGTGCTACTGATGAAACATTGATCTTGAAAAAAAATTATTCAGCAGAAATTGCATTAAATTTTAGAGCTAAATAAAAAAACAGAAACTTAGGAAGGGTAACGGTTCTGCATGGGTAACGGTTAATGTATGTGCATTAGAGTGTTCAAAGCTTGTATGGAGGAAAATAAATTTTGAGTTTTTGACCGTGCAACCCCCTGGAAATATTTATTTGGGTGTACAACTACATCCCCCAAAAAATTAGGCCAATCGGACATCGGGAAGACGTGCCGCATCGGCCCTGAAGTTTGTAACACGGATTACAAGGGAAAAATATGACTTTTTGTGCATTTTCTCGAAAACATTGATATTTTAAAACTAACTCGAATTAAAAACACTAACGAATCGTAATTTAGAGTAAATTCTCTTTGTAATAAAGTAATAAAAACTAAAATCGGTTAAAAATAACCCCAGTTATAACAATTTCCCCAGGCAACTGATGTGACGCAGGCCATTTAATCAAGAAATTCGGGTCCCAATTTTAAAATTTATTGAAATAATCTACTACAGAAACATTTTTTTATTCTATAAGTTCCACGAACTCAGATAAGAATTATTTTTTTCAATTGTGTTTTGCTAACTCGTTTTAAATTAGTGCTAAAGAAGGTCGGAATTCTTAAACACTGTTTTCAAATCTACAATTTTAAATTTTTTTGAAGAAATTTTAAAAAATCAACGATTAAACTTTAACGTTTTATTAAGACCATATTAAAGATTAAAAACTACAAAAATTGTAGGATTTAGTTCTTTAATTTGGCTGCGGCAGAGATTTTTTTGAGTGGATTTCGAGAAAACAGCTATTTTTGGCATTTAGCTTTTAGGCAAATTTTTCTTTTTTCTTCTTTTAAATTCAAATGATTCTGGCCGGAATATAACAACACAAGAATAAAAACTTCAATACTGAAAATTAGGGCAAAATATAAATACATTAAATTGCCCCTGTGGAAGGTCAGAGGTCAAATTGAGGACATTTTAATTTTTTTTTAAACATAATAATATAACAGATATCCCTGAGCTAATATTAATTAAATTTCTTGATATTATTTTTCTAGATATAAAAATAATATTCTTAACTTAATTTCAGAAAATCAACCCTTAAGTGCTGTTGGGGCATATATGCCCCAATCAAAAAACATTAGTATATTTTCATCATGGGGTCAAAAAAGCCCCAAGAGCACTAAAGGGTTAATTTTCTAAAATTAAATTAAGAATATTATTTTTAGATCTAGAAAAATAATATCGAGAAGTTTAATTAATATTAGCTCAGGAATATCTGTTATATTAATATGTTTAAAAAAAATTAAAATGTCCTCCAATTTGACCTCTGACCTCAAACAGCTGCAATTTAATGTATTTATATTTTGCCCTAAATTTCAGCTTTAAGTAATTAGTGCCCAATATGATAAGAATAGAATAGGGAAAAACTGTTTTAATTAACCAAAATGTGGACAAAATAGGCGTGGTTAAATACTGATATTAATTAAATGCAATCTGGGAAATTCTGGAAATTTGCCCACATCAAAGTTTTTTATTTTAATTCAGACAATATAAATAGAAATCAGAGTTACAATTCTTTAACTATTCAATGAAAAATTCAGTAATTATGTTGCTAGTTTACTATGAAAATTTTTTAACTTTGCTACGAATTTTGTAGATCAAAAGTTAGAGAACAACAGATACCTTAATATCGATTCATAAGATTTCAGCATCTTATCATACTCGACTTCGTTTTAGATAAAATATCCACTGAATATTATCAGTTTTTAATATTCAATAAATATTCAAATATTTTTTTCATATTCAATAAGGAACCCTATGAAGAAAATCATTACCAGATATGTGGTTATATAACTATATATATACATGTGCAGTGTAGAAACGGTAATTACTATCTTTTTGGACTACCAGTAATGACATCGATTTACTCTCTGTTTTGTTTCCAATAATGGGTTTTTATATTAATTATTAAGTATTTCAAATATAAAGCAATATTCTACATTTTTTTTTTTTTAATTTCTGAAATCTATTTTTAGACTCAATATTATTTTAACACGGGTAAAGATATATCTAATCACATATTTTTTGATTTTTTTTTTTTTTTGTTTGCGATTAAGCATACTTTTATGTTTTTTATCTATCAAATACAACATGTCGAGATATCTCAGATGGTAGATCTATCGACGGACAATCTGGAGTTCCAGTTTCGATTCCTGACACCAGCAAATTTTATTTTAAAAAAAATTTATATTAAAAATTTTTTTTAACCTCTTTTCTCGAAAATCCATTTTTAAACATCTTATTTTTGTCAATACTGTAATAAGAAAAATTATGAGTTATGCTTGTGACAACTGAATATCTTTTGAGAAAACAGCAATTTAATCACGACAACAGAATTTTTGTGGCCTTAAAAATAGTTTGGTGGTCACAGATGATAAATCCGATTACCACTACCCGTTGGAATTAAATATTGAAGATAATCCTTTTTAAAGTGATTTTTATAGGGTTGGTAAAAGAGAATCTGAAGCTGGTAGATCATGGTTTAACACTGCGGAATCAATACCTCACCATTTTTAAATATGACTCCAGACTCATATTAACCTCAAGAGTTTCAAGTGAATTCGATGACTGTTAAATAAATTGTCCGCTATCTTAGATCCGCTTTATTGGGTTTCAGAAAACTTCACACGACATTGAAAAATATTTTCTAAGGCTTTTTAAGATAGTAGCCAATAATTTACAACCTACACCAGTTTTGGAAAGAAGAATTATCATTTCTGTAAATTTTTTATCAACCATGCCAATAACCGATTCGAACTGCGGTATTGAATTTTAAAAAATGCCGTGGAATATCCCACATATACCTTAAAACGCCCGGTTTAGGGGACTTTTCTGGTAGTGTGCTTAAATGACCCATAAAACGGCAGAGATAGGGTTAACATGTTTTACAAAATAAATCCAACTACGTTAATACTATGGATATCCGATCAAAAAATTAAGCTGAGAAGAATTTGTAGACCGTTTTTTATGTCTTCTGTCATAGAGTGTTGGCCAACAAAAAAATTTTCAGCATTGGGATTATCAATGCCCAGGAAGATTACAAATTTTACAGTGGTATACAAATGATGAAATATAATTCATCATTTTCACAGTTCAAGATATTCATAATATGTTCTCATCTTTTATAATCCGCAGTGAAATTTTCAGTGAAAAATATTCGCAAAATAATTTAAACTTTAAAAAGAGCGGTTTAGGGGAGTTTTTTTTGTGTTTCTTTAAAAAGCACTTAAATAGCCAATAAACAAGGCCGATGTAGAGTTGAAAAAAAAAAAAATAAAACAACAAAAGTTATGGTTTTGTATCCCAAAAAGAGTTTATTTTAATTTGTTAAAAAACCTTGTGAAGAAAATATGTAATATGGTTTTTATTCACTAGCATTAAAAAAAATACTTATTTCAATCCACCCCTTACTATATATGTTATGGGAACATGTTGAAAAAAATTACACCGAACAATTGTGGGTGCTTCTTAACAGATTAATGTATTTCTTTAACATAAAAATGTTACACATGCGATGTTTTAATAACAGAAAATCATCCCTTAGCATTGGCAAAAATAGTGGTAAATCTTAACAGTAAAAAATACATCGAATTTTAATAAACAACATTCAAGGTTATAACAGAAAACGGTATTTAATTTAACAGTGGTAATGATAGCTACAGAATGAACGAAATTCTGTAAATAAAAACATTACATGAAAATTTTAAAAAAGCATAACATTGAAATTACAAATTTATAGGTAGTGAACATTTGGTCATACGAATTATGTTGTACTCGTACATAATTTAAGGTTTGTTATGTATTGAAAAAATATTTAAATAAAATTCAATATCAATCCAGTTTATGAGATATGCTAAAAAATAAGCAAATGAAAACACTGCCTTTTTAGGGAACTCACAGCTTAAATTTTAATCGTTTAAAAGTTGGTAATTATGTTGATTTCAGAAACCTTTAATTACTGTTTTTTTATATATATATGTATATCCTTTTTATTTATTTTGATCGATACAGCAAATTTGTGGGTTAAATTTTCCTCTATTAATTAAACTTTTTTTAATTTGAACTTAGTTTTAAGAAACATTTTACCTTAACTTTTTATACCCCACAAAAAATATATTTTCGCCCCCGGCAACTGCCCTACAGTCGGTCATAGTTCCCATACTAAATATGTGGACAATGGCTAAATGTTTCGGACTTAACAAAAAAAAAAAAAAAAAAAAAAAAAAAAACAAAAATAAAAAAAATTATACTGCTAAATTTTCAAAATTTTAGTCTTATTTGAGTTAACTTTCAAAAAACATGAATAACAAAAATTATACTGTTAAATTTTCAAAATTTTAGTCATATTTAAGTTAACTTTCAGTTAATTGAAAATGGTAAATTGCATATATGTTATGTGAAATGTGCAGACAATTTTATTAAATATTAGTGGACTCAAAATAGCGAAAATAAATAAATAAGCATCTACAAAATTTTGGTTATTTTTAAGCCAAATTTATTTGAATGCAAAAATTAACAGAAATATTTGCTAAAAAGTAATAGACTGCTGTTTTAGAAAACTGGATTTGCATTAAAAAATTGCAAAAAAAAAAACTTTTACATTTTTAAAATATTTTTCTATTAACTAAAATTTAAATTTTCTAGAGGGAAAAAAAGAAAACATGTCAGTTATCTGACGTTTTTTAAGTGCTTAGAATCAAAGGATTTTCAGTAACGTGAAGTGGTTAATGTCTGACGCTTTTCTTTCTTTTATTAAAAGCTCAAAAACCTTTGATATGCATATAATTTTTAAACTTTTTTACTCATTTTCAATGTAAATTTTTTCATTAATGCACTTGGATTAAATTTACTACATTTATGGTAGAACTCAGTTTGCTAATATAAGTTGGATAAATTTAAATACAAACTAATTAGAGTGTAGAGAAGGGGTAAACAAAACAAATAGGATAATATAAATTCCATGAACTGTCTAAATCCACCCGCGCCTATTGGAAAACCCCGCATATATTGTTCATTATAAGTAAATAATTATTCTGACCAAATGTTCATAGAGACTCCTGATACAATAGGCAAAGATATCAAAAGCAACGGTCAACAAATGAATATAAGATTCTCGGATGGACAACCTACAAAATCTGGAGCATATGTAAGATTCTCGTGAACACCACAGAAAATAGCTTGGCCTAAACATGAATATAAATAAGGCCAAACTCATGTTTATAAGTGAGCTATCAATAACCTAAACAAATAACGTGAACTTTTTACAATAATCAAATGTCGAAAAACTGCATATATGAGTCAAGAGATGGGCGAGTGTTATGAACCGTTCGTGGCTCAATTGCTCAAAGAATTATTGTGAGTAGTACAGTAATAGAAAACAGTCCGTAAAAAATTTAGCTAAAACTAAAAATTAGTTAAAAATTATGCTGCAGCAAAAACCTGCTAAATTAGCAGATTATATTTGCCATATATTCATGCGCGGCTCCAACAATTAATATAAGGGGGAAAATCATACGCCACCGTAGACAAACACATTGAGTTGGGTACTGTGGCGTATGATTTTTCCCCTTATATTAACTGCTGGAGCCGCGCATGCATATATTAGTAATATAGGAACAGTAAAAATAAAATTGTTAAATGTACAGAATTTTAGTTATATTTCAGTTAAATTTTTGTAAATGGAAAATAACAAATTAACAGGCTAAAGTCAGCAAAAAATTTTGCTAAATAATTAGTAGCCTAAAAAATTTAAAATTTTCGAAAATTTTTCGATTTTTTTTTTAAATGCATATATAAATCGAGCCTTTTCGAAATAGCAGTTCACAATTTTTTAGTAAATGCTTCTGCTCATTTTATAGACTGCTGTTTGCATTCAACTAAATTTAGCTTAAAAATAGCAAAATATTTGTAGATATAACAGTTTATTTTTGCTATTTTTAGTCCACTAATATTTAGAAATTTTTGTTTGCAGATTTTACAATGCAATTTGTTATTTTCAATTAAGCAAAAGTTAGCTTAAATTTAACTAAAATTCTGTAAATTTTACAGTTTTAATATTGCTGTTCTTATTTTACTAGTATTTAGCAAAAAAAAAACTCCGCTAATTTTAGCATGTTTTTCTGCAGCATCATTTATAACAAATTTTTAGTAACTTCTTCTGCTATTTTTACAGATTTTTTTCTATGATTGTAATGACTAAACTCGCGTAATTCGTGCTAGTCCGTGAGTAAGTATAAGCAACTCGTGCGTGATTAATGGAAAAAATGTTCGTTCTTAAAACATGTGTGGTTAATTTTCTTTATTCCCGAGTGTGGCTGAGAAGAATCAACCACGCGCCCATCTTTATCTCAGTCCTATTGTAGGATGTGAAAAATAGGAGCTGTTATTAGGCAGATTTTGAAAGGAAATTCTTTTTCAATCAGTTCGCATAAAAAGTTATTAATTTTATGCATAATTTAAAATAACCTTAAATCAATGATTTGATATTAAAAAAATTGAGATAATGATTAGGTTTTATTTATATGGATTCAACTTTGATACGACTGAATAACATTTTTATGAAATAATTGGCGAAGTATAAATAAAATCAGAGCTTTGAAGAATTGATTCGAAAAGAATTATTTTCAAAAATGATTAAAAAACGCTTATTTATAAATTCCTGAATCAACAAAAAAAAAAAAATAATAAAGATAAATCGCAAGAATAATTTTTATATTTTTTTTTATTCGTAAATTGGACCAAATTCGGTTGAAGAACTTTGCTTATTTCAATTAAAATCATTGATTTATTAGACGAAAATTTAATTTTGTATTTAAAGTATATTATTAAATCTGTCACCCTTACTATCTAAATTTTTCAAATGTATATTTTAGTTAAAGTCGACTTTAATTAAAATTTGTGTTTATTCGACCTTTCAACTTCTAATTAAATAAAATATTCGAGCTCGAGGCCAGAGCTAGGTTTTCATTTTAGACCCATAGTTTCTTCGGGTAGTTTTCTTAGAATTCAGTGTAGATCCCGTTTCTGCTATACGCCTCTTCACAAAAAAAAATTGACCCACCCTAATAGATACAGTTTAAAAAAAAATTTTGGGAATTATACAACACATAATTATGTACTTAACAAATATTTACAAAAATATTTAAAAGTCAATTAAAATATTAATTAATTCAATAAAATACTTGTTTAGAAACAATTTTTATTTTTAATATATATTTAATTAGATATTTAAGTTTAATAGTTATTTCTGTGTAATCAGAAGAGCCAGTACAACCCATCAAAACCTTGGTAATAGGTTGGACCTTTAACACGCATTGCCTGGCAATTAGTACTCCTTTACATTAGTTTTATTTAGAAACCCAAAGTAATACGTTACTCATATTGTGATACATCAATATATATGTGGGCGTATGAAATAATGATTTACCGATATAGAGATATATCACTTCTTATTTGAAGGCCTTAAAATAATACATTACTGATATTGCGTTATATAATAACTTATTAATGAGGGTAAAAATGATCATTTATTAGTATTGCATTATATTACGCAGAAATACGATTTAACAAAAATTATAATCTACCCACTGTAGAAAATCATTACCAGATATGTGGTTATTTAACTACATACCTGGTAATGGTAACTAGTTACTTTTATTATTACATTTATTATTACCTTTATATGGCGATGTCGCGAAAAATAACGAGTTACACACCAGCATACAAAAAATCAAAAAATATGTTAAATATGTTACCAGTATTGACTAAAATAATGATTCTAAAAATATATTTACAAAGAAATGAGTTTTATTAAAAAAAATAGTTCTTTAATGTTTTTTTTTAAGTGTTTTTAATAAAATTTTCTCGTGCAGGAGTCGAACCTGGGACTCTCGGTTCGGTTCGGACATGTAATTTTGATAGATAAAAATATAATTAACTTGCTGCGCACAAGTCAGCTTACTCGCCAACATGAGTCTAAAAATAGATTTCAAAAAAATTTACAAAAAAATCTACAACATTATTTTATTTTTTAAATAATTATAAAAAATAAGTCATTATTGGTAATAAATTATTTTATTTTTTGAAATAATGAAAAAAGTAAGTTACTAATAAACTCATTATTATATATTTTGAAATAATGCAGAAAGTTAGTACGTATCATTACTGGAACACTGAGAGAATTATCATCACTTAAGTAATGAATTTCTTCATAGTTTTAATGAAAATTTTCACTGGAACTCGTCCATTGAAACTTTTCATAGAAAATTAAAGTCAATGTTTATGAAAATATCATAAAATTACTGAAACTCTAAATAATATATTCATAAAATGAATATCCCACTCCAGCCAATGAAGATCTTCATAAAATGTATGAAGCAATTTCTTATTATAGTTGGTTGTTGTCGTTGCTAAGCTGGAGTATAAAAAGTATTTGGCAATTGCAAAAAGCATAGTAAATTGTACCATATTTTACGGATGTACAAAATATATCTAATGAAGGAATTCATAAAATTAAAAAGTTTCATAGAAATTTATAATAAGCTTAATTCAATTAATGAAATGCCTTATCAATATTTCGAAAAAATTAAAATTAATAACAAAAAATTAATAAAAAATAAATAAAAATTATAAGATAATTCTCTCAGTATGAAAATTAATGCACATCACTAAAACTCGGCCCTATGGTTATATAAAACTATTTATTGTATTTGAGAATTAATTTTTAATATAAAATTCTAATTGTATGAAAACACTGTGAGACAAATGGTAGGGGTAAAAAAGAAGTTATACGTGTCCCGGCGTTTCGTTGGGTCACCCCTAGGAATCGAGATATATAGATTTGACCTTTGGTGGTCTTTTTTTGACATAACTCGAGAACCACTAGTCCGATTTTGCTCAAACAATTTTAGAAAAATTAAAAATTACAATTCCTTCATATAACGTTTTTCTATATACTTAACAGTTTTGCCGGTAAAAATAAATGTATGAAGAAAAAAATATTTTTTGCCTAAAATATTAAAAAAAAAAATAATAAACAAAAGGTTATTGATTTTTATGGTAGCGGTAACAAACATTTATTTTTACCGGTAAAACTGTTGAGTATATAGGAAAACGTTATATGAACAGATTAAAGAAATTGTAATTTTTATTTTTTTTTAAATTGTTTGAGCAAAATCGGACTAGTTATTCTCGAGTTATGTCAAAAAAAAGATATATCTCGATTCCTAGAGGTGACCCAGCGAAACGCCGGGACACGTATAACTTGTTTTTGACCGATATAACATTTCCCGTTAGTTTCATCCCATCCCGATTTTGACTGTCGCATAGTGAAATTTTTAAAAATTAATGAATTGAAGATATTTTATAAAAAAATTAAAAAAAGGAAATACTATTGAACAATTTCATATATAAATATAAACAACATTTACATTAAATTTATGAAGATATAATTTATGAAATTCAATGAATTTTTTTAATGAAATTATTAAATTTTATGAAAGAAAAGTTATGAAAAATTTCATAATATTAATTATATATTATATACATTATAAAATTCTTCATTGATTCTACGAAAAAAAATTCTATGAAATTACATCATTAATATCATGAAGGATAATTTTTTCAGTGTAGTCCAAAAAATAAGGATATGTCATTACCGTTTCTACACTGGGTAATTGCATTGCTCTGATCGCCGTATATCTAAACATAACCGAGTGTCTTGATAGGCAACAAAACGATATCAAGCAATTATCAAAATGATTTCATCTCAAGTGAAGACACTTAATTTCAATGTTATTACCAAATTATGATATTGTTGATATGTAAGCAATTATGCAAGTTTTACTTGTAATGTTTAAAGTTATTTCTGGTAATGTGTTATTTTATTCCCTACATATGTAACCACTGAAATATGTATTAATGTGGAACAACTTATTTCACTCCATACAAGTAGGTACTTTAGACCGAACCAGAAAAAAAAGTTTACCGTACACCGACGAATCTAAATTATTTGTACAAGGAAGCTTAATTTTATTTATTTATTTGATTTGGTTTTTTGTACAACAAGATTTAAAATCTCATAATTATAAGTAGTACAGAATTAGTATAACGTACAATAACATTATTGATGAATTTAAAATAAAAATTAAATAAAATATAAATATTTAAAAATTAAGTTAAGTTAAATTTCACCAATATAATACGAGTAAATAATAAAAGAATAAAAAACAAGATTTTTGGGTTTACAATCAAATAAACATACACTTAAAATAATACACCAGTAGAAAAATCTGTCAAACGGGTTTCAAATCGATTTGACTAATTTTTAAAAAATTTTTAGTTGAAACACTGATTTAAACAAAGATTTTACTGATCTTTACTTAACACTATACTAAAAATCTTCAGTACTTTAACTGGTTTTGAGAATTAATTTTCAAAGCTATTTATAACTAATTTTTAAGAATCCATTCTTTAAATTTTACAAAATTTAAATTTTTAAATTTAGATTTGTTATATTTAACAAAAAAAATGTTTTAAAATCAACTAATTTTATTGGAGCCAAAAAAACAGGAATAAATTTTGTTAAAGTAACAAATTTTTCTGTTCAGCCAAAAGACTTATTATTTTGAGTGTAGTAATATGTTATTTTGAACTTAAATGTCAACCTTACCTATTACCTATAGGTTACAAATAGCCTTTTTTTCAATTTCAATTTGATTTGTATTGAGTATTAAATTAAAATTTTCATCTTTTCAGCAAAAAATTTTGTAAAATTTTTTTTATAAGTTTTAGTTATAAAAATAAGCATTTTGTAATGATGGGGGTGAGCTCTTAATTTTCTATTACAAGATATATTATTTTAACAAGGGCACCTCAATCGATGTAACTCCTAAAAAACAAGAACTTCCCATATTTTCGAAACTCGATTTGATGGAGCCATTTTATTATTGATTTAGTATTTAGCTGGCCAAAATACGTTAAAAAATGTTTTGGTAGAAACATGTGCAAAAAAGTCGATTTTTTTTTTCAATTACGTAATGTCAACTTATGATCATCGATACTTAATTTTGTGTCGAAATGCATTTCAAGCAAAATAATTGTATAGAAAAATATTTTTCTATACATATTATTGGCGATTGCTCTTATTTATCTTTAACTTTTCTTATCTTCGCCTTAATCATGATGTTGTGTTTCTAATTTCCATTATAATATGTTTTTAATATGTACATCGTTGCAAAACATTCAAATGACATAACTGTTGCACATTTGCTTCAAAAGGATAAACAAAAAATTCACCACAAAACAGAGAATTTGACAATTTGCTCTCCCTTATTTTATTCACACTCTCCACTTGTCTTATTTAAACTTAAAAACAACACATTTTGGCGCTCTTTAACTGTCAAATTTCTATATGTGAGTTAGGAAAAATGGTGAATTTTATTACCGTTAAATGTCAAACAACTTTAACCACCAGTAGTAATATTAAATATAACAAAATTTTGCTCTACACTAGCACAACATTTATACAATTGAGTATAGTATAGGGTTCTTGTTTTTTATATATGAACACATATATAAAAAGAGCATAATCTACATAAATGAGTTTAGTCGTCGTATTACTTTTGAAATGAACGGTCGTTTGGTTAGAGGAATTAAAACAATTTTTTAAAATTTTTTTTTTTTTTTTTGATAACATATAGAATATATTACATATATGTAAGATATCAATAAAACAAAAGATTTTTCAACAAGGAGCATTGAAAACCTAGATTTTCTATTTAAAAATGTATACATTATTTAAACAAATTCAGTGTAATTGTCTTAAAGTTATTAAAAATTAAAGTGTTTCAGAATTACAATTGAAAATTTAAAAGAAAAATGTGTTTGTTTTATTTTGTGTATTTATTTAGATTCCTTTAAAAATTGTGTGTTTTGAACGTACTCCCGCGAGGAGATACTCTCGTATTTCGCCATGATTCGTCGTGGGTTTCTTTTTGTGCTTATTTGATGTCAACTCGTTTAAACTAAAAATTTTTGTTTGAGAACAGAATTGGTTCTTTTGTTATTTGTGCAAAAAAAAATCGGGATTATATACGAAAAAATGAGAATTTATATACTCCAAAAAATATTTTGTATAAAGGAGTAGAATAAGAAATATATACGAAATTATAAAAGAAAAGTGTTTGTATAATAAGAAATTTAAAAGCAAGTTATACTAAATTTATATTGTGAAAGTGCTTATCAATAAAAGCAACCAGCTTAAATCCCTTAAAATATGCAATAAATTTGAAAACAAAGTGAGTTTTTATTAAAATACTTTTGGCTAACTATAGAAAATGTAACATACGGTAGTTATTCGATTAAACATCCAAAACACGAGCTTGGCTTTTTGGAGTATTCAAACCAATAGCGGCTTTTTTTCATGATTGTTTTTTTTTTCAATCGTTTTACTATTAGGTCAATTTATTGAGTCTTATTGCCGAATTTTAAATCGTTTTAGTAGTTTGATGGTTTCTTCATATTTCAAACCCAATAACTATAGAGTTTATTGTGTCTCTCCTTTGATAAACGTTTTATTATTATTGTTTTATTAAAACGTTTAACGAATTCCAGAGAATTATTTTAACTTCTTCGTAAGGATGTCGTTTATGTGTGTTTTTTTCTGTTGTTTTTGTTTCTACTTGAGCAATTTATCTTTTGCTCTTTTCTAAATTTTTACTCTATGTGTATTCATTAACGCCACCGTCAAACAGAACCGCCGAAAATAACGAATTGTTATATCTATATCAAAAATTTAATGCATACTTTTAGGAAAATTTTTTATTGCACTATATGCATTCCTTTTTTAATTTATATTCTAAAATGCCAACACTAGTTTAAAACTGTAGGATTTTTAATTGTTAAATAGTTTCTTATATTTGCACATAACATGAAATTGTTTAAAAAAGTTATATGTATTGACCTATATTTCATCACATGCATTCTAACCATAAAATTACTCTCTTTAAAGAAAACAAAATATGTATCAAATATTTATTTTATTCAAATATATTTGTATCTTGTGTAAAATAAAAAAATTTTAGTGATTTTATTTTTTGAAAAATATTTTACACAAATTTAATTCTATTTGTTTGGAACCCGTTTTAAAATTACTAGTTCCAAAACTGTTTCTCAACGAGTAATTACATATTCCTAGCATCTCTAGAACTAATGATGTTGCAACTAGGTCTAGAACCTATTGAAGGAATTATATTTAGCACTATAACTCCATTTTAGTGTGTTTTGGGAACCACTCGTTGTTTAGCAGTTGCTCGAATGAATGTGATACCATTTTCAAAATATCTACATAGAGCTACCCCCGTAAAACAGTTTACAAGTTTATATATATGTTCATATATTGTTTTATCTTATAATAAGTGAATATATATGTGGTAATGAATAGACAAATATACCCTTCAATGCTTTGATAGTATCCGTTAGTGTATTTTTACTTCTTTTTTAAAAATAACTCTAAACCAACTTCAAAAAAAACTTCTTTCATTGCTTCAAAAGTATTCATTGCTTCCAAAGTTGTTCTAAAAGTGATCTTGGAAGGTGATTTTAAAACAGTTTATTTCCAAATAGGTAATCTCGGGTTCGATTCCCGGCAGGACCTATATTTTAAAATTTTTTATTTTTTTTTTTATTTTTCCTATAATATTTATAATTAATTTATTTAAATTCAATATTTTTAAAATTTTTCAATTTTTAAAAATACATAAGAAAAAATTAATGAAAAAATGCTTTTTATGCACTTGTGAAAATAGTAAATTTGAGTGCACTTTTTACACTTGTTTAATAAGTACTTTTATTGAAGGGATAAAGTGCTGTTTTTATGTCAGTGAACTTTCATATCAAAGAATAGCTCAGCGGTAGAGAGCTAGACTAGCAATCATGAGGGTGCAAGTTCGATATTCGGTGGCAGCAATAAAAAAAATTTGTAAAATAAAAAATTATATTTTTGCTTTTGCGAAGAATTTTTTTCTAATTTGAAGTGATGAAAAAGATTTTCCTTGGCACTCGCTCAAAAAGAACTGAAAAAAAGTTGAACTGGGAGTACTCTTCTCCTACCACAACTCAATGTTTGTCGTTAACCGTTATCGATTTTGTTAAAAATAGAATTGCATCTACATCATTATTTATAGTGATTTTAATAATGCTTTGGCATCTCTTTTTAAACTATGTTATTATATGATTATTTTGAGGCTCCCTATATAACCAAGTAGTTTAATATATTGCATTTTATATAATTATATATTAAGCATATTTGCTATACATAATGGAGATATGATAGATCTACTCTCATGCATAATTATAACTGATCATATATAGCGATAAAATCTCAGCTCAGATAAAAAAACATGGCCTTTTAAAACTTTTTAGCTCAGTTTATCTTACCTGTAAATATTTTTTACAGATCTTAAAAAAATTTACCCATTTTCTGCCAAAAGCACCTGCAACTTGGGATTTATAATACTTTTATATATATATAATTATATATTATCATAATTAATCCCATTCTCGTGCATAAAAAAACAATTTTTTTTTTTTTAACTTAATTCGAATAATTTATAAACATTTTTTGCAGATCTTAAAAACATTAACACATTTTGTGTCAGCAGCATCTGCAAATTACCCAGTGTAGAAACGGTAATGACATATCATTATTTTTTGGAGTACCAGTAATGACACCCACTTACCTTCTGCATTATTTTAAAACATATAATAATGAGTTACTGATAATAACTTACTTTTATCATTATTTCGAATACAAAATAATTTTTTAGATTTTTTAAAAATATTTTGAAATCTATTTTTAGACTCAATATTTTTTAAACACTGGTAAGGATATATGTAACCACATATTTTTTGATTTTTTGTATGTTGGCGAGTAAGCTTGCTTATGTGCAGCAGGTCAATTATGTTTTTATCTATTAAATATTACATGTCGATATAGCTCAGATGGTAGAGCAGTTGACTGGCAATCTGTAGACCCAGGTTCGATTCCCGCACCAGCAAATTTTATTTAAAAAAAAAATACAATAAACAATATTTTTTTTTATATAATTTATTTTTTTTGAAAATCTATTTTTAGACTCATTATTTTTGTCAGTACTGGTAAGCACATAGCTAACGATATATTTTTTGATTTTTCGTATGCTGGTGTGTAACGACAACTCATCATTTTTCGCGACATCGCCATATAAAGGTAATAAGAAATGTAATAACAAAAGTAACTAGTTACCATTACCAACTATGTAGTTACATAACCACATATCTGGTAATGATTTTCTACACTGGGTATGTTAGCAATTAATAGTATTTTCACTGTGTAATTAGATATCGTAATAAAAAATAATTATTTTTAAAGTTCCAAACTTGAGTTCGTCCAGGGTGAAAATTATTATTTTTTTTTGTAATATTTTTACATAAACTTGTGTTAGTACTCTTATTTTCTTTTACTCTTACACTCAACCAAAAAAGTCTGTAATGGCTTCTGAAAATTTTGTTGTTATTACGGGAAATTTAACTGTTTTGAGGCCAGCGGTATTTTTTGCTAATTTTAGCAACACATGTCTGCTGATCTGTAGTACAATAAAATTAGTAGAAAAAATTAGTAGCTGCTAATAAATTTTAGTAAAAGTTATGTAAACTGCAAGTCAAAATCGATTTGCTAAATTCAGTTAAAAAACTTATTAAATATCATAATTTTATGAAATATAATGAAATTAGTATAAATAATTAGTTGTAGCTACTAAATTTCAGTAATTTGCTGTAAACTGTAATTTAAAATCAATCTGCTAAAATTAGCAAAAAATTGTACTAAAAAATAAATAAACTGTAAAATCTAAAAAAAAATTAATAAATAAAACTTTTTTCTTTCGATTGTAACAAGCGTATAATTACTTCATCGTACTTGAAATTTGGAGTCAAAATTGCAAACGATTCTCCAGTTATTACCGTTTTATGCATTGGAGATGCAATACAATTTTCTGGGTGTTATTACCAAACTAAGAATATATCAATAGTAACAAATATAAACTAAACAAGAATTGTAAAAAATCAAAAAAAATATTTTTAAATTAGTATATTTTTCTGCAAAATTCAGCACTCGGTTTTGAAAAATTAGTAAAATGTTTTGTTGAAACCAGCAGCGAAAATTAGTAAAAAATCTGTAATTTGTAATAAGAGAATATCAAAAATGATTACTAAAAATAAAAATTGTACTAAAAATCAGTATAAAAATAGTATAGTGCGATTGAAAACTGTTTATAAATTTTTTTACAAACTTTTTTATCTGAGTGTAGTTAAAAAAACAATTTCTGAAAAAAAAGTTTTTGAACTTTTTCAATAAACTCTAATATCTTCGATATCTAAATGACTAAAATATCATGTTATACCTCAAAATATTTCAAAGAGCCAGCTATTAAATATCTGTATAGTAAGAGTATTTTTAACTAAAGAAATATATTTCCGAAAACCCTTCTAAAAATCTCTGAAATGAAAAATTATCTTCCAAGTGATTGTAAAGTCTTGACATGTCATACAAAATTTCTGTTACAATATGCATGTTCCTCTTTACCTATTATTAATTTCAAAAATACATACTGTTGATATTTCTACTTCTGAGTCATATAAATCAGGATCTAGACCCTTCAGCAAACATTTTTATTTCTCACCAAAATAATCCGAGGTTCATAAACATTTAAGATTTTTTACTTTTAATTTATTTTTTTATTTTCGTAATCTTCGAAATTTTTATTTATTTTCTTTCTAAGTCATGTGTATATAAAGTTATATAATTATATATAACAATGGTGTTTCATATAGTCATTTTGTATAGCAGTGTGCGGCTGACTAAGCAAGTCAATCTGCGTTAGCAATCTGGGTTCGAATATTGCCACGGTGTTTTTTTTTTAATAAAAAAATTAGTTTTTTAATAAATAAATTTGTTTTATAATAAATAAATTTGTTTTTTAATAAATAAACTTTTTTTAATAAAAAAATATATATTTTTTTTAATTTTTTGTGTCAGTTTTTTTTTTTTAATTTTTTTTTTTTTTAATTTTTTTTTTTTAATTTTACTAAAAGTTAAATAATTTGATCATAGCATAGTACAAACTTTGGGCTCAAAATATCTTATTCGATCTGCCAAAATTATATTAACCATTTGTATTTAATTGAATCTAAATTAATCGCATAGAAATTCACAATTAAAATTTCTAAGTTTAAACAATTTTAAAGGCCTAAATTTTATAAAAAAAATATGACATATTTAAAAATTTTCATAAAAAAAATTGGTTGGTTTTTGTGGTCAAATTTATTGATGTATTAATCGTACTTTACAACTGATATGGTTGCCTATAATGATATTATAGTTAAAAACTTTTTTCCGTTATCATATTATTTTCGGGTCTACAATCATATATTATCTGGATAACCATGTTGCTCTCTTCTAATTACAATCATAATATAGTTGTCTGAATTGAAACACTTCATGTTCACAATAATTGGTAAAGTATCGCCAGTCATAAAATTTTCTGTATATTTTTCTATGAGTGCTATCGATCAGTTAGCGAACCTCTTTTTTGAGATTTTGTGAAAAGAAGTTGTAAGCAGCCATCAAATAAAATAATATATATTAAATAAAAAAAGATATAAAAAATGTAAAAACAGCTTATTGGTTTTAACTTTAATACTATCACAGTTTGTGGTAGAAGGACTGAAAAAATGAAGACTGTCAAGGGACGTTCAAATAAAGTTATTATTTATTGTGCATAAAATTACTTAGTGTTATAAATTGCGTAAAAAGTGATTAATTTTTTAACTTCTTGTAACGTCGTAGAAAAAATATTGTTAGAAAGTATCTTAAATTAGGAGTGAGACAGATTTTAGTTTTGTACGAAAGTAGAATTAAAAAAGGAAACAGTAAAACCGTGCACGAAATAACCATACTATATTTATGCATAACATAATATCATTCTAAAGGATCAACTGGAAATATATTATGGTTATAAGAATAATATTATAATCATTTGAAACATGTTATGATATTTTTGGGTGCATTGAGGAATCGTGAGCAAAGGTGCACTCTATCAAGCATTCCTTAAAAAAAAAAAAAAATATGAGGAAATATGGGTAAAGGGGGCCGGTAACCCTTAAAACATCCAAATGTGGATAGTCTAATGAACATTACATTAAATTCTTTTTATGATGCGTAAAACGTGGATTCGTCGAAATCTATTTTAAGTATATTTTGGTTCCAAAAATGGGGAAGGTGCGGAAAAGTGTACGAAATTCATAATTTATCTCACAATATTTAGATAAAATCGGGTCAATTTTTAACGTGAGTTCCCTTGCCTCTAACTAACGTGTTAACATATTTGTATATCAAGTGACAATACCGCGAAATTTTTTCAAGAAAAAAAAAATCTTTGTGAACGTAAGTGTGATTTATTTTATGTGTTTGATTAAAAAAAAAAAAGAAAAAGAAAATTCATATATTTGACCTTCTTCGAGAAATGGGACCTAGTATGTGAAAATGAAGTTTTGAGAAGAACGCATTTAAAGTTTCATAATGCATTATCACTTTGAACACACCCAAGTTCGTTTTGTACGTTTTTATGGGGAAAATAAAAAACCCGTTTTTTGACACACTAGGTCCCTTTTCTCGGAGAAGGTCACATATAGGTTTGTTTTTTTCGAATTTTATATCTATTTTTATGACTTCTTATCTGACTTCTCCTTTATTTTTTGTAAACAAATAAAATTTAACCATTTGGGGTCCCCTTTGTACAAAAGTTCGTACAAGGACTTCGACGGAATGCGAAATGGAGAAATTATCTTGTGTGCCATGCTCTACCTTTACTAACAAACGCATAATTCCTTTGTTAGCTTTTGTGTTTTTGATATTTTATAAAATAAAAAATATTAAAATTTCAAATAATTTTTAAGACTTGGTAGCATTCCTATAACTACTTAATTTTTAATAAGCTACATTTATACCTACTTAATAGTGTCGCAGGAAAATTTTTTACAATCGGTAGCCAACCACACCCATTCTACAACTGGTTCCACTGCCACTGATTCCATGGAACTGGTTCCGGAACCATTTCCTGGGATCCTATATGGATGGTGTGGGTGACGTAGAATCAGTTCCAGAACTAGTTCCAGAACTGATTCTGGAGCAACCGGTTCCACTTTGGAGCTATAGAAGGGGTTGCTTTTAGGACAATTTCAAACCAAAAGAATCGGTGTTAGAATTGACAGTAGAAGGGGTTGTGAATGAATAGTAGCTATTCTACAACCGATTCTTTGGAACAGAAAATTTTCCTATTTATTTAAAGGTACCCAGGAAAATTTTTTACAATCGGTAGCCAACCACACCCATTCTACAACTGGTTCCACTGCAATCGATTGCATGGAATTGGTTCCGGAACCAGTTCCTGGGATCCTATTTGGAAGGTGTGGGTGACGTAGAATCAGTTCCAGAACTAGTTCCAGAACTGATTCTAGAGCAACCGGTTCCACTTTGGAGCCATAGAAGGGGTTGCTTTTGGGACAATTTCAAACAAAAAGGATCGGTGTTAGAATCGACAGTAGAAGGGGCTGTGAATGAAAAGTAGCTATTCTACAACCGATTCTTTGGAACAGAAAATTTTCCTGGGTAGCTCAGCAGGGAAAATTTAAATTTTCAAAGGGCATTATTTCTAAAACTTGTGTACTTTTGTTTTTATTTTTTTTTTTTTTGTTAAAAAAAAATGTAAAATTATACCGTAGTTTTGATTTAACTGCCTTTTACTTAAGTGCACTTTTTTATAACTGCACAAATTTTTGGTATCGTTTTTATTTTACAAAATTATGTACGAATTTACCTTCTTTAAGTGCACTTGTTTTACCTACGCATTTAAGCGAAGTGCTTCATATTTTTGGCAGCTGTACATTATTTTCATAAAAAAGATCACCGTTAGCTACCTATTGTGTTTTGCTTTATTTTGCAATTCTAGGAAAAAACACACACATATAATAAATATGTTGTCACCTTTTTGTTACAAAAATATCCTACTTTAGTCGTTTTTTAATTATAAAAATCGCAAGATTTAGTGGAAAGCGTAAAGTGTCATCATTACCTTCATTTGTTCTGTTTGCTTTCAGTCTGTATTGGTATACCTGCACATTAAGGCAGGTAAGAAATTTGACTTAGCAACGGTTTTGGCTTATCTGCACAAAAATTCGTGCAAAAGTTGGTTGTGTAGCTATGTCAAAATTACTGTATATGAATTCGAGAATAACGCCTTAGGAAATTTAGTTTTTTGCGAAAAAAAATGAAGTTACTCCAACATATCATAATGTGTTAATAAAGAAGAGATGAAAAAAAGAATATTAACAAAAACTATATAAAGAACGGTTAACAATACATACCGTAAAGCATAAGCGTAAATGTGCATAATTTATTGTTCAAACTTATTGTAAATTGTATCAAAAATTGTATGTAAAACTATTGTTGAATTTTGAACAAAAATTAATAAAAACAATGGCCCATACCATAAAAGGGTATTTTAAATTTAAAGTCAACTTTTATTTTAAACATACGGTTTTGTTCATTTTGTGTATGAAAACCCTACAAAAATATTTATATTTTCAAACATTTTGATTGGTTGAAAATTAATTAACCAATCAGAATGCTCCAAAATAAACCAATTCAATGCATACTGCCACCCAAAACTTTAACTAAAGTTGATTTTAACAAAATATTGATAGTAAGGCTGAATATTTTTAAAAAGTGATAATGTAGGGCATATACGTTCAATATTATTGATAAGTTTTTCAAAAATGAACCAATCAGAACATTTTATTTTTAAATACTTTGTTCTGATTGGTTGATTTTAAAAACATTGATCAATAAACTGAACGCGTATGTTTGCCTTTATGATTTCTGTACTATATAAAGATAATTCTTTTACTAAATAGTGATAAAAAAACCAATATTCAGAAACAAGTCACCTGGGTGGATTTCAGGCGAAGACGTAGAAAAATTGAATAACTAAAGAAAAAAACAATAAAGAATATTCGAATATTGAATAATTTAACAGTTTCTGCTAAAAAAAAAATTTTTTTACCCTTTTGTACGGAGATGTTTGTGATTGAAATATCAAACTTACATATCATAATCTATATTCGATTTAACTGAACACGTGTTTATTGCCCTATATTTTTTAGAAAGTTAACGTTCCCCCCGTTTTGCAAATCGTCGACCGGCCTGCAAAATGTCACATGTGTTTTTAAATAAATTTTCAGGAGAGCGAAAAATCTGTTACTAAATCTACTTTTAAGATATTTTATTGGCATCATATGCCTTAATGATTCAAGACCTAATTTAGTAAAAGCATCATTAAGGCATACGATGCCAATAAAATATCTTAAAAGTAGATTTTGTAACAGTTTTTTTCGCTCTCCTGAAAATTTAGTAAAAAAAAAAAAAACATGTGACATTTTGCAGGCCGGTCGACGATTTGCTAAACGGGGGGAACTAAAACTTAGACATCAAACAAACACAATTCAAAAGCAAAACTAAAGCTTTTAATTCATTAAAAATTTATAGTCAGGAACATCGGGTGACAACTTTTGGGCCACCTTGTACATTAAAATATTTTTTTTTCATGCAGACTGGCTAAAAAAATTTAGTATTATAATACAATATATTTTTTTTTTCTGCACTCATAGAAAAAAGTTTGTAGAAAAGTTAGTAAAACTGATAGTACTTCAACTTAACAAATTTTTAACTAATTTTTAGTTAACATTTAATTTTTAGTTAATATTTTTGCTACCTCCACATTACAAACTTACAAATTTTTTTGTAATTTTTTTTTGCTGAATTTAGTTACTAATTTTTAACAATAAATTTGCTAACTTTACAGTATTTTACTGAATTTTAGTTACTAATTTTTAACAGAAGATTTGCTAATTTTACAATTTTTGTAAACTAAACCACCAATTTTGGAGCGCTTATAAACAGAATGTCAAATGACTCATAAAAATTACTGCATATTTTTAACTCGACAAAAATAATGCAAAAGTTTTTTAAATAAAGCTAAATTGAAATGGTTGAAAATTTGTCCTACTCATAAAATATCTAAATTATTAAAATTTATGAGAAAAGTTTCTATTTATCGTAATACATTAATTTTCAAAGATCAAGGTTTATTTTGGACGAACCATTTTAATATGAAAATTGTGATTAAAAGTATCTCTGGGGAGCAAGTGGAGTTTACGGGGATAACCCTAATTTTTTCCCCCAATATTGTACTTTTTAAGCTTATTTGAAGAATACGATATTTTTAATCGGCCACACCTTCTTTCCTGTGGGTGGAGCTTTAGAGGGGAAAATGGAAACTCGAATAAATTCGGAAGTACATATCCGATCAGCAAACAATGAAAATCAAAAGAAGTGTCTCTGAAATACATTCTGTTAGGGTGCGTACGGAGTGGCCGCTTGTTGCCGAGCCGAGCCGACTGACAATTATTGCGAGAACTTGTTCATGCGAGAAACGAGTTTGGGTGTGCATAGTGGATGCGAGAATCAGCGCTGATATTTTATCTATTATTTGTGTTTTATGTATGTTTGTATGCATTTGGGTTTGTTGTTCATTCTGACATTGAGTTTTAAAATTTTACTTATTAACGCATTTCTTCAATTATTCTTGAAATTTTTATTACATTTTTATACCCTACACCACACGTGGTCAGGGTATTATAAGTTTGTGCTGATGTGTGTAACACCAAAAAATATTGGCCCTAGATACACCTTATAGTATACCGATCGGCTCAGAATTTTTTTTTATTTCGATTTAACAATGTCCGTCTGTCCGTCCGTCCGTCTGTCTGTCTGTCCATGCATTCTTGTGCGCACTCTACAGGTCGCATATATTAAGATATTTTAATGAAACTTGGTACTGACATATTAAGGTATTTTGATTAAATTTGGTACACCGACCTATATCAGCCCAAGGACGAAGCCTATTGATTTTGTTTAACAGCGGTCCATGTTTAGACCTAGTGCCCATATAAGGGTCCCCCCTAAAATTGGCTTTGTTACACACTGCAGGTCGCAAATATGAAGATATCTTAATGAAATTTGGTTCGCTGACTCACATTATAGAAAATTTTGACACAAGTCCCATTTTAACCCTTTCGAATTTCGGATCCAAACATTAGTTGGCTTTTACCCAGACTGGTGTAGGGTATTGTATAGTCGGCATGCCCGACTTTAACCTTTTTACTCGTTTTTGCTAATTTTAGCAAGTTAAACTGTTTTTTGCAATTAACAACAATTTAGCTCAAATATTACTAAAATTCTGTAAATTTAACAGTTTTTTTTTTGCTATTTTCATTTTATTAATATTTAGCCAACTGATTCTGCTAACATTAGCAGTTTTTTCTGCAGCATCATTTTTAACTAATTTTTAGTAACTTTTTCTGCTATTTTTACGGACTTATTTGTATGAGTGTGGAAATCATAAAATCCCGAATACCTGAAAACATATAATAATTAAATATATTTTATTTCATGTTCCTAAAGTATATGAAATTGTGATTCAAAATATATTGAGAAATCTTGAAGGGGATAATCTTAAGTGATAACAAAATTGATTTAAACTTTTTGTTTTAATTTATATGTAAATCTCTATACAAAAGGTTAGAAAAACCTGCAATTTTTGGGCACGTCTAAACGTGATGCAATCGGCCTTGAGGAAAAAAATCGGACCACGTACTGTTTCCCCATACGATTTTGAAAAACTCTAATGTCTCTTGAGCCTATCTATCACCATACTTATTCCAGCTGTTATTTCGTAACACAAGGAGTAAACAATTTCGATTTTTTCATCATACAAAGAAGTAACGGCCAAGTTGTTGCAATTATATTTCAGAACGTTAATGGAAAAAAGAT
Organism: Leucophora obtusa; assembly: GCA_949987735.1. Taxonomy (NCBI): domain Eukaryota; kingdom Metazoa; phylum Arthropoda; class Insecta; order Diptera; family Anthomyiidae; genus Leucophora; species Leucophora obtusa. The sequence continues at coordinate 199,969,344 of OX465298.1, forward strand.
AACCGCTTAATATTTTTTATAATGTGGTAATTATTTTAGAATTCAAGACGAATAGGCTTTCTCTTCATCGAAAAAAAAAAAATTATAAATTTTTTCGTCCTCTAAATTTAGTAACTAATTAAAAATTAAACCTGAGAGCTACTGAGAACTAATTAGTGTTGATAGTAGTATTTGTCATGTGAAATGATAAAATACTTTTACCAAGAAGAATAAAAATTTGTTTAACAATATATGTTTAAGAAAAATCAACATTTTAATGAAAAAACTTACCTTTTTTAATTTTTACTTACGTAAACTATTGTGAGAGATAGTATTAGGTAGTTATTAAATAAAATTCCATTAATGTCTGGATATAAATTTCATATCACCTATTTGTTTTGTTATCTTTACGCGTGCTGAATTTTTTTTTAGAATTCTACATATTTCTCTAACATAAAAACAGCATGGTTTCTAATTGTCCTAAATGCCATGTTTATAACCAGTAGCAACCACAACAAAGTAGCTTTATTTACAGAATAACATACAAAGAAACCCCAGAGTGAAAGTTCCTAGCAAGAAATATGAAATATAATATAGAATTATTACTTTTTTATTACACAAAATAACAAAACCTGACCTATACAAATGAACACAAGAAAAAATACCACAATACTATCACAGCACTACAAGATACACAGTGTCAAGTTAAATAACACTAAAAACAGGAATATACACTTTGTGGAAAAAATATACTAGAGAAAAAAGTTGAAAAGCCGCTTAAAGTCAACATAAGTCTGTGAAAGCCTTGTTACTTCCGCAACAGAAGAAAAAAACACTCACTCTCAAAATGGTGCAACTAAGCAAACATGTACGTACATATAGCCACCACACAACTCGCTATTTTCTTTAGCCTTTCAACTACTACTGTTAAAGTATTCGCTAGTATTTTTGTTAGTATGTCTGTTGTATTTTTTTTTTTTTTTTTTTTTTTGTTAAAAAGACATCTTATACTTAGCAAAAAAAACTTTGTACCAAAAACTAAACAATGTCAGACTGTCACTGGCTTAAACATATTTATTTATAATAACTTGTTACTGTTGAAAAAAAAAAAACATTAATTTTTATATGCAAAAAAACATTACAAGAAGAACAATTTTTTGACAGTCTTTTTTTGACTCAACAAAAATATGAAACTAAACAAATTGTAGTTTAACACGCATTGTAATTAATGTGACCAGCTATATAAAGTTTTTGAAGATTTTGAGTTTTTATTTAAAATTATACTTAATGAAAACTAAAAAGTAGCCATTAGTATGACAATTATTTTGGTATATAATGAGATTTTATCTTGAAAAATTTAACTCTACTTACTTAGTATCAATGCCATAGTGTTATAGAAAATCAAATTTTTATAAAAATCGGGTAGATTTTTTAGACGATCATCAATTATTTTATTTTAGAATTTTGTAACTTTTTAACGATAAAATTAGGTGGTCAAATTTTCATATTAAACTGACAATTTAACTACCGAATTTTGTCGCTAAAAAGCTACAGAATCCCATAGTGTTACTCGGCTTGATTTTGAAAACAGTTTTCCTTGAATATTGTATATCGCAAATATTCTGTTCGAATGGAAATTTTTCTTAAGAAACCTATACGGATGAGCGATATACAAATATATTCCACATACGTAGAGGTGTCCTAATATATTTTGTTTTTGTTTCATGGGCATCGCCAAAACAGTCTGATTCGGTAAAACCAGTCATAAATAAACACTTTATTAAAAGCAACATTTTACAAAAATTTACCCTTTGGGTACCATTATATAAATATTTGTGTGTTCGTTGTCAATAACATTTGTATAAATAACGAGATTATCCGCACAAAATAAATATTGTTTGCATTGAATTGTCGTAAATAATATATTAAAAATAAAATCTTAATTTATCAATATTTAACCACGCCAACTTTTTCAGAAAATTGAAGAAGTTGCTCCAGTTTTTATTAGTAATATATGGGACAATAAATACTTCAAGTTTGTCATTGAAAAGATATACATTTTTTTAACTCTAGAATAAGTTGGCTTAGAAAGTATCATATGGAGTTTGAAATAAGAAATAAAAGTAGAAAATGTAGTTCTGGTACAGTTTTGCTTATAGTTTGCTGGTCAATTTTTTTTTATTTGAATTTAGGCCTGTTTAAAAACAGGGGCATCACCAAAAAAATAAGTTATAAATATATCGTTGTCACTAGATGGCACTTTGTTCAAAAAATGGACAATTTTATTTTTTTATTTAAATTTAAACAAAGCAAAAAAAAAAAACAAACGGATATCTCAAATTTTATTATTTGAATATATTCCGCGTTTGTTTTCTCCTTATTTTGAGCAGCTTTCAGCAGTTTTTGACATTTAAAATATAGGCTTAGCTGATACTAAGCTGATACTAAATAGTTGCTCAGGTAATACTAAATTTCAGCGCCCTCTTCCGGTGAGTAGTGTCAGTTTTGATTTCCTATCTCCATAATTAATAGTTTCTGGTTTTAAAATTATATCTGTCAACCTAATATAATTTCAAATTCAAATCACACAGCCTTAAATTCGAAAAAAATTTAACATAAATTAATACACATATATTTGTTGGTTTTTTTAATAATATTATTAAAAATATGAACAAAAACAATTTCAAAAACTTTTAAATTAAAATAATAATAATGCGATCATATTTTGTCAAAGAAACAAATTATTTCTGTCCCCTCTGTTAAATATTCAAATTTTATCTTAATCGGACAGAACCATATCGCAGACCTTTCTGGTAATTTTAGCATTTTACGAAGTTAGGCGTGCATTAGCCAGACGTAAACGTAGCGCTCTATAATACGTCCAATGAGTTACAGAATACTAGAACAGCTCGTATATTAAATTGTGTCTCTTTCATGTGCATTGATGAACACATAAAGAACGTAAATGTAGAGAAAAATTCTGTTGAGATATGATTTTCCCTCCACCTTAACATCCCTTCATCCCTTTGTTTGTTTTTAGTAACTATTTCGCAGGGAGTTTAAAAACTGTTGTCATTAATTTCGTCAAAATTTTTTATAAAAACTCTGAAAAGCTCATCCATACGAAAAGTTTTTTATTAATTTTATTTACATCTCGTAAATATTTCTTGACTATTTGACTATAATCATATTAATTACTTTAATTTTAGCAAGGTTGTGGTTAAAAAGAAGAATATACGTTTTTCTCTAAAAATTATTAACACATTATTTTCAAAATCACTAAATAAATAAATTAAATAAAAAAAAATAAAAATAAAGGGATTATTTTTTGAAAATATGGCAATATTGAAGAGCATGAAAATATACGAGTATGAAAGAGAACGCAGAGAAATTAAATTAAGCTTTAATTTAGAGCAAATCCGTAAAAAAAGGAAATGCAGCCGCAAATTTGTAACTCTACACTTTAAATATTTCAGCAAAAAATCTGCTAAACGGGTTTCAAATTGACTTGACTAATTTCTAACAAATTTTTAGTTGAAACACTGATTTAGACAAATATTTGAATTATCTTGGTTTAGCGCAATATTAAAACTGCTCAGTATTTTAAATAATTTTGAGTGTTTATAAATAATTTTTAAGAAACAAGTTTTACACTAAAATATAATATTAAAATTCCAAAAATGCATATTAATTACTACATTAATTGCAGCTGTATATATGACGTTAAAACAACATTGTACTAAAAATACATTATGAAATGCCCCGTGGCAACCCGTCTCCAATATATGCAAGTTGGACACTTTGAACGTAAAAACCATACGTCAGTGTGGCAACACTTGCGAAAAAAGGATACACGGAGGAGATTGGAAGATAAACAAAAAATATAAAAATAGAATGTTATTTGTGTCTGTGTTTGATCACTTCTGCGTAAAAGGCAATAACAGAAAGCTCAATAGGAAAGAAAACAATGATTTCGTTACACTGCATGGGTGAGATGCCTAAGTTGTGGAGACATGTTGTCGAATTCCACAGCCGACGGGTTATTGAAAACACTATCGTAGAGAGACAATCTGGCAATAAATATATAAACAATTAACAATTTAATGGAAAGTCACTGATGAAGCCTGTCCATTCAAAAAAAAGGCAAAAACTAGATCTAGTCTGATTTAAAAATTAATGTTTTTAATTTTAAGAAAAAAAGTCTATTTTTCTTCTTAACCTCAAACCTACTAAAATAATATTTTCATGTTTCTGCTATTATTATGGGTAATCCGAAGTAAAATTGACGAAAACTTCGTAAATCTATAAAAAGGTTATCTCTGTCCAAAATCGGAAATTTATGGAGCCTCGAAAATTTTTCATAAAAATTGTACACATCCTAAAATGGCCACTATCTACAAAACTAAGCGAGATAGAGAAAACGGATAAAACGTTTGCTCCTCTGGAAGGATCTTACATAGCCTTAAATAATATAGACCAGGTCCGGCGACGGTCCCGAGATCCTATAACTTAGAAATATCTTCCGCTCAGTATAACTATAAATAAAATTGTATTTTAACTAATTTTTTACTTAATTTTAAATTTGTTAAATATAAGGAAAAATCTCATAGTGTTTAAACTAACAAATAACTTTAAGAGTTCTAAAAAGTCGTCCGCAGATTATTTCCTTAGGCGAGAAGAAAATCAGGATAGGTACAGCAAATTATAGTTTACAATTTATTTTGGGATTTTAGCATATTTACTTTAATAAAAAATATATTTTTTAAATGTTTTTTTTTAATTTTTTATTAATTTCGTTTAATTGTACTAAGTTATTCGAATTATTCATTATTTGAAATTAGGGCAGCTCTAGTTATTCGAACAACTTTGTGTAAAATTGTTCGACTAATCGAATAACAAGTAATATTTAGATTGAATATTCTAGTACCTATGGAACCATTGATGGCCATCTGTCCATGTAAAATGAACGACTTTTATCATGAAATTACAACTCGCAGTTCTAAGGAAAAATGGAAATTTGTTACTTAAATTTCCAAGGGATAAACTCTATTAGAAATGATTAAATTGGGTTTACGTTTTGACCTAGTAGTCAAGAAAAGGTCCTATTTTTCTTTGAATGAATTGATCTTAAATGGTCAAATCAATAAAAAGCTATTTCTTGCGCAAGACTTATATGATATATGTATAGGATATAATGATATTTACTACACTCACAATATATTTTGCTTAACCGATTGAGGTTTATTTCAAAAGTAATAGGTACCTAAAATTTGTTTTCAATTGAAGAATATATTAACATACATGGAAATATATCGATTAATTTTTTGTATAAGTCAATAAAAAACAAACTACAAAAAATACGTATCGTCTGTGGGAGTTGATATTTTCAGTCAAATGATCTAGGAAAAATAATTTAAATAAATAGAAAAGATGAATGAGGTGTATGTTAAGTTTGATCTCTTATTTTGGTAAATGAATGTTTTCTTAGTTTGACTATAGATCATAAATTAACATCACTTTCTGTTTAAATTTTTTTCAAATTAAAGAAAGATTATAAAATTTTCACAATTACAAAGAATAATTTTTTTTTATAAATAGAAAAAATAATTTAAATAATTTCGTTGTTTTCTGTTTTAAAACAAAAAATTCAAATATTTTCGGTTTTCTTTTTTGTTAAAATAGTTTGTTTATATACAAAATTATTTCAATTCAAATTACAAGAAATTCTTTACTCATACACACAAACATAGCCAATAAAAATATGAACGTGTGTGTTGTGTTTTGAAAATTCAAACAAAAAAAAACCTTCAAATATGATTTAACAAACCACAAAATAGTTTTGTTTTTTACTTTTTGTCAGTTAAAAATGAATGATTATTTTAACAGACTTTTCAATATTTTTTTTTTCTTTTATGGATTGTTTAAACAATGTTTGAAAGTAAATAGCAAAATGGTTTGAATTAAATGAAAAATCAGTAGTCCTTTTCTTAATTGTGTTTTCAATTAATTTAATATGTATTTTAGGTCGTTTTTAACGATAAAATATTGTGAGGATTCTAAAATATTTGACCCAGATCCATTTTTATTTCACCTAATAATTCCCTTCCCGGAATTTACTCCGCCTTCTGGTATCATGTAGTTAGTCTATATGCCCGCCCTTAACTTTTTTTCTCATTTTTTTATATAAATTTTTAAACCAAAAATTTTTTTTAATATTATTGATCAATGTTTTTAAAATCAACCAATCAGAACAAAGTATTTAAAAATAAAAAATTCTGATTGGTAGATTTTTGAAAAATTTATTAATAATATTGAACGTGTATGCACTACTTTACTTTTTAAAAAGTTGTTGGTCACATTTATGAATAACTAAGCAACAAAATACAGAAAAAAAAACAAATTAAACAAAATATAAAGTCACAATGAGGGTGTTAAGGTTTTATGAAAATATGAAAAAAATTTGTTAAAAATTTTTGTTTTATGTTAAATTTATGCGCCAACAACAACAACAAAAATACAGTTTAATAGAAGTTGTTCGTTATAAGTTAACACACATACCCAACTAGTAGTTAAAAAGTTAAAATTTTAAATTGCAAATATTGTAGGGGAGATGCTTGTGATGGTATTAGTGGCGGTGGTGGTACATTGTTATTTGTTTTACTATATTTTGCCATGGTATACAAGGTACTGGTGGTGCGCTGACAGTGTCTATGGTAATAGACATTATGGTGTTTTATGAAACAAAAATATGCTTATGTTATACGGAAATTAAAAGACGGAAGCTTAAAACGGTCGTTACACCATCATTTTACTTAATTTACATAATTTCGGAAATGATGCTAATGCTTGTGATAAAATAATATAAAACAAAACAACAGCAGTAATAGTTGTTGGTACAGCATAACAGCAGCAAAAGAAACAACAATTTCGAAGCCAACAAAACTGAAGCTGTTTTGTGGCTAAAACAAATTTCTATATAAAAATTATAAATGTAAAATAGGAATGAAATTATAAAGAAAGAATAAAACAAGTTCAAAATGCGTTTAAATAAATTATTCAGTGCAATTAAGTAATATTTCCATGAAAATGGTTGGGACTAAACTTCTATAAAGAGATTATTATAAAAGTTGCGTACAATTTTTAATACTCGTAGTATTGCTTTTTTCCATCATTAAGAGAATCTATGTTTAAATTTATTAATATCATTTTACACAAACTGAATTTCTGAAAAAAAATTTATTTCCAATTATCATAAAATTTTTAAAATGTTATTTAATCTAATTTCTTCTACACTATAAATTATTAAATTATGCACAATTTTGAAATATCGCCCCAGCCCTACAGTATACCAACATAATACCCAGTTATATTTAGTCATGTTATTTATGTTGGCAAAACTTTTTCCATGTCTTGTTTTTCTTCTTCCTCTGTATCTATTCTTTTGAAGTAACAGTTGCTTTTGAAATAATTTATCAGTGTCATCATGTGAATGCAGAAAAGTAAAAAGAAGAAGAAAGTTTATAAAAAAAAAATTAAGGGAAACTTACAACTATAAAAAGAAAATGCAACAACATCTGAGAAAAAGATACGGGGTAGATAGAGTAATAAAAATGAAACAATTTACAAGAATTTTCTTTATATAAAAAAAGAACAAGTTTTGTTTTATAGCTTTTTTTTATTATTATAAAAATTGTGTGAGATTTGCTAGTAAAATTTTTTAGAAAATATGTATTACAAAAATCTTATTCGATCAATGTAAAATATGGAAAACAAAAGAAATCTTTAACCCATTTTATGTTACCATTGCACCCTCCTTCAAGGCCCGTTGTAACAACATTGTGAAAAGCACGTGATTTCTTGAAATATTGGCTTCACAAATAATTACTAAAATTTATTGTGCAATATAATCATTTTATGTAAAACTACACAGCAAACAAAGAGATGCTAAAGCCGCAGAAAAAGCAATTAATGATTTAGATGTTCTTAACTTTTACCAGAAACACTAATGATTTTAACATTGAGTTGTCATGGGAGAGGAGTACACCCACTTCAACATTTTTTCAGTACTTGTTGAACAAGTGCAAAGAAAATTTTTTACATCAATTAAGAGTTAAAAAAATTCTTTGTAAAAAAAATTACATTTTTTTATTTAACAAAATTTTTGTGTTGCTTCCATTGGGTATCCAACTAGCGACCTTCAGATTTCTGAGCTGAGCTATTCTATGATATGAATGTTGCCTGGCATAAAAACATTGCGAGCTATTGGCTTTATTCTCTTCAATGCAAGAAAATAATTATCAAACAAGTGCAAAAGTTGCACTGAAATCAATATTTTTTTCAGTACTATTTCCACAGGTACCTAAAAAGTAATTCTTCGTAATTTTTTTTTTTAGTATATTTTTAAAAAATTAAAAAAATATTGAATTTAAAAAAATTAATTATAAATGTTAAAAAATAAAATTAAAAAACATTAAAAAATTAAAACAATTATTGGTCTCGATAGAAAGTGAACCCGCGATCACCTGTTTGGAAACAAATTGTATTAAAATCTTTTTTATTATCACTTTTAGAGAAATTTAGAGCTTTAGAAGCGATACTTAAGTGATTTTTTGGATATTGTTCAAAATTACTTTAAGAAAAGCTGTAAAAATATACTAATGGATTTTTTGGGAGCAATATAGGGAGTGACATTTTGGAAGTTGTTCAGAGTTACTTCTAAAAATGCAGTAAAAATATTGTAATGAATATTTTTGCAGTAGTTAAAGAAGCTGTTTGTTAAGCATGATTTCCAATTTGTTTTTGCTGATTAACAGATCAGACCAAGAAATTTCGGAATTACTCATATTACTCGTCTTTTAATTAAAAAGTATATAAAATATCCGATAAATTAAGAATTTGAAGAAAAAAGAAAAATGTTTTTTGTAAAATTTCTATTTTAATTAATTAAAAAGAAATAAAATTATCACCGACCAAAGGTAATAAAATTAACGATTGAACTAAAAGGGCGATTAGAAGTGAACTAGGTCTTTCGATCAATTGATTGCATAGTTCAATTGAAGTAGTTCGTTCGCGAACTGCACAAGCCTATATAGCCATATCTTATTTTATATAGCACTTTGTATAGTGCAACATATTACAGTATCCAATTACATATTTACCTATATATACCCTACGGGAAATTTTAACATACTGTCACCGAACTGGCCCCTTTATATGAAATAGACTGGCCACTTTTAGATAGCGTTGTCATAGGAGGGGGAAATTGACCTCTTGTGACATGTCACAAGACAAGTCCTAGAACAGGTTACTGAACTCTCATAAAAAAACAAAGTTCAGGGACCTGTCCTGGGATTTGTCTTTTGACATGTCACATGGGATCAATTTCCCCCTCCTATGACAACGCCATATAAAAGTGACCACCCTATTTCATATAAAGGGGCCAGTTCGGTGACAGTTTGTTAAAATTTCCCGTAGGGAATGTATAACTGTATCGTATTTTATACCATTATATCTATTTTAATATGGTTACAATTTATTTGATACATTTGGATGAGGACGAAATATGGATAACATTGTATCGAACCATAACTTATTTCAGCAAATTAGATCTTATTATATCAAAGTAGATCCAATATGATCTAATTTTATACAATACGAAAATTTGTAACATTTTTTTACTCGATATGCCAAATCTTGTACATTGCATTTAGCAATAAAAATAACATAAGCAATTTTAGTAGATACAAAGTGCCAAAAATTTAAATCTAATTACGTATACTACCAATAGATGTCGCGATAGTGATATAAAATCTTCATAAACGGCTTACTGGGAAACCAACACCGATTTTCTTAAAATGTTTCTAAGTAATCTATGAGCAGTATAAAATGGGTTAATACACATTTCTTGATAAAAGGAATTGTTATTCTCTGTACTGTTTTTACAATTTTTAGTAAAAGTTTTAATCATAAACCCTACTACTTTTCATTGAACTTAATGGCAATTTATAAGTTGGCTTTGCATATGAATGTAATAGTGTAATTGTATGTGTGTATGTTTATTATGCTTTGTATGGATTTTTGTTTTAGCATTACTAGACAAGTATAAGTTTTCACATATAAGTAAATGTGTTTGTCTATTTAAAAATGTTTATAAAACTTAACTAACTTTTTGCATTTAGTCACACAGATTTTATGTGTTAAAGTTTCCTATTTTCCCTTTTTTGCATTTAGTTTCCTCTCATATTTTGTTAGGAAATGTTTGTGTTAGCGTGTGATGTACTTGTGCAGTATAGAGGAGTTTTGTATTGTTGCAACTAAATGCTATAAATTTTCAAGTTTTAATATTCACAATTTTTTTTTTTGTTTTAGTTGTAATTTTTGTTGTTGTAAGCTTTCAGTTTAATAAATTTTTTCTATATACATAATCACACTTTCATTTGATAAATTTCTATATACATATGCATGTACGAGGGATAATTGAAAAGGGAAATATATTTATTTTTACATGAATTTTTTTCATTAGATTTGAGTTCATACAAGTAAATTACAGAGAATAAAAATTGAAAAAATTCGATAGGCCACCAGAATAGAATACGTAGTTTCCAGTCCCGCTATAGACCTATCTTCAGTATGCATGCCTTTATGGGTTAATAATTGATAATGATATATTTATTGTTGACTGCGAAACAAGTAAACAAATGTAAACACAACTCAATTAGACTAACGTCAACGAAATTTTAATTCAAAGTTTTTCAATTAAGTTTTTCATTATAAGAGAAGCATGTTTGAAATTTTGTTGTGTCATTTACATGACCTTTCTAAATTTCAGAATGAAAAGGTTTGCCGCATTTCTTAAATTTATTTTTTTACTACAATACTATTTTGTAAAAAAACTTCAAAAGGTAAAAATTTAGGTAGAAATTCCGTTATATAATGAAAAATTGGCATATTTTTTTTACTATTTTTGCATATGAGAGACAGGTGCTAGATAGGTATTAATTAATATGAGGCATATTTTCTTTACCAGTTTTCGATAAAAACAGGTAATAGATAGGTATGCATTAGTATAAGGGATAATATAATTCCGCGTTATGTGCCTATGCGATGCATTTTTGTAAAAGAGTTGCGGTATTTGTCAATAAACCCACTTTTATAACAGTATATACAAATATAATTTAGAAATTTACAAATACATATTTCGATATAAAAACGTCACAAAATGGTTTTATATTTGATGATGTATATTTTTGTTGAAAATTCTTACTTTTTTAATTTTGTTTTTTTGGAATTACCACAAAGTTTTTTCATGACTATATTCTCTACCATTTGTATAGTTTTTGTATGAATGTATGTAAAGTTTACACATAAAATATACACATGCATCTGTTTATGCATGCATGACATTTGTATGAATGCATAAGTTTATATATTCAACATTATCTCCGTTCCTATATACGTATATACAAACCAATAAATAGGTGGTCTGGAAATATATTTTCCAAAATAAAATTTAAAAAAAGTTCATATGTATTTTTTTTGGTCCTGCTAAATGAGTGATAATAGCTGGACAACTACTGGCTGTGCCAAAATGCTAGTACTGGCAAACAATTTTTAGTAACTAGTATGCCAGTGTTGGGAGGGCAAAAAAAAAGTTGGTCTTGAAGGAGCTTTCCCACAAACAAAAGAATTGATTTTATAAAACAAAAAAAATTTTAAATTAAAAAAAATTCAAAAAAATATTTTTACTTGCAACCGGATTTGAACTCGGAACCTTCCGACTACAAACATTTTTTAACGAAGCGTCAGCATTTTTATAAAATCATTGGTTTTCCAGTGAATTGATTTTTTTACGCCTGGTAGCATTGGCTAGGTAGCACTGGATAATCACTGGTTGCAAACCTTGGCATATCACTCTAAGCAAATTCTTTGCCAGTGGTTTTTTTTATAAACCACCGAAATTTTTGTAAAAAAATATTGGTAAAACGCTTTTCGCAAACGCTGGCAAAGCGTCCCAAATGAGTGTTCTGCCAGTCATTTATTTTTAATACCGTGGTTACCCAGTGGTATGCCAGTGCTTGATTTTTTGTACCACTGGCGATTTCTGACTGGGGTGACACAAAAATTGTTGTAATTTTTGTTTTGTAGTTTTTATTATTTCTTTCATATTTGAAATGATGAATAACGCTCCTAGAAGGGAATAAGAAATTCTAATTGAGTTTGTGATTTAAGCTAACAGAAATATATAGAAATTCTGTAAACCTCCCCCTGAAGATTTCCAAGAATGAAATCCGGACAGAGAAAAAGAAAATATTTTTTACAATTTTTTAAAAAAGCTTTGGGATTTTAGTACATTTAATTATTTTAATGCAATTAATGTTTATACTAGTCTTTCCAAACCGGTTAACCGCAAACACGGTCTTTCCCATATACCAGCTTTTTGCAAGCTGGTCCAATTTTTACGGTTAACCGGTTTTTTATTTTATTAGTTTTAGCTTAAAATCCCTTCAGAATTCAAGATAAAGTAAATGGTAAAATCTAAAAAAATGTTGGTTCACATAAATTTGAACACAAAATCTGACGGATGCCAAAAATAAATTTATTTAGATATCCTTTTTAAAGAATGCAAAAAAACAAAAATGTTCCTATTATTTTACGTGCTTGATGGTTCACTCGGATTTGGATGAAATTTTGGTAATATAATAAGTCTGACAGAAAAAATAAGACGGCATACTTTTATTGGCCCACTCCCGTGTTATAAGGTAAAAAAATTGCTTTTAATTTTCCCCTATCTTCAGTATTTTTTACTTCGTTCATGTTTTACTAAAAAATATAGAAAAGTTGATATTAAATGAGAGGTTCCTTGAAGATATATCCAGTAAAGTATTACAAATATAAAAAAGTTTACAAGAAAATATGTTTCGAAAATCATTGACACCCTTCCGTACTACCTAAATGTTAACTTGGGCCGATATGTTCAGTAACGGATGTTCCATAATTTATCGACATCTGACAGAATTCCAAAAAATAGCCAAACATATCTAGTCTAATATAAATATAAGTATTCTAATATGTTTCTTTAAGAAAATTCTTAGATATTTGGAATCACTAGTTTTTCCCGATAAAGTTAAACTAGAATATATAAGCAATTTGTTTAATGTACACAGAAAAAACAGTAGGCACCAACAATGGGAATTTGTAAAAGCAATCACATTTTCTTTTAAATTGAAATTTTATTCCCAACAATTTTTTTGTTTGAAATATTTGTAACTCATTTGTAAATTGTTATCTTTCATATAAAAATTGTTTAAAAATAAAAATTCAACGTTACAAAAAAAAATGTTCTTTTTTTTTGTTTTTACAAATTTATTATAAGAGAGGTGTTTAAAAATTTAATTAGAATTTTGTAAATTCTTTCTGTGTAATATTTTATTTAAATTATGAGTAACAAATAAGTATTACATATTAGTCATTTTAATATTTTTTCTTTTTTGTTTTAATTTTCTTTTAAATTTCTTTAAAAACTAAACAAAAATTAAAACTAGTTATGAGTGGGTTGTAAAGAATTTGGTCAGTTCATGTGAAACCGGAAACATGTTTATTTGTCCAACAACATTTTATTTTAAAATTTCAACAGAATTTATACAACTTTCATTTAAAATTAAAGAATACATAAGAAAAATCTTAAAAAAAATTGCAAACTTCTAAAAGAAATTTTTTTTTCTAACTTTCCATTAGTTTATATATTTCTGTATTTTTCTGTCGTGACGACAACTTTGTTGACATTTGATCTACTGTAGCGTAAAAGCAGCACAAGAGGAGTAAAAATAAACTGAAAAAAATATATAAAAATAATTCACAAGAAAATATGCATGCAACAATGCAACAGAACACTAAAACACCATTTGTAGAAATATTGTAAATTTTGTATTTTTATCAAAAAGATTTAATAAGGATACCAAAATTTATAGGAAACCACAATCTACATTAAAACTACAAATGTGCAACTTTTTGAAATGACTTATATTTACTTGGTGGATTCCATATAAATTTTGAATCAAAAATTAAAAGTTTTTTGCAGGAACTAGGGCCAGTTTTATATTCGGAATTAAAATCGATTTTTGTTTTTTTTTTATATAGTTCTTAAATAAGAAATATTGATTTCTGACTTACGAAATATCTAATAATATGTTGTATAATATAACACTTACGGTGGGTCTCATACTGTAGGTTTAACTTTAACTTAACTAAAAACAAAATAAAATGTCAAAAAAATATACACAAAACAACAACAAATTTTTGGGTTAACTATTAACCTAGGTTTAAACATGCAGTATGAGACCCACCGTTAAAGAATTAATACAAATTAAGCTTTCTAAACTAAAATGGAAAATACAATATTAAAATAAAAATAAGTATGGGCCAGTTTTTGCTCTTAAATAATTCCTAAATTACATTTTTTTTGAAAATTTTGACCAAAAAGAAATTTTTACAAAAATTTGTTCTTATTTCTGACTACAAAACTGTCCCTATGAGACTTTTTGCTAAAAATTTACAAAAAAAAGAAAGAAAAATGTCTAAAAAGTCCAAAGATGTTTCTGTTAAGAAAATATTATAATAATAACAATTTTACTTATACAAAACTGAATATAAAATTATAAATCAAATTACAATCAAATTTTTTTGTTAGATATGCAAATGGTGTATTCTCTTTAGTAAAACTTACATTATGTATGTATATTTTTAACTTAAGCCAAATAAAGAAAAATATGTTTTAGTTCTGATTTTTTTTCTGTCTTTACTAACTCTTCTATTTCTGTTGCAGAACTTACTTTAATACAAAGATATATTACATATAATATTGTGGAACAAATCACTCTTAAAACACACAAAAGTACATATTTTTCATGGAGACATATTTTATGCTTAAACCCCCTCAACTCTTTGTTTCCCATGATAATAAACTTTAGTCAATTCATTTTCTTTGCAAAAACCATAATGGAATGGGAAATAAAATTCTAAAAAAAAATATAAAGAATAAAAATTGTATATGCTTCAATTGTTACTATATTGACTTTTAAACAAAGATGTTGTTAAGAAGACAGGGGAATAACTAAAATGGAGTAGTGAATAAAGTTTCATTTTACTTATGATCATAAAAAGAAGAGAATATGTGACTAAACAATTCAAAGAATGAAGAATTTAACAGGGATTTAAGATATGTAGTAGGGTGCCCGATTTGTAAGGACAAAAATCGATTTTTTGATAGCTTTTGGCATGAAGAAAAAAAGTTTCACTACGACATATCAAAAAAATAATTTCGACAAAAACTCGTCTAAAAATCGAAAAAAAAAAAAATTTTTGAAAAAATTATATTACCATCATTTTAAGCGTACAATTTTACCTTGGATAGGGTATATTTAAAAAATTTGAAATCGTCGAATTTTTTTTATAAAATAAATACTAAAAAATCTTAAAAATTATCGCGTAAAAAGATCGATTTTTCGACAAAAACTCGTCGAAAACTTCAAGCTAAAATTGCCATCGTTTTTAGCGTACAATTTCACCTTGGAAAGGTAATATTTAAAAAAAAAAAAATTAAATCAACCGATTTTTTTTTATTACCTGTTAAAAAAAACCTTAAAAATAAAAGTTGAGAAAAAGTCAAATTTGGGAGCTTCAAAAATGATGGCACAATATCGATTGCTAAATCGAAAATTCCTAATATGTGGTCTAACATAAACAATGTTAGACTACATATTATAAATATGTTACTAATAGTACCACTGTACGTATACGTAATATTTGTGATTGGCCATATTGATCATACGCACCCATGACTTTATATGAAATTTTCATTGTAGATACTCTACCCAGCGTTGCCAGAAATATTTTATCAAAACACAAGACAATTTAAAATAGGAAGTTCTACATGATTAAAATGTGAAAAAATTGTGGTGTACTGCCTTAAAAATTAGGCATCAGAACTGCTCTATTTTTAAACAATAATTCGGATCAGACATTATGAAATATCAAGCTTAAAGAAAAAGCCGAATATCAAATGTAAAAGAAGAAATTTCTCCGATTTGGCTGACAGTTTGTTTGTCGAATCGTGGAGTATTTGTTAACAACTTATAGTCTTTTCCTTAAATTTGACAATCAAAACCCCATCGAATAGGTTCAACTCAAAATACCCATTAGCTAAATTTGTCCTTATACTTTAAAATTCCGAAAGTTGAACAAATGCATTTTATTATTTTAAATCACTAACTTAAATGTATACCTTGAAGAATATATTTTCATTAATAAAATCTTTCCATATAAACTTCCGGTTTTAGAAATTTAGTTTATTTAAATAGACATTTTTGCCCAAATAAATTCCAAAATCTCTATATTCTCTTTTCATACGATATTGCAAATTCAGACATATTGTAAATTTATCAGCAACAAATGTACTACTGAATCGTTTCTCAACAAAAATTTAAAAAATTAATGCACTAAAAATCTACGATTACATTGGGCGCCATCAGAAATAGATTTAGGAAACTGTGTTGAAGCCAGGATTTTTGAATCATAGTTCAGGTTTGTTATTTTATTCCGGTGGAGGAAAGAAAACGCTGCGGTATATATGAGGAACAGAACACCACCGCATATTATTTTCCCAATTTTATGTTGCCGTCAATGGAGTTCGAATCCGAAACCTTAGGTTTAACAGTCCAACACACTAAACATTACACCACAATGCTCAAAATAATAATAATAATACCGTTATCCCTTTAAAATCTCTTTCAAATTTATAACCAATACCAATATCGAAACTCTTAACTAAAAAAAAATACCGGTATTGCAAACAATTTTCTTTAATACCGGTATCGAACCGGTACTGAATCGGTTTCTAACAAAAAAATTTATAAACCTGGCCCCATATACCTTAGCTTCTACCAAAAAGCTTAAAATTTTTCACGAACCTCAGGAAACTCACTTTTCAATCCCCGATTAAATCGCTAACACAAACACCTGGACATTAATGTCCAGTCCTCTAACACGCATGTAAATTTCAGCGAAATCGGTGGCTTAACTCGGAGAACTTCCTTATTAGTCTCCATTTAGTCTTATTGATTACCATTTTAGTATTTATCTTTCCTTGGATTATTTTCCTTTAGGAATCGATCTTCATGAATAACATTGCATTTTGTATTCATATTGATTTTTAAAAAACAAAATGATCTACTCTCTTTAAAAGTTAAAAAAAACTATTTTTTTCTCACAATTTTCAATACAGATTTTTATCTCAACTGGTATTGAAATGTTTTCCATCTTGAAATTTTGTTTTTTCGCTCTCATCTTTGTTATTTAACAATTCATTGCCTTTTGTTTGTTGCCCAGTTGTAAAATTGATACAATGACTTTTAGAATGTTGTAAGTATATACCAACAAAAAAGTTTTGTAAAAAATGGAAAAACTTGTAGCAGTAGAATAGAAGAAGAAGTAGCAGCTCTACTGCAACATAATATTGACAAACAAACATACATAAAATATAATATGCAGCTGCTGCATCAACCAGTTATAGGAAGAAGAATAAAAAAAGCAAAAAGTTTGTTATGCCGCGGAGACATTCTTATTCCAACAAATTTACTCTATAGTAAGTCACTCTAGCAGTATTAGTAGTCATTCCATATATGTAGTACACAGAAGTAGTGGTAGTAGTTGTTGTAAATTTCAACAAAACCTAAGTAATCAATATCTGTGGTAGTAAGTGTTGTATTCTATGGCTTTATTGTGCAAAATGCCTTTATACAGTTTTACATACATACATACACCCATACCTGTATGGAATTTTACCTTTAGGTTAAAGTTTTCTGAAACTCACTTTTGATTTTGTAAACATATCAGTTTTCTATAAAAATATGCTTCGTTATCCAATAGTGGTGGTACGACTAAGATTTCCTTTAAAACTCAAATGCTCTTTGGAGACTTATGTTATAACAAGTTTGAAAATTGCTTGACATTTGTAATTTTCAACTAACTACGTGCACAAGCTGGTATTTTTTTTTTGTGATTTAAGACCCAAGAAATAGAGAAAGAGGAAAATTGTGTCGCAAAATAGTCGGAAATGAAATTTAAGAACTTTAAAGTTCAACAAATAGGTTTTTTTTTGTAATAATAACTGTTGGATTTAAACAAATAAACCAAGAAAACACTCTTACATATTTGAAATTACAAATTGTCCAAAATTTGCTTATTCTTTTATTAAAAACAGCGTAATTTTTTCGGTATTTGATTGCAGTTTCAAATTGAAAACTTTTTAAATTTAAACTATATTGAAGATTTATAGAAAGCGAATAGGCTTAACACTGTAAGGAACGTAATTAATTTTTTCTTGTTTTTATATCAACGCAAAGTCTTTTTAAACATTTAAATATGTATATATTTATTCATTTGGTTAAATATATTTATTTAAATATTTTTAATTTTGCTAATTAAACGTTGGCGCTCTTTAGTTAATAACCACATGATACATATTTCACATATTTTATTATTCAATTTCATTTTTTATTCTACAACATTAATAAATAGTTCCACAAAGTATGTTGTTATTAAAAACTGAAAACGGATATTAAAATTAAAATACATACTACACAGAAAAAACAAAAACGACTGAAAAGTATTCCATAATTATGAAATTAAATGTTAAATGCTTTAAGTATACTCTATCCAATTACACACATACACAAACACAAAAACATATGTATGCACATATGTTTCCATATATATTCATATGTAGAACTTATATTATGTATAACACTATCCAACATAATAAGAGCCAATGTATCGGGGGTGGGCGATTCTTATAGTTGACGAATGTGTAAATAGACCTTTCAACATACAAAGAAAAAAATAGAAAAATATTCACACTAATGAAATATGAAAATATTTTCTTATTTTTTTAATTTCGGTCTAAGAAAATTACTTTAAAAGTACAAGTTTTACTTCGATTTATTTTATAACAAATTTCTCAACATGTTTCAAAGGGAACTTTTTCAAATCCATTTGTGATTTTATTCAATTTATACTTAATATTTTTTACAAAACTTCGCATTCCGATATATCTATGGGCAAATCTACGAAACCGGCCGATTCCATATAACTCAGGATTTAAACCATTTTGGTAACAATATATAATATTTTTGATGGTACCAGCATTTTCGAGGCAACGAATTTAATCAGGCGAACATCTTAGATTTTAATATTTATACTGTTAATATGCTGTACTCAATTAAAAAGTGCCCTAATTTAAGCTAATTTTGCTTGTAACTTTCAAAAGTTTTTCAAGTCTTTGTGATATAATTTTTTCAGCCTAAAAGGAAATCGCCTAAAACTTTTGATAGATAATAATTTTGATGTTAGTAAATATCACACTTGTCAAAAAAAAAAATATGTGGCCTCTATTAGGAACAAATTGTAGTACTTAAAATATATAACTTTGTTTTTTTAATAAAGAATAATTAATGTTCTTTTAGTTTGACTGTAGATCATAAATTAATATCACTTTCTGTTTAAATTATTTTTCAAATTAAAGAAAGATGATACAATTTCCACAAATAAATTACAAAGAATAAAAAAATTTTGAAAGAATTCAATAAGGCCAGTAAGCCAGAATTTCTTTAATTTGAAAAATAATTTAAACAAAAAGTGATATTAATTTATGATCTAGAGTCAAAGTAAAAGAACATTCATTTACCAAATAAAAGATCAACAATACATACCTCTCATTCAATAGTGAATAATTGTAGAATAATATTTTCTGTGTAGAAAAATAATATACATGAGTTTTCTATTTCTCATAAATATCTCAGCGTCCGCCTTCGGTGTTCGCATAGCACCTAACCCTTCAAAAAAGTTTGCCAACTTTTCATTAGATGGCGCTTATTAACTTTTCTAAGATTCAGCATCTCGTGCAATTATAGTGTTGCCATATGTGAAGCCCTACATCTTCCACGCTTTAACCCTTTCACTACCAACTTTTTGTTTGCGGATGTATCGTTATTTTGACTCTTGCTAAGAGTCCTCAAATTAGAAAAAAATATATAACGTATTTTGCCCCCTCCCCCTCCTACCCACCAAAAATGACGTTCGAAAATCGATGTTTTCAAACTTCTGAGCCCCGTTTTACCCCTTAAACATTCGAGTAGCCAACAATCCTTTGGTTGATTTTCTTCTCGTCATAAAACGAAGCTACATGCCAAATTTCAATTATAAGTATATCTTCATTAGTTTATAAAAAACAGCAAAACCCCATTTTCACGTAGATTATGATATATTAAAAAAGCTAGAATTCATTAACAAATATCGCGACCACATAACCATATGTTGAACTCCTTATACAAATGATGATTTTTATTTGAAGTCCAAGATCGTAATAAACTTATTTTCAAAAAATGTTAAGTTTTTTTTTGCATTATCAAATTTAATATATTCTTTACAAGGGCAGTGAAAGAGTTAAAACCAAAACTGAAATATTAGCCACTATTATAGATACCCAGTGTAGAAACGGTAATAACATATCATTATTTTTTGGACTACCAGTAATGACACCCACTTAGCTTCTGCATTATTTTAAAACACATAATAATGAGTTACTGAGAATGACTTATTTTTATCATTTAGCGTTTTTTTTAATCACCTGGATTTAGAATTTTTCAAACAAAAAGTGGATTTATTAAATCCAAAAAAAAGCTAAATTTAATAAATCCATAATAAAAGCACAAATATATGAAACAGCCTATTAATTAAATGTCAGAAAAAAATATGAATAAAAATTAAAAGAGAAACAAAAAAATTGAAAAACTAACAAATAAAAGGTTTTTATTAAATTTTTTTTATGAAATATGTTTAGAAAAAAAACTACACCTCACCAAATACATATTTTTAATCTTGGACATGGAGAAATACCTGAAATAGAAATGGCAATTATTCACTCTACAGTAAGTAATTTAATTAAATCCAATTAGTGAATATTAAATATTGCAATGGAATTTTTCAAAATGGCTATTATTTCAAATAGAAAATAATTTTCTAGATTTTTTTTTTAAATTTTTGAAATCAATTTTTAAACTCAATATTTTTTAAAAACTTGTAAGGATATATTTTTTTGATTTCTTGGTATGTTAGTGAGTAAGCTTACTTGTATGCAGCAGGCCAGCCAGCAAATTTTATTAAAAAAAAAAAAAAAAAAAAAAAAAAAATACAATAAAAAATATTTTTTTTATATAATTTATTTTTTTGAAAATCTATTTTAGACCCATTATTTTTGTCAGTACTGGTAAGGTCATAGATAACGATGGCTAAGCTGTCGAACTCTAGTATAGTTACGTTTGTAATGTGGGAATGCATGGGCACGATTCCTACAGCCGACAGGTTGTTGAAAAAATTATCATATAGAAACAATCTGACAATAAAATATAAACAATAATACAATTTAATGGAAAATCACTGATGACGCCTGTCCAAAAGAAAATGGCAGAAAATAGATCTAGTCTGATTTGCAGATAGTTACATAACCACATATCTGGTAATGATTTTAGACACTCAGTATTTTAGCCATTTCTAAGGGATGGAAAAAGTAGTATATTGAGGTGAAAATAATCCAAAAAGTAGGAAAGTTAAATTTTAGGCGTTTAAAAAATAATTTTTCTCCGATCGATATTATTATTTTGCAGAGATCTACTGAATAAGTTATTCGCCTTTGCAATCTCCTAGTGAACTATGCAGCAGAATATATTTTTAGAACATATTAGGCCCTAAAACATCTATTTTATGAAATCACAACGATAAATATTAAAATGTCTCATATTATGTAAAAGATTAAAAAATTTCACGATAAATATTTTCACGAAATTTTATTGTGGGGAGACTGAATTGAGCTCAGACGAACTTTCCAACACTTAACTTTCTTTTTACCCCATATTTAATGTAATGTTTATCAAAAAAAATTTTTAAAAATTTAAATGCCCGTGTGAAAAAGATCAGATCTTGCCAGATCTCAATAGATCTTATCAGATCTCAAAATTGGGGACAAATTTAAGATATAATTAGATCTGATCAGATCGAGGCATATCTGGTGAGATCTTAGTTGATTTTACCAGATCTAGGCATATATGGCGCAATTGTCCAGATCACTTTAGATTTGAACAGATTTGGCACTAGATCTGATCGGATCTTGCCATAAGGTATTATCACATATGCCATATCTGATCATATTTGATGAGATCTGGTACAGGATCTAATTAGATTTAATCATATGTATTTGGATCCAAAAAGATCTGATCAGATCTAAACTTTTTTACACGGGTGGCCACAAAATTTGTCTGTACCTAATATGGCATAGAAATTATTCACTCCCGTAAATAGTGTTGCACAGTGTAATCATTAAGAGTATTTTAAATTTATTATAATTTATATTTTTTAAAACCGTTTATTTTGACAGTTGTTATATAGAAATATTATTCTCTATATGGTACTTAATATTACTGGTCTATGTATGTTTTCACGAGTATTAAAATGTGTATCTGCAAATACATTTCCTTTCCCCTTATAATTTCTGAAATGTGTTATACACAGGTGTAATTATTATCACTATTGTGGTTTACTGTGTACATTTAATTTCGATTTATCTACCGATTATGCATTTCAATACTTGTAGTCATATTTATACCCTACACCAGTATGTGGTCAGGGTATTATAAGTTTGTGCTGATGTTTGTAACACCAAAAAAAATTGGTCCGGGACCCACCTTATAGTATACCGATCGGCTCAGACATTTTTTTTATTTCGATTTAACGATGTCCGTCTGTCCGTCCATCCGTCTGTCCGTCTGTCTGTCCATGCATTCTTGTGCGCACTCTACAGGTCGCAAATATTAAGTCGGCCCAAGGACGACGCCTATTGATTTTGGTTAAAATCGGTCCATGTTTAGGACCTAGTGCCCATATAATGGTCTCCTCAAAATTATATTGTTTATACGCTGCAGATCGCAAATATTAAGATATTTTGATGAAATTTGGTGCACAGACCTATGTTGGCACAAGGACGAAGTCTATTGATTTTGGTGAACGTCGGTCCATTTTTAGACCTAGTGCCCATATAAGGGTCCCCCAAAAATTGACTTGGTTACAAACTGCAGATCGCAAATATTAAGATATTTTAATGAAATTTGGTGTGCTGACTCACATTATAGAAAATTTTGACCCAATTTTAACCCATTCGAATTTCGGATCCAAACATTAGTTGGCTTTTACCCAGACTGGTGTATAGTATTGTATAGTCGGCATGCCCGAATTTAACCTTTTTACTCGTTTTTTATAGAACTAGCTAAAAATACCAATACTTCGTTTGCAATAGTTTTAAGTATCGAAAAAATTTTATTTGTAAGGAAATATATTATTATTTCTCATAATTTTCCTCTTTTACCTAATTTTTTAAGTATTCTGTAATGAATATTTTAGATTCAGCTTTCAGATTTAAGATTTCTAGTTTAAAAGATTTGCATAGTGTATCTTTAGGGAATTGGGCCATAGTTCAGGGAACACCCATGCAGGTTAACAGGTTTAGGTCAGACGAAAATAAAAATTTTCAAAAAAAATAACCATCTTATTAGTTGCCTAACCTTAATGAGAAATATTCATGAACAATTTCAAGACGATTAGGGAAATATCGAAAAATCTTTAATATGGTCGCTTTAAATCGGTTGAACCATTTGCGCTTGATTGCGTGACAAGCAAACAGACAAACTATCGATTTTATAATGTTAGTAGGTATATGGATAATGCAACTTTATCATTCTAAACATTCAGTTTATTTTCAATTGTAACCAACCGAACCATCTAATGTTTTAGTGGGAGTAACTGTTATATTTTTTTTTATCGCCACCAGAACAAAAAAACTGTATTTAATATTAAAAAAAATGACACGCAGCATGTCAACATTTTGTAATTTTGTAATATTTATAAGAGACTATAACAAACTTTGAATAATAAAAAATAAATTAAATCATGCAGGGTATATATATTTACTTAATTTTTTTTATTTCTTTTTTTCTATGTCAAAGAGATGATTTGTTTTTTTTTAATGGTGTGAATTTTTACAAATGGTTTTGTTTTTCATTACATATTTGAATTTTTGAGTATTATTTAAGTGGAAATTTTTGTGGTGTATGATGGCTAATTGTAAAGTATAACTTTAATATATGGTTATATAAAATTTCATATGTAATAAGAGGTTGAAGATATAAATATTATACAAATAGGCACGACATTTTATTGGACAGTTTTTCTTTCGTTTTTTGATATATTGACATATTCTTGATAAATAATAGATAATATGTTATTTTTTGTTCATATTTATACATACACATTTTCATAATAAGCTAAAGGACATTATTAAAAGTGTGTGCGGATATTGGTAATACAATTTAAATAAGGGGCAAAGGAATGTATAAAATTTTATTGATTTAATACAATGAAACATAAAGTTTAGCAAAGAATTTTCATAAAATATTCTTTGAATTTTTTTTTTAAATATTTGAATACAATTTGAGAGGTTAATAGTTAAGAATTTATAAATAATTTTTGATATCTAAATATTGGCTTGATGAACAAAAAATTATTTGTAGTAATTTTTTTTAGAAAACATTTTTATAGCATATAAAAATGGTCATAACTTCGACATACTCCCCGAATTGTCTAAAAGTAAACTTAATATTGTTTGCATAGATGTAATCTGCAATAAAAGTAAAGGAACCGGTATAAGGTTTAATACGTCGGAAAACAACTGCCGCTATTTAGCTTTTTTTTTGCAAATAAATATAAAATCTCTTTAGTTTAGTCGAGGGATTATCTGAGAATTTTCCGATATTCATAAAGTCGTCCACCAATATTTCAAATATTTCATTTAAGTGGCAAATCTGGGTAGCACAATACGGCTAATATGGGTATAGAAGTTTTTATTTTCTCTACTATTTTACTACTGTATACAAA
Organism: Leucophora obtusa; assembly: GCA_949987735.1. Lineage (NCBI taxonomy): Eukaryota > Metazoa > Arthropoda > Insecta > Diptera > Anthomyiidae > Leucophora > Leucophora obtusa. The sequence continues at coordinate 199,994,355 of OX465298.1, forward strand.
ACTTGTTAAATTTTAGAGAAGTTTTCACAGAAAAATTTATTAGTTTTTGATTTCACTTTTTAATCCTTAAAGGAGGGTTTCTCTTATTTTTTTCCTCTATCACATATTCCAACTTCATTAAATTCATAGAGAACCCACTGGAATACCTTCCTTGTGAGATGAGGTAGAGCAAAAACCAAACCAAATGTTACTACTATATCAAAGTAAGTACTTTCAATTTCATTTGGTTTGGTTGAGTTAGGGGCTCAACAACTCACTATTCTATTAAACACTAAAAACATGTAATAGACAAAAAATCTATATACAAAATAAACATAAAATTAATTAAATACATCATTTATTTATATTCACTTAAACAGGTTTATTTATTTTTTTGTCTCTTTATAGATAAATAATTTTTAAAATTTCAAAATGCTGATGATAGAAATAAATGAACGTCATTATAAATGAACAGCAACAAACAACTATAAGGTATGACATACAACATACATACGCCCATACGCACACAAATGCAAAACAAAATCATAAACTAACAACTAAAAAGCAAAAACTATCATAAAAAGAGTTTTCAATTAACTGCAAATAAATGCCATAATAACAAATTTAATTAAAAGCGACCATATCTTTTACTCTACATATTTCTCTATAAAATATTTATATACTAATGTATATAAAAAATAATAGCAACAAATGATAAAAAAAGACAATTATTCATTTTTAAACAACCGTAAGGAAAAAATCATAATAATAAATATAACCAACAACAACAACAACTATAGTTACATTAATTTCAATTAGCTTTATTAAATAAAAAACCAAATAGTAAAAAGCAGGAATTAAAATATTAAAAATTTTATACCATAAATAAATACATACTCATATATCATATTGTATGACATATACATTTTTAGAAAACAATTATTTCAACACTTTTTTGTTATACTAAAAGAAGGACGTACTGAAATATACTAAATTACTGAAAAATACCCTTAAAGCTTTTGCAACTACATACAGCAGCAACAAAATAACCAACAACAACAAACAAGAATAACAACTCAAATATATATATACGCAACAAAAACAAAACTTTTATGTCAAGGTAAGTCGGATATAAAAAAAAAAAAATAACTAACTAAAAATAAGAGACTAGTACAGGGCAAGACTTTTTACGCTGCGTGCCAGAAACAAAAAAATTTTTTTGGAAAAATTTCTCGCGTGCCACCTTAAATTTAGTTGTTTTTTAAAAGTCCTTTTTTAAAAATTCTAAAATTTGGAAAATTACTCTTAAAAATATCGCAGATGTACATATTTATCCGCGCTACGGATAACCCCCATGTAATGACCCCCAAAGGGAAAATTTAAATAACATCCAAGAAATGAAGTAAAAATGTTTGACGGTAATTTAATTTTTGGAGGTTTATTTAATCTTTAAATATTAAAATTACTTCTTTATGAAAAAATCCCCAATGAAATAAAATTAAAACAGTTTTAAAATTATTGCCTTTTCATTTTTTTGGGGCTTATTTCATTTTGTTAAAAAAAAGTTAAGTTATTGGGCGCCATTTATTATTTAAGTATGCAAGAAACTAGTTGAAAAATGTGCTTCGGGCAAAAAGAACGCTGTCATTGGAATAAAATGCGAATATTATGGATTTGAATAGAGAAATTTCTATTTCAGATGAAATGGCTCTGCGAAACACGATTAAAACCCACTTTCAAATTCCAACATTATTTCATTATGAAACTTATTTCCAGCCTTTACTTCATTGAGGGTTATTTCGTAGCACATATTTTCCCTTAAAAAAAAAACTTAATTTTTTAGATCCAATTTTATTACAAGTTGTTTTCCATTTTTGTGCAATTTTTTGGTACTTTTATTTCTCCGATTAAGAGACATTTTCTCATCGAACATTTAAATTTCTTTCAATCTAGAATTTTAGAAATTTTCCCAGAATTTTCTGATAATCGAATTCGCGAGTTCTGTATTAACAATAAATTCTTTATTCAATAAATGGTGGCAATACAGAGTTTTAGTCATTTTAAAAGACGATTTACAAGCGCTATGAAAAATTTCACCATTATGGAGTTAAATCACACATTTTTGTAGCGAAATTTAACATTGAACTGAATTTTTTGCTGGTCTCCTAATAGTTCAAATTTTTTAAAAATATCCCACAAAATGTCGCATCCCACCTAAAATCCACTTGCGTGCCACTACTGACACGCGTGTCATAGTTTTGCCAGCCCTGGACTAGTACCTACTAAAATGTTAGGAATGAATTTACTCTACAAATTGGATAAGATCGCCAAAAATATAATTCGGAAATGTGGAAAAGCTAAATCTTTACCGGAAAATAAAATGTAATTTTTGTTTACTGTAAACACCAGTTCCATGAAGTCGGTTGCAGTGGAACCAGTTGCAGAATTGGTGTAGTTGGCAACCGATTGAAACATTTTTCCTGGGTATTTTGCATAATGAAACACCGCAATTTTTAATTAAAGTCGTCTGTGTTGTAAAGGGAAAAAAACTAATAGCCCCGGGGCAAATGCGATAATACATGAACATATATGATCGCATATAGGCTCAAATATGATCAAATGTAGGTTTAGCTGATCATATATGTCCATATATAGTTACATATAAAATCACATATATGGTATCACGTCCACCATTATATATTGTGATCCAAAATTTTAGAGTATATATTATCATATATGTTCCCATTATTATTAGATTATTTTTGCAAAATACTAGTAATATATGAACATTAAAAATACTGTTACATATAAAAAATGTTAGTTCTATTTGAGTTAAATATTAGTTAATAGCAACTTAACCTGCTAAAATCAGCAAAAAGTTTTGCTAAGTAATTATTAGACCAAGAAATCACAAAAATATCTAAAACTTTCAAAGTTTTTTCGCGTTTTTTTTAATGCAAATTCGAACATAGTGTTCTGAAATCAGCAGCTTATTATTTCTTCAGCAAAGATTTCTGTTGATTTTACTAGGAAATATGTTGTAGATATAATAGTTTGTTTTTGCTATTTTTTGTCTACTAATATTTAAAAAATATTTCTGAAGATTTTACACTATAATTTATCTTTTTAATTTAACCAAAAGTCAACTCAAATATTACAAAAATTCTGTTAATTTAACAATTTTATTTTTGCTAATCCTATCTTACTAATATTTAATAAAGATAATCTATTCTTAGTAGCTATTTCAGCTCTTTTTAAAGATTTATTTCGAAGATTGCTGCATGCATCCCAGAAAACTATCTCCGCAGTTGTATATTATGCAAAACTTGAGGCCTTCTGCCAAATCATCAATCAAATTAGATTACACAACTGTTACAAATTAGACGTCAAACCTAATAGACGATTTAATATGTAACGAACATTTCATAATAAAAAGCATCAAAGTATTCATCATCAGCATAATGTAAAAGGTTAAAAGTGTTGATTAAATTAAAACTTTATACGAAAAAAAGTCACAAGTAACAGCAACAAAACAAAAAGAAACAAAAACCTCCCTACCTCTGTACTTTTTGTAAAGTTTCAGTTTATCAGCAGCTTCAAAATAAAAAACCAGAGGAATAACAATTTCTGTACAGGTATATGCCACTCGTTCATATTCCTGCATTCATATTCTTACTTCCTACAAAAGCTTATAAATTCTTAAATACTTTCCCTCATCCTATATATTTGAGATATCATAAGTACCACAAACATAAAATGAAAACCATCATACACATCATTCCCGTTTATAAAAATATACATAGTTCATTGTTTATGCTTGTTTATTAAGGTTGTCCAAAAAAAAAAAAAAAAAAAAAATTAAAAAACAAGTTGGAGTTCACGAACTCCACAAATCTACAAATATATTATAATGAAAATAAATAAGGTCTGCAAAAAAAAAAATCTCAAAAAAAGTTTTGGAAATCGCGTTTGGCATATTGGTTAGCGCGTTGGACTGTTACACGTTAGGTTGCGGGTTCGATCCCCAACCAAGGCAACATCAATTTATGAAAATAATAATATTATAATAATATATGAGTTTTTTCAATCCCTCATACATATCGCAGCGTCCTCCTTCGTTGTTCCCATAGCACTTAACCCCACCAAAGTAAAATAATATAACAGGGCTATGAACTAAAAATATTCAACAAAGTTCGCCAACTCTTCACAAAATGGCGCTCAACAACTGTCCTAAGATTTCAACATCTCGCGCAATTACAGTGTTACCATATTTAAAGCCCTTCATCTTTCATCACCTTTTAATTAATAGGAAGAATTTCTAGAGCGTTGCTTCTTTCAAAAAAAAAAAATTGGAAATAAGGGGGAAAATTAAAAAAATATGTATATTATTATGACTGCGATACGTCAAATTTTATTTTTTGGTGTATATTACAAATATGAAAACGAAATTAAAATTCTAGTCGCGTATTTCGCGAAATTTGAATATTTTTTATATGAAATTTTGAAAATTTCACATATTGTAAAAACCATTTCCATAGAATATGTTGCAATGAAAATCGTTGCAGAATTGGTGTGGTTGGCAACTGATTGTAAAAAATTTTCTTGGGTTTAGTTATTTATTAAAATATTCAAATAAAATGTTCTTTTGAAAACATATAGTTCTTAGAGCATATTAAGTATTAAAATAAACGAAAAAGCTATTGTTATTACTGATTTTTGTCAGCTAACAATTAAAAATAAACGCCAAAACAAAATTATTTATTTATTGATTTTCAATTGTTTTCATGTGCATAGTCAGTAGAATTTAAGCAGAAATGTTATGAGTGTATAAATATCTCTAGAACGAACGCTTATGTGTGAAAGGATTTGTCGATGACATAGTTTGCAGGAAGTTAGAAAATACCTAACAAAACAGATTTCTTTTATTTTTCAAAACTGCAGGTAATTTAAAAACAACAATTCATTCATTCATTAATTTCGATTGCATCATAAAAATAAAAATTAGATTTAAAATGTCTGTTCGTTCGGGGCATAAATAAGCTGGCTTTTTATTTACATCTCTTAGGTAAATTTGAAAATTTTAAATAAAATATGAATTTTTTTGTATAATAAAAAAATCTATGAACTACTTAAAAGTTTCTTTTCGGATTTCATATTTATTTTTGGCACATTAATTGAGACTAGATTACAAATTTTTATTAAGAAATATCATAAAAAAGAATTCAATTTAAAATCAATTTTTTTTGGACAACTCTAATATATAATATATATATACCAACTCACATGCATACATATACAAACACAGATATTTTGAAGTTTTTCAATCAACGCAAAAAACTTTTTACGACTCTAGGCGACAATACACATTTTTAATTTTTTTGTAATATTTTGTATGTAGTTGTATGAATACTATAAAAAGTTTTAAAACCACAAGCTGGATATACAAGGTTAAATAAAAAAATTGCTACCAAATAAAAAAATTTAATACCAAAAATGGAATATGTACCAAAAAGAGGAACACTAGCAAGGACAAATACCCAAAACCAAATATATGTCACACAACGATTATGATTAAATTAATGAAATTTCAAGAATTATAGAAGTTATTGTGAATAAAAAAGGTTTAAATAATTTTAATAAGAAAAAAGTAAATGGATTTTTCTTGTCAACGAGTGATCTATTTAAATGTACATATATTATTTTTCAAGTCAACATTAGAAAATGGATTTGAATTCGATTTGATTTTACTTTGAAACCTAACTTATGAGTAATATAATACAAATAAATTTACTAATACGTTAACAAGACCAGCAAAAAAAAACTGGAAGTCCCGCTTTACAAACCATTCCTTTCACTGCTTTAAAAGTATACGTTAATGTATTTTTACTGATTTTTTAGAAGTAATTCTGAACACCTTCAACAAAATTACTTCTCTTATTGAGATCACCACGGTCGGCACTTAGAGAGTAGGGCTAATTGAATTTTTTTCAATCACAGTCTACACAATGTATGTTTGTAATCATAAGAGCCAGAACAAACTAATACATGTGCAATAGAGCGTACCACCTAACAGGCAAAAAATAAAGTGCGCTGTACACCCTCCAATATGAAGTATTTTTGCGAGGAGGTTTTTGTTTTTTTTTGCCGAACGTAGGGGTCGCCATTTTACATTTTTCGTTATATCTTTGGCATTTACAGTCGGATCATAAAGTATGATACATCGATGCTTTTCTATCGAGGAGTCCAATGTTTTGCTCTAAAGGGCATTGAGCTCAAGTATCCCGTTCTAGTAGTTACCCACGAGATCTCAGTTTCTACCACCCAAATGTACGACCCTAATGTCAGAAAATTAAAGCTCGCAAAAATCATTAAACTTTTGCTCAGGAAGTTTTTCGATAAACCCAGTAGAAATGTTTTCTATATATTGGTTGCCGAACGTAGGGGTCGCCTTTTTAAATTTTTTTTCATTGGATTTTTCCTTTATAGCAAAACACTGGTCTCCACGAGGCAAAAAAATCGATATATCACACTTTCAAATCCGACTTTAAGTGCCGAAGCCATAACGAAAAATTAAAAAAGGCGGCCCCTACGTTCGGCAAAAAAAAATATTTTTTTGAAATTGCCTTGCAAAATTACTTCATATTGGAGGGTGTACGGCGAACTTTTTTTTTTATTTGAGTTAAGGTCTAATGTGCAATTTATTTTTCAATTATAATGTTTCGGCTCTTGGTCCTATTGTTATCTCATTTTCACAAGTGATTATCACATTATTCACGTTCAGTAGTTGGATAGGTACCAAGTGTTGATCGGAGAGGTTGTTGATGCTTAAATAAATTTTATTTTTTTTTTAGTTAAGTGTTTGTAACCATCCATACACTGAGAGAATTATCCTTCATGATATTAATGATATAATTTCATATAATTTTTTTCGTAGAACCAATGAAGAATTTCATTATGTATGTAATATTTAATTAATATTATGAAATTGTTTATAACTTTTCTTTCATAAAATTTCATAATTTCATTAAAAAATTCATTGAATTTCACAAATTAGATCTCCATGAATTTAATGAAAATGTTCTTCATATATATGAAATTGTTCAATATTATTTCCTTTTTTTTAATTTTTTTATAAAATATCTTCATTTCCTGAGGGAATAATCTTTTATAATATTTATTTTTTTTATTATTAATTTTGGACTATGAAATTTTTTTATAAATCATATTAATTTTTTTTATAAATCAAAAAGTTTTTTTAATGAAACTTTTTAATTTAATGAATTCTTTCTTTAGATATATATTGTACATCCGTAAAATATGCTACGATTTTATTACAACTTTTGCATTTGCTAAGTACTTTTTATTGATCCACTCGAACTTAGCAACGACAACAACCAACTCTAATAAATAATAGTAAATGAAATTACTTCATAGATTTTATGAAGCTCTTCATTGGCTGAATGACTTATTCATTGGACGAGTGGCATATTAATTTTATGAAGAGTTTCATTAATTTTATGAACGTTTCATAAACATTGACTTTACTGAAACCTGTTTCATAGATTCTATGAAAAGTTTCAATGGACGAGTTCCAGTGACAGATTCATTATTGAAGTGATAATAATTCTGCCAGTTTGGTAAATCGTTACTAATTACTAAAGAATTTTTTTCTAAACCTCACTTACAGGAAAAAGAAGAAGAAAATATTTTTATTGAATAATTTAACATACACAAGGGTATCACCCGACTGCCGTAGGTTTGTCTCACCCAAAGACTCCTCAGTTTTAATATTCAATAAAAAATAAAGGCAATTTTAAACCCCAAGTGCGCAAAACCGATAATTTCAATTTTTTTTCTCTTCTACAAAATCCGTAATTCAAATGTTTTTTAGTTTATTATACAAATATTATCATAAAACAATGTATTTTAACGTTTTAAAAGGTTTGGGTCATTTTGGCCCTAAGAGCATATATGGTTTAATTTCGATATCGTTTCATTAAGAATATCAATTCCAGACTTTGAATACTAATCGGGTCAAGTTTAATTAAAATTAATAAAAAGTAACAAAATATTTCGATACATTCACCGGAAAAACATTGGTAGAATTTGGTAAAATTTTCACATATGAAATGGGTAAAAATATTATTGGTTTGCTCTATTAAAGCTCAAAAACCGGTGCGTGAGTGATTTTCTACTCCCTCTCTCCTCCCTCTCTAACGAAGAAAAAAAAAACATCTACGGCTCACACACGCTGACCTCCTCGAGGAGACCAGTGTTTTGCTATAAATGAAAAATGCAATGAAAAAAAATTTAAAAACCATTCGGCAACCAATATATGTATAAAAAAAAATTCTACTGGGTTTATCGAAAAACTTCCTTACTAAAAGTTTAATGATTTTTTGCGAGCTTAAATTTTCTGATATTAGGGTTGTACATTAGGGGGTTAGAAACTGAGTGGGTAACTACTAGAACGGGATACTTGAGGTCAATGACCCTTAGAGCAAAACACTGGTCTCCTCGAGAGAAAAACATCGATGTATCATACTTTAAGATCCGACAGTAAATGCCAAAGATATAACGAAAAATGTAAAATGGCGACCACTATATTCGGCAAAAAAAATAAAAAAAAAATTTGCAAACCTCCTCGCAAAACTAATTTGGATTTGACGGTGTACGGCGAACTTTTTTTGAGGTACGGTACGGTGAGGTCCTAGTGGGTACGCTTTGGTTAACCCTTTAACCTAGAAATCTATAATTGAAACATCCATTTCAAAAAGAACTTAATTTTTATCTAAGTTGCCAGCAAAATATTTTACAACCGGTTACCTCAGAATTTATTCCAGAACTGGTGCTTTTACCACCGGTTCCATGAAACCGGTTCTAGAACTAATTTTCAAAAGTCAAAATGTAAAGTTTCACTCTCCCAGAACCAATTCAATAACCAGTTCTAAAACAGCATTTTTTCTTGTACAACGAGTTTTTTTCTGCATATACACTAGGGTATTCAATCGATTAATCGAAAAATTTTCTCAAAAATTGTTCGAATAATTTAAAATTGCCAAATTTCGAATAACGAATAATTCGAATAATTTCATACGATTAATCGATCAATCGAAATTGGAAGAAATTGCAAAAATGTTTAAAAAATATAAATTTTTTATTTAAGTAAATGTACCAAAAACTCAAAATTTTTTTTAAGAATTGTGATAAATAATTTGCTGTTTGCTTCTTCCTATCCGGATTTCATTCTGGCCTAAGGAAATAATTAAGGGACGACCTTTTAGAACTTCTAGAAATATTTGTTAGCTTCAATTCAATGAGAATTTCATGTTTTCAAATAGGAACATGAATAAACATCTTAAATCCTAAAGAAAAAATAGAAACAATTTAAAATTATCACAGTTTGCCTTGTCATCTTCCAAATTACTACCCTGTTGTTGTGACGTTGATATTAAATGAAAGCATTAATAATGATTGTAATTAATGATTATGAGAATTATTAATTATAATTAATGCTCAATGTAATAAAGCATGTTTAATGAGCACTCTGAGTTAATAAAATAAAAGGATGGAGATACGGAAACGTAGAGGGAAAATCAATTCTCAACAGAATTCCTCACTACATTTTTATTTTTTATATATTCAATGCATACGAAAGAGATACAAAATTATTTACGGGGACTTATATTCTTCTTTCGGGTGTTGTTCTCTTCGATTTGGATAAAATTTTAATATTTGAAAGAGGGGACAGAAAAATTAAAATATTGACAAAATCTGATCTCAATTTGTTTATTTTTATGAATTTCAGAAGAGTTACTGAATTTATTTTTGTTCCTTTTTTAAATAAAATTATTAAAAACACACCAAGTGTATGTATATTATTTTACATAAAATTTTTTCGATTTATCGATTAATTTTAAAATTTTGTTCGATTAACCGGTTAAGAAAAAAACCCTTTATAATTATTTGCACGATTAATCGATTAAAATAAAAAGCCGATTAATTGAATCTCCTAATATACACCCTGAATAAAATATGAAAGAATTCGTATAACGCGATTTTCGCACAATGCCTTTATTTCATTGGAACGCATTAACCGCGTAATGCGAAGGAAGATTGTACTCTTAAATTTGTTAAAAATTTTAATTTCTCTCACTTTAGTTTAAATAAAATAAAGTCTCTCAAACAACTATCCTTTACTATTATATATTTAATAAAATAAAACGAAAATAAAAGGGAACTTGTCAATGCAAGGCACGATCTTATATAGCCAAGGGGAAAATATTTTGCTGTTATTATTGACGCTTGTATAACAGCCCGTACTGCTGGCATTGTTCTGGATATTGGGTACTCTAAAACATCCATACAATAAAATAAAAACCAAGGACATATCGTTCGAATAAACAACAGCAACAACAAAATACTATTTCTATACTACAGCAAAATTGTATAGAAGATTAAAAAAATATAACAACAATAAGAAAAAATTCCCCAGTGAACATATATAGATGTTACAACAAAATAATTACGCTTTTAGATGGCTATACTATAGAATTTACTACAAAAAAAAATCAAGGCAAAAATATGTACATATTACAAAAAAATATAGGAAAAAACATCAACAACAAATTGCACACAAAATTTACTCAAAATATCCATAGAAAATAATAACAATGAGAAAAAAAAACATCCTAGAAAAAAAAACCAACCAAAATAACTGAAAATCTACTATATAATAGAAATACAAACACATATACTAACAAATTAACCAAAGATACATATTAGGGTGTCCCGAAATTAGGAAATCTTACCCAGGAAAATTTTTTACAACCGGTAGCCAAACACACCCATTCTACAACTGGTTCCACCGCAACCGATTCCATGGAACTGGTTCCGGAACCAGTTCCGGGGATCCTATATGGAAGGTGTGGGTGACGTAGAATCAGTTCCAGAACTAGTTCCAGAACTGATTCTAGAGCAACCGGTTCCACTTTGGAGCTATAGAAGGGGTTGCTTTTGGGACAATTTCAAACAAAAAGAATCGGTGTTAGAATCGACAGTAGAAGGGGTTGTGAATGAAAAGCAGCTATTGTACAACCGATTCTTTGGAACAGAAAATTTTCCTGGGTATATAATAGCACTCAAAGAAAGCATGGTTAGTGAGATGATTATGGAAGAAATGGCAAAACGATTTACAGTTTTCAAGTTAGCCTTCGCAATGTATTCTTTGAATTTTTTTTTTTAATTTTGTACAAAAAGTTGTCTTAATTTTGGTATTGCTGAAAATTGTATGGGAAAAATATTCAAAAAAAGTCCATAGAATAATTTTGATTCACCACAGCATCATTTAGTTTAAAGCAAATGATTTATTTGTTTTAGATATGTTGCCAAAATATATCTAATATTCACCATAGTATTCCATACAAAATTTTTTTAAATTTAAATATTTTATACTGTCACAGAAATCGCATTCACATAAAATAATTCGTAATGAAATTTTACTAGTTTTTATTTTTATTTATTCAACACAAAAAAGCTAGGAAAATTTAAATTCAATGGAATTTTTCCAACAAATATGTGTACAGGAATAATATAGCATCATTTTTGTTAAAAAAAAATGTATTTGTAAATTCCTTGCAAATCTGCAACAAAATGCTTAAACCTATTTATATTTTTGATTATTAAAAATACATATTTATTGTTCAACAATTATAGCAAAAAACTATTTCTGGAGGTTTTAAAATTTAGGTATAATTCATTTTGGAAAAATTAAACACGTGAATTGCTGAAACTCAAATTCTCATTTCGTAGGATTTCAGAATTTCATTCGATTTGATATCGCAACTTTTCTGCAACAGTGGTGAATACTTTAGTGGACCAAATTTACTTTACGGAAATTTTATAAATATTTCTCCAATAATGTGCTCAGCATTATGAAATTTTCTAGCTCTATTCTATATAAAAATTGGGAAAAAAAATTCGAAAACTATACTACGAAGATCTATTTCTATTGCGGGTAGTGAGTAGGTACCTGCTTTCGAAAATTTGTTTTTGAATTTTTTACATAATCAGCTTAAGAATTTGGATCGCTTGAGTACCATTATGTTAACCCTTAATTGCATGATCCCGTAGATTTTAACCATTTTTTATATATATGATTTCAAGAAAAATATCAAAAAAAAAAATTATTTTTTAAAAAAAGGTGATTTTTATTGAAAATATGGGTTTTTACCAAATAGCTAAATTGTGATTATTTTAGCGTGTATAAAAAAAAAATCTATAAACTATAAATTATAATTTATACATTTATTGTCGCCAAAATGGATTTTATTGTGAGAATACCACTTTAAATATTTAAATAAATATTTTTGAATATTACACTTTTTGTGAAAAAAACGTGTTTTAGATTTTTCACAAATATACAGAGCAAAACTAAGATTTTTACTCTAACTGTTTAAAAATTCTGAGCTAAACTATAGGAACACTATGTACGGAAGGGGCCCCAAACGCCCATAAATGCAGTTTTTGTGCATCAAGTGGGTTTTTTTATTAAAAAACCGCTATGTTGCCAAATGGCTACACCATGCATTTAAGGGTTAAGAAATTTAAAATTGGCCAATATACGGGACAATCTAATCCACATGCATATAGTGTACATGTGAAGAAGGGGTTCGTCGATTGTTTGTTGTTGTTTAACTCAAACTTTAAAAGTCAGACTTATTTCATCCATAACATAAATGTGTGTGTGTGTGTGTGTGTGTGAGTGCGCTGTATAATGTTTGTATATTTACGCCAGTATGACCGATTCATGTTCAGTCATTCGTACCCATACATATACTTTCAAACAAATACTCATACACACAAATATGTTTCTATCACAAATAAAAAAAAAGTAGAACAACATTTTACGATGTGAACATGACCAGCATTTCTAATCATCATCATCAAAAAAATAGCAAATAACACATACATACATCCATATAAAAAATGAAAAAAATATCAAACTAGAGCGTAAAATGGGAAATTGTCCCAAAAACCAAATAGAAAAAAAAACAAGCAATATCAAATAAAATAAAGAAATAAACAGAAAAAAAAACAAAAACAAGTTGTAGTTGCAATTTAAAAGCGATTTAACTCTGATAATAAAAGCGTCAAATGTCATAAAGAGATGACCACCGATAATATCGTCAATACATATACATACGTATAACAATTTTATTTGTATTTTTGTTATTACATAGTTTTTTAATCACACAAAAATGTTAAATAAAAATTAACCCTTTACTGCATGAGCACTAGAGCGTACCACCTTACCGGCAAAAAAAAAGTGCGCCGTACACCCTCCAATATGAAGTATTTTTGCAAGGAGGGTTTCCATTTTACATATTTCGTTATATCTTTGGCATTCACAGTCGGATCTTAAAGTATGATACATCGATGTTTTTCTCTCGAGTAGACCAGTGTTTTGCTCTAAGAGCCATTGACCTAAAGTAGCCCGTTCTAGTAGTTACCCACCAGATCTCAGTTGCTACGACCTTAATGTACTACCCTAATGTCAGAAAATTAAAGCTCGCAAAAAATTATTAAACTTTTGCTAAGGAAGTTTTTTGATAAACCCAGTAGAATTTTGTTTTATATATTGGTTGCCAAACGTAGGGGTCCCCTTTTTAAATTTTTTTCCTTTATAGCAAACCACTGGTCTCCTCGAGGCAAAAAATCGATATATCACACTTTAAAATCCGACTTTAAATGCCGAAGCTATAACGAAAAATTGAAAAAGGTGACTCCTACGTTCGACAAAAAAAACTTTTTTTTTTAATTGCCTTGCGAAAATACTTCATATTGGAGGGTGTACGGCGAACTTTTTTTTGAGCTACCTACGGTCTAATGAGCACACATATCTTAATTAAGATTTTATATTTTGATAGTGTAGGTATGGCAAAATAAGTAGTTTTTCGAAATATTAACTTTTAACGATTGTATTGACAAAATACCAGCAACTTTCAAAATTGCGGATTATCCGAATAAGTAATTAAAAATATGTCGAATATTTGAGTGGTCCTTCTTCTTTAACTATTGCAAACTTCGACCGTCGCTTTTGAAATATTGCACTGTCTATAGAGTTTGCTTTTCGGTTTTATATGCAACCGAAACCGCGGTTTTTAAAAGTTTTAAAATCGAAACCGACAACCTAATATATTCTGTATTCCTCAATTTTCTCTGAAAATATTTAGCTTAAGTATAAAAATAAATTAGATAATAACGTTTTATTGTTTAAAGCCCATATCACAACAGAGTATCAGTGACTGTGATTTTTCTATCATTTCTTTGTTGTTCATTTTTCACTCTTAACCGTTTTTCTTTTCCCATTTTCCAACTTTTTATTCCTTTAACTTTTATTATACATCAAAATCAATGTTTATTAATACAAAATGAATATAAATTTATGTACTACTAACCCCACCAGCCAATGGATATATTACTTGCTATTAACAAAATGGCATTGAGCTAAAAGCCGAATACCGACCCTTTTTCTGTTTTCTTTGTTTTGTTGTTATTTCTTCTCTTTTATATTATTTTTTTAGCATTTGCTTTGATTTGATTTTAAATCTTATTATCTATCAATGACTGTGATTTTTCTTTGTCTGAGACATTTCTTTATTGGATCTGAGTTTTCCTTTTTTTGTTTTAATTGCATATCGTTGTGAAAATACTAAAGAGGGTTAATAACATTAGTTTACAGCCATTTTACATAACAGAAGAAACCTCAAACCTACTAAATTAGAATTAATAACAATACATATTAATTACAATATTAATTGTATTTGGTCTATACGATGCGTTTGGAAAAACAACACTTTACAGAAGAAAATTTGTTTTCTAAGCGCAACAATCACAATATACAGGGTCCGCCAAATAACTTTTTTTTTTTTGAAAATGCTATAAAAAAAAACTACTGAATATTTTCTCAAATTTCTTTTTTTATTTGAAAGTACAATCCTTCCGGTTAATAATGGAAAATAATTTCATTCATATGGCTGCCTCGGCTGGCCATGCAGTAGCCTACACGATCGGCCCAATTTTTAAGCACATTATCGATTGTGTGCAGCTGTATTTCACCAATGGCTTCACGAATATTGTCCTTTAAAGCGTCAATTGTCTCTGGCTTGTCGGCGTAACACTTATCTTTGACGGCACCCCACAAATAATAGTCCAACGGTGTCAAATCGCAGCTCCGAGGTGGCCAAACGACATCAGCTCTGCGGCTGATAATGCGATCTTCAAAAACAGGGCGCAAAATATCGAGAGTAGCTTCGGCTGTGTGGCACGTAGCGCCGTCCTGTTGAAACCAAATGTTGCCAATATCCTCCTCTTCAATTTTTGTGAACAAAAATTCGTTCAACATGGCCCGATAACGATTGCCATTGACTGTAACGGCCACTCCTTGCTCATTTTCGAAGAAAAATGGGCCAATTATGCCTCTGGACCAACTGGACACAACCATATTCCTTCAGCGGAAGGATAAAACTAATTATCTGTCAAATCAGACATGAGCTAAGTGTTACCATTCACGAAATAAGCACTAGTTGAAAAAAAAAATGTTAGATGGCGGACCCTGTACAATCTTTTAGTGGTTTAGTTGTTTTAGATTTATAAACATTGTGGGCGATGTGGTGTAATGGTTAGCGCGTTGGACTGTTACACGTGAGGTTGCGGGTTCGAGCCCCAACCAAGGCAACATCAATTTATGAAATATGGTAATGTGTATGAGTTTTTTCGATCCCTCATACATATCGCAGCGTCCTCCTTCGGTGTTCCCATAGCACTTAACTCCACCGAAGTAAAATAATATAACAGGGCTATGAACTTAAAAGCTTCAACAAAGTTCGCCAACTCACCATCAGATGGCGCGCAATAACTGTTCTAAAATTCAACATCTCGCGCATTTACAGTGTTGCCATATTTGAAGCCCTTCATCTTTCAACACCCTTCACTTCTTCTGTATCCCCTTTCCAAAGGAAGCAACACGTTAATTAATAGGAAGAATTTCCTGAGTGTTGCTTCCCTTTAAAAAAAAAAAAAAAATTAAAAAAAAAAAATTCGGAAGACCCTTGTTAGAGGCATTTTGATTTCGTCGACTGTATCTTGGCACGAGAAGAACTAGAATATTTAGAGAAGATACGTATACAAAGGCACGAAAAGCAAACTTTATAAATATTGAAAAAACTTTTGAAAATTTTGTAAAATATGTAGTTAATAAAAGTCGTAAAAATTAACCCCTAAATTCATAAACGCTTTGTAAAATTATAGAAGGTTTATTAAACAAATTTTGTATGAAAATGACGTTTTGTAAACCTGCTATAACTTTACAAAGCATTTATGAATTGAGGGGTCAGTACCGAATCACTTAAAACACCCGGGTGAAGTTGTAGATTGTTTTAATAATACAATTTCTACAGAAATAAAGCAACACTTCACTAAAGCGATTTAGAAAATAGCCGCCTAAGTTATGTATTTATCAAGCGCCTCTAATAATCCGTGTATTAAATTTGTCTTTTACCGATATTTTATTTTTCGTCGTGCAATATTTTAAATAAATCGATATTTCGAATTGTTTTGCTATTCTTTAAATTGTTTCAGTTGGTTCATACTTTCTTTTTTTTTAGTTACAAATATCAGTAAATATAAAAATAGCGAACGTAGTTCAGAGAAAACTCCGAAATATTGGTAAACCAGTGTAATTTAACAGGAAAAACATATTTTGCGTGTATTTTAATTTAAAAAATTTCTCAAGAGTAAGTTAATACATATGGATATATAAAAATAAATAAGAGGTTAGTCACAACTGTGTCGATTGTCGACCGACGACAGCAAAAGTCGTAGCGAATAATTTAAATTCAGCGACAATCGATTGACGACATTTTTAAAGCAAAACAAGAATATGGTTGTATTTTTTTCGCCACAATTCTTCACCAATTCAATTGGTTTTCCATTAATTCTTGTTGCTTTACATTTTTTTGTATTTAATTTTGTTTTTTTGAGGTAAATTATGCATTTTTATTTTTAATTATATTTCTTCCGTCAAAAAAATAATTTTTTTGTAAACAAAGTACGAATTTTTGCAACTCTAATACGAATTTCTGCAACTCTGTTCCCTTAAGTAATTAAAAATATGGCAACTATTTCACAAATATTTTGAGTGTGTATTAGTGTGTCGTCACGAAAATAGAATAGATTCTATTACGACGACAAATCGCATGACGACATGGCGACATTTTGCTTCCCATACAAAATATATGAAAAAGCACATGTCGTTGTCGACCCAGTTCTGATTAATCTCTAAGACCAGTTAGTTTTGTGATTTAAATAAGCAAAGAAGTTACTGAAACTTCCTAAGAATAAACCACAAAAATTGCTTATTAAAATTCTTAGTTTCACTAAATGACGCAAACTATTTAATTCTATAATTCTACGAAATATTTATCTTTAATTCCGCTTATAAGATTATACATATAATTATGGGTTATTGTCTCTTCAATTCATAACAGATATAAGTTGTTCTAAACAAATATTTATCGACAACAAAGGCAAGGAATGGTTTGGTTCTTAAAATTGTATGGTTATAAAATATTTGGCAATCAACACCGCAAGTTGTATAACAATAACACAGACAACTAAACTAACATTTTGTTAACCACACCAATCATCCTCCGGCCTATTATTTATCTTTTGCTTTATCCATATTATCTTAATATTTTTTTTAAAAAGCAGAGAATTTAAACAAAAGGAATTTAAAATTTGTTGTATATTAAGCAGCATCCTTCGTTTCGTTTAAGTGATAAATAATAATGCTGCTGCTGTTTTCATTTACAAAGTAAAAATTGTTTTTATATACAAAATAATTGAGAAATCTTTATGTTTTTTGCTATTTTCTTCTTCGCTTTCATTTTATCTTTTAAGAATTTCCTTTTAAATCTTTCCTTTCATTACAATTACAGCTTTCTGCATATTCTTTGGCAACAACGTCTTTTTAATGTTTGAATAATTTCTCAAATACATAAAACAAGTGGAATTTTCTTGTGATTTTTCAAAAAAGGAATGGAATTTAATGGAAAATTCGTTTTCATTTTTTGCTTCATTCATTTTATAAAAGTGTATTGTTTTATTTACAAAAAAGGAATTCTTGGAAAACTGCAATTTTATTAACGAAGTAAGAAGAATTTGGCGTGGAAGAATTTTATAAACTTCCCAGTGTAGAAAATCATTACCAGATATGTGGTTATGTAACTACATACTTGGTAATGGTAACTAGTTACTTTTGTTATTACATTTTATATTACCTTTATATGGCGATGTCGCGAAAAATAATGAGTTGTCGTTACACACCAGCATACGAAAAATCAAAAAATATATCGTTACCTATGTGCTTACCAGTACTGACAAAAATAATGAGTCTAAAAATAGATTTTCTAAAAAATAAATTATATAAAAAAACATATTTTTTATTGTATTTTTTTTTAAATAAAATTTGCTGGTGCGGGAATCGAACCTGGGTCTACAGATTGCCAGTCATCAGCTCTACCATCTGATCTATATCGACATGTAATATTTAATAGATAAAACCTGCTGCACACAAGTAAGCTTACTCGCCAACATACAAAAAATCAAAAAATATGTGGTTACATATATCCTTACCAGTGTTTAAAAAATATTGAGTCTAAAAATAGATTTTAAAAAATTTTCAAAAAAATCTTGAAAATTATTTTCTATTTGAAATAATGATAAAAATAAGTCATTATCAGTTACTCATTATTATATGTTTTAAAATAATGCAGCAGGTAAGTGGGTGTCATTACTGGTACTCCAAAAAATAATGATATTTCATTACCGTTTCTACACTGGGTTTACATTAGTGATTAAAATAAAAGAAAATATTACTTTTGGTAATTAAATGTATTATTGAGTATTTCACCGACATTAAGTTGATAAATTTATTTATTTTTATTTTAGTTAGTTTTTTGAAAAAAAAATTATCCGTTATCATTTAAATACCGATATCGAAACAACTGAAATATCATTATTCTTAATAGATCGACATCGAAATAAATGAAAAATCATTACCCTTAAACTACCGTTACAGATATAATCAAAAATAGCGTTATCCATGCCGACAACTGTATCGTTTTGGATACCAACCATGAAAATCAAAAACAATTACTCCATAAAAAAACACTTCAAAATATGATTTTCGAGTTTAACTGTTCAAAATAAATATAAAAATAAAAAGTCGCACTTTCAAGGGATGACCGCTGATGACCTCTGATTGCAATGAAATTTGGATGTGTTATAGCGAATCAAAAAATAATAGACCCATGTTTTTTTGTACAGTTTCAAAATTTAAATACCGATTTATCTGCTGTTGGAATAGACGATGGCTACGTTGTACATGCTACCTGTTAGATCTGATATTTTAGTTTACGAATTGGTTAAATATCGACTCAAATTTAATTTAAAACGAGTAAAAAGGTTAAAGTCGGGAATGCCGACTATGCAATACCCTACACCAGTCTGGTGTATTGTTTGGATCCGAAATTCGAATGGGTTAAAATGGGGCTTGTGTCAAAATTTTCTCTAATGTGAGTCAGCGCACCAAATTTCATTAAAATATCTTAATATTTGCGACCTGCAGTTTGTAACCAAGCCAATTTTGGGGGGACCCTTATATGGGCACTAGGTCTAAACATGGACCGATGTCCACCAAAATCAATAGGATGTGTTATTGGGCCAATATAGGTCTGTGTACCAAATTTCATCAAAATATCTTAATATTTGCGACCTGCAGCGTATAAACAGTATAATTTTGGTAGGACCGATGTTCACCAAAATCAATAGGCTGCGTTATTGGGCCAATATAGGTCGGTGTACCAAATTTCATCAAAATATCTTAATATTTGCGACCTGCAGCGTATAAACAGTATAATTTTGGTAGGACCCTTATATGGGCACTAGGTCTAAACATGGACCGATGTTCACCAAAATCAATAGGCTGCGTTATTGCGCCAACATAGGTCTGTGTACCAAATTTCAACAAAATATCTTAATATTTACGACCTGCAGCGTATAAACAGTATAATTTTGGTAGGACCCTTATATGGGCACTAGGTCTAAACATGGACCGCTGTTCACCAAAATCAATAGGCTGCGTTACTGGGGCAATGTAGGTCTGCGCACCAAATTTCATCAAAATATCTTAATAGTTGCGACCTGTAGAGTGCGCACAAGATTGCATGGACAGACAGACAGACAGACAGACAGACAGACGGACGGACGGACGGACAGACGGACATCGTTAAATCGAAATAAAAATAAATTCTGAACCGATCGGTATACTATAAGGTGGGTCTACGACCAATATTTTTTGGTGTTACAAACATCAGCACAAACTTATAATACCCTGACCACATAGTGGTGTAGGGTATAATGACGGTCGGGTCTTTGACAGCTTTACGGTTGTATTACTTTTCAAATTGTCATTCATGCATATAAATTCACCCATTTTGGAATGAGTAAAATCAAAGAAATTGCCATAAATTTATTTAAATTTTCCGAATTTTAAGCCACGAAGACTGTAATAGACACAAAAACACTTATGGGAGCTTTTTTTTCTTGTCTTGTTTAGCAGAATTTAACCCTTAAATGCATGGTGTAGCCATTTGGCAACATACCGGTTTTTTAATAAAAAAAAAAAAACCCCACTTGATGCACAAAACTGCAATTTTGGGCATTAGGGGCCCCTTTTGTACATAGTGTTCCTATAGTTTAGCGCACAATTTTTGAACAGTTAGAGTAAAAATCTTGGTTTGTGAAAAATCTAAAACACGCGTTGTTTTTACAAAAAGTGTAATATTCAAAAATATTTGTTTAAATATTTAAAGTGGTATTCTCGCAATAAAATTAATTTTGGCGACAATTATATGTATAAATTTTAGTTTGTAGTTTTTTTTTTTTTGTTTTTGTTTTTTTTTTTTTCATACACGTTAAAATAATTACAATTTAGCTATTTTATTATAAAAAAAACAATATTTTTCAATAAAAATCACCTTTTTTTAAAAATAATTTTTTTTTTGGTATTTTTCTTGAAATGTATACGCCTTAAAAAATCATATATAAAAAAAAATGGTTAAAATCGAATAGACCATGCATTTAAGGGTTAATACGATGAATATCTTTAAAACCGGTTAGTATTTAAGAAAGTTAAAAACCGCAGTATGTTCTTCACACCCAAGGTCAGTAACTTTCGCCCCCTGTAGCTTTTGAAAACTTCACTTCTCCTTTACGACCATTTTGATTTTCAGAGAAATACATTCCAGTAATTTCGAAGTTCCATACTTATTACCACTTTTTTTTATACTACACCACTGTGCGGTGTAGCAGATGCATATACCAATGAAAAAAATAAACATTTTATTTCATACCATTTGATAAAATGAAATTCTTTATCCTTCGTAATATTGAGAAAAAGTAAAATTTTCACTCAATTCTTTTAACAATAGGTTTATTGTGTTGTGGAAAAAGAATAATATTTAACAATTAGTTTTTGAAGGTAAATACAACATAAAATGTATAAAAAAAAAATGTTGAAACAAAAGAAATATATAACAAATGTAGGGCAACTACAATTGAAAGAAAAACATATCTAGGTTAAATAAGAAAAACCATTAAAACAGTTTTCTTTGTAATAAATGTTTATTTATAATATTTTTAGTTTTTAATTTAGAACTTCTTATTCCTCAAAAAAAAAAAAAAAAAAAAAAAAAAACAATTTAAGAATTGCTAAATACCAAATCTAAGAAAATGTTTCTGTTTTTATATCTTTTTTTATAATTTTCTAACTTTTGTGCATTGCTTTTCCAAACAATTATCTGATTGATTGTTAAAAAAAATTTGTTTGGTTTTTCTTTAGGTATATTACACTGTGCAACACTATTTTAGGAAGTAAATGATTGCTGTGGCAAATAAACTTATTAGATTAATATAGTAAAACCCCTAAGAAATTTGGCGCTATGCAGCTACAGCCATTTTATGTATGTATTTTTTTTTTATTTTTTTTTTTAATTTGTATTTTTTTTTTACCAAAACGCAAAGGAATTTCGTCAAATTAAATCCTATTTTCGGCAATCCAAAATGGAACTTTATAAGCAGTTTTTTGCACAATAATTACCTGTCTAACTCATACACTCAACCAAAAAAGTCTGTAATGGTGACTGAGAATTTTGCTAATATTTTGCGAAATTATTTTCAGCTCTGAGGAATCAACATATGTCTACTGATTTGTAGTAAAATAAAATTAGTAAAAGAAATTCGTAGCCGCTACTAAACTTTAGCAATATTGTTGTATTTCAAAATCAATTTTAAAAAATTAGTAACAAAATTTACAAAATATAAATAATTACAATGAAATTGGTATAAATAATTAGTAGACATTAGTAATTTCAGTAAATTGTTATAAACTGCAATTCAAAATTGAGTTGCTAAAGTGAGTAAGAAATTTTACTAAATATCAATAATTTCAGTGCTATGAAATTAGTATAAATAATTATTAAACGCTACTAAATTTAAGTAATTTGTTATAAATAAATTACTAAACATATTACTAAATTAGTACAAATATGAACAAAAGAAAATGAATTAAGTATTTTCTGATCTGTTATTTTCACTGTTGCTTTTAAAAAAACTTGACCGATACCGAAATAAAAAACAAAATTCGCGGCATATTTTTAAAAATATTTTTTATTTATTTTACTGTTTTATTTATTTTTAAATATATTTTTTACGATTTGCTTATTTAAGCTCTTATTTTAAATTTCTATAATGTTTTGCTAAGAAATTTAAAGTTTTGTATTTTCAACGTTTATTTTTTTTTAGTTTTAACAAATGATATTTCCTTTAACTTTTCTTTTTAACTTAAGGGGAATTTTTTAAATTTTTATTTATATTATCAGAGTTTTTGAGGTAATTTTCTAATTTTTAATTGATTTTTTAATTTAATTATGGCCAACGCAAAAAACAAGTCAACTGCCATTAAGGGACCTATCCCATGACCGGTCAATCGGGGGCATATTCAAGGCACTTCCACCATATTTGTATGTGCGTTAATGTTGTTTTCTTTTCTATTTTTTCTTTTCCACGTGTTTTTTATTTGCTGTGTGTGTGTGTGTTTGTTTTTTCTTTCTCTTTTTTATTTGAACAGAAACGAGGAACATATAACTTAACCATCAGCCAGCCATCACGCATAAGCAACGTTAGCTCAGACGGTAGAGCGTTTACCTTACAAGCAGAAGGTTGTGTTATCGAGCCCTACTTCGACGCCAAGTAGATTACTTTTAATTCTTAATTTTTTATTAGTTTATTTGAAAAGCTATTTTTAGACACACCACTTTACTGCCACTATGTGTCTAAACTGTGGCAATTGGTCATTTCCAATGACAACGCCATGATAAAGTGATATGTCTCTTTCAAACAAAAAGACCGATCAACGACCGGTCTCCGCCCCCTTGGGACTTATCCTGCGTGTCATCTGGGACCGGTCCCTTTCCCCGTAAAACGCTTTGTAAAATTGTAGGAGGTTTATTGAACAAATTTTGTATGAAAATGACGTTTTGTAAACCTGCTATAACTTTACAATGCATTTATGAATTGAGGGGAAAGAATATAGAAGACACTGAATTTTCGTTTTATATCGTACAGCTGCCGTGTGGATACACAGCGCAAAGACCACCAATACTTATTTTTTTGCCTTGTGTTATTATTGCTAAAGAGTAGTTTAACTTCTTTGTTTAATTTTGTGATGAGTTGTTAACAAAAACGTTTGGTTTTTCTTTCTAAGAATCTAACTCCAGTAATCATTTTTTATTAGGCATTAAACATTGGGACAAAACTCAATATTAGTGGATATATGTTAACTAAACTGAAATCTTTCGGTGCAAAAATTTGGTATCAACACAAAGGGTGTGGTTTTATGGATTACATCTATGTGAGGCCGTAATGAATTTATCTTGGACAATTTGGCGAAAATGCAAAAATCAACCACAAAAAAAAGTAATATTAATTTTAGAACTTAATTAAATCCTGTATTTTAAAATTTTTAATTTATTTGTAAAATATGAAAAAGTTAACAAAAGATATTTATTTATTTTTTCATAATTTTTTTATGCAGAAAATAAAAAACAAATTTATAATTATGTATTTATTTAGAATATTATAATATCTCAAGACCAAATTCTAATACAACATTGTCATATTAGCTTTTATTTGTTGTTTCAAAAAGGCTGACCATTTTCATGATAGGCAATACAATTGTTTAGTAGCCATGACCCCACTCATCGGTTGTCTGCAATAAGAAAATGATGATTTGCACACACAAAACGAAATATATTATTATTGCAGGCTACTGAAGAGTGGGGTGATGTCCACCAAACAATTGTATTGTCTATCATGAAAATAGTCAATCTTTTTGAAACAACAAATAAAATCTAATACGACAATATCATTTTATATTTTGGACTTGAGGTAGAACAATATTGTTACTAAATATATAAAAATATACAAAGCCCAGAAAAACAATTTTTACAACAAATAAACCGAATGAGTTATTAAAAATTAATTCGATCACCTTTAAAAAAATGATGCCTCCGCCATTATGAGCTTTGAAACTCGGATACTAGCTCTGTATTAAACGAAGTCCGAAAATTTCTGACAAAATAAATAGAATCGGATCCAAGCATATTTAAATTCGCTATTCAAATTTTTATAATCTGATGCCAAATTCGTATTCGGCGGCCCCAAAAATTTTAAAGTAATACATTCTTAGCGAATCCGTGTGCTCATTATTATCTTGTTGTTTATACAAATAAGCCCTACACTTTGTTATAAGTAGCTTTTAATCCAAAATTAATTGTCGTCTTTTTGGCCGTCTACATCCGAGGAGAAACTTACATATAAAAAATTTTAAATTCCTGCAATTGTTAAAGATAAAGCTAATTTAGTTGGCCATTTTTGGTAAAAATTCGAAATTTTGAGATTAAAGAGAGACTAAGAGAAGATCTCAACCAATTTTAAAAAACTACCAGATTTGCAATGCCTATTTGGGTGCACGATGTTATCTTTTTCTCTGGAAAAAAATAAACAAAAATATTTAACTTTGGGCAAAAATCGTTTAATGGACTGTTTAGGCCTGTGGTCCATACAAGATTCGTTTACTTTACATTGACAGATGGACAGACATCATCAATACAAACTTATTATATTATACCCAACACCATATAAAACTCTAATACGAAACAAAAAAAAAAAATATTGGGGTCACATATCGAAAGGTGCCGATTTTTATGGCATCAAGCTCGAAAATATAATGTCTGATATTCAATTTTAAAAATATAATGTTCTAGCCCAACGTGCATTTCACAAGTGAAGGAATATTTTTTTCTTTGGTATATATTTTGATTTATCATTTTATATCTTGTCAAGTGAAAAAACTCATAAGATTTTTATGTTTATTTTAATATTGACAAAAGTTTAAATGAAATGTTCTTTTTTGCTTTTTACTTTATGTTATCATCAATTGTTATACTTAGGAAATTGCAAAAGTTTTTAAATATTTTAAAAGGCATATTAAAAATTTACAAAATATAAAATACGTATGATTTAATCTTATTTAAAAAAGTTTAATTTTAAGACTTTTTGAAATTAATAAAACTTAACAGAATATTAGCAATAAAAAGGAAGAAATAACAATTCTACTAAAATTAAAATAAACTTTGTAGCAGATATGAATGAATTGCTACTAATATACAATTTAATTTTTGTTATATACATATTTTCACTGTGGTTACTACATTTTATTTAAATTTCTATCACAAATTGATGTCACGGAAATCACATAAAAGATTATCATGGTTACTAATGAATAACTAATGATATTCCGAGTACGCATCGCTGATAACGATAATATTGGTGATATTCTTTGCAAATAATAGTGAAGGTAACTAGAGATTTTGTAAAAAAAAAAAAAATATACGAGTATATTGAGAATATGCAGGAGTTTGAAGTTTTGGTTTTCATTTTTAGTGAAATAACAAATCATTAATTTTCATTATTTGCATGTTGTAACAACAACAATTCTTTTTTTAATAAAATAGCACATACTGTCGTCATCATCAAGAACATTCGGTGGAATAGCAACCTAATACAGGTAACTTTGAATGAGTACAACTATGCTATTTATAAAACCAGGTAATACGTATGATTTATATGGAATATATCAACCCAGTGTAGAAACGGTAATGACATGTCATTATTTTTTAGACTACCAGTAATTACACCGACTTACCTTCTGCATTATTTCAAAATATATAATAATGAGTTACTGATAATGACTTACTTTTATCATTATTTCAAATAGAAAGTATTTTTTTAGATTTTTTTGTAAATTTTTTTAAATCTAGTTTTAGACACAATATTTTTTCAACACTGGTAAGGATATATGTAACCACATATTTTTTGATTTTTTGTATGTTGGCGAGTAAGCTGACTTGTGCGCAACAAGCCAATTATATTTTTATCTATCAAATATAAAATGTCGAGATAGCTCAGATTGAAAAGCCATTGACTGACATCCTAGAGTACCAGGTTCGATTCCCACACGACCAAATTTTATTAAAATACAATTTTACAATAAAAAAATATTTATTTTATAAAACTTATTTTTTTGAAAATCTATTTTTAGAATCATTATTTCTGTCAATACTAGTAAGCACAAAGGTAACGGCATATTTTTTGATTTTTCGTATACAAAGGTAATAAGAAATGTAATAATAAAAGTAACTAGTTACCATTACCAAGTATGTAGTTACATAACCACATATCAGGTAATGATATTCTACACTAGAAAATATCAAATAAATCATATGCACCAAAATACCAAACAAAAAGTTTGTGTTAAAAAATAGATTTGTTTTACATTTATAAAATATATTTTTTATGAAAAATTTGTTTTATAAGTAACTTATAAATTTTAATAGTGATTATGCATATGACCCTGAGTTTTTATTTGAATGAATAATTTCGAAAAAAAATATATCTTTTTCGTAAAGGTATGGAATAAGTTACTAAAAAATTACCAAAATATTATCACAAGTTCACTTGTTCACAGCTGACTGTGTAGTAAAGTAACCGCAGATTTTGTGTGCGTAGATTTCCATAACAACTACGAAAATAATAACCACATTTAATATTTTGTAGTTATAGTCAACTATTTAGTTGGTGTATAACAACATATCATGAACGTCACCATAAATGTTATTATCATTATTATAACAAAGTCATCAGAAACACTCACAAATCCATATTACGTTAAAACGCATATACATTAGAGCGACTCAAAAAAGCAAAAAAAAAAGTGCCCCCCTCAAAATAAACCTTGGTTTGTTTTATGATGATTCCCAAAATATTTCGGGTCTAGCAATGAGATCTCTCTCCCATTTTTAAAAAAGGTCGTTTTTAGTTTTTGTAGGAAATTTGCATCTTAGCTGAAGACAAAATACTCAATATGGATATCATATAAAAGGTTTTTTAGACACACGTCCAGCGGTATATATAACATGTTCAAGCATACTATCCTAACAAAAAAAAAGAAGACCTTTTTTAAAAATTGTCCAGCTCGTGAGATCTCATTGCTAGACCCGAAATATTTTGGGAATCAATTTATTTTGAGGGGGCACTTTTTTTACTTTTTTCCGTGAGTCGGTCTAATATACATACATTAAGCAATGCTATTAAGTACATGTGTATTTATACTAATACATACAAAGTCATCATTAAAATTGATTGCAAATACTTAGTTTAGCTTCTACTCTTCAATTGAAATTCCTTAGAATTGATAGTAATACAAGGACACAAAACAGAGTTTCAGTAAGAAAATGAAAAGCAGGTTAAAAAAACGTTCAAGAAAGTCTTGTGACTACTTTTAGTTAGTATACAATTTTTATGAAAAAATGGTTTTAAAACAGTGGGCGGCAGAAAGGGAGAATCTGAATGTATTGGTGTCTTTACACAGTGAGAAATTAGTTTATAATTTTTAAATTTATATTTGTATATTATGAACATGAATTAATGAATGAATGAATTAAAGAAATATAAGTAATACATAACAAATTTTATTAAACATATTATTTAATATAAAGAGTTGTTCAACAGGGACGCTACAAAAGTAGAATGACAGGGACAGCAAACGACGCCATAATTCTTGGCGCTCTTTTGACATTTCTCTTCAGTAAGGTTTGCCATTTCATGATGGAAAGATATACGAGCCAACAACGAGTCGAAATTATTAAAATTTACTACCGATATTCGGAGTCAGTGGCCTCAACGTTAAGAGCGCTACGTCCAATTTATGGTCGTCATAATGAATGGCTTCGTCAATAAACAAAATATGCGTTATTGGTCAGACAGCAATCCACACGTACTCCATGAGTCATCATTGCATCCCAAAAAAATTACGGTTTGGTGCGGTTTATGGGCCGGCGGCGTCATTGGGCCGTACTTCTTCCGTGATGATCAAGACCGGCACGTTACTGTGAATGGGAATTGCTACCGTTCAACGCCACAAGCCACACAGCGAATGTCAAAATCAATTTATTGCAAACCAAGTTTGGAGAACGTGTTATCTCACGAAATGGTCCAGTCGATTGGCCGCCTCGGTCGTGCGATTTGACGCTGTTGGACTATTTCCTGTGGGGCTACGCCAAATCTATGGTCTATGCCAACATGCCAGCGACGATTGATGAACTTCGAACGAATATCGGCCGATTTATGCTTGAAAACCGTCGAAAATTGGGTTCAGCGTCTGGACTTCTGCAAACGTGCCCGTGGTGGCCATGCAAAAGTGATCGATTTCCATACATAATGGCATCGAACTTACTTTCACAGGAATAAAGAATTTCATTGATATCCAAAACCGTTTTTGTTTTATTTAAAAAAACTTTTGTAGCGCTCTTATTGAAGAACCCTTTATTTACTTTTTGTATATAAATTATTTATTCTTAAAATAGTATTCCATTAGTTAGTAAATTTTAATGAATAAATTAAAGAAAAAAAAATAATTCATAATAGATTTCCTGTTCTCGTGATATTGTAAATTTTTAATAATGTACTATTTTTCTAAAATTTTTTAAACAAAGTGACATCAACCTGCTATGTTGAAAGCTACCATGCTACTAAATGAAATATTTTTATTTATTATGCTCTTAGTTGAGAGTTTTGTTGCCATTCGTGTTGTGTACCTGTGAAAAGCCGATTATGATCGGCCACGAGTGATGCCAACTTGGTGCTTTTAGTACTATTTATGGTGCTTTTTGATGGCCCAAAACGCCAAGATTTTGCTCATGGTAGTAGTGCTTTTTTATTTTTTGGCCACTACTTTTTTTTAACAATTTTTCATATTTGTGTTTTTGCAATTAATTTGTTCTAAAAAAGGTGACTAATTTCTTTAATTGGAACATTTTATATAGCAACTTTTTTTAAGTTGTAAGACTCCCTGTAAATCGTCAGCTATTTTATAAGAATTCGTAAGGAAATCGTCATCAGTTAAATATCATAAAAACACTAGTTTCATCTATTTTTTTACTCGAAATTTAATTTATTTTAACTGCTTGACTATATCGCTGCTCTTAAGATAATTCACAACTTTTATAAATTCGAATTATATATAACTGGAAAAAAGTGGTATTTATGCTAAGATTTGTTATAGATAAAACATCTCATCATGCGTTATGCGGTTTATGTTCTCATACATAATTTATACAGACTTTAAGTTCGTGATTCCGAACTATGTTTTTAAAACTTTTAGTCGCGTCATAATTGTTCTATTATTTGCAAATAAGCCAAACACAGAGTATTTTGGCATTTTTAACCGCGATTTTCTAAAAAATGTGACGTGATTGAGACATTTTAAAAACATATTTAGAATCAGTTTGTCTAATCTAAAAAATGTTGTACCAAAGTTTAATTGTTTTCAACCACGAACATTGCGAATCACAAAAACGCGTTTCGGAATTGGTTTTGTGAATTGGAAGGTATTTATAATTAAAGAAAATATGGAAGCTTTTGTATGTGAACTGTTTATTTCTGTTTTTAGTTCTTAAATTAAAATATACATGTACATTAGGGTTATGATTTTTTGATTTTTTTTGCAAATATCAAATTTTACATGCCCTAGCTAAAAAGGTCATAAAAAAATATTAAGAAACGCAATCTTACTTTTTCGCTGCTATCAAAAAAGTTTCCGCATCAAAAGGGTTGAAATTTGGTCTATATGGTTTTAGTTTAATTAAAATAATTTTCCGAAGTTTCAAACAAATGAGACTCAAACGATGCTTATTAAAAGCTATTTACGGTAAAAATTAGGAAACTTTTTGGAGGGACTTTTGGATGCATTTTGTGTCGTTTACAATAATTTTTGTAATAATTCGTTATGTAAATTTAACAAAATCCCCGAGCAAAAATTATTTTTAGAAATTGCATTTGGTATTGTCTATAACGTGGTGATAGTTAAAATTTTTGTTAAAAATGAGCCTAATTTACATTGCTTTTTTGAACTTTGTATAAATTTTTTTGATTTTTTTTATTAAAAAGGCATAGTGTGTTTTACGCTTTTTTAAGCGAAAAAATAACGCTTTTTTACAATCCAAAAGTTGGCAACACTGTCGGCCACTGGTGGCTATGGGTGCCGACCACTGGTTTAAAATAAACAATTTTCGTTCATTTTAATAAGTGCTGCTATGAGAACTATGCTCTAGTGCAGGGATGCGCAAAATTGATTTGCAACTGCACAGGGAAAAAAATTGAGCGAATTAAAAAATATGTCTTTTTATATATTTATCAATCTCCATATTTTTATACAATCTTAATGAAATTTTCTGCAACATATTTTTATAGATTTTAATCAAAATCTTCTATATTAATACTTTTATGGCAATTTTTTTATATTTTGTTTTTTTTTTATTTCTATTAAAGATCTACTATGAAAGATATTACTATGAAAATAATCATAATGTCTTTTAATAACATATTCCCTAGATTCCTTAAATGTTTTATAACGTAAAAGGCATTGCATGATATCAAAAACAATTTTCATCATATATTTTCTGAATGTCATAAATACCTTTTTTTCAGTGCACTTGAAAAAAATATCGAAACACCCGCTAAGTATGTGTACTCGTCGCTGTCTTATTGACGACTAAATTAAAGAGCATAAGGATATGTGTGAAATAGTAAATTCACAATTGTGCTTTGAAATGCGCACTCCTGCTCTAGTGTCAAAAAAGAAAAAATAATAACTGCAGCTTGTTCTATTCCATAACAGGTGTTTTTACCACCGGTTCCATGTAACCGGTTCTAGAAATGATTCCCAAAAGTCAAAATGTAGGGTTTTAATGTCACAGAACCAGTTTTATAACCAGTTCTAAAACCGGTTCTTAAGCAACTTGTTCTAGTTTGGAGGTCAATATACATATAAAAAGAATCGGTTGTAGAACACAAATTAAAACCTATACTAATGCAGTAGGTATTCTGTAACCAGTTCTTTGGATTTTCCGTTTTTTACTGGGCACCGGCTCTTAAACAACTTTCTTCTGGAAGATGTTAATTGAAAAACACTTTGATTTTTGAGCCTTACTAATTGAAAAATTTATTTTTTTTTTATTTAATTAAATGTTTAATTTTTCTTTTTCAGGTAAGTTTTAATACAATTTTGAATACTGCAAAAGAGTAAGTACAAACAGAAATTTTCAAAATAATATAACTTAAAATGGCCTTTACAAAAAAAAAAAAAAAAAAAAAAAAAAAAAAAAAAAAAAACAAAACAGTTGCGATATTCATTAAACCGCACTTTTTTATACAAGTGGTAATTTTAGGAGTTTACACGGAGATTTAAATAAACTCACCTTGTGTTAAATAATTTTTTTATAATCAAATTTTAACATTTTTTTTTACAATTTCCAAATATTACACACAAATTAATTTATATTGATGGCTTGCTATTGATTTTGAAACAAAATTTATATAAAATAAATATATTACATATTTTACAAATTTAATTAATTAATTAATTTCTTTATTTATAACAATAACCTAGCCTAAAGGCCATAATCAAAAAGTTTACACATAAAAATAGGTGCATAAGTTTACCAGGGCTTGTAAACTATTGCTGACATTTACTGTGTTTTAATACAGTGTTTAATAATTAAATAAAAACCTCTAATACAAATTTTTTTGTAAAAAAAAACAAATAGAATTTAAAAAATTCAATCTTTATAAAAAGCAAAATAATATTTCTAAAATGTTTGACTTTTAAAAAAAAAAAAAAAAAAAAAAAAAGTAAACTCATACTAGCGAATATTCCTCTGCATTAATGCTGTTTTTAAAAATGTACAAGTATTACCACTTTTATGTAGTATCATTAAAATGTAGAACCGTTGTGATTTTTATTTTTATTTATAACAATACATTGTCATGGTGCGTATACGCATTATTGATTTTATTGCTATAATTATTGCGTATACACCTCTAAGTTATTTTAAAAATGCCACAATTTGCGCATTTTAATATTTTTTTTTTTAAGTATATGCAATTTGAATTAAAATGAAAAATATAAAATGTTTTTAACAATAATATGTATAATTTATGACCATGTAATACACCCATCAACATGTTTTCATTAAAGCGAATTATTTTGCTGTTGTAATAATGCAACAACGATAATAACGACATACAATAAAAAATGAGCATTCAAAACGAAAAAATTCAATTAACTGAAATGTTTTATGCCAACAAAAAAAAAATATTCTTCTTCATCAATGGTTTTATTGTTAAATGTAAAATAAAAATAACATACATACAACAATAATACAATCGAAAAATATGGATCATGATTTTAAATACTTATACGTAAATGATGCGTAAAAATTCTGGGTATAACTTAAAACAGAATACAAGACAGCGCAGACAAACATAACATTTACATGCTTACAGTAAAATACCCATATCATTTTATAAACTCTACACACAATTATGTATATGCGAACTTGTATGAGCATATAAGTATGTAAAGAAACAAAAAAGACATGTATATGGTGTATGTAAATATCAAGTAAATAATTTTGGTTTATTTATGAAAATGAACTTTCTTGTATAAAGAAAGAAGGCAAAAAAAAATAAATAACTTCACTTAAAGTTTGAAGAGTACTTACGCATATTTAATCATCATTATCATATTTTTAATAACAACAATAACAGCATCATATTCATTGCTATCTTTAACCCTTAAAAGTATTGGACAAATATTCGATTTATTAAAAAATGTATATGAAAATTTATTTATAGCTTATGAAACTAAACTCGGAAAGAAAATAAACTTTTTTAAATAGTGCTTCAGAGCATTTCTTCAAAAGTTAAGGCAAAAAACAATAGTTTCTTTACAACACTTTTATCTCGAGTAAAGCTATAGGTATTAATTTTCTTTTATTATGGTATTAAAATTAAAATATTTGCTTCAAAATTAAACTCGATTTATTTCATAGTAAATTAAAAAATATGCAGCATAATCTTAATTTTTCTTTTATTAATTGAAATTTCAAATAAGTCCTCTTTTCAGTTATTTGGTTAACAAATATAGTTGGTATTCACTAAAAGTATAGAAAAATATTATAAAGAAAATTCCTGCCTTTTCCATATAGTTATTTAAACATATGCCTATTTATGTGTATACATAAATGTATTGTATGAATTTGATCCTTAAGTATATTAAATAATTTTTCAAATGTTTAAAAGACGTAAGTAAATAATATAAATTTACATAGATTTTTTTCCATATTTTTCTTTTTTAGTTTTTTATCTCTTACAGCCATTACTCATACTTGTAGCTGTTCAGCTGTATAAGACAAAAACTTGAAATCTTTGTATTTTATTTTTATGTTTCATAAAAAAGCAAATTCTTGTGTTTACGCTGCCGCATTAATTCTGCTCCATTTGTGTTGATATATTACAACATTGCGTATACTTAGACATGAAGACACATCCAATCACACCAACATTGTTTTTTATACATGTATAGATGAAATGATATTAGTATGAGTGCAGGGATAACAAACAAACAAGTAAAGTAAATTGAAATTGTTTATTATGGTACTCTTATGATTTATGTCTATGTATTAGTCTTTTTTTACAACCGGTTTTATGTTGTAATCAATAATATTAGTTAAAGTAATTTTTCTAAAGAAACTGACTGAGAATATTGGCGGAATTGTTGGAAGATTTAAAAAAATTTAAAAAAGAAAATCTCCAGGTGTGATCTATAATACCCCGGCTAGAAAATGTGTCTTAACGACAATGTGAGCAGCGCTATTTAGGTGAAAAGTCAGCTCTTGCAGACTTTTCCAAAAATTAAGCTAAAAAACTGCTTTTTTGCCATCATCACAAGAATTTATTCTTAACGCGTACTGAAACTACCACGTCTTAATAAATCAAAAAAAAAAAAAAAAAATTATAAAACAAATATTTTTGCAGTAATGGCGATTTGAACCGCGAACCTCACAACTAAAAACATATTCATATCTGAGTGTTTAGACATAGTTAAACGCCACAATCGATTTAAAACTTGTATGTACTTAATTTGAATAAAAATAATTCAAAACTAAAGATTGTTACAATTAGTTTTATTTTGGTAATCTTCAGATCAACTAAAAATCTACGATAAAATACCTCACAGACGTGGTATACTTCAAATTATTAACTACTATTCCTTAATTTCAACATCGCAGCAAAATTTTTAAGTAATACTTTACAAACTACTTCTTTCACTGCTTCACAAGTATCAGTTAGTGTAATTTTACTGCTTCTTTAGAAGTAATTCTGAACAACTTAAAAAAATCACTTCTTTCATGGCTTCCAAAGTCTCCGTTAGTATATTTTTATAGCCTTTATAGAATACTGCTGAACAACATCCAAAAAATCAGTTAAATATTACTTCGAAAGCATAATTACTCTAAAAGTGATCCTAAAAAGTGATTTTGGTATCATTTGGTATTTCTCAACACATGATCGCGGATTCGATTCCTGGAGCGACCAATATATTTAAAAATTTTTTATTTATTTTTTTAATATTTATAATTAATTTGTTCAAATTCAATATTTTTTTTAATTTTAAAATTTTTAAAAATATATAAAATAGAAATAATTGGAAAAGATCTGAAAACAATACTGAATTGCAGTGCACCTGTTTAAAAAGCACTTTTATTGAAGCGAATGAAGCACAATATCTCGCAATGACAAAATGGTGTTTTTATGCCAATATTCATATCAAAAAAAAGCTCAGCGATAGAGAGCTAGACTGGCAATCATGAGGTCGCAAGTTAGATACCTGGTGGAGGCTATAAAAAACTTTTGTAATATAAAAAAAATATAATTTTCTTTTGCGAAAATATAATTTTCTTTTGCGAAAATTTTTTTTTTTTTACTTTTAATTGGTGAAAAAGAGCCTCTCGTTCAAAAAGTACTGAAAAAATGTTAAAGTGGGCATACTGCTCTCCTATGATAACTCAGTGTTAAAATCATTAGTGTTTATGTTAAAAAAGAAGTACATCTAGATCATCAATTGTAGTGATTTTTCTACTGCTTTGGCATCTCCTTTTTTGCTAGGATGTTAGTCATTAATATGACATTATGAGTTAGGATGTAATACAAAAATAACAAGTAATCATTGTAAAAATTCTTTGCTTTCTCTTTAATGACTATAAGTACACTGAACCAAAAACGTCTGTAACGGCTACTGAAAATTTTGCTGTTATTACGGGAAATTTAACTGTTTTGAGCCCAGCGGTATTTTTTTTTTTTTGCTAATTTTAGCAACACATGTCCGCTGATCTGTCGGGCAACAAAATTAGTAGAAAAAGTTAGTAGTCGCTACTAAATTTTAGCAAAATTGTTGTAAACTGGAACTCAAAATAGAGTTGCTACAATCAGTTAAAAAACTTACTAAATATCAACAATTTTAGTGCAATGAAATTAGTACAAATAATTAGTTGCAGC
The DNA here is from genome assembly GCA_949987735.1 of Leucophora obtusa. NCBI lineage: Eukaryota > Metazoa > Arthropoda > Insecta > Diptera > Anthomyiidae > Leucophora > Leucophora obtusa. Next base: position 200,030,475 of record OX465298.1, read on the forward strand.
TACTAAATTTCAGTAAATTGTTGTAAACTGTAATTCAAAATCAATCTGCTAAAATTAGCAAAAAAGTGTACTAAAAATTAAAAAAACTGTAAAATTAAAAAAAAAATTAACAAGCGTATAATTACTTCATCGTACTTGACATCGTAAATTACCAGCTGATAAAAAAAAGAAAATCTATTTTTGAACATTGGGAGCAAATTCACTAAAGTATTACCATAGAAACTAAAGAAATCTTCCATTTGAGGTATAGGATGTGTTCAGCGAACTTATGTAAAACACTACCAGGAACATTTTTGTGGAACATTCTAACCCTCTAACTCTTCAATGAAAGGGATTTTTTGGTCCCTTTATAAAAAGTGACAAAAAGACCCATAAGTTGAAGAGCTAGAGGGTTAAAATGTTCCACAAAAATGTTCCTCGTAGTGTTTTACATAAGTTCGCTGAACTCAATCTATACCCAAAATGGAAGATTCCTATAGTTTCTCCCTAAAATCTATGTTTGTGGGACATTTGAGCGCCAGTTATGAATAAGTACCGAATTAACCCTTAAACACATTTTAAGTTTTTACTTATTACTGGCACTGGATTAAATTTTCAATACTGATGTCTTGAAAGACTTATAGTAGAATTTCAGGGCAAATATTTTTGCGGAACATTTTAACCCTCTAACTCTTCAAGTTACGGGTCGTTTTTGTCCATTTTTAAAAGGGGTCCAAAAAAGTCCCTTTAATTGGAGAGCTAGAAGGTTAAAATGTTCCAAAAAAATATTCCTCGTAGTGTTTCACATAAGTTCGTTGAACATACCCTATACCTAAAATGGAGGATTCATATGGTTTCCTATTTTACTCCAATTTAATTTTTTTTTTGTTTTAGAAATATCATTTTAAGCATTTAAAACGCATTTTATATGAGAGGCATTTTTTATCAATCGATTTTACACAAATTTGGCACAAATATGGCTTGACCTCATATCAATTCATGTGCTAAATTTCGTGGCAATCGGATAATTTTATAAAGATTTTAAGATAAAGGATATATGGCAGGACTAAGACTAATTTTGATAAAAATTGACACAAACGTTTCCAGTTTTATGTGTATCTCAATGGATACTTTTTGTAATTTTACGTCCATTTATGTAGCTAATATAATATTTTTAAATTTCAGGACCTATGGGAGGTGGGCGTGTTCTTGGCCCGATATTTCCAAAAATTTAATTTTTCTTAACTAGGGGTTCTATGTCAGTGTACTAAATTTCAAAACTCTGTCTCCACTCCTTCTATTTTTGTCCAATCGTTATATGGGATCAAAGCACTGTGGGGTGCCTGCCCACTTGGGATCTATCCTGGGTGTCACTTTGGACAGGTCCCTTTCCTCGTAGGGAACATACAGGGACCGAATATTTTTAAGGGTGAATACCGAATTAATATATTTACCAAAACCAACTTTTTGTTAAATTTTAAATTTAAAATTTAAATAAGTATGCGACTGTATTGATGTATTTTCCGGTAGACTGGGCGTAAAAAATAATATCCCCACAAAAAATGGTCCTCTCGAATTAAAACAAGCCAGTCACCCGCGGCTTTTAGCCCTAAAAATGCACTAAAATTTGTTTAAAGCTACTTTGCGCTATAACCCTTAAAGTAAAGGTTCTACAGAAAAAATCTTAATTGACATATATATTCAGGCAATGGAGTGGCTAGTATTTTTTTCACACACATTTTTGATGTATCAATGACGTGTCATCGTTATTAAACTGGTTTAAATCGAAGTGATTTAAGTGGTTAAAAACAAGCCTGCAAGCATTTGGAAGATATCTTCCAAGACGATATTAAAGCGACATCTTATATTTTTCATTTGAATGAAAATAATCAAGTAGTATTTTAAAATTGTCTTCCTTTTATTACTTGGAAGATAATTCGGTGATATTTGAAAAAAAATAATTCAAAAATTGAATTTTATGTCATAATTTTGATAATAATGATAATATTGCGGCAATATTACCTTTTTATCATCCGGAAGATAAAGAAAATTTGTTTGAAATTCTTTGTCATTTTGGAAAAAATTAAAACAAAATTTGTATAAAAACAATCAAAAGATACATAGGAAAAAAATTCCTCTAAAAAATAAAGATTTAACGCGCGGAAAAAATCGGCTACAATGAAATCAATATAATTAATGTGTTGGTCAATGGATTATGTATGCAAATGTTCTTTTTCAGGTTTAAATTTAACCCTCTAACCGGCCTAAGCTTTTTTGCAATGAAATTTATACCATGTGTTCCTCACGAAAAATAAACAATAAGTTGGTCTACCAAATTTTTTCTATTTTAGGCGATATGGGCCAAAATAGGTTAAGAGTAAAGCTCGAAAACTAGAGCATAAAAATTACTAGGTTTAAGCATAATTTATTGCTCTTACCAAGATGTAATTACAATAAAAAAATTACATGTTTTGTGCAGTTACTTAAGAGGATGTAGCGATTTTCGTTTTTCGAAAAATGCGAAATTGAGCGAAAACGCACCACATCTTCAATATATATTATTCAAACTTATAAGCTTTGCTACTTATACCAAATATATTCTTTTTACCAAATTTCAGGAAAATCTGTCTATTCGTTTTCAAGTTAAGGCGATGTCCTTTAAAGGTATCCTTATGTAGTCCTGTGTGTCCTTGGACCAAATTAAGGGATTTTTTGAATAGTTAAAGCTTAAATCTTACTTTGTGGTCATTACAATTGTTTTAGTCAATTTAAATATGTTTTTAAGATTTTTGGAAATTTTGTTTGTTTTAAAATATTTATTTTTCGAAATTTTACGAAATTTTATTTTTGACACTTTCTCGCTTCAAAACCGTGCACTGTATACAAAAAAATTCTTCGCAAACAATTTTATAAATTTTGTTTTCTATTGAAAAAGCTTAATTTCTTATTATAAAATACTCAGTTGGCGCATTTGTGGTCAATTTAATATACCCCGCCTGGAGGCGGGCTTGCCGGTTAGAGGGTTAATAATGAAAAAATAAATCCTTTATATTGTACCGGGGACTTTATTTGGCGATATCACCTTTTTATCTTCCAGGTGATAACTTAGCGATATCGCCGATTTATCTTCCTGGGGTATTGCTTTCGTGTTGCCTGGAAGTATTGCTTTCGGGTAACAGTTATTCCCGACGGAAGAAACTTCCGCAATACGAAATTGATATTGCCGGCAATATGATCGGGGAATCTTCTTTGTATTGTCATGCTTGCTGGGAAATTTTGATTTTAACTACTTAAATCACCATGACGTGACATTACAATTACATGTAGGTAATTGTAATTGAAATTTTTCACTTACAATTACATGTAATTGTAATTGAGTTTTTTAAAATTACAATAAAATGTATTTGTAATTGAAAATTTTACAAGTAATAGTAATTGTAAATTGAAATGCAATTGAAATCACCCCGGTCTGTAGAAAACTAATCGATAAAGAGCAAAACTGAAGAAAGTTTTCTCCTTCGGAATTTCCTTCGGAGGATCACAAAATTCCAGAATTTAAAAAAATTTTACTCTCAATGGAACTGCAAATAAAAGTGTAGTTTTACTAATTTTTTACTTAAATTTCGAGTTGCTAAATTTAAAACAAAAGGTTTTAAAATCAAAAGATTGTATTTTAAGCCTAAACTCAGGAACCAATTTTGCTAAAGTAACAAATTTTTCTGTTGAGCCAACAGATATATTATTTTGAGCGCAATAATAGAAAATCATCTGTTTTCTTTAACTGCAGGTTACATTTAAAATCAAAATTCGTTTGCATTTTTTATATAGCCTTATTTTGGTGAATGCTTTCTAATTATATTTCTTTAATATTAAACAGTTTGTAATTTTCATATTTTTATAAACTCAACACGTTTCAAGTTATGAAAGTAATCTGTAAGACTTTTTTTTCTTGTACTCAAGCTATCAAAAACATTTTCTTCCGTTATGAAAGATGGCAATTATTGTATACACGCAAACTTAGATGTAAAAAAGCCAAAAAATCGTTAAACTATATATCAATTTTGGCAAAAGTTTGCCAACTAACGCCTTTTTCGGTTTTTTTCTTCTTTTTTTTCTAACAAGCCAGACATTATTGTATAATACGTGGTATTTGGCAAGAAAGAAAATAGAAAAACTAACGAAAGGAAAATGCATGTTATCACATTTTTGTTGACTACATGAAAAATGTAAAAAAAAAATAAAATATTTTATCACATGTTGCCATTAACATAAAATGGCATATGTTATATTTTTTTCTGGAGAAATAATGGTATAAAATTTAATTTAAAAATTTTAGAAAAAAGTTTTTAAATTACCAAACATTTTAAATTTTAAAACATATTCCACTGTCATTATAAAAAAAAAAACATAACCAAATTACAATACTTATTTTTATAAAAAGCTTCCATATTCTTGTTAAAATTTTGTTACATACTAAATAAAACCCATTGCACAGCGTAAATGAATTGAATGTATTCAATATATAATTTTTGTCGCAGCATGCCGCATTTCCTTAACAAAAACACAACAATAAACCCACCTACACATATACAGCTTACACACATATAGACATACACCGACATTTACTTTAAGTATATTAAATGATGGTAGTAAAAATAAAATAAAGGAAAAGTAACGGAAAAAGTATGTTGATCCACTGTTTAGCAATATACAGGGATAAAATAACAAATTACGCCTCATTGTGAGTCGTAAATACACCATATACACAAAGACCTTTAAGCTCTCACACACACACACACACAGCAAGAGCAAAGAATGGCACAATCTTCGAAACGATAGAGGAAAATTCATTCAGGAACTCACTAATACTTATACAAAACTCTAATACATACTAATATAAGGTTTAAGCTATATTGTATTATTTAGCAGGGGGATTTTTTTTATTTGCAAAAAAGAAAAAGTTTTACATATAACAATTTAGTCTAATGCTGCTGCTTTTTTGTTTCTATTTAAGTTAAGTGTAAATTTGTATTTTGTCTGTGTGTGTACAAAGTAACATACATATGCGGCTTTTTCTACCAACTGCTCCGGTACAGAAAAAGTATATCGTATCAATGTCAAACCAACAGTATTTTTTTCTTCTATAAAATTAATAAAAACGAAGCAAACAACTTTCTAAATTTTTCCAAAAAGTATGCGGTCATTTCCCTATCGATAAATAAAAATTATTATAAATAAGAATACAAATCGGTCAATATTTAACCACACCCACTTCGCCTACTTTTTGGAAAAATCAAGAAAGTTTTTTATTTGTATTATTGAGGGCAATAAATACTGAAGGTTTGATGATAAGTTATACTTTTTCTACAGTCAGACAGTTTGTATTAAAAGTCTCATATACAAAAATGTATTTCCGTTTTTTATTTAACATCATTTGGTTTAATTTTTTTTTCTTTATTTTCCTTTTTTATTTAACTGGATATTGACAGTAAATTTTCATTTTAGCTTTAACTTCTAATCATATGAATGCTCTATTATTTAAGTGAAAATTTTATTTACCAGAAAAATCGTGTTAAGGTTAAATCCTTTAAATAAATTTAGTATGCGAAAAATCTTTCTAAATACTTTACACTGTCAGTTCTACATTTGTAACTCGTTTTGTTTTCTGTTATAAAATATTAGCATAATGAACTTTAGCTTATGTACCTATGTTGCCTTTTATAAAATTGGGCTTTGTTTGTTGGTTAAATTATTTAAAATGGCGCAAATCTATAGTAGAAAACGTCAATCGAATTTATTTATTTTTCTAATCCACTAGTAAATAATTGAACAATTTATATTTCATTTATATAAACACACAGTGTACATTATGCACTTACGCTGGTTCTGTAAAGGGAGTTATAAGGATATCGAAATTGATTTTTTTGGTTTTTTGCATTGCAAATACTGCGCGAACTAAAATTTAAAAGTGAACTAAATGCAAAAGTTCTGCTGAGCTCTATCAAGTCTTCGGATTCTTTCGCAGAATATTTTAAAACATAATAAATTTTTTTCAAGAATTTTATCCCAGAAAACTTAGAATGTCCCCATTCTGGAACACCATATAACTGCTTTCTTAGTAGGCATTGTAGTCCTTTTTATAAAACACCCAACCGAAGGATACTTTCTTGCAATGAAATTTTAGTCCATGTGTTCGTCACGAAAAATAAACTAGAAGTTGTTCTACAAAATTTTGTTTTCTTGCCTAGTTGGATCAAAAGAAGTTAATAGTGAATCTCGAAAACTAGTGCATAAAATTTAGTAGGTTTAGGCATAAATAATTCCTTTTCCCAGGATATAACTACAATAAAAAATTAATTTTTTGTGCTGTACACTAATAGAAATAAATCTGTATAAATAGCAAAAACAGCAATAGTTAAAAATTATGCTAAGTACAAAGAAAAAACTACTGAAATGAGCACATTCTTTTGCTAAATACTAGTAAAATAAGAACAGCCAAAATAAAACTGGTAAATTTAGAAAATTTTAGTTATATTTGAATTAAATTTTAGTTAATTGAAAATGACAAATTGTAGGGTAAAGGGCCATTTTTTTTTGAAAGCACTGTCATTTCTTAATCACTAATTATTTTTAAAATATTACTTTCAAATTAGACTGTCCCTTAAAATACCGATTTGGCGATTTTCGTTCATTACACCCCCCAGTTTAATTGGAAATGGTCCCCAATGGAAGAAATCGATTTTTTTATTGGAAAACGTTAACCCGAGCCGGAAGTTGAACGAAAATGGCCCATTTTGGAAAAAAGTGTATTATTATTAAAAATTCCCAAAATTCAAAATTTCAAAAAAAATTATTTTTTATTCCATTTATTCATGTAAAATAGTCAAAATGATTCAGAGATGGAATTTTGACTTCATCGGATATCATTAACCCACTTTAGCCTGGAATCCAAAATGACCCACGAATTTGATAAAAATGCAAAAACGTGTTTTTTTTTTAATTAATTTTAAAGATTTTTTAAAATGGCTAATTCGGATATGTCGGTTGCTATTTATACCACATAATAGTTGATGTTAAAAAAAAAAATAAATTGGAAAAATGATAATTCGAGTTTGTGTTTGGAGCGACTGCTTTCCAGCACATTTTACAAAAATTGCTCATTTTGTCAAAAATTAAACAAAATTTGAATGTTTTCGTCAAATTTTACACAGTTTTCAGAAAAACAACACTTAAATTTGGTTAGAATATAATTGTGTTTACATTTGTTTAAAAAATATTTAACCCTTAGTGGTCTGGGGTCGGAAAAGACCCATGAAACTTAATATTAATTATAACTACGAGATTTTAAAGCCATTAAATTGATATAAGAAAAAAATCTCAACTGGATTTTACTAGTATTTATCGGAAAAAATCTGCTAATTTAAGCAGTTTTCTCTGCAAGTTTATTTCTAACTAGCCTATTTTTACAGATTCATTTCTATGGGTGTAATAATCCATTTTCCATTTTCAGTTTCTTAAATTTGTACTGCATTGCATATAAAAATGCTAGTTTTTATTCGTATCCTTTACACTGCAAGAACATGCTTTTTAAATACCAAAATGATGCTCTTACACACTCAAAATAATATATCTGTTGGCTCAATAGAAAAATTTGTTAATTTAACAAAATTTATTCCAGTTTTTTTGGCTTAAAATAAAATTTGGTGATTTCAACACATTTTTTGTAAAATTTAACAAATCAAATTTGATAGAAAGTTAATAAAACTAGAGTTTTAAAATTTTCTAAAACTATAGGATCTCGGCACCCACCACGGACATGGCCCATATCACCTAGGCAAACGAAAAGATACACGGAGCAAACATTTTGAATGAATGTCTTACAAAACATTCTCTTGCATACACTGATGAGAGATTTGACGATTTTTAATACTAAATATAACAAAAATTGACCATTTTACTTATTTGTAGTTATTTACAAGATGTTAAAATTCAGATCATTAGGAAAAAAAATAAATAAAACAGAAAACAAAAAAAAATATTTTGGTGTTGTATAAGAAAATGTTTTGTGAATGTCTTGCAAAACATTCATACTGGCCTCTAGTAGACATAGCTTTTTCACGGCGATATTATGTACACTAATATAAAAAAGTCAGTAAAAACTTTAGTTAAAACTACTAAAAATTAGTTAAAAATGATGCTGCAGAAAAAAATGCTAAATTAGTAGATTATTTTTGCTATATATTAGTAATATAGGAACAGGAAAATCAGCAAAAAATTTTGCTAAATAATTAATGCCCTAAAAAATCACCAAAAAATTTAAAATTTTCAAAATTTTTTTCGATTTTGCTAAATAATTAATGCCCTAAAAAATCACCAAAAAATTTAAAATTTTCAAAATTTTTTTCGATTTTTTTTTAATGCAAATGAAAACAGCTGTTTACAGTTTTTTTTGGCAAATATTTCTGCTGATTTTAGCAGAATAGATTGCTATTTGCATTCAACTAAATTTAGCTTAAAAATAGCAAAAATTTTGTAGATTTAACAGTTTATTTTTGCCATTTTTAGTCTGCAAATATTTAGCAAAATTTTCTGCAGATTTTACAGTACAATTTGCTATTTTCAATTAAATAAAAGTTAGCCTAAATATAACTAAAATTCTGCAAATTTAACAGTTTTAAATTTGCTCTTCTCATTTTACTAATATTTAGTTAAAAAAATCTGCTAATTTTAACAGTTTTTTCTGCAGCATAATTTTTAACTAATTTTTAGTAAATTTTTCTGCTATTTTTACAGATTTATTTCTGATTTTTAGCAAACACCTTTTGCTGAAATTACCAAATTTTTTGCAAGCACGCTGCTGACACAGCAACATTTTTTGCTGACTTTACTGACTTTTTTTTTGAGTGTAGGAAACATAAATGCCCGTAAAAAAATTTCTTAATATTTAACAAATTGGTTTTAAAAATTAGATATAAATAATTTGGAAAATTAACGCTCAAAATTAATTAAAATACTGCGAATCTTTAGTATAGTATTAAATGCAGGTAACTAAAATATTTGTTTAAATCAGTGTTTAAACTAAAAATTTGTTAAAAATTAGTCAAATCGATTTGAAACCCGTATTATTTTAACTGTAGTATTTTTTATTCATTTTAATAACAGTCAAAAAGAAGAGTAAATGTAAGTCTCCGGCAAAAATACTACTCGCTATGACGCAGGTTCATCAGGTAAAATGAATAGTGCAAGGCTTCCATTATTGGTGCTCATAATTTTTGTTCCCAGATAGCTCGGGTGAAAGAACTTATTTCGACATCCGGTATGCGCTTCTATCATACTTAGCTCCAAATAATGGCATGAAAGCTATCAGCAAGTAAATTCGGTTACCATTGTCATCCTTTCGTGATTTCTTAGAGCGATAAAGTGTAGTAAAAAAACTCTTTTGCGTCTTTTCAATACATTACTGCAAGCTATAAATCTTTGGAAGCAGTAGAAGAAGCAGAAAAGAAGCACTAATCATTTTTACTGCTTTGAAATTTCTGCTGGGTTAAAATTAATGAAATATAAGTGGTCTTGTTGCCAAATGAAATTTAATTAATTTTTAATTTTATTTTATTTTATTTTTTTGTATCTTAAGTGTGTAAATAATTATTTATATTTATATACTTTAAGCTGACTTCAGATAGGACCTTAATATGGTGACTAAATCAAAAGATTAATCCATATTAATCATTTTAAAAGCGTTCATCTCTGAGCGGGCACAAACTTATATACCAATATTCATCCAATTATCTTAAGAATAGCGGCCTGTAGTTTGATTAAAAAGATAAATGGACAGATGGACGTAAATCGACTCAAAAAGTTATTCTTAGTCGATCGATATACTGGAAGATTAGCCTAAGTCCATTATAGTTAATAGTTACAAGCATCAGTACACCCCTTTCCCTATAGTCGTGTGGGGGTAAAAAATTATTATATATTGTAGCTATCATGTGCAAAATATTTGTTTCTTTTTTATCTCTTTATTTGCTTCGCAAGTGAATTAAATATAAAAGAATTTTACTTATTATCATATGAAATAGTTTATGAGTTTATTTCCATTTAGCATTTCATGGCAAACATTTTGTTACCACATACTATTATTATAAAATATTTCATGATTTTTTTATGATTATACTGGTAAAAAATTTCATTAAAACCTTGAAATTGCATTATTATTTTTAACGCAAATTTTTCTATACGAATGGATATAAAAAAATTATAACACATTTTTTGTTTTGTGGAATTTAATATCCGTTTTTATATTTGCAAATTAAATGCAATATTAAAATGAATGCAGTTTTTTTGTGTTTTTGTATAAAATGGAATATTTGTTGCTGTTATTTTCAAATTTACAGACACATAAAAAATTTAAACCAACAAAAAAAAAAAAAAGAAAAAGTTTTTTACATTTTTACACACAAAGCCAATACATATCATTATATACTACTGTGGGTATGAGTAGAGAATGTTTAAATGTAATAGTGTTTTAAACAAATTTTTGTTTTCCGTTTTTTTTTTTATTTCAAAAGCGTTAAAAACTAAAAGGTTTTTGAACTTTGTTTATAAATATGTGGCTGCTGTTGTAGCAAAGAAAAAAAAATTGGGTTTTCAGTATTTTGACGGAAATTGTAAATGGTAAAAATATAATCAAACTGAATTTTTTAAATGCATACACAACATCGAAATAACACAGAGGTGTATTGTTATGATTTTTTTTCACACAAAATATTTGTTTTGTTTATGAATAATTTTTAAAACTTTTTCACTTTACAGATTTCATGCTGTGAAGTCATTGTTGTATAGCTTTTTTTATATCCGCTTCCTCCCCTCTCAAACTCTAACAGGTCAGTTAGTTGTTTAACGTTGAAGTTATTTTATAGCATTTGTATTTGTATATGTGAGTGTATGTGTTTTGTTTTATGTCGAAAACTTGGGTGTAAATCTGTTTATTGTTGTATTATACAAACGCAAAAGGAAAGACGAACAAAAGAAAATAAACTACTTCAAGTAGTTTAGTTTTTTGTAGTCTATATTTTGTTGGCTTTATAGTTTTAGGTTTTTTCTTAGTGTTCTTTTTTGTGCATTTTAACAACATTATACAAAAAAAATCAATTTGTTTTTATGCACAAACACATTACGACTTGCAATATATTAGTACAACATATACAAACATATACAGAAAGTCATTATAACTTAAAATTGTAGCTTTTGTTTTACTTGTAGTATATAACAATCCTGTACACAGTCACACTCATATACTGTATACAACGTCATGTATTTTGTAGTTGTGCATGTGTAATGTATGTTTATACTTGTTATTTATGTTGGCCGGAAATACGTCATGATTGCATGCGAAGGCTTGGTTAAGCTGGTTTGTTAAGTTTTAATTCATTTGTGCTTAATTTTCTTGATGATTATTGTCTGTTTAATTCACATAATTTTGCAAATGAAATAAAGCTTAAGAAAAAAGGAAAATGTGCAGACCTATCAAATGGTTTTAATTTCAACAGATGGTAAATAATTAAATTGCAAAATGGAAATTTTTAAACCTTTACTGCGGAAAGTTCCAGATTTTATTTTATATATTCGTGGTTTTAGTTTCGCTGTTTTTAAGTTGTTTGTTGTTTTAAAATGGGAAACTAATATTTCCCTCATAAATTTAATCAGGATTTCCATACCAGCTGCCCTGGTACAAGAAAAACTATATCGTATCAATATCAAACTTACAGCATTTACTGTCCTGTTTTCAACAAATAAAAAATGGAACAGGTCCTTCAGTTTTTTAATAACTAAGTGAAGTAGAGGTGGTTAAATATTGACCACGTTATCAATTTTTGTTAATATATTATTTACAGAAATAATGTTTAAATTAAATAAATTATTAATTAATTTAAATTAATTTTTAAAAACGTCGTCTCTTGACGATTTTTTTAGGCAGTAATGAAATCCCGATAGGAAAATTCCTTCAGTGGATTATTTTTCACAATTTGTTAAATAAGTTTTGGGTTTTCAGCACATTAATGCCTTTAAGGTTATTTAAAAATTGTTTTAAATATGGCTGTGTAAATAGAGGCTTGACCCATAGTTTGATGAATTACGAAAGTAATGCATCAAAATGTGAGTCATTAGGGGAAGTGAAGCGAAGTAACTCTGCTGTTTGCACTGATACCGATAAGATGCCGTATGCAGATAGCATCTCTAGCCTCTCCTTCTTAAAATTCCACTCTCACCTGCGTTTTCGGTGGCCATGCTAATCCTAGTAACCTTGATGAAGATTGGGTATTAAATCGCAGTGGGACTCGAGGTAGGAGATAAACGAGAGAAAGGAAGACTTCTGTATACTTCTCAGGGTACAGAAGTAGGGTTCGGTAGCGGAGGAACTCTAAATGAGTCAACGGTGGCGAACACAGTCCTAGTTAGTTGAATTACTGGAGACTCCAGAAGGCAACGGGAAACCACTGGAGTATTTTCCCTTGAAACATCATGTGATTTTTCAAAAAAAAAAATTTTAAATATGAACGTACAACAACAAAATCGGCCCTCAGTCTCCGGCACAACGAGGGTGCTAAGAATACCCGGAGGTAAAACAAACCAAACCTTAAAAATCGGAACATGGAACGTTAATATTCTAGATCATGGACCGGTGTACAAAATTTGGGACCACTCATGGGTCTAACTGACACGATCCGGTTTCGAGAGGATCGTGTCGAGGATCACATGATCGCTAACATCCAATTTGTGGATAGGCAACGAAAGAAGAAGAAATAGAGTTTATTATAGGCAATTTAACGAAAATAAAAAATTAAAAGAAAATTCAGAATTAGTTCAAATATTAAGAAGACAGCCTAGAAGTACAATACAAAATTTAAAATTCTTTATTGAAAAAATTATGAAAGTGTTTTTTTCAACAACTTTTCAGCAAAACTCATTAACTTACGAGAATAATCGGCAGGTGAGTTAAGTTAAGTAGTAAAATGGGAACACGGATTCTAAATATGACTAATAAATATTTCTAAGTAACTCTCGAGCATAATAGGCAAATGAGTCGTGTTAGATCGGAAATCATAGAGTAAAGGTTACTAGCTTAAAAGGCAATTACTCAGTTACCGGTAGTTTTAAATACTGCAATACATGTGCCAGAAAATTTAGTTCTTTTTTATGAGCTTTTTTCTGTTACTAAATTTGTTTACGACTTTTAGCTTCAAGGGTTTGCGCAAGTAAATTTTTGCCTTTAGATCCCATTTATACGTTTTTATAAGAAATTAGTATATTCAGACGCATCAAAAATTAGATTCTTAATTAGTTAGCGCATATTTCAACTTTAAATTTCTAGTCCAAGGGGTTAAATTAGAAGATTTAGGGGATAATATTTGCCTGGCAGTTTAAGTAAATTCACAAATTCAGTTGGAAAGCTTACTGCGTCGGTTTCTTCCATCGATGCTTCGTTAACGGCATGCCGCGTCAGTTTAAAAATCGGAATATATAAATTGCATTCTTTTTCTAAGGTTTTTTCTCTTTTAATAAATTTCGTATAGTAACTTAAGTGTTCCAATACAACTCGTTCCCAGATTCCATTTCGTGCCTACTTTCTTGTGTTTTAATATCAGTTGTTCCTTTTTCCACTCCATTTCTTTATACTTACTCCATTCCATTCCTTTTTGTAACTGAAGTGTTCCAATTTCACTCGTTCCTAATTCTATTCCATCTCGCTCCCTATTCCATTTTGTTCCATATTTCGTTGCCTCTTCTATTTCATTTCCATTGTCTATTGTTTCAATCATAATCTTTCCCCGTTCGTTTCCATTTCGTTCCACTTGTATTTCAATTTCACTCGTTTCCCATTTCGTTTCTTAATTTTAGCGTTCCCAACAACCCTGTTCTTTAAATTTTAGCTTTCTAGCAAAAGAGGCAGGGCTTAAGGCGGCAATTTTCCCCATTTGAATCTCCAATTTTACCAGATCCTGTCCAAACTTTCAAAAAATACATTCCCGATAAGTTAGCCCATACTTCAAGGGCTATATAAAAAATTTCAGATTTCTAGCAAAAGGGGTTCTCCTTTTAGCCCTCCCGGTAGGAATTTCCAAAAATGCCATCTTAGTGTACGGTGGAGGAGGAACATACATACAGAATTTCAGCTCCCTATTTCCAGCAGTTTGGGAGACCTTTCCTGTGTTTGAACCTACCTGTCGAAATTTTCAAAAATGCCGTCTTGGCAGATGTCTACAATAGAGGAGAATCTTAATACCAAATTTCAACTTCCTACCTCCAGCGATTTGGGCAGGCCTCTAAGGGGGAAATTTTCCCTTTTTGAACCCCCATTTTTGCAAAGTCCCTGGGGAAAATTTCAAATAGTCAAGGGGGACAATTTTTACTTTTTTGCCCCTCACGGTTGGAATTTCCGTCTTAGCGGCTGTCTACGCTGGAGGGGGAACCTACATAACGAATATCAGGCCGTTAAGGGGCCACTTTCCCTTTCTGAGCCCCCATTTTACAACATCTGTGCCACAAATTGCAAAAAGTACCTTCGTAATAATTAGCCTATACTCTAGGGACACATACATATTTAAAATTTAACGCTTCTAGACAAAGGGTTTTGATAGGCCAGCAATGGGAGGCTTTTCTTCTTTTTGCCTCTTCCGTCTTCGCGACTGTCTACAATAGAGGTGGAATCTTCATACTAAATTTCAACTTCCTAGCTCCAGCGGTTTGGGCAGGCGTTAAGAGGGGCACTTTTCCCCTTTTGAGCCCCCGGTTTTACAACGTCCCTATCCAAATTTCCAGAAAGTACTTTCCAGAAAAGTTAGCCCGTACTCCAAGGAACATATATCTTAAATTTCAATTTTCCAGTCAAAGGGGTTTTGGCAGGCCGCCAAGGGGGAGACTTTTCCCACTTTTACCCGTTCCGGTAGGAATTTTCAAAAATTCCGTCTCAGCGGCCGTCTATGCTGGAAGACGAACCAGCACACCAAATTTCAACTTCCTAGCTTCAGCGGTTTGGGCTGGGCGATGTTGAGTCAGTGAATCAGTCAGTCACGTTATTCCTTTATATATAGAGATTATGGAATTCCAAAGGGAAGCACTTTTCCCCTTTATATGGGCTCTAGGTCTAAACATGGTCCGATTTTAACCAAAATTAATATGCTTCGTTTTTGGGCATAATATGGTGTACCAAATTTCATCAAAATATCTTAATATTTGAGACCTGCAGAGTGCGCACAAAAATGCATGAACAGACAGACGGACAGATGGACGGACGGACAGACAGACATCATTAAATCGAAATAGAAACTGATCCTGAGTCGATCGGTATACTATAAGGTGGGTCCAGATCCAATGTTTTTTGGTGTTACAAACAGCACATACTTATTATACCCTGCCCACGTAGTGGTGTAGGGTATAAATATGGTATTTTTAGCGAAGTAATTTAATAATGATATGTGCCGAAAAATATTAAATTAACTAAGCTGTATGCTTAAATTTTTCAAATTTAATATTTTCCAGTAAAATGTGTCCTTTTATCTTCTCTTATATGCATTATCATGAAACACTACATTTTATCTTATTTTTAGAACAGAAAGAAAACAGATTCATTGTGACAATCGGTTCACATGCCGGTCGGTTGTCACAATCACATCTATTCCGAATCAATGGAAATAGATTGTTTCAGCCGAAATTCTATTGTATTAACCGATATTCTATTGACATAGCAAATAAAAAATTTCAAACACACCATTCGGTTTGTAACAAAAACTTCGATAGTCACTATGAATCTGTTTTCGCTGTGTAATTTTGTGAACCTTGTATTCAAACAGACAGGAAAAAAAATTGCCAACCGAATTGCTAAGCCCATTTTGGTTGCTACAACCAACAAATTCGGTTGGTGAAACCATATTGGAATGTGATTCCAAAATATTTTGGGTATTGCAACTAAAATTCAGTTGTATAAAACGAATTTTGTTGTGATAATCAATATGCAGTTGCACCAACCTATTTTAGTAGATGTAACTGAATTTAAGTTAGAAAATGTTATATTTTTTCTCTGTGTGAAGTTTTGTGTTTTAATTTTTTTCCTACCCCATAATTTTTGCTCATTATAAGCTTAATTCTTCTTTTTCATATTAAAATTAATCTTTTATAATCCACTTCCGTAATTAGTTCTATTTTTTTTTTTTTGTTCTTATTATTTTTAATTTAATTTGCATACGTTTGTTCATGAATGTTCATTCTTTTAGAAAAATAAGATAACAACTGTAATTAGCTTCACTTACAACATAATTTTGCAGTTATGTGTTTTTTTTTTTTTTTATTTAAAGAAGCAAGAATAATGAATAGAGGCAAAAAAATCTTTAGTACTTAGAAAAATCTATTTAAAACTCATTAATCTTGAGAAGAGATGAAATCCTTTTTAAAATAACTTTTTCATGCTAAATGTCGCTGCAACCAATGCTTGTTACTTTTTGTTTTAAAATTAAATTCAAACCCTTAAGATTATAAAAAAAAAAAAAAAAAAATACTTCTGACATTCATTTTGTTATTATGGTTTAAAAAGATGATTTTAGGAAAGTTTAAGAAAATTGCATTAGTTGCAAAACAAAAAAGAATGAATATCGAGGAATGTGATAAACATTTAGCGATGGCAAGAACAATTTCTCGATTTTTGGTGTAATCACGGAAAGAAGTCTATTGATTAAAATATTAAAAATGTTAAAAATAAATACATGCATATCAGTTCATTAGTTTTATGAAAGCTTTCGCTATTTCAACATCACCTTCGCATTTTTATGCATGGATATCTATAAATGGTTTAAAGGGTTTTTGCACTTAAGTAATGGATTTTCAGGAAAATATTTATGCTTTCTGACCTGGTGCAATTTTTCTGATTGGATGCAATTTTTCCTAAAAACTTCTTTGAAATTATGTGACTAATTTTCATATAATTTTCTTCGAATTTGTTTAAAAGCATTATATTATAATTCTTCAAGATAAGCACTATAATATAATGAGTCACAACAAATTTCAAGGAATTATATGACTTAGTAACTTTCGAAAAAATAGTTTAGGATAAAAAACATTCAAAGAATCATATTTGGTATGATTCTTTCCCATAACAATCCCATGTTTCATTCACCAACAAAAATAAAGAAGCACTTTTTGATAGAACTTCTGATACTCTGTACGTATGAGTGATAAATGAATTAAAGTAAATTTTAATCATACGCCTACTATATAAAGAGCCAACAAAAAATGTGGCTTATTTTCACAAATTAAATGTATGAATTTCGATTTTAAACGAATACAGCTATAACCGTAGTTGCATGTAAATATGACATGATTTTTGTTGCACATTTGCTGCTAAGAAGCAGTAGATAAGTATATTACATTAGTGCTTCTTTTTTTGACAATCATTCCCTTATGCAGTCCACTTAGCCGAAGCAAAACATTTAATTTGAACTAACGGTAAATAAATAAGAGCAAATAATGCTAATATAAATAATTCTTGAGTAACAATTTTTCTAAGTAACGGTACTATTCAATACTCTTTGTATTTTTACAGAAACAGAACAAAATATAAGTGACCTTATCTTTTTAACAAGCACCAAATTTAGCAAACAATTTTTTTAGTGCTTTTTTTAATGTGCTTTCGAAGTTTTGTAATCGGGTCTACAAATTTCCCAACACAACTTCTGTTTTATTTAATTTAAATTTATCAGCCCTACACTCCAGTTTTTTTATAAATTTTTCATGCCTAAGAACATAATTTAAATGCTGGTGTAAAATGCATTTTTTCCAACTTGTTTTTTCTATTTAACACCCGTGTTTTGTTAGATGTAAAAATATTTTTAGCCCTTTAAATGTTGAGAGTGAACAAAAAATAAAAAATTTTTAACTGACATAAAATACTGGTTAAATTGTTGTTGCTTTTCTTTTCATTGCAGTTTGGAGTAGAAGCATGTTTTTTTTTTTTAAATATAGAGTAACAAATTTATAGGTCAGTGTAGTGAACATGAATGAATCAATGAATAAAATGAACGCATAGTGGTTAAACAGATGACATAAAATTCTAGTTATGATCAAGAGTCACGACATTATTAAAGAAAAATTGCATTTAAGTATGCCATATAGAAAATGCTAACATATATTTTGTGTTTTAATTTCTTAGTGCATATAAATAAAAAGGAATTGTTAATAAAATAAGAAGTTGAAAAATTTAAAAAGCATAGGGTTTTGTAAGAAGTAATGAAAATAAAAAATGTCAACGTTGAATTTTTATTACACGGAGGCGTTGAATTATTACTATTGATTTATGAGTTTTATACTATGCAACTTGTTATAGGGGAGGTATTAGTTTGGTTATGTTTTATTCTTAACTACTGGTTTTACTTTCCTATTGTCTATGTCTAATATAATCCAAACTTAAAAATATCGAAAATTTTTTGGATAAAAGTGAAAACTATCTGCAGTATTCAAAGAAATTCTACATCTTTAATAAAAATTAATTAGTTTCAAACTTTTTCTAATTTAATAAAACTGTCTTTGAAACTTTTCATGTTTCTTATTAAATCTCTTTCAATTCAGTTTTTAAAGGCCCCACCATCTGTTGGTGTGGGTTTGGCTTGGTTTCATTATATCAATATCATAAATATATTGTTTCAATGTCTTCCTTTTGCTATTTTGGTGATATTGTATCATGTGTTCTACCAAAATAACTGGCTTATATTTTTTGGCCACACATATAATATTTTGTGCGCCATGTTGTGCTTTAAGGACTTTTTTCAATACATTTTCCGTTAGTATATTTTTTCAGTTTTGTCTACACTGTACTGTGGCAGTCTTATACAACAATGTTGACATTAAAGATGGTATTCAAACATAAAGTGGAGTATTGGTTGCTGTTATTCCTTTTTTGGGTATTAAGCAACAATAGTTTACAATAAAGTTTTTTTTTCCAATTTTTATCAAGGATAAACTTTGTTCAATTTTTTTATATAAAAATCGTCATGTGTTGGTAAACGTAGTCTCGATGCACATATGAGTTTTGTATGCATGCAGGAATGTACAAAAAATGATACCAACAAATATGAAAACTTATTTTTTTTTTTTGTTTTACTGCTGCTAGTAAAAACCTATAAAAAATTGCAAGTAATCTGCTGAAAATTCAGAAATTTCTCCATTATTCTGTAGTTTTGTGTATTTTTTGTTGAACTTTTCATATTTTGATAAATATACAAACTTGTTTTTAGAGCATCCTATTTAAAGGAAAATCTAAAAAAAGTTTCAGCTAGGGATAATTTATAATTTTCATGAAATTTTTTAAAATCGGAAAGAGTCGGTTCTAATTTAACCAGTTACAGCATTGTAAAAAATTTTTCTGGCTCCTTTTCCTTTGTAACCCCATCCACTACCAAATCTAACACCGATGAATTTTGTTTGAAATTGTCCCGAAAACAACCGCTTCTCTAGCCCGCAAAGTGGCACCAGTTGCTCTAGAATCAGTTCTGGGACTAGTTCTAGAACTTAATCCAGAACAGGTCCAATCCATTAACTTTGTTTGGAACTTTTTCACGCATTGCCTTATTTGCCTATTTTTATTTTATTTTGAAACTTAAAGTAATACGTTACTGATAATATTGTTACTTTTTTACCTTACGTTGGTTTATTTCTTTTAAATAAACCGGGTTCTTTCCAATTGCAACAAAATAACCAACCCCACCACTGCCACCAATTTTTATGTTATACCTTATAAAAACGTTCGTATATCTCCTTTAGATAAACCGGTTTTGTGCTCTTTATTAAATAAAATAACTCTTACACTTTGTTTGATTGAGCCTATACCCTTCTGTTTACACTCTCTTTAGTTTAATTTAGCTTCACATTTGTTCATTAAACGCTGTATTACTTTATTATTCAACGATATTGCACACACATAAACTCTAGTGATTGGAACACAATGACTTATTAAAGCCCGACTGAATTACACAATCGCTAATAATCAACTGAGTAGCTAAATGACATAAGGCAGTATTATATATATTTTACTTCCGTTGTGGTAGAGAATTCCGGAATCACCTAGAGTACTAACATTATAAATACGACGAATGCAGTGCTGCCAAATTTACGATTTTAGTAAATCCCGTTTTTCGGGATATTTTCTTACAAAAAATTCCATAGTCTTCAACACAGTATAGAAACGGTAATGACATATCATTATTTTTTGGAGTACCAGTAATCACACCCACTTACCTTCTGCATTATTTTAAAACATATAATAATGAGTTACTGATAATGAATTATTTTTATCATTATTTCAAATAGAAAATAATTTTTTTGATTTTTTTGAACATTTTTTTAAATTTATTTTTAGACTCAATATTTTTTAAACACTGGTAAGGATATATGTAACCACATATTTTTTGATTTTTTGTATGTTGGCGAGTAAGCTTACTTGTGTGCAGCAGGTCAACTGTGTTTTTATCTATTAAATATTACATGTCGATATAGCTCAGATGGTAGAGCTTTTGACTGGCAATCTGTAGACCCAGGTTCGATTCCCGCACCAGCAAATTTTATTAAAAAAAAAAAAAAATACAATAAAAAAAATTATTTTTATATAATTTATTTTTTTAAAAATCTATTTTTAGACTCATTATTTTTGTCAGTACCGATAAGTACCTAGATAACGGTATATTTTTTGATTTTTCGTATGCTGGTGTGTAACCATAACTCATTATTTTTCGCGACATCGCCATATAAAGGTAATAAGAAATGTAATAACAAAAGTAACTAGTTACCATTACCAAGTATGTAGTTACATAACCACATATCTGGTAATGATTTTCTACACTGGGAATATTAGACTAATCTTACACCAATACTTATGTGGGAGATTTGAAAAAATGAGTTACCGATATAGAGATATATCACTACTTATTTGGAGGCTTTAAAATAATGCATTACTGATATTGTGTTATATTGTTCTTATGTAAAGACTAGGGATGTGCGATTAATCGATTAATCAAACTTCCTGATTAATCGAAATTCTGATTAATCAATCATGATTTTGATTAATCAAATTTATGAATAATTGAATAATATCTTGTTGTTCTCCGTTAAAGACGCCTTTTAACTCGAGTTCAATACAGACACATGAAACTTAAGAATGAACATTGGTCAAGTGTGACCAGTGAGCGAATAGTCTGTCTGATTTCCTTTATTTGGAGTTATATAAGGCATCGCCACAAAACAAAGACAAAATTGCTGTAATTTTTTTATTTTTAAGCATTTTTCAATATTAATTAAAATTATTAAAGTTCTGATTAATCAAAATTGAAATTATTCGATTAATCATAATTCTGATTAATCAAATTTTCAATTAATAAATTTTTGTTGTTTCCCATATAAAATTTGAGTTTAGCTGTCGGCTAAATTTTAACTGGACATTCAGTAATTGGGCCTAACTGATTAATCAAAGTTCTGATTAATCATACTGTTTGATTAATCGATTAATCTTACATCCCTAGTAAAGACCTATTTTACACCCGACAAGTATGTATTTATTTTAGCCGCTTTTGCTAACTAGTGAATTTAATATTATAAGTAACAACTTATAGCAGTACCTCCGTCGTATTGACTTATTTGTGTCTATACATTTGAGTTACCAGCAGCCGCGAATGTGACCACAAGGTAATGTCTACTTATCTCTCTTGCTAGCTCTTGAGGACTTATCCTGAAAAGGATATGTGCCGTGCATGGGCCACATCCTTCGAGGTACTTTGAATATGCTTCGAAAATCAGGCGAAGGTTCTTGACCATCATTTTCAGCAAGAAAGCGTGTATTTCTTGGGTCACTTCCTGATATATCCTTTCAATATCCTTCGAGTAGGCTAACACATATTTCGAATATCTTGCGAAAATCCTTGAAAATAATTTTAATCCAAGAACCGTGCTGTTCGTATGTCGCTTCCTGATAAATACTTTGAATATCTTTCGAGTATCCTGCAAAGTTTCTTGAATATAATGCCGTTCGTAGGTCACTGCCCGGCATATTCTTTGAATATCCTTCGAATATCCTGCGAAAGTCCTTGAACATAATTTCCATCTAGGAAGCGTGCCGTTCGTAGGACATTTCCTGAGACATCCTTTTAGTATTTTATGATATATTCTTTGCGTATCCTGCCATTTCTTGCGAAGGTCCTTGAACATAGTTCGCATACAGGAAGCGTGCCTTTCGTAGGTAACTTCTTGCCGAATATTTTGAGTATCCTGCCGTATCCCGCGAAGGCCTTTTGAAGGTAATTTTCATCCAGGATGCGTGCCGTTCGTAGGTCACTTTTTGCCACATGCTTTGAGTTTCCTGTTACATACTGCAAAGGCCTTTGAAAGAAAGTTTTATCCAAGCGTGTCATCCCTAGGTCACTTCCTGCCACGTCACTGGGTATCAGGGCATATCCTTTGAGTATCTGCGAAGGTCTTTCAACGAGATTTTAGTTCAAAAAGCATGCCGCTTTTAGTTCATTTTCGAGTAGCCTACGAAGGACCTGGAATCACCTTAAATTCGTCAATATCAGACGTAACCAACTTAAGCGTTCTTCGAATTAGATACAAGTGAATGAATAAATAAGTTTTATAACGTTTTTAACAACGCCTTTACCCTCAGTCACTGAATCAAACAAATTCCTTTAACGATCGCTATACAATAGAAAAAAGTTCGTAAAAAATTTAGTTAAAACTACTAAAATTAGTTCAAAATGATGCTGCAGAAAAAAACTGCTAAATTAGCAGAATATTTTTGCTATTAATTAGTAAAATAGGAACAGCAAAAATAAAACTGTTAAATATAAGGAATTTTAGTTATATTTGAGCTAAATTTTTATAAATGGAGAATAGCAAAATAATCTGCTAAAATCAGCAAAAAATTTTAAATTTTCGAAACTTTTTTTTAGATTTTTTTTTAAATGCAAATATAAATCGAGCCTTTTGAAAGCAGCAGTTTACAATTTTTTAGCAAATATTACTGCTGATTTTAGCGAAATAGACTCCTATTTGCATTCAACTAAATTTAGCTTGAAAATAGCAAAAAATTTGTAGATATAGCATTTTATTTTTGCTATTTTTAGTCTACAAATATTTAGCAAATCTATCTGCAGATTTTACAGTACAATTTGCTATTTTCAATTAACTAAAAGTTAGCCTAAATATAACTAAAAGTCTGTAAATTTAATAGTTTTAATTTTTCTGTTCTCATTTTCCTAGTATTTAGTAAAAAAAAAATCTGCTAATTTTAGCAATTTTTTCTGCAGCATAATTTTTAACTAATTTTTAGACACTTTTTCTGCCATTTTTACAGACTTATTTCTATGGGTATAATAACGAAACTAAAAATTTTTACTATTTATAATTCGGCATCGGTACTAGTTATTTTTATTAGACGAAGTCGTTTTTAACTAGTCTCACTTACTCGCGACTAATTATTTAATTACAAAAATATTGTGATATTGGTAACTACTTATTTTTTAACCATTTATCAGCGCTAAGCAACTAAATACTAACAAAAACGACCTTATGAAATAAATATGATGGGTTTTGATACTGAATTATATGTATGTAGCAAGGTTGGCAACCGAAACGAATAACGGTATTGGTATCGA
Organism: Leucophora obtusa; assembly: GCA_949987735.1. Classification (NCBI taxonomy): domain Eukaryota; kingdom Metazoa; phylum Arthropoda; class Insecta; order Diptera; family Anthomyiidae; genus Leucophora; species Leucophora obtusa. Next base: position 200,054,138 of record OX465298.1, read on the forward strand.
TTTTTTATTTGTTTCGGTATCGGTTTCGGTAACGGTATTTTAATCATTTCGGTATTGGTATAACCGATACCGAAACATTAATACCGGTATATACCGGTATTATTGAAAAAATTTACAAAAATATAAAAAAAACGTTCTCAATTATAAAAAAACTCAATTTTATTAAATTTTTATAAAGGATAATTATTTAAGTTATTAAAAATTTCTAACAACGGAAGTACTTTAGCCTAAACACTCCGATTTTGATGAAATTTGGATATGTGATTGAGAAAAAAATCTAAGATCGACCTGTCTCAGCTTATCGGCCACCTCAGAATTTTAAGGGTCCAAAAAGGGGTTCAAAAATGGGTCCTTTTTAGGTTTTTTTGCTTTTTAAGATATTTTGACCAAAGGAACCATGTGCAAGTGTGGTATTGTTGGAAAGCAATTTTTGAGGGCTTTTCACTGGTAGCTTTTATTGGTACTTTTTTGCTCTTTCGAATTTGCTGTTTTAAAATTTTCAAAAATTTTGGGTACTTTATATGGAGAACTATATTGCTATGGCTGCTGAATTCATTTATATTATTCCTTATTAAATTTAAGCGGAACGTGTTTTTGCGTTTTTCGATATTCGCACTACATCAGGTTTGCCAAAATTTTCCCCGAAACACCTTTTTTGGTAAATTTTTAAAGAATTTAGGCCTCTTTCTGTGCTAAACATAGGAAATATGTACATCAAACTTCATATTTGGATGGATATATTAATCCTGTGATATACTCTTTTTTAATTTCGTATATTTGAAATATGCACCCATACAAAAAGTTTAAAAAACATGCGTTTTTTACATACTCCGTCTTTTTTATATAAAATGTTATACTTATTTCCACATTAGATCATTTATTTTTTTATAAGCTTTCCAGTGATGTAAAACATGATATATATATATAACCGTCGTTAAATAAAATAAGGGAATAAAGGCATTTAAGTTACAAAAAAGTACCAATGGTTATTTTGCAGAATATAGGCCCTATATTAGAGTGTTTTTTTTTTTTGTTTTTGATTTTCGGAACACAAGTTGATTCACTACAAATATTTTATATTTGTATTGAGATCATATAATAAAATAAAAAAAATAAGTTTATAAAATTAATAAAAGGATTCTCTAAAAGAAACTGTAAATTCAATTAAAGGTTTAAGAAACCAGTTTATATATTAAATTACATTTACTAAATTTGACACAAGTTAGAGAATATTTATGAAGTTAAATAAATTAAAAACAATGTTGCCAATGCAAACTAAAGGCTGATAACCGCACTTTGGATTTATAACACGATTTTCTATTAACAATGGATAATAAAGTTTAATTGTTTAACAATTTTATATTAAAAAAATGTGTATTTTTGCTAAAAACGTGAAAAAAAACAATTTTTTAAAACCGATTCCATACCGGTACGATACCGGTATTAAGGGAAAAGGTTTTTGAATACCGGTATTTTTTGAAATCAAGAATTTTGGTATTGGTATCGGTATCGGTTGTCAATTTGAAAGGGTTTTGAAACGGATAACGGTATTATAACGGTATCGGTTGCCAACCTTGGTATGTAGTGACCCTAATATTACTGCTTATTATTTAGAAACTAGTAATGAGCACCCATTACCGAGAATTTGCTGGGCTAGTACCTTTTCTAAAGTAAATAAATATTCTACACATTCTGGCCTTCATGTTTTGAGAAATATTTCGCTATTTTTTTTTTTTTTTTTTTTGTTTTACAAAAATTAACAAACAACTGTAAACGAGATAATTAAAAACCCTTGAAACTAATATGAAATATTTCAATTTGTTTTCAAACAAATGCATAATCTCATATGAAACATTGAATAAGAATGCAGCATTACTTTCAATTATTTACTTATTTAACTACATAAATTAAAGTAACTTTTCAATTTACCCCCTCGTGAGTTATGAACATTATATTCGTTTTTATATGAACCAAAAAATATTGTTACTTTTCATACATAAAACTGAAGAAGAACTAAGAAAAGAATGCAGAAAATAAAAAAGTCGTGTTATATTTTTAAAATGACAAAACCAAATATGTAACCCACCGCTATCAAAAACGAACAAAGTCATACATAGCAGACTACTGCTGCTATAAGAATTTATTATTATCCTTTTCTTCTTTTTTTTTTTTATTAGTTCATATTAGTGTGAATAATGTTTTGATATCTTCAACACCCACTATTACCACCAACGCTTGAGCCACAAAAAAATTTTAAGCAAGTGAAAATTGTTATATTATTGTAACATGGCTTCTATATAGAAATGTAGAGAATTCTTTTCTGTTGTGTACAATCTTATATACAGTTGAGTTGTTGTAGTTATAAGTTTTTTCTCTTTTCAAGTATTAATAACTTACTTCGCCTTCTCATCCTACATTTTCCCACGAAAAAAACTATATACAGTTATTTCGTGTGAAAATTTTATGAAAGCAATTAAATCGTTTACGGTTCCATGATATTTGCCATATACTCTATTGCACACAAACAAACACACACAAACACACACAAACACACTAACTCACAGTTATTGCAGAATGATAGCTATAGCTGGTAGAAAAGATTTACTGCAAACAAACTGGGGAACTATTACTAACCCAAAATGCCGGTACACTAGAAATTTAAAATATATACTAGGGACAAAAAAAAAACTGCTAGAGATAGAGCAAATCAATAAGCTAAATCATGCACAATAGAGATATGTTAAAGCACCTGTCGTTCTTTCTTTAGCTGTTTTCTCTACAGTGTAGATATAATTTAAGAAATATGTATTTCAAAAATAGTTTTTATTCGTTTACTAATAATTGTGTATATACATATTTTAAGAATAATTTACTGGGTTACTTAGTGTAGTAGGTACTCATGTGGATGACCTGATAATATGATATTCAGTTTTGATGCGATAAAATTGTTTATATACAGTTTCGTATATATATTTGAACATTGTAGTACCTGTTTTTGATTGTGTGTAAAATTGCAAATAAAAACATCGAAAAAATATATTGGTGTTGATGTTGATTAATGTGTGTTTTTTATACATCAAAACTATGTATATATATTTTTTTCACATTTACTCGTATATACGAAATGTTATGTATTCATTGATAGTTTCACATTTTTATGATATTAATTTTTTTATTGTTTCTTTTTGTTTCATTGCAGATACTAATGTTAAACACATTTGAGCAAATTTATCATAAAGTAAGTAAAAGTTAAAAAAGTAACGTTAATAAATAAATTTATGGCACATCATCGCTTCAAAACGCAAATGAGTTCTCAAGTACTAAATACAAAATAAAAAACATAAAATTGAAAAAACTGAATTTACCAACTCCATGTTTATAACATTTTTAATAGCACGTTTAACGATTACCACATACGAGTATATAGTGATTTACGTATATCTATGTAAATAATACATTTTCCACAGTGTAATATTATCCTTAAGGTTTAATTTCGATACATGTGTGTATTAGGGTTTACCAAGAAATAAATTGTGATTTGTTGACCGGGTCACCCGCTGGAAATGTTAAATTGGGTGTAACACTTCGCCTCCCAACAAATTAGGATAATCGCATATCGGGAAGACGTGCCTACATGGGATATGAAGTATAAATAATGGATTACAAGGGAAAATATAAGTTTTTGTTAACTTTATAAAAAATATTCATATTATAAATAATACCTGAATCTTAAAAACAACAAATATAGAAATGGAACAGAAAGAGACCAATTAATCAAGAAATTCGAGCCAAAGTTTTGAAATTTATTGAAATAATCTACTACAAAAACTTGCTTGTATTCTACCAAGATACCCAGATAAGATATTAATCACAATTGGTTTGACTGTCGACTCAGGACAACAAAAGTCGTCGCATTGAATTTAATTTAAGCGACAATCAATCCTCGATATTTGTGACGTTTAGAAAAAGGAAAGCAAAACGAAAAGTTGGTAGTATTTATTTTGCAATCATTTTTCATCAATTCAATTGGTTTTGAAATAATTCTTTTTGCTTTTCATTTTAATGTATTTAATTTTTTTTACGGAAAATTCCGTATTTTTATTTTCAGTTATTCTTATTCTGTAAAAAAATTAATTTTGTATAAACAAAGAGCAACTCTGATGCAAATTTCTGCAAATCTGCTCTGATAGGCCATCCTTATTTAGGTAACATTATGGCAACAATTTGACAAATATTTTAAGTGACAGTTAGTATGCCGCCTTTCAAAATGGAATAGATTCTACTACGACGACAAATCGCCGGACCTCATGGCGTCATTCTGCTTTCCATATAAAATATATGAAAAAAAAAATCCGCGGCCGTTACCGACCCAGTTGTCATTAATTTATAAAAAGTGGTTTTGGTCGGAATTTTGAAACACTGTTTTCAAATCTCCAATTTGGAATTTTCAAAAAAATTTTTAAAGAATTTTTAAAAAATCGGTGACTATGAACTTTTATAAAAAGTATGTCAGGGATTAAAGACTGCAAAAATTGTATGAATTTATTTTTCCTCATTTGGCTAGCGCAGTGATTTTATATCAGCGAATTTCGAGAAAACTGCGATTTTTTCCACTTATTTATTGGATCTCAATTTTACCCTAATTTAGTGGATTGAATTAATTGATCTTATGCTGTAATATTCCGGCCAAAAATATAAGGAATTTAAATTAAAAAAAGAGCTAAGAGCTAAATAAGTGACAGAAATAGCAGTTTTCTCTAACCTGCTTAAATAAAAAGCAAAATGGAAAAAGAAAATTCTACAATCTTTGTAGTTTTTAATCCCTTATATATCCAGCAAAAATTAAGATACCGAAGCAGTAGAAAAATCTCTACAATTGAAGATCTAGATGTTCTTCTTTTTTAACTTAAACACTAATGAATTTAACATTGAGTTGTCATAGGAAAGGAGTACAACCACTTCAACATTTTTTAGTATATTACAAGGTCATTTTCACCAACTAAAAGTTAAAAAAAATCTTCGCAAAAAAAAGTTATTTTTGTTTTTAAGTTCTTTTATAGGCACCACCGGTTATCGAACTTGCGACTAGTCTAACCCTTTACCACTGAGAAATTTCTTGATTTCTAGTTTAGCTCTCTACCGCTGAGCTATAATATGATATGAAAGTTAATTGGCATAAAAACATTACTTTGTCATCGTGGAATATTGGGCTTTATTCTCTTCAATAAAAGTACTTTTTAAGCAAGTGCAAAAGGTGCACTGGAATTCATTATTGTTTTCAGTTCTTTTCCATGATTTTTATTTTAAATATTTTTAAAAATTGAAAAATTAAAAAAATACATATTAATTACAATATTAATTGTATTTGGTCTATACGACGCGTTTGGAAAAACAACACTTTGCAAAAAAAAATAAAAACGCCCTGTTGGCAGTCCGTCTCCAATATACACAAATTGCCTGCACTTGTACGTAAAAACCATACGTCAGTGTGGCAACATTTGCGAAAAGTTGACACGGAGGAAATAAGAAGATACACAAAAAAATCTAAAGTAGAATGTTTGTATATGTCTATGTGATCACTTCTGAAAGTATTCATATAGAGACAATCCGACAATAAAAATATAAATAATAATACAATTTAGTGGAAAATCACTGATCAAAATCCCGAAACCCGGGATTTTAAAAAACCCATCCATACTGGCATCCCTAGTTCTAAAATTCCGACCTCTTTGGCATTAACTTTAACCGAGTTAGCAAAATACAAGACGAAAAGTACTTCCAATCTGGTTATCTTGGAATTAGTAAAATAAAAATATGTTATTTAGTAGGTTTGAGGTTAAGAAGAAGAATAAACCTTCCTCAAAAGTTATAAACACATTAAATTTGAAAATCAGACTAGATCTAGTTTCTGCCTTTTTATGGACAGGCTTCATCAGTGATCTTCCATTAAATTGTATTATTGTTTATATTTTTATTGTCAGATTGTCTCTATATGAATAATTTCAGAAGTGATCAAACAGACATATACAAACATTCTACTTCAGATTTTCTCTCTTTATATTCTTATTTCCTCCGTGTCACCTTTTCACAAATATTGCCACATTGACGTATGGTTTGTACGTACAAGTGCAGGCAATTTGTGTATATTGGAGACAGACAGCCAACAGGGCATTTTTTTATTCTTTATAGTAAAGTGTTGTTTTTTCAAACGCGTCGTATAGACCAAATACAATTAATATTGTCATTAATATGTATTTTTATTAATTCTAATTTATTCTTCTTCTTAACCTCACACCTACTAAATTAAAATAAATAAAAATACATATTAATGACAATATTAATTGTATTTGGTCTATACGACGCGTTTGAAAAAACAACACTTTACTAAAATATGTTATTTTAGTAGATTATTTCAATAAATTTTAAATTTTGGATCGAATTTCTTAATTAAGTTGTCTGCGTCACATCTGTTGCCGGGGAAATTGCAAAAATTGTGTGTTTTTTTCACAGATTTCAGTTTTTATTGCCTTATTAGAAATATAGTTTACCAAAAATTACGATTTTTTAGACTTTTTGATTCAAATGCAATTTAAATTATCAAAATTCTTGAGAAAACAAAAACACATATTTTGCCCTTGTAATCAGTTATACAAATTTCAGGGCCAATACATCACACCTTCCCTATATACGAGTATTCTAAGTTTTTGGAAGACTTAGTTTAGCCAAATAAATATTTCTGGAGGCTGACCCGGTGAACAAGTCACAATTTTTTATTTTTTTTGCTTGATACAAGTTTGGACACCCCCTAATATACATTAATGACCGTGAATTTGCTTGGCGTTGACCACTTTCCCGCCTGGGGCTTTTGGCATTTTATAAGATAGAGAGCTCGTCGCTTTTATCCAAAAGCTAAATTGATATAAAATTTATCCAAGCATTAATATTAGTGATATGTTATTTTAATAGATTAAGGATTGGCTTAAATTTAATACCAAATTACGGAGCGTTAAAAGTTACACAAAAACGTAGGCGCAAACAATGGAATTTAAAAATATAAGGACTTCTCTCTTAAATCTAAATTGGACTTTATACAATATTTTTTTTGTTGGAAGTTTTTGTAGATTGTTATTTTTCATATTAAAATTCCTTAATCATAAAAAATCATATATGTTTGTATTTACAAATTCCATTGTTGGTACCTATTTAAAAAGGTTTTGGTTTGTACTTACAAGAAAGGTGTGTGAAAGACATTTAGTAATGCAGAGTTTTGTAAATTATTTTTTATACCCTACACCACTATGTGGTCAGGGTATTATAAGTTTGTGCTGATGTTTGTAACACCAAAAAATATTGGTCGTAGACCCACCTTATAGTATACCGATCGGTTCAGAATTTTTTTTTTATTTCGATTTAACGATGTCCGTCTGTCCGTCCGTCTGTCTGTCTGTCCATGCAATCTTGTGCGCACTCTACAGGTCGCAAATATTAAGATATTTTGATGAAATTTGGTACGCAGACCTATGTTGGCTCAAGGACGAACAAGTTTGATTTTGGTGAACATCGGTCCATGTTTAGACCTAGTGCCCATATAAGGGTCCTACCAAAATTATATTGTTTATACGCTGCAGGTCGTAAATATTAAGATATTTTGATGAAATTTGGTGCACAGACCTATATTGGCCCAATAACGCAGCCTATTGATTTTGATGAACATCGGTCCATGTTTAGGCCTAGTGCCCATATAAGGGTCCTACCAAAATTATACTGTTTATACGCTGCAGGTCGCAAATATTAAGATATTTTGATGAAATTTAGTACACAGACCTATATTGGCTCAATAACGCAGCCTATTGATTTTGGTGAACATCGGTCCATGTTTAGACCTAGTGCCCATATAAGGGTCCTACCAAAATTATACTGTTTATACGCTGCAGGTCGCAAATATTAAGATATTTTGATGAAATTTGGTACACAGACCTATATTGGCCCAGTAACGCAGCCTATTGATTTTGGTGAACATCGGTTCATGTTTAGACCTAGTGCACGTATAAGGGTCCTACCAAAATTATACTTTTTATACGCTGCAGGTCGCAAATATTAAGGTATTTTGATGAAATTTGGTACATAGACCTACGTTGGACAAAGCCTATTGATTTTGGTGAACATCGGTCCATGTTTAGAACTAGTGCCCATATAAGGGTCCCCCCAAAACTGGCTTGGTTACAAACTGCAAGGTTGCAAATATTAAGATATTTTAATGAAATTTGGTACGCTGACTCACATTATAGAAAATTTTGACACAAGCCCCATTTTAACCCATTCGAATTTCGGATCCAAACAATACACCAGACTGGTGTAGGGTATTGTATAGTCGGCATGCCCGACTTTAACCTTTTTACTCGTTTTTATATTATAAATGCCTGATTAAAAATATTTTTATATAACCATTTATGATTTTATAGAAATATATATCGTTGAGTGTTGTCATATGTAACACCAAATATAATTTTATATGATTCTATCAAAATATATTTAGTTATATATAATCACCCAGGAAAATTTTTTACAATCGGTAGCCAACCACAGTTATTCTACAACTGGTTCCACTGCAACCGATTCCATGGAACTGGTTGCCGAACTAGTTCCTGGGATCCTATATGGAAGGTATGGGTGACGTAGAATCAGTTATATAACTAGTTCCAGAACTGATTCTAGGGCAATTGGTTTCACTTTGCAGCTGTAAAAGTTGTTGCTTTTGGGACAATTTCAAACAAAAATAATCGGTGGTAGAATCGACAGTAGAAGGGGTTGTAAACGAAAAGTAGCTATTCTAGAACCGATTCTTTGGAACAGAAAATTTTCCTGGGTATATTAAGCGTGGATCTGCTTTTTTCGGATCTAATAATATAATTTTTATATATTTATATTAACCCATATAAGATTTGTTCCAGAATATTTTGGATCTGTTTAATATAAGTTTATATAATTAAATATCTTTTGATATAACTATGTAAAAATATACATTTCACAATACTCGATGAGACATAATTGTATAAACATAAACAATTATACAAAAATCATTTTTATTAGGGTGTAAAAAAGTTACACATGCATGTTGATATATAAGTCACATAAGTCAATACATGCCCCTATACTTCCATATATGATTCATACACTTTCATATGCATTTATGTATGACAATACATGAAGATATTACCTCAAATTTCTTTAGCGCACACATATGAACATAAGTGATCCCTACTGTGGACAAAAATGAATTATTTATGTACACAAATGAATTAAGTGTGGAAGCATATGGGCATGTATGAACCATGCATGTTCATGTATGTACCCATTTATGTCAATTTCTACCAGGGCTGTTTTAATTATTTGCTTTAATTTTAGATTTGTCTTAAGTCCGTAAATGTATTTTTAATATTATATACCTATTGTTCTAAATATGTACTATAATTAACAAAAGCTGTTTGAGGAATTTATCAATCATTGTCAATCTATGCAAGCTTTAATTCATAATCAAGAGAAATGCAAATTTTAATAATATATTAATTAAAACAAAATATATAAATATGCTTACATAAAGACAAAACAATTAATTTTATTCAAATTTCCATAAAATATGTGTTCAGTTAAACAATAACTAGCACAAATATCTTTAAATTTCTTTAAAGTTATGTTAAATAAATATTTAATTAAATATTTCTGTTATTTAAATACGATTTTATATAAAAATTAATCTACTTTAATAAATGAAAATCTCCATAATCATCATCATCATAGTAAATACAGACATGTGCATATATATTAGGTAAACATTTAATATTGTGTGTAAATGATTACATTAGTGTATATGTAAAGGATAAAGTCGAAATGAATAGATGGTGGTTATATATACATAGATATGAATGGAGTTATATAATATGTATGTATATGTATTTATGTATTTAGGTGGAAAATTTTCATATTAGAATTTAAACCACTTGCAACAGCTTGCTTTAAATGCCTGTTGGCAAAACAGTAAAATATCAGAATATATACATATGTTATATACATAGAATAGAGTAATCCTTATTTTTGTTAACTAGCAATATGGAACGCTACCCTAAAAATATTCCTTTGTAGACAGAGAGAGAGGCAAGCATACAGACAGACCGACATACAGACGGACGGATGCACAGACTAACAGACGTACAGACAGATAAATGGAGAAGTAGTAGAAGAAGCACTACAATTGATGATATGTTTTTAACAAATTTTTAGTTGAAACACTGATTTAAAGAAAGATTTTAGTTATCTTCATTTAACACAATACTAAAAATCCTCAGTACTTTAATTAATTTTGAGTGTTAATTTTCAAATTTATTTATAACTAATTTTTTAGAACCTATTCGTTAAATTTTACACAATTTATTTATTGAAATATAATTTTGTCATGTTACTGTTATTACCCGATAAATTGCGCCAGCAATGTTTCTGAAATTTTAAAGGTGGCGCTATTTGTTTCTCCCCGATTTAAATGGCCGTATCTCAAAAATTAACTCTAACAATGCAACGCCCCCATGAAAAGGTAATCTCTATCCAAAAATGGAACTTGGATGGGCCTTGGACCATCGTAGATTTTTAATAAAAATTGTGCACTTCATGAAAAGGCCCATATCTCGAAAACTAAGCGAGATAGAGCAAAACGGACAAAATGTTTGCTCCTATGGAGTGCCTTTACATTATGCCCGGGGAGGGCCCCTAAACCCTAAATTTTAACAAATTATATAATCAGTATAATGAACAATAAAACCGTAGGTTTACTAATTTTTTACTTAAATTTAGATTTGTTAAATTTAACAAAAAGCTAAGTGAGTTAAATCCAATGAAAGTTTCTAGGCGTCTAGCTCTGCTCAGCCGTAACTCAGTAATTTTTATCAAACAGGAAGGATTTCGGGAGATGGTATTTTTTAACACTTTTAAAAAAAATGAGCAAAATTTGTAATGCAATTACAGCTCTAGTGTATATTTTTAAAATTACGAAAAAGTTCGAATTTCAATTAAGTGACATTATAAGATAAACTGAAATCTATATTATAAATCCCTATATTTCATTTTAAAAATATTGCGCTGATTTTTTTGCAAATTTTAGGACAAGTTTTCTCAAAATTTTTGTTTAAAGGCATTGTCTTAATTAGCTCCTGAAATACTCAAATATCACTTTTTTTTACAATATAAGGACCACTCGAATACACAAACACATATGTGTTAGGTATGTCGTATGAAACATGCATATGCAGAGAAAAAAATCATAGTCAAATCAATGATCATAATATATTTGAATTGTCACCTTATATATATATTCTCTACGAATATTTTTAATTAAATATGAAGCATTTTAAATTATATATGATTCTAGTTAAAATAAACTTTTTCATATGTACATAAATATTTCAATATTTAAGATTTCAGAAATATCGATATGTGATAAATAGGATAAAATTAATGAATATGCTTATATTTCGAATTATCTCAGATAGTAGAGCTATCGGCTGGCAATCTGGAGTTCCAGGTTCGATTCCCGCTACGAGCGAATTTTATTAAAAAATATATATACAATAAAAAATATTTTTCTTATTAAACTTTATTTTTGAAAATCTACTTTTAGATTCATTATTTCTTTCAATATTGTTAAGCATATATTATTTTTCATATGCTGGTGTATAAGCAAAAAATGTTGTAAGTAATCCTTTAAAAACTAGTTCTATCAATGCTTCACAAGTATGTGTTAGTTTATTTTTACTGCTCTTTTAGAAGTTATTCTGAACAACTTTAAAAAATAACTTCTTTCATTGCTTCCAAAGTATCCGTTAGTATATTTTTGCAGCTTTTTTAGAACTACTTCTGAACAACATCCAATAAATCACTTAAGTATTGGTTCTAAAGAGTAATTGCTCTAAAATTGTTCGTAAAAATTGATTTTGGTATCATTTGGCAGTTCCAAACAAAGGGTCCCAATATTTTTTTTATTTTTTTTTTTTGTTAATTAATTTTTTTTTTTTTAATATTGTTCGATAAATAGTTGACCTTTTTTATTTTAGTAATAATTATGGTATTGTTCGGCTTAAAGTCCTGATAAATAGAAACCAAAAAAGTTTTTTATTTAATTTTTTTAAAAAACCAATATTTCGACTAATTTCATTAGACATCATCCGGGAATATTTTAAATAAATTTGAACAATAAATCACAAGACTTCTTATTGATGATGTAAACTTTTGTTTTTCAAACTACTACTAAAAAAATAAAAGCGTAATTTTGATTTAAAAATTTTTGCTGTGCTTCTAAAGCCTCTAATTTCTTTTTTTTTTTTTTTTTTGCTCAAAATTTCCTTTTGCGAAACTTCGTTATATGATGAAAGAAAAGTTCTGACCAAAAATCTTCCAAATCGAAAGGGGTCGATTCCAACCATTGGTCGATGTGAGATGGAATGACCCATATGTATATAAAAAAAATTATGCGAAATTGCTTTTTATGCACCTGTAAAAACAATACTGAATTGGAGTGCACCTTTCGCACTTGTTTAATAAGTACTTTTATTGAAGAGAATAAGGAACAATATCTCGCAGTAATAAAGTGGTGTTTTTATGCCAGTCAACATTTATATAATAGAATAGCTCAGCGGTAGAGCGCTAGACTAGCAATCGTAAAGTCGCCAATTCGATACCCGGTGGCGGCAATAAAAAACTTTTGTAAAATAAAAAAAATATAGTTTTTTTTGTGAGGAATTTTTTTTAACTTTTAATTGGTGAAAAAGAGCTTCCTTTGTACTAGTTCAAAAAGTACTGAAAAAATGTTGAAGTGAGAGTACTCCTCTCCTACGACAACTGAATGTTAAAATCTTTAATGTTTATGTTAAAAAATAAGTGCATCTAGATCATCAATTGTAGTGATTTTTCTACTGCTTCAGCATCTCGTTTTTTTCTGGGTCATTACTTTGCGCGACATCGTCATACAAAATAATAAGGAAAATAACTGCTTATTATTACCAAGTATGTAGTTATATAACCACATATATGCTAATGAGTTTTTACACTGGACTGTTAATTGATTATTTCATTTGCAGTGCTTTTATGGCAGTTCTAATCAAGGTAGTTTTATTATCAATTTTTAATTCAATGAAAATGATTTAAGGATTTATGTCATTGACCGAAGATATTAAGTTAGAATTTCATTTCAAAAAATTAAAAATTGAGAAAAACTGCTAAAATAGTAAAAAAAAAAATATCTTTTAAATCTAGGCTGTCCCTATTCAATTTCTTTTCCTGTTTTAGTGTTTCAATATCACTCGTTTCCTGTTCTATTCCTTGCGGTTTCCATTGTATTTTTTTTCAATTATACTCGTCCAGTGTTACATGCCATATCGTTCGCGTTGTCTAGTGTTTCAATTTCACCCTTTCCTTTACATTTCGTTTCCCAATATTAATGTCCCAATTCCATCCGGCCTTTAAATTAGAAGTTTATTGCCTAGGAGGTTAAGCAAGGCCTTTAATGGGTACATTTTTCCCATTTAGAACTCATGTTTTTACCATGTTCTTAGCGATAATTCCAAAAAGTTACCTTACCGGTGCATAAGCACATACTCCAGGGTAGGCCGTCCCTTCCCTTTGTTGGAATTTCCAAAACTCCCGTCTTTCAGGATGTTTACACCGGAGAAGTAACCCAGACTACAAATTTAAACTTACTATATGCAGCTGTTCATGCTGAGCGCTGTCGACAGTCACTCAGTCGATCATTCTTCAGTGTATTTACAAAAATGCTTAGCCTATTTTTGGTTGAACTGAGTTATCTGTTAAACTTAAAATATGGAACTGGTTCTGATGTTCTTAAAATAACTACGCAGTAAGAATATATTTTTCTTTTAAATTATTATTTTATTGAATGTTTTTCCTTCTTGGTTTTAATCCTTTTTTTCTCTTTATGTATAAGATAATATAAATGCTGTAAAATGTAGTTTTGTGTAACACAAATGAAGGATAAAAACAAAATGATAAAATTGTTATAAACTAGCATAGGAGTAGAGTGGAAAGGGATATATACATACATGACCAATATAGGCTTTAGTATTGATTTTTCCTTATGGTTGATGTTGATTTGGACACAAAAATCCAGCTTTTGTACATTCTTAATTAACATGCTCGTCATGTATTAATGTCTATCTGGTAATGTTGACACACAAACACTAACTTAGAGACATATATGTATGCATAAGTACATAACCAATATTACATATACAAATTTATGTATGAATGAAAAAAAATTACATTACATTGTATATTAGAAAGATTACATAGAAAACATAAAAATTCTTGTCTAATTATCAGCAGATAACCATACATTTATTTTAACACTCAAACAGAAATACTAACACATCCCAGCAAAAAAAGAGATGCCGAAGCAGTAGAAAAAGCACTACAATTGATAATCTAGATGTACTTCTTTTTTAACATAAACACTAATGATTTTAACATTGAGTTGTCATAGGAGAGGAGTATTCCCACTTCAACATTTTTTCAGTACTTTTTAAACGAGTGCAAAGGAAGCAATTTTTCACCAATTAAAAGTTTAAAAAATTCTTTACAAAAAAAAATATATTTTTTTTTATTTTACAAAAGTTTTTTTATTGCCGCCACCGGGGATCGAACTTGCGACCTCACGATTGCTAGTTTAGCGCTCTACCGCTGAGCTATTCTTTGATATGAAAGTTGACTGTCATAAAAATACCACTTTGTTAATGCGAGATATTGTTCCTTCAATAAAAGTACTTATTAAACAAGTGTAAAAGGTGTACTCCAATTCAATATTGGTTTCAGTACTATTTTTACAGGTACATAAAAATCAATTTCTCACCATTTTTTTTTTTTATATATACATTAGAGTTGTCCAAAAACCTTACAAATATGCCACTTTGAAAAAAAATGTAGTCTGATCAAAAAAATCACCAAAAACGTTTTGTTTAGAGGTAGCATATCGCAATTGAAGTTTCGAGGTTGTACTTGTTCTATTATTTTTAATTAGTTAAAAAAAATGGAAAAAATGAGAAAAATTAAATATAATTATTATGATCGCGACATATCAAATCTAATATATTTTTAGGTGTACATTAAGAATATGAAATCAAAATTGAAATCAGAGTCGCGGATTTCGCGAAATTTTAAAATTTCATACAAAAAAGGATCAACTTCGATCAGGATGTTTTCTTATATTTACCAATATGAAAATTTCGTTTTTGCATTAATATATATCTGCTAAATGTCCTATTATGAGAGATATGGTTTTTGGTAGCAATAAAATTATAGCAATCTAAATAATAGCGAAATATTAAAAAATGTCAAATTTTAACTTAATTTGCATGGATATCTGTTATCCTTTTTAAAATTAAAATCAGTGTTATATATAATGAAGGTCCTTGGTAAGTAAATTGCAAAAGTATAACAAATTGCATTTTTCGATAACACCGTTTACAGGTAATTTGGAAAATATCTCAAAAAGCTTGAGTTTTCGTGAATTTTCAAAAACCGCGAATAATTCATAAACCACAAATTTTTTTTAAGTTTCGATTGCTGATTCTTAATCTGCATTAAAATAAAGATCAGATTTGAGAAATTTGCGCATACAAGGCAAAAACAAGTTGAATGTTTAATTACATCTTTTCGGAAAATTTCGAAAATTTGACTAAAATATGTATTTTTTTGTATAAATTTAAAAAAAGAACCGCGAATTACTTAAAAGTTACTTAATTTTTTTAAGTTTTGATTTCAAATTCCTTATATTTACATTAATTAAGACCAGATTAAAAAAAAAATTGTTAAATAATAGCGTACAGGTTAAGAAATAATTAAATATAAAGTCAACCCTACTTTTTGTATAAATTACTCTAGAGATAAATTACTAATTCTTAAAAGACAACTTTTTGTGCTACCTCTAAATGACAGCGGATTTAGCTGAAACTTGGCACAGAGAGTTTTTAGACATTAAGGAATAGGGGCAACATTGTGGAGATCGCGAATTCCAACTTTCATGTTTTTTTGGACAACTCTAATATACATATTTCTAAAAATTTTAAAATTAAAAATATTGAATTTAAACAAATAAATTATTAATAAAAAAAAAAATATTGGTCCCGCCGGGAATCGAAACCGGGATCTTCTGTTTGGAAATGCCAAATGATACCAAAATCACTTTTTACGATCACTTTTAGATCAATTACTCTTTAGAAAGAATACTTAAGTGATTTTTTGAAGTTGCCCGACTAAAAAAGATGTTATATAATCATATATCACCATATATAAAACCATATATATGTTCATATCTAATTTGATCCGAATATTGGAATATATAATTATATCAAGCGAAATAAGCATATTATCTGACCTGATACAATTTGATCCGAAAAATGAGTGTATCTAATTGCATCAAATTATATATAAATACTTATAATTTGATGAAAATACTCAAATAAAATTTTAGTAAATATTGTTGAGCTCACTTATTTCCATTCTAATTAAATACTAATGCCCGACAGAACAGTTTGGCTAACAAAGTGGGTATTGGTCGATCTTTGGTATTTTGATGCAATACAGAAAAATTTTATTGAGGGATAGATGTTTGAAATGAGGACTAGAATAACGCAGTTTGTAACTGAAATCCTTATTTAAAAATGTGGTTTATTTTGTTTTATTTCAATAAAGACTAAAATTCAAAAAGAGAAAAAGTTGTTTAGAAAAATTTTTCTAATAAACTTGGAAATAGCTAACGAAATAAATTTTCAGTTTAACTCAATATTACAAAAATTTGTAGGAACAACTTTTTCTAGTTTAAGAGTTTTGTTCTTTCTTACAAAATGTGTGCCTTTATTATAAAATCAGAAAATTAACTTTAACAATTAATTTTTTTTAACCGAAAAAAAAACTGAACTTAAACCGTATTTATTTCAACATATGTTTGTCTAGTTTTTATTCTTCAATTTAAAAATAAAAATTTTTCTTTCGACCTTTAATGGCACAATGAATAAACTTTTTTTTCCTTATTTATTTCTTTAAAATTATTTTTATTTTAATAAAGGGTATTTTGCAAATATTTCAAAAATAGATTATTAAATTCAATTATAAACACTAATTGATATATAAACATTAATTTATATGTCAAAGTGCAAAATTCAAAACCAGATCCACAATTTCTAAGTTTTTTTCTTAAGTCTTATAGTGCAATTAAACTTTATAAAATTTTGTATAATTAGATATCATGTCAGACATAATTATGGTATATATAAAATTAATACAATTATGTAACTTTGTTATAAATGTTGATATAAGATTGTTTATAGAAGCTTATACGCCATTATATATAATTATATATAAACTATATCGCAGATCTCTTAATATATGGCTGGAGGCCAAATCACATATGATTATATATAACGTAATATTAAACATATTTATAAAACCAAAGTGTTAATATTATATCAAATCATATAAGATTATATGAAAACTTTTTTAGTTGGGTGTTCAGAATAACTACTAAAAAAGCAGTAAAAATACACTAACAGATACTTGTGATGCATTGAAAGAAGTAGTTTGTAAAGCACTACTTGCATTTTTTTTTTGCTGGGATATGCAGGAATATGTATTTATTAGGGGTATAGTGAGATATTACCATGGCAACTTGGGATGATAAAAATAGTTTTAACAATTCAATTGTGTTTTGTGTCATTTGTGATCGGTACCCGTAGACAAGAAGACTTATTCAAAATTAATACAAACTGAATATAATTATAATTCTTTTAACAAACTTGTCCGGTTAAAAAAGTGGAACATAACAATTTAAAATATAATGCAACATGATCTAAAAAATAGGGTTATCTAATCATATAAAGTTAGATTTGACCTATTGACAATCAAAAACTAATTTCAATAGAATGGATCATTTAATGCAATCTGCGCGAGTTTTATTAATTTTGTATAATAGTATCAAATATAACTTAATTGTATTAAATTTTATTCTTAATCTTAAAAATCTAGGTTAATACAGTACGGTCCACAATTTTTCAAATCAAATTGCATTTTAGGATATATCAAAAAACGATATGTTTGTATTTTATAATATTTAACTTGTACTCGGGTAAATGCATTTGCCCCCCCCCCCTTCCCCTCAAATCGAATAACAGATATCCACTGCAATGCTAGATTTAACTCTATCTGCTTTTATTCATACTTAAAAAAAGTTATTCCCCTTACCATATATACACAAATATTTCACATACTTCAGTTTATTAGTATGTGTTTGTTGGACAGAATGTACGTATGTTAATATGAAAATTTATTTTTGATATTTTTTTATTATCAAAAACCCTTTTTTATACATGAAACTTTGTTTGGTCATGTAAAACATCAACTAGAACAATTTTAATGTTTTTTTCTGTTGACCACAAAAAAATTAAAACGAACAATGACTTAACATACATTTCCTTTTTCAATTTTGTTGGTACTTATTTGTTTATATGTAATTGGATATAAGTGTGTTTGAGTAAATAGTTATATATGTATTAGTATATGTTAGTTTTAAATTATTCTTTTGCAATATGTTGTACAAGAAATAATGGTGATGAGAATTCTAGATTCAACTTCAAAGATTAAAAGGGAAAATAATTTTTTCTTTTATTTTTTTTTTTTTGCAGCTAAATTTAGAAATAACCTTGGGTTATTTTATGGAATATAAAAGTTAATTTTTTGTGTTTTTAAATTACAGATTAAAGCAATTTTAACCAGAAATATATTAAATAATTATTTTAATCAGATTCAAAAAAAATTTAATTGAAAAATATGTAATCAAAATTTAATTTTATCCAACTAAGAACGGGTGGAATTTTTTCAATAAATATTGGTACACTCAAAAAAAATAAGTTCCCGTGTAAAAATGATCAGATCTGGTCAGATCTCAGCACATCTTACCAGATCTAATTAGATCTCAAAATTGGGGACAAATTTGAGATCTAATTAGATATGATCAGATCTAGGCACATCTGGCCAGATCTTCGTAGATCTTACCAGATCTAATTAGATCTCAAAATTGGGGACAAATTTGAGATCTAATTAGATCTGTTCAGATCTGGCGAATTTGTCCAGATCACATTAGATTTGAACAAATTTGGCACTAGATCTGATCAGATCTTGCCATAAGATATTATCACATATGCCATATCTGATCATATTTGATGTGATCTGGGACAGGATCTAATTAGATTCAATCATATCTATTGAGAACCAAAAAGATCTGGTCAGATCTAAACTTTTTTACACGGGTTAGTAGAAAATCTAGTAAAACGTCTTTTATATCAAGTATACTAGTTTTCAGAAATTTTAGAAATTTTTAGTTATATTTTTTAGCACTAAACTAATTTTGAACTAATGTTTTACAAATTTATTGTGCTACAAAAATTGTGCTGATAACCGCATTTATAACATGGACAACAACCAGATAGACAATATGTAGATGTCGCAGCTTGTCTGGATTTTGCAAAGACAACGGAAATGATAATTAAAAAAAAAAATTCTACACAATTTCTATATTTAAATTTTCAGCAAATAACTTAACCAAAGTAAAATTTTACTACAAATTTTTTAAATTTTTTTCAGTCTACTAATATTCAGCAAAAAGTTTAGTGATTTTAGCTAGGATTATTTTCATTTGCAATCGACTAACGGTGGGTCTCATACTGTAGGTTTAACTTTAATTTAACTAAAAACAAAATAAAATGTCAAAAAAATGTACACAAAACAACAACAAATTTTTGGGTTAACTATTAACCTAAGTTTAAACCTGCAGTATGAGACCCACCGTAAGTGTTTGCAAAACTTTTGTTGAGATTACTATTTTTTGCAAGCACGCTTCTGACTAAAAAATTACTGACACAGTAACAATTTTTGCTGACTTTATTGACTTTTTTTTAGTTTATAACCATTTCTTATATTTACACGATATTTAAGAGCCCGACATATTCCCTACTGGAAATTTTAACAAAGTGTCACCGAACTGGCCCCTTTATATGAAATAGAGTGGCCACTTTTCCATGACGTTGTCATAGGAGGGGGAAATTGACCCCTTGTGACAAGGTAGAACTTACATATAAAATTTAAAGTTACAAATTCCAATAGTTTGAGGATCTGGGAGATTAAGAGGTTAATCACAATTGGGTCGATTGTCGACCGACGAGAGCAAAAGTCATCACGATTAATTTAAATTCAGCGACAACCGACCGTCGACATTTGTTGACATTTAGAAAAAAAGTAAAGCAAAACAAGAATATGGTTGTATTTGTTTCACCACAATTCTTCACCAATTCAATTGGTCTTTCACTTATTCTTGTTGTTTTATATTTTATTGTACTTAATTTAGCTTTTTTCCCGTAAATTATGTATTTTAAATTTCAATTATATTTCTTCTGTCAAAAAAATGAATTTTTTGTAAACAAAGTACGAATTTTTGCTGCTCTAATACGAATTTCTATCAACTCTGTTCTAATGGCAATCTTTAATTAGTTAAAAATATGGCAACAATTTGACAAATACTTTAAGTGTGTATTAGTGTGTCGTCACGAAAATAGAATAGATTCTATTCCGACGACAAATCGCCGGACGACATGGCGACATTTTGGTTCCCATACAAAATATATGAAAAAGCAACTCTCGTTGTCGACCCAGTTCTGATTAATCTCTAATGTGTTGTTTTTTTTCCTTTGAACCAAGTTTCACACAGCTGCAGAAATCTATATACCGAATTTCAAGTTCTTAGCTCCAGTGGTTTAGGTAAAGTCATTCTTTCGGGTTTATATATATAGAAGAGAGCTTAAAAACTCTTTACTTCGTTACTGGCAGTTTTATATATTGGAATATATTACAAATAAAATTGCAATCATTTTGCCAACGGGTTTCTTCTACTAATGAATTAAATGAATGATTTAATTACCATTGCTTTCTTATCATTTGTCGTATTTTAATTAATGATTTAACGATTTGATTTGATGTAGCAATGACAGTGCTCAGGAAAATTTTCTACAATCGGTTTCCAAACACACCAATTCTGCAGCAGCTTCCACTAGAACCGATTCGACTAGTTTAAGAAGCCAGTCCCAGAATATTATATTTAAGTTTTAATTGAGGGAGAATGAATTTTAGAATTAGTTCCAGTACTGATTCTAGGGAATAGGGTTGAATTTTGGAATCAACGCAGGGATTGCTTTTTGTACAGTTTCAAACAAAATTCGCGGTATTATAATTGACATTAATTATTCATTAAATTTTAATCGATTTTCGCTGCGCCTTTTCATTATCAAACCTTCACCAATTACCAGATTTTAAAAAATTGGTCCAATCAGAACTCGAATAATTTCTTTTTATTATTTTGGACACATCCAATAAGTACGAGTATAGACACAATCTAAAGATTCAAACAAACAAATCACTTTAGATTACACAATAAATGTACCAACAAATATAAAAATTACAAAAATGTAAATGCTGTGATGCATATTAACAACATACAATGATTTACTTTTCTCTTTATTCATTCTTTGTATGTGTGTGTGTGATAGTAAATAAGTGAATGCATATCAGTGTGTGCATTTGTTAGTTTTCTATCTAAAGTATCCCGGTAAACATTTAGGAGATACTGCGGCAATATTTTTATTTTCTCTTTTCCGTCATGATAAATTTTTTAAAATGCCGTGGAATAATCTTTCAAAATATAGTTTTGCTACAAAAAATGTCATAAAATATTGCGGATTTATTTTCTCGACGATGGTTTGATGATGATAAAAAAAATGTCGTGGATTTATATTCCCGGCGATAATGTGACGATAATAGATATCTAAAAATATCGCCGATTTATGTTCCAGGGCGAATTTTTGGAAGTATTGCCTTCAGGTAACAGTTGCTTCCGATGGAAGAAAGGTCTACCATATTGATATTGTGGGCAATAAAATTTCTTCGAAATAATATGATCGGGGAATCTTCTTCTTCTTATTTCCAGATTTACTGGGATGTTATGTACCACAGTAAAAGTATTTTTTGGTATAATTTAACGATAAAAATCGATTTACCACAATGTACATATTTGACAAAATTTTAAAATAGTATAATGGCAACAAATCAACGAAATTTTCTATTTTTTTTTTTAGTTTAGTTTACATACATTTTCGTAGTATTTTAAAACACAATTGTGCACAAGTAGTAAAAAATGGGACATTAGGGAACCAGGCATGATTCTATATGCTTTGTTCGGAAAATAGTTACCAATATTTGAAAATTAATACTTTAAGCAAAGTCACACAGATGTGCATATACTCGTATATACAAAGCAAGCATTTCAATGCAAAGGTTGTTACTATCAGCTTTGTATGTACACCCAGGAAAAAGATTGGTTGGAATTCGCTCAAAACCATTAAAGTGAATTTGCCAGGACATTATTTTATTTGCAGTTGCCTATATTTGAATACTACACCAAAAATATTTTGATATGTATTAAAAATAGGGAAAATTAACTAAAAGGCAATCCTTTTAACAAATTATTGGTACCTCCAATCAATTTTAAAATTAGTATCAGTTTAGTAAATCTATGCAGTAGCAGCAGCCATTTATTTAAATTTATCATTTATCATTTTATTAAAAAAATTTCAATATTCGAAAGTGGTAACTACAAATATGGGTATCCTAATCAAATTTCTGTAGAACCATCCGAATTGTGGATTGTATTGATAACACACACATCTATTGATTGGTATTGGTAAATGAATTTTTTACTATATTTGTTTTCCAAGCAAAACATATAAATTCAAAATTAGACTTCAAAATTAATAAGTGTTTGTGGTGTAGTCGGTAGAGAGTTGGCCTAGTACGCCGGATTTCCGAGTTCAAATCCCGGAAAAGACAAAAATTTATATGTTTTTTTTTTTAATTAAAATAAAATATTCATATGTATAAACAGTAAATATGGCTAAGAAAATTAAAAGTAGTTGTGGTGCAGTGGGTAAGAGTGTGAACTATTAACCTGAATGGCCGGGTTCAATACCAGAAAATTCAAAAAAAGTTTTTTAGTTTCAATAAAATTTTGTGGAACATAATAATATTTGTGTGGAACATAATATTGAATTAGACAACCGAATATTGGCTTTCACGACGAAAAATATAATTTAATATAAAGATAGTTGTCGTAACCGCACGAATTCGATTGGCAACAAATTCGGTGGCCACAACTGAGACTGTTTTCTGGGTGTAGATACCTCTTTTAGTTATTTTGCTACATAGAAGCATATAGATTTCAGTCAGTAGTCAGCACTATGACAACAGCATGCATGTTCAATGCACATATTGATTGTCATGCATAACAAAAGCACATCACATCCTCTACATATTGATGTTTAGCATATAAAATTTCTGATGCCTTTACATTGTCCCCGTTCGGGTTTTGTTTTATTTGTTAGTTTGCATTAGTTTCAAAATACAAAATGACTTGGTCGTTGCAGTTTGTTATTCATTTAAATTTTTTTTTTTTTTGGTTCAGTTTCTACTATTTGGAAATTGTACACCAAAATATGTGGTAGATTTACAAATTTATTTTTGCTTTTGTAATAAAAATCATCCATTACTATTTGATTTTTGTGAAAAATTCGTATATAGTTTAAAACAGGAGCGGATGTTATTTTGATAATAGTAGGATCTACAGATAGTCAGAAAAATGTAAACAGTAAAGCAATGGCAAAAGTATTTTTCCAATTCAAAACGATAACATAATTAGAGAGAGAGAGAGAGAGAGAGAGAGACCGGCTGTTGAATAAAAAAAAACGAAAAAGCACTGGGAAATGAAATTTTCAGTGCTAAAAGCAAATAACTACACTCAAAAAAATAAGTTAGTAGAAAAATAAGTAAAACGTGTTGTATATCAAGTGTACTAGTTTTCAGCAATTTTTTTGCTCAAGTTCCGTTTTCAGCAAAAGTTTTAGTTATATTTTTTTAGCACTAAACTAAAAAAAATTATCCACATTACCATAATATGATCACTGGGAATATATTATGATCTTTGGGAATATATTATGGTCATTAGAAACATATTAAAATTCTTTTAGTTGCCTTGTGAAATTGTATTTTTAACAATATTTCTCTAAGCGCTGATATCATATAATTTATTTTTATCTATGTATATATGATAACTAAAATTAATTTAAATTCTTTATATATGTAAATAAGTGTATAAATAAATAAATGGATAAATAAATAAATAATTTGAAAATCGGTTAAACAGTATATTTCAATTGTGTGTGAAATACATTTAAAAACGACAACAAATAATTCGGACATAATCCCCACAAAGTGGACATAATTCCCACTTTCTCTTTGAGGATTATGTTCAAAAATTTAGCCATAATCCCCACAAATGAAATGTTTATAACATTAGTAGGGATTACGATATATCACCCCCGCCACCGCCTCCAATTTCGTGTTTATAAAACATTTTTATGGGTATACATTTAAAAAAAATTATTTTAAGTTTCAGAGTCCCTCAAAGTTTTTAAAAGTCCAGAAAATGAATAACTGAGTACGGAGCTTTACTATATATGATAGATTTTTTTCAGATACTGCGTTAAAACTTAGTTTTTGTCACAAGGTGTTTTCACTCTTAAGGATCATAACTGGCCATTCTATTTTATTGCTAAATTTCTGACATCTAATTTCTACTCTGTATTGATGCTTATATATATTTCCTTAGGAAAATCCCGAGCTAACGACTTAGGAAATGTTGGTCTTATCCTAAGCCTCTTTGGTGGTAAATTGATTTATGGTTAAGAAATATTGGGTTTAATATTTTCGAGTTTTACTTTGATTTACAGAATTTATACTTAAATTTTAGAATTTCTATGGCTTTTTGATATTTTCATATATTTTATCGTAATTTACTGGATAATTCAATAATTATTTTTTTTTTTATTCCTCTTAGCGGTATTTTTTCCAGTTTTATAGATTTTTCAAGGACTTAAATTTAAGTTTAATCATTTTTGGTAATTTTATATTGTGAGGTCATTAGTTTTCTAGAAGTTTAGGTATAATCAAATAAGAACATATATATTTATAGCCGAAATTCGGGTCTATCAAATTATATCAGAGTTCATATTTATTTATATATTATAATTTATATATTTAGACTCAAATTTTAGTTACAATTATAAATAGTCGTATATGATCATATCTTATCTACTTTACACGGCTATTATTTAAACAAATATTCGATGTTCATATAAAATATAACATGATTTCAATTTGTATCTATTAAGGTTGAAATTCAACCATTTGAAGGACCAAATTACATCTTTTTCTCGAGATTGCCATTTAGGTTAAGTGTGGCCTATGAAAGCATCCAATATGAGAGTACATTTAAAACTACAATACAATAATCCCCTTAATCCAGCCGTTTTGCTAGTCTAAAATTCTATTGCGAAAATTAAAATTTTATTTGCTTTGCTAACTTGTATATACTGTTGACTTAACAGCAAATGTGAAATGGTAGCCTTCAACCAAAAACCAATAGCAAAATTTAAAAAGCATGCAATGTCAAAAGAAACTGAAACCTTTTTTTTCATAAAACTAAAGCTAAGCCAAACACAAACAAAACTCTCTTTCTACAACAAAGAATTATATGAAAATCACTTTGTAGTCATTGAAAAAATGTTAAATCCAACTCTCTTTTAAGTAAACATTAGCAAACTGAATAAATGTCATGCACTTTTATATACAATTATTGTAGACAATTTTTCACATATATGTAGACAGTAGAGAGAATAAAGCAAAACAAACATTGCAATTAATTGAGGGGAGAAAAAAAAATAGAAAAAATCATACCGCCAACAATGAGTATTGACAATTTATTCATTACTTTAACAAACACAAATATTTCACTTTTCTATTATAAACTGATTTAAACAAATACACATACAAACATCCATTTATCCCCATGCACAGAATATACTATTCTCTGACATATCAATGGTCATGAGTTGACAACTCATTATTGATGATGAAATTACCATTGAACATAAGGCTGCCAATTGATCTTAGTATGATAGAGAAGTCATTTGGAATGCTTAACTCAAGTTGCAATTAGACTGTTAGTTACGTGTTGTCAAATTATTACCTTCGATATACAATTAGATATAAGCATAATAAAATATATACACAGCAGCATTTGTTGTTGGCATATAGTGAATATTGTCCTGCTTTAGTGTTCTATAGTTAGAATGCACATAACATATGTATATGTAATACAACTGTATGGGTGTGTATGTGTGTGTGTGTGTATATGTTGCTGGTTATATTTGTATTTGTTTATTTCTGCTTCAGCCAAGCATTTTAATTGATGTTTAGATGCTGTATGTGAACACATTAAGTATAGACGTTTGTGTATGTTTTATTTTCTACTATGGCATTTTGTAGCAGCAGTCAGTGTATGGATTTTTTTTTTTTTGCAAAAATAAATAAAGTTTTCAACTTTATGTGTATTTGTTTTTTTTTTTTTTTGTTATGATGTTTGAGTAAATCGATAAATTAAGTGACTTTTTGAATGCTGAATTGTATGTGGATTCGAGTGTAGTACAACAATGCCACAATTCACGGTTACTATGATTTCTTAAAAACATGTTAGGAAAGGCAAAATAAATACTTTGTAAACGAAATACATGGAAGAAAATGTTTGTTATTGCCAAATATTTCAAGACCAATCAAAGTAAAGTGTTCAGAAAATTTAAAACCATTATAAACTGTTAACTGAAGCATAGATGCTCATTAGACCGTACCGCAAAAAAAAAGTTCGCGTACACTCTCCAATATAAAGTGTTTTTACAAGGCAATTAAAAAAAAAAAAAAAAACCAATTTTATTTGCCGAGCGTAGGGGTCGCCTTTTTTAATTTTTCGCTATAGCTTCGACATTTAAAGTCAGATTTTAAAGTGTGATATATAAATTTGTTTGCCTCGAGGGGACCAGCGTTTTGCTATAAAGTTAAAATCAAATGAAAACAAATTTAAAAAGGCGACCCCTATGTTCGGCAATCAAAAAAATAAAAAAAAAGTTCTACTGGGTTTACTGAAAAACTTCCTTGGCAAAAGTTTAGTTTTCAGACATTAGGGTTGTACATTAGGGTGGTAGCAACTGAGATCTGGTGGGTAACTACTGGAACGGGATATTTGAAGTCAATGGCCCTTAGAGTAAAACACTGGTCTCCTCGAGAGAAAAACATTGATGTATCATACTTTTAGATCCGACTACGGCAAAAAAAAATTGTTTTTGAAATTGTCTTGCAAAAATACTGTATATTGGAGGGTGTACGGAGCACTTTTTCTTTTTTGCCTGTAAGGTGGTACGGTCTAATGCTCATATATACATAAATGTTTATATATTTATTTAAGTTTATTGTATATATTAAAACATTTTCATTCACTTGTGTTTATGTATGTTGCAGTTTCAAACACAGAAAAGCAATTTTTAAATTAAAATTTTAAAACAGCAGCATCTGTTTACCATTTTTTATAGTTAAATCCAACAAACGATACTCATTATAAAAATGTTTGATTTTCTTTTTTTTTCTTTTTTCAAAGTTCAGCTGTATAATGTTTAAAGAGCATATGGAGCCATGACCGCCAAAAGAGTTTAAGTGATATGATTTTCGACTTTCGTTTTTTAACAAAAAATTCTATAGTTCTTAATCAATTGCATCATCTCCCAAATTTTTTTAATTCTGGGATGGCCCGTTACGAATTTATAAAAAAGGCAAAAATATCTAAAGTGCTTACTCCTATTCACAAACTATATTTCGTTTAAATTTTTTTGTGACCACAAAGTATCGCATAAGATCATTTTTTATTTTTTTATTTAACAACATAAAAACTTGGAAACGCTCGGGAATATATTATGCACCGTCGGATATTTATTAAATTTTGGGCCCAACATGAAAGAATGGGAAAAATTAAAATATGGCCATGTTTGATCCCACCTTTTTAACCCCTAAAAATGAGATTGGGCAGCTAAAAAGGAAAAACTATTTATTTTTTTTTTTTATCCTGTATAACATATCCAAATTTCATCAATATTGATTTCGGTAAGATTAAAAATAAAAAAATATATAAAATGCTTTCTCCTGTAAAAAGTTATTTTTGTCACTTAAGCTCTTTTGGCGGTTATGGCTCAATATGTTTAGATTATTCCTTTTTTGTTTTTTTTTTTTGTTTTAAACTCTTTGAGTTTCATTACCTTTGTTAATTATTGCTTTTGTCGCTTGATTAAAAATTGATTATTTTTTATGTATGACAAAGGTTTTTTACTCTCTTGTGTATGTTAAACTTTCATTATCAAGTTTGGGTTAAAATTTGATCATAATTTTTTAGCATTCCCAGTGTAGTAATAATAAGGGGGTCGCCAGTGGTACAAAAAATTAAGCACTGGTATAGCACGGTATTAAAAATAAATGACTGGGAGAACACTCATTTGGGACGCTTTGCCAGCGTTTGTAAAAAGCGTTTTGCCAGTATTTGTATTACAAAAATTTCGGTGGTTTATAAAAAAAACCACTTGCAAAGAATGGGATTAGTGTGATAGGCCAAGGTTTGCAACCATTGGTTATCCAGTGCTACCTAGTCAGAAATTGCCAGCGGTACAAACATCAATTCACTGGTAGAGCAATGATTTTACAAAAATGCTGACGTTTCGTTAAAAAAGGCTTGTAGTCAAAAGGTTCCGAGTTAAAAACCGGTTGGAAGTAAAAAAAATTTTTTTTTTGATTTTTTTTAATTTAAAAATTTTTTTGGTTTATAAAATCAATTTTTTTGTTTATGGGAAAGCTCCTTTAAGACCATCTTTTTTTTTGCTCTCCCGACGCTGACATGTTAGTCACAAAAAATTGTTTGCCAGTACTAGAATTTTAGCACAGCCACACTGAAAATATTATGACAGTAACTGAGTGTAGTTTATTAAAAAAGTTATCCGTACATTTATTTTTAAATGCCCAGGAAAATTTTTTACAATCGGTAGCCAACCACACCCATTCTACAACTGGTTCCACTGCAACCGATTCCATGGAACTTATTCCGGAACCAGTTCCTGGGAACCTATATGGAAGGTGTGGGTGACGTAGAATCAGTTCCATAACTAGTTCCACAACTGATTCTAGAGCAACCGGTTCCACTTTGGAGCCATAGAAGGGGTTGCTTTTGGGACAATTTCAAACAAAAAGAATCGGTGTTAGAATCGACAGTAGAAGGGGTTGTGAATGAAAAGTAGCTATTGTGCAACCGATTCTTTGGAACAGAAAATTTTCCTGGGTGATTATACAGTTAAAATACATAATTAATTTTGTCGTTTATTTAAAAAATAAATTACATATAAATACGGATTTTTTGTTACAGTTAATATTTTCATTTAAAATGTTTTGTTAAAAAAAACAAACCCTTTTGGATTTCTAAAAGAAAACGAAATAAACTAAATATCGTTTATTCCCAGGAAAATTTTCTGTTCCAAAGAATCGGTTGTGCAATAGCTACTTTTCATTCACAACCCCTTCTACTGTCGATTCTAATACCGATTCTTTTTATTTGAAATTGTCCCAAAAGCAACCCCTTCTATGGCTCCAAAGTGTAACCGGTTGCTCTAGAATCGGTGCTGGAACTAGTTCTGGAACTAATTCTACGTCACCCACACCTTCCATATAGGATCCCAGGAACTGGTTCCGGAACCAGTTCCATGGAATCAGTTGCAGTGGAACCAGTTGTAGAATGGGTGTGATTGGCTACCGATTGTAAAAAATTTTCCTGGGTACTTTTCATTCACAACCCGTTCTACTGTCGATTCTAACACCGATTCTTTTTGTTTGAAATTGTCCCAAAAGCAACCCCTTCTATGGCTCCAAAGTGGAACCGGTTGCTCTAGAATCAGTTCTGGAACTAGTTCTGGAACTGATTCTACGTCACCCACACCTTCCATATAGGATCCCAGGAACTGGTTCCGGAACCAATTCCATGGAATCGGTTGCAGTGGAACCAGTTGTAGAATGAGTGTTGTTGGCTACCGATTGTAAAAAATTTTCCTGGGTTCTTACGGATTTTGTAGTAAATTTTTTAAAAGTTAAAATAAGGAAATAAATGAAAAATCATTACTTTTTTAAGGATCTTGTAGTTAATTTATTAACATTTAAAAATAAATGAAAAGTTCTTTTGATTTAAATGAAAAGTTAGTAGACCGGTTTTCAAGTGATTTTTCATTTATGTTAAATTACATTTTCAGTTAACTTAAACTACAAACTATTTTGAGTGCAGTAGTTGTCCAGCTATTGTCTCCCATTTATGTGTTTAGCCAACAAGTACCCAAGAAAATTTTCTGTTCCAAAGAATCGGTTGTAGAATAGCTACTTTTCATTCACAACCCCTTCTACTGTCGATTCTAACACCGATTCTTTTTGTTTGAAATTGTTCCAAAGGCAACCCCTTCTATAGCTCCAAAGTGGAACCGGTTGCTCTAGAATCTGTTCTGGAACTAATTCTGGAACTGATTCTGCGTCACCCACACCTTCCATATAGGATCCCAGGAACTGGTTCCGGAACCAGTTCCATGGAATCGGTTGCAGTGGAACCAGTTGTAGAATGGGTGTGGTTGGCTACCGATTGTAAAAAATTTTCTTGGGTATTACATGTCTCGTTAGCTCAGTGGGTAGAGCAATCGTCTGCTAATCTGACGGTCTGGGTTCAAATCACGGCAGGACCAAAAAAAAATACACATGAACTTTTTTTTTAATTTTATTTTGGAAAATATATTTCCAGCGTTTTGCCAACATTCAAAAATTTTGTTCTTCCAGTGCTTTTCCGGCGCTTTTTGAACAGCCGGTCCTGTTGTCTGATGATGTTATAATTTTGGGAGTGGCAAAGCACTTTCCAATACTTGTGTTCCAGAACTAGTTCCAGAACTGATTCTAGAGCAACCGGTTCCACTTTGGAGCCATAGAACGGGTTGCTTTTGGGACAATTTCAAACAAAAAGGATCGGTGTTAGAATCGACAGTAGAAGGGGCTGTGAATGAAAAGTAGCTATTCTACAACCGATTCTTTGGAACAGAAAATTTTCTTGGGAATCTATGATCTAGATGTACTTCTTTTTTAACATAAACACTAATGATTTGAACATTGAGTTACCATAGGAGAGAAGTACTCCCACTTCAACATTTTTTCAGTACTTGTTGAACGAGTGCAATTAAAATTAAAAAAAATTCTTCGCATCAAAACGATTATATTTTTTTTTATTTTACAAAAGTCTTTTATTGCCGCCACTGGGTTTCGAACTTGCGACCTCACGATTACTGGCCTAGCGCCCTAACGCTGAGTTATTCCTTGATATGAAAGTTGACTGGCATAAAAACATAACTTTGTTACTGCAAGAAATTGTCCCTTATTCTCTTCAATAAAAGTACTTATTAAACAAGTGTAAAAGGTGCACTGCAATTATTATTTTCAGTACTATTTTTACAGATACATAAAAATCAATCAAATCAAAAAAACTCGAGAAGCAACACTCAGGAAATCCATCCCTGCTGTTTTACTTCGGTAAGTTAAAATGCTATGGGAACACCGAAGGAAGACGATGCGATATGTATGAGGGATAGAAAAATCATACATATTATTTTTCCAAATTGTTATTGCGGTCTTAGTTTTTAACTAATAACTCATAGATAATATTGAATATTATTTTTCTCCTTTAAATAAATGCTTCGGGTAAAAGAACAAAACTGTTAGAATTGTTTATCCCACATTCGTCAACGCAGCACTGCCAGCACCTTGCCAGCACTGTGCTGATTGTATATTTCTGAATTACAGTTTAAAGCCTTTAGGCTATACCGATATTGTTTCGCTCTGGTAAAACAGACATTTTGTCAACTCAGAATTAAATTTATGGGATATACAGGTTGGTTGAAAAGTTTCTGCGCTCGAAATGAAAGAATAATGTTTTTGTTACGAAATATATTTTTTTATTCAATATAATCTCCTAGAAGCTCAATACACTTGTTCCAATTATCTTCCAATATTTTTATTTGCATTCAACTAAATTTTAGTTAAATCGAATACGTTTGCTATTCCGGATTCGTTTCACAACCAAAGTAGGAGGTAAATTGGGTTGTCATAACTAAATTCAATTTTAGTAAATACTAACCTTAATGACAAGTAAGATCAATATTTTTAGATTTTCAGAAAAATCTTAAAACAAAAAATGCCGTTTAAGAACCTTCCCACCTGATAAAAAATTTTATGGAAATCGGTGTGAAAAAAATGCGAGTAATGCTTTGAAAATGACAGAAAAATTTTTACACTTAAATAATCATATTGCAAACTGTATAAAAAATAAATTGTCCATTCTTTAAAACACGCTTCCTACAAACTCAGATCATTATTAATAACAACAACCTGACAGTAATAACAGTAAGTAACAACAACCTATCTATAAAAGTGGCAACATATAAGAAGAAGAACAGTTTTTATACATAGAAGAGCAAATAACCATACACACAACAAAATCTCAGTCTTCTTAGAAAAATACATACTTTCATTTTAATGTTGGTTTCTTTTTACCAATTTTCCCAAGGTAATCTACCTTATTATATACCCACACAACATAAACGGAAAATGCCTTTAGGTTATGTGACACAAAAAACTCGTTAAAAAAAATATGCGTCAACATAAATGTTGAAGAAGATGGAACAATTCATGTTTCAATGAATATAAAAATAACAACTCATAACTACCTCAAATGAAACTCATCATAATGTGGTACATGAGGAATTAAAAAAAAAATACGAAAAACAAATTGAAAACTTTAGCTAAACACCACTTCAACGAGATGTTAAAGAAAGAAAAAATAATAAAATGAATTCATATATATCTATTTAAGAAGGGATCAGCGAAGAAATATTTTCGAATTTTGTAGACATCATAAAGAATTCTGTTTGAATTATTATCCAATTTTATTTTTTCTCGAGATAAACCTTAATTGTACTAAAGAAAAAATTATTCTAAAGTCCCGGAATTTGTTTAACATATTGTGAAAAATAATTCATACCGGCCTGTCCCTATTCGAATTTCAATCTTGCTGAGAAAGTCGTGAAGGGATGAAGTTTTTAAAATTTCTAAAAGTATTTGTTAAGCTAAATTACAAATTCAACATTTTAGATATCGAAGCAAAAACAAAAACAATAAAAAATTGCCACAATTTACTTTGTCATCTTCCAAAATAAACCAAAAATAAGGATTTTTTGTTGCATAACATTGAATAATTTCTGAGTTTCTAAAACAAATAGAACAATTAATAAGATATCACTTTTTGATATTCCTTACGATATTATTTTATTGTCGAAATTGACAACTTCTAATTGTGTGATCACCCCTAATGACACTGTGTTGTATAAAATTTTTTTATATAAAAATATGAGCCTGGTTGTTTACTTTATGAGGCTTGCCTAACAACTATGGGCCAGACTAAAAAAATAAAATTCAAGATATGTAGTTTTTGAGTTTATATATTTAATGAGTTCAGCCAGAATATGACGTTGGGTATTAGATACTTAATATCTTCTATATTACCTGGGAATGCCAAGGTTGGACATTATGAGCCTTACTGATTGGGAAAGAAATTCATATGTGCAATTGTCTCAATTTTTTTAGGATTTTGATGATTCTGGCAATTAAAATACGTAAGCGATTTAAACTAAACTACAAATTTCAATAAAAATCAAATTTCATGCTAAGAAGTGCGCCATTAAAAAGTGTTGCGCACATTTTCCTTAATCACTTTTTCCATAGTTAATTAAAATAATATTTTTTGATCAAAATATCTTAGATAAATATGTCAGATTTTAAAATGCATCGGCTTGTTACAATGGAGATCCGATGAAAAACCTTATACATTTCTACCATATGCGGTCATATCTCATTTGATAAAGATTGACATTTTTGCTTACCCAAGTTCATCTCAGAATTAGGGTATCCAGTAATATCCAATTAGATTTCCCAAAAGTATAATAAAGCATTAAATTAGATCATAATTGAACTCAAAATTGGTGGTTCGAATAATATCCAACAATATCAAATTAAGATCCTGATAGATCTCAAAATATACCATGCGATTACTTTAGATCCAATCAGACCGAAAAAGATATTGTTTCCACCATAGTGAATTTCTGATAAAATGCGAAAAATCGCGAATTTCAAAAAAATCTTAACCACATGTTCACTTAAATCGTCTATAGATTTTGACATTTCAATCACAAATTTCTCCATACAAAAGAGTCAAAAATTTGTTTTTTCTATAGAGTATCCTTGAAAATAGGACATGTTAGAATATGCTTGAACATGTTTTATATACCGCTGGACGCGCCTTAAAAAAACCGTTCATATGATACACATATTGAGTATTTTGCCTTCAGAATGGTCCAGCTCGTGAGATCTCATTACTAAAGCCGAAATATTTTGGGAATCATCATAAAATAAACCAAGGTTTATTTTGAGGGGGCACTTTTTTTACTTTTTTTCTGTCCATATAAAGTGAGTCGCTCTACTATAAAACTATTGAGAAAATATTAAAATCTTAAAATAAAATGGTTGAAAATTACAATCCTTACCCACAGTTTTATCTATAATATGTCCCTATGTATTAACAGGACATATAGGTAACACAATAGAAATAGCATCCTACTTATTACTTCTATTTAACTCATACTCTACATTTTTTAAATGCATACATCCCGCTTCAAGCCATCCATACATTTCTATACATCTACCATGTATTTTGTATTTTTTTATGTTAAACGCAAAAACTTTAAAAAAAAATCTTGATAAACATCTGCCGTTTTCAGTACGATATTCCGTTTCTTACATCTGTATATTTAGACTCCTTTTTAAAGGCTGAAATTTTTGCATGCGGATCTAACAAGAACAACAAAAAAAAATGTCATCAAATGATAAAAATGTGTCACGTAATCCCTCGAACATTATGTAACATATGATTACTTTTAATATGTACCTACTACACCCACCTTGAAACTTCTAACACACATACATGTGCAAATAATTTTATATCTAAGACTAAAGCTAGAAAGAGATGGATCAACATTGTAAACTGCTTAAGTGTGTATCCACATATGGATATGTATTTGTATAATTCTTTAATATTTAACCCTGCAAACATTTGGAAGATATCTTCCAAGAAGATAATAAAGCGATATTTTCTTTTTTTGATTTAAGTGAAAATAATCAAGCAGTATTTTGAAATTGTCTTCCTTTTATCATTTGGAAGATATTTTGGAGATATTTGAAAAAACCGGTTCAAAAATTATGTTTTTCGTCATAATTTTTTTATGATGATATTGCGACAATATCACCTTTTTATCATGTGGAAGATAAACACAGTTCGTTTCAAAATTTTTCAAAATGTTGGAAAAACTAATACGAAATTTGTACAAAAAAACAATACGTATTAAAAATGGTTATAATATGATATTATATAATTTGATACAATCATATCTAATCAAGTGTGGTTAATGTGATATCATATAAAAGTGTATGTAATTTCATCAATTTAAACAAAATTATACAACTTAGATCTAATAACATTGGGTCATTTTCCCTATCAAATTATATACAATTGTATCTGGTCTAACAATTTATATTTACTTATATACAATTTAATAGGGAAATTGGTGCAATGTTATTAGATCTAAGTTGTCTAAATTTATTTATGTTGATTCAATTATATACAATAATATGTAATATCACATTAACCAAACCTGATTAGATATAATTGTATCAAATAATACAATATTTTATTAAAACCTTTTTTACTAGACATTGTAAGAAATATAGGAAACAAATTTGTTGAAAAATTAAGATTTATTGCGCGGAAAACCCCGGATATGATGGCAACAAGATAACTAATGTTTTTGTCAATGGATTATGTATGCAAATATTCTTTTTCAGTGTTAAATTCAATAATGAAAATTATATATCGTTTAGTTTGTTTCTAGGAGTTAATTTAGCGATATCACCTTTTTATCTGCCAGGTGATAAATTAGCGATATACGATTATTTAGCGATATTGCCGATTTATCATTCAGAATTATCGCTTTCGTATTGCTTGCGAGTATCGCTATAGAGAGGACATTTACTCCCGAAAGGGGGATCTTCCGCAATAAGAATATGATTATTGCCTCAATAAAGATTATATGTATGCAAGTATGGGTGTATGCTAGGGTATTCAATCAATTAATCGTTATTCGATTAATCGAACAATTATTCTCAAAAACTGTTGGAATTATTTAAAATGTCCAAATTTCGAATAACGAATAATTCGAATAATTTCATATGATTAATCGATTAATCGAAATGGGTAGAAAATTACAAAAATGTTTAAAAAATATAATTTTTTTATTAAAATAAAAGTTTATTTTAAAAATTGTGATAAATAATTTGCTGTAGGCTTATACCTATCCGGATTTCATTCTGGCCTAAGAAAATAATTAAGAGACGATCTTTTAGAATTTCTAGAAATATTTGTTAAATTCAACTCAATGAGAATTTCATGTTCTAAGTAGGAGGGCTAATTAGCATCTTCAATCCCAAAGAAAAAACAAAAACAACATAAAATTATCACAGTTTGCTTTGTCATCTTCCGAATTACTACCCTGTTGTTGTGACTTATCTAGTAAAGTATTGGTATCTATTTACGTATAATAATTGTTTAATAATTTTTTGCGACTTTTTAAACGTTGATATTAAATGTGAAAGCGGGGTCAGAAAAAAATAAAAATATTGACAGAATCTGATCTCACTTATTACATTTTTTTATTTTTACGAATTTCAGAAGAGTTACTGCATTTATTTTTGTTCCTTTATTTAAATAAAATTATTAAAAACGCAACAAGTGTATGTATATTATTTTACAGAAGTTTTTTTTCGATTAATCGATTAATTTTAAAATTTTGTTCGATTAACCGGTTAAGAAAAAAAACCCAAATAATTATTTGCACGATTAATCGACTAAAATAAAAAGCCGATTAATTGAATACCCTAGTGTATGCTCATATTATTGATATTAAATTTGTTGAGTATTTTTTGCCGTAGTAGGAGACATTTAACTATTATCTACAATAAAAAATTAGTTTTAGCATTCTTATTTTTAATAATGTGTTAACATTTAAAAACTAAATATCTACTATGTACACTAGAGCGTACCACCTTACAGGCAAAAAAAAAAAAAAGTTCGCCGTACACCCTCCAATATGAAGTATTTTTGCAAGGAGGTTTCAAAAAAATTTTTTTTATTTTTTTTTTTGCCGAACGCAGGGGTCGCCATTTTACATTTTTCGTTATATCTTTGGTATTTACAGTCGGATCTTAAAGTGTGATACATAGATGTTTTTCCCTCGAGGAGACCAGTGTTCTGCTCTAAGGACATTTTGACCTCAAGTATCCCGTTCTAGTAGTTACCCACTAGATCTCAATTGCTACAACCCTAATGTACCACCCTAATGTCAGAAAATTAAAGCTCGCAAAAAATCTTTAAACTTTTGCTAAGGAAGTTTTTCGCTAAACCCAGTAGAAATTTTTTTTATATATTGGTTGCCGAACGTAGGGGTCGCCTCACACACACACTTTAAAATCCGATTTTAAATGCCAAAGCTATAACAAAAAATTAAAAATGGCGACCCCTACGGTCGGCAAAAAAAAATTTAAAATAAAAGACGGGTTCTGGTATAAAAAATGATTAGTGTGTAACCGGTAGTTTGCTTTTTATTGAGTACTCGATACTAAAAATAACTACTCGATATTTTCAGAGTTGTAGTTTGGGCAGAAAAAGGCACATAAATGTGACTCCGCTAAGCAATTTAGCATAAAAATACAACTCTGCCCTAAGAAAAAATCAAAATTGAATAGTTATAAAAAAAGTTTAAACATTATTTGATACATAATTGATATGATTTTAAAATTAAAATATTCACTTTGGTTACCACAGCCGCATTATTCGTTTCTCAACACAAATGTAATTTCTATGTATTATCCAAAATTCGATTAGAGATTATACAAATTTTCTTTTCTCTTTTAATGTCTTTTTTTTCATTTTAGTGGTTTTTAAAAATAATTTAAATAAGCATTTTAAAATTATATAGAAATATTTCACCTTGAACTGACAGCTATATCTAATAGATTTTAATTAATTTATTTATTCTGAGTATGCACACACACAAACAATGAATCATGGAAATTAAACAGCTACAGTCAAGGTAAAATAAATAAGAACACACATTACACAATCCAACTGGATATTGACATAATACTGAGAAATTAAAATATAAATACTGATGTTAAAAATATTCATTTTTTGTAATACTACCTTACTATTTATCGCCCTTTGTCAGAATTTTTGTGCGGTTTTGAAAGTGTATGTTATTTTTTTGCTGCAACTTTAATTTCCCTCACTTTACTCTTCAAACTAAACTGAGTGTTTTGTTTCCAAAATAATTACGCACTATAATTGAATGACAACCACTTCAAGCATAATTCAATTAACAAATTTTTTCCTGAACAAGTTTAAATTAAAAGCCGACCCAGGTAACAAATTGTGCTAAGCAAATACTCACACACACATACACAATAGCAACAATTTTTTGAAAATTATTTTGAAGAGTATGAATGTGTTTGTACAATCCAGAAAAACGTCTATACTAAAACAAACAATGCAGTGTTTATGTTAATTATGTAGCCTCCGAAAGAATGCTTCTAATGAAAACAATAGGCTTTTAATGATATTTACCATATCTGACACCACATAGCAGACCTGGGCGTTAATCATTGAGTTTTGTAATTAATTACATATAATATGACACAATTACTGCAATTGTAATTGAAAAAAAATACTTAGTTATAATTATGAAATTGGAATTGTAATTAAGAAGAATCAGTTACAGCTACTTATATCTGTAACTGAATTTTTTAATATTTTATATAATTTTAATTTAAAAAATATCAATGACATTTAATCGGGAAAATAAATACTGAAAAAAGCGCGAGAGTATTCAAGTCTATCCCGCCTATCCACACAAGATTTGAAAAAATTTAAGCAAACCATGGACGGTAACCGAAACGATCTGGTTATCGGTAAGGGTAACGCTATTTTAGATTATTTCGGTAACGGTATTTTAAGGGTAACGCTACTTCATTTATTTCGGTATCGGTATTTTAAGGATAACGGTATTTCAGTTATTTCGGTAACGGTATTTTAAGGATAACGGTGTTTCAGTTATTTCGGTAACGGTATTTTAGGGCTAACGCCAGTCAGTTGAAAGGGTTTTGAATCGATTACGGTATTTTAGCTGTATTGCCTGCCAACTCTGAACGAAATTGTAAATGTAATTAAAATTTGGTAATTACAATTACTTTAAAATTTTTTCCATGTAATGGTAATTGAGTTTATTTAACAACCTCAATTGCATTTATTTCTAATTGAAACGGCACTCAAGGGTTAATTTTCTAAAATTAAATTAAAAATGTTATTTTTAGACCTATAAAAATAATATCAGGAATATCTATTATATTGATATAAAAAAAAAAACTAAAATCTCATAAAATTTGATATTGACCTTACACAGAGACAATTTAATGTATTTCTATTTTGCCCTAATTTTCAGGTTTGAAGTATTTAATCTTGCTTTGTTACATTCCGGCTAAAATTGTTTGGAACTAAAGGAAGAAAAAAAACTTTCTTAAAAGCAAAATAATTGACAAAAATCGCTATTTTCTCGAAATCCGGCTGAAATAAAATCTTTGCGCTGGCCAAACGAAAAAACGAATTCCTACAATTTTTTTAGTTTGTAATCTCTAATAAGTTCTTAGTAAAACTCTAAAATCCAATCTTTAACTTTTTAAAATTTCTTTAAAAAAATTTTAAAAAATTTAAAATTGTAGATTTGAAAACATTGTTAAAATATGCTGCCCTTTTTGGCACTAATTTAAAACGAGTTAGCAAAACACAATATAACAAGTACATCTCATTTGAGTCTCCTAGAACTTATAAAATAAAAAAATGTTTCTGTAGCAGATTATTTTAATAAATTCTCTAATTTGAACCCGAATTTATTGATTAACTGTCCTGCGATATATCAGTTGCCGAGGAAAGTTGTAAAAACTCGGCTTTTTTAACTACTTTAAGTTTTTATTACTTTCTAATACTTCACTCCGAATCACGATCCTTTTTTTTTTTCTTAAGAGAAGCAACACTCAGGAAATTCTTCCTATTAATTAACGTGTTGCTTTCTTTGGAAAGGTGATAGAGAAGAAGTGAAAGGTGGTGAAAGATGAAGGGCTTCAAATATGGCAACACTGTAATTGTGCGAGATGTTGAATTTTAGAACAGTTGTTGCGCGCCATCTGATGGTAAGTGCTATGGAAACACCGAAGGAGGACGCTGCGATATGTATGAGGGATATAAAAAACTCATACATATTACTATTTTTCATAAATTGATGTTGCCTTGGTTGCGGCTCGAACCCGCAACCGCACGTGTAACAGTCCAACGCGCTAACCATTACACCGCAGCGCCCACAAAATTTTACCAATATCTTAAAAGTTTTTTTAAAAGTTCACTCCGGGAATCATGCAGGTAAAATCAACTGAAAATGATAGTTAAAATAACTGCATTTGGAGTTAAAAAGGTGTAGACTGCATTTATAAATATTTAAATCAACTGCAATGCGAAGTTATTTTTAACTGTTAAAAATCAACTGACAAATGTAGTAAAAACAACTACAAATGCAATTAAAACAACGTACATGCAAATTATTGTAAAACTGCACAAACAACTGCAAATGTAGTTAAAACAACATAAACATAAATTATTTTAAAAATGATTAATTTAATAAAAAATAAATTTGTGTAAATACTCTTAACTTAATTTTATTCTATAATAAATTTAAAATTGAGAAATCAAAATTTACACTTAGGGCCTATGCGAGGTGGATAAATAAATTCTAAACTAAATACAAACTGACAAAAAAGTTTAAAATTTCTTTGAAAATTTTTTCAAAACTTTTTAAAATTTCATAGAAATTTTGAAACCTGAATTTAGTTTAGATTTTATTTAGCGAGTTTGCACCCACCCTTAATATCACTTTCATTGTTCACTAATAAGATATTGTTCTAGATGTCCGTGTGTGAGGGATGAAATATTGTTTGGATTCCTTTTTTTCTCCAGGTAGAAAGGGATGAAAATATAAAAGAACTGTAAGAAAATAAATACAATATTTTCCCGTAAACAAATTTATATTTTATATTGTATTATAAAACTTACCTCATTATTTTAATTTTTCAATAAAATATATAACCGTTTCCTTATTACGCGTCACCCCTTTTTAGCGTTGTTTTATGACTAAGACAAGAGAAAACATATTCTTCTCATATTTTTTCACTAGAAATTTCTAAACAAGCGCTTTGTACACATACTCTTGTTTGCTTCGTTCACACACACACACTTGAAAATTGAAGTATTTGTAACAAAATTCAAAATAACTGCATAAAATAAATGTTACTACAATGTAGTAGGTTTTGTAGTTTGTTTAAAAAAATAACTGTCACAAACATTGAAAAATCTTGCTCTAAGTAAATTAACTGCAATTGTAGTTAAAATAACTAAAACCGCATTACTAAACAAATAACTGTCATCTAGTAACTTCAGAACTTTTCTGAGTGTTGCCAAGATAACGTTATCCTTCCTGCAATAGTGTTCTAATTAATTTTGAATTATAGCTTTAAGAAATATAATTAAATTTATATATTAAAATATTTTTATCGAAATCAGTTAATTATTTAATAGATTTTATTTGCTTTTCCTAAAGTATTTAAAATTGTGATTCAAAATTTGTAGAGAAATCTTTAAAGGCGTATTATTAAGTGATAACAAATTTCATTAAAACTTTCTTTTTTATTTCCATTTAAATCTCCATACCAAAAAATTAGAAAAACCTGCAATTTTTAGGAACCTTTAAACGTAATCCAATTTGGCTAGAATGTGGTACAGATGTTGCCGTATTCTATTCACCACGAACTGGCTTTAAGGAGCAAAAATCGGACTACGTCATGTTTCCTCATACGATTTTGACGTATCCTATTCACAATGGATTATTTTAAATATTGTAGTTTAAATTTTTATCAAGAAATATGATTTTCATTAAAGGTGGAAAAAGTTATTAAGAAAAATGTGTATTATAGTTTTACATTTTAGACAGAAATTTATGACCGTTCAGGGGTATGAATCACCAAAAAAATATTGTTGTCACTAGATGGCACTTTGTTCAAAAAATTGACAATTTTATTTTTTTATTTAAATTTAAATAATAACAAACAACAAAGCAAAAAGACAAACGGATATATCAAATTTTAGTGTTTCAATACATTCCGCGCTTGTTTTTCCTTATTTTAAGCAGCTTTTGAGTTTTTAAATAAAGGCTCAGCTGATACTAAATAGTTGCTCAGGTAATACTAAATTTCAGCGCCCTCTATCGGTGAGTAGTGTAAGTTTTGATTTCCTATCTCTATAATTAAAAGTCTCTGTGACCGGTTATTTAACAATGGTAACACTGACAGATTCTTAAAGCTTTCTTAAATAGAAAAACTTAAAAATTCTATTTATTCGAATGATTTAAACTGTTCTTTAAACGAACTCAAAACGGCCAAACTGTCTCATTTCATTGGTAGCCTTGGATTAA
Source organism: Leucophora obtusa (assembly GCA_949987735.1). Classification (NCBI taxonomy): domain Eukaryota; kingdom Metazoa; phylum Arthropoda; class Insecta; order Diptera; family Anthomyiidae; genus Leucophora; species Leucophora obtusa. The sequence continues at coordinate 200,097,013 of OX465298.1, forward strand.
AATGAAAATATCTGTGGTTAACGTTTAACTTTGGTTACTTCTTAGATAAGTAAAAAAAAAAATACTTTTAAGCTAATATTTGTTTCTTAAAAATCTAAATTTTTTGAAAACAAAACAAAAATTTTTGCTATATTGTTGTTATTGTTTATTAAAATTACTCATACACAATATAGGACAACATATTTAATATTTATCTTTTCAAGTGTCAAATAAATATTTTGATGTCTGGTGAATAAATAAACACTTAACTCATATACTATATGAATATACATGGCTCTACACATACATACACATATAAAGTGAAATTCATATGAATAAATAAAACAATATACACTTCTTCTCTGTTTCCCAACCCATTCAAAACAATACATTCTCATCTACTCATACTAACAAATAAAAGATTTATATTCAGAAAAATTTTCATCACATATCCCATGCATATCTGTAGGTATTTGTAGTTTTTTTTTTACGTGTTAAATTCACTCATATAAACATATTTTACATACATGTAGTATATTCATATTTGTTGTTTGTATATAAGCCATAAGCTACCACAGAAATACATACATATTTGTATTCTCTTTTTTTTATTAAAAATAAAAAGTATTAAATTTTTGTAAACAAAAAAAAATTTCCCATAAAAACATAACCTCTTATCAAGTGTTTATTATTTTGACAACAATACGTTGCGATACTGTCCTATAGGTATGTATATCGAAATGTAGTCAAATTTTTATTGGAATCTGTCAATGTATTGCAGATAGACACTGTTTTGAAATACTTAAGAAATAAGAACTGATGAAACAGCTAACAAATTGATGAATTTTATTAAATTGAATTAAATGTTTCTTTTTGATGATTTTTACAATGAATATGCAGAAGTACACACTGCATAAAAGCTTAGCCGTGGGCTAATTGAAAATTTTCAATTGTTGAATTCAAAACTCTTTATTAAAAAGAAAAATCTTGTCAAAAAGACCGGGATATGTAGTAGCGGAAAGAAATTATTTAACAAGTTTTTCTTAGCGGCTAAGTCTCATGTTATTCGGTTAAAAAAAGTATTGAGGAAAAGAGGGGATAAATTGGTTTTAAATATTTTTTCATATTTTCTACGAAGCAACACCGTTAATCGGATATCAAATTCAAGGTACGATATTTTGAAAAATCAATCCCTGGTTGTACTAAATATGCTCTAACATGTTTTGTGTTTAATACTATGATTAAGAAAACATTAACACATTTTTGGAAATTTTTGACAACCTTTACTTTCTGAAACCTAATGTGTGTATATAGAGAGACTTTTAATTATAGAGATAGGAAATCAAAACTTAAATTACTAACCGACAGAGGGCGCTGAAATTTAGTATTACATGAGCAACTATTTAGTAGTTTAGTATCAGTTGAGCCTATATTTAAAAACTCAAAGACTGCACAAAATAAGGAAAAAACAAACGCGGAACATAAATTAAAAATAATAATAAATTCCCAGTAGTGAAACGGTAATGACATATCATTATTTTTTGGACTACCAGTAATGACACCCACTTATCTTCTGTATTATTTTAAAACATATAATAATGAGTTACTGATAATGACTTATTTTTATCATTATTTCAAATAGAAAATTATTTTTTAGATTTTTTGGAAAATTTTTTGAAATCTATTTTTAGACTCAATATTTTTTAAACACTGGTAACGATATATGTAACCACATATTTTTTGATTTTTTGTATGTTGGCGAGTAAGCTTACTTGTGTGCAGCAGGTCAATTATGTTTTTATCTATTAAATATTACATGTCGATATAGCTCAGATGGTAGAGCTGTTGACTGGCAATCTGTAGACCCAGGTTCGATTCCCGCACCAACAAATTTTATTTAAAAAAAAACTACAATAAAAAATATTTTTTTTTATGTAATTAATTTTTTTAAAAATCTATTTTTAGACTCATTATTTTTGTCAGTACTGGTAAGCACATAGGTAACGATATATTTTTTGATTTTTCGTATGCTGGTGTGTAACGACAACTCATTATTTTTCGCGACATCGCCATATAAAGGTAATAAGAAATGTAATAACAAAAGTAAATAGTTACCATTACCAAGTATGTAGTTACATAACCACATATCTGGTAATGATTTTCTACACTGGGTTTGTTATTATTTAAATTTAAATAAAAAAAGAAAATTATCAATTTTTTGAACAAAGTGCCATCTGGTGATAACGATGTTGTTATAACTTTTTTTTTTTTGGTGATGCCATAAAAACGGTAAGGGTAGTCATTTGAAAGAGTTTTAAATCATTATTGGTATTTTAGAGTTATTCAACTACTAGTGCTGTAACGTTATAGCTTCGGCATTTTAAGTCGGATTTTAAAGTGTGATATATCGATTTTTTGCCTCGAGGAGACCAGTGTTTTGCTATAAAGAAAAAATCCAATGAAAAAAAATTTACGTTCGGCATCCAAAAATATAGAAAAAATTCTGATGGGTTTTGCGAGCTTTAATTTTCTGACATTATGGTGTTAGCAACTGAGATCTGGTGGGTAAAGAACGGGATACTTGAGGTCCATGGTCCTTAGAGCAAAACATTGGTCGAAAGATATAAGGAAAAATGTAAAATGGCAATTAGAATGTACGGTGTACGGCTTGGATTTCGTAATGAAAATTTCTAACCATAGATGGACATCAAGAACATTCAAAAGTACATGTAAAATAGGGTTATGACTTTTTGCTATTAAAATAATAAGAAACGCACTCTAGATTTTTCGCTGCTGTAAAAAAATTTCCGCGCCAAAAGTGTTGAAATTTGGTCTATATTTTTTTAGTTTAATTAAAATATTTCTCCGAAGTTTTAAACAAATAAGACTCAAACGATCGTGTTAAAAGCTATTTATGGTAAAAATTGCGAAACATATTTGGAGGGATTTTTGGATACTTTTTTTGTCGTTTACAATAATTATTGTAATAATTCGTTACGTAAATTGAACAAAATCCCCGAACAAAAAATTGTTTTTATAAATTGCATTTGGTGCGGAAGGTTTTTTTTTGCCAAAATGATCAGTAAGCTTGCTTTGGTATTTATAATACCAAAAACTACTGGACCTAGAGCCACCGTTTAGTATACCGATCGACTCAAAATCACTTTTCGACCAAGTACCTATATAAATGACCCCAAAAAAGGGTATTTTCGCACGCTAAAAGTCGCAAATACTTAGATATTTTGATGAATTTCGGTACACCGCCTTATGTGAACACAAGGACAAAGTGTATCGATTTTAGTTAAATCAGCTCCGCGTTTAGACCTATTGCTCATTAAAAAACTCCCAAAAATGGTAATTTTTGCAAGCTACAGGTCGCAGATTCGAAGGTGTTTTAATGGAATTTGGTATGCCGACTTATATCAACCCAGTGACGAAACTCATTGATATTGTTTTAAAGCAAAATTGGCTTTTCCGTATGCTACAGGTAGCAAATATGAAGATATTTTAATCAAATTTGGTATGCTGAATCACAGCCTAATGATTCTAGATAGGATAGGTCCATATTTGGACCTTTCGCCCAGAACGACTATCTTTTAGATTTTTCTTAAATGCACCTAACATTAGGTAAAATAAAAATTTCTTACAGTTATTCTAATTCTGTTCTATTTTTGTTATCATTTTCATAGACAAATTTTGTCTTTTTCTACATATCCTTATTTCGAATCCAAACATTAGTTGTTTTTTAACTACTCTGGTTGTAGGGTTTCAGATAGTTGGCATGCCCGACTTTAACTTTTTTACTCGTTTTGGAAGGAAACTCTTTAAAATATTCCGAAATATCCGAAACTTTGCTCCCAGGCCACCAAGGATTAGGCTTTCCGATTTTCTCATATTTGCATCACATAAGTTTTAGACCTAGTTGCAAAAATGCCGCTTCAATATACAGTTAAACTCTCTGTAGTCTTTAAAATAAAGTCATTGGATAGACTTAAGCCATTGGATAGAAAAATCAAATCTATGCTGACAACAGTATTCATAAACAATCGATTGGATCGGTTGTGGTAACCGACCTTTTCGGTTTTGGCAATAGAAAACCAGCTGACAAGGAAGTTATCCTAATAAGATCTCTCTGATTTTAATTAAATTCGGATATGTGGTAGAGGACAAAATCAGAGCCACGGCCTAATATTGAAATATTGTTGAAAAGTGCGCTATGGCCAAAGTCATCAATAAACAATAATCAATACTGAAAAATGCTTCGACATCCCCTCGATTAAATTAATTAGTCGTTATTACAGGTAAATTTGACCTGAAACCTAAAATAATTTCCCATCCAAATATACTGTTGGAAAAAAATTTGAATTAAATAAAAAAAATCGGGCAATTTCGGACATATTTATTTTGTATTCGGGTATAGCTTTCATTTGATATCCAATTTGTTCATTTTGCTTTGAAATTATAAGAAATATATTTAAAAAAACATTGTATTGGTAATTTTTGAAACCTCTATGACATTGGACCGCTAAAAAAATACATGTTTTTTTTTATCTCTCATATATCTGAATCTAATTAAGAACGGGGAAAACCCCTTGTGAAGCGAGAGTAATTCGACTCTGACAGCAGAGCCTCGGTTGCTTTAGTAAAAATTAGGTAGTCACAATTGAAAAATCTGAATCATTACACATATTGGCAATAAATTCGGTTATTAGCACGAATCTGTTTTCTGGATATGTTTGCGTAAATACCTAATTGAAATTTGAATAGTAAGGAACTACACAATTATCAATTGACCCTCGCTTGTATACAAATAGACACAAATATGCAAATTTATATATGCAAACACACATGCAAACATACACATTTAAACGAAAATGTTGCAAATTAATATACAACACATCAATAAGTCGAACAAACAAAATGTTAACTGATGGTGACAGTCAGATTTTATACAAACGACCGAATATTAATGCAAAAAAAAAATCCCACACTGAAGTATCAAGCGGAGAAAGTGAGAAATGAATATCGATAGACAGAGAACGATAACATTAAATGCATTAAATATGTAATTTTGTTGTTGCTTCAATATTATCAGTAATTTTTGTTGAGCATTATTATCATTGATGGCATTTACCTTTTACAAACAGACAACATCAAAATGAAAAACCATAGAATATTCACAATTGTATTTAACTGTTTAAAAAATCCTACATGCATGTTTAAATGAAAGTGGATGTGTATGTGTGTATGTGTGTGTGTGTGTGCGTGCGTATGAGCGTGAAATTTGCAACAGCGTGTGTGCGGGATATAAAAATGGTAGTCCGTACTTTTAAGGTCCACCAAAATGACACAACCGCAAAAATAATTAAAAACTTTACACAACCGCAAGCATTCAATAGCATTTGCATTGTATATGAAATCGTATAACTGTGGTTGTCTGTATATGTGTTTGAGTTTATCTTTGTATATGTTTGTACAGTTGTGTGGGTTTGGTATAATTGTACAGACAACGTGCTTAAATTTAAAAAAAAAAAAAAAACCAAAATCAAATAAGCTTGAACACAGATATAAAAAAACTATTATTTCACAAACGTGCATGTTGTAGACAGTTTTATCTTTTTCTTTTGGTCTTTCTCTTCTATTTGTAAAGGGTCAAGCGTTGGCTTGGGCCCTGTGTGGAGTAATCACAAGATTTCCAGCAACAATGTTGTCGTCCCAAAATCCAATTAAATCAAAAGTTACGCAAAGTGATAAGTCACGTTGCATGTCATATGACGACGACGTCGACTACGACTATACAAAAGCATCAAGCCAGTCACCAAGGCAAATATAACACAAATACACACACACACTGTGAAAAATTATCTAACCAGCTGCACAGGCAAGCAACCAGTCAAGCAACAGCACAAGAAAATTTCAAAAGATAAAATAAAAGGTCAACGGAAATGTCAGAAAATATAAACGAAATGGAGGAAAAAAAGACAGCATAAAGAGTGAACAAATGGCAAATATACCACAGTGAAATGTTAAGTAAGCAACACAAGTGCAAAATTTTACAAGGGAAGAATGACTTTAAGAATTATTAAAGATTATCAGATTTTTGAGAGGATTTTAAGAAATGGCTTTTCTTTTGTGATAAGAAAATAAAGATTTCGACATATTTTTAAATAATTACATTCAATATGATTTTCTAATTAATAAATAAACTAACAAATCCCATGTTAAAAATCTCTAGAGCGGCAATTTTATTTAAGTTTTGATTTTTATACATATGTGACGCGCAAAATAGAAATAGTGACCTAAGGATAGAAAGGGACCTAAGGTCAGGAGAGCATGGGATCGGTCTCATTCAATGCTCAGATGTTGTCCACAAAAAAAAAAATTGATTTTTTTACCCTTAGGTCCCTTTCTCTTTTCGGTTGTTGTTGTAGTAGTAGAACTTATGTGATGAGAGTTTGAGGAAAATCGGAAAGCTTAACCATTAGTAACCTACGACCAAAATTTTACATTTTTAAGACTTTTATTAAATTTTATATGATGCCCTACATCTATATGGTTAAAAGCTAACTAATGTTTGGATCCGAAATTTAAATGGGTTCAAATGAACTTCATCACAGTTTGTCTTTAAAATGATAAAAAAAAAATGGAAAACTTATAAGTAATTTTGATTTTTATAGAAAATCAGAAATACGGTACATACGAACGATAGGCCCAAATATGCACCGATCAAATCTACAATCAACAGGCTTTGTCCTTGGGTACATGTGGGTGAGCGTACAAAATTTGATTGAAATATCTTCGTATTTGCGATATGCATCGTGCGCGATAAAGCCAATTTTGTGCTGACCTTTATATGGGCACTAGGTCCAACCGTGGACCAGTTTAAATCGAAATCAATTGTATTGGTTTTCCGGATGGTATTAGTAGGTGTACAAAATGTTTTCGAAATATACTCACAATATTTTATCGTTAAAAACAACCTAAAATACATATTAAATTAATTGAAAACACAATTAAAAAAGGACTACTGATTTTTCATTATATTCAAACCATTTTGCTGTTTACTTTCAAACATTGTCTAAACAATCCATAAAAAAAATAAAAATAATTGAAAAGTCTATTCAATCATAAATTTTTAACTGACAAAATATAAAAAAACGATTTTGTGGTTTGTTTTTTTCATATTTGAAAGTTTTTTTTTTTTTTGTTTGGATTTTCAAAACACTCACACACAACACACACGTTCATATTTCTATTGGCTATATTTGTGTGTATGAGTAAAGAATTTCTTGTAATTTGAATTGAAATAATTTTGTATATAAACAAGCTATTTTAACAAAAAATAAAACCGAAAATATTTGCATTTTTTGTTTTAAAACAGAAAACAATGAAATTATTTAAAACTAGCGGGCAAGCCCGCTAGATTTAGCGGCGTATCTTAGGCCTAGTTTCTGGGATGTCAGTTAAACCGAAAACAAATTTTGTCGTTTTGGGTAAGCCCGATACGTTGTTAGCGTAGCTTAAAGTTTAAAATTTAATTTGCCTTGAAAATGAAAATGAAATACAATGTTTTTTATTAATGTAAAAATCTTGAAAATAAAAGCCCCCTTCGATGAGAATGCTTATTAGCAGCTTATATAAAAAATAAATAATTGCAAAAATTATTATTCAGAGGAAGCTTAGGTTAAAACAAATGTTCTACTTTTTAAGTAAAAATAAAATCAAATAGACACACTTAATAATTAACAATAAATAACGATGACGATGTGAGAGCTGTGGTGTAATGTTTAGCGCGTTGTGGTTGCGGGTTCGATCCCCATCGTCCGCAACATCAATTTGGAAGAATAATGTGTATGATTTTTTTTTATCCCTAATACAGTGTCCTCCTGCACTATTTCCATAGCACTTAACCCCACCGAAGTAAAATAATATAACAGGGCTATGAAATAAAAAGCTTCAACTAAAGTTCGCCAACTATAATTCTGAAACTAACATTTCCAAAAATCTGAAAAATATATTTAAGTTACTTTTAAACCATTGATAATACACCCAAAGTAAGACTACAGCTTTAGCTTTTAAAAAATTCATTACTTTGGTCCAAGCACATACAGGATTCTATTAGGATACCTTTCTGGGACATCGACTTAACTTGAAAACGAATTATTAAGAAATTTGACAAAAAGAATAAATTTTGTATTAGTACCAATATTTATTAAAATTAAGACCCGTTTTCGCTCAATTTCGTAGTTTCCGAAAAACGAAAATCGTTACATCTTTTTAATCAAAGGCACAAAAAATTTCATTTTTGGATTTTATTTATACTTTGGTGAAAAAGCATAGGCCGGTTAGAGGGTAAAATAAGTCAGTCAGTCAGTCACTCTTATATGTAAACACTATGACTCTCTTTGCGATTTGTTTATTGTCATTGCGAATCCATTCATTCCCCGTTCTGTTTCATTTCGTTCCGGATTACATTCCTCTGTTCTCTGTTCCATTGCTATTTTCTCGAGTTTCAATTCCACTTGTTCCCCGTTTAATTTCCCCGTTCTTTCCTGAAAGTGTGTTAAAAAAAGTGTTAAAAAAAAAAAAAAAAGTGCTGCTACAAAAAAAAAGTGTTTCCACAAAAAAGTGTTTCCACAAAAGAAAAAGGTTTACACAAAAAAAAGTGTTTCCACAAAAAAAAAACCCATTTCCACAAAAAAAAGTTTCCACAAAAAACAAACTGTGTTGCCACAAAAAAAAGTTTCCATAAAAAAAAGTGTTTCCACAAAAAAAAAGGTGTTCCCACAAAAAAAGTATTTCCACCAAAAAAAAGTATTTCAACAAAAAAAAAAAAAAAAAATTTCCACAAAAAAGTGTTTGCACAAAAATAAAAGTCTGCACAAAAATATAAAAAAGTTTCCACAACAAAAAACAAAATTTTTCCACAAAAAAAAAGTGTTTCAACAAAAAAAAAAAAGTTTCCACAAAGTTTCCACAAAAAAAAATGTTTTCACCAAAAAAAAAGGTGTTTCCAAAAAAAAAAGTGTTTGCACAAAACAAAAAAAATGTTTCAACAAAATAAAAAAATTTTCCTCAAAAAAAAAAATGTTTCCACAAAAAAAAAAGTGTTTGCACAAAAAAAAGTTTCCACAACAAAAAAAAAGTTTCCCAAAAAAAAAAAGTTTCCACAAACAAAAAATATTTCACAAAAAAAAAGTTTCCACCAAAAAAGGTTCCACAAAAAAAAAAGTTTCCACAAAAAAAAAAGTTACACAAAAAAAAAAGTTTCCACAAAAAAAAAGTTTCCACAAAAAAAAGTAGTGTTTCCAAAAAAAAAAAAATTTTCCACAAAAAAAAAATATTTAAAAAAAAAAAAAGAAAGTTTCAACAAAAAACAAATTGAGATAGCATGAGCTGAGATTAGATTAGGTTAATGCTATAAGTGCTGCCTGGTTGTCATAGTAACGCCAAGGCCTGGTTGTCAGCAACACGAAAATTTGATAGGTAGGGCCGCCATATCTCCGGAACCACTGGGCCAATTTCGTGCAAACTTCAGATAAACCATCTACAGACCATCCTCAACGTACCCTGAAATCGGTTGACAGAAATCCGTTGAAAAATAGAAATTTGTATATCGATCACACATTTTATATGGGAAAAACACACCATCACAAAAGTGTGCGTATAATGCGTATGCGTAGACATTTTTCATCATTTTTTTTAAGAACCATCAGTAAAAGTAGACCTTTCCAAAGCATGTATTGGTTTCTAATTCGGTTGAGTGGTTCTCGAGTTATAAAATGACGAATATATACCAACTTATTTTTATATATATAGATATTTTTTCTAAAAATAGAAAATTAAAAATTGGTTATTTGACTGAAAATATCAACTCTTGCAGACGATACATATTTTTTTGTACTTTGTTTTTTATTGACTGATAATAAAAAGTTAAACAATATGTTTCAATGTATTTTAATTGATTCTTCAATTGAAAACAAACTTTGCCTAAGTAAACCTCAATCGGTTATGGAAAATATATTGTGAAAGAATTTACAAAATTCTAATTAAATTTTTAAACACCCTTCTCATACCAAATTTGTAAATACAAAAAAAAAAACTTTTGAAAAAGGCACCAGCAAAGAAATTTGTAAATCCAAATTTTTTTTTTAACTACAGCATGCGAAATTTGGAAGAAAACAGGGGCTAAACACGCACCAATTCTAAATAAAATCAATATTTTTGACCATCAGCACAGTGTACTAAATTTACACTCATTTTAAACATCTTTACACTTTAGCAATCACTAGAAAACTGTATGTATATTTGTTAAATATATTTTGGCATTTTAGCACATTTAAGTCCTTAAACGCAATTAATAACGATGAAAATAAATTTTATAAAGTTTGTACACTGAAAGAATTATCCTTCATGATATTAATGATATAATTTCATAGAATTTTTTCATAGAATCAGTTAAGAATTTCATTATGTATATAATATTTAGTTAATATAATAAAATTTTTCATAACTTTTCTTTCCTAAAATTTCATAATTTCGTTAAAAAAATTCATTGAATTTCATAAATTAGATCTTCATAAATTTTATTAAAATGTTTTTTATATATATGAAATTGTTCAATAGTATTTACTTTTTTCTAATTTTTTTTTTTAATTTAAAATTAACGGTTCGTTGTCGTTCAATAAATCTGTGATTCAGAGTTGAATAGAACCAGCTGCAATAATTTAAGAATTAAGGTTCAAAGCAAAAATAGTAATAACGGAGGGTAAAAATAGCACTGTTAAAATTTCGTTGATGTTAGTCTAATTGAGTTGTGTTTACGGTAGCTTATTTGTTTCGCATTCAACATAAGTAGACCATTATCAATTATTTACCCATAAAGGCATAGGATACTGGGGATGGGTCTGTAGCGGGACCCGAAGATACGTACTCTATCCTGCTGGCCTTATCGATTTTTTTTTTAATTTTTATTCTCTGTAGTTTACTTGTATGATCTCAAATCTAAAAAAAAAAATTCATTATTAAACGTTTTTTCTTTAATTCAAAGCTTGCTAACCCTAAATTCTCTGGTATCCTTCTTCATTTTTGTTTTTTGTAATATAATTTAATATAAGGTGGAGGTTAAACCTAGACCAGAGACATCAAAATGCCAGTACTTTACAATGCCAGTAGCAGCAGCAATAACAACACATGTGTTGCATTTGTTGTGACGGTTTTGAACTCCATGTTAAAAGAGAACAATTTTAAGATATTTTAATCTTGTTTGGATAAATAGAAAAAAAAAAGAATTAGAAAAAATTACAAATCAAGGCTACAATAAAACCAAATACAAAAAGAACTGCAAACAAAGAATGCAACAAACTGACGACTTAAAAGTTGAAAAGCACATTTTTTTATTGAAGACCTTCTTCCACCACCATGGCTATCAAAGTGTCGACAACAAAACTCAAATCATCATCAGCGTTTCATAGAAATCATGTCTCTTAGAACTAATGAAAAAAAAACTTCATATTGCAACAGCTTGCCGTCTTTACATTTTGTCGTTTTCTTTTTTCTTACAATTTCAAATTTGCTGAATATTTTACAACTATTTGAATAACAAAATCAGTAGCAAATAAAATTTAATTTTTTTTTTTTTGCAAAGTAAATTTTAATATTACAGATGCAGGCGCACATTACCATGCTTATTAGTCTCTTGTGGTTTTACACATTTTCAGTAAACTTTACCCTTGTGACCGACGAAATACAAACAGACACAAAGAGAGAGAGAGAGAGAGTCCAACCAAAGCAACCTAAACAACCAAGCTAAACTAACCAAATAGCAACCAAAACAGGTCGTAAAAGTTTACAAAAACAAAATGAAAAAAAATCTATTTGAAAATTCACATGAAGTTCAGTTCAGTTAAGTTTAAATCTGTTTTTTTTTTGCCGAAGTGCACTTTTGGGTGTAGTTTGTAGTAGAGAATGAGTGTATAACAGTTTGAAAATAAGTAAACCTGACTTTTTACATAATGATACCGGATATGGTCATCTTGTTCACTAATGACTTTTGTTAGTGGTCTTATATTTGCAACCACTAATACTTCTATAGTTTTATAATACAGCTAGCTGCTGAAGTTTTAAAATACTTATTTTGACTGCTCCTCTGGCTGCTGCTGCTGCAATTGTTGTTGTTTTTTCTATTAACTTTGGTTGTTTTATACTTGTGTTTTCAGTCTGTTGCTGACTTGTCCAAAACTTTCTCCTTCTTCTATATTTGTTGGTATGCACTGGAATTTTTATATAAAAAACACAAAATTATACAAAAACTTTTCATACAATTTGTGTGAAAAGTTAATTTTAGAAGATTCTTTATACTATTCTTTTAAGTTTTTCTATGCATTATTTATTTTAAAATAGAAAAAATGGCGTTAAGTAAAGAAAATATTTTATAAAGTATTCGGTTTTATTTCTTTAGTGAGGGCCAAGTACAAATAAAATTAAAAAAATATTAGTTAATATTTAATTTTTATATAGCTATATTTGAACGAGTAAAAAAGTTACAGACGGGCAAGCCTACTATATAATACACTCAAAAAAAAAGTCAGTAAAGTCAGCAAAAAATGTTGCTGTGTCAGCAAATTTTTAGTCAGGAGCGTGCTTGCAAAAAAGTTGGTAATTTCAGCAAAAGGTTTGCTAAAAATCAGCGAGCTGATTTTTACCAAAAAAATAGTAATCTTCAGCAAAAGTTTTGCTAACACTTAGTCGACTGCAAATGAAAAAAATCCTTGCTAAAATCACTAAACTTTTTGCTGAATATTAGTAGACTGAAAAAAACTCAAAAAACTTGTAGCGAAATTTTACTTTAGTTAATTTATTTGCTGAAAATTTAAATATAGAATATGTGTAGAGTTGTTTTTCTTTTTTTGTCATTTCCGTTTCCAGACAAGCTGCGACATCTACATCTTGTCTATCTGGTTGTCGCCCACGCTATGAATGCAGTTATCAGCACAATATTTGTAGCAAAATAAATTAGTAAAACAATAGTTCAAAATTAGTTTAGTGCTAAAAAAATATAACTAAAATTTTTGCTGAAAACGGAATTTCAGCAAAAAAAAATTGCTGAAAAGTAGTACACTTGATATACAAGACGTTTTACTAATTTTTCTCCTAACTTATTTTTTGGAGTGTACCTTACACCAGCGAGTTTAAAAGCCAACTAATAATTGGATCCGAAATTCGATTGGGTTAAAACGGACTTGTGTCAAAATTTTCTATAAAATGATAAAAGAAAAGAAAATCGGAAATATAGCCCATATGGGCGATAGGTCCAAATATGGACTGATCCTATCTAGACTTCGTCCTTGGGCCAATATATCTCGGTGTACCAAATTTCATCAAAATATCTTAATATTTGTGACCTGTAGAGTGCGACACGAATGCATGGACAGACAGACGAACGGACGGACAGACGGACATTGTTAAATCGAAACAAAAAGTGATTCTGAGTAGATAGGTGTACTAAAAGGTGGGTCTAGGTCCAGTATTTTTGGGTGTTACAAACATCAGCACCAACTTATTATACCCTGTCCACGTAGTGGTGTTCGGTATAAAAAGAGTTTTTATCTTATCAAAAGTACACAGTGCGTATACTTTATATTAATACTTTCATAAATATTACTCATACGACTTAGTAAACGTATACTTTAGTAGATTTTGGGACTCAGCCTGAATTTGGAATTTACTTCTACTTGCATGTATAATAACTATACTGAATTTGAATATTTTAAAATATTTAAATTTTAAACTTTTTTTAAAAACTCATATATATAAACTTTTCTCTTAAAAAATAATAAAATATATTTTGAAGTCTTTCAAACATTATAAAAAAAAAATTATCCATTTAAGGTCAATGCTATTATTTTCTTTTTCATTCAAAATATTTGCATATTATTTTGAAAGATTTTATATAAACCCTTTCAAATACACTCGCACACACATTGTCATGTTAAAATTTCAAACATACATATACACCCATATATTTTATATGTATTCCTTCCTACTCGTAGTATTATAAAATACAAAGACTGGTGTGAATTTGAATGTGTTTGTTTACCCTCCCATTTGTTTGTGGTCAAAAACCATTAAAACTAAAGGATTTAAATGAATTTTCATATTAAAATATACTATACTAGAGAATGATAGTAAAACAACTGACTGGTCAAAAAAACTATTAAACACATGCTCTTCTGCATAAACTTCATGAATATACATAAACACATACTTTTATAAATCGAATTTTTATTATTTTTTAATTCCAGTTTTTGTTATGCTCTATGGAATTTACTCAACTTATATTTAGGTTAATCTAGTCTAATGTTTTTCTTATAATTTTTAAATTTTTAATTTAATTGCAGATTGAAATTCTATAGATGATGTAGTATATAACAAAAACCACAAAGCAATTGAATTATAAATGAAATATTTTAAAGTAAATTTATTACAAATAACATTTTTAGATTATGTGGATGCAACTGACAAATTTTGAAAGTGTTAAAACTGAACAACTCAATTTTTTGCGATATCGGCATTTTAAATTTTTATCGAAAAGTTTTACTTATTGTAATATTTTTGCCCTGAAACAAAACGTTTTCTAAACTTTTCTTTATTAGTTTAAAATAATATAGCAGCTTGTTCTTTCTCGTATTTTCAAATATTTATTAGGAAAAAATTGCAATCTTTTCCAAAGATTTTCCTTTTTAAATAAATGTATTTAAGTTTAAATTTACTTAGGTTAGCAACATTTGCAAAAAAAGGAGACACGGAAGAGATTGGAAGATAAACAGAAATTTAAGAGCAGAGTGTTTGTATATGTCTGTGTTTGATCACTTCCGAGTAAAAACAAAAACATAAAGCAGAATGGTAAAGAAATCTATGAATAAGTTACACTGTATTCAACGCCTTACTTGGGTGAGATGGCTAAGCGGTCGCACTTAGTATAGCTACGTTTGTTATGAAAGAATAGATACATGTTCGATTCCTATTCAATTATATAGTCGACGGGTTGGTGAAAAATTATCATATAGAGTCAATCTGATAATAAAATATATAAATAAAAATGTCGTACAATTTAATGGAAAATCACTAATGAAGCATAGAAAAAGACAGAAACTAGATCTAGTCTGATTTGAAAATTAATGTGTTTATAATTTTTAGAGAAAAACGTTTATTCTTCTTCTTAACCTTAAAGCTATTAAATTTTTTTAACGTTTTTTAGTGGTTGAATAGATTTCTAACAAAAAAACCCTTTTTTTAATTTCTCATAACCGAAGAACCAGATATTTATTTCTCCTGGTTTAACGGTTTTTAAGTTTATATTACAAACAGATATTACCAAGTAATTAAGTGAGTAAGTAGTACACAAAGTATTTCAGAGTCCACAATGCTACTTTTTCGCTTAATTACTTTTGTCATAAGTAGGTGGTCATTGGAGTTATTCTTATTTTGTAAACTTGCGAATATCCACCCAGAAATGTTCCTTTGTGTATAAAAACGTGTTAAGCTACTGCATCGGCCCTAAAAATAGAATAAGGAATTATATTGAAAAAACTGCCTTGTTTCTAATTTTAATGAAAATTTCGATATTTCCATTTCTACATTTGAAGAGTGAAATTTTTGTATGACTATTGCTTCTAATAAAATAAGTGTTTTTTCAGTTAACCAATTTTCAAAATTTCTAAATGTCAATAAGAGTGACTAAAACTAGTCAAGGTTCATTATATATCTATTGTTGTGTTTCTTTCAAAAAAATTGTGTAAATATTTATCTCACCCCAGTTCGAATCTAAAATCGTATACAGGCAATTATTTTTTATAGTCCTTATGCTTGTTTTCCTTTTTGCCCCAAATTAAAGTGTCTTTAATTTGTTATTGACTGGTAGTTGGCCCTTTAAATATAAATCATTTTAGAAATTTTGGTAATTAGAACACAAATAGCGCAATCATGGCTAACAAAAAAAAAAACAATATACAAACCAATATGAAATGAAAGCAAATAGGCAGACACACAATATAAGTTAACGGTCTGCTAGTGGTTACGATGGAAAAATTTCAGACACATTCAAAATGTTAACTATAATGTACATATGTATGAACTATAAGTGAATTTCTTTGTATACATTTGTATTCAAAAAAACATAGTAAAATATGTATGTGTATAAGTATTTATATCTTAGAATTTATTTTTTCTAATTTTGATTACTTTTTTTTTTGGCATAAATTGTCTATTGATTGTATTTGTTGAAATAATAATGAATATTTTACTTTTTTGTTGTTAAACATCAACCTTAATGAATTATACACACACATATGAGGCTTTCCATATAAACTGCCAAGTATGTAATAATATACATCATGGACTGTTTAATTTGTCCAGTGTAGAAACGGTAATGCGATAAACAGCAAAATAAAGTTTCAAAAGTAGTGGAAATGCAGTTCATTTAATAATCAAGAAGTACTTATTTTTTAACAGAAACGCTAATGATTTGAATATCCCAAGCTTGATACAAAATTTTAGTTATTTAATTGTCGAGTTTACGCGTTCGACGAAACTAGCAAATTCGAGTAGCAAATATATAATTAATAAGGATTAAACTAAAAGATGATACTTTCAAGTTTCACTGCACATCCAATAAAATGTCCTTGAACACCCATGGTCGCCATTATACTCAAATGAAACGCTATTGTGTTCAAAGCAAGGACATAATAGTTATAAGTTTTATTGGATATTTCTTAAAAATAATAATTACTTATAGTTAAATTTTTATTTTTTTTCTTAATCATAATTATTTGTCTGTAATTAATATTTTTTTTTCTTGACTGGTAATAGTGACAACGAAAATTTTTTTTTAGTTATTCATATTTATTACACTTTAACATATATTTTATTCCTCTATTAAAAATAGTTAGAAATAAGAAGAATAAAAAAAGTTGGTGATAATAATTACTCTTCAAGAAATATTTTTTTTTTTGTTACTTAATAAAAATTGTGATATTTTTCAAGTACCCAATTAAACAAGTTTTTATAAAGTTATATCAATGGCCTTGCAACTCTCTCAATAGTTTTTATTTGAAAAAATATTATGCGGCTTGGAACGAACTCCGACTGGTTAATCAGGGATGGAAAAGGCTCACTTAATCGGGCTCTTATACCAAAAAATGTTAGATCGCTCTTACATATTTAAAAATGTAAGTAACTAAAAAATAGCTTCCTCTTTGGCTCGTTAAAAAAAATTAAAATTAAATATTTAGATATTAGCACAAATTGCGAAAAAAAAACATTTGCAAAAAGCGCAATTTTTGCAACAATATATTCGTTTGCAGAATGTCGATCGCTGATTACCTCTTTTAATTCATTTTCAGTACCATAAAGCCATTTTCGAATTCCGCCGTTATTTTTCAAGTTTTTAAGTGCGGTTTTTTAAAATATATAACCTAGGGATTAAATTTTTGTACCATATAGTGTTTTTTCAAATTCCGCTATTATTTTGCAATTCTTTTCGTGCGTTTTTTTTTTTTTTATTTATAATCTAGCGGCTATAATACACATTTCATACAACATAATTTGGTGGCTAGTCGCAAAAAAAATCGCGAAAAATAAAATTTGCAAAAACGAAATTTTTTGCATCAATATATTTGTTTGCAGAATTTAAATCGCTGATTACGTTTCCTAATTAATTTTTTGTACCACAACGTCTTTTTTCGCGTTCCGCTTTTATTTTGTAATTTTTTAAGTACGTTTCTTTTTAATTTATAATCTAGGGACTATAATACACATTTCATACAACAAAGTTCGGTGGCTAGTTGGAAAAAAAAACGCGAAAAATCAAATTTGCAAAAAGAAAAAATTTTTTCATCAATATATTTGTTTGCAGAATGTAAATCGCTGATTAAGTTTTTTAATTAATTTTTTGCACCATAAAGCTTTTTTTCGCTTTCCGCGATTATTTTGCAATTTTTTAAGTGTGGTTTTTTTAAATTTATAATATAGGGTCTATAGTACCAATTTTATAGACAAAAGTTTGGTCCTTAGTTTGCAAAAAAAAAAAAAATAAATAAATCGCGAAAAAAATATTTGTAAAAAGGAAATTTTTTGCGTCATTGTATTCATTTGCAGATTGTTAATCACTGATTGAGTTTTTTAATTATTTTTTTCTATTACAAAGTCTTTTTTCGCGTTCCTCTATTATTTTGCAAATTTTTAAGTGCGGTTTTTTTAATTTATAATCTACGGAGTATAATTCCCATTTCATAAAACAAAGTTTGGTGGTTAGTTGCAAAAAAAGAAAATTTTGGCATCGTTTGCAGAATGTAAATCTTTTAAAGCCTTTTTTCGCATTCCGATATTATTTTGCTATTTTTTACGTATGTTTTTTTTAAAATTCATGATCTAGGGCTATAATACTGTTGGAATAGTATAATTCCATAGTATAGTTCCATTTTTGATTTTTATAACTAAATTATTATTTTCCATCCCTGGTTACAATCGATGTTTTGAGTCATTAGAGCGCACATAATGACCCTGAAAATATTTAAAAGATACCTTCCAAGAATTAAAGCGATATCTTATATTTGTCATTTGAATGAAAATAATCAAGTAGTATTTACTTTGAAATTGTCTTCCTTTTATCACTTGGAAGATAATTCGGCGATATTTGTAAAAAAATAATTCAAAAATTTTATTTTTTGTCATAACTTTTTATGGCAATATTGCGGCAATATCACCTTTGTATCATTTGGAAGATAAAGCAAATTTGTTTGAAATATTTTATCAATTTGGAAAAAATTAAAACTAAATTTGTACAAAAACAATCAAAAGATATTTAGGAAATAAACTCGTGAAAAGTTAAGATTAATTGCGCGGGAAAAATCGGCTAAGATGAAATCAAGATAATTTATAAGTTGGCCAATGGATTATGTATGCAGATTTTGTTTTTCAGGCTTAATTTAATAATGAAAAAATTAAATCCTTTTTCTATTGTACCGTGAGTTTATTTAGCGATATCCCTTTTATCTTCCATATGAGTTATTGCTTTCATATTGTCTGGAAGTATTGTTTTAGTGTAACAGTTGTTTCCGACGGAGGAAACTTCCGGAATACGAAATTGATATTGCCGGCAATAAATGTTTTCTTCCTGGCGATATGTTCGGAGAATATTCTTCGTATTGCCATGTTTGCTGGGTGATATTGGTTTGAGTATGTTCCTGTTCCAAGGCACATAATAGAACAAATGCTTTCTCATTGATAGAGAGTCCCCCAATCTCTTTATTATGTATACTCTTTGGTTATATATTTGAGATTCAAGCAAGCTTTCGCATGAAAGGAAAACATACACAACCATTCGGTTAATAAATATTTTTAGAAAGGATTCTTTAAAGCCAAGTTTACTTGTAAGATTTACAAAACTTGAAATTTATTAAGATATATGTTGCAATTTTTAAAAATTAAATACTTTTCATATGAGAAATAATTTTTATATTCCTTTATTAATTCATGGTTTTTATAAGCAAAAATAAAACGTATAAAATATAAAAATCTATTTATCGAACGCATTACATCGTTGGTTGGTTGAAAATAATTATAGGCAACGAATTTTTTTTATGTTGCCAATAATAATTATAAATCAATTTTTAAAAATATTTCTTAAAATTGATGAATTTTTTCGGTTCCAAAAATGTTGATAATAATTATTTGGGGTCCTTGATTCAAAGTTTTTGTCTCTACATAAGCTCTATGATTTTAGAGTGCATACCATACACACAACGGAAGTGCTGTGTGCGGTGGTATTCCCACAGATTTGGATACAATTTAGATATGTGCTAGAAAAGATAGAAAAAATAACCATGTGCATATTTTTAACGGCTTAATCTCATATTTGAGAGTTAAAAAGTTTGGTCAAATATGACCCCGATTTTCACTTGTTAAATTTTCGTGTTAGTTCCAAGGAAATTAATGAAAATTTGGGCATCAAGTGAAAGGAATTTTTAATGTCGAAACCAAACAGTTTCGAGTAACTTTACAACTCATGTTTACCCCCTAAATACCAACTTGGGCCGACATATATTTATGTACATATTTTTTTAAAATAGAAACAACCCAAAGGAAATTCTTTTAAAAATTAATAAATTCTTTTAAATTTTTTATTATTTAATTTTTTTTTTTAATTTTTTTTTTTTTTTGTTATTTTTTTAATTTTTTAATTAATTTTTTTATTTTATATTTTTTTTTAAATAAATATATTTAATATTAAGTTGTACACAATACTTACCAACTTGCCTCATTAATTCCTTAGAGGCGCTGAGACCAAATAATTCTGAATTATAATTGTGCATGAAATGTAAAAAATAATTGAAAAAAAAATAATGTGTTGCTTTCTTTTTTAAACTTTGGTGAATGTGTGAACTGGTGCATCTTAACACTTTTTTTTTTTGAAAATTGCGGCCTTTTTTCCTTAATTTATAAAATAATTAAAAACTTTCCCACGTGCATCCTAAAAACAGACGCTCGCAGATGGAACTGTCTTTGTCTTTTCAGAACTCATTTTAGTCCACTGTTTTGACTCTTCCTTTATATCAGGCATGTAGTATTTCATGCAAGGTTACGCATCGACGCAAAAACTCGGCTTTATTGCGGTGAAACATCCTAACGACGCTGGATTAATTCTATTGTGAGCAAACGCGGCACCTATCTTGCGAAGAAATTTCCTATCTTTAAATTTTAGGTCAAGCTGCGATGCATGCACTTTTTGAAATACCTATAATTTCTGCTAGCTCACGCACCTTCAGCCGAATACCATTTTGTGGATTTCCTAACCGTTTCTGGTGTGGCCATCTTAATTGGTCTGCCACTAAGGTATCCATTTCGGCACCTCGCACCGCCGCGTTGAAACTCTGCCACCCAATAATTTATATTCGTAAAGAAAACAGCAGATTCCTATAGATTAGAATCTAGCTCAGCTTTAATGTTAGCTGAACCGAGAATTTTCAAATGAGATAATTTAATTACATAACGGCAACCATGTTTTCAATATTTATAAATTCATTGAGCTCGTCTACTCTTGATGGCGCCAAAAAAAAATACTAAGCAACGTGGCGCCTTCAAAATTAAAATGTATATTTTATAAGGTTGCCACTTTTCACCAAAGTAATTTTTTTCAAACTTTCGCAGCCATCTTTATGTCTAGTTGGCTAGTTCTGGGACCAACCTCGTAGCCCTGTAATTTTAGTTTTACTTCGGTGGTGTTAAGTACTGTGGGAATACTGGAGGAGAGCGCTACGATTCATACATATTATTTCTTTTAAATTGATATTGCTGTCGCTGGGAATCGAACCAATTACATCACAATGCCCTCAAAATATTTGAGTTTTATAATGAGTATTTGCAATATATAATATTAAACGAATATTTTATTTACCACGCCTACTTCGTCCAATTTCCAAAAAAAAAAACTGAAAAAGTTGCTTCATTTTTTATTCTTATCATATAGGACAATAAATATTGTAATTTTGTTATTGATACGTTACACTATTTCCTATAGCATAGCAGTTGGTATGGAAAGCCTTATACATAGTTCTATAAATTAGACATACAGGGTGTTAAAGTGAAAGGAAAATACATTCCTTTTTCTACCATAAGTATATTACGTGTAAGAGTTCAGAAATTTTCACTTGTGGGTTATTACTTAGATTAAATATGGTATTGAGTGGTCAAACTATTTTGACCCTTAGTTATTATAAAAGCGTAGAAAACAATTATAAAAAGCGTTTTTTATACCGCATGGTAGAAATATGTAAGAAATATAGTAATAAATTTAGTGTTATTATTCTTTTTCTGTTCAACATTAGCCTGCCAATGTCGACGCTTAATTACTTAATTTTTATGTGAGAATTTAATATACAGCCATAAAAAGAATATAGAATAAGAAATGCTTAACCCACTTAACACCAATTTATATTATAAAAATAAAAAGTTTTAGTTTAATTTAACTTTAACCCTGTGTAAACAGCTGGTGCCTGCAAATAGAAAAGGAGTCAGATTTAAGGAAACCGAAAGATAAACTGATATATTTTATGCTTAAATAATAATAAATATGATGAACAACCGCTGTTAATATATTATCTAATGCTGTTAATAGCTATTCAATTAATTTAAAAATTTTTCTCAAAAATTTTTACAATAATTTTAAAAGTCGAAATTTCGCATATCGAATAATTCGAAAAATTTAATACGATTAATTGAAATTGGTATAAAAAATACCAATTTAAATAATTAGGTAATTTACAGTTTAAGTGCTAATGTGTTATCGTTGTAAAATAGCATAAATTTTGAAGTTTAATCGATAGAAAGTTGTCAAATTTATGATAAATGCTAATTTACTACTTACAATAGAATGAACTGTGAATACCCTCAATATATTACATATCCAGATTTCATTCTTGACTAAGGAAAACATCAGAGGACAACCTTTTAGAATTTTCAAAATATCAATGGAAAAACAACAAAAAAGTATCACAATTTGCTTTGTCATCTTCCGAAATACTACTCTGCTGTTTCGACAGATCTAGCATTATAGTGACATCTGCTTACTTATAACCGATTTTTAATTACATTTTAATCGGTTTCGCGTACTTCACTTCATGGCATACTTGTATGCAACAATTGTATAAAAAATTTAAAAATTATACTTGAATGTACGAGGTATTTTTTTTTGATTTGTCCCTACAATGAGTTTATTTATTTACAACTAAGAATCGCCACATTCAATCTGACTTATTTTACCCAGAGTATTAAGTATAAGGACACACAAGGCAATATATCGTCGACCAGCCTGCAAAATGTCACATGATTCACGACCTCATTTAGTAAAATCATCATTAAGGCATATGATGTCAATAAAATATCTTAAAAGTAGATTCTGTAACATTTTTTTCGCTCTCCTGAAAATCTATTAAAAAACACATGTGCCATTTTGCAGGCCGGTCAACGATATGTACTTTGTAAGTGCAAACAAGTATAGCAACACGTAAGACCAAAATTTTTGAAAATTAATTTTTGAAATTTTGTCTTGCTGGCTTTATCGAATTCTTTCAACTTTTATTCGTTGTAATTTACTTGTGGAAATTGTAGCGTCGTTCTTTAATTTGAAAATAATTTAAAAACAGAAAGTCATATTAATTTATGATATAGAGTCAAACTAAAAAACATTAATTTACCAAAATAAAAGATCAACTAAACTCCCCCTTAATTAAAATTTTTCTTAATTTTATATACAATTATTTTACACAAGTATTACATATTTTAAATAGACAAACACAATGGAAAATACTGGAAATCGATTCCATTGTAAATTTCTAAAGAGCAATTAAAAATTTTCGTGATATGTTGATACTAAAACTTTCAATTGAAATAAAAACGCTGCTACGGCATCTTAATGGGTTAAATTTTAATACATTTTAGTTAAAGCTTTTATACGACTCCAGCTAATGGTAGTCGGATAGAACGGGGTGGGCGTTTTGTATAGGTGTTTGTGTAAGTAAATTGTTTGAATATCATCGGAAAATTAATTAATTAAAATGTATTTAAAAAGTGTTCAGTAAATTGCTTGTCTATAACCATATTTTAGAAGGATTCTGTATTTTAGTGCTTCAGTAATTAAAAAAATATTTATGTTACAAAACGAGAAAAATACATAGCAAAATATAATAAAAGTCGAAAACACTAAACAAAAATATACTAAAAGTTTTATTAATGTTCCCAGTTGGAAAATGTGATATGTTAAGAAATTTATTTAGAGTAACATAAGAACAAATAAGGTGTGAAACAATTTTTCTACAATGTAAAACATGAATTGTAAATCTCGTACACTCAAGGAAGAAAATGTACTCCCGAGGGTTGTTTTTTACTTTTATTTAAAACAAAACATGAAAAGCAATCCTTGTAATAATGGTATAATTCAACAGTAGTTGTTTTTTCGGCTTAACTATATCTGTCATTTTAACAGGTATCACCTGAAGGTTGGTAGTTCCAAAAAATCATATGGATTTTTCATTAGTAGCACCACCATACGGACTTTTCAGCCGATCTGTTATAACATGACGTGCTGAGCCAAATTTTCAAAACCAAAACTTAATTAGGGCTTTTTGTTTCTATCCTTGTTATCCTTGAATTATGCCTACTGTTCTTACTTTTTAGGCAATTAACGGTTAAGCCTGTAAAACAATTGCGCCCACGGTCTTTAACGTATATATTTTATAATATTACATATTTATTGATACGCTATGCTCAAAAATAATTTATTAATAGCTGTATTTTTTCTCATGCCTATCAACGTTAAGTATTTAAAGCAAATATATGTTAAACCTGTAGTAGTATAAAAAAAATTTAAACAGGTTATATTTATAATTGTTTCATTATAATCCAATGCACGTCAGCAAAAGTTTTTAGGAAGTAACGCGAATAAGTTACGTTAGATGTGAAAATGTATAAACGTTGAGTTTTCAACGTTGATAATTATCCGTGTTGAAAGTTAACGTGCATGCGAAAAGTAATGTGTTAGTTTTCGTCTTAAACGTGTTTTTATGTACTTTCAATTTTTTTATGAGTTAACGTATATAGTTAAGTCGAAAACACGGCTAATATTAATTTCTTTTTTTAATTTCAGGTAAGTTTCTACGAAAATGTAGTAAGTATATAAATCTAGATTTGCATATTATTTTAATTAATGAAAACAAATGCATATCGTCGGCTTGTCTGCAAGTACATACCCAGCAAAAATATGGAAGCAGTAAAAACGATACCTGCTTCCTTACTGCTACTTTTACCGCTTCTAAAAATATATATCTTCGTAAACAGCACTAATGAAAGGCCTAATTTGATTAATTGTTTATTGCTTTTCAAAAAGGCATGAAATGCGCAATACATTTTGATTGCTTAAATATTTTTGCTGTTCTTTTATCAAAATTTTTTAAAATGCGGAAAAAAGTTATTTTAATGAAAATAAGAGGTTTTACTAAAAATAAGAGGCATTTTCTCTTCACGGAAAAATATGCAGGAATATTGTGCTTGTGAGAAGGCATGATTTTAAATAGTTTAAAAGCCTTATAATATACACTTCCGAGAAGGCATGAATTATCGACATTTTGAAAGAAAAACAGGAGCACTAATTAAAAGCGGTGAATTCATGCCTTTTCGGATCTCGAAACAAGTGCTTTCACGCGAGCTATCTCGAACAAAAATCAGGCATGATATCATCAATAATGTAATCGCTTCACTGCTAAACTCTCCCTGATGAAACTGCTTCCAAGCAAGCAGTAATTTCTGCTGGGTAGTACTATTAATTTTTTAATAGGTTTACAGGAGCGCAAAAAAAACTGATTTATATTATCCTTTTAAGATATTTTATTGACATAATATGCCTTAATAATGATCTTAGTAAATGAAGTCGTGTTTCATTAAGGCGTATGATGTTAATAAAATATCTTTAGATGTTAAAAATACATTGAAATACTTGCAGGCAAGCCGACTAGGCTATGAATATAAAATAATTTGAAAGACTGAAACAAACTATTTCTCTAATAGTTTAGATGTTCCTTACTTTTTTGGAAAAATATTAATTAATTCGTTTCATTTTCTTCCAAAAACGTGTTTGCAAATATTTCTCTAAATCCATAATCTGCGTACCAAAGTCTGTTAAAAAGCTGCCGTAAAAAACCTGTAAGAAATTTTTCTTATTTTATTGTACTTAGTAAGTTTTAAAGAACACATGTCCATAACTCAGACACTTTAATGGATGGACAATCATTTGTATATTTATTTTCCATGTGTTAAAAGAAATTCAAGAAATTTAAAATCATTTTTCAATTTAAATATTACAGAAAAACAACAAAAAACAATTTTCTCTTAAAATTATAGCAAAAAACCACAAAAAAGTAGAGAAAACAAGGTTTCAAAGAACTCAATAAAAAAATACAAACACGTTACAAATAATAGACAGTCAAATGTTTGTAATAATGTAGAGATATAAAAACAGGTAAAAGCAGATAGTGATGATGAAGCAGCACAAAAACACACGCACACACAGACATAACGAGAGAAAATTAAAATGGGAAATTTATGTAGGTCAGTGCACAGGAAATTACAATCCCAGAATTTGAGCAAGGACATTTTTTAGAAAAAATAAAATAATATAAACAAAATATAACACACACCTAAGTATACAAATGTGTTCAAAAATATACAAACAAGCATTTCTACACACACACACACACACTTATGTATACAATATAGAAACCACAAAAACAAATACTACAACAAACAATAAATATTTTACAAAAAATACCGAAAACTGAAAATAAAATTGAAAGACTTACAAAATAAAACCAAACCAAACCCACTCATACTCATGCACTGATACACAAATACACTTGCAATAAAAAAAAATAAATAATACTAGTATACAACTTTCGCTTACACTTCGATAGTTATTTACAACAGACACAAAAGCATCAAGATAGTAACATACCAATTTACACTTAACACGCACACAAACATAAGCACAACAAACAATGGTTCGGTATATTGTAAAACTCTGTCAGATGTTGTCTCCATTCAGAGTAGAACTTTATATTTTTCATAAATGTTCTCTACAAAATTTTTCCTAGTAAAAATGATTTTTACATAATCATTTATGATTTTATACAATTATATCTTGTCGAGTGTTGTGAACCATGTATTTTTATATGATTATTTCAAAAGATATTTAATTATATAAAATAATATTAACAAGATCCACCATTTCCCGGATCTAATAATTTCCTGGATCAAAAATATATTATTAGATCCGAAAAATGGTGGATCTGGTTAATATGATTTCATATAACTAAATATATTTTAATATAATCGTACACAATTATATTTGGTGTTACATAGGACAATACTCAATGATATATAAATCTCTAAAATCATAAATGGTTATATAAAAAATATTTTTACTCGGGTAGTTAACATGATTTTAAGATAATCAGTTATGATTTTTTACAATTATGTCTTGTCGACTATTGTGAAAAATATATTTTTAAATGATTATATTGAAAGATATTTAATTTTATAAAATTATATTAACAAGATCCACCACTTTCCAGATCAAATAATATATGGGTTAATATAATTTTATATAAAAATGTATTATTTGATCCGAAAAATGGTGGACCTGGTTAATATAATTTTATAAAACTATATATATTTACGTTTGTAATATAGGAGTGCATGGGGTCGATCGCTACAGCCCACAGATTGTTGAAAAAATGATCATATAGAGACAATCTGACAATAAAATATAAACAATAATAAAATTTATGATGAAGCCTGTCCATAATGAATAAAAGACAGAAACTACATCTAGTCTGATTTGCAAATTAATAATGTGTTTATAACTTTTGAAAAATGTTTATTTTTCTTCTTAACCTCATACCTACTAAAAACTAAATATATTTTGAGATAATCATATCAAATTATGACAATACTCAACGATATAGGGTTCTATAAAACCATAAATGGTTATATAAAAAATATTTTTACCGGGGAATATGGAATATATCCCAATGAGTTCTTTCCGATCCTAGTGAGACGCGGATAGAGGAGAAAAGAAAGTAATATAAATGTATTTTTTGTAGCGGACCAATCTCATAATTACGGCTTAAAAAGTGAAATCAAAAATTATTCAATTTTTTATTTTTTAAATTTATTTCTTATGATTTTTAAGAAAAATAGACAATTTGGATATCAAATCAAATTTTCTTAACCCAAGAAAAAAAGGTTTTGATATAGTCGTATATTATCATATAACATTTTGTATAATTATGCATTGGCATATATATACCAAAATATAATTATATAAAATTTTACGAAATCATATCCCAAATGTATAACTATATCTTTTTATATATTGCACAATATACAGTGTAATATATTACAATATCCAATTATATATAGACCTTTATATAATCTAATATGCCTCATATAATTATGTATAATTGTATCGAATTATATACAATTATATCTAGTTTGATATGATTATATTATATTTGATAAATTTGGATGAGGACAAAATCCGCATAAAATTGTATCAAACAATATCTTATTTCATCAAATTAGATGCAACTGTGTCAAATTAGATCTAATATGATCATAATGCGATCTAATTTGATACAATTAGATGTTCTCATTTTTCGGATATAATTATATATAATATCAAAAATCATATCATTTTTTTTAGTAGGATAGAAAAACATATATCGGTGTACAAAACATGCACGAGCAAATCCTCTTTTTTTTTTCTTTTATTATTACTCAGTTATTATGTTTTTCGAAAGTCTGAAATTTTTTTTGGTTTTAGTTCAATTATGGACATAGTAATGCCTTTTTAATTTAAGTGAGGTGTGTCCAAGCTTTTTTCGATATTGTTTCTTTTTTCGACTCTTTAGGACAACTTCACCCATCATAGCACCTTTTCCATTAATATTTAAATTAATACGGCCAATATGCGTATCAGCATTTTTATTTTCTCGAGTACTTAAGGCTGTGTGCAAACAATTCCAAATTTGATAAATTTCAGATAGGTAGGCAAAGTTTTGATCCCACTTTTGAAATTTTAAACGTGAGACAAAAATACATCGCTGAACAAAAATAAGTGTCTCTTACTTTAAAAGTTCTCCTTTATCACATATCTAAATTTGATTAATATCGGAGAGAACCCATTAGGATGCCTTCCGTGTAAGAGTATGTGGAATGTTTGAGCTTCATAAATAATGAAATACGGTTATACGCATTATATTATAAAAAGCAGAAACTTACCAAAATATCATAAAAATATGTTCTTAATTCTATACAGGCGCGGATCTGGCGAAAGATTTTGTGCAGGGAAGTTTGAGCGTATTTATGAACTTTTCTAGTCTCTTTTATATTTTTATGTTGCAAAATTAGATTTTAGGCGAAAAAGTATCACTATTTCCCTCCTCCTACATTCGAACCTTATTTTAACAAGTTGACGGTCAATGGTCTTAATTGTTACCACAAAAAAATAGCTTCTATCCCATTGTGTACAACCTCATTATCATTACCAGTTACACACTAACAAAACTTCTATTTGTTCTTTTTTTTTAATGCCATCCAACCATTCATCCTCTTATAACACAAAAATTATTCTCGAACAAGAAGAGGCTTTTTACAGTTCAGTGCTAAATGTAGTAGATACACAGGGGCAGCAGTGGCAGCAGTGTTGAGTTCTATAAGATATCTAAAGTAGAGCTGCTGCGTTCCAAGGATGATGGTTAACAATTTTTAATGTAGCTTACCGCCATAATGATGTAATGAATGTAATGTAATTAAAGAAAACGCAACACAAAAACAGATAAAATTTTGTAATTAGGTCTTAATGACAAAATAAGAAAAGGAAATGACATTGTACGCTGGCTATGTGACTGACTGGCAATCATACTCACTGTTTGACTAAACTAACAGTAAGTCAGTCATTGAACTTTGTATATCAAAGACCGGCTGTTACATAGTTAGGCAAGTACTTTAACTTTTCTTGTTTTTAGGGGTTCTTTTATTTTTTTATACATATTTCTTTTTTTTTGTATGCTAGACAGATGGCTGGAAAAGATTTGGGAAATGAGAATATATATAAAAAAATGTGAGTGATGATTAAATGAAAAAAAAGAAATATAAAATAAAATAATGTATCAAACTTATGCAAAAAATAAACAATTAAACCTGGCAAGGACATTGAATTTAAGCTGAGATTTTTAAACAAATAACTAGTACTTATATATGAATAAGAAACTGTTTAATATGTACTGTGGTTATATTTGACAGAGTGAATGTCATGTTTTAGCCTTATGCAAATAAAAATTACATAGGACAAATATATTTGAAAATTAAAAAAAAGGATTAAAAAGTGATATTCTTAGACTAAAAGAAGTGTCCGTAATGTAAGGTAATTAAAAAAAAAAATACATTTTAAGACTGTTCTGGGGTTCCTTACACCCCAGAAAATAAATTAGTACAACATCCCGTTCATCAAGTGTATTAATTTTAAAAAATTTTTATTGCAGAAATTCTGTTTTCGGCTAAATTATTAGTTATAGTTTTTCAACAATAAGCTAATTTTGAACTAAAATTTTACTAATTTGTTTTGGTTTCAAAATTGTGCTGATAAACACTTTTGGATTTTTTTTATAAGAGCGATATTTTACTGTTTCCTTTTTTGTTTTCAGAATTATCTGCAGCATTTATATTTTGAATGCCAAGAACAACCATATCAGAAATTAATTAATTAAATCAAATAGATATACAATGTCGACAATGTGTTAGTCTAGACATTTTTTTGCAAAGTTTTCTAAATAATTTCAAAATAATCACAAAATCACATTTATAGATTTACCCCTAAATTCATAAAGGCTTTGTGAAATTAAAGGAGGTTTATTGAACAAATTTTGTATGAAAATGACGTTTTGTAAACCTGCTATAACTTTACAAAGCATTTATGAATTTAGGGGTTAAATTTTAACAAATAAATTAACTAAAGTATAATTGATCTTCAAATTGTTGTGATTCTTTTTCAGTCCACTAATATTCAGCAAAAAGTTTTATTGATTTTAGCAAGGATTTTTTCAATAGCAATAGTTTAAGTTTTAGACAACTTTTGCTGAATATACCAATTTTTGCTGACATTAAAATTTTTCTGTTCCTAAGATTTAAGAAAACATGTTGCACTCGTTTGCAGAATGCTAATCGCTGATTAAGTTTCTTAGTACAATTTCTTTAGCACAAATCCTTTTTCCCACTCCGCCATTAATTTCGAAGTTTTTAATTACGGCATATATTAATACATAATCGAAAGACCACAAATAATATCCATATCCCCAGCAAAAAAAATGGAAGTAATGCTTTACAAACTACTTTTTTCACTGCTTCACAAGTATCCGTTAGTGTATTTTTACTGCTTTACTGTATTTTTACTCCGTTTTTAGAAGTTATTCTGAACAACTTCAAAAAATTATTTCTTTCATTGATTCCACAGTATCCGTTGGTATCCTCCAAATATTGCTTCTAAAGATTAATTGCTCTAAAAGTGATACTAAAAAGTATTTTGGTATCATTTGGCATTTCCAAACAGAGGTTCGCGGGTTCGATTCACGGCGGGACCAATATTTATAATTAACCAATACTTATAATTAATTTGTTTAAGTTCAATATTTTTTAATTTTAAAATTTTTAAAAATATTTATATATAAAAAAGTTATGAGAAATTACTTTTTATGCACCTGTAAAAATAGTACTGAAAACAATATTGAATTGGATTGCATCTTTAACCTTGTTTAATAAGTACTTTTATTGAAGAGAATAAGGAACAATATCTCGCATTAACAAAGTGGTGTTTTTATGCCAGTCAACTTTCATATCAAAGAATAGATCAGCGGTAGAACTCAGCGACTAGCGGTGGCGGCAATAAAAAACTTTTGTAAAATAAAAAAATATAAAATTTTTTTTTGTGAAGAATTTTTCTTAACTTTTAATTGGTGAAAAAGAGCTTCCATTGCACTCGTTCAAAAAGTACTGAAAAAATGTTAAAGTCGGAGTACTCCTCTCCTATGACAATTCAATATTAAAATCATTAATGTTTATGTTAAAAAAGAAGTACATCTAAATCATCAATTGTAGTGCTTTATCTACTGCTTCGGCATCTCTTTTTCGCTGGGATATAGAATTATATACTGTTGGATATAGTGTAATTAAGGTTCCATTCTTGATTTTATATTTTTTCCATCCCTGGTTACAATATTTGTTTGAGTCATACAGAGAGCGCAAGTAATGATGTGTGATATAATATTTGGTTTTTATTAGTACACACTCATAGAAATAAATCTCTAAAAATAGCAGAAAAAGTTTCTAAAAATTAGTTAAAAATGATGCTGCAGAAAAAACTGCTAAAATTAACAGATTTTTTTACTAAATACTAATAAAATGAGAACAGCAAAATTAAAACTGTTAAATTTACAGAATTTTAGTTATATTTAGTCTAACTTTTAGTTAATTGAAAATAGCAAATTGTACTGTAAAATCTGCAGAAAATTTTGCTAAATATTTGTAGACTGAAAATAGCAAAAATAAACTGTTATATCTACAAAATTTTTGCTATTTTTAAGCTGAATTTAGTTGAATGCAAATAGCAGTCTGTTCTGCTAAAATCAGCACAAATATTTGCTAAAAGAATTGTAAACAGCTGTCTTCAAAAGGTTCGATTTTTATTTACATTTTCAAAAAATCTTCAAATTTTTTGGTGATTTTTTTGGCTACTAATTATTTAGCAAAATTTTTTGCTTATTTTAGCAGGTTAATTTGCTATTCTCCATTTACAAAAAATTAGCTCAAATATAACTAAAATTCTGTATATTTAACAGTTTTATTTTTGCTGTTCCTATATTACTAACTAACAGCAAAAACAATCTGCTAATTTAGCAGTTTTTTCTGCAGCATCATTTTTAACTAATTTTTAGTAATTTTAACAAAATTTTTTACGGACTTTTTTCTATTAGTGCACTAGTATTGGTTTGAGTATGTTCCTATTTGAAGTCACATTATAGAACAAATGCTTTCTCACTGATAGAGAGTTCCGCAATCTCTTTACAAAATAAACAAGATACTCAAATTTCGAACATGAAAAAATTAAAATTTTAAATTTGACTAAAAAAATTCAATTGAGTTGAGCTTAGGCGAAAAGCAATGGGCCGACAAACGGAAGGTCGCCGATTCAATTTTAAATAAGTTTTTTATTCGAATTAACAGAGCTATTGACTTTGTTTATATTTAACAATTGATGTTGTTAAAATAATCACATTTCCAACTTAAAAAAATTCAAAGTTGAAATTTGACTAAAAATATTTAAATAGATCTCAACGCAGAGGGAGGGCCATGTGATAGGAAAGGGAAGGTGTCCAGTTCGCGACATAAGAAATAATTAATAAATACATTTTATTTAATGTGTTATTCTATTGATAGATTTTATAATCCATAAACATTAAAGCAATAAATTAAAACAACAAAAATTTAAATTTGTAAATAAATTTGGTTAATGACAATAGTTAATATTCAAAATTAATAAAAGTTATTGTGGAACTAGAAAAACTCGGTTGGCGAAAAAGTTTGTAGCCAAATTCCAGCAGTAGTTTTTAACGTTACTGCTTCTACAAAAATTATTCAGACTGTTAATTTAATCTTTTTAAAATCTTTTTTTTATTATTTTTTTCTTTCTTTATCTTTTGTTCTCAATCTCTTATTATATTTACCATAGACTTATATTCTAAGTTTCATTCTAAATTTATTTTCAACAACCCAATGATACCGTATGTTTTTCAAATGTTGTTTACAAGATTTTTTATTTTTTTATTTCCTTTCCTAACAATATGACTCTATGTTACATAATACATTTTGGTACAACATACCACAATACAACATATTGTTGCAAAACAACAAAGTAATATTTTGTTTGTATTATGATTTGCATAACATTGCCGAAAAATAAAAAAAAACTTTTTTTTCTAGCTACTTGCCATCCTCTGTTGCATATAATGTAGGGGTGTGCTACTTTACAAAAAAGTTGGAATTCTTTTTTTAACAAAACTGAAAATAACTATATGAAAACAATGCAACGACAACATTTTATTGTAAATATGTGACTGTTATAGTTGGTGTAACTGTGGTGTGCTGGTTGGTGTTGTCTATGTCTATGAAAACTAGAATGCAATTTTATATGTATTCTAGTGATGATCATCATATGTAATACCCAAACAAAAATATATAAAACTGAAAAAAATTCGGGCTCATATTTATGAAAAAGTATTAAAAACTAAACAGAGGAAATAGATTCGTGATGGTTCGATTGCCGTGACCGAATTTTTCAATTTGTGGAAACTAAATATCAATAGAGTAAATAATCATTTTATAATGGCAACAGAATTTCTATTGCCTCAACAATATTTCGGTAGTCACAACTGAAAAATGAAAGACAAAACCGAAGCATTCGATCGACAATAAATTCTGTTGTAAGGACGAATTTGTTTTCTATGTGTAAACAATTTAATACAACAATTGAAGAAAAACAATAAATGAAAATTAAACACTCCGCGCCTGCACATAACACCAATTTTGTTTGACATTACTTAAGTAAGGGAATATGACAAAATAGAGAGAATATAGGAAACGGTTTTTATTTATTTTAAAAAGTATATTACTTTACTTCCATTTGGATGACAGTAATACTTAAAATGAAAAAAGTTTGATTTGGGAAAACAAAATTTCGAAAATACTATTTACAAAATAATTATGATTTTAGTGAAAGAAAAGGTTAAAAAAAGTTCACTTAATATGCCACTGAAAAATGAAACTGGCATCCTGGATTTTAAGCTTTGCGTATGAGCAATATGAATTTTTGAAATAAATAATATTTATCACACGCCTTAAGTACAACTAGAAAAAAAAAAAAGAATTGGGTACAGAAAACTCCTGCTTACATACATCTCAGAACTATAATATTTTTTTATTTTGAAAAGAGTTCGAGTTAGTCTGCATATTAATTGCCTAAGCTTTAACAATACACGTTCATTTTATACATGTATATAACATTATATTAAGGTTTAATCAATATAGTAAATATATGTGCCTTGTACCTGATTGCATTAGTTTCAGTTTTTGTTATTCACTTCCCTAATACTCCTCCATTTTATTTAGCTCATATAATGTATAAAAAAGATTGCTTGGTATTGTTCAGCTGGCTTTTAAGCTGCTGACATAAGTTGCTATCCGTTACCCACGAGTTTTCTTTTTTATTTTTGTACGGTTAACATTCTAGTTTGATAACTTTTTTTTTATTTATTCATAAAAATCTTCTATTTTTTTTTGGAAATTTAATTTTGTTTGTTATTATTTTGGGGTAAAGTTTTGTTTATAAGTGTATTTCCTTTTTTCGTTTAACATTTTCACTTACATATTTTTGTGGATAGGAAATTGCTTGTGTTGACCCAGTAACAAAACTAAATTTAATTCGCTACCGTTATGTTTTGTGACATTTCGAGGTTAATGTTTCCGTATCCGGTTGAAGGTGTTTTTGGCTCACTTTATATGAGTTCTTATTCTTTCAATTTTAACAATATAGCTCTTCTTCTTTTTGGTATTTTAACAGTTGTTGCTATTTTTGTTGGTTTTTTGGCTATTACTTTTGCCATTTGCCGGGGTCGGCTTTCATTAAATAAATAACCGAGCGTATAATAAAAAAAACCCCAAATAAAGTTTATTGTGTCCTTAATGCTTGAACATCCGGTATATTGTGCAATATTTTGGCAAACAACTTCTAACAAGTGAAGCTACTTTTATTTCAAATTATTTTCCCCCACTCTACCTTTACTGGCAAGCACCCTCAATAAAAGGTTATTTTTTGGAAACCTAACAAAAAAAAAAAAAAAATGATTATTAAAAGAAATTAAATAACAAAAAGTATACTGATTCACATTGAGGCCAACATTTTTTTTTACAATTTAAGCTCAAGAATTATGAGCGTATGAAAAATGTGGAATTTTAAAATGATTTTTTTTTTTTTGTTAAAATAATATTATTGTTTTTTTGTAGGAGACAGGTATTATTTTAAAGAGTTTTTGGTACAATAAAAATTCTTTTAAAAAATCTCTTTACTTTTCAATATTACTGCAGTAGAATGAAATTAATAAAATCATAAATTTGATTATTTTATTAGACAATTACGGCATAATTGTAAGGACGGATTTCGGGCTGTAGGTTTCTATCTACAGGGTCCGCCAAATAACTTTTTTTTTGAAAATGCCATAAAAAAAAACTACTGAATATTTTCTCAAATTTCTTTTTTTATTTGAAAGTACAATCCTTCCGGTTAATAATGGAAAATAATTTCATTCATATGGCTGCCTCGGCTGGCCATGCAGTAGCCTACACGATCGGCCCAATTTTTAAGCACATTATCGATTGTGTGCAGCTGTATTTCACCAATGGCTTCACGAATATTGTCCTTTAAAGCGTCAATTGTCTCTGGCTTGTCGGCGTAACACTTATCTTTGACGGCACCCCACAAATAATAGTCCAACGGTGTCAAATCGCAGCTCCGAGGTGGCCAAACGACATCAGCTCTGCGGCTGATAATGTGATCTTCAAAAACAGGGCGCAAAACATTGAGTGTAGCTTCGGCTGTGTGGCACGTAGCTCCGTCCTGTTGAAACCAAATGTTGACAATATCCTCCTCTTCAATTTTTGTGAACAAAAATTCGTTCAACATGGCCCGATAACGATCGCCATTGACTGTAACGGCCACTCCTTGCTCATTACCATGATTTTCAAAGTAATGTCGCAATATTTCCCAGCGTTGTTCAAGCGTATACACAACCATATTCGTTCAGCGGAAGGATAAAAATAATTATCTGTCAATTCAGACATGAGCTAAGTGTTACCATTCACGAAATAAGCACTAGTTGAAAAAAAAAGTTAGATGGCGGACCCTGTATATACGTTGCGATGTATTCTAGTTAGTAAGTTATACAACACACTGTTTTCACCACTACAAAAACCAAAACTCTCACAAGGAAAACATGTTTTGTGGTAGTCTCCGGTTTTGAAATTAGGATATGTGATAGAAAATGGAAATCCAAGAACAA
Organism: Leucophora obtusa; assembly: GCA_949987735.1. Taxonomy (NCBI): domain Eukaryota; kingdom Metazoa; phylum Arthropoda; class Insecta; order Diptera; family Anthomyiidae; genus Leucophora; species Leucophora obtusa. Next base: position 200,133,765 of record OX465298.1, read on the forward strand.
ACTGTCTATCTTGGTCAACTCGGGGATTTAGGAGGCAAATGTAATAAATAATGTATAAACAATTTATTCGTCAAATAAGGAAGTTTTCTTCGTAAAATATCTCAGTTTTTGTACAGGGTTGCCAAAAAGTGCAGAAGTAGAACGAAACGATCAATCTTAATAAGAAACCCGCTCCATATGGCTTAATTTGTGAGGTTACTGGAAAAAGTAATCCATAATTTCAGCTCAATCGAGGAATTTTTGAGCTATCCATGACTCTTCAAAATTTTTAAATACGATTTATGAGGGTAAAATTACATTTTTGGATTTTTTAAAAAATATTGGCTCTTAAATAATAGTATTTCTGAAATTAATTAATTAGAATCGTAATCTAGACTAAATTGCCTTTCTAGAAATGTATAAAAATTCAAAATCGGTTGGAAAATGTTTAAGTAATTGCAATTCGCCCAGCCCATTGTAGACTTAAAAAGGGATAAATTATGCAAATCGTACAAAAATTAAATATTTTTTTTTTTTCAAAAACTTACAATAATATATTCTAGTTTTATTTTAAAGGACTATAAATATTCAGATAGAAATTTTTATCTCTACCAGTTTCAAATTTTACATATAAGAAGTTATAAATTAATCCTTTTACGCACATTGGGTCAAAATAATTAAAGATTTTTTTAATTGTAAAAAAGTGCCATTTGGCCTGGAAATCGACATAAAAATTTTTAAAAAAAATTTTCTTCTAGAAAAAAATTTAAATTAACCTGTTTTAGAGCACCCATGAAGTACATGGAATGGGCAAAAGTGTTAATTTTTAAAATCCTCTCAAAAATTGTTCCTTTCGGAAAACAGGCCAGTCACCCGCGGCTTTTAGCTCTAAAAATGGACTAAAATTAGTTCAAAGCTTCTTTGCGCTATAAATCTAAAAAATATCTTTGGCATTTACAGTCGGATCTTAAAGTATGATACATCGAAGTTTTTCGCACGAGGGGACCAATGTTGCGCTCTAAGTATCATTGACCTCAAGTATCCCGTTCTAGTATTTACCGACCAGATCTCAGTTGCTACTACCCTAATGTACGACCCTAATATCAGAAAATTAAAGCTCCCAAAAAATCATTAAACTTTTGCTAAGGAAGTTTTTCGATTAACCCAGTAGAAATTTTTTTTATTTTTTTGGTTGCCGAACGGGTCGCCTTTTTAAATTTTTTTTTCATTGGATTTTTCCTTTATAGCAAAACACTGGTTTCCTCGGGGCAATAAAATCGATATATCGTACTTTCAAATCCGAATTTAAATACCGAAGCTTAACGAAAAATTAAAAAAATTACCCCTACGTTCGGCAAAAAAAATTTTTTTGGAATTGCCTTGCAAAAATACTTTATATTTGAAGGTGTACCGGTCACTTTTTTTTGCCTGTAAGGTGGTACAGTCTATTGGGCATTTATTGTGAAACATAAATTTATCTTTCTGGCAGCATGTGGACTCGGCGAAAAAATAACTGCTCAAATTTTTGAGACCAAGAACGAGTTAAGCCTATTTTGGGTACCCTATTTTGAAGTGAAGCATATTCCAATGAGGCGTTCTGCATCGATCAAAAAAAAATGGTAGTGGGACGGGGCAAAGTCTGGACTATAAGGCGGGTGAAACATAACTTCCCAACCATTATTTTCTAAATAGTTTTTAACCGGTCTTTTAACATGTGGCCGAGCGTTGTCTTCATGTCTAGTCACACACACCTGGCGTTTTTCAGCTAATGCTCGCTTCAAACTAATCAGCAAGAAACGTTTTGAAATAGCTGCTTGGGTGACTCCCAATGATCTTGCAAGTTCTTCTTGTGTTTGACAACAATCTTAATCGAGTAATGCCGCCAATTAATAATCTTCGAACTCTTTTTGCTGATCTGCCCGGTCTTTGCCTTCGGTGTCAAAATCACCACTTCTGAACCGCACAAACCATCTCTCGCACGTTAAAATCGAAGAAATACATTCAGGATAAGCTACGCTGAGCAATCGATGTCGTTCAGCTGCACTTTTTTCAAATTGAACAACTAAAGCAACTTTCCATAAATTATGCTTCTTTGGCACAAAATTCGACATTTTCGAAGCAAAAAAAAAACTTTGTACAGTACATTATTTCGTTTAATGGCTAAGTGAGAATAAACGACAGACGTTTACTCTCCAGAATGCCCTATAAGACACAAACCATGGATAAAATATTGGCCATCTGTTATAAATCCCTCAAGTTATACACCCATAACTTACTATTTTGTCAAATGATTTTTTTATTGATTTCGTACTTTCCAAACAAGATTTAATTTAATGTTTGTTTTTTAATTTATTTCATATGTTGGAAGACAACAGAAAAGCATTTGTTTTTGATTTTAATTCAAAAAAATATTTGGCTGCGAGCTATTACAAAAAAAATTAGGCTGTATACTTATTATTTTGACCACATGTGTATATATTTACTCTGTTATACTATTTTAATTATCTTAAAATCTCAGAATTTACTGTTTATTAAAAAGTTTTTAAATCTTTTTATAGAAATACCATATTTAAGTATAAAATATTTTCCTTTTTTTTCATTTTGCTATAGTTATTTCTTAATTTGTTTACAATGAAAATTAACTCTACAAAATATATGTACAATACGTTGGGTACATAAAACCTTGTTTGCAGTCTCCTAACACATACACAACCATACATAGATGCTAAACAAAATCAAAATCTTTGATAAAAATTAAATGAACTCTCACATTCCACTACTAAACAACCAACCACAGCCATTGTTATCTAGACAAGTGAGAACAGAACAGACAGTACAGTACCGGAAAGAATAGAGTAGAGTTAAGGCTAACAATAGTTTGGAACATAACTATGGACAATGTGCAATGTGGAGGCAAACAAATAAGAAAAAGAGGAACCAAACGCAACCAAATGACCTGACTTGGCATAAAATTGTGTGTGTTTTTTTTTTAAGAATACAATAAGAGTAGGAAATATATAGAAATATAGTACTGCTACCATACTACTACACTCATAGGAATAAACCTGTATAAATAGCAGAATAAGCTACTAAAAATTAGTTAAAATTGCTTTGGAGAAAAATCTGCTAAAATTAGCAGATTTTTTGCTAAATACTAGTAAAATAAGAACAACAAAATTAAAACTATAAAATTCACAGAATTTTGGTTGTGTCAACTTTTAGTACGGAGTAATTTTTTTCCTCTTCTTGCATTAACCCTTTGACGACCACAGGCAAGTATGCTTGCCAAAGGGTTTTTCGAACTTATAATTGCCCAGACATAAGATAGAGTAAATATGTCCAAAGGTGATTCGTATAGGAGAGTTGAGGAAACAAAAGTGTAGTAGGCGGTAAATCCCTACCTAGTTCCACTTTTCCCATGCTAGCCCTCGAAGTTGGTTAACTACATAGAATTGTTCATTTGAGGGGTAAAAAGCACAAACTTCGACAAGCGATATGTAGGGCAAGCAAGGGTTTGTCAAATAAATATAATTTAGTTGCAGATCACGAAAATAATAATAAAAATCGATTCGTCCGGAAGGGCGGGGTCGTAATATGGCAAATATTTTTGGCAAGCGAAATGAGGGGTAGGAGGGGTTCAACGGAGCCAATTTTTCTTGGTGTAACTATTATTACGTCAAAGCTCATGAAAATGGCAAAAACTTCGAAATCGCTTCGGCAGAAAATGTATGGTCCTCAAAGGGTTAATAAAGAATTAAGACAGAAAGCAAAAATTTCAATTTGTTTTATTGCCAATGGTGACAGCATACAAAATATCACCAAAAACTTTCAAAATATTTCTATTGTTGGTTATGCTTGCAAAAACTTCCAAAAAGGTATTTTCCCTATTTAGCTGCTTCGCAAATTATGTTTTATTATGAAATTTGATGTTTTATAATTGCAGTAATGCCACCACCTTCTGAAGAAAACTGATGATGGTGAACTGGAAAATCGCCCAAACGATCGTCTTTTCATTCCTAAAGGTGTAGAATATTTTGAGAGTGAAAATTCTGTAAAGTATTTGTCAGTGCGGCCCTATGCTCTTTGCAGGAGTAAAAGGAACAAATATATATATATTTGTCAGGAGAATATCCTGACGAAGAAAAATGGCAGAGTTTTTGGAAAAAAGTACTTATTATGTTATTTTGGCCTCGAACAAGAATAAATAAATATTTTATTGCAAAATTATTTTCTATTAACTATTATTTATTATTGCTCTTCCTGTCTTATTAATATTTAACAAAAATAATCTGCTAATTTAAGCAGTTTTTTTTTGCAAGGTAGCTTTTAAGTAATTCTTAGTAATTTTTACAAAAATTTTACTGATTTTTTTCTACGAGTGTATATGTGAACCTAACAAACCATAGTTAACATCAAACAACAACTCCTCCATATAGAACAAAAAAAAAAAAAAAGATCTGGACAATGCATAAAATGTCTGTAAAAGATAGACATTTTCTATGGCAGTTGATTTTGAGTTTACGTCATGCACTATTGGCCAGAATTTAAACTTTTAGAATTAATTTTAATAAAACTTTCCGAAATTTTTTTATATTATAAGGGAAATGTTGCTGGTTAAAAAGTTTACCAAAACAGAAAAATTTTAGTTCCATTGTGTCTATGTTTATAAGGATGTATTTGAAATGTGTAACAGAATATGCAAGTGTGTTTGTGTAAAAGTATTTGGGTGTATGTGTATGTAGGTGAATGCATGACTATGATGCTATGGTGATAATGATAAAATTAATGAGCAGCAGGCAATCATTACTAATATAACTAGCCAGTCAGCCAGCTTGTTATAGGAGTTCATCACACACACACACACACACATCTAACTAGAAGGACAGATAGACAACCAACTTTTCAACTATTCAATAGAATAACAATTGAAAAAAGTTTTCAACATACTAACATATAATGAGTATATGAACCACTGATATGCAACCTAAATAGATAACTGAGGAACTCATTATAAGTCCAGAGTTTATATTGGAGCAACAACAAAAATATATTATAACAAAAAATAAACTAAATAAAAAGAATGACAGCTAATATTATTTGATGATATCATACATTATGACAAGGAAACTTACTACCTAATTTCGTAAAACACTTGGGTGAAGTGAAGGGAACTTTCAATGTAAATTGTTTTTGTAACAAAAACAATTTCTATGGAAATAACGCAACACTTCACCAAAGTGTTTTAGAAAATTACCCCCTTAATGAAATTTACTACAACAACAAAACAAACGACAACATTAATGATATCACATGAAATTTCACATGACGTCTATACGAAAGTAAAGGCGGAATGATTTTAAATATTGTTGTAATTTGCAAAATGTAGAAACTATGGTCCTTAAATTTAATTTTACTGTCTCTTTTTATAAAACAATCGGACGAATTTGTTAAAATATTTATATGAAAACACAAATTCAAAAATTTTTTCCACGTCCAAATAAATTTATGAAAAAATTTTAATACAAAAATGTTTAAAAATTTCGACTTTATTTTTAAACATACGGTTTTGTTAATTTTTTGTATGAAAATATTAACAAAAAATTTTACTACTAAAGGAATTTTGATTAAGGCAACAACTACACTTAAATAAAAAAGTTTGTAAAAAAATTTGTAAACAGTTTCCAATCGCACTATACTATTTTTATACTGATTATTAGTACAATTTTTATTTTTAGTAATCATTTTTGCTATTCTCTTATTACAAATTACAGATTTTTTTTACTAATTTTTGCTGCTGATTTCAGAAAAACATTTTACTAATTTTTCAAAACCGAGTGCTAAATTTAACAGAAGAATATACTAATTTAAAAATATTTTTTTTATGTAGGTTTGAGGTTAAGAAGAAGAATAAACATTTTTTCAAAGTTATAAACACATTATTAATCCGCAAATCAGACTAGATCTAGTTTCTGCCTTTTTCTTTTGGACAGGCGTCATCAGTGATTTTCCATTAAATTGTATTATTGTTTATATTTTATTGTCAGATTGTCTCTATATGATCATTTTATCAACAACCTGTCGGCTGTAGGAATCGAACCCATGCATTCCACCATTACAAACGTAACTATACTAGAGTTTGACAGCTTAGCCATCTAACCCACGTAAGGCCTTGCTCATAGTGTGGCTAATTCATAGTTTTTTGATTTTTTACAATTCTTGTTTAGTTTATATTTGTTACTATTGATATATTCTTAGTTTAGAAATAACCCCCTGAAAATTTTATTGCATCTCCAATGCATAAAACGGCAATAACTGGATAACCGTTTGCAATTTTGACTCCAAATTTCAAGTACGATGAAGTAATTATACGCTTGTTACAATCGAAAGAAAAAAAAATTTTTTTTTTAGATTTTACAGTCTTTTTATTTTTTAGTACAATTTTTTGCTAATTTCAGCAGATTGATTTTAAATTACAGTTTACAGCAATTTACGGAAATTTAGTAGCTGCAACTAATTATTTATATTAATTTCATTGTACTAAAATTATGATATTTAGTAAGTTTTTTAACTGATTTTAGCAAATCGATTTTGAGTTGCATTTTACATAAATTTTACTAAAATTTACTAATTTTATTGTACTACAGATCAGCAGATATGTGTTGCTAAAATTAGCAAAAAATACGGCTGGACTCAAAACAGTTAAATTTCCCGTAATAACAGCAAAAGTTTCAGTAGCCATTACAGATTTTTGTGTTTGGGTGTATAACATCGACAAAAATTATAGCTTTGTAATACCTAAATAACTAGTAAAAATGTGTCAATTTATTTCTCAATTCATTATTTATTTGGGAGTTTGCATAAATATAAAAACTTAAATCTACGTTATAACTAGGGCAAGGAATTTCATGCACTTAAAAACGGAAAATATGCGCCTAAAATATGCATTTAAAAAAGAAAAATATGCATTAAAAATATAAGAAATATGCACTAAAAACCATTATTTTTGCAAAAATAATGCACCTTAAAACATAAAAATATATTTAAGTTAATGATTTTTCAAGCAGACACAGAACTCGAAGATTTCCCATAGGTCAATAAGGTTTTAAGAATGTTTATTTTTATTGAATCAAAATATGACAATGTATCAATTTTTTATATTTTTTTACAAAATAAAAAATGCTCCTAAAAATTAAAAATATGCTCGAATATGCATTAAAAAGCACAAAATATGCATTAAAAAGGCACCAAATATGCATTTAAAGTCAAAATATGCAAACACATGCATTGATGACAAAATATGCAAAAATATGCAACTACAAATCGATGCCATTTTGTTCTAAATTTGATGATTCGGATAAATATTTAGTCTATATTAGTTTTGGACTATCGAGAGAAAACATGCATTTGCATGGAATTCCTTGCCCTAGTTATAACCAAGAGAGAACCCATAAAGACAATCTGATGGTAGTGCTTGGTAGTACTTGAAAATCCATGAATTGTCAACCATTGGTTCTAGGAAAGTTTTTTTCATAAGTCTAATAAATTGTGAATTCTATTTGGAATTTGTCATATTTGATCTTCAAACCGCACAAAAGTAACAGTCAATGTAAAAATATTTATATTGTCAAATATTTGTATTGGTTGACAATAACCCAGTAAATAGGTAAAATATTTTAAGCCCTTCATCTTTCACCACCTTTCACTTCTTCTCTATCCCCATTCCAAAGGAAGCAACACGTTAATTAATAGGAAGAATTTCCTGAGTGTTGCTTCTCTTAAAAAAAAAATACAAAGAACTGGTTGGAGATCAGCTTAGAGCTTATAAAAGAGCTTGGGATAAAAAAGTAAAAGTCTTTGCTTTTAAGCAATCAAAGTTTGTAATTCTTTTTTTTTCTGTTTATTTTTGATATTCAAAACAACTTCAAAAATATGCATCACATTTTGTTTTCTTTCTAAAATATAACAACCAATCCCTCTAAGCCGCCTAAAATTCCATTTCCCTACTTAAGTATCTAGCAACATTGAAAATGTATCTCTCTCTACTCATGCGTCTCATTCTGTTGTTGATGTTGCTGCAAAACTTTGAAAATAAACAAATATTACAAATATTTCTTATGCAATTTACTTTTACAAGAAAATTCTTTATATACTTATTAAAACAATAGAAAATTCTTATAATAAAAATAATAAAAATTTTGTAAGCTAAAAGCAATATTTCGTAATAAAAATTTCATAAAAGCAACAAATTTGTGAAGATATTAAAACAAACAAAAAATTCTTTCCAGGAGTTCAGTTAATATTCAATCAAAAAAAATGTATTCTGATGATTACCCCCTTGTGCCGTTTCTTCTAGAAATTTTTCAATTTTAGTTCAAGTAGGAAAATTCTTGGAAATTCTGTGTTTATGTATAAGCTGTTTCTAGCAATATGTATAACCAAAAATTTCAAGGCAGTTTTAATTTTGTTATTATTGTTTCTATTGAAATATTTCTGTTAACAGAGAGGGCGGAGTAGTAGAGTGTTCTTGAATTTAATAATTTATCATAAATATTTAACAAGATTTTAAAATAACTTAATTGTTATAATTAGTACAATGTCAACACATGTAATTGACAGTGGAAGGAAGGTTGTTAAAGTGGGTGTGTTTTTGTGGGAGTAAATATTATTTAGAAGAACCATACATGGGACTAATTAATTGAGTGGTCTTACTAATTGATTAATTCCATTCAATTACTATCAATTTTAATGAAATTTTTCAATAAAATTTTTGAAATAACGATAATAACACTATGCGACAGTCAAAATCGGGATGGGATGAAACCAACGGGAAATGTTATATCAGTCAAAAACAAGTTATACGTGTCCCGGCGTTTCGCTGGGTCACCCCTAGGAATCGAGATATATCTTTTTTTGACATAACTCGAGAACCACTAGTCCGATTTTGCTCAAACAATTTTAAAAAAATTAAAAATTACAATTCCTTTAATCTGTTCATAACGTTTTTCTATATACTCAACAGTTTTGCCGGTAAAAATAAATGTTTGTTACCGCTACCATAAAAATCAATAACCTTTTGTTTATTACTTTTTTTAACATTTTAGGCAAAAAATATTTTTTTCTTCATACATTTATTTTTACCGGCAAAACTGTTGAGTATATAGAAAAACGTTATATGAACAGATTAAAGGAATTGTTATTTTTAATTTTTTTAAAATTGTTTGAGCAAAATCGGACTAGTGGTTCTCGAGTTATGTCAAAAAAAAGACCACCAAAGGTCAAATCGATATATCTCGATTCCTAGGGGTGACCCAGCGAAACACCGGGACACGTATAACTTTTTTTTTACCGATATAACTTTCCCCGGTAGTTTGAACCCTTTCCGATCACTGACCCCCTACCATTTGTCTCACAGTGTAATTTTTAGACCAGAATTCATTGTTCAATAACATTTTTACAAACTCCTACACATATTTTTGAAATATGCTTCCAATTACCAGCAAATATGTTTCCCGTAGTACTATTTTTGTCAGCCTGTACCGCACAAAAAAAACAGATTCTTGCCCGACAACCGAATTTATTACCAATCGAATAGTTCGGTTTACACATTCAGATTTTTTAATTGTTGTAACAGTAAAATATCTATTGCCTTAAATTATTTTCGATTACCACAGCCGTGTTACTCGATTAGCTATAAATTCGGTTGTCGTCTGTTTTTTCTGTATTGTAACAAATTAATGTGTTACATCTCAAATAGTAATAAAACATTTGCATTTTCCATTGTTTCAATTAACTATAATAAAATTTCGATTGTAATAAAAAATTCCCATATATGAGAAAACTAGGTATAAGAAATCTCTCCCTACATTGAATCTGTAAACCCTTATCACAGTAATGCCTTTCAGATATAATTTCAAAAGTATTTTTGTGAATATTAGTTACATACAACCGGTTTTAAATATTATGAATACATAACAAATTATAGGCTTAATTTGTTATATCCATTTCAACATAAGTATGTATATATAACAATAAATAGCTTCCAGCAGCAGTCACAAGAAAGAATAGAGATTTGTCTACCCTTCACCCTACTCTACGTCAATCATTTAAAAAAGAGGTATAGTCCGCAATAATATAGCGTAGCTGCATATATTTTGGGGAAAAATTGTATTTGCAACAAAAAGCTGTTTAAGTTTGACGTTTCAAATGAGAAAATTCTTTCAATGAATTCAGAGTTAGGATGGGTCGAAAAAAGTTTTGAACCAGTGACCACATAGTACTGAAGATTAGTTAAAAGCGACGCCAGCATTTATTTTTGTAATCTAGATTAGAAGATAAAAAAAAATTATTTAAGTACCATAGTAGTTTTTATTGTATAAAAGGTGTTTGGCTTCGGATTTAAAAATTTAATTTTTTCTACGGATTTTCTTTGGTTTTATATACAAAAACTTTTCATTTCATAGTGAAAAACTTACAAACGGGAAATTAAAGAAAGTCTGGCAGATTTTGAAATTTGAAGTCAAATATTCTTTACACTATAAGCCGCCACGGTACACACAGCTTGTTTTTTTTTTTTTTTGTCTCCTAACCCAGATTACAATAAAAAAAATTTAAATCAGCCAACCTCTGTAAATTTTATGTTTATAAATAAAATAAAATAAAGCACTTTAAAAAAAAAATTAAAAACATTTATTTTCGTTTAAAAATAATCGGCCAGTAACCATTATACCAGACGACATTACTAGAATTGAACAATTCAACCCACCCTAAAAAATTGTGGGCATTTATACAGTTTCAAAATAGCGTTTAAATTTTTTTCCAAGAAAAGGATTAATTTCTAAATATTTTAAAAATATTCGGCAACCCTGCAACAATAATTTTTGGAATAATTTTAATTATGCTTTTATACGAAATTAAAATTTACTGCCAGTTTACGTTTCAAATCGAATATACTTCCAATTAAAAATTGCTTTTTAAAAAATCAAACAGTGAACGAAAATGGGATATTAGTTTTTATTTTTGTTTATCTATAATTTTTTATAGTAAAGAACAAATACAATTAATATTGTAATTAATATGTATTTTTAATTAATTTTAATTAAGTGGGTTGAGGTTAAGAAGAAGAATAAACATTTTTTTCAAAGTTATAGACACATTATCAATTTTTTATTTTTATTTTTTTATTTTTTTTTACAAAAATTGTTTTAAACCAAATATTTTTTTATGTTAAACTTTTTCTATGCACCCATGTGAAAATCGAAATATATATGAACATACATGATCATACATTGACTTGTATATGATCATGCATGGGCATACATGATCATACACGTCCATACATAGTTCAATGTATGACCATACATCATCTCATATATTTTCATATATCTTCGGATCCGAAATTTGAGGGTATATGGAGGTATATGGGCATATATGATCATATATGAGCATACATGAATCATATGTAATCATATATGGTCAAATATGAACATATTCGGTCATATACTCTCAAATTTCGGATCCGAAGATATATGGAAATATATGAGATGATATATGGTCATACATTGAACTAGCCATTGACGTATATGATCATGTATGCCCATGCATGATCATATACTAGTCAATGTATGATCATGTATGTTCATACATATTTCCATTTTCACATGGGCAGCTTTAAAATTTTCACATGGGCAGCTTTAAAATTTGTTGATAACAAAGTATAACCAATTTCTAAATATTTTAATAATTCTTTGTTATGTCTTATAAATTTTTTTTTATTAATATTCAACTTTTTTCTATAATCTTTTTAGCATGATGGACTACACTAGCTTGGGCTGTTGTGCTTTGGCATTTGTATTATATTTAAATACTTTAAATTCCGGATTTGTCTATGATGACAGGTATGTTAAACTATTAAACTAAACAATTTTGGGAATAAATTTGCTGTGCAAAATAATCACAAGATTCATATAAAAACTGAAGGTTATAAAAACTCATTTCCCTTTTATGTTTGGAAGTGAAAAAAGAGATTTATCCCTATTTGTAAGAAATATTGTTTACTGTTGTTTCTGTTGCTCTTAGAAATATGTACATACAAACACACACATAAACATTTTACAAGTAAAAACCTAAGCAAACATAAATCTTAAAACATGTATAAACCTTAGAAACAATTTAGGTCAAAATGAAAAAAAAAAAGTAAAAAACCTTCAAAATATATACACCGATTATGTTTTTTTTTAAGCATTTTAGAGCTTAAGCAGACTAACCCCTCAATTCATAAATGCTTTGTAAAGTTATAGCAGGTTTACAAAACGTCATTTTCATACAAAATTTGTTCAATAAACCTCCTATAATTTTACAAAGCGTTTGGGAATTTAGGAGCTAATGTATTGAAAATTTATTATATGCTGTAAAACGAGGAGCAAGTTTACATTGTTGCATATGTACACTAAGGCGGGTCGATTTGTAGGGAGGCAAAAAAATTGCTCAAGTGACAAGGAAAATCGTATTCTAGGGATCAAAATAAGAAACTTTGCCCGAGGAACCATACCTCTAAAACGAATTCTGATGTCCCGACTTTGTCACTTGGGCGATTTTTAAATCGACCAGCCTTAATGTACACTATAAATATAAACATGGTTGCAATAGCAATATAAAGAAATGAAAAAAATTAAAAACTTTTTCATAAGATATGTACACATTCAAATACATATATGTAGCTATATTTAATATTGAGGCATTTATAAAATTTATAAATGAGATTTTATAAATTTATTTTTAGCATAAAGAATATTCACTAAGTATAGTATAAATTGAATAATTTAGTAAAGTAAAAGTTAACTATAAATATTTGTTTGTATCTGATTATCACACTCATACATACATAACATATCTAAATATCATTAGATTAGATCTTGAAACCAAAATCTTTATCAATCACACTGAGAAAAATGTCTTTATTACATAAATGAATTTTTGCATTAAATGAGCTTTTCAATAATTAATGCTTGTTTTTATAAAAATTTCTAAACAAAAAAAAATAATTATAGTTCACTAAAAACGAGTTCCATAAAAATTATGAAGTTATTCAATAATTTGAAAAATTTTTCCCTTAATTTTCTGAAGAAAAGCATTATTTTATTTCTTAAAAATACCAATAATTTTCTTTCAAGAAAATTCTATCCATACAGTTTCATAGAAAATAATCAAAATTTGCTGCAGCATTTCTTCGATTTTTATATATATATATAGTTGTTCCTTTTACTCCTGCAAGGAGCATAGGGTCAATTTTTATGACACATACAAAAATCATCCACCCTCATATCGTATTACCTGTACAAACAAAAAAGTTACTTTAAAGAGTTAATTCAAAGAATGATTCTCTGACTTGACTATAGCTGTAGAGCTTGAAATTTTTTAGGACGGTTCCCCTTCTAGCGTAGACATCCGCTAAGAGAAGACTTTTGTAAATTTCTACGTTTAGAAATTCTACCGCTTAAAGCCTTTCCAAACTCATTTGGCTTTAATTCTAAAATTTAAGATATGTGTTCTCTGGAATGTAGACTAATTAGTGATAGGGTGTTTTCAACCAGGAACTTGTTTAAAATGGGAGCATACAAAAAATCGCCTTGATTTGGAAGCCTGAATTTTTAAATATGTAGACATCTGAAACTTGATATTCAAACTTCCGCTACAAAAAGTCAAACAAATTTCTTTAAAGAGGAAAGAACTCTTCTGAAAAATTAATACGATTTTAGACACACCATCTTGTATACTGATCGACTCTGAATGACTTACTCAGTCAATCTAGTGCTATCCGTCCGTCAATATGACCATGTAAATTGAACTACCCTTGTAATCAAAATGTAGCTCGCAGTTCTGAAACTAATTGAGTAAAATTTTCTACATAAGTTTGTAGTACTCCAACTATACAGTCGACTCGATTTGACTAGTTTTAAACAAATTTTTAGTTGAATCGCCGAATTAAATAAAAATGGGCCTCTGTGGGGCTTTTGACTCACGAAAATTTTTAATGAAAAAATTCCAATTCATATAATATCCCATATCTTGAAAATTTAGCAAGATAAAGCAACACGGACAAAACTTATTCTTCTTCTGGGTATCTTTACATGCCATTAAATGATATGAACCATGGCCGGGGAGGGTGTGAGACCCTATAATTTGAACAAATTTAGCACTCAGTATTATTACAAATAAAACTGTTGAAATCAATAAATTTTATTTTAAGACAAAAATGGAAATAAGTTGAATTTGCTAAACCAACAGACATATTATTTTGAGTTTAATAAATTGTTCTACAAAACATTTACAAATGAAATTTAACTTATCTCGATCATATTGAGGTAAGACAAGTTAACAATAACAACTACAACAGCAACAAGAATAACTTTAACAGTATTTCATGGCCAGATGCTAGAAAATATTCTTAGAAGTCTGTATGGTTGTTTAGCTAACGGTCATTGTACCGAAATAATTTAAAAATGAGTAAAAAGGATAAAGTCGGGCATGCCGACTATACAATACCCTACACCAGTCTGGTTAAAAGCCAACTAATGTTTGGATCCGAAATTCGAATGGATTAAAATGGGACTTGTGTCAAAATTTTCTATAATGTGAGTCAGCGAATCAAATTCCATTAAAATATCATAATATTTGCGACCTGCAGTTTGTAACCAAGCCAATTTTGGGGGGACCCTTATATGGGCACTAGGTCTAAACATGGACCGGTGTTAACTAAAATCAATAGGCTTCGTCCTTGGGCTGATATAGCTCGGTGTCATCAAAATATCTTAATATTTGCGACCTGCAGCGTATAAACAATATAATTTTGGGGGGACCCTTATATGGGCACTAGGTCTAAACATTGACCGATTTTAACCAAAATCAATAGGCTTCGTCCTTGGGCCGACATAAGTCGGTGTACCAAGTTTCATCAAAATATCTTAATATTTGCGACCTGTACAGTGCGCACAAGAATGCATGGACAGACAGACAGACGGACGGACGGACATCGTTAAATCGAAATAAAAAAAAATTCTGAGCCGATCAGTATACTATACGGTGGGTCTAGGACCAATAGTTTTTGGTGTTACAAACATCAGCACAAACTTATAATACCCTGACCACATAGTGGTGTAGGGTATAATGACAACATAAATTTGTATTTTTTCTTGTCGAATGATTTGTAGGTTGGTATTTGTTGGTAAGGGTATAAGTTATATATAGTCATATATAAAATGTCGTTATATTTAGCTCAGAAAACAAAAATCAAGTTTATGGCTAAAGCTATATTGCTTGTTATATTAAAATAATAAAAGATTTCAAGTACGCCCTTCAAGAATATTAAAATTTTATTAAATTAATGAAAATTCGTTTACAGAAAAATCTTTTAGTGCTGTTTTAATAAATGATTTAGCTCCAAAAGACTTAACACGTTCTCCTGAAAACAACATTAAAATTTAATTAAAATTAAGATTTATATTAAATATTGCCCAAGTAAAAATGTTTTTGATATAGCAAATAATATGTATCAAATAAATTATTTTATATTGGAACATATATACAAATAAATGAGCATAATTATATGAAATTACAAATAATAAATTAAATATATAACTACCCAAGTAAAAAAAATTGATATGGAGCCATATGAAATTATATTTAATTATATATAATCTTTTATGTAATTAGATATAATTATATCCGAAAAATGAGAACGTCTTATTGTATCATATTGTATCGAATTGTATACAATTGTATACAATTTGGTACAATTTGATACAATTTAATGCAATTCGATACAATTGTATCCGAATTTTGTCCTCATCCAATTACATCAAATTATATCTTTTTGTATAAAATTATATAAAATGTTATAAAAGTGGACATCTAAATATTAACCTTATACAAAAATAATTTTTTTAAATAAAAAAAAATTTTCAATTGCTTGTAATTGTAATTGTTCTTTTTTGAATTGCAATTACAAATAATCGGCCTGATTACAAGTGTCGAATTTGTAGTCGAAATTTTCGACTCCATATAAAATGATTTTGTATATAATGGAAATTATAAAGAAATGAAACTCTGATGCTGGATTTTTTTAAATCTGAGTGCTATGGTAAATCCAATTGAAAAATTGTTCAAAAGTTGCGTTTTTAGTGAATTTTCAGCAAATTCGACTTAGTTTCGACTACGACTACGAACCTCGTAATAAGGCCGAATATGTAATTATAGATGAGTTTTTTTTTCAATTACAATTACATGTAATTGTGTAATTGCATGTGTAATTAATTACAAAATGTAATGATTAACCTCAGGCCTGCTGGAGATCTTATAATTTCGATAAATCTTCCATTACTTTTATCCAGATTTATCATGACAGTGCAATAAACATGAAAAAAAATTTCTTTTAATTTAGTAATTTTAAAATAAAGTTAACAACACTGAAATTTTAAAGTTAATAGGATTATGATATACAACCAAGATATAAGAAATCAGTCAAGTGTACGTTATAGTATAGAGAATTTCGTATTAAAGGCAATTTTTACTCATGCTCAAAAAAAAAACCAAAAAAAAAAAAAAAATCTCACGCACGAGCATTTCGTTTTTTACTCAGCACACATGATTATATTAACTTATTTATTAAACTTACAATCACAAAATTCTCACGCAAAACAGTAAAAATTACTAAAAACATATGATGCAAAAAATAAACTCACACACGAATCAATCACGGGTTATTCTTACTCACGCTCACGCACGAATGACTTAAGTATAGTAATTATTACTCACGATCACGTGTGAATAACGTGACTCACGAACATTTCGTGTCACGCGCCAATCCCTAGTAATTACTAAATCTAAAACTAGTTCAAAATCATTGATAACATGGAACCAAATATAATACAATACGGTTTTATATGGACCTTATATATTTTTATATAAAATCACTTTGAAAAAATTGCCTATGTGGGATGATATATAATTATAGATGATTTTATAAAGAACGTTATAAGTTATATATGGGTTCATATTCGTCAATATATAATCATAACTAACACAAATTATAAAAGATTTCTTATATGGATCCACATAGTTTTATATTATTATGTATAGTGTCATACTAAATTATATATAAACGTACATGTAATTATGTCTTTTATATGTTACTTTATGTACTTATATATAGCACATACATATATATGTAGGCCAATATGTAATAATATAAAATCACATATGTCTCCATATTAAAACCTTTGAGGAAAAAATATCTAACATATGACTATATAAAAGTATATCTGCTTGAATTTAAAAGCATATGTGGCCATATGTAACTATAAGTTACTATATGCAATTACATAAAATAATATATGATTATATCAAAACTTTTTTACTCGGGTATGTATTTTTTTTATCTAGCACTTTATACAGTACAACATATTACAATACCCAATTATATACTGACCTGTATATATTTTATACATTTGGGTGAGAACAAATAAAATTGTATCGAATAATATCCCTCAAATTAAATCTAATTGTGTAAAAGTAGATCTAATATGAACTTGAATTTGATAAAATTAGATGTTCTCATTTTTCGAATATAAAAAGTCACATAATTTTTTTTTTTACTGGGGTAGAATTATGTATTTCTGTTCGAAACATGTTTTTGATTATTTCTTTCACATAAAGGATATTCAAAGGGTTTTTTTACAAACTTTAAACAACTTTATGTTGTCCAAACAAGTAAAGATTTTGCTTGTTACATACAAAACCATTTTCAGCACAAACCACAATTTAGTAGATAATTTTAAATAATACTCTATTATAAATATACACTTTCTACCACTTCTTAAATCAACGACTAACTTTTGTTCAATAATCTCTGGTTTTAAAATTTATATACTTCATTTAACTCCCTGCCACCACAATATAAAATAATATTTATATTGTTATTTAAACTCCCTAATGGCCCAGCCAAAAATAATACAAAATTTATCTTTTACTCATTATTTTACAATTTCTATACATGCATTATTTCTACTCAATTTCCACTTGTATTGTTGTTGGTGGCAGTGGTGATGGTGGGGTATTTTGTCGTTGACATTACAGCTATTGTTGTTGATGTTGTTCCAAAGTATTTTGTACTCTTTTCTGTTTGACTTAAAGGCACACATTTTTCTCGTACTTTTATTCATTATAATAGCGATACGTTAAAGTCATCATCGTTTTAACCAGTAAGCTATTATAATTATTATGTTTATACTTAATAATGATAATCATTATGATGGTGAACATGGCGATAATGTTGTTGTTGATGATGTTCTATTCTAAACCGTCTTGTATTCTTGAAATCTCTACCAAAATACATTTCGTATTCTTTCCTATGTGTATTCTCGTAACTACATATATAATGCCTTCCGTTATTTTGTGTACTTGTTTGTGTATTTGTGCGTTATCATTAACACCACGACCACCACCAAAAACATAAAGAGGAACAACACCAACGACTAGAACACGATATTTACCTATTATTCAGATAAAGCATCATTTCATTGTTTGTATACTTTCGTTTCGTTAGAAGGCAAATGGAAACGTAAACATTTAGGAAGAACTCAAAGAAAAACGGGTGCTTCCGTATGTGTTAGCATAGCATCTATGTAAACTTTTAGTTAGAGCAAGTAAGATTGTCATAGTCTAGTTGGTCGAATATTTTAAAACTTCACGCAGAAAAGATATTCATGATGACAACTACATTTATTGTCAATAAAATAATTTGTTTGTAGCAATCATATAATTGTTGAAATTTTGTTATCACTATTGAATAACAATGATGAATTATATATTCCTCAAAGCCGGTTTCTAGGAGGAAGAAGAAGAAGAAAACATTTTTATTGAAAAATTTAACAGACATAAAGGAAACAATGGACTGCCGCAATTTTTTTCTCATCCAAAGACTCGTCAGTGGTTAGTTTATGTGTCAATTGATCAAAGTAATTTTAATTGTTAATTTGTCTCTATATGAAACACTTTTGTGTGTGTGTGCCGTGATCGGGGATCGATCAATATTATTTTCTTTAATTTCAAATTATGTGACTTTCGGTATCTAAAAAAGCACTACAACAAACTTCACTTACGTACTCTATTCATATATTCCATGTTGAAGAATAGCAATTATTAAAAGCAACCCATCGGCACAACTTCAAAAGTGCCAATTAAAATCTTTCTGATTGAGATTTCAGAAATATTCTCGTTTGTGGTATTAATGCTTTTTTCTTACACGAAAATGTAAAATATTTTTCATCATGACAGATTTTTATAAATTGCTTCAATCTGCACCTTTTTCCAAGTGTCAAAAAATGTATTCCCAGCAAACAAAGATGATCATTAATGACTTAGAAATGAGCTCCAAAAACATAAACATTTTTCAACTTTTTCCTATGAAAGTGGTCCGTCCAAAAGAGCCCCCCGTGTACTCAGAAATGACTCAGAAAAAAGAACATATAAAATCGAAATTTTCCTCATAAATTTAAATAATTTTGGAATCTTCGTTGAGCCCGAAAAATGTACCCTCATTTTGAGATAGCTTTTTAGATTGTAAAGACAACTTTTTGGATTGTTTTCTGAGGGTTCATATTTTCTACAAAAAAAAGAGTGTTTTCAAAAAAACAATAATCATATCTATGATCTATTTAAGAATCTTATTTATGAGCGCTCCGAAATTGCTGGCTGGGTTTTTGATACGAAAAAGTTTCCAACTTTCTTAGAATTTAATAAAATGTTATTATTTTTTTTTTTTTTTGTTGAAAAATTGAGGTAGGATTATTTTTTTTTTTTTAAAAAGTATAAAATTTGGCAAAAACACATCATCTATTTCATTAATAAATCCTTAAATATACCTAATTTTTGTCTAAAATCCTAAAAATTACCAAAGTTTGATAATATATTAGAAAAATTATGTTAATTGATTGTGCAAATTTAAATGTTACTGACACTTTAGTACTTGTGCAAATGTAAATGTTACTGACACTTTAGAAAACATTGTTTTCTATTGTTGTTTATACATGAATGGATGTCACCATGATACAACCATACTAGGTAGATGCATTAGAACAACAAACACAACAAACAACAACAAAAAATATAATCGGCTACTTTTGATACATAGCGAAAGCATACGAAAAAATCCCTGAACTGTCATAATAAAACCCTGAGCTGTCAAACTCTCCCTAATGCATCTACCTAGTATTGTTGTATCATGGATGTCACAACATAGCTAGATCTGTCAAAACAACAGAGTAGTACATTGGAAGATGACAAAGCAAATTGTGGAAAATTTTTTGTTGTTGTTTTTGTTTTTTCTTTGATATTTTAAATGTTTAATAACGCTCCTAGACGCGGACAAGAAATTCTCATTGAGTTTGTAATTTAACCTAACAAATATTTCCAAAAATTATAAAAATAGACCTTTAGGAATAGACCTTTAGTTATTATATATAAAAAAATATCTATCAATTTTTTTATAGAAATCAAAAAAAAAAATTTTTTTAAGACTCTTTTTTGTATCTCATTCACGTAATAAAAGCTACATATATTTAATTTTTTAATTCAATTACCAGCTGATACAAAAAAGCAAAATCTATTTTTGAACTTTGGGAGCAAAACTACTAACTAAAGTATTACCGCGTCAAATACTACCAGGAACATTTTTGTGGAACATTCGAACCCTCTAATTTTAAAATAAAATATATATGGCAGGACTAAGAGTCCTTGCTTCGATTTTGATAAAATTTGATACAACCATTTCCAGTTTTATGTGCATCTCCTTTTTGTAATTTTTCGTCCATTTATGTAGCTAATATAATATTTTTAAATTTCAGGACCTATGGGAGGTGGGCGAGTCCTTGGCCCGATATTTCCAAAAATTAAAATTTTTCCTAACTAGGCGGTTCTTGTCAGTGTAACAAATTTCAGAACTCTGTCTCCAATCCTTCTATTTTTGTCCAATCGTTATATGAGATAAAAGCACTTTGAGCTGGTCCCGTCCCAAATATTCATTTCGTTTGTGATAATCTCGTTGTTTTTACAAATTTTATTGACAATAGTACCGAAAGGGTACTTTTATGTAAAATTTTTCTTTTAAAAATTGTTGATTTAAAAAGTGCAAAATTATCAATTCGTTGAATTTGTGTACCTTATGTCTCAGTTTGTATATTCAAATCATCATATTCTTATTGCGGACAACTGAAGAGTTAATTCTCTACGAAACAATTGTATTGTCTATCATGAAAATGGTCAACCTCTTTGAAACAACAAATAAAATCTAATATGACAATATTATATTGGAGTTTGGACTTGATATATGAAATTATATAGTAGATTTTTTTAATTTTTGTGTTTCTAATGCAAAAATTAAAATAATTGTTCCTAAGGATTTTTAAAAATTTTTGGTATTGGTGTTTAGCATTATTATCATCTACAGTCACAAAACAACGACAGGAGCACACACATACACATACATTCATACAATGAAAATTGTAAACAACAGCGTGTATTTTGCTTTAGAGGTGTTCTATACAATACATCCCACATAGCATTTTATGAAATTTTTGATCACATTCGAGTCATTTATGACTCCTCTGGACGATTAAAATGATCATATTTGAGCTCATTTTCTGATCATAAATGACTGTTTTGTCGGGAGAAAATGGTACCCTACCCGCGACTCTTCTTGATGAGTCTTTTATGACTCGCTTTTCTGATCAGTTTCGACTCATTTCTGACTCGTATTTATAATTATTTGTAAGTCTTCATCGAATCATTTTTTAGTCGTTTTCTAATCATTAGCGAATCTTTTTCGAGTCATTTTTGGTCGTGATTATGATCGTTTGGGAATCTTTTTCGTATCATTTTTTAGCCGTATTTCTAATTGTTTACATTAAAAAAACAAAATATTTATTTGATGTAAATTGTTATTTAATTAAGTTTATTAACATTATATACAATAATATAAACAAAATTATAATAAAATAGCAAAAACGTTTGTTAATGAAAATTTCCTGAGAACTTATTTTTTGGTTCTATTAATTTTTCGTCTTCTTTTTTTTTGCTTTTTAATTGTTTGGCTGACATCATCTTTTTTAATTTAAAAATCACTTTTCACTAAAATTATAATATATAAATATTATAATATTAAATTACTTATATTTACTTTTATAAAATTACACTGAGATAATTAAACAAAAATTTACAGTATTCAAATATTGGACGTCTGCTTCAAAGCAAGTAAAATATTGTCCCGTTATAAGCAAAAACAACAACATAATAAGCATTTTTTCAGCTGCGCAAAATATTATTCTCAAATAACATTGAAAACAGTCACATTTCAAGCACCTGTATGATCAATTTGTGATTGCTGTAGGTTTTGTTATTGTATTTTTAATAAATCACTTTTTAAACAAAAACAACATAACAAGCATTTTTTAAATGCTGAATATAATTTTCAATAAATCTCTTTTAAGCATAAGCGAGAATCATTTTCGATTCTTTTTTCAAGCGCGCAAGTGATTAATCAGTATTTGGTCATCAAAAGTACTCGAAGAAGACTCTCTTAGGTGATTTTTGACAAAACAATCTTCCAAATGCTATGTGGGATCTGCAAGAATATTTAGGTATGTGTAAATATATGCGTGTATGCTGTAGCATCACAATAAGCGACAAATTTAGCTTAACTTTAGTAATGTCGCCACCTTAAATGCCTTTCCACTGTTACACACGAAAACACTTAACTTTATTGTATGGCTGGGTGTAAGGGAAAGGAAAGGAGAGAAAAAAGATATACTATTGAATAAGTATCTCACATTTGCAGTGGCTTTAACAAATAACAACAGCAACAATGATGATGATGATAATAATAATAATGATGATGATTACAATGAGGACGACCTCATAACCATTATTTCCGCCATCGTTTTAAGCTCTAGGGAATATTCGATTTTGGTTTATATTTGCATGAAAATTTGTAAACTCGCTCTCTTACGAAATCAATACACGTACAAATACCATATATATGTAGGTATACACTGCAGAGTCCCCCGGAGGCCATGTGATAAAAAAAAAACAACAACAACTCTAAGTACAATGAATGTAAATATTCCAATATACATATACGAGGGCAGTTCGAAATGTTTTTAGCCTAACAATGAAAAACAAGAGCTAGATTTTGAAAATTATTTTAGTTTTCAAAATAATCTTCCGAAACTTCAATACACTTAGTACAAAGGTTTTCTAGCAATTCTATCCCTTGATTAAAATAATTATCCGGAAGCTCCTCAAAATAATCGTTTACAGCTGCCATTCCATCTTCATTCGAGGTAAAGCGTTTGACAGCAAGAAATTTTTTTTAGATTTGGAAACAAGTAGAAGTCAGAGGTAGCTAAATCAGAGAAATGAGAAATTTTCATTCGAATAGGTTTTTGGCCAACTGTTAATAAATGCAGCACCCATCTTGCAGAAAACTTTTCATTTGTAATTCTTAATGCAAAATAAAATGTATTTGATGATTCGACATGCCTATGGTATTCCCTATTTCATGCACTCGTCGAGCATCTAATATCATATTATGAACCTTAGATATGTTGCAGTTGTTTCAGTTTTCGGACGTCCACTTCGTGGTTTATCTTCAGTGCTTGTACGACCACGTTTAAATTCAGCAACCCAATTTTTTAATGTTGCATATGAAGGAACACTTTCACCTAACAGATTCACCATATCATTATGAATTTCTTGTCCCGATAAACATTTCTTATGTAAATATTTAATAACACAACGAATTTATAATTTTTCCATTATAAAAAAATTACTGAAGCGCCTTCTTTAATACCTGTTACTATACGAATGAGTTGACAGATCGAAATCAAATTTAACATGTGTTCATAAGACGGTTGGAAGTTTCCATTATCAAACCTTCGGTTTATCATTCATAACTTTTGTGTGAACTCCACAATTAAAGGATGCGGACAACCCTACCTCTGGAGAGGCTTGGACCAAAGCTTTTTGCTGTTTGTACCGACATCTCTATGTCAGGCTAAGAACATTTCGTACTGCCCTCGTATAACAACAACAGCACACACTAGCAACAGCAGCAGTAAAAATAACAACTGTTTGTTTGAATGAATAAAATTGTACAAATTTGTTTGTGCAAATATGTATGTGTGTGTGTGTGTACGAGTATAAAATGAAATGAAGTGTAGTTTGTTTCACTGATTTCAATTTTCAAAGACAAAAAAAAAACAAAAATAAAAGCAAATTCCGAAACGTTTATTTTACCAGTGAATAATGTTGTTTATGGTATAAAAAAACAACCTGGTACAAAAGAAAAAAAAATACGACAAAAAAACCTGAACAGAACTAAAATGAGCACAAAAGTACGTGTAGGCAGTCTGGCTGTTGGCTTGGCTTACTGGTTTGCATGATGGCCTCCTTTCAATTCATATTAAATATAAAGTTTTAAGGCTTTTCATACACTTTAGGTAAAAAAAAAAACAAACAAAAAACATAAAGAAAATGAAGTGTAGAAAAGCAATATAAGTAACTAAAATAATGTAAAAATGTATAGAATATGAAGGAAGAAGGAGAGGAAGAACAAAAACGAAACCATTACGTTAAACACTTTCGGTTTTACTTAAACGCCTCTTTTACCACCATAAACTGTTTGCCATTTTTTTCTGTTGTTATTTTATTCTATGCTCCTTACAATAAATGGAAAATTTGTGTTAATATTATTTTCATTTTTTTTTTTGTCTCTGGTATTGACTTTAAATGAGGAAATATTTTTTGTACTTCAAAAGATAATGCTGTAAACAAATTGTTTAAAGCTGAAACCTATTCAATTGAAAATATTTAAAGTAGAACATTGTTAATTTTGAGGTCATCTTTAAAAGACAGTTTAAGTAGAAATTACACAGTTCTAGAAAAATAAAAAAAATTTCTTTGATGCAAAGGGGCTTCGCACAGTGTTCTAAAAGCACTTTTGTTGAGCAAATAACATTTCAGGCCACAATTCCTAACCGATTTTCAAAATTTTATATTTCATTTTTAGCTTACAGGGCTTGTCAGGGCCTATTTTTGAATTTCGTTTTCTAAACATTTTTAGTTTTTTTGTGAAAATCAAAAAAATATAATTTTTTCAATTTCTTGTCAGCGAAACCAATAAAAATTAGGTGGACTTAAATCATAAGTACTTTTAATTAAATGTACACTCACAATATATTTTCCATCACCGATTGAGGTTTATTTGAAAAGTACAAATAGGTAAAGTTTGTTTTCAATTGAAGTAAAATACATTGAAACATATTGTTTAACTTTTTTTTATCAGTCAATAAAAAAGAAAGTACAAAAAAATATGTATCGTCTGCAAGAGTTGATATTTTCAGTCAAATAAGCTATTTTTAGTTTTCTATTTTTAGAAAAAATATTTTAAATAATTTCGTTGTTTTCTGTTTTAAAACAAAAAATTCAAATATTTTCGGTTTTCTTTTTTGCTAAAATAGTTTGTTTATATACAAAATTATTTCCATACAAATTACAAGAAATTCTTAACTCACATACACAAATATTGCCAATAACAATAAAATTCAAACAAAAAAAAACTTTCAAATATGAAAAAACAAACCACAAAATCGTTTTTTTTTTGTACATTTGGTCAGTTAAAAATTGATGATTTTTTTAAAAGACTCTTCAATTATTTTTATTTCTTTTATGGATTGTTTAAACAATGTTTGCAAATAAATAGCAAAATGGGTTGAATATAATAAAAAAACAGTAGTCTTTTTTTAATTGTGTTTTCAATTAATTTGATATGTATTTTACGTTGTTTTTTATGATAAAATATTGTGAGTGTATTATTTATTAAACCCAATTATTTAATTAAAACCAATTACTTAAATAAATGAAATCTTAACAGATCTAAAAGCTAAAGTAACCACAACTTCTGAAATAACAACTCTAGACTAACAATTTCCAATATTTAATTTTTGCTTTTACTGCTCGGCTAAACATCGACATATATGGATTCATACAGGTTTAATATGTATGTTCCTTAGAGCACCCATGAAATATGTGGGCTTTGTGGTAGAGCAATGATTTTATAAAAATGCTGACGCTTCGTTAAAAAAGGTTTGTAGTCAGGAGGTTCCGGGTTCAAATCCGGTTACAAGGAAAAAATTTTTTTTTGGATTTTTTTTAATTTAAAAATTTTTTTGTTCTATAAAATCAATTTTTTTGTTGGTGGAAAAGCTCCTTTAAGACCATCTTTTTTTTTGCTCTCCCAATGCTGGCATATTAGTTTTTTGTTCTATAAAATCAATTTTTTTGTTTGTGGAAAAGCTCCTTTAAGACCATCTTTTTTTTTGCTCTCCCAATGCTGGCATATTAGTTCCAAAAAACTGTTTGCCAGTACTAGCATTTTAGCACAGCCAGTAATTGTCCAGCTATTATCATTCATTTATGTGTTTACCCAATCAGAAATCGCCAGTGGTACAAAAAATCAAGCACTGGCATACCACTGGGTGACCATGGTGTTGAAAATCAATGACTGGGAGATCACTCATTTGGGACGCTTTGCCAGCGCTTGCAAAAAGCATTTTTCCAGCATTTGTTTTACAAAAATTTCGGTGGTTTATAAAAAAAACCACTGGCAAAGAATGGCCTAAGAGTGATATGCTAAGGTTTGCAACCAGTGGTTATCCAGTGCTACCTAGCCAATGCTACCAGTGGTACAAAAACCAATTCACTGGTAGATCAATGATTTTATAAAAATGCTGACGCTTCGTTAAAAATGGTTTGTAGTCAGGAGGTTCCGAGTTCAAATCCGGTTGCAAGGAAAAAATTTTTTTAGGATTTTTTTTAATTTAAAATTTTTTTTGTTCTATAAAATCAAATTTTTTGTTTGTGGAAAAGCCCCTTTAAGACCAAATTTTTTTTTCTTCTCCCAACGCTGGCATATAAGTTCCAAAAAACTGTTTGCCAGTGCTAGCTTTTTCGTCCAGCCAGTAGTTGTCCAGCGATTATCACTCATTTATGTGTTTATCTATCAAATATTATATGTCTCGTTAGCTCAGTGGGTAGAGCAATCGTCTGCCAATCTGACGGCCTGGGTTCAAATCACGGCAGGACCAAAAAAATACATATGAACTTTTTTTAAATTTTATTTTGGAAAATATATTTCCAGACCACCTATTTATTGGTTTTGCCAGCGTTTTTCCAATGTTCAAAAATTTTGTTTCTCCAGTGCTTTTCCGTCGCTTTTTGAACAGCCGGTCCTTTTGTCTAATGATGTTATCATTTTGGGAATGGGAAAGCACTTTTTGCCAGTACTTGTACCACCTGCTACAGTGCTTTACCACCGCTTTCCCGTTTGTATTTTTCTGACTGGGTAGCCATCAAATATTATATGTGACGTTAGCTCAGTGCGTAGAGCAATCGTCTGCCACTCTTACGGCCTGGGTTCAAATCACGGCAGGACCAAAAAAAATACATATGAACTTTTTTTTAAATTTTATTTTGGAAAATATATTTTCAGACCACCTATTTATTGGTTTTGCCAGCGTTTTGCCAACGTTCAAAAATTTTGTTTCTCTAGTGCTTTTCCGGCGCTTTTTGAACGGTTGTCTAATGATGTTAAAGCACTTTTTTCCAGTACTTGTACCACCTGTTAAAGTGCTTTGCCATCGCTTTCCCGTTTGTATTTTTCTCACTGGGTATTGTTTACATAATGAAATGGCAAATGAAATGGCAATGAAGCCTGTCCATAAAAAAAGGCAGAAACTAGATCTAGTCTGATTTGCAAATTAATAATGTGTCTATAACTTTGAAATAATATTTATTCTTCTTCTTAACCTCAATCCTACTTAAGCAAACATTTTCTTTATACAAACTTTTCACCCTCTTATGACCGTTAGTGGTGTTTAAAGCTGTCAAATTCAGAATTTGTGTCAAAACTAAATTTTGGATTTCTCTCATTTAATTTTGGAGATCTGTAAATATGTATACTCTTCATTATATAATATGAAATTTAATGTAGATTAAAAGAAAAATAACTTCTTTTTTTTAATGTTTGATCCATTCCAGGAGAGAAAGGCCAAAAACTTATTCTGAGTTAAAGATTTATTACATATGTGCACTAGGAAACCATATGAATCTTACATTTTTGGTAAAGGATGTGTTCAGCGAACTTATGTAAAACACTAAGAGAAACATTTTTGTGGAACATTTTAACCGTTCAATGAGAGGGACTTATTTGGCCCCATTTTAAAAAGGGACAAAAAAGGCCAGTAAGTTACAGAGTTAGAAGGTTAAAATACTCCACAGAAATGTTCCTCGTAGTGATTCACATCTGTTCGCTGAAACATCATATACCTAAAATGATTGATATGGTTTCGTCCTAAAATCCAGGTTTGTGGGAATTTGAGCGTCAATTCTGAATAAATAATTAACTCTTAAACGCATTTTAAGTTTTGACTTATTTTTTTAATTAAAATTTAATTTTAAACCTTGATTTTTTCAGAGACTTATAGTAAAATTTTATGACAAATATTTTTGCGGAACATATTAACACTCTAACTCTTCAACTTACGGATTGTTTATGTCCGTTTTTACAAAGGGGGCAAAAAGTCCCTTCAATTGAAGAGTTATAGGGTTACTACTCTTTTTTGAGCTGGTAATACTTAGTTCAAAATTTAGCATTTCTATCAACAAAATTAATATTTCTAAATGTCTATTCCTGTGAAAAAGTCTGTGACTTAAGGCTTCATTAGTCTGGCAGTATCGTAAAGTATAGTGTCAGCTCTTAACATTTAATTATTGATAGTTCACCGAACAACTTAATTTGGAATTAGATTTGACGTAAGGAAATCTATTGAAAATATATTTGTACCTTACGATTCGCCACTTCGCCTCACTTTATTTCCAAACTAATATGAGCTTAAATAGATGTCATGATACTTTATGATACTACCAGACTAATGGCGCCTGAAGTCTCTAGTGGCTTTTCCATCGGAAAGTATCGTGTCAGCTATTTACTTCTAGTTAGTGACAGTACTTATACACAACTTCTTAGATTGGAAGTAAGGAAAAGGTAATAAAATCTATTTAAAATAGATTTCTATCTCAAGAATTGGTATTGATCGCATCGCTATATTGGGAAAAAAATATTTCTATGTAGAAAATGATTGACTTTGGTCTTAAAAAAATAATTTTAACAACTCATCACACCTGTAAATTCGTTAGTTTCATTTAAAAGCTGTTTTCTTATAAACTAATGTTGTTTCTCTTTGATTTGAATATTTTTTTGTAATATTTGTAATTTAAATTCTCTAAAGAATCTGACCTTAACCTGTCTATGACCTCTTTCTTTTATGTACACCTTGTAGTTTCTCTTCACTTCTATTTATTTTACATAAAAATTATGACTTAAATAAATGACAACATTCAAGATTAATTAAAATGTTTAGACGCCAGTTTGGTTTGTTACTTTATGCATGAGGATATGTATGTATTGGTGTGTCAGTGTAGCCATACTAAAATATATATGTATGTTTGTGTGTCCGTGTATGCTTAGGATGATGGTCTCTAGAGACCAATTTAATTTCCTTTTGACGACATTTGTTAACTAGAAGCGACAGAAATAAGCACATTAATTGCCAAATGAAACTCTAAACTTCCGTGGCACCTGACAGTTATAAACACACATACACACACACACGCCTAACATAAATATTTCACTCTATTGTAAGTGTATACCTTAGACCAACGGTTCCCAAATGGGGGTCCGTAGCAGAATTCCAGGGAGTCCGCGTAGAGATCCGACAAAAAACATATCACAAGTTATTTTAAAAAAAACAATTTTTTTTTATAATTTTAATTTTTAAATTATTTAACAAAATTTTGATTTTAAAAATGTTTTTTACCTTATTCCTGCTTAGAATTGGTCATCATTTAAAATAAGCAGGTGCTTTTATTAATTTTGCCCCATAATTTATAAAGTACCTCTCGCTCAACACTAGTTCGGGGGTCCGTGAGCTAGTAGAAATGTTTCAAGGGGTCCGTGAAGCAAAACTAAGTGGGAACCACTGCCTTAGACAATACAATTGTCTATCTGTGAACAATTGTGTTAGGGTGTATGTGTAAACCGGTATCAAACAAGCTAAAATAAGTTATATAGAAAACTTGGCCAAGCAAACCTCTTCTCGTAGCAAACAAAATAACGACAAAAATATCAAGGCTTTAGCTAAAATTTAATACCGTTAGGAGACCCTATCTATCTATCTCTTTGTATGTGTCTTGTATTGCAACAGTTTACTTTAGTTGATTAATTGTCGATTTGTTATAAAGTTTTGTACATTTTGCGTGTCTACTAGGTACTACTACCACTTTATTCACAGTAACTTTACAAATTCTGTTGAAATAGGAAGCGGTAGATGTTCAAGTAAACAGGAAAATAAAGCAGTTTAGAGGAGGGTGTCCGTTTAAGAACAGTTATTCATTTATTGCGTAACAACTTTTGGACTTTTGTTATTGCCATCACCTGGCGCCAAACGTATACTCGTACAACATACCATAGTACAACAAAACTGGTATCGCATTCTATACCATAAAGCTCATGTTACTAATTAAATGCTGCTGTTTCCTTAATTTAAGTTCGTTTATTTAGTACACCGTTACACAAACTTAGTGTTTGCTAAAAATTATGTAGCTGTGTTCGTTCATAATTAACCCTCTAAGGTACTACAGCTTTTAGAAGTGCAATTATTTCTAATATCGTGGATCACACTCTTGCCTTTAAAGGGAAAGAGTTCATTGAATTTAAATCAAAATCTAAATCGTCTTAACTCATTTTATACCGCTCATGGATACCATTGAAATTTTTTGACGAAATTTGCTAGAAAGAAGTAGTGGTGTATTTACAATCATTTGCTGACATTTTTACACTTTTATCGTTCCCTTTAATAGCGATCCATACAATTCCAGCTTTCACGCTAACTTTTTTTTATATATTTGTCTGTTAAACATCCGTTATTGTAGTTAAATTTCCGTTATCGTAACCCAATTACGTTCTATTGTCTTCAACTCACCCAACTCACCCAACCTCTGTTAAATTACTCTCTTCATAATTTGTATCGAAAAATGTTACCATATGAATTACACATGTCTGTCTGTAAAGGCTAACATATTTCGATACAAAATGTTAATGTTCGAAAGAGGCGATGAAAACCGCCTGATAGTACTTCAGTGCCAATTTCGAATAATATGTTTTCGACAAACGAGCAATTGAAACAATAGCTCCATTTCTAGAATGTGTATAATATTTGAACATTTTAATTGTCCCATTTTATTCCCCTGATTTTAAGAGGGTTAATAGTTTTAGGTTGAATTTCTTCTTACTCTCTCTCAGTTTACGGCTGTTTGTTCTTAATGTTTGTATGTTGCTTGTTGATTATGTGTGAGTGTTTATTGAAACCGGAAATTTTTTTTTATTAGTTTAGTTTAAATTGGTAACTTTATGCCTTATTAATTTTGAAATATTGAATAGAACTGTATGTCATAATTATAATTTATGGCAAAACGTTTTAACTTTAATAATAAAAATCATAATACATAAAACAAAAACAAAGGGAAATAAATTATCAAATCAGGGGTAACAGGTTATTGATGTTGTTTAACGGAAATGTTGGCATACTTTTTTTCAAGTAAAAGTCAATAAAAAAAATTAATTTATGTTTCATGACATCTGGAGCCATATTGTGATTTTAGGAATGATGGTGTTTTTTTATTTTAAAGTTTATTTCTAGTTAATGTTTTTGATTGTTATAAACACAACAAGGAAATTTATGTTTAAAACATCGTGTTTTATAATATGTGTTGAAAATCTAAAAATATAAATTTAATATTTCTATACATCGAAAATTGCAGTTTGTCTGTAAACATTTTAGTTAAAACTCTTAGAAATTAGTTAAAAATTATCCTGCAAAAAAAAAATGCTGAAATTAGCAGATTTTTCTGCTAAGCATTAGAAAACTAAGAACAGTAAAAATAAAGCTGTTAAATTTACCGAATTTAAGTTATATTTGAGTTAACTTTTATTTAATTGAAAATGACAATATAGTATACTGTAAAATTTGCCGAAAATTTAAAAAAAATTCTATTATTTTAAAATTTAATTTACTTGAATGCAAACAGCAGTCTTTCTTATTAAAATTAGCAGAAATATTTGCTAAAAAAAAATGGTAAACTGATGACTTCCGAAGTACGGATTTTGATTTGTATTAAAAAAAATCGAAAAAAAAATTAGAATTTTAAATTTTTTTGTGATATTTTAGGAAAAAATTGTATGAGTTTAGCAGATTAAGTTATATTCTATTAAGGAGGGACATGACATTCGCGGCAGAGAAAACAGACCTTTTTTTAAAAATTCATAACTCATTCAAAAACAAACATTTTTCCAAAATTTCTTTTTATTATTGCAGAGAATTGAACAAATTACAAGAAAAAAAATTCAAAAAAATATATTTTTCACTCCAACATGGTTTTATAGAGCTCCAAACTGGCGGCATAGAAAAAAACGGGGCCTCGTGGTTGCAGCGCTGGGGGTCGCAAAAATTGTCCGATCTGAAAAAAAAATGACTTTTTTAAATCTTAACAAAATTGGTTATCGTATGACACGAGCTTTTTTTTAAATTTTTTTTCAATTTTTGGTTATGTTCCAAATTTGAAAGTGTGTTTTTCGAAAAAAATATTGACTTGAAAAATTCATAAAAAATCGAAAAAATCTGATTTTAAAGCGTGATATATTAATTTTTTACCTCGAGAAGACCAGTGTTTTTCCATAAAGGAAAAATCCAATAAAAAAATATTTCTGCTGGGTTTATCAAAAAACTTCCTTAGCAAAAGTTTAATGATTTTTTGTGAGCTTTATTTTTCTGACATTAGGGTAGCACATTAGGGTTGTAGCAACTGAGATCTGGTGGGTAAATACTAGAACGGGATACTTGATACTTGGTCCTTAGAGCAAAACATTGCTCCTCTCGAGAGAAAAACATCGATGTATCATTCTTTAAAATGCGACTGTAAATGCCAAGGATACAACGCAAAATGTAAAATGGCGAATCCTATGTTCGGCAAAAAAAATTTTTTCTTTAAAACCTCTTTGCAAAAATAATTTAGATTGGACGGTTTTTGAGGTACGGTTAATATACAGATTTCTCAGGTTTTCTTCAGTAACATATTGTTATGTCTTTACCTTTTAAAAACGTTGGTTTATCTCCTTTAGATAAACCGGGTTCTTTTCTATTGTAATCAAAATAACCTATCTCAATTCAGACAACAATTGTAACATTTTGCCTTCAAAAACGTACGTTTATTTCCTTTAAATAAACCTGGCTAGTGCAATTGGAAATAACCAACACAAACTTTTTGTTTATTATTTATGAATTTATTTATATAAAACTTTATTACTTTACAAACAATGATTTGCTTAGAGCTCAACTGAACTGTTCAAACGCTACTGCCGCAAATTATCACAACTTAACTCCACTAATAGTAATGTGCGACTGACTCTCCAAACCCAAGCTGCAGCCCTTTTACAGAGTAATGTCTGTGATTGTAGAACGAGCTCGAAAGTTCCGGAGACACCCAGATTAATAGCTGTGGTTTTAGAACAAACTAGAAGGTTCTAGGGGCACCCAGATTGTTACCTGTGGTTGTAGAACAAACTAGAACATTCCAGAAGTACCCAGGGTATTTAAAGCTGAGACACCAACCATTTTATTCGTAGTCGATACATCAACCCATGTATTATTAGGCAAAACACAAACTAATTTACAGTTAAACACTTTATAGCACATTATAGCATACTGTGGTATACTTAAATGTAGCGTTACTAGATTGGTAGATTTAGTAAATTCCGTTTTCCGGGACATTTTTATTCCAAAATGCCAGAACCAGACCAATCAAATTTCGTAAGAATATATACCATTCGAGAGGTCTAAGTTTCTTCTTTTAAAATCCGGTGAGAAACTAAAAATCGGTTCAAACCCGTTTTATAACCATAATTCAAGATTTTGGGGTGTTTACCGATAGATTCTTGTTTTACTCGAAAAACCCTACAAGCAAAATAGTATCAATTAAGTATATTTATTTACTTGAGTGTATTATAGGAACTTGAAATATCCACGTGTTTTTTATCAACGATATTCATAGACATATGAATAAAGTCCGTTTCAAAAATTAATTTAATGACTCATATTTAAAAAAACCAAACAAAAATATAGTAGTTTTACTTCAGTCTAAACATAGTATAAGAGTAATTAATAATTCACACTATTTTATAAATTATTTCATTCTCTCTATTGTTTCAGACGTGCAATTTTAGCCAACACAGATGTTTCAGGAACAGCGCCCTGGCAAAATGCCTTTCTGCACGACTACTGGGGTACACCTCTGACAGATACAGGCTCTCATGGCTCATATCGTCCTCTGAGTGTCCTTACATTCAGATTAAATTTCCTGTTGAGTGGTTATAATCCTTGGAGCTTCCATCTGGTGAATAATTTACTACATTGTCTTGCCACAGGCTTAGTAGTAAAGGTGGCGAGACATTTCCTCTCCTCTTTGTGGGGTGTTGTGGCAACAGGTGCACTGTTTGCTGCGCACCCCATACACACAGAAGCTGTTGCGGGAATTGTGGGGAGAGCCGACTTAGCTGCATGTGTTTGTTATCTTTTAGCCTTTCTCACATATATGCGTCATATAGCGTGGCGTGAAAGGGGAGATCCACTACAGTGGTTGGCTTTAAGTTTAACTTTACTCTCCTCCATAGCAGCGTTGCTGTTTAAAGAAACAGCCATAACCGCTCTAGTGATATGTGGTATGTTCGATGTGATACGTGGTTTAAGCGGTTTAAAAGACAAACATCGCATACGTTCTGTTTGTATATTGGCCTCAGTTTTACTGGGCACCATATATTGTCGTGTGGCGGTAATACCACGACCTCAGACTTTATTTTCAACAGCAGACAATCCCATAGCAAAAACCAACTCAATATGCACACGTTTTCTGACTTTTCTTTACCTTCCGGTTTTCAATTTGAAACTATTACTGAATCCACAAGTGCTTAGTTTTGATTGGGGTATGAATGCCATACCACGCATAACCACCATATGGGATGGACGTAATGTACTGAGTATAGGTTTCTATGGTGCACTAACCTACACAGCCTGGCAAAGTTGTCGCATATTATTGAATAGACATAAACGCCTGCAAAAGTATACAAATGAAAAGAAGCAACAGCAACATCAACGTGGTAGTACAAATAGTGGTATGCAATACCATTTACAGCCACAAACACAGCGTAAGTCACGCACTAAACGAAAATACTGCAAACAGACGCAGTGTCAAACCTCAAATGCAGCAACGGCCAACCAAACACAAGCCTACTATATGATGTCGCCATCACCTCCTCCACACTATGCAACAAATTGTTCTTCATCGATCGGAACAACAGCTGCAGCATATCTTAAGCATAAACTACTGGGCATTACTAATCCCCATATATGTGGTGAATGTAAACAGGAATTGAGTACCGAACATCATTCCACCTCTTGCCGTGTGCTAAACAATAATAACAATCTACTAACACTGAGTTCGTCGAATGTTTATCACACATCATGCTGTTGCCATCAGCTAATGTCTTCCAGTGTAGCGTCCAATGGTACGCCACCACAACTCTTTGCCTATGCATTGCACAAAGCTATAGCCTCAGTGATTGCGGCACGCAGTTCCCGCAGCAGTAGTAGTTGCAGTAATTCAACCACAGCCAGCAACAAAAGCTCGGATAGTAGTGCTTCTTCAACCTGTAGTTCTGTATCATCAATATCCTCAAAATCATCTACATCATCATCGTCACATAGAAATTTATGTTTGAGAGCATGGCCGGCAACATTGCAAGAGGAATACATGCTGTGTGACATGCCACAAAAATGTGTAAACGCTAGTGTGCTATTAATGGCGCTGGCTTTTCTAACATTACCATTTCTACCCGCCACTAATCTCTTCTTCTATGTGGGTTTTGTAGTCGCCGAGCGTTTGTTGTACTTACCCAGTATTGGATTTTGTTTACTGTTGGGCTTTGGTTTCGGTAAACTAATGGATCACTTGAGAGCGAGCAAAAATCCTAGAAATCAACACATGCTAATACTAAGTCTGTGTCTATTGTTATGTGCTCTAAGTGCGAGAACGATAAGACGAAATTTAGATTGGCGAGACGAGGAGAGTTTATATCGTAGTGCTGTGCAAATAAATCCACCTAAAGGTAAGCAGTCCTAAACAAATAATATTAAAAGCTAAAATAGGAAATTTGTTAATTCAACTCCCAAAACTGATTTAAGAACTTCAACTTTTGCAATTATACGAGTAATTCAGAAAATATGAATTTGCAATTTAGGAGCTATGAATAGAAATTCAAAATTTCCATTGGGAATTAAGGCAAACATAATTCGAATTCAGAATTTCCATTTTCAGAATCAATTTAAATTCAAATTATCGATTTAAAATTCAGAAAATATCATTTGAACTCTGGAAAAGATCATTTAAAAGTCAGAAAACTTCATTCTAAATTCAAAAAATTTCATTCGAAATTCAGAAAATATTTATCAAATTATTGCATATGCAGAAAAATATCAATTGTAATTCAGAAAATATCAAATGAATTTTAGAATTTATAAATCAGATAAAAGTTTTAGCGAGAGACAGAAAATAACCGTTATATTTGAATTTTTGAACAAAAAAGCATATGGAACCAAATATCGGAGAACTAATTCAAGTACATCATAATGATCCTTGGTGACTAGTCTTCCAAAAAATGCTTGCTTTTTAAATTTTTGAATTTTATTATTGCAAAAATTACTTTTATATTTGCTCGAAAAAATAAAAGTCCAAATATAACTTTTAATTTTGCTCAAAAAATAAAAGTCACAAAATAACTTTTATTTTTTTTATTGCCCAAAATAAAAATTAAAGTCAAAAAATATCTTTTTTAATCTGACTTTTATGATAAAAGTCATAACCGTTACGGTCCCTGGTTTTAGTTGCTGCGAATTTTTTATTGAAATTATAGTATTGTGTGAAAGTGCTTTAGAGTATTAATTTTTTTTCTATTTCTCTCTCTTTCAGCTCTTGGCAATTTAGGAAGTGTCCTTAGTTCTCAGGCTCGTTACAAAGAAGCCGAGGAGGTTTTATTAGAAGCCATCAAATATAGGCCAAATATGGCAGATGTACATTTTAATCTGTAAGTTGATTCTAAAAAAGTGAATAAACAGAATTTTAATAAGAAGTGAGTAGGAAATGTTAGATTATATTGAAAAAAGGAACCCCACTACTTCCTGCTACAGAAAAAAGTTCATCGTATCAATGTGAAACTAACAATTATATTAAAAAAAAGTAATGACTTCCTTTACAGGGAAATGTTCCTACATCCTATCAATGACAAACTCACATTATATACTAAACTCAATAATACGAATAAGAAATGGAATAAGTTTCTAAATTTTTCCAAAAAGTGAAAAAAATTTGCATGTTTTCAACGAATCCACCAAGATCCTTATTTGATTTTAATTTATATACTGTAGAGGACACTATGACCGCTACACACATAATAATTCATGCATAAAAATACGAAATTATTGTCAAAACAACAAAAACTTTCGTAAAATAAACCATTTTTTGTATATTTTACGAAAGTTTTTGTTAGTTTGACATTTTTAGTATTTTTAGGCATGGATTTTTATCAGTGTATGTCCAGAAAAAGTGAAGAAATAAAATGAAATGCATTCTGAGATATTCCTAAATCATTACATGGTTCTTTAATGCTTTTGAGAAAGGAGGAGGTATACCAGATATGAATTAAAATTGTCAGATCACGTGTTCAAAATACATTCCCATTTTAACAGTATACACTGTTTCGGTGTTGTTACTTTGAATTACAAACTGCCCATTCTCCGTTATGTTCGTTGAGGTGAATTATTTCAAACTGGTTCGCTGGAATTCGCGAACGGTCCTTTTAAAAGCTATGTAACAACAATATGTTAGTTAAAGTCCCTGTTAGTACCTAAATGCAAATGCAGCTAAATAAAAAAATCGTTCTTTTTGTAGTTCTCTCTACAAAACTAGCTCTAAGTGTACACAAAAGTGCTTATACATAATAATTTGAAAATTTTATAACATATATATAAAATGAATTTTGTATGAAAAATTTGTTTTATAAGCCACTTATAAATTTAAAAAGTGATTATGCATATGGTCCAAAAAAAAATAGTTTCCCTTCAAAAAATTGCAAGTAGTGCTTTACAAACTACTTCCTTTAATGCTTCACAAGTATCCGTTAGTGTATTTTTACTGCTTTTTTAGAAGTTACTCTGAACAACTTCAAGAAATCACTTCTTTCATTGCTTCCCAAGGATCCGTTATTACATTTTTACAGCTTTTTTAGAATTACTTCTGAACCACATCCAAAAAATCACTTAAGTATTGCTTCTCAAGAGTAATTGCTCTAGAAGTGATCGTAAAAAGAGATTTTAGTATCATTTGGCATTTCCAAACAGAGGGTAGCGGATTCGATTCCCGTTGGGATCACTATTTTTTTATTTTTTTTTTTAATTTTATTTTTATTCTATTATGCTCCTTGCAGGAGTAAAAGGAACAAATATATATATTTTTTTTTTTAATATTTATAATTAATTTGTTTAAATTCAATATTTTTTTATTTTCAAAATTTTAAAAAATATGTATATATAAAAACGAGTAAAAACGTTAAAGTCGGGCATGCCGACTATACAATACCCTACACCAGTCTGGTTAAAAGTCAACTAATGTTTGGATCCGCAATTCGAATGGGTTAAAATGGGACTTGCGTCAAAATTTTCTATAATGTGAGTCAGCGAACCAAGTTTTATTACAATATCTTAATATTTGCGACCTGCAGTTTGTAACCAAGCCAATTTTGGGGGGACCCTTATATGGGCACTAGGTCTAAACATGAACCGGTTTTAACCAAAATCAATAGGCTTCGTCCTTGGGCAAATATAGGTCTGTGTACCAAATTTCATTAAAATATCTTAATATTTGCGACCTGCAGCGTACAAACAATATAATTTTGGGGGGACCCTTATATGGGCACTAGGTCTAAACATGGACCGATTTTAACCAAAATCAATAGGCTTCGTCCTTGGGCGATATAAGTCGGCGTACCAAGTTTCATCAAAATATCTAAATATTTGCGACCTGTAGAGTGCGCACAAGAATACATGGACAGATAGACGGACGGACGGACAAACGGACATCGTTAAATCGAAATAAAAAAAATTCTGAGCCGATCGGTGTACCATAAGGTTGGTCTAGGACCAATATTTTTTGGTGTTACAAACATCAGCACTAACTTATAATACCCTGACCACATGGTGGTGTAGGGTATAATGACCACATAGTGGTGTAGGGTATAAAAATTATGCGAAATTGAAGAGACTAAGGAACAATATCTCGCATTAACAAAGTGGTGTTTTTATGCCAGTCAACTTTCATATCAAAGTATAGCTCAGCGGTAGAGCGCTAGACTAGCAATCGTGAGGTCGCAAGTTCGATAACCGGTGGAGGCAATAAAAAACGTTTGTAAAGTAAAAAAAATATAATTATTTTTTGCAAAGAATTTTTTTTTTTAACTTTTAACTGGTTAAAGGGAGTTTCCTTTGCACTTGTTCAAAAAGTACTGAAAAAATATTGAAGGGGGAGTACTTCTCTCCTGTGACAACTCAATGTTAAAATCATTAGCATTTCAATTTCATATCAACAAATAAGTTTGGTGGAAAAGCAAATATTTAACTGGTTTAATTAAAAATATTGTTGAAATGGAAACTGAATTATATCAATTATTTTTATAACTTAAATTTTGGTGATATTTTTATCTATGTAACAACACAGGCATGCTTTAAGCCACATTTTCTCTACTTTTTATGCGAAAGTATTTAGGGAAATCTTAAAATATAAATTTATTTTATTTTTTTACAACCTCAATATATTTACTTACAATAAAAATCCAGTATTAAAGCTAAGTTTCCACACTCAGCATTATTTATGTATGGAAACAAATTTTCAAAACTCATTTCAATTTATATAATCCTAAACAGAATCTGTATCTGTCGTGGTAAACTAAAGTTCTAATATTTCCTATAACTTAAATATGTATTTACTAACAATAACAAAATTTTATTTAAAAAAGTCTCCTTGATATCTTTATACAACTGGCTTTATATTTTATAATAACTTTTTGAAGGAAATTCTCAATCCTTTGCTTTATTAAAATTATGCAAAGTGTAATACTAACCAGTTTATTTACTAAAGCGGCATATGAAAACTATATAGAAAAGCTTTTGTGCACACATACTTATATAAAAACGAGTAAAAAGGTTAAAGTGGGGCATGCCGACTATACAATACCCTACACCAGTCTGGGTAAAAGCCAACTAATATTTGGATCCGAAATTCGAATGGGTTAAAATGGGGCTTGTGTCAAAATTTTCTATAATGTGAGTCAGCGCACCAAATTTCATTAAAATATCTTAATATTTGCGATCTGCAGTTTGTAACCAAGCCAATTTTGGGGGGACCCTTATATGGGCAATAGGTCTAAACATGGACCGATGTTCACCAAAATCAATAGGCTTCGTCCTTGGGCTCATATAGGTCGGTGTACCAAATTTCATCAAAATATCTTATTATTTGCGACCTGCAGTTTGTAACCAAGCCAATTTTGGGGGGACCCTTATATGGTCTAAACATGGACCGGTGTTAACCAAAATCAATAGGCTTCGTCCTTGGGCTGCCATAGGTCGGTGTACCAAGGTTCATCAAAATATCTTAATATTTGCGACCTGCAGCGTATAAACCTTATAATTTTAGTATGACCATTATATGGGCACTAGGTCTAAACTGGGACCGATGTTCACCAAAATCAATAGCCGTCGTCCTTGGGCCGACGTAAGTCGGTGTACCAAGTTTCATCAAAATATCTTAATATTTGCGACCTGTAGAGTGCGCACAAAAATGCATGGACAGACAGACATACGGACGGACGGACGGACGGACAGACGGACATCGTTAAATCGAAATAAAAAAAATTCTGAGCCGATCGGTATACTATAAGGTAGGTCTAGGACCAATATTTTTTAGTGTTACAAACATCAGCACAAACTTATAATACCCTGACCACATAGTGGTGTAGGGTATAAAAACCTATGCAATAAATGGTAGTAGTTGCTATAGCATTTAGAAATGAATAGAAATGATGTTAAAGATGATGTCGTGTAGCCACATCGAGAGAAAAAAAATACCACATACAGCATATAAAACGGCAAAGGCCGCATACGTGTTTGCATATTTATATTCTACTATGTATACAAAGTACAGCCAAATCTTGATTGACGTGGTCTTGTTGCAGACAATTTCAATTTATGCACATCAGTGCTTATATAGCTAATTGTTTTCGCCCGCTTCCACGGTAGGTATCTAAGCACTGGTAAGTATATATTACTGAAAATTACGGATATTAATGCAATTGAAAGAAAAATCCAACTTTTGTAATGAGTTATGCAGATTTTTGTCTAAATACATCAAATTCTCTATTGTAAATTTATTTAATAAACATATTATAACTTCATTAAATATTGTTTTATACAGAGCTTTAGTTTTAAGAAATGTGTTTGTCATTATACTCAGGGTAATGGCTTTCAGCTTTATTTAAGCGCAATAATCGGGTATTACCTGTAAATGTAGTTACTATAAAGTAAAGGCCTGCATGAATGCATTTAAAATTGGCTGTGAAACATTCACTATACTTTTTACAATTCAGACATCATCAACTGAGATTCAGAAAATATTAATTAAAATTCAGAAAACATAATATGAAATCCGGGTAAGGACGTGCCTTCAACAGATAGTTTTTCACAATTTGCGAAATAAGTTTTGGGATTTTAGTACATTTAATTCCTTTAATGCAATTATTGTTTGTCCCGATAAAAGTAAATTTGAAATAATATTTATCTTAATTCATGATTTCTATATTTCAATTAATATTCTCTGAATCTCAATTAAAGATTTCTTACAAAATTGCAAAAAGTGTAGTGAATGTTTCACTGTCGGTTTTAAATGCATTCATGCAGGTCTTTACTATAAAGTTTGCATACTTGTTCTTTTTTTCCTCTACAGTTAACAGAAAAACGTTTTTCTCCTCAAAAAAAAAAAAAAAAAAAAAACAACAAAAAAGCCTCTTTGTCACTTGTTTACTTTTTTATATTCATTTTCTCATTTGTATTTGTTGTTGTTGCTGCTGACGTTTTCTACATTTTGTAATAGTACATGCATGGAGTTGTATGTACGAAATGTATTTGAATGCTGTTTTCTGAGATTTGTAAGCAATATAAATGCTCGTAAAATGGCACAAATGATGAATGATATTTCATGTCGTTGTTTTTGCTGCTGTTGTATTTTGCCAAGATACAAACAAAATGGTGAAAAAACATATATTGACGTTAAAATTAGAACAACGACAACAAAAATTGCTATAAAACTGAAAAAAAATGTATGTAAGATTTTGTGCTAAGGGTGCGATAAATATGCGTGGTACAATAGATAATACAACAAACACAAAAAAAAAATAGAACAACAAAACAATGTTGTGTGAAATATGTTTACGTGTATGTGTGTTAATGTCTTTTTGTCAATTTGACAGTTCTATATTAAATAGTGTGAGAGAGTGGAATTGCTTGAATTGCATAAAGTTTTATAATACCTAAAGGAAAGCATGTGTAAAAAAGGTAAATCAATTTCAAATAGCAGAGACCTTATTTGGGACTGAAAGCAATTTCGACAAATCTGCATTTTAACAAAGTTGTCAATAAGAAGAGAAATATGATGTTGAGAGTACTGATAATGCCGGGATTTGTCATGCTCTAAAATCTCAGGAAATTTTTTATGAAAAATATTTGCTTTCACAGTGTAGAAGCAGTTATAGGATAAAATTATTTTTTGACTACCGCTAACAATACCACCTTGCCTTCTAAATTATTTTGAAATATAAAATAATGGGTCTCCACTTTTCGCTTTACTTTAAAACATAAAAAATCTCGTTACCGGCATTAGCTTATTTCTATCATTCCCGATTAAAAAAGTTGATATGTGATCATATATATTTTTGATGTTATCGTATATGGTTATCCATATTCATGAGCGGCTTCAGCAATTAATATAAGGGGAAAAATCATACGCCACCGTAGACAAAAAACAACAAACACATTGACTTGGGCACGGTGGCGTATGAATTTTCATCTTATATTAATTGCTGAAGCCGCGCATGTCCATATTCGTACGTACTAGAAATATTGGTCGTTCAACAAAAAAAAAAAAAATAAATAAATAAATAAAAAAAAACCGACCCTCTTTAAAATTAAAAAAGGATGTTAATTTTTTATCGGTTAAGACGGCCGGGGACCCCAGGAACTAAAATCCGATATGCGTACTGAAATATAAACAGTAGTGGAAATTTTCATACGAAAATATTTATGTCATGCCCAGCAAAAAAAAATTGGAAATCGTGCTGTAGAAATAACTTGTTTCTGTACTTCAAAATTATTCGTTAGTGTATTTTAACTCTTAAGTAATTCTAAACAAATTCGAAAAAAATCATTTCTTTCATTTCCTCCACAATATTTGTTGCAGTAATTTTAACGGCTTTTTTAAAATTAATTCTGAACAACATCCAAAAAATCACTTAAGCATG
The DNA here is from genome assembly GCA_949987735.1 of Leucophora obtusa. Lineage (NCBI taxonomy): Eukaryota > Metazoa > Arthropoda > Insecta > Diptera > Anthomyiidae > Leucophora > Leucophora obtusa. The sequence continues at coordinate 200,177,638 of OX465298.1, forward strand.
GCTTCTAAAGCATAATTGCTCAAAAAGTGATCATTAAAAGCAATTTTGACACAGTTTATTTCCAAACAGATGAATTGAATCCGTCGGGAATTGAACCCGAGCAATTCCCGACGGGACAAATATTTTTTTATTTTATTTTCATTTTATTTTCTTTATTTTTGACATTTACAATTAATTTGTTTAAATTCAATATTTGTTTAATTTTTCAATTTTTAAATATATATATTAGACTGTCCCTTAAAATAGCGATTTGTCGATTGTAGTTCATTAAACCCCCAGTTTTATTGGAAATGGTCCCAAATGAAAGAAATCGATTTTTTTTTTTGAAAAACGTTTACCCGTGCCGAAAGTTGGACGAAAATGGCCCCTTTTGGAAAAAAAGTGTATTATTACTTCATCGGATATCATTAACCCACTTTAGCCTGGAATCCAAAATAACCCACCAATTTGATAAAAATGCAAAAACGTATTTTTTTTAAATTAATTTTAAAGATTTTTTAAAATGCCTAATTTGCAGATGTCCATTGCTATTTGTACCACATAATAGTTGATATTAAAGAAAAAAAATAAATTGGAAAAATGGTAATTCGAGTTTCTGTTTGGAGCGACTGCTTTTCAGGACATTTTACAAAAATTGCCCATTTTGTCAAAAATTTTAATGTTTTCATCAAATTGTACACGGTTTTCGGAAAAACAGCACTCAAATTTGGTTAGATTATAATTATCTTTTCAATTCTTTAAAAAAAATTAACCCTTAGCGGCCTGGGGTCAGAAAAGACTCATTGGACTTAATATTGATTATGACTACGAGATTGTAAAGCCATTAAATTGATAAAAAAAAATCTCAACTCAACAAGTGCAAAAAAAATTCTTTTTCATCAAATAAAATATAAAAAAAATTTATTCGCAAAAAATAATTATATTTTTTATTTTGCGAAGAATTTACTTTATATTTTATTTGATGAAAAAGAATTTCCTTTGCACTTGTCCAAAAATTACTCAAATAATATTGTAAGTGGGAGTACTCCTCTCCTATGACAACTCGATGTTGAAATCATTAGTGTTCCTGTTAAAAAAAAAAGTACATCTAAATCATTAATTGTGGTGCCTTTTCTACTGCTTTTTGCTGCAATGAGATTAAAATATTATATAAAATACCACAAAATATAAATCTATAAAAAAAACCTCAAGTGGTGTTTGACTTTAACTGATTTCCACCATTTTTTATTTAGCATTTTATGTATTCCACTTTTTAATGAAGCACTCGTTATTATAACATTTCCTTTTAATAGAAAATAAATTCTTGAAATTTTTAAACTATTATTATTTGATTTTTTGACCACTGTTAAAATATTGTCTTTATAACTATGTTCCTATATACTAAAATGTATTGCTTTTCAAATGTCCTGAATGGAAAACAAAACAGTTGGGCTAAAACGGATACCCCCTTATTTGAACTAGTTTAATATAAATTAAAATTATTTAAGTTTTATCTCTTAAATAATCTTATATCATACAATGACATAAGAATATTTGTTTTATATTTTTTTTTTTTTATAAAAAATATTGTTGCTGTAGGAATTTGCAAATATTGATTTTGGCATACAACATATTGTTTCATATCAATTTATTTTTTTGTAACGTAAGAGTATGTATATATTTTGATATTGCTTGAAATAGTTGTAAGTTGCATAAAAAGTAGAAATTTTGTTACTCATCCTCTCCATCATATATACATTTTTGGTTTTTTTGCAATTGTTCAATAGCACTTGTTCCTATTACCTCTTATTCACTCTACATTGTTCCCAAAATTATTTTTTGTTGAGTATTCACTTTTTTTCGATTACCCTTTACTTACTGTTCTTCAAATTTCCGTTATTTACTTGTGAAATAGTAAAACGCATTGTGGTTTGTACTTTATCAACACTTTATATATTTTCCTTTTTTTTTTCTTTTGTTGTTTGCTTTGGTTGAGTTTGGTTTTTTTTCTTTGTACTTTTTTTTAATATTTTTGTTCAAGTACAACAAATCTCGGAAATACTTTAAGCTGTATTGATTAGATGACGGTGATTTGTTAAAAATAAACAATGTACGTGCAAAGGATAGATATATGTATATAGTTCAAGAAGTAATACAATATATTTTAGAAAACAAAATATAGTGTTAAGCTCTCTTGAACATATTAGTAGATGTAGAGTTTTAAAGTTTAGTTGGAAACTTTGAGAAAATTAGAAATATTTAAAAAACATAAAAATCATATTGCAAAAATCAATTTATTATACAATATTTCGACATTTTTCGAATATGGTCTTCCGGGAAATATTAGGTGTTTACACAAAAGCAAAAAACTTAAAAATATCATTGTTTGTATATCGTCATCAATTATTTCACTCAATAATAATAATATTTCCCGAGCTAGAAGAACAATCTTGCAAATCCGGCAACAAAAAAAATTTAAATATAAAAAAATATAATTTTTTACAACATTTGTTTTTATTTTCCAATTGATGAAAAAGATTTTCCTTTACACTTTTTAAAACGAACAGAAAATGTTGAAAATGTTGTCTCCTAAGACAACTCAATGTTCAAATCAAAGAAGTTCATCTATATCATTAATTGTAGTATTTTTTCTACAGATTTGGCTTCTCTTTTTTGCTGGGTATTTTCAACTTTCGTAAAGTAAATCATTTTACGTACACTATACGAAATTTTTTATTAGTGTGATATTTTTCCCATTGTTAAGCATGTGGCAACAAACATTTTTTATAGTATATTGCAATGAACGTGTATTTTTTGCATTTTTGTTGATGACGTAGTGCAAACAGAGTCTTAGAAGGAAAACATGTCCCCGCTAAAACCATGTACAGGAACTTTAAGCTAGATTCCTGAAACCTCAAATTGAAACATGCACTATATAAAAGTTAAAGAAATTTATTAAAAGAAGAAAGTTCTTAATAAAAGAATACAGCTTTCTCCTAAATGTATTCTGTTGTTGAAAAGTACCGGTAACGAAATATCGGGCATTTTTGCTGGTAATGATATGTATATTGCTCTAAATCTTACATATGTAACAAGAAACTAAACATATACCATTTTCTGTATATTTTGGCACACAACATTCAATTGTTTTCTTTTACATATTTTTTTGTAATCTATGTTTTTGATTCTTGTAAATGTAAAGGAAGTTTATCTGATGTTTTCAAACAAATGTAGAGTAGGATACAAAAAATAACAAATAGAAAATGCCAATATCGAAGAATTGTATAGTATATTAGTACTATTAGGTGGTACGACAACATAGAAGTTGTTGCTATTGAACATGTTTTGATAGAAATTGAAGTACATGAAATATTTGTGTTTGTCTGTTGCTTTGAAATAAAAAATCAACAGCAAAAGAAGAGCAAAATCATCATTATCAGCATCTGGAACTGAAGCAGCACTAGCTGCAGGTACTATTAAAAGAATATTTTTTCTACCCTGTGTATAATATATCAACTTAAGCGTCGATTACTTTTGCCTTGCATTTCTTTAAATAAAATATTGAAAAAAGAAAAATAAAAAAAATCAAGTTGAATTCCTATGTTAAGTGCTTCTTTCAATTTTCCACAATACGACAAGAAACAGACTTCATTGAACCAAAATGTACATACTCGAGTACAGACAACTAGAATAAAAAAACACGTTACCAAACTCATTGAAAAGAAATCAAATTATTCAGTTCAATGATTATTGGTTTTGTTGTTTGGTTTGGTTAGAGTTGATGATCAACATCATCATCATCGTAATCATCGTCATCATCATGAAGAGGAGGAAGATAATGATGGTGGTGGTAAATGCTATTTGAATTGTTACATTTAAAAATGTTTTAAAAATTAAGTTGGAATTTATATAGAAAAAGTTGTTATTTAGACAAAGGCCAACATTATCCATAAAATATGTAGAAAATTTCTTAAAGTACAGATTTCCTAAAGTACAGATTTCCTCTTATCATATGAACCTTGACCTAAAAATTACATACACTAGTGGAAATGTCGTAAAATTAACAAAAAATGATTCGGTTCAATGGTTTTTCTTCGGCGTATGCTAGAAATAAATTTTTTCATTAATAATTCAGTAATATTGTTATTGATATTTTCCCACTGTAAAGAAAACTGAATTTTTTAAGAACTATGGGTACGCTGGTTTCGGCTTTTGACATTGATTGTTTTAGTTTTTTCGTTATTAATAAATATTGAAGTATTCGACCTTTGAAATTGACTTTGATTATTAATTAATTGAGATTGAGGTTTTTTAATAAAATAATGTTTTAAAAATATCCTTCTTTATTTTATAATACCGATATTTCGTTATTCTTTGAATGACACCATCAGGGTTTATGTGAACAACAACAAATATTAAAAACACTTAAAAATATTTCCGCTGCACATCACACATATCAACATTACTTTTAAATGTAATGTAATTTTTTTTTTTTTTTTTTTTTTTTTTTGATGTACCAACACTCAGGGGATGCTCCCCTATTAACGCAGTGCATTGTGTTGGTATTAGGAAAATAGGTTATGAGGAGGAGGAAAGAGGGAGTAGTGTTTGTGAATATTTGATTTAAATTTCTCAACATTGTAAGTAACAGGGAAGACTTCTGCGGGGAGTTTATTCCACATAAGGCTAGTGCGACTGATAAACGAATTCTCTCTATAATGCGTCGTGCGATCCACTGGACAATCGACTACAAACGGATGCGCTCTACTTGATAAGCGAGTATTACGAATAAAAACTTGGGCTTTGGGGACAAGTTCACTTATCTCAGCTGAGCACTTCCCATGATAATATCGATAGAACAGGATCACACAAACCACATTCCGACGATGCTCCAATGAGTCAATAGAGCTGGATACCCTATTGTCATTGATAAGCGCCGACGCCCTCCTTTGCACACGGTCCAGAAGCTCCAAAATAGACTTCTAAGCTCCTGCCTATATATGGGAGTTGTATTCCATCTTCGGTCGGATATAGGTGGTATAAATAGTGAGTCAATCGGATGGAGTGAAGTACTTCTTGCACCCACGAAAAAACCTAGACACTTGAATGCTTCCTTCGACACTTGAAAAACATGTTTATTCCAACGGACATCACACTGAATTTTCATGCCCAGAACATCAAGAGTATCCGATTCCTCAATATCAATATCACCCATATTTACAGATGGCAGTGTTGACCCCACAGCCCTATGGGTCAACATACAACATTGGGTCTTGCGTGCATTAAAGTCGACCTTATTCGCACGACCCCACTCAGAGATTGTAGAAAGGTCACGATTCAGTGTGTCATTCATAATCTGCCTTTTGCCCCCAATCTCCTCAGGGCTTGGCCTACGATCGAAGGAAAATGAATGACAAATGTTGCTGTCATCTGCGAAAGAGTAGATAGGGTTGAAAGTTCGACCAAGAAGATCATTGAGAAAGATAAGAAATAGGGAAGGAGAAAGAACAGAACCCTGCGGTACGCCTGAATTCAGCTGAAACTCGTCGGATGAGACCCCATCTATAACAACACGAATAGTGCGATCTCTAAGAAAGCTCGAAATAAAACGAGCGAAGTCATTACCTACACCAAACGCAATAAGCTTCGAAATAAGCGCCCCGTACCATACACGATCAAAGGCCTTTGAAATATCCAGAGTAACCACTTTGCTCTCACCAAAACGGTGGATGGACCGACCCCAACGCTCCGTTGGAGTCGGTGTTAACCGCACCCTTTTTAGGGATTGGCTGGACATTGGCAACCAGCACGAGGGAAAAACTCCCGCATAATACGAAGCACTAAAAAGGCTTGCCAATGGACGAGCTAGCGTCCATTGGCAGCGGTAATATTTTTAAGTGTTTTTAATATTTATGGTTGTTGACAAAACATCGGTATTAGATATTAAAAAAGGATATTTTTTTAATATTATCAACATTATATTTAAATTAGATGTAACTTAAATATAATGCAGCATTATTTTTAAGTTTTTTTTTTTTTTAATTTGTTTTTGTTTACATAAACCCTGATGACGTCATTCAAATCATAACGAAATATCGGCAATATAAAATAAAGAAGAATATTTTATAAAAAACTAAAAAGACCTGGAGCTCAATTATTTAATACATAATTTTTTTATTTCTTTACTTCAATATTACTTTCGTATTTTTATGCAAACATTTCTATAAGTGAATGATTTTTAAAAAGTGTGATTAGAAGAAAATAAATTCCTCCCTTATATATATACAATATAAATACCTTCTACACAGGTCAGGATTTTACTGATTTAAACAGGTTGAATTAAAAAAATTGCTTGAAAATATTCAATATCTACATCTTGTTTTCTTTTCCTCCTTCTTCTCCTCCATCGCTTTATCAAATCTCAGTAGTAAATAGCAACATGTCAAGTTTTTTTTTCTTCCAATGGGTGGTTGGATGGAGAATTGAGTTGAATGTGAGGTGATTTGGGTTTATAAATTATTTTCAATATAAACACTTTATTCCTCAACCTTGTAATACCATTTGCCACAAAGTTAACACGCAATAATCATGGCAAAGGTAAAAAAAACCCCATTTACAATTCCAGGTATCATATGCTGATATTTATACACGTTTCGATTACTGTCATTATTTAATGGGGAAGTGATTTTTTTTTTGTTGGTGATGAGTTTTGTCAGTATTTGTATGTACAGAATTACAAAAGTGATTTCTCTTTAATGAAAATGTTGTTATCTTATTTATATCTTTAACTGAAATATTTAAAACCAGCAATATACCCGACTTTAGTGAGAAAAATCGCTAAGTAAATATTTTAAAATAATATTTTATGAAAATAAAAATTCAAAATTGCACATGATGGTCAGAGACTATTAATTATTGGATAACACATCAGAACTTGATAAAACTTAATATTACTTGAGCAACTATTTAAAACCAGTTTAGTATCAGCTGAGCTTATATTTAAAAACACAAAAAAAGTTTGATTAACAAAAATTTGAGATATGCTGCAATTTTATTTAGATGTTTTTTGTTTTCATTGAAATTTGGAATAAAAAAGAAAATTGTCAGTTTACTGGATAAAGCGTTTTCTAGTGATGACGATGTCGTTATAACTTATTGTTTTGGTGATGCCATATCCCTAATGATGGCCATCAAAATTTCCAAAATACACATGTAATCCAAAAAATGAATAGTTTTCAATACTCATAGTCTTGGTTTTGGGAAACTTTTGAGAATCAGAAGGTCTTTATAAGAAAATCTATTATATAAAAATCTGATATTTTGCTAAAAAAAAAAACACTGGAACATCTTAAAGCCATTACGAACTTTGCGTTTTGATCCATGTACACAGAGAAAACGGATTCATTGTGACAACCGAAATCTTTGCCAACTGAATGGTTCAGTTGCAGCAACCGAATTATTTGGTTGTCGCAATCAAATGTGTTCGTGACACAATTCAAATATATTGTTGCAACCGAAATTCTATTGCTTTAACCGAATTTCTTTTGCCACAAACAAATATATCGGTAGCTCCAACCAAACAATTCGGTTGGCAAAAAATTCGGTTGTCGTAATGAATCTGTTTTCTCTGTGTAGTAAAGTAGAAAAAGTCTTTCTTTGAATGAAAAGGAAACGTTTCAGTTAGAAGCTAACCAATTTTTACAAAATGCTGTAAAATACTTAGAAAAAAGATATGATTTTGGAGCAAAATCAGTTTTTTAGCAATAATTAAGGAATAATTAAACAGAGCTGTCATTTATTTTAAAAATATCAAATTCAATTAATACTGATATGTTGCATGCAGATTACTGCTGGCTTGGGGAAGTTTTTGAAGAATTGCCAAAAGACAACATGTGGGCCCATTTCTTTAAAAAATGTGGAACAAAGGATGTAGAAAATCTGTATAAATTAATATCATTTAAATTTCATTTAAAGTCAATTTTGCAATTTTTTTTGCTAATTTAACTGAATTTTAAATTGTCAAGAAAAATCAAGCCTTTTATTTAATGTCAAGAAAAATCAAGCATTTTCCTCTGAATGTCAAGCTTTTTGCCAATTTCGATTCGATAAAAGAAAATATAAATCGAAAATAACGAAAATACAATTTAATTGGGCGCCATTTGTGAAACACACAAACTAAATACAACATGGTTTAAATAAGCTAAAATTAAAATAAAAACTATTTATTATTACATTTCTTTTCTAGAGATTTATATATCCTTTACTTTTACATATTAAAACATAAACATAAACAATTTTACAGTTTCTGGTGATTTTTTAGTTACCAGCAGTTCATTTGAATCTAAAATAATAATAATTTTAGACGCCGATGTGGTCGTAAAATTTTATATAATTATATCTTGGTATATATGTTCCAATATATAATTATACAACATTTTATATAATAATATATGACTATATCATAACTTTTTTCTTGGGTAAGCAGGGTATGGGTTAATCGATTAGAAAAATACTTACATGCAGTACTTTTGAAAAATGTGACTAATATTCGGCACACTTCCTGTATGACCGAAATTTATTCTCAGGACCTCAAAGGATGTTCGCAGGACCTCAAAAGATATTCAAAGGACCTCGAAGGATATTTGCAGGACTTCAAATGCTGTTTGAAAGACTTTAGATACAATACATCAAAGGATACTCATTGGTTGCTCTGTAATGATGCGACCTATATACGGCAAAATTTCTTGTCATCAGAAGCTAGAAAAAGAGATTTTTTTTTTTTTTTTTAAATTAGACCAACACTCAGGGGATGCCCCCTACTGATGCAACGCATTGTGTTGATATTAGGAAAATAGGTTATGGGAAGGAGGAAATAGGGAGTAGTGTTTATGAACGTTTGACTTGAATTTCTCTAAATTGTAAGTATCAGGGAAGACACCTGCGGGGAGTTTATTCCACATACGGGCGGTTCGACTAATGAACGAATTCTCTCTATAATGCGTTGTGCGACTAACTGGACAATCGACCACAAACGGATGAGATCTACTAGACAAGCGCGTGTTGCGGCCAAAAACACGTGACCCCGGGATAAGTACACTTATCTCAGCAGAACACTTCCCATGGTAGTAACGATAGAACAGTATTACACAACCCACATTCCGACGATGCTCCAATGAGTCAATAGAGCTGGATACCCTACTGTCATTAATGAGCGCCGACGCCCTCCTTTGTACACGGTCCAAAAGCTCCAAAATAGACTTTGAAGCCCCTGCCCATATATGGGAGTTGTTTCCATCTTCGGCCGGATATAGGTGGTGTAAATAGTGAGAAGATCAGAAGAAGTGAAGTAGTTCTTACACCGGTTAAGAAAGCCAAGACACTTGAATGCCTCTTTCGACACTTGAATGACGTGATCCTTCCAACGGACATCACACTGTATCCTCATGCCCAGAACATCAAGAGCTTCAGATTCCTCAATACTGATACCACCCATGTATACAGATGACATTGATGGCTCAGCGGTCCTATGAGTCAGCAAACAGCATTGGGTCTTGCGTGGATTAAAATCGACCCTATTCACGCGACCCCACTCGGAGATTGTAATTAGGTCCTGATTGAGTGTGTCCTTCATATTCTGCCTCTTGCCTTCAACCTCCACAAGGCTTGGCCTATGATCAAAGGAATATGAATGGCAAATGTTGCTGTCATCTGCAAAAGAGTAGATAGGATTGGAAGTCTGACAGAGAAAGTCATTCAGAAAGATAAGAAAGAGAGAAGGAGAAAGAACAGATCCTTGTGGTACCCCTGCATTCAACTGAAACTCATTAGATGAGACCCCATCTATAACAACTCTTATAGTGCGATCCCTGAGAAAACTCGTTATGAATCGAGAGAAGTCATCACCGACACCAAAAGCAATAAGCTTTGATACGAGTGCTTTATGCCACACACGATCAAACGCCTTGGAAATATCCAGCGTGGAAATTACCTTGGGGTCACGTTTACGGCAGCTGGAAATTTACACTAGGTCTAAACAATAGACTTTGTCCTTAGGCTGAAATAGGTCGGTGTACCAAATTTCATCAAATTATCTTAATATTTGCGACCTGTAGAGTGCGCACAAGAATTCATGGACAGACGGGCGGACAGACGGACATCGTTAAATCGAAATAAAACGTGATTCTGAGGCGATCGGTATACTACAATGTGGGTCTAGGTCCAATATTTTATGGTGTTACAAACATCAGCACAAACTTATTATACCACTTAGTGGTGTAGGGTATAATTACCCTGCAGTAAAAACTACTGAAATTAGCAGTATATTTTTTATAAAGTTAGGAACAACGAAAAGAAAACTGTTTAATATACAAAATTTAAGTTGTCTTTGAGCTAAATTTTAGTTGATAGAAAATGAATTTGCTAAAACCAGCAACAAATTTTGCTGAATAATTAGTGGACTAAAAAATTACAAAAAAAATGAAATTTTTTTTTATTTACCTTCTGAAATCAGCGATTTACTATTATTTTAGCAAATATTTCTGTTAATTTTAGCAGGAAAGATTGCTATTTGCATTCAACTAAATTTAACTGAAATATAAATATAATTTGGAGGTACTTATAATAGTTTCACTTAGCTATTTTTAGTCTACTATTATCTGGAAAAATTACTGCAGATATAAATCGTGTAATTGGTCATTTTGAATTAGCTAGATAACCAAAATTTTAAATAAAATGGCAAAACTGTTTATGTATATCACTGCTATTTATTCCACAAATAAGAAACAATTACATTCATTAATAATTATGGTGCAGTTATTTCCACAAATTTGAAATATGATATTAACAAAAAGTCCTACACGAACAGTTTTAAAGTTTCAGTTAACCCAAAAATTTGTTTCTATTTTATATAAAATTTTTTGACATTTTATTTTGTTTAATAGTTAAGTTAAAGTTAAACCTACAGTATGAGACCCACCATTAGAAACTCATTTAGACTAATTGAAGCATCTTATTTTCTGATTTAATTTTGCAGATATAAGCCCACACCACCCCTCCCTTCATCATTTACCTGTTTAAGGAAACCCAAAACTGTATAACCCCTCTAAAGCTATTAAATCCTTTTCAAAAAATTCATTCTTTTGTTTTCTTCCTCTTCTCTTTTCATTTCAATCATTTTTTTTTTTTCTTTCTATTGTTGCTTTTGTTGTATAGAATATTCATTTTCGTATTGTATTTTAAAATAAATGGGCTTTTAGTCCAATTTCATGAGATTTGGTTTTTGTTGTTTGTTAGTTAGTTGTTGTACAATTTTCCTTTCTACTTTTTTCTTTTGACAAATTTGTAGGAAAATCCGTTCATTCATTCCACTCATTTTATACGTTTTTCATATTCTCTTATGTTGGTGCAGTAGTAGTTGTTGTTTTTATTGTTGTTGTTTCTTTTGAAAATTTTCATTCAATTGACGGAAATGCTTATGTGAGCAACAAAACAACAAGCAAAATGTCTCACAAAGCACAATGGAAACGAAAATAAGTATACACACACACACATACACGTACATGACTTGGTAATATTTCATATGCGTGTGTGTGTGTCTGTGTATATGAGCTTTTATAGTGTAGTAAGTAAGCAGATATTCATACATTTGTTTGTGGGTTTGGTAAAGTTTTTGTTGTATTGTATGCATTTTATCTTGAAAATGACATTAAGTCTTTTACTTCCACTATTTTCATGTTTTGCATTTGTTTGCCATTTCATTCGTTCGCTTTTTTTCTCCAGATTTTTTGATTTGAAATTCTCGTATTTGTTGCTTTTGCTGGTTTTTGTTAGCAGTTGTTGTAAAAAAAAAAACAACAACAAACTCAAAGTCAATGAAAATGACAGTTAGGTTTGTTTTTTTTAAATTAAGCACACAAAAAAAAACATAAAGAAATAATGCAATTCATTTTTGATATGAAAGACGTCTTTGGTATTAAAGATTTTAATTTTGAAGCTTGATATATAAGGAATATTTTTGAAAAAATTTTACCGAGCACGTCAAAGCATTTTTGTTTGGGGAAATTTTAAGCAAATTTTAAGCATCAGTGTTTTCTAAACAACAATTTGAAATTGTGCGAATTTTTAAGAGAATACTAAAACCAAAGTAGCTACTTTTTAAAAATATATATATTACAAAATTGTTTAAGGGCTTTTTAATGTGAAATAAAAAGATATTTTGTTTTAATTAATAATTCGTTAATATTTGATTTGCAACCTTAAAATAATTTTTACAATATTAAAGTTTCTCTGTGCAATATTTCTTAATTTTTTTATTTTTTTTTTATTTCCACTAACTGACTGCAAATGTATACTTATAATCCTTTGAAGCTAAAGAAATTGTATTAGAAAAAAAACTTTAACAGACAACTTGAAATATGAATTTCAAATTTATAAAAATTTACTGTCTACGGCTCAACAAAGGCAAACACAAAAAATGCAGAATTTTTTCCCTATACACTTTTCTTCATGTTGCATGTATTAAATTGAAAAAAAAAATGAAAATAAATAGAAAAAATTATTCATGACATAAAACTCATATTTTCCGCCTAAGAACTCAGTTTTATTGACTTTCTCTGTTTTCTACTTTTTATGGAATAATATTTTTTCTTGTTTGGCAATGATTTGCTTTTGAAACCCAGCACAAAATTTAAGTAAATTTAATATTTAAGATTTATTTAAAATATTTAAAACTGAATAAAGAATTCATTGTCTGAAAGAAATATAAAAAAAAATATCAATCTTACAAAATGCTTAAAATTGGGCATCATATCGAGCAGTGCATAATTTAGGCAACAAAGCGTATGAGTAATATGGAATATAACTTGTAAATTTAAATATGAATCATATGCTCCACTGTCATATGGGGGAACTTGTTTTATGGATAAGTGATGTTAATTTTTCTCCCTCCTAATTGTAATAAGCAGGGCAAGTTTTTTTTTTGACATTTGCCATTAAATACCATTTTTGCTATTTCTCCACTTACATATTTGATAAAAATGCACATTTTTAAAAATACTTGCCATAAAAAAACCATTTTGTAGATTTTTTTAGACTTTTCACCACAAAAATGTAAAAGGCAGTAAATTTTTGTAAAAAATTTTTAAAAAAAAATATTTGTTTTTCATTTGTACACACAAAAAACAGGTTCGTAGTTCCAACCGAATTTTTGCCAACCGAACTTTTATAGTTCCAGGTACAATCACTTTTATTACTATTGTAATTACCAAAATGTATTTCCAATTTTAGAATTTTTGTTGTATAATTGATTACTTTAATGTTTGTGGATTATAAATTCCATAAATAGAATAACATTTTCCACAAAATTTATTTAAAAATTAAAATTTTTTTATGTCTAGAACTGGGATAGAACCGGCGACCCTCTTTTGCTTTTCCTCTAGGCTAAACTAGATTTAATTTTTTTTTGTCAAATTTCAAATTTGAATTTATTTTATGTTGAAAATTTAAATATTTTGTTTATGAATAAAATTATATCCATAACAGAAAATGAATTGTGTCTCTTAATTTTAATTAATAAAAAAACGTATAAAAAAAACTGTAACGCTTTGGCTGGAGTTTGAAATCAGATTGCTAAGACTATCAGGCACCAGAGACACTTGCATTTACTTGTTGTCTAATTTTGAATTTAATTACGCATTCGTATGTATGAAACGAAAATATATGATATATTCCAAAATTTTTATATACCAAATAAATGTCTGTTTCTACACTCAAAAAAATAAGTTAGTAGAAAAATTAGTAAAACGTCCTGTATATCAAGTGTACTAGTTTTCAGCAATTTTTTTGCTGAAATTCCGTTTTCAGCAAAAATTTTAATTATATTTTTTTAGCACTAAACTAATTTTGAACTAGTGTTTTACTAATTTATTTTGCTGCAAAAATTGCGCTGAGAACCGCATGCATAGCGTGGACGACAACCAGATAGACAAGATGTAGATGTCGCAGCTTGTCTTGAAACGGAAATGACAAAAAAAGAAAAAGAACTCTACATATATTCTATATTTAAATTTTCAGCAAATAAATTAAATAAAGTAAAATTTCGCTACAAGTTTTTTGAGTTTTTTTCAGTCTACTAATATTCAGCAAAAAGTTTAGTGATTTTAGCAAGGATTTTTTTCATTTGCAGTCGACTAAGTGTTAGCAAAACTTTTGCTGAAGATTACTATTTTTTGGTAAAAATCAGCTCTCTGATTTTCAGCAAACCTTTTGCTGAAATTACCAACTTTTTTGCAAGCACGCTCCTGACTAAAAATTTTCTGACACAGCAACATTTTTTGCTGACTTTACTGACTTTTTTTTTGAGTGTAGTCTCTGTAGATTATTATAATTATCAATATAATGGAAATTAACTGCTGATGGCACTGAAGTTGACAAAAAAAAATTAAATTGATTCGAAAAACTAATAATTTGGGTAGAGTGATAGATTTTATTGAAACAGAACTGATACAAGATTTTTGCTACCGATATTTTATTCAAATGATTAAATCTTCGAAAAATTGGTCGCTGTTGGTATTGAAGGTAATGTGGAAGTTATAAAAACCAATATTTTGTACTCGGAGATACTTGTGTGTACTTACAAGAATCCTCGAGTGCTTTCAAACTCTACACACAAGCTGGCTTACTTTACCCAGGGTATGGCCGCATTGTTATGGCCAACAAGCCAATATAATTCGTAAGTACACACAAGTATAGTGGCATGTAAGTTAGACAAATTTTTTGAAAAATTTCAAATATTTTTAGTTTCATATACAATTGTTATACACAAGTACTCCATATCGTAAGTACGCACAATGTGAAGTACACGAAATAGATTACATTGTGTGGACTTACACGTTTTTCTAAAAGGTTGTAAAAAAATAAGTATTTTTTATTCGAGGGGTGTTTTTTAATTAAAAAAATAAAATCAACAAATTTGATTATAAAATTTTGCTTTGAATTTCAAATAACTAGTTTTTTGATATGGCAACATCGTTTGCTAAACTTTTCTTTGAATTGCAACAAATGGGTTTGTTGGCTATTTAATTGAAGTTAATTCAAAAATCAAGTGACAAACATGTTGTTCTTATTTATAAAATCAACTGAGGGCAGAAATTTCAATTAAAAGTTCAATTGTACTCACAAAAAGTATAATTGTATTTACAAACTATTTTACCTGTGTAGATGGGACCCTTCTGACCCCACCAAATACAGAATATTACCTTGGCGCCATAGATATTCGAATTTGCCGTTGATTTGGCTGGTCGACCGGGCTTTACATACGATTTCTGGTGCTTCAGGTTGTTACAATGGCTTCATTTTTCATCACCAATAAATTACTCATTGCAGAAATGACTTATTTTTATGACTTTCAAGCAACATTTCCAATCTCCTTGATTTTGGATGAATATTGTTACTTGCAAATGTTTTTAAATTGCTGCTGGAGTTATTGAAAATTATTTTGCAAGTTCTTCTTGAGTTTGGCAACAATCTGTCCTGAGCGGTCTATGTCTTATGTGTCAAAATCACCACTTTCGAATAGCAAAAACCATCTCTCGCAAGTTAAAATAGATGGAACAAATTCAGGATAAGCTTCGGTTAGCAATCGATGTGCTTTAGCTGCACTTTCTCTCAAATTCAAGAAGCAAAGCAAAACTTTATGCAGATTATGCTTTTCCACGAAATTTCAATTCAATTTATGTATATATGAAGACAAATTGCTCGAAATACAATACTTTACATTTTATATTATTCAATGTTTTGTTTTTTTTTTGCATATGCCAGAATTGTATTTTTTATTATTTACTTTAACTATAATTTTTTTAACTTTTCGAAGGAGTAATGCAAATTGAATTTTTTATGAGCTGTATAAGTTGTGGTTCATTTAAAGT
This sequence comes from Leucophora obtusa, assembly GCA_949987735.1. NCBI lineage: Eukaryota > Metazoa > Arthropoda > Insecta > Diptera > Anthomyiidae > Leucophora > Leucophora obtusa. Next base: position 200,193,540 of record OX465298.1, read on the forward strand.
TATATTAATTTCTATTAAGAGCTTTATGTTGCTGATAATAAACTACAATTTACATATATTCTCCGGAATACGTTCAACGGTGAATTTTTAATTCAATTATTACACTATGCGACAGTCAAAATCGGGATGGGATGAAACCAACGGGAAATGTTATATCGGTCAAAAACAAGTTTACCGGCAAAACTGTTGAGTATATAGAAAAACGTTATATAAACAGATTAAAGGAATTGTAATTTTTAATTTTTGATAATTTCTTTGAGCAAAATCGGACTAGTGGTTCTCGAGTTATGTCAAAAAAAAAGACCACCAAAGGTCAAATCGACATATCTCGATTCCTAGGGGTGACCCAGCGAAATGCCGGGACACGTGTAACTTCTTTTTTACCGATATAACTTTCCCCGGTAGTTTGAACCCTTCCCGATCACTGACCCCTACCATTTGTCTCACAGTGTTATTATTTTACTATTAATTTCCTAGAATAGAAAATGTATCGATTGGACTTCAAATATGCACATTAGACCGTACCTCAAAAAAAAAGTTTGCCGTACACCCTCCAATATGAAGTATTTTTGCAAGGCAATTTGAAAAAAAAAATTTTTTTTGGCCGAACGTAGGGGTCGCCTATTTCAATTTTTCGTTATAGCTTCGTCATTTAAAATCGGATTTTTAAGTGTGATATATAGATTTTTTTGCCTCGAGGAGACCAGTGTTTTGCTATAAAGAAAAAATCCAATGAAAAAAAATTTAAAAAGGCGACCCCTACGTTCGGCAACCAATATATGAAAAAAAATTCTACTGAGTTTATCGCAAAACTTCATTAGCAAAATTTTAATGATTTTTTGCGAGCTTTAATTTTCTGACATTAGGGTGGTACATTCGGGTGGTAGCAACTGAGATCTGGTGGCTAACTACTAGAACAGGATACTTGAGGTCAATGGCCCTCGAGAGAAAAATACTGGTCTCCTCGAGAGAAAAACATCGATGTATCATACTTTAAGATCCGACTTTAAATGCCAAAGATGTAACGAAAAATGTAAAATGGCGACCCCTACGTTCGGCAAAAAAAATAAAAAAATTTTTTTGAAACCTCCTTGCAAAAATACTTCATATTGGAGAGTGTACGGCGAACTTTTTTTTTTTGCCTGTAAGGTGGTACGCTCTAATGCACATACACAGAAAAAATTTACAAAATTCTGTTTGTAATGTTAAACACCTTTTTTGCATAAACAAACAAAAAATTTTTTAAAAAGGCATCAACAATGGAATTTGTATATACAAATCCCTTTTTGTAACTTTTTTGTAATTTGTTAAAAATAAAATCAATTTTTTTTAACAATGTGTTTTGTAAATACAATAATTTTTTTTGTAACTTGTTTGTATTTGTTAAAAATAAAAAAATAAAATTCAACAACGAGTTTGTTATATTAAAACAATATTTCGCTTTATGTTGTCGTATTGACAAAAAAAAATAATAAATGATTTGTTTTTTTTTTTTGTTTCAAAAAATTCTAAGACTACTTTTTTGAAATTTTTGTTACAATTTACAAACATTTGAGCAATTGAAAACAAAAAATAAATGGTTTGTTTTTTTTTGTTTCAAAAAATTCTAAGGCTATTTTTTTGATATTTTTGATACAATTTACAAACATTTAATAAAAAAATTGTTAGATATCTAAGTAAAAAGCCAACAATTTTTTTTAATTAATTAAAATTTTGTGATACTTTTTTCTGCGTACGTAGCGTTTTTCGTTATTTATAATATTTTTGCTTTAAGGGATTTTTTTTCTCGAAGACATAAGCAAATTGATTACTAAAAATGTTGTTTTTCCGAGTGCTCTAATTCCGTTTACAAATAAATCGAAATTTTGTATATTTCAGACATATTTGTCAAGCAAAGACGGCTTATATTTTTAAGCCGATCAGAAGAAACACTTCTGGATAATTTCCTTGTAAATGATAAGTAAAACTTAAATTGCCAGTGTCTTGTAGACTATTAGCGTATGAGTCATAGGAGATTGTATAAATAAAATATCACTCATACGTCATGTGCTAATACAAAAGAAACTGGTTATAGAAGAATTATGTTTTTAAAATTAACTAATACCTAAATCACATATTCACGCCCAATAAAAATGTTTGCTGGAATATAATAAAAAAGAAACTAGCAATTAGTATAAAATCAAAGACCTTGAAATTTCACTTTTTTCTAGTACATCTACTTGTACTATTACGGAGTAGTCTTGATGATGATGAAATGTATGATTTAACAATTATGGTAGAAAAAGAAAGAAAAACATGAGTTGTTTGATTTTATATATAAAACTGTTGTACTCAGTTTCAATTTATTTATTAATTTTTTTTTTCTTTTGCTTTATTTTTCTTTGCAGAGGAATTTTATATCAAAATCAACAAAATTATAAAAATGCCGTAATAAGTTTTAAAAAGGCCTTGAATTTTCGACCTAATTTAGCAGGTAAGATTTTACATAATATAATTCAAATAAATAATGATTATTATACAATATTAATGAAAATATAATAATATATTTCAGTGGCCTACTTAAATATGGGCATATCTTTAATAGCCTTAGGCAAATGTAAAGATGCTGCTCAAATATTACAAGAGGGCTCCAAAATAGATGGTACTGGGGTTAGAGATCGTACGGCGCATGAAAATGCTAGACTAACATCGTACCTGCAGTTGGGAGCTCTCTATGTGGAACAGAGCAAATTACAACGCGCCTTGGCTGTATATCGTGAAGCTTTGCATGAGTTACCGCACAATTATTATAAGCGTGATATTATCTATCATCGTATAGGTGATATATTTGGGCGTTTGCAACAATGGGATGATGCTGAAAGATATCATCGGGCTGCTTTAGAGTTGCAACCAAATCAAGTGGCAGCTCATTTATCATATGGCATAACATTAGCTAGAAATGTAAGCGACATAGTTTTGGATGTGTTCAAAAAATAGAGTTGTTATTAATTAAGAAAACTTACTTTCCTACAGAGCAGTAGAATCTCAGAAGCTGAAATGTGGTTTAAGCGCGCTTTGCAATTGGCACCTGAAGAAGCCAGCGTTAATCATCATTACGGTAAGAATAATTGTTAAAAGTCAAATAAACTAGACACTCAACAAGAGCCATATTATTTTACATTGAAGCAAGATTTTCATAAATTTTAAATATAAAATTTTAGGTTTGTTTTTCTCGAATTTTGGGTGAATATTTCATATTTATTTTCAGACCCTTTTTACTATTACAGGCACTATTATGCGGAAAACAAAGGTTCTTTTTAAGTGCTAAAAGATAAAATTCGAATATAATATTTGAAACTTTTCTAGAATAAAAACAGGGAAAAAATTCAATTTTTATTCAAAATTAAGTCGTAACATCTGCATAAAGAAGTAGTTCGATTTTAAAAAAATTTTAAGATAATCGTTTTCAGCATGACAAAATTAGTTATAAATAATGTGTCGTAAGATATATTTTGGTTAAAGCATAAAAAACAGGCGGATTAAAACCGGTCTTTTAGCCCTAAAATGTGACTTAAATGAATTCAAAGTTTCTTTGCGCTATAACTCTTAAAGTAAAGGTTTTACAGAAAAATACTACATGGGCATAACTACAGAAAATGAAATGGCTAGGATTTGTCTCATATACACTTTTGATGTATCAATGACGCGTCATGGTGATTTAAGTGGTTAAATTCAAAATTTGTGTTTAACCACCATGACGCATTATTGATACGTCAAAAATGTGTGTGTGAGAAAAATGCTAGCCGCATTACTGCCTGTAGATATGCTTATTTAGTATTTCTCTGTAAAACCTTTACTGTAAGAGTTATAGCGCAAATAAACTTTTAACTAATTTTAGTCCATTTTTAGGGCCAAAAGACGCGGGTGACTGGCCTGTTTTAATCCAAGAGGATAAATTTTCGCGGGGATATTTTTTTACGCCTAATCTACCGAAAAGTGCATGGGGAGGTGAAAAACTAACACTTTTCCACATATGGGTGCTCTTTGAGCGCCAATCTGAATAAGCACAAAATTAACTCTTAAACACATTTTAAGTTCTGACTTATTTCTGGCATTGTACCTCAATTTTAAACTTTAATGTGTTCAAAGACTTATAGTAGAATTTCATGACAAATATTTTTCGGAAAATTTTAACCCTCTAACTCTTCAACTTACGAATCGTTTGTGACCTTTTTCGAAAAGGGGCAAAAAGTCCATTTAATTGAAGAGTTAGAGGAAACATCTGTCATAAAATTCTACTATAAGTCTCTGAAGACATCAAAGTTGTTCAATGCCAGAAATAAGTGAAATAGGTCAAAACTTATAATGTGTTTAAGGGTTAATTTCGTACTTATTCAGAATTGGCGCTTAAATGTCCCACAAACCTGGATTTTAGAAGGAATCCACGTGAGTTTAACCCCCTAACTCTTCAATTTACGGGTCTTTTTATCGCTTTTTAAAAAGGTGCTAAAAAAGCCCCTTTAATTGAAGAGTTAGAGGGTTAAATACTTCCACAAAACTGTGTCTCGTAGTGTTTTACATAAATTCGGTGAACACATCCTATACCCAAAATGGAAGATTCACATGGTTTCCTAGTGCACATATGTAATAAATCTATAACGCAGTTCAGTTTTTGGGCTTTCTTTCATGAAATGGACGTAATATTAAAAAAAAACTTATTTTGCTTTTAATCTATGCTAAATTTCCTATTTGTTTTTTTTTTATGAAGAGTATATGTATTGACAGATTTCCAAAATTTAATGAGAAACATTCAAAATTTAGTTTTGACAAAAATTTTGATTTTTACCGCTTAAAACACCACTAACGGTCATGAGAGGGTAAATAGTTTGTATAAAGAAAATATTTGCCTTTTCATTGAGTAAACAACACCTATGTAACTTAATAACTAGAAGCTTCTATTTTAAGAGTTATCGATGGATAAATCCATGAACCTTTATTAGGGTAATTTTGAGGACATAAATGTAAACGGCCTGTACGGTTTACACCGCAGAAACCCAATTTTTGCACAGATCGTGTTTTTTACTCCCAACCTATCCGAAAATGAGCGGAGAGCTGGAAAAATAACACTTCTGCACATATGGGTGCTCTAATACACATGTATGATCATCAGAGAAGACAGAGAAAATTGTTGTTTTTGCTTTTTATTGCTTGTTTTATTCATATTTGTTTTTTTTTTTTGCCTTTTTTATATTCCGTTTTTTAGCTTTAAAACAGTTTTTTCTTAAGATTTTTGTGCTTTGAATTGCTTTTTTTTAAGACTTTTTGGTCAAAAATACTTTTTTTGCTCACAAAAAAATTTTTTTTCTCTTAATTTTGTTTTTTTTTTTTTGTTTTTATATGTTTTCTACTTTTGTTTTTTTACAATATTTTTGCTTTAAACACATCGGATTTTGCTTTTTTCTGTCTTCTCTGATGATCATATAGAAGCCCATGTATGATCATGTATTTTCACATATATTTCGATTTTTGCCTGTGAGATCTTGAAAATGTCTTTGGCGTTAAAAAAAATTTTGGTAATGGATTATTTTACACCACTTTCCTTTCTTTTCTATTCCCATTTCTTTACAGCTGAATTCTTAACACAACAAACTCGCTTAGCAGAAGCTTTAACATATAGAGTTAAGGCTGCTGAATTAGCTCCCCAAGACTACTCCTTAGTAGTGGCTGCAGCTACGGCTTTGAGACTAATGGAACGAAAACAAGAAGCTGAAATTTGGTATAGAAAGGTAAGCACTTTTAACACTAAACAAAGAAGGCGCAGTAAAATATGTTATATTCAGGGAACTAGTGCACTCACAATTTGTTAGTTGCTTAAGTAGTATTTCAGTTTTGTTATTTTAAGTGAAAATTATAGTCATCTGTAGAAGAAATATAAATTTCAACTAAATTTATAAGTCAGTAAATTCATTTCAAAAAAAAAATAATAAACCAAAACAATGCATGCAAGGGGTTCATTTTATTAACAGTCAAAAAAAAAAGCAAATGTAAGTTAAATTTAATAAAATGTTAGTGGTCCGGTTTTCAAGTGAAATTTAATTTGTTTTTTAATTCATTCACATTCATATTACGTACAAAATATTATTAGACTAAATTATTGCTTTTGAGATAAAAATTAAAAGATACTGCTAAAAATTTTGAATAATTTTCTTATATGACTTTCAACAACGGGTTTAGATAATAAAGAGTATGAAACAAAAAATCTATTAAACGTAGCAAAACGAAAAGTAACATTTTTTTTTTTTTTTTTTTTTGCCGAACGTAGGGTTTGCCTTTTTTAATTATTCGTTATAGCTTCGGCATTTAAAGTCGGATTTTAAAATGTGATATATCGATTTTTTTGCCTCGAGGAGACCAGTGTTTTGCTATAAAGGAAAAAATCCAATAAAAAAATATTTTAAAGGCGACCCCTACGTTCGGCAACAAAAAAAATAAAAAAAATTTCTGCTGGGTTTATCGAAAATCTTCCTTAACAAAAGTTTAATAATTTTTTGCGAGCTTTAATTTTCTGACATTAGGGAAGTTCACTAGGGTTGTTGCAACGGAGGTTTGGTGGGTAAATACTAGAACGGGATACTTGAGGTCAATGGCCCTTAGAGCAAAACATTGGTCCCTTGAGATAAAAACATCGATGTATAGATATAATATACGAGGGCAGTTTAATCCACTTTTCGCCGCTACCAGTTCCCGTCGACAGATTTTCATAAAAATTTATATCAAAGCTATTCTAAGTCTAATTAAGAAAATTCTAAATTTTTAAGTTATAATTTTCCGAAAAATTAGTGGAGATTGTAATCAACATTGGCGGAATATGCACATACGGCATGTAAATAAAAAGCGTTTTTATACTGAGTATATCATAAAAGAAACAGGGCCCATAATAATTGATACAAAAATTAAACTAAATAAAAAAAACATGTCATTAGCAAGTTATGAATAGTAACAGGCTGGTGATCATAATTACCAGTCGGCGAAAAATTTCATTAGATTTCTTAACATTGCCTCTCTTGTAGTCGATACATTTAGATCAGCGTTTCTCCAATTTATTTACACCAGGCTATTTTTTTTTTTTAGTTTTGGGAAAAGAAGGTTGACTCAGGGGCCTAGATTTCGAGAATAAGGCAGTTGTGAGTGCAATTCGTAGAGCAATTCTTCCAATTTATTTTCAGTTTTCTATGAGCTGTTAGCTAATAAGTTGTCATTATGAAAATTACCTCCCTTTTGGTCATTTTTTCCTGTATTTCAATGTTAAGTTTACACATTAATGCCACATAATAACCTAATGTGATTGCCTTAAATAAACGTGATTTAAAATAATATATATTGTGGCATTCTGTTTCAACACAGGGTGAGTCACAGGCTATCATTTTTTGTAAAAATAATACAATACGAGTAAAATACAGGAATTTTATGCCCGTTAAATTAGGTACATGTTTATAATATATTCTCAATTCCCGATTACTCCCTTAGTATAACGCCTATTGTCGCCAATGGGTCTTTTACAGAATTTCCAATAATTCGTTTTACTTTAATAATATATATTCTTTTCATCATTTTAGGCTGTTAATCTACGACCCAGTGATGCTCATGCCCATACAAATCTTGGTGCCATATTACATCTGTTAGGCCGCACAAGCAATGCGGCAGCTAGTTACAAAGAAGCTTTGAGACTGCAACCTGGAGATGCCACTACTTTGGGTAATTTAGCCAAACTGGGACTAACGGAAACTAAATAGAAACATATTTGCATAGAAAACAAAAATACCAGATTAAATACAAACTTATATAAACTACATCCTTTCTTAGCCCGAAAAAAACATACATATATTTTTATATAACAAAACTTAAAAAAAAACCCCAACAAATCTTCAAAAGATTTAACTGTAAACATAATGTATCATATAAAATTAAATCTAAAGACCAAAATTAAACATTTTTATTTGCTTATTGAAAAATAAAATCAACAACTTTTGAATTAGTGTACATAAATAAATCAAAATATAAAACATTGGTATTAAACTCAAACAATCCCAATTTATCCCCCCCCCCCTCCCCTCTTAAATATTGAAAACAAAATTCACCTGGGTTAAAATTAAATTTGATTTTTAATTAATTTTTGTTTTTTTTGTAATTTTTATATACCCCAAATTGTCAATGTTTTATAATGTATATATAAATAACCTACTTTGGCTTTAATTTGTTTATATTGCAAAAGTTAAAACAAAAATCAGCTAATTATGTTAAATCAATTAAATTGTAAATTATGTTGTAGATAATTCAATTGAAATAATTATTGAAGGTAAGTGTAATACATTCAAAAAATATATAATTTACCTGTCTAATAAATTGTTTATAAATAATTATTATAACAAAAACCAAACTTATCTCAGATTACAGATAAACATATTGTACATTATTGAAATTATATTAAAAGTAAAAAAACCGAACATTATATTCGTAAAAATATAAAGAAAAACTTAAATAAAAATATTTCCAAAAAAAAAAATTACAAAAAATAATCATGAGTTTTATTTCATGGATACGAGAATATTTAAAACAAAGAATACTTTTAAGTATAATATTGAGTGCCTGTCAGACAGTTATCTGTAGTTTAGATGCAGTTTTCAATAAAACCCACTGAGCGTATGAGTTATATTTCTCAAGTATTTAATAGTAAGTATACGCCATATGTAACAACCAGAGAAGACAAAAAAAAGCTAAATCCGATGTGTTTAAAGCAAAAAATGTTGTAAAAAAAGCAAAAAAAAACAACAAAAGTAAAAACCTTATATGGTTTTGTATAAAAACAACATTTTTTTTTTTTTCAAATGTTCATAGTTAAAAGAAAAAATATTTTTTTGTCAGCAAAAAAAAAAAGCATTTTTGGACAAAAATTCTTTTAAAAAAAGCTATTTAAAGCTAAGAAATCTTAAGAAAAAGTTATTTTAAAGCTAAAAAACGGAAAGTGCAAAAAAGCAAAAAGAAGCTAATATGAGTAAAAAAAAGCAAACTAAAAGTAAAAATAGCATTTTTGTCTTCTCTGGTAATAACGAAAAAATATAAATTTTATTGAACACCTTTTCTATCACATTCCTATTTAAAAATATAAAAATTTTTTAACTTTTAGTATTGAATTAAAATTTTACTTTGTTAGTGTCATACGAGTAAGTAAAGTTAAAGTATATAATACCCTACATCAGTCTGGTTAAAAGCCAAATAATGTTCGGATCCGAAATTCGAATGGGTTAAAATAGACTTGTGTCAAAATTTTCTGTAAGTAAAATGACAAAGGAATATAAAATCGAAAATATAGCCTATATGGGCGATAGCTCCAAATATGGACCTATCCTATCTAGAATCAGTAGGCTTTGTCGTTGGAACCATGTGAGTCAGCGAACCAAATTTGATCGAAAAATCTTCCAAAATCAATTGGCTTTGTCCTTGGGCCGACATAGGTCTGTGTACCAAATTTCATTGAAATATCTCCGTATTTATATATGCACCGTGTAAACAAGCTAATTTTGGGGGACCCTTATATGGACACTAGGTCTAAACATGGACGGATTCGTTGTTGGCCCGACATAGGTCTGTGTATCAAATTTCATCATATCTTAATATTTGCGACTTATAGAGTGCGCACAAGAATGCATGAACAGACAGACAGACAAACAGACAGACAGACAGACAGACAGACAGACGGACAGACGGACGGACAGACAGACAGACAGACAGACAGACAGACAGACGGACGGACGGACGGATGGGTAGAGGTGGGTCTAGGTCCAATGTTTTTTGGTGTCACAAACATCAGCACAAACTTATTATATTCTCTCCTCTCTAAATGATAGGCATTCATTTCCAATTCAAATGAATGGCAAAATAAATTATAATTCATTTCCAATTCAAATGAATTGGCAAAATGAATTGCAATTCATTTTCAATTCAAATGAATTTGGCTAAATTAATTGCAATTCATTTCCAATTCATTTGAATGGAATCGATTTTGAATTAATTCAAATTAATTAGAAAAATTAAAAATAAATTGTAATGAAATTAATAATTGCTTCTTGAATATTAAATGTGTTTTTGTCGTTCAGCGTACGTGAAAACCAAAATAAGTAATATTTGAAGTAACAAACTCCAAACACCATGTTTACTTTGATTGATTGCAATCCATTTTTAATTCATTTGAATTAATTCAAAATCAATTCAATTCATTTGAATGGGAAATGAATTGCCATAAATATTACCAAATTCATTTGAATTGGAAATGAATTGCAATTCATTTTCACCAAATTCATTTGAATTGATTCGAATTTCACTCAATTATTTTCCTTGGTGAAAAGAATTAATTACAAATTTAGCTAATTCGTAATGAATTGAAATCAAAAAAGAATGATTCATTTACAGCTCTGCACCATATACGTACAAATACAGGTATTTTCACTAAAATTCCTATAACTCATGAAACAATACACATATAAAGACCGCATATGCATAAAAACCTTGGTATTGGCGTCGCCTCAAAGAGAACATCAGTTACTAACACAACGCAATTTTTCTACATATATAGATGTCCATTAGACCGTACCTTAAAAGTTCGCCGTACACCTTCCAATCTAAATTATTTTTGCAAGGAGGTTTCAAAAAGGATTATTTTTTCCCGAACGTAGGGGTCGCCATTTTACATTTTTCGTTATATCTTTGGCATTTACAGTCGGATCTTAAAGTATGATACATCAATGTTTTTCTCTCGAGGAGACCAGTGTTTTGCTTTAAGGGCCATTGACCTCAAGTATCCCGTTCTAGTAGTTACCCACCAGATCTCAGTTGCTACCACCCTAATGTACAACCTAATGTCAGAAAATTAAAGCTCGTAAAAAATTATTAAACTTTTGCTAAGGCTGTTTTTCGATAAACCCAGTAAAATTTTTTTTTTATACATATATTGGTTGCCGAACGTAGGGGTCGCCTTTAAAAAAATTTTTTATTGGAATTTTCCTTTACATCAAAACTCTGGTCTCCTCGAGGCAAAAAAATCGCTGTATCACATTTAAAAACCCGACTTTAAATGTCAAAGCTATAACGAGAAATTAAAAAAGGTGACCCCTAGGTTCGGCAAAAAAAAAAAATTTTTTTTGAAATCGCCTTCCAAAAATACTTCGTATTGGAGGGTGTGCGGCGAACTTTTTTTTTGAGGTACGGTCTAATGACCACAAATGAATTTTATGACATCACGAACATAAGTGATTCAGCGCGTAAATAGCCTGGTAACTAGTTAAACCCATTGTGTGCTCCTTATTCGCTTAATTTCTTGGTAACGTCTGATTTTGCTGGGAAGCTTAGAACGTCTTGCCGGATTTATAATTAAAGTGCCAAAATTAATTTAAAATTATATATCGCCATAAATGGTATTTTATGTGGCTTACAGCATAACATAATACATAATAAAAATGCACTTTCTTAAAATATAATTATATTTCAAAGTGTTAGCTTAAATATTTCTTTCAAGATGATTACTTACACAGTCATGATCTCATATATAGAATACATATTTTATCTTGGACGTTTCCCCTTTTCTAAGACAACACAATTAACACTTATTAGATGTGTCTTTGAAAACGTTTAAGATTAAGTGAAATTCCATCAAATCAGAAATGCAGGATCTTTTTCTAAAATACATAAATAAAAATTAGCTAAGAAGTAAATTAAACTAATACCAGATAATGGCAGACGAATGAAGAGCATGAACATCGATGATGGCAGCAACTACGACAATAAAGCACATAATGTTTAAAGTACAATAGGGAAAGAAAATGTAAAAGGGGTATTGAAATAAACCGCAGAGACCACTACAAAGTACAATCACTATGACCACTTAATACTAAGCAGTACAGTAGTAATATTAAAAAGGATATTTAAGGAAATGCAAGGCAAAGAGGTAAGGAGTAAGTTAAGTCCTCACTGTCAATAAAGACCACCACTAGCAAACAGCAGTTGTTGTAGTAAGCAAAGAAGAACCACAAGTATCGTCATTACATTAAGTTACAGTGCAGCTTATATTTTTTAAGCTACAAAAATAATTGAATTCTTAAGCAGCTTAACGCCATTATAATGCTAAGGATTGCAACAACGCTTCGTTCATGTTCAAGTTAAAGATTGCAAAAAGCTCGATGAAATATACATACACCACTGATGATTATACGATATACAACTTATATATATATACAAAGGCAATCAAATTGCAATATATATATATATAGTCCTTTCTTGATGAAGTCTTGGGTTTGGTTTGGTTTGGGTCTTACCAAAAACCAACATAATAAAATTGTCAAATAGTTTAAACTATTTCCAAAACAAACAAGCACAAATCAACAATGGAAAATAAGAAAGAAAATTTAATCTCCTGAACGAAAATAAGAAATGTATAAAGAAAATACACAAAACGTTTTTAACATAAACAACTGCATTTCAATTGAATTTGTTTGTTTTCTTGTTAAAGTATAAGCCAAAAGGATTATGAATTATATTCGATGTCATAAATTTTCAGAATTTTCAGACAAAAAAAAGCTTTTCGAGAATTCATACGTATTAACAAAAGGAATTGACAAAAATGTCATACAAATAAAGACTGTTACTAAAAACAAAAAAGAACAATTGAGGAAGAAAGTAACTAATGTGACCAAAAGAGGGGTAAAAAAATTAAGGTAAATTTTAAATACTCCGATTAAGCTAACTTTTGTTTTCGCATATAAAAACAAGTAAAAAATTAAATTCGGATATGCCGACTATATTAAACCCTACTGTTGCCTAGAACTGGTGCCTGGGAGTCAAAATCTAAGATTAGAACCAGCTCTGCTAGAGTCGCTATCCCAAAGCAACCTGTAGGTAATTGCTGTATATTTCATATCGAGAAAGTATCCGCATGAAATGTACAACTTGAAAGAAATAAGTGTTAATTGGTATAAAATGTCACTTTTCTTAAACAACTGTTTCTGAAACTCATGGACGAAATGAGGACATATTTTTATGACGTACACAAGAACAATAACAGCACTGAAGTTTTCAAAATCAAAGGAATTCAGCAAAGAAGACTCAAATTATTTGTACGTGTTTTAAATCGTTTGATGACTTTTAAATCTTTTGAAAATACTATGGGTACGAGGGTTACTATTTATGTAGTGAGTCTTGGCCACTTCAACGCTTGTTAGGTGCCAGCTGATATTTCCACAGTTTAATATTTGACAATTCCACATAAAACAACCCAACACTGGAAAAAATTAATTTATTTTTTTTTAACAAAAGTTGGTCAATTAATGTCTATTTCTTTAATAATTAAAATAATTTTATATTTTTGAATTATTTTTTCTTTAAAAATATTACATTGTAATTTAATTCACCAACTCGCCTCTATAATGCCATAATGGCGCTGAGGCATAATATCTGTATTTTATAATAGAATATTTTTTATAAGAAAATATGAATAAAGTTGTTAAATGACAATTATGAATAAATGGAAAAAATTAAAATTTTTTTATTTCTATCAATTTGGCAATACTTTGTATTGAGTATAGTCTGGCACTCTGCTCTCCTTATTTGTATGTTTGGAATTAATAATTTGAATATCTTATTATTTTCTTATGTAAAAATTTTTCTTTCTTCAAACCAGTCACATTTTTCTAAAAAATTGTTTTTCAAAAAAAATTGATTTTTGGAGGCAGTAAGACAATAAGGCAATCAAAAATACTTTAAAGAATTTACTCCACTAACAGAAAAAAGTCCGTAAAAAATTTAGTTAAAACTGCTAAAAATTAGATAAAAATGATGCTGCAGAAAAAAAACTGCTAAATTAGCAAATTGTTTTTGCTATATATTAGTAATATAGGAACAGCAAAAATAAAACAGTTAAATATACAGAATTTTAGGTATATTTAAGCTAAATTTTTGTTAATGGAAAATTGCATTGCTCCTAAAATCAGCAAAAAATTTTGCTATATAAATAGTAGGCAAAAAAATCCCCAAAAAATTTAAAATTTTCGAAGTTTTTAGCAATTTTTTTCATCATTATTTTTAACTAATTTTTGTAACTTTTTCTACTATTTTTCCAGATTTATTTCTATGAGTGTACATAAGGGCGGGTCGATTTGTTGGGAGGCAAAAAAATCGCTCAAGTGAGGGCCGACCCACCCATGCTAGTGGCACACAAAAAATCATCATTTTTGGCACTTTCGTACTTATTCAGATTTGGTGCTCAAATGTCCCACAAATTTGGATTTTTGGGAGAAACCATGGGAATCTTCCATTTTAGGTATAGAATGTGTTCAGCAGACTTATGTAAAACACTACACGGAATATTTTTGTGGTACATTTTAACCCTCTAACTCTTCAACTTACGGGTCTTTTTTGTCCCTTTTTAAAAAGGGGTCAAAAAATTCCCTTTCATTGACGAGTTAGAGGGTTAGAATGTTCCACAAAAATGTTCCTCGTTGCATTTTATAAAAGTCCGCTCAACATATCCTATACCTAAAATGGAAGGTTATTTGAATTTGAATATATCTCGCGCTTGTTTTTTCCTTATTTTGAGCAGTTTTCAGCAGCTTTTGAGTTTTTAAATATAGGCTCTGATGATACTAAACTAAATAGTTGCTCAGGTAATACTATATTTCAGCGCCTTTTGCCGGTGAGTAGTGTAGGTTTTGATTTCCTATCTCTATAATTAATTGTCTCTGGTACAAACTAATTTGAATTTCGGAAATTTCAGACATGTTTTTAAATAAATAATTAATTTTAAGCTCTACAATTTAATCCCTAGCACATATCCACATTATAGAGAAATCGGTGTGTGACCCCGTATATGTCTACTTCTTAACCTTGTAAGTATAAAACTTAAGTTTCTGTTTAAATTTAATTGAAGCAATTGTGGAGAGTAAGAACAAATTTACTCTTTCTCTTTATATTTGTACCAATTCAGTGACAGAACCTAGGTTGACCGGTCACTGGACAGGTGCTTTGAGTTCAATTGCCTCCACATTTCCCCACATTTCCATTTTTAAGTTAGAATTTTATAATGCATTTCAATTTCAAACTCTGTATCCACTACAAACAGTTGGTTCCATTATTTAATTTAATATTTTTTTCTTGCAATTTAAGAAAGTAAGCAGACAGTGATATCTAGTAGTAGTAGTAGTAGTAGTAGTACGAGTTCAGATGGTTTGTTGAATGAATGTTTTGCCAATTAAAATAGATGGCTCGTGGTTGAGATGTCATTCATGAATAGAACATCGGTTGCCTTTTCTTTTCCATCCCTACTATATGAGGACTGTATTGTAGAGTCAACCATGACTTTAGTCTGTGGTGATGGTTCTACTCGAAATCATTGAGTAGAGACAAGTAAAGTGTATATGAGTGTAACTAGTGTATGTTTGTTAGCTAAATGATAAAAAGCTAAAGACTTTTGACATGCAACACTTTGAATGTTGACGTTGCATGGTTGTTGTTGTTGCTGCTGCTGTTTTTTTTTTTTTTTTCTTCATATTCTGGTTGCTCAAGTATTAATATTTTGCTATGTTGAATGAAGCATTAAGTAAAATGATGATGATGATGATAATATGAAACACTGATAAAAAAAAATAAAATCGTTCTAGTATTAATACAAACTGAAGATGTTCATATGACGATATTGTCCCATACAAGTTGTATTTGAAAAGTACTTCACTTAAGGATGTCGACGACGACGATGCTGATATTTAGTACAAAAATGTTTTTATGATACTTCTTTAAACATAAGTAAGGCACGTAGCCACTAAATACTCTTTTTTTTATTTATCCTGTTCTATTTAGTTGTACGATGTTATTTTCTATATGTCATACTACAAAGTGAATTCAATATAGACCTCTTCTCATGTGCTAGAATATATTGTGCTAATTGCTTTAAACTTAGCAGCTCAAACCAAACAACCTCAACATCTATTGCTTTCAATATCATCACATTTGTCAAGTATCATTGAGTTTGTTATGAAAAAAAAGTATACTCGTATAGATCTACTTGTTATCAATGAAAACAACAACACTCTAAAAGGAATATATACTTTAGGTATTAATAGAAGGATAAACTTATGTGACTGTTACAAGCCAAGTGTACTCGAAGTATAAAGCTTTACAAAAAATGCATTTATTCCAAATAGTACAAAGTGTAAATTTCTAAAGAAATATTTTTTTATTTGATATTTTAATCGAACTATTAAACAAATAAAAGAAATTAGTGTAAAGGAAATATGAGTGAGTTAACAAACGATATTAATGGGAATTATGTAAAGATGACAACATATTGCACAATGCAAAATCGTATAAATCGGAGCTAATTAACTTTTATTACTGTGGCTTATTACATACAATACGGTGGCAACTTTTAACAGGGTGCAAACAAATAATATTTTTTAATAACTATGCTCCTCCGTTACAAAAATTATATATAATTTTGGCGCTCACACCTACCGAACCAAAGCCCTTTTTCTTTCGAAAGTATCTGTAACCAGGTCTACACTCACAATATATTTTTCTTAAAATCTACCGAATATCTTCATTAAATTAATCGAAAATAAGTTAAATAAAAGACTACCTACTTTTCGTTTAAAAAAAGTTGTATTTTGTCGTTTATTTCTAATTGTTAAATAATTAACCAGCAAAGTTGGTAAAAATAATATAGTTCTCGTTTAGTCCAAAATACATTATAAATATTATAAGAACTGATTATTTTTAACAGAAAGTTTTGATTGAATATTTTAACTTCCAATGAAAATCCGTAATTTGTGTATTTTGTTAATTGAGAGACTGAAAAAAAATAAAAATATATTTCTTTGCAATTTAACAACTTATTCAATTGAAACAACTTTATTGATTTACTTTAAAAACAACTATTGAATTTTACGGTACAGTTATTGTGAGTGTACTATTCTTTGACACCGTTCTGGGGTTACGTATTTAGGCCGTAAGGTAAATTGAGGATCTGGGATAATATTTCGTTTCTCCAGAATCGGTAGCAATCTACTTGAATACATGAGTAGCAAAGTGTGAAAATCGCAAATATAGAATTAAATATCATATGACAGACAGGGCATATGATATTTGTTGTTTATTTCTTCAATGTGAGCTGGAGCATTAAATTTGTTGGACACAATGGGTAAAATAATATAAGGCGTAAAGTCAAATGTGGTCTTGTGTTATTCAGGGGCGAAAATACTAGGGTAGAGTTTCATCCTTTATATTGGGTACGTATTTCCATTCATAACACAAAGGATGGACTTCGATCCAACATACTTAAGTAAGGATTCCTATCTGCCACACTTAGGGACAAATATTCATCCATCACAATGGGAACATTTAGCGATGGTTCCATCTATAACTTTTGGGAATGGATTCCCATCCATCGCACTTGGGGACGCATTTCTGCCCATCCAAATTATTATTGAAATTCAGTTTGTCGATACACTTTTTTAATAAAGCCACGAAATGCTACTGAAATTTTCTTGCATTATAATTTGTGCTACTAATGTTAATGAAATTAGTTTTCGAGATTTAAAATCGCAATTTTACAAAATGGACTGTATCTTGAAAACTAAGCGAGATAGAGCAAAACGGAAATTTTTACAAACTTTAATGGAATGTCCACATTGCTATTATTCACATGAGGTAGGTCCGAAAGCGATGCCCAGGAATCAATTTTTAAAAAACAGCCACGGGGTTAACTGTTCCCTGCGGCAAGAGCTCCAATATCCTTCATTTCCCGTTCCATTCCATATCGTTTCGATTTTCATCGATTTTCCAATCCATTGTCGTAGTGTATTAATTTGTATTATCAAGTAAATTTTAAAAAAAACGAGTAAAAAGGTTAAAGTCGGGCATGCCGACTATACAATACCCTACACCAGTCTGGTTAAAAGCCAACTAAGTTTGGATCCGAAATTCGAATGGGTTAAAATGGGACTTGTGTCAAAATTTTCTATAATGTGAGTCAGCGAACCAAATTTCATTAAAATATCTTAATATTTGCGACCTGCAGTTTGTAACCAAGCCAATTTTGGGGGGACCCTTGTATGGGCACTAGATATAAACATGGACCCGTGTTAACCAAAATCTATAGGCTTCGTCCTTGGGCTGATATAGGTCGGTGTACCAAATTTCATCAAAATATCTTAATATTTGCGACCTGCAGCGTATAAACAATATAATTTTGGGAGGACCCTTATATGGGCACTAGGTCTAAACATGGACCGCTGTTCACCAAAATGAATAGGCTTAGGCCTTGGGCCAACATATGTCTATGTACCAAATTTCATCAAAATATCTTAATATTTGCGACCTGCAGCGTATAAACAATATAGTTTTTAGGGGACCCTTATATGGGCACTAGGTCTAAACATGGACCGGTGTTAACCAAAATCAACAGGCTTCGTCCTTGGGCTGATATAGGTCGGTCAACGAAATTTCATCAAAATATCGTAATATTTGCGACCTGCAGCGTATAAAAAATATAATTTTGGGGGGACCCTTATATGGGCACTAGGTCTAAACATGGACCGGTGTTAACCAAAATCAATAGGCTTCGTCCTTGGGCTGACATAGGTCGGTGTACCAAATTTCATTAAAATATCTTAATATTTACGACCTGCAGCGTATAAACAATATAATTTTGGTAGGACCCTTATATGGGCACTAGGTCTAAACATGGACCGGTGGTAACCAAAATCAATAGGCTTTGTCCTTGGGCTGACATAGGTCGGTGTACCAAATTTGATCAAAATATCTTAATATTTACGACCTGCAGCGTATAAACAATATAATTTTGGTAGGACCCTTATATGGGCACTAGGTCTAAACAAGGACCGATCTTAACCAAAGTCAATAGGCTTTGTCCTTGGGCTGACATAAGTCGGTGGTCCAAGTTTCATCAAAATACCTTGATATTTGCGACCTGTAGAGTGCGCACAAGAATGCATGGACAGATAGACAGACGGACGGACATCGTTAAATCGAAATAAAAAGAAATTCTGAGCCGATCGGTATACTATAAGGTGGATCTAGGACCAATATTTTTTGGTGTTACAAACATCAGCACAAACTTATAATACCCTGACCACCTAGTGGTGTAGGGTATAATTAAATGTCACCCTGTGACTGTTTTATAGAAATGGATCCATCGAAAGCCCTATAAGACCTGGGGCCAGATTTCCTCAATCGTTTTTAAGTGCAAATATAAGAACACGAACAACTATTGTTACAACTTTAACTCATATTTGTAATAAAGGAACTAAATGCTTCACCTCTAACCCTGTTTTAATCTTTGTAATATTTTAAGTAACAGTAATTACTATCGAATAACACTCTATCACGACTGCGGTAATTTGCCCCCAGGACTATTTATATTATTGGGATGTGCTAACACTCAGTCGGAGCAAAAATTTTGTCACTTTTGCGCTATCTTGCTTATTTTTTGAGATACAAGTAGTGTTTCCAATTATTCGACCTAGGCAGTTAACCGGTTGTTCCATTATTCGAAAAATTACTAATATTGATTAACCGGTTATTCGGGTCGGTTAATCGACAAAATTGGCGATTAATCGTTTAATGCAAAATTAATGTATTTCCTCGATTTTTTTCCCACTACGAGTAAAACCCCAAAGAGCTGCTTCTTTGTTAAATTTTAAGTCGATTGGTTTATAAAGTACTTGTTCAAGATGATTTGCAGATTTTTTAAAGAAACATGCCTTATAAACTAGAAGTTAATTAATTTAAAAGGGTTTTTCATTAAAAAAAACTTTTAAGAATTCGCCAGTATATCCATTGTCAAAATGGCAAACAAATTTTCGGTCATCACCAAAGTGAAATGAGAGTACACTATTGCTAAAGTAAAACCCGCAGTGTTTTCAATGTTGACTCGGGTTTTTATTATATGTCTCGGTATATAATGTCGATCCCGGCAAGAAGACGCATTTTCAACTACAGTGTTTTATATTTTCTTGAGCAGTTTAGTGTTAAAAATTATCGAAATCGGTCCAGAAGTTTTGATTGAAAATGTGAAGATACCTCGAAAATTTCCGTTCACAATAGTATATTTTGGTGCTTTGATAAAATGTCTGGAGATTTTGGAGGTGTCCACAGAGTTTTACTAACAACTTTAGAACCCCTTAATTGACTTTGATAAACTGTTGTAATCTGTTCAAAAGAAAAACAAATAACCTGAGTAAAAACTAGTAGTTTTGAGTATCCATTAAAACAGACAGACATTTTAAGACACCATAAATACAATATCCGAGCAAACTTTGCAAAACCCTTTGGGAGTTTCATTTGACGGAGTACTTCAATTCGCGTGGTTACCATTGGTAATGAAATTTTTTATTGCACTGTGTAATTTAATTAGCTAAATTTTTTTCTTTTCTTTTATAACCCGTTCTACCATCGGATTTAACACCGATGATTATACCCTAACAACAACGTGTGCTGATGTTTGTAACAACTAAAAATATTGGGGCTAGACCCACCCTTTAGTAGACCGATCATCTCAGAATCCCTTTTTGAGTCGATAAATCGAATTTGAGTCGCAAATATTAGGATATTTTAATTAAATTTCGTACACCGACTTATATCGGCCTAAGGCCGAAGCGTATTGCTTTTGGATATATAAAGATCCCCAAAAATTTACTCTTATGCTTGTTCGCACGCTACAGAGCGTAAATATAAAAATATTTTAATGAAATTTGGTGCACTGGCTCGTATGTGCCTAATGACAAAGGCTACATTGGTCCCCCAAAAATTGGCTAATATGCTTGTTGACACACTATAGGTCGCAGACAGAGTAGGAAAATAAACTGCACATAACATGTAGGGTAGGGTACGGCTAAGGAACACATACCGTATCTAACGTTTTAGCGGTTGTGCGGTAAACTACGATTGTCTGATGAACGCAAACGCTACGATTATGTACTGCACTTTCAACAACATATTCACACCCCGTAGCGTACCGATTTCGGGTTGTGTGTATAAACACAAACACTAATTGGAGAGAATAGCGTATGAGTTTTCTACGCAACCAATATGCTTGTGTACTGTGTTCGCGATGTGCGGTACGCAACTCTGGTCGCAGATATAAAGACAATGAAATTTGGTGACCCCACTTATATGGGTCCGAAACAAATCCTACTGATTTATATAGAATCGGTCCATCTTTGGGCCTATCGAGCATATGGACAATATTTCCGATTTTCTCTTAAGAGAGGTATTTAAAGTATATTTAGCAAAATCAAAATTTTCGAATATTTACCAATTAATAGACAAATTGTGGCACTTGTTTTTGTTTAAAGTAACCAGAACCACTCATGAAACTACATAGTTATAGTTAATTATATCTTACAATTACGTTCAGTGAAAAGGGTTGTGTTCCATGCTCTAGGTTATATTGGAACAGCTTGATATGGTTGTAAACCGATTGTAAAAAATGTCTTGGGAGCTGTAGGAAACGGCAGAATTCCCATAAATTTAACATGTCAATTGACAGTAGTTTGACATTGTTTTAAAACAGATGGCAGATAAGCTTAATTATATTGATTTGAATTGTTAAAAGAATTTTTGAACGAATTTTATGGTATTTTTGCTAGTGCTTGGTGTTTTAAGCTTTTTTTTCAAATTTTCAGTCGAAATTAGAAGTTTAAGGAAAAAATAAAGGAAAAACTCCATATTAAAAATTTAACCGGTTAATCGATTAACCGAATTGGAAACACTAGGTTCGCCTACTATATTAACAATAAAGTTAAATTTTCAGTTTCTCTAGGCTTTAAGTTAAGGCAAGTATTCAATCGAGCATATAAGCAAAAGGTTGCCATCCATATGTTACCATATGTTTACTAGTAAACCGTCATTAATGCAAATAATTTCAAGTACTACCAAGTAACTGACATACCTTTAATAACATCAAGTTTACAGTTACTTTTGTTAGCAACTCTTAGTTTTCCTTTTCGAACCTTAAAATAAAAGCAAACGAATATTTATATTTTGACCTGCCAAAAACAAACTCATACTTGAATATTGTATTTTATTTTGTGTGTTATAATGATTACAAGAGGAAATCCACTTGAACTCAAAATCATTTATAACAACAACAGACATCCCCTAGCCGAAACAAATGAAGCCAACAGTTGTAGTATGTAGTAAATGTAGCAACAAAATAAACTCTCCTGTGAAAAAAAAACAGGGAACACAAAAACACTCTTCTGATGATGATGATGATGTACGATGAATATGGATGTAAAAAGATGTTTATGGTAGAATAACAACATTACAATATACATATAACAATATAAAACAACACACCAACCAACAACATAACCAACTAAACAAACATATGCTAAAGACTACAACGTTACATTGACTAACATATGCACACATTAACAACCACATCAAAATTTAATTAAAATTCCATCAACGTACAACGAGATTCAAACAAATACACACGCACGCATATTCATACAGAATTAAAACACCATGTATATGTTCTCCATATATGTGAAACAACACAGAATTTTACACATTCATAAACAAACAGAACGCACACACACACACACACGTATATATTTACGCAAAAACAGCAGGAACATACATAACGGAAAATCATAATATATAATACAAAATGATAAAGATGAACAACATTCAACAACAAGCAACAACATCAGTAGCAACAGCATTATATCACATGCCATCAGCCGTTTGTTATTGGTCGCATCAGAACATCAAAAAGTACACGTGTCGCTTACATTTATTGTAAACCTTCCTCGATAGTCTTTTTTTTTTTTTGTTAACAACAATTGCCGGAAATTTAAAAAATGTGAAAAAGAAACACGACATATTAAGCTTTAAAATTAATAAATTATGGAAGAGTCCTTTTTTTCTTTTATATGAATACGGATTAAGGGATTAATGCATATATGGTTAAAATGCTATTAATACGACCGACATTATACAGTAATTAATAAGTACAGTTAAATCTCGATAATCCAAATTAAATATAACGAATTACAGGATAACATATTAGAGTCTTATGGCCAATTTTGTAGTCTGAACAAAGATTTAAGACCAAAATTTATCTTAGTTCTGACTACAAAACTAGCCCTTATAATTTTTCTAAAATTATATAAAAACATCGACTCATAATCGCTTGCGGATCGACTTAAAATCAATTGTTGAATCGATTTAACGATTTCCGTCCTTCAGTCTACCAAACTACAGGTCACAAATTCTGAAACTAATTTGGTGCACTGGGGTACATAAGTTTCTGGTGCCTCAGGAAACCCCCAATCAAAATGGTTTAAATTGGTTTGTGTTTTGACCGAGTGACCAAGGAAATGTCCTACGATGATCTTGAATGGTATTACCAAAGCGATTTTATGCAATTTCATTCACTAATCATATCATGGTACTTCCGTGTAAAACCAATTCGGACAAAGAAAACTTCCTTACCCAGTGTAGAAAATCATTACCAGATATGTGGTTATGTAACTACATACTTGGTAATGGTAACTAGTTACTTTTGTTATTACATTTCTTATTACCTTTATATGGCGATGTCGCGAAAAATAATGAGTTGTCGTTACACACCAGCATACGAAAAATCAAAAAATATATCGTTACCTATGTGCTTACCAGTACTGACAAAAATAATGAGTCTAAAAATAGATTTTCTAAAAAATAAATTCTATAAAAAAAAATATTTTTTAATGTATTTTTTTTTTTTTAATAAAATTTGCTGGTGCGGGAATCGAACCTAGGTCTACAGATTGCCAGTCAACAGCTCTACCATCTGAGCTATATCGACATGTAATATTTAATAGATAAAAACATATTTGAACTGCTGCAGACAAGTAAGCTTACTCGCCAACATACAAAAAATCAAAAAATATGTGGTTACATATATCCTTACCAGTGTTTAAAAAATATTGAGTCTAAAAATAGATTTCAAAAAATTTTCAAAAAAATCTAAAAATTATTTTCTATTTGAAATAATGATAAAAATAAGTAATTATCAGTAACTCATTATTATATGTTTTAAAATAATACAGAAGGTAAGTGGGTGGCATTACTGGTAGTCCAAAAAATAATGATATGTCATTACCGTTTCTACACTGGGTAGTTTAGGTGCATCCAGTTCTTTTCGTATAGCATTTTGATGACCAAAAAATGTTGCACCTCTTTCGTTTTTCCCCCATTTTTTTTTGGTATAAAATTGTTGAACGGAACTTACCAATTTGGAAGGTAAAATCCGTGACCTAATTAGTAAACCAATTTTTGAGTGCCTAATCCCCGTAAAAATCTGAAAGTTAGGCTTGTCAATTTTCAAAACCCCCAAGAAAATTAAAACCTAAAAACGCGAAAACTACCTTGTCACCATTTTAGATTTCTTTCGAATATTTCCCAAGTTACCCAAATGCAAAGGTTGGTTGACACTAAGCGGCCAATATTTCCGTGATGTTAAAAATTTTAATTAAATAAAATCTGGTCAGGCTGTGACTCTAACTCAGGCCGTTTGATTCACATACAATCGCTCTACATACAAAGCTAACGACACATCTAGTACAAGAGAGCTTATATAATAAATGATAACAGTGCTTAACATGTAAACCTTGGCATGTCGTCTAGTAGAGGTCACTTGCCAACGTTGGCATAACGCCAAGAAAATGAAAATATAGAATTTAGAAAAATTCTTTAATAAAAAAAAAAATAAATTTAAGAAAAAAAAATAATTTTATAAAAAAAATTTGTAAAAAAAACAAAAAAATTGTATATTCGCGATCGGAATCGAACAAGAGACCTTCTGGCTTTAAACATTACCCAGCAAAAAATATTGGAAGTAATGCTTTACAAACTAATTCTTTCACTGCTTCACAAGTATCCGTTAGTGTATTTTTACTGCTTTTTTAGAAGTTATTCTGAACAACTTCAAAAACTCACTTCTTTCATTGCTTCCAAAGTATCTGTTAGTATATTTTTGCAGCTTTTTTAGAATTACTTCTGAACAACTACCGAAAAATCACTTTACCCCCTAATGCTCAAGGCTGCCTAAAGGCGGTCTTCAGATTTTAAATAGTTTTGGGCTAAATAACAATATTTTATTAAACAAGTTGTATTATATGCATAGAAAACTTAACTATCTACTTTTTTGCCTTGAAACTTTTTTTTGTGTAAGGAACGGTTTTCAAGCGAGAAGCATGTAAATTGAAAATTTAGAAAATTTTAAAAAATTAACTTTTTATAACAGAAAAAAATATTTGAAAAATTCCCAAAAATACATTTACGATCTGCCGAACATTACCGATAATAACAATGCTAGTTTAAAGTCTCTAATTGTAAAATCAGTTAAAACTTTTTTTCCAGGACTCACAGGATAACGCTAGGATACGTTTTACAAATATCTCTCTAACTCAAAAACTAGCCAACAGATTTTCTTAAAATTAAGCACAGGATATATACTTATAGGTAGTAGTAAACAGAACTAATTTCATCAAAATTTATTGATGTTTAGTGCCAAATTCGCCAAATTTCGTAATTTTCGAAAAGCGAAAATCGCCATAACTTTTAAAATAACAACAATTGATCAACAATTTTCGGTACGTAATTATATTTTATTGATAGTGTTATTTACAGCAGAAACCGAAATTATTTTACCACTTGGTTCCAAGATACGTCTTCAACCTTTGTTGTGCTATATCGCCTAAATAAAGCGATAAATTAAAATTTTAATATTTGTTCCATAGTAGATTTTCAACGTCAAATATATGGTTTAAATATTATTGTAATCAGAAGACAGAGCATTAGAGGGTTAAGCTCTAATTGGCTCTAAAGAGTAATTGCTCTAAAAGTGATCCTAAAAAGTGATTTTGGTATCATTTGGCATTTCCAAACAGAGGGTCGCGGGTTCGACTCCCGGCGGGACCAATAATTTTTATTTTTTTTAATTTTTTTTATTTTATTATTTTTTATTCATTTTTTTTTTTTTTTTGAATATTTATCATTGATTTGGTTAAATACAACATTTTTTTTAATTCTTCAATTTTTAAAATTATATATATATAAAAAATTATGAGTAATTGCTTTTTATGCACCTGTAAAAATAGTACTGAAAACAATATTGAATCGGAGTGCACCTTTTACACTTCTTTAATAAGTACTTTTATTGAATAGAATAATGTTTTTATGCCAGTCAACTTTCATATCAAAGAATAGCTCAGCGCTAGAGCACTAGACTACCAATCATGAGGTTACAAGTTCGATACCCGGTGGCGGTAACAAAAAAACTTTTGTAAAATAAAAAAAATATAATTTTTTTGCGAAGAATTTTTTTTTTTTTAATTTTAATTAGTGAAAAAGAGCTTCCTTTGCACTAGTTCAAAAAGTACTGGAAAAATGTTGAAGTGGGAGTACTACTCTTCTCCTATGCAGTGATGCCAGAAGCTGTTTTGAAAATTCCCTAATTTGGTTATAAAAATTCCCCTTTTTGACCTACATACAAACAAATTTTCCATACATTTTTCTCCATACTCCATAAAGGTATTGAATTTAACAACACAATACAATGTCAGTACATTTTATAATTTTTTTGTGCAAAGTTTTAATCAATTTCAAGTTTTTGAATAAAATTTGATAGAAATTTTCTGAAATTTCTATGAAAAAACCTTTTTAAATTATAATTTTTCTTACCAATTTTATACAAAATCGATGTATAAAATTGTGTTTTGCAAATACCAAATACCGAATATTATGACCAGTTTTATATTTATTCAGAATCAAGCATGATTCTTGTCCCAAACACTACTTATGTAAGTAAGAAATTTTGTTTGAAAATGTCTTACGTAAGCAAAATTTCAGAAACAACTCGTACGTAGTTCTGACTACAAAACTTGCCATTAGTTACTAAATTTAAAAAATTATTGACATTATTGACATAAAAATTTTGAGAAATATATTCGATAATACAAATTTTCGCTTTCAACAAAAAAAATAAAAATTTTCCATTAAGCGAAAAATCCATAGAATAAACCTATTATGTGGAATTCAAGGGAATAACAAAAATTTTCTGAATTAAATTTAATATGACAATTGTGCCTATTCCTACTTGTGACTCACTCTGACCATCATAAGACTATTTTTAAGACAGAGTCTCAACTTTTCATACAAAACAACAATAAAATTAAAAAAATTAAAATTTTATATGCAGGGCAAGGACTTTCATGCACTAAAAAATCGAAAACATGCGCTTAAAATATGCACTATAAAATAGAAAATATGCACTTAAATATGCATTTATAACGAAATATGCACTAAAAACCAAAAAATATGCTATTAAAAATAAATGTTTTTTTTAATTATATTTATTAAAAACTAACATAAACGTAAAAATTCAGGTATCGGTTACAATAAGCTTGTTCGTTTACTTACTACAAGTTACTATATTTACTACAGCTGGAAAAATTCAATACAAAAAAATTAACAAAACTTTGCAATTGTAGTAAAAGTAGTAAGAAATTCGAGTAAACGAACACACTGAATATGTCTTCAAATACACATAGTTAAATATATTTTTAGAAAATTCAGTGAAAATAAAAAGAAATACAGTCGATTGTAAGTATTAAGGGGGCGTGGCATTTTACCTGAAAAAAACTTTATTATAAAATAGAACTTAAATATGTGTACTATAAAATCGTACTCAGTTTCGTAACTTAGAGAAAAAAGTGGCAGAAATTAATGCTCGGGAACAAGTTTCCTTAAAATAATTTTTATAAAATTTTTCAACTTTCTGTTTGTGAGCAATAACACCCGAAAACGTTAATTTAAAATTACATATATAAAAAATGTGTTAGTGGATGACAACATATTGTATACTATGTGTTTCTCTTTCTAGTGTAGTGTAGAGTTGTATTACCAACAGAACCAACAGAGCTTCCAAATAATTAATTCTTTAAAAATTTTTTTTAGTTTTAAAGTATTAATTCTTAAATTGAATTTCATATTTAAAAATATTAAAAAAATATGCAATAATGTGCAAAATATGCAAAAATATGCAATAAAAATCATAAAATATGCAATAAAATATGCACTTAAAAGCAAAATATGCAAAAATGTGCATTTATAACCAAATATAAAAAAATATGGACAACAAATCGATGCCATTTTTTTGCAAATTCTTTGATTCGGAAAAGTATTTGGTCACAATCATTTTTGGGCCACTGACTACAAACATGCATTTGCATGAAAGTCCTTGCCCTGGCTATATGTCAATGTTATGATTGTGTCGATACCAGGTCTTAATTTTTTTGAAGTTTTCAAACAAAAATTTGAATCATTTTTATTTTTTATGATTTTGCAAAAACAAATACATGGAGAATTCACTCACATCTAAGAGTCACAGACTTTTCGTAGGAATAGGCACCAATGTCACACAGAAGTGCGAATTTAGTATTTTTTTTAACTTATGTTTTGCATTTGTTTTTATGAAAATCTCAGTTTTTTTTAATTTCCCTACATTTGCCTAAAAATAAAAAATCTGTCCTTTTTTCCCTACACGTGCAAATTTAGGAAGAAATCCCTATAAATAGGGAATTTTCCCCACAAATGGCATCACTGCTCCTATGACAACACAATGTTAAAATCACTAGTGCTTATGTTAAAAAAGAAGTGCATCTCGATCATCAATTGTAGTGATTTTTCTACTGCTTCGGCATCTCTTTGTTTGTTGGGTAAATTGTAAATTTTAATTTCTGTCATTAATTTTTATAATCTATAGCCCTTACCAGAAAAGAGTATTTTAAATTTAAAGTCGACTTTATTCGCTTTTGTTCATTTTGTATATGAAAACCCTACAAAAATATTAATATATTCAAACAATTTGCTTGGTTGAAAATAAATTAACTAATCAGAATGCTCCAAAAATAAACCAAGTCAAGGCATACTGACACCCAATATTTTAATTAAAGTCGACTTTAAGAAAATATACATTTGAAAAATGTATATGTGACAGCGCATAGAGAAAGGGACCTAAGGGTAAAAAAATCAATTTCTTTTTTTTGATGTGGACAACATCTGAGCATCGAATGAGACCGATCCCATGCCCTCCTGAACAAAACCGGTTTTTACCCTTAGGCCCCTTTCTATTTTGCGCGTCACATATAGTAAGGGCGTCTGTCTTTTTTAATAAAAAGAAATTTTATAGCGAGGCAAACTATTTATTTACCAGTATATAAAATGAATTGGACTTATAAATTTAAATAAAATAATTTAAATGTTTTCATGCATTTTAAAAAAGCAATTTTGTGCATATTCTGTATCGTATATTATAATTTCAATTAGGTTGTTTACAAGGGGTATCGTTGTATCGTTCTAACAAAAAACAGGTTTGTTAAAATTTGTATATCACTTTAACAACGATTTTCCATTGGGTTTTCTAAGTATCTGTTAGCACAGTCAAACATAGGACACAGAACATACAACATAATGGTCTCCTCGAGGCAAAAAAATCGCTGTATCTCACTTTAAAATCCGACTTTAAATGCCAAAGCTATAACGAAAAATTAAAAAAGGCGACCCCTACGTTCGGCAAAAAAAAAAATTTTTTTAAATCGCCTTCCAAAAATACTTCATATTGGAGGGTGTACGGCTAACTTTTTTTTGAGGTACAGTCTACTGTATAGTGATCACCCATTCATCAATTTAACATGGATTTTAGTTAATTTCACCGCTGTTTTTCGTTCAGTGTGGAGGAATTTCAATAATTGATATAATTAATTGATTTTCTATGGGAATTCTTGTTTCTTCATTGTGGAAAAATAAATTGAAAACTATATATGTGGGAGTTGAGAAATTTAACTAATCAACCCTATCTAAAATAAAATGTACAAAGTTGAGTATGTATGAGTTAGTATCAAGTGGTTTTTGTTGTTGTTGTTGTTGTTAATTGATGGTATATTTATGCAACGCAAAGATATTATATGTACCTGAACACATTTAAGTATTCTCGAATATATTTATATAATCTGTTGATGGGTTTTCATATTGAAACATCATTCATTTAGTTCCATATACATTAGACCGTACCTCAAAATAAAAAGTTCGCCGTACACCCTCCAATATGATGTATTTTTGGAAGGCGATTTCAAAAAAAAAAAATTTTTTTTTATCGAAATTTTTTATATGGGGTCGCCATTTTTAATTTTTTGGTATTTGGTATATTGGCTTTGGTATTTAAAATAGGATTTTAAAGTGTGATATATCGATTTTTTTGCCTCGAGGAGACCAGTGTTTTGCTATATAGTAAAAATCCAATTAAAAAAAATTTTTTAAGAGCGACTCCTACGTTCGGCAACCAATATATAAAAAAAATTTATACTGGGTTTAGCGAAAAACTTCCTTAGCAAAAGTTTAATGATTTTTTGCGAGCTTTAATTTTCTGACATTAGGGTTGTACATTAGGGTGGTAGCAACTGAGATCTGGTGGGTAACTACTTAAACGGGATACTTGAGGTCAAAATGTCCTTAGAGGAAAACACTGGCCTCCTCGAGAGAAAAACATCAATGTATCCTACTTTAAGATCCGACTGTAAATACCAAAGATATAACGAAAAATGTAAAATGGCGACCCCTACGTTCGACAAAAAAAAAATTAAATTTTTTTTTTGAAACCTCCTTGCAAAAATACTTATATTGGAGGGTGTACGGCGCACTTTTGTTTTTTGCCTGTAAGGTGGTACGCTCTAATATACATATAGGTATGCTTTTTTGTGGTAGTATTTGTTATTATAAACCACTACCATAAGAAAATACCTCATTCATTCAAAAGTTTCCCATATGTGTACTATGTCTTTGTTTTCCATCTAAAAACCAACAAAAGGAAGCATCATCTTTACATAACATTGTGTCCTTTTTTATTTTGCAGTTATATTTTTGGTCCAACTTAAATTGGGATGAAAATAAAAGCAAAATCTAAAAAAACTAAACGATTTTCAACTTGTTTTTGATTAGGGTAAAACCCAACACATACAGAGATATAAAGAGTTATAGCTAAAAGGACTTTGGAATAAACAAAAAATTAATAAAACCTAAAGAAACAAAACGCAACTTAAAAATGCTAACACTGAGAGAAAATTTAGGGATTAAGAGACGATATAGAATAAAAATAAAATTTGTGTAAAGATAAAATATTATTAAAAATATTTAAGCACCCTCCCATTTTTCTAAAGGAAAGTTTTTTTAAATCTATAAAAGTCGGACGAATATAAAACGCAATTCACACATGGGCTTAGCTAAAAGGAGTGCAAAAACTAAATAATATTTTAATAGAATAAGGAAGCTCAAATACACGTTTTAGCTAAACATGTATTTGAGAACTATGATAAAAGATTTTCTTGAAATGCGTATTTGAGCTCCCAAAATTGAAGAATTCGATTTTTTGAAAAGGTTCATCCATGCCGAATCGCAGCCGAAGATATTCCCAAAATTCGAAATTTCGTTAATGCAAAAACGTGTTTTTCTTTTTAATATAACATATATTAAAAAAAAATTTTAAATTCTTTATTTGTAAATATCAATACCTACACTCAAAATAATAAATCTGTTGGCTGAACAGAAAAATTTGTTATTTTAACAAAATGTATTCCTGTTCTTTGGCTTAAACTAAAATTTTTTGCATCAAAGGAATTAAATATGCTAAAAATCCCAAACGTTTCTAACAAATTGTGAACACTTTTTTTGTTGAATTTAACAAATCTAAATTTAAGTAAAAAATTTTTAAAAAATACAGTTTTAACTGTAATTATACTGAGTCGTAGAATTTATCCAAGTCTAGTGTCTCTGGACCCTCCACGGGCCTAGTCCATATCATGTGTGAGCATTAGGTTGTTCCAAAAAAATTTTTTTTTTAGTTTTTAACCGGACTAACCCTTGTAAATATTTATTTGGGTTTAAACTACGTCCCCCAAAAAACTAGGATAATCGGACATCGGGAAGACGTGCCGCATCGGCCCTGAAGTTTGGAACACGGATTACAAGGGGAAAATATGACATTGATATTTTAAAACTAATTCGAATTAAAAACACTAAAGAATCATGATTTAGCGTGAATTCTCATTCTAATAAAGCAATAAAAACTTAAATCGGTTAAAAATCAGCCGAGTTGTAACAATTTGCCCAGGCAACTGATGTGTCACAGGCCACTTAATCAAGAAATTCGGGTCCAAATTTTAAAATTTATTGAAATAATCTACTACCGAAACATTTTTTTATTCTATAAGTTCCAATAACTCAGATAAGAATTATTTTTTTATATTGCGTTTTGCTAACTCGTTTTAAATTAGTGCCAAAAGGGTCGGAATTCTTAAAGACTGTTTTCAAATCCACAATTTTAAATTTTTTAAAATTTTTTTAAACAAATTTTGAAAAATCAACGATTGTACTTTAAGGTTTTATTAAGAACATATTAAAGATTAACAACTACAAAAATTGTAGAAATTCCTTTTTGCATTTGGCTGCGGCAGACGTTTCCTTTGAACGGATTTCGAGAAAACAGCGATTTTTGGCATTTATTTAGCTTTTAGTCAAGTTTTTCTATTTTCTTCTTTTAATTGCACATAATTTTGGCCGGAATATAACAACACAAGATGAAATACTTCAATCCTGAAAATTAGGGCAAAATATAAAAAAATTAAATTGCCCCTGTGTAAGGTCAGAGCTCAAATTTGAGGAGATTGTATTCAGATAAATTTCAGAGATTATTTCAATAAATTTTAAAATTTGGACCCGAATTTCTTGATTAAGTGGCCTGCGACACATCAGTTGCCTGGGGAAATTGTTATAACTCGGCTAATTTTTAACCGATTTAAGTTTTTATTGCTTTATTACAATGAGAAATCACGCTAAATCACGATTCTTTTATGTTTATGAAGTGGAAATTTTTTATTAAAAATTTTCGAGGGTCCAACGTCTCACCAAGGTCCATTTTTAGATAGATATAACCCCTTTCGCTGGGGTATTATGCGGCTAGCCGAAATTTTCATCAATCTGTATTAGGTTTCGAGATATGGGCCATTTTAAAAAGTCGGGAGGGAAAGAAATAACACCATCTCTAAAACTTCGGCTACATTGGTGGCGCCATCTACCGGGTAATAATAGTAACATGAAAATATTATATGTAAACAATAAATTTTGTTAAATTTAGCGAATGGATTCTTCAAAATAAGTTATAAATGATTTTGAAAATTAACACTCAAAATTAGTTAAAGTACTGAGGATTTTTAGTATTGTGTTAAATGAAGACAACTAAAATTTTTGCTTAAATTAGTGTTTTAACTAAAAATTTTTTAAAAATTTGTCAAATGGATTTGAAACCGGTTTGACAGATTTTTCTACTGACGTATTATTTTAAGTGTAGCATATCGAGTTAAGAAAAAAGTAAAACATTTTCTGAAATACTGCGAACCGTTAAAAACTTACAGGACTTTGAAGTTTTGAAGTCGTCAGAATAATTAAAATGACGATACTTTTTATTATAAAAGACAAAACGTTAAAAAAAAAACAAATTTGCAAAAAAACAGTTTTTATCAGTGTATAAAAAACAAATTTTCAAATATTCTCTTTAACAACTTGACCGTTAAGCTGTGGTAATACTTTTTGTTGTTGTTGTTACTGTTGTAGTTGTTGTTATTATTGTTGATTTATGTTGTTGTCATAAAGATTCGTAGAAAGCACTTATGTATGTATTAGGTAATGTTTTCTTTTCATTTTATACCATACATCTCTTTTTCAATATTTTGTTGGTGTTGTTTTATATTTATCGTGCACTAGGTGTTCTGTAGTACATGTGTAAGTATAAGTGTGTATGTGTTTGATAAAGTTTTTTCCAGCAACATAAAGTTTTTTATACGTAGTCAGTCTCAATTTTTTTTTTTTTTTGGCTGTGGATTTATCTCTCTAACGACTATATATGACTACAACGACGGACAACAACAGACTACTGTTGCTTTTGACGTGACTTATCAAAAACATATTAAAAGTCCACTTTGTAGTTTTGTATTTGTTGATTAGAACAAATGATTTTTCTGTATATGAGTATTAGTACTAGATGTGTGGTGTAAATGTGTGTGTAAGTCACTATATAAGCGAGTGTGTTTGTCTGTGTGTTAACATATATGATGTCTGAGTTAAAGAAGTTGTACGAAAAAAACAAGTTGATAGAAAAAAGATAAAACTTTTTGACTTACATATTTAAACATACACTTGTATACACATTTAGACATGTATTTGTTTCTCTATAATGTTTACTTTTAATCTTCTGTTAGTTTAAAAAGTTTTTGGGTTGTTTTTATAGGATTATTATGATTTTAATATTTCCAGGTAAAAGATTTATATATTAAGTTCTTTGGCAAATAACACTAGCTTACAAGACATTAATATTGGACGGATTTTCACCAAATTTGGCATATCTTAATAAAATGTGACCCGAAAAATATACAGACAGAAAAATATGATCTGCACAGTGTTGGCCAAACGATGGCGAATTTTTTGTTTGGGAAAAATAATTTTTGTACTATTCTAAAAGATTAATTTGGTGGTGATCGAACCCATGCCGACATGTTTTCAGCCAAGACTACTAATATTTGATAGCTAAAAATTAAATCAATGATAAAAGCTATTGGAGCTACCTTATAAGTTACAGGCTGAGGTAGCGGCCATACAACGGGCTATGTCTTGGATAAGGTGTAAAGTCCCTAGTAGGTGTGTTTACCACATCGAGCATTGTCCATGAATGCCGGCTATCTCTGGACGTAATTCATCCATGCATTGATTTTTTCACTGGAATCTAAGCTCTACAGTTAAAATAAAAACAAAATTCTATTGCATGGTTTTGCGATTTTTGAGTGAGTCAAACTGTCACAAATCAAAATCTAAAATATAAAGAATTGAAAAAAAAACACTTCCACAAAAAATCAAAATGTTATCAACTAGTGTAATTATTAAGTTAAAAGATCATAATTTTATTAAATGTATATTTAATTTAATATTTAAAGTCTATCAATTTAAAAATTTATTTGTTTAAATTTTAATAAAATCAATTTGTCTAAATTTTCTGTTTTAATCTATCAAAGTCATAGTGCCTTTTGAAAACTTTATTCTTCCGTTTTTACCTTAATTCATACTTGCACATATAAAAGGAAAATCATTTGTAAGCAACTTCAAAATCACTTCCTTTTAACAATTCCAACATAATAATGATGTCATTGTCGATGATGATGATGAAGACGATGAAAATGAAATGGTATATCCTATTTTCAAAAAGCACATTCAATACTTTAATCCACTAATAGCACGTGTTTCAAACAATATACCCTCACTCACATATCGAGGGGTTATATGAAAAATGGGCCATCTATTTTTTTTGAGAAAATTAATATTTGATGGCAAACATTACAGTTTTATAGCTAAAATCTATGGCAAGCAACATTTTATGAAAAATAATATGTATGAGTTTTTTCTATCCCTCATACATATCGCAGCGTCCTCCTTCGGTGTTCCCATAGCACTTAACCCCACCGAAGTGAAATAACATAATAGGGCTATGAACCAGATAGCTTCAACAAAGTTCGCCAACTCTTTATCAGATGACGCGCAACAACTGTTCTACGATTCAACATCTCGCGCAATAACAGTGTTGCCATATTTAAAGCCGCGAATTAAGTTTTTTTCTTTTTAATTTGTTACAAAAAAGAGCGTTTTTTTCAAGTTCCGCAATAATTTTGTAGATTTTAAGGTCCTAATTTGAAAGAACTGTAATTTAATAATACAGTTTGATTAACGTTAACGAAATATAAAAAAATTTTGTAATTTTAAAGAAAACAAGTAGTCCACAATTCTTCGTCCCTATATACAATTTTTTCAGTTGACTTTTCATTTTTTATAGAGTTAAAAACAAAAAAAGAGCTACCCAGCAAAGAAAGATGATGATTAATGACTCAGAAATTAGCTCCAACAACATAAACATTTTTCCACTTTTTTCTATGAAAGTGGTCCTTTCAAAAGAACCCTCAGCGTACACAGAAATGACTCAGAAAAAAACGTATAAAATCGAAATTTTCCTCATAAATTTTAATAATTTTGGAATCTTCTTTGAGTCCAAAAAATGAATCCTCATTCAGCTTTTTAGATTGTAGAGACAACTTTTTAGATTGTTTTCTGAGGATTCATATTTTATACCAAAACAAGAGTGTTGTCAAAAAAACAATAACCATTTCTATGAACCATTTAAGAATCTTATTTATGAGCGCTCCAAAATTGCTATAAAAGGTACTTAATTTTTCATTTATTTTAAAGAAAAGCAACACTCAGGAAATTCTTCCTATTAATTAACGTGTTGCTTTCTTTGGAAAGGGAATAGAGAAGAAGTGAAAGGTGGTGAAAGGTGAAGTTTTCACTAAATATGTAAAACAAATCTTATATTCTCATTTAAAATAAAATTTTTGAAGAAAAGTAACCAATCGTAAAAGAGATATCTACTATATTATTAGAATATAGGCATTAAAAATTTCCGAAAACAATAGGGACTATCTACTTTAAAAACGCGAAAAACTATATATATATCAATTATTACTTTGATATTTTCTTAAAAATTTTCACTCATTTTGTAAAGTATTCATAATACATGTATTAAAAGAACTTTTACGCTTTCTTGAACACTTGTGTAGTAGTAGATAACACTCATTGACTATAAGCACTCGGTACACAAGATGAAATGCATGTGAACGTACCTGAATTTTTCATTAAATTTATAAGAAAAAATTGCTAAAATATGAATGCAGGTGTATGTGTTGGTAATTCTGTTTGTAAATAACTTTCTTCATATTAAAGATAGAGTTTTCGTCTTATAAAGTAGAGGGGGGTTCATTCGCCAGTTTTTGTTTTTAAAGCAATATAATTTCTTAACCAACAATTATTTTCCAAAAAAAGCTTTAACTTTTATAGTTTTTTTTCCTAAATATTTGCACATTTTCTATTATTTTTGTAATGATTTTCAAAGTAACCCAATCGGCGAAACTACAAAAAACTTGGAGCACAATCGCCAAAAGAACTAGTTAAAATTTCTCCAAAATAATTCACTTATGCAGCAAAATTATTTTTATAATTCAAATAAATAATCTAGAATAAGTTCTTTACGATATGTGATTTTTTTTAAACACTACATCTATACACCCAGAAAACAGATTCAGTTCTGATAACCCCATTTGTAGTCAATCGCATGGTTCAGTTGTGGTAACCGAATTTTTCAGTTGTGGCAATAGGAAACCAGTTGAGACAAGACTAATTTGACTGTGACAACGGAATTTCAGTTGTATGAAGAATAATTCGGTAGCCGCAAACGAAAAATTCATTTGATGCAACTGAACCATTCGATTGGCAACAAATGGAGTTGTCAGCACCGAATCTGTTTTTTGGGTGTATATTTAAAAAAAGTTAATTAAAGTATTAAAAGGAATCTTCAAAAAAGCAACAATCAAAAATATTAATATAAATTTAACGAGTAAAAAGGTTAAAGTCGGGAATGCCGACTATATAATACCCTACACCATTGTAACTTAAAGCCAACTAATGTTTGGATCCGAAATTCGATTGGGTTAAAATGGGACTTGTGTCAAAATTTTCTATAAAATCATAAAAGAAGAGAAAGTCGAAAATATAGCCCATAAGGGCGATAGGTCCAAATATGGACCGATCCTATCTAGAATCAATAGATTTGTCCTTGGGACCATGTGAGTCAACGAACCAAATTTCATTGAAATATCTTCGTGTTTGCGACCTGCAGCATGTAAACAAGCAAATTTTGGGGGGACCCTTATATGGGCACTAGGTCTAAACGTGGACCGATTTTAAACAAAATCAATAGGCTTTGTCCTTGTGCCGACATAGGTCTGTGTACCAAATTTCATTAAAATGTCATCGTATTTGCGAAGACAGACGGACGGACAGGCGGACATGGTCATATCGAAAAAAATGTGATTCTGAGTCGATCGATATACTATAAGGTGGGTCTAGGTCCAATATTTTTTGGTGTTACAAACATCAGCACAAACTTATTATACCCTCTCCACGTAGTGGTGTAGGGTATAACAATAGCATAAAGCTGAATAGGAAAGAAAACTATGAATTAGCTGGACTGCATTCACCCCCTTAGTATAGTTACGTTTGTAATGTTGGAAAATTCACAGGTTCGATTCCTACAGCCGACGGGTTGTTGAAGAATTAGCATATAGAGAGAATCTGATAATAAAATATAAACAATAATACAATTTAATGGAAAATCACTGATGAAGCCTGTTCATAGAAAAAGGCAAAAACTAGATTTACGTAGTCTGATATGCAAATTAATGATTTTATAACTTTTAAACAAAAATTTTTATTCTTCTTCTTAACCTCAAACTTACTAAAAAAAACTGTATACTTGTTTTTTGGCTTAAAATAAAATTTTTTGATTTTAATACATTTTTTTGTTAAATTTAACAAATCTAAATTTAAGTAAAAAATTAGCAAAACTACGGTTTTAATTGTAGTTACACTGATGTAATTATACATCTGAAGATATGTAAGGGCACTCCAACCCAACGGGAAATTTTAACAAACTGTCACCGAACTGACCCCTTTATATGAAATAGACTGGCCACTTTTGTGGCGTTGTCATAGGAGGGGGAAATTGACCCCTCGTGACATGTCACAAGACAAATCCCAGGACAGGTCCCTGAACTTTGTTTTTTATGAGAGTTCAGTTATCTGTTGCATTTGAGTTTAAGTTTTGAACTTGGGGTCTATAGACCTATCAGGAGGGACGCCATAGGTCCCCAAAGTCGGGCACCTCGGGTATTACAAAAATTTAAAATGATGCAGAATTCTTAATTTTGTCCCGATTTAAAAAAAAAATTTCATCAGTAGAATGTACTAATCGAGTTCTACAAAAAAAGTTAGTTTATCTCTTAAAATTTAAGAAATATCTGACTTTGAAAATAAAAGTTTGATATTCTTTAACTACCTTGGTCTAGTATTTTGCAAATATAAGATTTAAACTTCTCCCGATTTTTTTGAAATATTTTTGGTGACTTACCAATAAATTGATTAATATTCCGTAGAAAGAATTTTTAAAAAATTTTTTGTAATTAAAAAGTTATATGCATTTAAATTTAAAATTATGAAAAAAGTAGTTTTTTGCCATTTTTTAGCTGAAAAAGTATTTCAATTCTTTTTTATTGATAAACGAGTAAAAAGGTTAAAGTCGGGCATGCCGACTATAGAATACCCTACACCAGTCTGGGTAAAAGCCAACTAATGTCACCAAAATCAATAGGCTGCGTTATTGGGCCAATATAGGTCTGTGTACCAAATTTCATCAAAATATCTTAATATTTGCGACCTGCAGCGTATAAACAGTATAATTTTGGTAGGACCCTTATATGGGCACTAGGTCTAAACATGGACCGATGTTCATCAAAATCAATAGGCTTCGTCCGTGGGCCAAAATAGGTCTGTGTACCAAATTTCGTCAAAATATCTTAATATTTACGACGTACGTCGTATAAACAATATAATTTTGGGGGGACCCTTATATGGGCACTAGGTCTAAACATAGACCGATGTTCACCAAAATCAATAGGCTTCGTCCTTCGGCTGCCATAAGTCGGTGTACCAAATTTCATCAAAATATCTTAATATTTGCGACCTGCAGCGTATAAACAATATAATTTTGGTAGGACCCTTATATGGGCACTAGGTCTAAACATGGACCGATGTTCACCAAAATCAATAGGCTTTGTCCTTGGGCCAACGTAGGTCTGTGTACCAAATTTTATCAAAATATCTTAATATTTGCGACCTGCAGCGTATAAACCATATAATTTTAGTAGGACCCTTATATGGGCACTAGGTCTAAACATGGACCGATGTTCACCAAAATCAATAGGCTGCGTTACTGGGCCAATGTAGGTCTGTATACAAAATTTTATCAAAATATCTTAATATTTACGACCTGCAGCGTATAAACAGTATAATTTTGGTAGGACCCTTATATGGGCACTAGGTCTAAACATGGACCGATGTTCACCAAAATCAATAGGCTGCGTTATTGGGCCAATATAGGTCTGTGTACCAAATTTCATCAAAATATCTTAATATTTACGACCTGCAGCGTATAAACAGTATAATTTTGGTAGGACCCTTATATGGGCACTAGGTCTAAACATGGACCGATGTTCACCAAAATCAATAGGCTGCGTT
Source organism: Leucophora obtusa (assembly GCA_949987735.1). Classification (NCBI taxonomy): domain Eukaryota; kingdom Metazoa; phylum Arthropoda; class Insecta; order Diptera; family Anthomyiidae; genus Leucophora; species Leucophora obtusa. The sequence goes on from OX465298.1 coordinate 200,233,911, forward strand.
ATTGGGCCAATATAGGTCTGTGTACCAAATTTCATCAAAATATCTTAATATTTACGACCTGCAGCGTATAAACAATATAATTTTGGTAGGACCCTTATATGGGCACTAGGTCTAAACATGGACCGATGTTCAAAAAAATCAAACTTGTTCGTCCTTGGGCCAACATAGGTCTATGTACCAAATTTCATCGAAATATCTTAATAGGTGCGACCTGTAGAGTGCGTACAAGATTGCATGGACAGACAGACAGACGGACGGACGGACGGACGGACGGACGGACGGACAGACGGACATCGTTAAATCGAAATAAAAAAAAATTTTGAACCGATCGGTATACTATAAGGTGGGTCTACGACCAATATTTTTTGGTGTTACAAACATCAGCACAAACTTATAATACCCTGACCACATAGTGGTGTAGGGTATAAATGACCACATAGTGGTGTAGGGTATAAATGACCACATAGTGGTGTAGGGTATAAAAAATAATTGCTTAATAACGTATACATTATTTATACGTTTTTGAGGCTACTTCATGTATAATATTGTTATGTAAAAAATGTTCGAAAATTCCAATCACTGTGGGCTCCAGGCCCTTCCGAAATATACCTATTTTTACAAATTTCTAATTTATGCAATATTTACTCCAAATGCAAAGATAGAATCAAAAATTTTAAGCACTTTTTACATGGTTCAATACGTTCCTAATAATTGTGTATGGGGAATCCTGCGCCCCGTGATTGGTAGGACCAATATTTCCAAAAAACTAAAAAAATAATTTTTGGGGATAGGTAATATATTGCACAATATTTAACTATTTACCCTTTATTTTGAGACCTGCGATTTTCTAAGTTTTCAGAAAAGGTTGCCAGTTATTTATTTATATGTACTATTTATGTTATTCTTATTAACATAAATATTTATTATTGGTATGCGGATTCAGGCGTGATCGATTTTCCATCCCCGATGATCAAATTTCATATCAAAAATAGCTCTGTGGTAGCTGGTGGTGGCAACAAAAATAAATTTTTTAAATAAAAAAAAATTTATATTTTCCGAAAAATTTTCTTTATAATTTTAATAGATAAAAAAGTATTTCCGTTACGCTCATTCAAAACGTAATGAAAAATTGTTGAAGTGCGAGTACTTCTCTCATATGACAACTCAATATTAAAGCAAGGAGTATTGAATCTCAAGAGTATGCACACATCTCGATCTCTGACTATGACCGACATTCGAAGAAGATTTATGCCACACTATGGCGTTATCAAGAAGATTTATGGTAAAATATTAATAAATATTAAAAACAGTTTCAATAAATACACAAAATATGACATCACATATACCTACAGGTAGACTAAAAATATATACCCAGAAAACAGATTCGTGCTTACAAACGAATTTTTTGCCAATCGTATGGTTCGGTTGCCGTAACCGAATTTTTCAGTTGAGACAACTGAATATCAATGAAGTGAATAGTCATTTGATAATGGCAACAGAATTTCTATTGTCTCAACAATAGTCACAATTGAAAAATTCTGTTATCACAACCGAAGCATTCGATTGGCAATAAATTCGATTGTAAGCACGAATCTGTTTTCTGGGTATATATTTTTAGTCTACCTGTAGGTATATTTTTTTTGAATTTTGAGTGTGTTCCATAAAGAATCACCATTAGATACTTCATCTTTATTATATTTAAATAACTTATTTTTTATTTACTTTTCTCCGTTAAAGGGTATTACAAATTCGGGATCATCCCACAAATTATATTCTTGTATAACATATATAAGATTTCTTTACCACTTCCTTTTATGCTTGACATACACATACATAAATATGTTTAAAAATCAGATTGATTTTCATCACACGTTGATATCATCAAGAGCACGTAGTGATTATTTTCGGTAAAGCTCTAATTGTACAAAGCAAATCAGTGGCTCAAAGTTAGCACTAAAGTAGAACAGAATAGAAGTAAAGATAACGAAAAAATAAACATGAAAGAAAAAAATCCTCTACATACACCATCACATTCATACAACCGCTACGCCCTTTCATTTTTTTTTTTTTTTTTTTTGGCTTTGATATCTCTGCAAGACGACTTTCAGTTGTTAACAACAACAAGAGTGTGAAAAGCGTTACTGAATTTGTTAATGAAATTTCATCATTTACATATTTGTAATCAAGAAAAACGGTATGTGTAAACCAGAGATACAGTTATAAGTCTGAAAAAGGTGGTTGATGAGAGTGGAGTGGGAAGTGGTGGAGGATTTGTTGGCAATATTGGATATGTGTCATATTATTAGTGTTAACCAAGTACTAAAGTTAACATTATGCACACACACCGTCAACAGGCAAGAAAAAAATGTAACAAAATCCTCTTTGAAGATGATAATTATGATAAATAAAAAAAATAAAAAAAATCATCGAAAAAGTAACAACGTCATCTCTAAAAAACAGAGATAAATGAGACGAAGAAAAAAACTCTCTATTTCATTCATGTCTAATTTTCAAAAGGCATATGTTAAATGAATACAAATGACACAAAGTAGTAGTCGTTGCCGTAATAATAGTAGGCTTGTGACAATCATCAGTGGGCGGTGCTGGGTACGTTGATATTATAAAATTATCCATGTTAGCAACTACTAAAGTCATGGCAATATATTTGCGGGTTTAATTTCTTAAAAAAGATTTTATTTGAAAGAAAATCTCTATGGCACTGGATTTGTAGAAAACTTAAATGTTTAAAAACAAATTTGTACATCAAAAGAAAGTTTTGTGGTCAAACAATGTAATATTTTGTAGGTATCTTGGCAAGTCAATAAGGGAGAGTTGGGTAAAGTGAGCCATTCGTTTTTGTTACCGTGCTGTTTTATAAAATTGACAAAACTATCAAATGTCATTAATTGCAATTTCCCTCTGTATTTATTTTAAAAAAGCTTCGACGTGAATGTGCACCTGTTTTTCTAATTTAATTTTTTTTTTTTGCGAAACGTAAAATATAAATTTTCATTAACTTAAAACAAAAATAGCATAATAATTTTCAAATTTTCCAAGTAGAATTTTCATAAACATAAATCCCAGCTAACAATTTTCGGAGCGCTCATAAATTATAAGTCTTAGGCCCATTAACTTTTCTCGAGAAGTTAACTTTACCTTAACCATGGGTAACTAACCAATACTAAATATTTATCCCTATGAAAATTTAACCATAATAACTTATCAATATTTTAACTCTGGGTAGTTAACCTTAGTATGAAATGTCAGAATAAAAACAAAAGGAAAAACAAAAATTAATAACAAAAAAATTTTTTTTCAATACGGGAAAATTAAAAGTTTTTCTCGCGGCTTTCTGTGTGTTTCTGGTCGTAAAAAAAATAATACACTTGACCACGTCGTTTTTTTTAAGATTCGCGGTCGCTAAATGCTATAAAATGATTGTGTCTTTTTGCATATTACGAGAGGTGATTTAATTAAATCCATTTGGTAAGTCTATAAAATAAAAGTGGATTATTGGAAATATTAATAAAAATTTGGGTTGTCCAGGGGTTCCTCACATACTTTTAAAATATTTAAAACATGATTGGTTCACATTTCGTAAATTCGAGAGTGATTTCTATGCCTTTTTTTATATTTAAGAATTAAATTCAGTAGTCTTGTACTTCATTCAGTAGTCTTGAGCTTTGATACATGATTCATTTTGAATTTGATACGCTGATTCTAAATTCTTAAATGTAAGTTACCCAAAATTGATGGAACAATTGTTTTTCTGAGAGTGGTTTTCAAAAGGATTTTTTCCTATAACGGTACACAAATTAAGAGAATGTTGTCCTATGTATTTTAGAGAACAAAATTCATTCTTTACTACCTACCATCGTAACAAAAATTCTTAAGCTATTTACATGCGTTTTGTATAGTATTTTAAAATTCGTAGAAAGCTATTTTTCGCGTTTTTAATCACGATTTTCTCAAAATTGAGAGGTGATAGAGAATTCGGAATAGAGATTTGGAATCAGCAAGTAAAATACTAAAAGTATGTATCAAGCTTCTAGCAACAGCGATTTTTCATTTTGTAGAGGTGTATAATTCGTGTCAAATTGTTGTAATATTGGTCACCATTTATGGTTTTAATTATTCAAGACAGATTTTGACTCCCTGAACCAATAAAAAAATAAATTTTTCCTATTTCCTTATATGAGGCCAATTTCTGTAAGCTATCACAGAAACCTAAATCCTAAATAGCAAAAATTTGTGCACGATTTTAAGTACTGATGCAATTTTTATAAGTTTTGGTAAAGTGGGGGAAATGCACATCGAAAATACTTACATGTGTCATAAACGGTTCTTAGTCAAAGTTTGGTTAAAGCTGCGCTTTAAAGTTTTTTAATAATCATCATTACAAGTCTAATGTATTAAAATATCTTATGTAGGGTGAATTGTTCTAAAATAGCCTTGGTTAAGTTTCTTAACCACAGAAATTTCTATGGTTAAATTTTAGCATTGGTTAGAAGAAATGCTTGGTTGAAATTTAGATAAGTTATTCAAAAAATATGTTTACCAGTGGTTAAGGCTAGTAGAGGCCTTAACCAGGGTATAAATTGAGATAAGCTAACGGGCTTTAAAAATTAAAAAATATACGCCTTTTGTCAGCACTCATAATTTTGAATCCAAAAATATTCATAGTTGGTTCTTTTTTATGAGTCTTTTAAAGTTATAATCTGAAAATACATTTATTTCTGATTCTCTTTCGAACATTGCTAAAAGATTCACAAAATTAAGCCAAAATAAAATCGACATTTTTTTAAAAGGGAAATTTAAAATGACATATCGAAAATTTAAACTTTTTTTGAGTATTTTCTCAGAATGTAGTCCAAGTTTTGTATAAAAAGAACTTTTAAGAACACTCTGAAATGACTCATAAATATGAACAATTTCTGGGCATATATATTTCAAACGTTGATCTTGTAATCAGAAATTTTATAAATTACTTTTTGAAAAAATTAACATTTTTGTACAAAAAACAAGTTTTTAGGAACATTCGCGGAGCTGTGTTGTCGTCAAATGTTTATAATTTAAATAATAAGTGGAAGATTGATGTTATATTCAAGATTCAAATGTAAGATTTTTCCAAGCTATTGCTATTGCAAAGTACATACGTATTATCAAGATTAAAGACTGATATTTGCATCAAAATTTTATAAACCAAAGAGGCGCTTTTTTGAGAAGATTCAACTGCTAAATATGTTCGTCTTTATATTTTGTTAATGTTTTAATTGCTTATGTTTTTGTATATCTATGAGATCATGTTATTTAATTTTTTATATATTTTTTGGTGTTTAACAAAACTACATTATCCAAAATGTGCACCCTTTCATTTAAGTGGTAGGAATTTCGAAAAAAAAAACTTTTTTTTCTATTTTGATTTATTTAAATTTATATTGAATCAATTTTCATTGGATTTAATTATATGGTTTATGATCTGATTCCCGATTCAAGGTAATCATTATTGGTTAATTAATTTTTTAAAATTGACCCAATTCCTTCGATGCTATGAAAAGTATCAACAAAAATCATATTGATATTTAGTAAGTTTGAGGTTAAAAAGAAGAATAAACATTTTTTCAGAAGTTATAAACACATTATTAATTTGCCAATCAGACTAGATCTAGTTTCGGCCTTTTTTTATGGACGGGCTTGATCAGTGGTTTTCCATTAAATTGAATTATTGTTTTTATTTTTTTGTCAGATGGTCTCTAATCAATCAAACCCATGCAATCCTACATTACAAACGTAACTATACTAGAGTTCGACAGCTTAACCATCTCACCCACGGTGTGGCTAATTCATAGTTTTCTTTCCTATTCAGCTTTCTGTTGTTGTTTTTACTCTCAGAAGTGATCAAACAGACACATACAAACATTCTGCTTTAGATATATCTTCTTATCTCCTCCTTGTCACCTTTTTCGCAAATGATACAACACTCACGTATGGTTTTTACGTTCAAGTGCAGGCAATTTGAGTATATTGGAGACGGACTACCAACAGGGCATTTTTATTTTCTTAGTAAAGTATTGGTTTTTCAAACGCGTCATATAGACCAACTGCAATTAATATTGTAATTAAAATGCATTTTTATTAAGGTGGTGTTTCTACATGTCGTTTTGCTCCACACGAACGAAAATACAATAACAAAATACATGCTATACAAAAACAAAATATATGTAGTCACTCATTCGTGTGACAACGAACGTCTTCTAGAAACCCCATGTAATTTTAATTTAGTAGGTCTGAGGTTAAGAAGACGAATAAACATTTTTTCAAAATAATAAAATTGATAATTTGAATAAGACATTTATTGACTAAAGTAGTAGTAGAAATGTGGATTTTGTATTAGCTTTTTTTTGTTATATTATTATTGAAATGCAATGTGAAACGCATGTTTTATATTATAAAAAATGCGGTTTTTTTCAAATGTAAATTTTTACTAATCAATAAAATATTTATTAATGGACATAATCAAACGATTTTTTAGATTTAAATACACAGAAAGAATTCACAAAATTCTAATTAAATTTTAAAACACCATTCTCATACCAAATTTGTAAATAGTACAACAAAAAAACTTTTTAAAAAGGCACCAGAAAAAAATTTGTAAATCCAAAAAAATTTTTTTTTTGTTTTTTGTAACTTTGAATTGTAATTTTTAAACAATTTTTATATGAAAGATAACAATTTGCAAACGAGTTACAAATATTTCAAACAAAAAAAATTGTTGGGAATAAAATTTCAATTTAAAAGAAAATGTTATTGCTTTTACGAATTCCATTGTTGTTATTGCTTTTACGAATTCCATTTGACCATAAAGCCACATTCACAATGATGGAGTACTCCACTCTGCAGAGTGGATTTTGTTCCTTTCTTTTTCGCACTTACATATTTTTTGAATCATGCCATCTCTATTTTAGTACACTCCACTCTGCAGAGTGGAGTACTCCATCATTGTGACTGTGGCTTAAGCAATCACATAATTCCCAATAATAAAACTAAAATATCCAAAAATGGGATTTTTCACATTTTTTTCTGCCACGTCTACATTTAAAGCAGGGATTAGAAGGGACTTATCCAATAAATTTTGTATGTTTTGGAGTATCTAAATTTTGGAACATTGGGTTAAAATTGGTATTTGCTTTAAAAATAAAGCAAATTAAGAAGCGGCTGCTGGAAAAATTATACACATATCAAAGACTGTTTTACAATTGATCTCTTCTTCATGAAAAGACCTTTGAGAATGGTACGCATACTTTATATATTTGCAAAGAAAATATTTGTCTGGAAGTAAAAGAGTGTTGATGCTTTTTGAGGAAAAAATCGTCAAAAATTTTTTTTAAAGAACCCTGTTAAAAATCGATTATACATGAGCACATATGTTTCATGCATGCCCATATGCATCAATATATGATCCATATGTGTGCATGAATTATACATATATGCTCATATGAATTTCCATATATGTTCATATGTGTGCATTAACGAAATTTGAGTTAATATTTACATACATGGTCATACATTTTCATATGTTTCCGTACATGATCATTTGTGTTCATTAACGAAAATTGAGGTAATATGTTCATGTATGATCACATATGAATGCATATGAACACATATGAATCCTATATGGAAGTATATGGACATGTATGAATTTGTATGACTTCATATACCAGCATATGTGAGTTCACACATGTCCATGAATGAATACATATATGTCGATTTTTAACAGGGAATGCAGTTTTTGCTTGGAACAAGATATTGCATTAATTTTTTTTATTATTCGAAAAATTATTTGGCTAAATAACTTATATTTAAGAATAATGGCCTTGATTTAGTCCCGCTATTCGAGAAAAACTGGACCGGAGACGGAACAAATTTGGAATTTTACATTTTTAATTGGGAATATCTTGGTAACTATAAAAAACAACCCACAGAAGTAAGCATGTTTTTTTATAGGCCTGTACTAGCAGATTAAAAATTTGTTGGTTTTATGAGAAACCAAAAAATATCGAACGTTCAAAATTGTTGATGGAAAATTTTGGGGAGGTCCCCTGATTGGCTGAGAGGTTGAACGTCTAAACTTAAGTTCGGTATTACCTCAGCTAAACTCATAGAAATAAATCTGTAAAAATAGAAGAAAAAGTTACTAAAAATTAGTTAAAAATGATGCTGCAGAAAAAACTGCTAGAATTAGCAGATTTTTTTACTAAACACTAGTAAAATGAGAACAGCAAAATTAAAACTGTTAAATTTACAGAATTTTAGTTATATTTAGGCTAATTGAAAATAGCAAATTGAATTGTAAAATCTGCAGAAAATTTTGCTAAATATTTGCAGACTAAAAATAGCAAAAATAAACTGTTAAATCTACAAAATTTTTGCTATTTTTAAGCTAAATTTAGTTAAATGCAAATAGCAGTCTGTTCTGCTAAAATCAGCAGAAATATTTGCTAAAAAAATTGTAAACAGCTGTTTTCAAGAGGCTCGATTTTGAAAAAAACTTAAAATTTTTTGGTGATTTTTTATGCTACTAATTATTTAGCAAAATGTTTTGCTGATTTTAGCAGGTTAATTTGCTATTCTCCATTTACAAAAATTTAGCTCAAATATAACTTAAAGTCTGTATGTTTAACAGTTTTATTTTTGCTGTTCCTATATTACTAATATATAGCAAAAATAATCTGCTAATTTAGCAGTTTTTTTCTGCAGCATAATTTTTAACCAATTTTTAGTAGTTTTAACTAAATTTTTTACAGACTTTTTTCTATTAGTGTATGTATGTCCCAAATTTCATTGCAATCGGACCACTAAATAAGAAATGGCCGAATTATTTCCAACAATTTTGTGAAATATTCCACTATGCGGTTCAAAAAAGCGAATAATTTAGTAGAAATGAATAACTGTTTTTGTTCCTTTCTGCCTTAACATAATTCCACTATTTTGAATATTTAGTGATTTTATGAAATAAATGTAATGTTCTTTAGGCTTGTTAACTGCTTGTTCCTGAGCCTTTTACAATTTTTTTTGTAAGTACCATAGTACTTGTTAAGTACTATGCGCTCCCAAGTACCATAGTACATCTCAAGTACCATAGTAATTAGCAAGTATCAAAAGTATTTAGCAAGTATCAAATGTACTTTGCAAGTACGATAGGACTTGGCAAGTGCCAAGTGTACTTAGCAATTACCTAGTACATTTTAAGTTATTGGTACTTAAGTATCTAGTACTCCCCTAGTAATCGGTACTGATTACAAAGTACATTTGAAATTCGGTACATTTCGAGTACAAGTACCATGTACTTATACTTAATGTACTTAGTGTCCATCTGTGATTTCAACCCAACTAGTTTCTTAATTTTTTTCAGTTTTATTTTCTTCATTACAAAAAATTATTGTGTCTATTTCTTTACTAAGTGAAAACATATGGAATAATATGGACTCGGACCGAACTAATTGCAAAAACTCGATGATTTTTTTTTTTTTTGCTAAAAGAGAACCACAAGAGAATATTCATTTCGATAATAAAATTTTATAATTTGCACGGGTTTCTGACAATGTCACTTGCAGTGGCTGAAAAAAAAAACTAACAGGAAAATTAGTTAATTGCCATTAACTATTAAAATCTACCCTTCCATATTGAAACCCCTTTTGAAAAGAAATTTTATTATTGTTTTTTTGCTTATATCTGCTTATCAACTGCAGCAAAACAAAAGAAGAATCTAGTTTTGGATAATGCGAAATAGTGGGTATATTAAAGATATAAAAAATTTTACATTTGTTTTCTCTTTTACATTCCCAGCAAAATCTTTCATTACCAAATAAGTGGTTATATAATAGGAATTCGTAGCTCCGCACAACTTATTTTTTGGCGTCTAAACTCATTATTTTTGTTTGGCGTGGTCGTTTTTATAAGTAGTCACGCTTACCCGCTCGCTTACGAAAAAATGAGAAATAAGTAGTTATGAGATTTTGAATAATAAGTGGTTATACACATGCTTACAAAAAGTTGAATTATAAGTGGTGATCCGATTGCTTACTTGATTTTTAAAAATAAGGAGTTAAGCAAATACTATTTATTAGCTTAAGGAAATACATTCAGAAAAATTTAAGTTTTCTCTAGTGTGTAATTTTAGGACTCGTCATAAAAATTTAAACATAAAACATATTTACATATAGTAAATAAAAATTTTTAAAATTTAACTGTGTAAAAGTACTTATTTAAACTATTACGAGTAAGTCATTACTTTATATATAGAAACAATGAATACAATAGGCCGTTATTAGGAAGTCATTATTTTATATTATAAAATAATGCAAAAGGTAATGATATATCATTTTTGGTAAAGCAGATAGTAATGAGGTGTCATTACCAATATTTTGCTGGGTTATATTGCAAAAAGGTGCAAGATTTAACATGGTTTATAAAATTCAAATCCCTATCTCAAATTTGATTTTGTAACAAAAAAAACCTTTCATTATTATAGGTTAAATTGAAAATTTCATCCTAGAGATATTAAATTTTATAAAGATTTGAATGCAAGTGGTTCTGTGAATGACAACACACATATATATTCCACAATTTGGACACTGTTGCTTTAAGGTATTTTAAGATTTTGTGTTTGTTAGAACGTAACTCTCCCACACCTTAAACTCTTGTCAAATTTAACAAAAGACACTACTTTAATTAAGAAACACTCATTTTTATTTTCCTCATATAAATTTGTGAAACCTGAGTGTTTTTAGTCCATACATACATATTTATGGCCGCTGGGCATATCTTATACACTTGCCATATGCCCATGGAAACTAATTTATCTACAAATGAATAACATGAATATGTATGTGAATGTTTGTTGCATATGTATGTGTGTAGCTGTCATAGTGTGTATCAGTGTTTATGCATAGGTATGTTAGTATGAAAATGAATATGCATTGTGACAGTTCATGTGCATCTGTGTGTTTGAAAGTATGTGAAGCCTAAACCACTGGATACAATTTAGCAGCAGCAACAGACACTCACAGATACACCAAACCTATAATATCCCTATAAACATTTTTACTAGCATTCAAGTAGCAATAAAGTTTAATTCTATTGTAGTTATGTTTATCAGTTTTAAAACTTTAGTAAAATTTATACATTATAGTTATTTTATTCGACATGTCTACTTTTTATTTTCCAATCAAATATTCGAGCTTGCACTCCAAAGTTTTTTCACAGAAAAGAGGTCTTTCGATGGGCTCAATTCAGATTGTTAGAAACATGTATCGAAAAATTGTCGGCGAAACCACAAATATTGACAAAATATTTGAAATATGTTAACACCAAAGAGAGCCAATTTCAAGAGTGATATGGAAGGCTGTGGTCAGAGGTATCGACATCTAGTCAATAAGAAAATCAACAGCAAATTTAAACCCTGAATGTATCCCATCCTAAACGCTCAGATTTTGATGCAATTTGCACATGTTATTGAGAAAATAATTCTAACATCTCAAAATGGACCCTTTTTTGCACTTTTTTCCTTTTTTTAATTTACTGTTGTAAAAATTTAAAAAAATTCGGAGTATCCCATGTGAAAATCGAAATATATACGAACGTACATGATCATACATGGACTAGTATATGATCATGCATGGGCATACATGATCATATAAGTCCATGCATAGTTCAATACATGATCTCATATATTTCCATATATCTTCGGATCCGAAATTTGAGGGTATATAACAGTACATGTTCATATATGACCATATATGCTCACATGTGATTCGTATATGCTCATATATGATCATATTTGGCCATATACTTCCATATACCCTCAAATTTCGGATCCGAAGATATATGGAAATATATGAGATCATGTATGGTCATACGTTGAACTATGCATTGACGTATATGATCATGTATGACTATGCATGATCATATACTAGTCAATGTATGATAATGTATGTTCATATATATTTCGATTTTCACATGGGATACCTTAAATTTTAGATATTAAAATTCATTTTAATTAGATACTAACCTACTACTCAAAAGAAAATATTTGATATACATGTTGCTCCATTCTCTGCAAAATAAATGGTCATAAATATAAAATAAAATAAAAATACGTGAAAACTTCAGATATGACACAAAACTTAAGGTGTATTTTAAATATATTGTAGGAAATTTAAAATAATAGTAGACTTTTATAATTTAAAATCGGCTTTTGCTTTTTCAACTGTTAGGTGATTGTTTATTGGGATTTTGATGTTAGTGGAATGGTGATGGCATAAACGGAAGTAGGCATGTGGCTAAACATTGTCAATGAGAAACAGACACCGAAATACATACAAACACAGGAACTTACTGACACTCACAGTTTCACATGGAGTTCGTATAAATAAATGAATTGAGTGAGTAGATGATTGTTTAAATGTGTGTATGTGTGCGTGTGAATTGGTTGGCTGGTTGGCTGATTTTGTGTATGTTTCAATTTCTATGAAAATCAAAAATCAGCCACAAGGCAATTGGATATAATTTCTAATTATTCGCTTGAGCGCAAATAACTAACAGGCAAACTGTCCGTACAGATATACATATCTGTATGTGTGATTGTCTTTTCTGCACAACAACAAAAACTTACAAACATAATAATATTTTATACAACAAATAACAAAAATAACCAAAAACTCTTAATAAGCTAAGATTTGGCTTGATCAGTCAGTGTTTTCCCCCCATTAAAAAGCAATGATAAATCAATACACGAAATTGCTTTAAATCCATTGCTTTCAAAATCACAAAAGTAGCGTCACTAAAGCAGCTGTAATGAACGAATCGTCATTAAATTTTGACAGGAATCACCTGAAGGTTGGTAGTTCCAAAAAATCATATAAATTTGTCATTAGTGGCGCCACCTATGTGTGATCCTATGGAGTTTTCAACCAATGTGTTATAACGTGTCCACAAGTTCAAGCCTATTAAAATTTAAGAAAAATTATGTTATTTTGAAGCTACTTTTACTAAATTTAAGAACATATTTATACTAAATTCAAGTAAAATAGATACTAAATTTTAGTAGAGTTCCAAGAAATTTAAGACAAAATTTACTGAATTAAAATAAAAATTTACTTAATTTAAGTCAATTTCTTTTACTTGCTTTTAAGAAAAGGGTGTACTCGACTTAAGTTTAAATTTCTTTGGAGCCAAATCAAATTTTTTAAAATTTAGTTCAAATTGCCTAATCTCCTTTTTAACTAATTCTTAATTACCCAGTACAGAAAATCATTACCAGATATGTGGTTATGTAACTACATACCTCCCAGCAAAAAGAGTGAGGAAAAAGAAGTAGTTAAAGCACTGCAACTGCTGAATAGGGAGTTATTCTTTTTCGGGTTTTTCACCGATAAATTTAACATTGGCTTGTCATAGGAAGCAAGTTGTTCTTTTTTAAAACAACCCGATCAAAAAAATGTATATATAGTCGTGTATAGTAATATCTTGTTTTATCTTATAATATGTGAGTATATATGTTGTCATGAATAGCCATATGTAATTATATGTTTCTTATGTGGTACATTATATAACCATATATTTTTATATATTATTGACAATTGTCTTTTATAAAATTAGATATCAACCATATATGCTATACATAATGCGATATGACAGATCTGTTGTTATATATAATTATAAATTATCATATATAACATAATATATAATCACATATGGTGGCATATAAGCCACATATATTTTGAGATATAGTAATATATGCCCTCTTATAAAAATTTGGTTGATGTATGATGTAAGATATTCTATTAAATGCTATAAGATATGATTATATATGATTCCATATATGGTGCAAGATTAACAATATAATTTTAGATATGATTATATATAGTCCCAAGTCAGTAATATTTCCCGTGTAAAAAAGTTTAGATCTGACCAGATCTTTTTGGTTCTCAATAGATATGATTCAATCTAATTAGATCCTGTACCAGATCACATCAAATATGATCAGATATGGCATATGTGATAATACCTTATGGCAAGATCTGATAAGATCTAGTGCCAAATTTGTTCAAATCTAAAGTGATCTGGACAAATGCGCAAGATATTCCTAGATCTGATCAGATCTAATTAGATCCCCAATTTTGAGATCTGATTAGATCTGGTAAGATCTATGAAGATCTGGCCAGATATGCCTAGATCTGATCAGATCTAATTAGATCTCAAATTTGTCCCCAATTTTGATATCTAATTAGATCTGGTAAGATGTGCTGAGATCTGGCCAGATCTGATCTTTTTTACACGGGTTGCTATATATTTAATATATAATTATATATAGTCACATATTACCTGAGAGACCCTATTATCGAATCCCAGCTCGGCCATTTACTTTTTTAACTCAATTTAATTTACTTGTAAATATTCTTTTTACACATCTTTAAAAGGTTAAACCATTTTGTTTCAACAGCATCTGCAAATTATGTTTTCAATTAATAGTATTTAAAATATATAATTAGATATCGTAATATATAATAATTGCGCTAAAGTTCTGAATTTGAGTTCTTCCAGAGCAGAAATGATTTTTTTTTGTAATATTTATACATACAATTTCCGCAATATTCTTATTTTTTTACTCCTACTTTTAATACCAACAAAACAATTTGTGAAAAAGTGTGGATAAGATTACTTTTTCCAAAGGATTGCTAAGCTTATATATATCATACCTTATTTAAAAGACATTTATATTACCTTCTAAATAACATGTATATTGCTCTTATCCCATTATTAATTTCGCAAATACAGGCTGTTGATATTTAGACTTTTGAGCCATATAAATAGGTGCCTTGACCCTTCAACAAACATTTTTTTATCTTATTCACAAAAAAAATTCCGTCAGTGGAAAACATTTAAGATTTTTAATTTTTGTTTTTTTGAAAGAATGTTATTAATTTATTTTTTCTAAGTCATCTATATAAATTTATATAATTATATATAACTCAGTAACACGAACAATGTTGTCTCATATAGTCAGTCATGTTGTATAGCAGTGTTTGGCTGAGTGAGTTAAGTGGCCGACTACAACGCCAGCAACCTGGGTTCAAATCCTGTCGACGGCATTTTTTTTTTTTTGCTTTTTTTAATAATATAAAAATAAAATAAAATAAAAATAAATAAATATTTTTTAAATAATAAATTTTTTTTATTTAATTTTTTGTGTTATTTTTTAGAATTTAAATAATTCCAAATATATCATAGGATAAATTTTGGTCTCAAATTATCCAATTCGATCTGCCAAAATTATCTTATCCGTTTGCATCTAATTGGATGTAAATTAATCCCATGAGATACATAATTTGGGATCTATCAGGATCTCAATTTGATATTATTGGATATTATTGGATCTCCCAATTTTGAGATCTATTTGGATGTAATTTAATCCTGTAATATATTTGGGGGATCTGATTGGATATTACTGGATAACCCAATTTTGAGATGAACTTGGATAAGATCATATGTCGATCTATATCAAATGAGATATGACTACATATGCTAGATATAATGTTTTTTTGATCGGGCTAACAAATATTTCTAGAAATTCAAAAAACGTCGACCCCTGACGATTTTCTTAGGCAAGAATGAAATCCGGATAGGAACATGCCTTCAACATATTATTTTTCACAATTTGTTAAATACGTTTGTGATTCTAGTACATTTAATTCCTTTAAAACTATTTTTTGTTTAAAGTACAACCCTTCAATAATGCGTTTTGATGAGTTAATTACAGGAAATTAATTTTAAAGGCTACTTCAAAGCGATCTTAATGTATTTCGTTTTTATATCTTAGAATTCTATTCATTTAATTTTGGAATTTTGGAAAAATAATTTTGTAAAATAAAATAAATCTGCCTGAGATTATCCGCAAAATTAAGAAAATATTCGCAATTTGGGTAACTACCCTCGGAGCCGCTACACTTGTCACAAGTGTACATATGACACAGGGAAGTAAAATGACATTTCCATTTTGATTTGAAAAAGAATTTTAGATATTAGGTTTTTAGAGTAGTAACAAAAAATATTTAAGTTTTTTATAATAACAAAAATTAACATAAAGTTAACATAAATCCTCGATTTACGCGGTACTTTTTTGCGCAACGAGAATTGATTTTTCGAATTATACCAGTAAAATTTCGATTTAATGTTAATTTTTACTAATGAAATTTAATTGACGTGGTTTAAATTTGTTGGTCTCATTAAACTGCATAAATCTAAGGCAACCGGTTAGAAAGAATCATTTAAAAATTAATGGGTTTCTTTATAGTTATTTTTTACACAATTATATATAGAAATATATTAATTATGTAACTAAAAAGAATGTTTTCTTTTTGAGCTCTAAAAGAAGCTCTTTCAGAATGTGTATATTACTGACATTAGATAGCGAATGAAATTATGCATTTTATTAGCGCATTACTGAAGCAAATATTTCACTGCTGCTTTGGAGAAATCAGTAAAGTGTTTTAAATTTTATTAAATACACATTATTTCAGCAGATCTCGAAGCCGAAAAAAATGCGCATTTAATTTCTTATGAAGGCCTGATTTTATTGCTTGTTAAGTGCCATGAAAGAAGCGCATTTCACCTGCGGAAAAGAGACATACTAAGTGGGACATTGCGAACAAAAATCATGTCTTCTGGAATTAGTTTGGGAAGCGCACGGTGATTAAATAATGCCTTCCCAAACTGCTTCTGGGTATACAGCATATTTTGCTGGAATGTCTTATTTTTTAATACGAACTGTATAGCATCTGTCGAAATATTTTTGTTAATTTTTCATGAATGTCGTTGCTGTGATCAAGTGCGTGTTTTTGTGTTTATAATTGTTAAGTATTCATTATTTCGCAAAATTGAAAGTTTCTGTTGTGATTTTCATTTTTTCCTACTCCAACAAGTGGACATTTGCAAATAGCAACAGAACCACATTACAAAAAAAATTAAATTCTTAAGA
Source organism: Leucophora obtusa (assembly GCA_949987735.1). Lineage (NCBI taxonomy): Eukaryota > Metazoa > Arthropoda > Insecta > Diptera > Anthomyiidae > Leucophora > Leucophora obtusa. The sequence goes on from OX465298.1 coordinate 200,250,949, forward strand.
GCCATTCTAAACAAGTGTTCTTTTGGCATCCTTTCTATGTATGTAGTACGAATGAGACATTATGGCCTGGCACCAGTTGTTTTTTACTGTCTATCTGTCGATAGTTATTATTGTTGTCGGCCATTTTTTTTTTCTATAAAACAAAAGTCGATGTGAGTGTAACATAGTTATAAATAAGGTGGTTGGGTTTCTAGTTGTAGAACTTAATTCAAATAATTCTATTAAATTACAAGCTACAGTTGCAAATTGCTTGCAAAAATGTGAAAGTGTCTGTGTATGTGTGTGTGTGTTTAAAGAGTTTATTGCATATTGTTGGCTCACAATTGTTTCTGTAACATGCTGTTGGGCTGAACTGATATATTTTTTTTTGTAATTTCTCTAAATAAAACTTCATTTACTGATACTATCTCGATTTATACACATGAGTGTAGGAGTTTACTACAGTTGAATGACTTTTAGAAACACTTACAAAAACTAAGCTGTTTAGAAATATAAATTCAAAACTTCTAAAAAGATAAGATAAAATGGATTATTTTTAGTATTTATGGTTTAAAGTTTAAGATTTAAAAAAAGAAATAATATTTTTTTTATTATTTTTTCCCTAAATGCTTTAAGTTAAATTGACAATTTTACTATGATTTATATACAATACTTTGAGTGTAAATTGTAATTACTTTTTCTCCCGATTTTCCAATTTGAATTTTGTATATACATATATGAATTATATCTTTTTTTTAGAATTTGTAGTGCAATTTATTTATATAAAAATATTGAAAACTTTATCTTATATGTTTGTACACTCAAAAAAAAAGTTAGTACAAAAGTTTGTTAAACGCGTTCTGATTGTATTGAACTAATTTTCCTGTTATTTTGTCTTAAAATTTAGGATTGAACTAATATTTTTTGTAAATCTAATTTAGCATTACAACTACTTTCAGCAGTATTTGAACTAACTTTGCATGCTAATTTTTAGTAATTTCTGTTTCTTAACTTTACAAATTTTTCAGCTAATTTAAACCACGATTATTTTCTAATTATTATATTTTGTGTCTCTGCTATCAATATCGCATAGAGATGGCGCTATATTTTAATTTTTTTATTATAAGATCGTAAAATAGTTTGTATCTCGGAAACTAAGCAAGATAGAGAAAAATGGATAAAAATTCGTCACTCTGTACCTATAAAGTAACCCTTAGTAGACACATATGCTCCCAATAATAAATATGGGCCCGTCTAGGGTCAGATCCCGGAAGTCGAAATTTTAAGCGACATTTTAATAGAACTTTGTAGTTAAATCAGGTAAAATTTCTGCTGAATTCAGCTCAAATTTCCTACCTAATTTAACTGAAATTGTCCGTATATTTAGAAGTATGTAAAATTTAGCTTACCTAAATTTAGCAGACCATGATTTTTAACTTCATTGAAAATTCTGCTGGCGCAAATTCAGGTACTATTTCTTGTTATTCTAGCAGAATTTTGAACTATTTGTACGGGCTTTTTTTTATGAGTGAACTTATATTTTATGATTGCTGTAGTTGTAGCATGTTTATCGTTTTGGTTGTTTGTAGTTTATTTAGAAATTATTATTCATGAATAAAGTGTTAAGTTGAATGTAAAATAAAAATCTACTACATCTTTTATTTTCTTCTATTTTCTCAATTCTTTATTACGATCCGATGGGTCAGTTTTCATTGCTAAAACTTTGAAATGCTGTTGCTTTTCTATACTATTCTATGTTACTTCCGTATTCAATATGGTATAGTATTTATTTTCACTATCATTCTGACCATCCTTTGTTTCATTTACCCAGCAAAATATTGGTAATGACACCTCATTACTATCTGCATTACCAAAAATGATATATCATTACCTTCTGCATTATTTTATAATATAAAATAATGACTTCCTAATAACGGCCTATTGTATTCATTGTTTCTAAATATAAAATAATGACTTCTCGTAATATTTTAAATAAATACTTTTTACATAGTTAAATTTTATAAATTTTTATTTATTATATGTAAATATGTTTTATGTTTAAATTTTTATGACGAGTCCTAAAACTACACATAGAAAAAACTTAAATTTTTCTGAATGTATTTTCTTAAGCTAATAGTATTTGCTTAACTCCTTATTTTTAAGAATCAAGTAAGCAATCGGATAACCACTTATAATTCAACTTTTTGTAAGCATGTGTGTAACCACTTATTATTCAAAATCTCATAACTACTTATTTCTCATTTTTTCGTAAGCGAGCGGGTAAGCGTGACTACTTATAAAAACGACCACGCCAAACAAAAATAATGAGCTTAGACGCCAAAAAATAAGTTGTGCGGAGCTATGAATTTCTATTATATAACTACCTATTTGGTAATGAAAGATTTTGCTGGGTACTAACTATATTTGAGTTATATATTCTGTTATAGATTTTTTTCGATTTACTTATTACATTTTTGTCATTTTTTCCCCCTCTTTTATATTACTTGTAATTGTTTGCTTTGGTATCACTGCTGAACTCATAAGCTATCCCACATCTGGCACAACATTTGCTAAAGTAAGATCAAATTAAATCAACTCTTTGTTCTACAGTTTTGCATATCTAAGTTCTGATAATCATTTAATATAATTTTACCAAGTGTCAGGATATGCAATAAAATGATAACAAACAATTGTCAAAATGATTTTTTTCATCCCAGGTGAAGACCCTTAATTTCAATCTTATTGCAATGTCATGATATCTTTGACCCGCAAGACCCTCTTAGCATAATATCTGCAATCAAATTCCTCCCATACCTAGTGTCTTCAAATGCAATGAAATGTGCAAAGAAATTTGAAAATAACACACAAAGCAACAACAACGAAAATAATTTTGTTGTTGCTTTGTGTGTTATTTTCAAATTTCATTGCACATTTCATTGCATTTGAAGACACTAGGTTAGTTGTCAGTTTAATTCAGCAATAAAAAAATAACAAGAACAGGAAGACGTTTAATTACTTAATATTAGTAGAAAAAATAAATTTTTGATAAAATTTTATGTTTTTCAAAAAAATTGTGATATTTTATAGCCATGAAATTATAAAGTATTTTCCATCACAGTGCAATTGATATAACTTTGGCATTTCTCTACAATCGTTTTGGTATTTCATATCTTATCGTTTATTCCATTTGAAGACACCAGGTTAACTTTGCACTACAGTTGTGTTAGATTTAGGACAGTCTGTTTTTCTATTGTCTATTGTAACAAAAAATTATTTTTCTCTTTTTTTTCTGTCAATTGAAGTTGTGATTTTTCCAATTTGATAAACAACAATTCAACTGTGATACTTTAACAAATAATTCACAAAATCGAAGGAAAAAGAAACTAAACAAACGACTAAAGAACGTTCATATAACAGCAAAACAAATTTTTGATTATTTTCATAGAAAAATTGTCACAGTGCACGTTGGAGAAAATTAAGGTGATTATTGGCAGAAATTCATATGGTACTTAACTTTATCTTTCGATTTTATCGGAAACACCTCAAAATTTTTAAAAATTATGCCAACTCCTCCTAATTTTTTTTTTTTTGTTTTTGGGGTTAAAGGTATCCAAAATCCCATATCAATGTTTGCATATAAGTGTGCGGAATTTACCTCAGGATTCTAAAAATGTGGTAGCCACGCCTGAGGGATTCTAAAACAAAATGCTTTTTTAAAATACTGAGGTAAATTCCGCACACTTATATGCAAACATGCATAAGGGATTTAAGGGCCCCTTAACCCAAAAAAAAATTTAGGAGGAGCTAGCATATTTCTTAAAAATTAAAAAGTTACCCCTTTATCAGCCCAACTGGGAAATTTGTCTTAAAGACAATATCAGCAATGTCAGACATTCACCAAAGTCGACTTAAAAACATGTCTGCACTTTTGTGCTTTTTCTAAAATAACGCTAACAAAGTGCTGACTAAGTGCCCATTTGTCAGTACCAGGTCTTAATAAATCTATAAAAATAATAAAAAAAAAAATATGTTTGGCGTGACTGTTATTTGAACCGCTAACCTCAAAACTAAAAACATATCGATGACTGAGCATCTAGACATATATAGCATAATCGATTTCAAACTTGTATGTAAGTACTTAATTTGAATTAAAAAAAAATCAGATTTGAAAGAAAAATTCAAATAAAATAAAAAAATTTAAATAAAGTTCTGTTTTAAGGGCATATAAACAGCTGAAATTAATATTGTAATTAATATGTATTTTATCAATTTTAATTTAGTAGATTTTTCTCTAAAAATTATAAACACATTAATTTACAAATCAGACTAAATCTAGTTTCTCTTTTTTCTATGGACAGTAGTGCTATGACTCATTTTTAACAAAATTTCTACCTATCACCACGTAATAGGCAATACTAAATTAAAAATAAAAATCGTGTTTGCTGGCATTTCGGCAAAAAAAACCTTCCGAACCAAATGTAATTCCTAAAAATAATTTTTGCTCGGGGATTTTGTTTAATTTACATAACGAATTACTACAAAAATGATTGTAAACTACAAAAAATATATCCACAAGTCCCTCCAAAAAGGTTTCATAATATTTACCGTAAATAGCTTTTAATAAGCATCGTTTGAGTCTCATTTGTTTAAAACTTCGGAGAAATATTTTAATTAAACTCTAACCATATAGACCAAATGTTAACCCTTTTGGTGCGGGAACTTCTTTGACAGCAGCGAAAAAGTAAGATTGTGTTTCTCTATATTTTTTTTGGCCTTTTTGGCTAGGGCATGTAAAATTTGATATTTGCAAAAAAAAATCGAAAAGTCATAACCCTAATGGACAAGCTTCATCAGTGATTTTCCATTAAATTGTATTATTTTATATATTTTATTGTCCAGATTGTCCCTATACGATAATTTTTCAACTACCCGTCGGCTGCAGGAATCGAACCTGTGCCTATTCCTAATTAAAAAAGTACGACAGCTTAGCCATTTCACCCAAGTTAGAGCTTGAGCGCACTGTAACTAATTCTTTCTTTTCTCTCCTATTCAGCTTTCTGTTATTTTTTACTCAGAAATTATCAAACACAGACACATACAAACATTATACTTTCAGATATTTGTTTATCTTCCAATCTCCTCCGTGCCACCTTTTTCGCAAATGTTTCCAAACCGACGTATGGTTTTTTACATTTAAGATCAGGTGCATATATTCCTACATATAATCAAAATTTTTATTTGATTATAGGAAGATTCAAACAAAATTTAAATAATTCAATTTGAAAAATGGAATTCCTATATTCCATTTTTTAAAACAATTTGTATTATTATGGTTTATACTGAATTTAGACTGAGAAAAAAACAGTTGGTTTTGTACAAAATTAAATTGCGAAAGCCATGTCATTTATTTATTACACACAAATAAGTTTGATTTTGGTGAACATCGGTCCTTGTTTAGACCTAGTGCCCATATAAGGGTCCTACCAAAATTATACTGTTTATACGCTGCAGGTCGTAAATATTAAGATATTTTGATGAAATTTGGTACACAGACCTATATTGGCCCAAAAACGCAGCCTATTGATTTTGGTGAACATCGGTCCATGTTTAGACCTAGTGCCCATATAAGGGTCCTACCAAAATTATACTGTTTATACGCTGCAGGTCGCAAATATTAAGATATTTTGATGAAATTTGGTACACAGACCTATATTGGCCCAATAACGCAGCCTATTGATTTTGGTGAACATCGGTCCATGTTTAGACCTAGTGCCCATATAAGGGTCCCCCCAAAATTGGCTTGGTTACAAACTGCAGGTCGCAAATATTAAGATATTTTAATGAAATTTGGTGCGCTGACTCACATTATAGAAAATTTTGACACGAGCCCCATTTTAACCCATTCGAATTTCGGATCCAAACAATACACCAGACTGGTGTAGGGTATTGTATAGTCGGCATGCCCGACTTTAACCTTTTTACACACATTTATAATACCCTGACCACATAGTGTTGTAGGGTATAAAAAGAATAACGACACACAATTTCAATTTAAGCCAGAAATATTCTTAAAAAATTAAAAAATATTTTTCTGACACTTGCTTTACTTCTATATTCGTTGTATATATATTCGGGATGTATCGAAAATTATTTATAAATGATACCGGGTGTATCAAAAATGTATATTTCAGATATTTTTACTTGGTGTTTGGCAAAAACCAGGTAGAATCTGGTTTTCAGTTTGTATGAAAATTTTATGGAAAAACTAAATTAATTTTGTAGTTTTCGACTCAAAAACTAAAAATGGCCAAAAACTACTAGTTTTTGCCCAGTCTAAATACAGTATTAAGTGCAATGGGTAAGGCGATGAACTACCAAACATCAGGCTTTCTGATTCAAATCTTAGTGAGTGTGATACCAAATGAAAAACTTTGAGTTTTGAATAGAAGAAAATTAACAGCAAGCAAAAGGAAGAGAGAAATTATTTATTTGAAGTAGGGAGAATAAGAAAAATTCCAAATTTTTTTTAGCGGTTTTTGATACTGATGTGGTGATGAGAAATGGTCTAAAGATATGTCATCATTTATTCATCACATTGACCTCCTGCTGGATTATCCTGATGATATTTTTAAATATCTATGAAAATGTCAGCAGGTGTCTTCAGGTATTTTGTATTGGAACGGACCAGCAAGTCAACAATGATATCGATATATCTCTAAGCCGTCGCGAAGACATCTTCATCAATTTTATTGCAGTTCCACAAAATTTTCTAAGGTGAGTCTAATTTGTTTTCACATATCAACAATCCAAAGGGTCCCGTGTAAAAAAGATCAGATCTAGCCAGATCTCAGTAGATCTTACCAGATCTAGGCATATCTGGCCAGATCTTAGTAGATCTTAGTAGATCTTACCAGATCTAATTAGATCTCAAAATTGGGGACAAATTTGAGATCTAATTAGATCTGATCAATTCTAGGCATATCTGGCGTAGATCTGATCAGATCTTGCCATAAGGTATTATCACATATGCCATATCTGATCATATTTGATGAGATCTCGTACAGGATCTAATTAGATTCAATCATATTTATTTAGATCCAAAAAGTGCTGATCAGATCTAAACTTTTTCACACGGGTTGTGCCCTTTTCGTTAGTAGCAAAGTCTTCTTTTTAATTTATGCCAGCTAAAACAGGCTTTTGGCCCAGCGTGCAGTGTATATAAAAGCATTACGAATAACCACAATTTCATGTTCATACTGTATATAAGTTTGTGTTTATACATGTTTAAACATTGTTTTTTTATTATTTGTTTATTTTACTACATACATATCTATATATAGAAAAGATTTACATTTCATTCTTTGCATGTATTTTTTTTTCTTCTTCTTTATTTCTCTAGTTATTTTCGGGTTACCAGAAGATCTAAATGATTTTGTTATTTATGGTTGAATGTATCAATGGATAGTTTTTGCATGATTGATTTTGAGTTTTGACAATTACATAAATATTATTGTACATACAAACAAGTCATACGTGTGAATGGTATATAATGTGTAATTTATGACAATTTACAAAAGAAATTTGTAATTGGTAATAGTACTGAAAATGACATTTACAGATTAGGGAGATTAGTAAAAAATATAAGTATCTGCAAAGCGATTTATTTACAGAATAAATGCAAGGACCATGTTATGATAGAAAAGGAGGTAAAAGTATGATTGTCAAAACTATTTCATAATATGATAGTCGCAATCAAAAACCCAAAAATAGGCGATGATCTTTAAATATGGTCCTTCCAGCCATGTTTTTTCTTTATGTGTATTTATTTTCTTCTGAAATTAAATTTACTTTTGTTAATTAGTATTAAAATATAGTTTTAGTTTTCATTAAAATAATGAATTGTATATTGCTGAATTACTGTTATTACATGGGTTGTTATTCATGTTTACTTTCTTATTTTCCTTTTAAGTAAAAGTAAAAAATATTAAAACAAACCGTGGAAGTATATTTATTTCCTTGAGTGTATAAATGACTAGAAAAATCTTTTTAAGATTTCTATAGCCTCAGGACCAATTTTTGCACCAATGTATACGTGATTCCAAATTAAGAATGTTTTAACTTTTCTGCAAAAATAAATGATTGTTTTTTTATATATTTTAAATTTGAATTATTTACAAGAAACCGCATAGGTTTATGTTATTTTATTCAACAAAAAATTGTGCTGATGATTGCTGAAGAACCAGCAAATTTAGCTTAACTGTAATTAGAAAATTTTTGTGTTGTTCCAAAATTAATAAATGCAAGAAGTCCGCCATTAAAAAGTGTAAGAGATCAAAAGCTGAATAAAAGATGATTGAAATAAGTTAAAATTAAAAAAAACTTCTTGTTGTTGCATTTCTTATAGATTTATATTATGTGTCATTTTACACAATATTTTAAACTCATTCTATAAATTGATTCATTTTATTTAATATGGCTCTTATGATCAACAAAAAATATTCTAATTAAAGGTGGCAAAAGTTATTAAGAAAAATATATGTTGCACTTTTTAATGGCGCATTTCTTATTATGTACATTGATTTAAAAAAGTGTTCCATTATAAATCCCGAATAAAAATTTTGTTATACCTTTTGGCAAATTTTGTGCGTTTTTGTCATTTTCCAAACACTTCAATTATTTTTTTTTGTCAACTAAGTCATCAAGACTATTCTATTTTTAAACCATAAAACACTTAAACACGCACCAGTTCTTCATATAATAGCCTGAAAAATATAACAAATTGCAACAACATTATTTTGTAGCTTAAATAATAATGATGCTACTACTTACAGAGAAAAACACTTTTAACACGAAATTTTTAAATAAGTGTTAAAAAAACGAGAATAATTTCTCTTTTCCGTGTATGAGTAGAAAAACACTTTGTTGTTGTTATTTTCCTGTAGTACAAGAGATTACATATTAGCGTGGAACAAAGTTGGACTTTGGAGCAATTTTGCATAGGGCAGGAGATAGACATAAAAATTATTTATAAATTTAGAAATATTATACAACAATTGACATAATTTGAGTTATTAAATAACTGAGCTCAACGTTATTTAATGCAACATACTTTTCATTATTTTATTTTTAAATATTACCGATATTTCGTCATTGGTTGAGTGATATCTTCAGGGTTTATGTAAGCAACTTCAGAAATTGAAAACAATTAATAAAAAGAAGTAAACTTTTATATGTAATAAAAATTGATATGCGTGGTATGTAGTAGCAATATTTTTAACCCACGAGAAGCCCATGCAATGCCTGATGAAATATCAGTGATTTTTATATTAAGCGCATTTTTTAATCACCTGGATTTAGCATTTTTCACACAAAAAGTGGATTTATTAAATTCAAAAGAAAAGTTGGATTTATTTATCGGGGTTTCACATAGCAATAAAAATGCAAATATATGAAACAGCCTATTAATTTAATGTCAGAAAAAAAATACAAATAAAAATTAAAACAGTAACAAAAAAAATTGCAAAATAGCAAATAAAAAGTTTTTCTTAAAAATTTTTATATGAAATATGTTTAGAAAAAAAACTACACCTCACCAAATACATATTTTCTATCTTGGACATGGGGAAATAGCTGAAATAGAAATGGCAATTTTTCACTCTACTGTAAGTAATTTAATTAAATCCAATTAGTGAATATTAAATATTTCAGTGGAATATTTTAATTATGTAGAAATATATACTAAAATGATAAAACTGAAAAAAACTGAAATATATACTAAAAAAATAAAACTGTTTATCGCTGTTTTATATAAAATATAATTAAAAGTTAAAGTAAAATCCTTTATCATTGAATTCGGTATTAAAAATTAGGGTGAAAGAATTGTCGGATAGAACATTCTTTTTAAAGAACCCCATTTGTTGAGCACTTTTGGAACTACTTTTTGGACTTATTATATCCAAGTGAGTGAAAAAATCAAAATAAAAGCGTATTTTATAATATATTAAAAACTAAATGAATTCTAGCTTAATTATTTAATAAATTAATGCAAAAAAAAACATGTAATCCTTAAAAATTTTCAGCCAAATCGGTATTTATTTTCGACTTACGGTTTATCCTTGAAAATCTGAAATTTTCAAAGGGATTCATTTGAAAAAAGTTATATTTACATCCTTAAGTAAATGAAAACCATAAATTTTTCGTGGAGCCTGAAAATTTTTTGCGATCAAATTTTTTTCTTTTATTTCGTTAATAAAAGAAATTTGTGAAAATTTTGATTTAAAAAAAATTTTATTTTCAATAAATATTTTTTTATATCCATCCCAAACATGCTTCTTCTAAAAATCGATCCACCCTACTATTTATATTTTGTAAAATTTATACTGATGTGATGTGTTTTTCTTGATATTTTGTTGTCAACTGTCATGTTGTTGTTTTATACCAAATTTACAACAAACTATATTTCTTTTTGTCATCAAAGTCATAATCATCACATTATTGTGACAATTGTTGCCAGAAAGACAACAAAAACTGTTGACTTGATTTTTTGTATTATTTTCACTTAAAGAAGAACATAAAAATGTGACAAAAGAGAACATCTGAAGAATTTACTTTTTTTGTTTTAGAAAAGGATTTGCATTTTAGTTTTTTTTACTGACTACACTTGTACTTATTTGGATTCCAATAATTTGTTTTTTGTTGCAAATTTAAGTAATTAGAAAATTTAATTGATTAGAAAATCAGTAAGTATAATTTAATCCTTTTAAGCAAATAAATACTACTTGATAACTGATTTGAACACTACACTATTTTGAATTGTATTTCAGAAATTATAATCTGATCTGAAGATTCTTACAATGTTCGATTTTAAGATCAAATATGACAAATTCCAAATATAATTCACAATTTATTTTACAACAAATAGAGAAAAGACTTATGAAAAAACTTTCCTAGAACCAATGATTGACAATTAATGAATTTTCAAGTGCTACCAAGCACTATCATCAGATTGTCTTTATGGGGTTCTCTCTAGGTTATAATGTAGATTTTAGTTTTTGTGTTTACCTCAAATCCAAAGTGAAAAACGTTAACGCAAATTTTCATCTGCTGCGCTTTAAACTCAAAAAATATAAAAGGAAAATAACAAATTAATTTTTCATTAAAAAACGCACAAAAAAATTCCATTGTTGCGCTTTATACTTCTGCGGCGATTTATGCTTGATGTAGTCAAATCCAATATTTTCTGATATGATATTAAATCTTCTTATTTTCGAAAAGAATTAAGTTTTAAAACTGTAAAAAATAATAGCTTTAACTTTTAAAATTACAAATCTATCAATTCTAAGTCTAACGTAAAATATTAAAAATTTTCAAAAATCCATCTTGAAGCTTTCAGAGCTGTCATAACCCCCATAAAAAAATACTGCTTTTGTTAAACTTGCTGCTTAAATTACTAACACGAATTATTGTTTTAACCCCTTGGCGACCACTGATTGATATGTATACATATCAGAGAACTGCAACTGCTGATTGCAAAACCATCTTATGCAATCAACACCCGAATAAACATTCGTTTTCGTTCAAACGCCGAATATACTCAAATACCCACATTCGCTGCTGATTTTAAATCAATCAAATCAAGTGATTTTTTTGCATCGTTGAATTTAATCATTTGTCGTTTTCATACCATTCATTCCATTCATATTCGTTCGGATCAACGATGATTATTTTAATGTAGAATAAAATCAGCAAAAACAAAAATGAACGCGTATGAGTTTATTCATGATTGCAATCAAATAAAAGAAAAATAATTTCATAACAATAAAGAGGGGATTTACAGTATCAGCAACGACTATATTTTGTAGAAACACATTTAATAATTGGTACAGTCTACATTCCCATTATAAAACAATAAGATTTTTTTTTATTTTTTCTTTTTTTATTTTATAAAACAATTAATACTTTGGTTTATTCATCTGAGTTCAAATGTTCGATCAGTGTAATTTTATTCAACAGTGTGATTTTATTCAACAGTGAGTTTTTTTGAGCGATTAAATGTGAATAAAACATGTTCGACAGACGACTCAAACTGATCCGAACTATGCGTTCAGCTACATGATAGTGAGTTTATTCAACATTGAGTATTGTTGAGCGATTAAATGTGAATAAGAATTTTAGTGTATGAAAAAGTTGATTTTGCAGTTCTCTCATACATACATATGTCCCATTTTTGCTATTTTAGGAAATCTTTCATTCAGGAGCGATAGATCATTAACGTTATAGATTTAGTTCCATATTTCTCCGATACGGGGCATAGTAAAGTGCCAAAAATAGCATACTAATAATTCTTAGCCATAGGTCCATTTCCTTAAAAGGCTTCGTTAGAAAATCTACAGCGGTTCAAGTTTGGTCATTAAAATCTTAGTAGAAACATATTTATGTAAATACTCTTAACTTGATTTCATTTGCAAATGAATTTCAAAAATTGGAAAAAAATGCACTAAATATTAGTTTTATTATTCACTCCTAATAATCGTATATTAATAAAGATAAAGATTCATCTAGAATTGGCATAAAGATATTGAAAGAAATATATTTTCTATTATAATACCAACCTTATTATTATCTTTATTTAATAAAATCTCAGTCTTAAATGTTCTTCCAAGTTCTTCTTTTTGGCAAAAGACACAAGAGAAAAAAATGTTCTCCCAAATTCTTTCACAAGAAATTTTAAAATTAACACCATATTTTTTTGTGTGTGCGGAATATTTGAAATGAATACACATACACTTGAAAATAAATGTCGTCAATGTTAAAAAATTCACAACAACTGTATAAAAAATTGTAAGTGCAGTAATTTTTGTTTAAAAAATAACTGTCTTTTAAAATATTTTCCCTAAATAAAACAATTGTAATTGTAGTTAAAGTAAGTACAACCGTAATACTGTACAAATAACTGTTACGTGGTAACTGGAGAATTTTTATGAGTGTAGTTTTTCTGTAGCGAGGAAGTGGGCTTGAAAAGCCTCATACTTAAAATTCTTGTGCAGAAAAATATACCTAGATTGTCTAGTATTAAACAGGGTACATCACTTTAATAATTACTATAAAAAATGTAAATTCCTATAAACATTTCACAGTTCTGAAGTATTGTCAAGGTTTTCGCTTATCTCCTCGTCAGCTAATTTTAATTGTTATGTTTAAGACAACAATTGAGAAAACAAAACACAAAAAACTTCTAAGAATCAAGATGAGTGTTTGCTTGTGAGCACTTACATCATACATATTGTGACAGTATTAAGTGACATTCAAGTTGCACACAAACAAGTGTAAACACAAACATTATGGAGGACTTGTAACAAACATAGAATAAACCCCAAACAATATGTCAACAAAAGACAAGATGAGGCAGCAACATAAGTGTGCATTTTATAATAAAAAGACCCTCTTATATATTCCCATCTAAGAAGAGTCTTAAAAAATGTTGCCTAAATTAAAAACAACATAAATGGAAAAAAAAAGTTCAACACACAGAGACAACAGTGCACTTGAACCGTACAAACAAACACTCTTAGCCCAAAGAATAGGGGAAGTTAGTACAATGAACAATATATGATGTTGATATGGGATAGTATAGCAATATGTGAATATGATGGCCAAGAGTGATTCACTTTTAGCTTGGAGGATGTTGATATTTTTAATTCGAATAAAAAAGGGAATTGTTAAAATTCTTTACATTTACACCTATACACAAGTGAGGCTAAGTTTAGTTCAAAGCATAAAAAGCTAAGAGATGTGAACATTTTTGGATGAATTTTTTTCATGCTAACTGAGGAAGTTTTCAGAAAAGTCCACAGTGCTACTATTAAAAAAGTTTTTCTTAAGTTTCTTCTCTAATACTGAACTTCTAAAGCTAAAGCCCAAATTAGTTTGGAAGTATCGTAAAAAAAGTATCGTAAGAATCTTCTAATGATTAAAAATAGTATAAAAAATAGAAAAATATTGATTTTTTATCTTTTTCTTTATCATAGAGTTAAATGTCAAGTAATAATGTAGAAATTTTCTATTTTCAACAAAATTTGTTTACGATTTTACTTGACAATTGTTTCAATACATAGAAGAAAGACAAAAATATTTTCTGTATAATTTTAACACATGAAATTGTTTACAGATACGTTTTCTTACTTTAATATTAGACTAATGGAGCCTTAACTTATGAAAAAGTATGAAAAGCAAACGATTTTTCAAAAACATTTAATCCATCAGCAAAAACCTCTAAATTGCCTTCGTATTGTTGTAAGCAGTATGCTAAAATAAAGAGAAAACCATACCTGTCTTATCTCTTTTACAAAAACCATTTTGCAACATGCTATTGTTTGTTGTTGACAAACAACAATACAGTTTGAGCTGTTATTGTTGATGTTGCTGCTGTTCTTCGTTGGTTATTTGTTAAAACAATTTTTCTAACATATTAACAACCGCTGAAGCTTAAAGATAAATACAATTTGTTAGTCTTGGCAAATGCAAGTAGTCTATCCCTCAAAATGTTGTGCCTGGTTGGCAAGTTGCATTTAACTTGAACCTTCAAAAGGATTATAAAAAGGAATTTGCTTACTAATGACAAAGATAAAAGACGTGGAGGAGGTGGAGGCAATGTGGAATATCCATTTTTAATTTTTTTTGTGTAGTTTCTGTTAAAGTAAATAATCATTCTTTTTTCTATTCGATTACCCGACTGTGTTTATTACAAAAATATTTTATCTCATTATTCCAAAAACATACACTCCAGAAATCCCAAGTACCTACCTCAAATTGAAGCAGTACTCGTATTTTTGTACAAAATCGATCATAAAATATAAACACAAAAAATGACATAAACAGAAAAAATATATTTTGTGTAGGTTCAAAAAGTACCCGAGGTTTTCAGTTAGCCTCATAGGTGCCTTGTGAATCGTGTAAACTAGACTTATCCCAACTTATTGTTCAAAATAGTTTACAAGCCCTTGAACTTAAAACTTAACCAAAAACTTCCCAATAAGCACATAGGTTTTAAAAATTCAAGCGCTTTAAATTTTGCTTGAAGTAAAGTATATTTCAAATTCTAGCATTTATATATTTAACAAAAATATTTCAAACTTGAATTTTCGTTTCCGTTTTACTGGAGCGTGCTATTGAAATAAAATATAATAAAAGTTGTATTCAAGCTGGAAAATAGGGCTGGCTGGCTGAAACTGGAAAACAGCGCTGGAATTGAACTTGATTTTAACTTGAATTCCAGTGAAATTGTGTGTAGTGTTTGAAAACTATTCGTATTTACTTGTCAAATTCCATACAAATTTTGGAAAAAAAAAATATTTTTCTTGATTTTTCGTGTGAAAATTGTAAAGAATTTATTCTCTCGAAAATTTAATGTACAATGTTATTTTGAAAAAGTAACATTTCAGCTTTATTGTGATTGTGTTTTTTTATACCCTACACCACTATGTGGTCAGGGTATTATAAGTTTCTGCTGATGTTTGTAACACCAAAATATATTGGTCCTAGACTCACCTTATAGTATACCGATCGGCTCAGAATATTTTTTTATTTCGATTGAACGATGTCCGTCTGTCCGTCCGTCCGTCTGTTTGTGCGCACTCTACAGGTCGCAAATATTAAGATATTTTGATGAAACTTGGTACACCGACTTATGTCGGCCCAAGGACGACGCCTATTGATTTTGGTGAACATCGGTCCATGTTTAGACCTAGTGCCCATATAAGGGTCCTACCAAAATTATATTGTTTATACGCTGCAGGTCGCAAATATTAAGATATTTTCATGAAATTTGGTACACCGACATATGTCGGCCCAAGGCCGAAGCCTATTGATTTTGGTTAACACCGGTCCATGTTTAGACCTAGTTCCCATATAAGGGTCCCCCCAAAATTATATTGTTTATACGCTGCAGGTCGCAAATATTAAGATATTTTGATGAAATTTGGTACACAGACCTATGTAGGCCCAAGGACGAAGCTTCTTTATTTTAGTGAACATCGGTCCATGTTTAGACCTAGTGCCCATTGCCTTGGTTACAAACTGCAGATCGCAAATATTAAGATATTTTAATGAAATTTTGTGCGCTGACTCACATTATAGAAAATTTTGACACAAGCCCCATTTTAACCCATTCGAATTTCGGATCCAAACATTAGTTGGCTTTTACCCAGACTGGTGTAGGGTATTGTATAGTCGGCATGCCCGACTTTAACCTTTTTACTCGTTTATACTAAAAAATTGTTTACTTTCACAATTTAAAGAAATATTTGAGGCCTTTAAAGTTCGACTAAAAAAGAAGGTATTCTTTGTAAAATATTAAATTTTATTTACTTTGCTGAGTCATTTCTTAATAAATTTCTAGACTTAAGAGCATTTTTGTTTAAATTAAAACGAATTGGGTATAAAATTGGTGATTTAAATTTTGAAAATGGAAATGAGCTAAAACTTTTTGGGCAACACTGCTCCCCACTAAACAGAGAAGTGTTGCCAGAAAAAACGAAACAGCAGTCAGCGCCATCTGTTTCATTAAAAACGGGTATTGCCATTAATCAGGAGAATGTGAGACCCCTGCTATTATGTATAAAAATATTTGCCACATAATCACTACTTTTTTAATAATACGGTATTCCTTATTATCCGCACTTACTCTAGACCTAAAAGATATTGCATAGTTTCAGCTAATGTTTCAGTTTTAATTCTGTGTTCCTTTATTTTACATTCCTTAAAACAAATTTCTTTTTTTTTTGCTTTTTATACAACATGTGTAATGAAGTACATACTGCAACCCTGTTGTAGTTATTATTTTTGTTGCTATTGTTATCATTACAATGATGACGGTTCTCGTCTAACACAGATGGAAATTTCTTCTGTTTTGACAAACAGCAACAGCGGTACTAGCAATATCAAGTATTAGTTTAAATTTCACTTTGTATTCTCGTAGAGTAGGGTTCCTTAAACTTGTTTTACTGTATTACTTCAAATTGATGTCGCATATTACCACAGTGATATTAACTTTAAGAATTCGACTATATATTGGCAACTTCAAAAATTCTCGAGCCCCGTTGAAACTGATTTTAGATGTGAAATTTTTTAAACTGATTCAAACGATTGATAAAGTTAGGTAAATCACACTTCAAAACTACGGCATGTAAATTTTAAGGTTCTAAGGTCTTCACCATGAAATTGATGGCCATTTAAATGTAGGAAAATGAAGAAATTTACTTGAAATTTAAAAGATTTTTTTTCATTCATTTAATTTTTTACTTACAGTTTTTGTCATTCAGATCTAAATCAACACAAAATGCCGTCACTAGACTTGGCGTATAAAGTTACTAAATAAATAACTTACATATCTCTATTTAGTGAAAAGTTGCACAGTGGTTTAAAAATAAAAACAAAATTTTCCTATTTTTTTTTGTTTTAATTTCGTAAATTTTTCTATTGGGTTAATGTGAGGTTAATGTCAGGTCACCATAAACGGGACACGACTACCACAAACTTTTGAATAATTAGCATAAATTCTTTGAAAATGTATGTTTTTCGCTTTTAACATTCACATTTATTTTTAAAATTAGCTGGAGAATAACTTAAGTTTAATTTTTTAGTAAATACCACTCCCGTCAAAAAGGCATTTAAATTTTTGAAAACTTAAAAATTTTATGGATTTTTAAAAATTGGCGAAAATTGCAAATTTTATTTCGCATTTACTTTCCAAAAAAAAATTACTTGAGGGTTGTGTTAAATACCTCAAAAAACTGATAATATGCAAAAATTTATAATATCCCAGTCAGCGCTCATAAATAAGTTTCTTAAATGGCTCATCGAAATGATTTTTTAAAACACTCATTTTTTTGTACACTCAAAAAAAAGTCAGTAAAGTCAACAAAAAATGTTGCTGTGTCAGCAAATTTTTAGTCAGGAGCGTGCTTGCAAAAAAGTTGGTAATGTCAGCAAAAGGTGTTGCTGAAAATCAGCGAGCTGATTTTTACCAAAAAATAGTAATCTCAGCAAAAACTTTGCTAACACTTAGTCGATTGCAAAATAAAAAAATTCTTGCTAAAATCACTAAAATTTTCGCTGAAAAAAACTCAAAAAATTTGTGGAGAAATTTTACTTTAGTTAATTTATTTGCAGAAAATTTAAATATAGAAATTTTTTTTTTTTAGAATAGAATAGTTTTTTTCTTTAATTATCATTTCCGTTGTCTACTACATCCAGACAAGCTGCGACATCTACATCTTGTATATCTGGTTGTCGTCCACGCTATAAATGCGGTTATCAGCACAATTTTTGTAGCAAAATAAATTAGTAAAACATTAGTTCCAAATTCGTTTAGGGCTAAAAAAATATAACTAAAATTTTTGCTGAAAAGGGAATTTCAGCAAAAAAAATTGCTGAAAACTAGTACACTTGATATACAAGACGTTTTACTAGTTTTTCTACTAACTTATTTTTTTGAGTGTAGAAAACAGAACCCTCAGAAAACAATACAAAAAGTTGTCTCAACAATCTAAAAAACTGTCTCAAAATGAGGGTTCATTTTCCGAACTCAAAGAAGATTCAAAAATAATTTAAATTTATGTGGAAAATTTTGATTTTATACGTTCTTTTTTCTACGTCTTTTCTGAGTACACAGAACACATTTTCCACTTTCATAGGAAAAAGTGAAAAAACGTTTATGTTTTTGGAGCTCATTTCTGAGACATTAATGATCATCTTTGTTTGCTGGGATGCCAAAACATTGATAATATTGCAAAAAAAAAAGTTTAGAGCATAACAACAAAAAATTCTTATTATTTTTAAAACATTCTCCTTTATCATCTATACACCTTTGCATGTGTTCAAACCACTTTACATAGTATTTTTTCTATTCTGCGTGGGACACCACCAAAACATAATTTTTGAATTTTTGACGAAAATCGTTGTCTACGTTTAGTTTAGGAACAAGAAAAAATCATTGGGTGCAGAGTCAAGGTTGTACGATATATGACCTATTAATTCCATCTTTTGAGCGCTCGAAAAGTCAATTGTTTGAGCAAATGTGTGAGAACTCGCGTTGTCATTATGAAGAATTATTCGTTTTTAGGCGTTGGTTATTCTCATTTCTCCTAACAGTTCTGGCAAATAAATAGTTGTATACCATTCAGAACTAATAATCTTATACACGCCTTTTTAAGTACCGTATTTGTATTTCCTGGGCATTTCTTTGCACCAATCGATGCTAGCATCATTTTAAGCTGTTTTTAAGTTATGAGGAATCCAACGAGAACAAATTTTTTTTACGTCTAAATTTTGATGCAATATTTTATATACGCTAGTGGAACTTATGCCTTAGGTAGCCTCAATCTCAGAATATGTCACATGAAGAACTTCTGATCGCCAATATTCTCTGGCACAACATCTGGTTTTGGTCGACCTTCTCGAAATTCTTCCTGTAGTAAAGAACGTCCGCGATTAAATTCGTTACGCCAGCATTTCACAGTGTCAAAGGATGGATCTTCATCACTAGAACCCAGTGTAGAAAATCATTACCAGATATGTGGTTATGTAACTACATACTTGGTAATGGTAACTAGTTACTTTTGTCATTACATTTCTTATTACCTTTATATGGCGATGTCGCGAAAAATAATTAGTTGTCGTTACACACCAGCATACGAAAAATCAAAAAATATATCGTTACCTATGTGCTTACCAGTACTGACAAAAATAATGAGTCTAAAAATAGATTTTCTAAAAACTAAATTATATAAAAAAAAAATATTTTTTATTGTATTTTTTTTTTTTTAATAAAATTTGCTGGTGCGGGAAACGAACCTGGGTCTACAGATTGCCAGTCAACAGCTCTACCATCTGAGCTATATCGACATGTAATATTTAATTGATAAAAACACAATTGACCTGCTGCACACAAGTAAGCTTACTCGCCAACATACAAAAAATCAAAAAATATGTGGTTACATGTATACTTACCAGTGTTTAAAAAATATTGAGTCTAAAAATAGATTTCAAAAAATTTTCAAAAAAATCTAAAAAATTATTTTCTATTTGAAATAATGTTTAAAATAAGTCATTATCAGTAACTCATTATTATATGTTTTAAAATAATACAGAAGGTAAGTGGGTGTCATTACTGGTAGTCCAAAAAATAATGATATGTCATTACCGTTTCTACACTGGGAAGTTAAATTTAATTTATGTTGTCTAGATAATGCTCATCAAAAATCATAATAAAGCATTGTCCGAAAATGTTCACGTGTTAATTCCATTTTTTGCTGACAACTTTCACTTTATCGTAAGCAACACAAATAATGACAAAAAGTTTTAAACAAGGTTATGGTTAAAAATGGGTGCGTTTTGCGGATACATTTTAATAGTCAACAGTTACCCGATTACTAACCACTCAGTTTGGGCGCTCAGATAGCGCTGTCATAGTTTGGTAGCATAAAAAATGATTGCTACTTTTGATCAAATAGTGATACATTTGTTGTTGTTGATTTAAAAAAAATAATTATTTTGTATGAATGTCAAATAAAAACACAAATATAATTAAAATGAAAAATTCAAAGGAAAATATAGAAAAATATATTTAAAAACAAAACAAAGAAAACAGCGAGTTAGCAATCACAAAGCGCAACAAGTCACCAATATCAGTGTAAGGTTTCTCAGATGAATTCTATTAATGTTAAACTTTCTAGTAGAAATACCAGCTAGCGATTAACAATATCTAAAGTGGCCAAGGCTCACAATATAAATAGTCACACTCGTAATCAGATCTATAAAGTGATGTAACTTTTATTAAGACTTAGGAAAAAAGTGTATTTTTTGAATTTTCTTTTCAAAATTTTTAATTTAAATCGCCATAGCATGTTTAAACATCCCAACAAAAAAAATTGGAAGTCTTGTTTTACAAACCACTGGCTTCATAGCCTCCAAAATATCCATTAGTATATTTTCACACTTTATTTAGAAGGCACTCTGAACAACTTAAAAAAATAATTTCTTTTATTGCTTCCACAGTATCCGTTTGTATATTTTCCGGCGTTCTTAGAAGTAATTCTGAACAATACCAAAAAAATACAAATTAATTATTGTTTCTGAAGCATTATTGATCCTAGGAATTGATTTGGATACAGTTTATACACAAACAGATGATTTTTTTTTTTAAGTTTTTTTAATATTTCTAATTAATCACCCTAAATTTTTCAAATGTATATTTTAGTTAAAGTCGACTTTAGTTAAAATATTGCCTTAATTTGGTTTATTTTTGGAGCATTCTAATTGGTTAATTTATTTTCGACCAATCAAAATGTTTGAAAATATAAACATTTTTGTAGGGTTTTCATACACAAAATGAACAAAACCGTATGCTTAAAATTAAAGTTGTCTTTAAATTTAAAATACTCTTTTACAGTAAGGGCCATAGATTTTAAAAAAATATAGAAAAGTAGCTTTATATGCACTTGTAAAAAAAGCGCTAAAAAATACCTTAAAGTACTAAAAAAAATGCTGAAGTGGGAACACTGCCTTACTATGACAACTCAGTGTTAAAATCATTAGTGTTTTTTATATAAAAGAAGTTCACCTAGATCATTGATTATTCGATCCCATCGACCTAGATAAACACAAAATGATAAACAAAAAAACTTTTTTTAAATAATTCTTCGTCAAAATTTTCTAAATTTTTGAGTTTTTAAATTTTCAAATATTTTAAAACATTTTGCACTTATCTCTTTTTGTATTGGGAAACCCTGATCTAGTGCATTCTGCTGCTTTCATATTGTGTTTCTAGTGTTACTTTTCTATAAATCCTTTTCTGTTGCAAAAAACAAGAATCTGACATTAGAGCTTTATAATCGCGTTTTTTTTTTTTTTACAAAGTACATAGATTCTTTTTACACTAAACATATCGTTAGAAGTAACTAATTTAAATTTTTGAAATCTACACCCAGAAAACAGATTTGATGCTGACAACCGCATTTGCTGCCAATCGCATGAATCTAAAAAACTAAATGCTGCTTTTCATTCTCCTTTATTTGTTTTTTCTTTGTTAATAATTTTACTTTAGAAACCTCAAGTTGTGCATCGGTTTAATAAGTGATATACTCAGGCTTGCCAGTTACTTTTTTTCGTTGTCCCCAAATAAATCTAAAAATATCCCCAAAAAATCCCCAACTACAAAAAATGTTGAAAAAGGTAGTAGAGCCTTTTCAATTTGCTCAAAATGAACATTATCCACATAAAAACTACAATTAAATATAAAAACTAGCATTAAAAATATTTGTTTTTAAAAATTCTTGTATAACTTTTTTATAAATGTCTAGAAAAATTCTCAGAATTTAGGGACTTTTACGAAGAAAACGTTTAATTTTTATTAAATTATTAAAAAAAAAACCAATCGAACCCTAAACATATGTATTTTATTTTGAAATTTTCAAGAATTTAAGGCATTTTTTAAAGAATTTTTAGATTTGAATTTTTCAACTTTGTTCAATACAATAGACCGTTATCCATAATCGATATGATGTTTTTTTTTTTTTGTATAAACAATATTTTAGATTCTGGGACATTAATCATATAAAACTCTCAGACAAAAAGCATTTATTTGTATTAAAAAGCTTTAAAGTAATATAGAAAATCCATAAAAGTTTGAATTTGTTACATTTTTTGAAATTATGTGAACAAACTTGACTGATGTTTTCTGAAAACTATACAAAGTTTATATAATCTTCAAAATTTTAAATATCCCCAAAACATCCCCAAAATATTTTTAAAATCCCCAAAAATTCCCCTGTCCCCAAATGAAAATATTTGTCCCCAAGACCAACAAAAAATCTCCGAATTTGGGGACAAACCCCCAAGTCTGGCCAGCCTGGATGTACTCGTCAAACGCTAACCACACAAGTATAATTGCTAATAACAGCTCTAAGCCCATTTGATTTTTGTCTCCTAAAAAGTATTAATTTCAACATTATTAAAATTGAATATTTAAATGAGAGCGAATGTTAAACACCCTACACTGCAATACTTAAAAAAACCTTAAACGCATTTGATAACAGTATTTTCGCCAATCCGCACACTAATGTAAAATTTTTAATAAAATGTGAAATATTTAGTTTTGCAGCAGTGTTTACTATATTGACTTTGAATTTTACAGCAGTGTTAAATTTTGATATTTACAATATTTATTTTGTATTACAAACGAGATAAATTACTTAAAATAACATCGCGTGTTAGTTAATAAGTTGTAAAATAAACTGGAAAATGCTCAAAGCGGATTATAATGAACACGTAGTTGACAATAATAAAAGACCAAAAACGAGGAAGAAGAAAATAATATGTACCTCCAAAGCAAAAGAGAAATGTAAACAAAACAAAGAAGCTAAAAAATGTAAACCAATGAAGCAAACAAAAGACCTCATAATAAGCGATTAAAATTCCAATAGTCTGCTTTTTATGAAAAACTATATGGAGGAGTATAAGCTAAACAGAACTCAGATACCGACAATAACTATACTATACTCCTAACTACCTTGCACTTATGCATGTATGACAAACATTAAACGGAAAAGGCAAAACGACAAAGTAGAAGATTATTTACTACAAGATGTCATTGTAGAATTGAATACGTATATACTCCTACAACGCAAGCAATTCATAAATTCCATATTCTTCCTCTATCGCTCTACTTAAACGTTTGCCAAACAATTTCCCAGAGTATTGTATTGTTAGCTGCTGCTTTGTAGTTTTGTTTAACAGTTAAGCTGTATTGCAAACAAGTGCAGGAGAAGCGCAAGCGAAATATTTAAATCTGACAACAAAGACAATGTAATGTTGACAAGGCACAGTACAGTAGCCTACCCTTCAGCCAATAAGCCGTCTTTTGCTAATTTATAATGTACATACAAAACGAAAATTTTACTTAGAACAATGAACTGCGAACGTGCGATGAACTTAAAAAAATGTTGTTCGCAATGGTCTTAAAGTACAATGGCCAAGGTAAAATGTAAGAAGAAAGTAGTGGAAATGTAGTATATGTATGTAGGTGCTTTAGTGAATTTTGGAGTATTCAAATGCAAAAGTATTTTTCATATAAATTATGCTTTACATTATGAGATCAAAATTTAAAAAAAAGTGGATATAAAAATTGTAAGGAAAGAAATATTTAACAAAAAATGCTACGACATGAATGGCATATTAAGCACGTAAATCCGTTCGCAGTAATTATTTTTCGTAAACAGCGCAAAAATTTTGGAGGTTACAGCCCATGTAAAAAAGATTAGATCTGCTAAGATCTGTATAGATCTAATTAGATATTATAGAATTTGTTGCCAGATCAGATCATATATGATTAGATGTGGTATATGTGAAATATTTTATGGCCAGATCTGATCACATCTACTGCCAGATCTGTTCATATCTATCTGGAAGACTGGGTGATTTTTATAACCAGATCTGAGCATATCTGGCCAGATTTGGTATCAGATCTGGTACCAGATCTTATCCATCTTATCAGTTTATAGGTATAAGTTTTTTTATTTCAGTTTAAAGTCAAAATCAAATTAGATCTGATTATATATGGTTCGCTAGATCTGCCTGGATCTCATCAGATCTACTTACATCTGGTCAGATCTGATCTTTTTTACACGGGAAGTTAAAAATTTAACAAATATTCGAAAATTATTATTTTTGTTTAGTTTTGATAAAAGTTACATCATCGATCTTGATCTTAGTTAAAAGTGATCTTGCAGAAAAAAGCTGCTAATATTAGCAGATTGTTTTTGTTAATATTACAAGATAGGAACAGCAACAATAAAACTGTTAAATATACAGAATTTTAGCTATATTTGAGTTAAAGTCTGTTTGATAAAAAATGACAACTCAACGTGGTAAAATCAGCAAAAATGTTTGCTAAATAATTATTAGATAAAAAAAAAACCAAAAGTTAAAATTTTCAGATTTTTTATCGCACTTTTTTAATACAAATAAAAATCGCTTGTTCTGAAATCAATAGTTTACTATTTTTCAACAAAACCTTGTGTTGATTTTAGCTATTTTCATTCAACTAAACTGAACTTAAAATTAACAAACTATTTGTTTTTGCTTTTTTCAGTCTACAAATATGAAACGAAATTTTCTGCATATTTTGCAGTATAATTTGTCATTTTAAATTAACTGAAAGTTAACTAAAATATAATTAAAATTCTGTAAATTTAACAGTTTTATTCTTGCTGTTGTTTTCTAATTAGTGATTAGCAAAAAATTTTTTTATGGGGTTAATTCTATGATTATACGTATGAGTGTTATAAACAACAAAACATTACTCATACGTCTAGTAGTGCACATAGTTTCAAATAATTCTCCTTCCCCATATTCAATTAAAGACCACAACCTTCTATGGTTCTTAAAATATGGATGATGCCTTGAAAATAAAAGAAACACAAGTTTACAGCAATTTCGCACACTAATTGCCAAAAAGATTTTCTATGTTTTCTGGTACACTAAACGAAGTCATTTGGTGGCATCCTAATAACACGTTGCAAAAGCATTTTCATATATGTGGTGTTAGTTTATTAACTATTAATATATATTTTATATATTTACAAGTTGCAAAACTACAGAGAGGTATTTTTATAAAAGTAAAAACTTGACAATGTCATCTGATAGCAATAACAATAATATCGCCAACAACTAACTAGAGAAATGCCTTAAAGGTTAGTTGAAAAACAAGCGATAAAAGAAAAACTAAATGGATAAAATCCTCCAACTAGGATAAACAGAAAAACTATAAACTTAACATCAGCATTTAATAAAGTAATAGACAGACTAAGACAGAAGGAAAGAAAAACTTATTCTAAAAGAACGCACAGATTGAAAAAGTGAAAATTTTTAACGCCAACGAGAAAGCAAAATAAGAACACAACTTTAGAAAATAAAGTTAAAACAATAGGTGTTGTAAAAAAACACAAAAATATTGCATTAAACAATGGGTGAGAAATTCTTAAAAAATGTAAAATCTAAGTTTTTGTAATACTACATTTACACTTAACCAAAAACTGCTAGATTTTTAAAGCCCCTTGAAGTTACCCAGGTAGAAAATTACAAAGGGGCCAGCACTGGCAAAGCACCGATTGTTAACAGCGCTTTCCCAACGCCCAAATGATGACACCATTCCACGGTGGTGCCAATGCTTTACCAAGCCCTGGGAAAGCACCCATAAACATAAAAAGCAAATGCTTTGCCAACGCGCAAATAAAAAAATTAAAGTGCTTTCCTGACACCCAAATGATAACACCGATCTATTTAATGCTTTGCAAAGTATTGAGATAGCACCAAGAAACATAAAAATCAAGTGTTTTTCCTGCCACCAAATTATGAGCCCTCATCACTGAAGAATTTTAAATTACTCTAAAAATAGACAATTCTTGGAGTTATTGTATTGTGGAGTCAAAAATTATTTAAATATTCACTCTTTTGGAGTTTCTTTTTCAAAAACAAAATAATGTTATAAGAAAACAAGCGCTGGGAATTCACCCTTTTAAAGCGTTGGGAAGGCGTCCAAATTTAATGCTTTGCCAGTACTTCTTTTTGTAAGACCGCGGTCTACTTGCGCTTTGCCAGTGCTTCTTTTTTGTTACCACACATAATTATACCCTACACCACTATGTGGTCAGGGTATTATAAGTTTGTGCTGATGTTTGTAACACCAAAAAATATTGGTCGTAGACCCACCTTATAGTATACCGATCGGTTCAGAATTTTTTTTTATTTCGATTTAACGATGTCCGTCTGTCCGTCCGTCCGTCCGTCTGTCTGTCTGTCCATGCAATCTTGTACGCACTCTACAGGTCGCACCTATTAAGATATTTCGATGAAATTTGGTACATAGACCTATGTTGGCCCAAGGACGAACAAGTTTGATTTTTTTGAACATCGGTCCATGTTTAGACCTAGTGCCCATATAAGGGTCCTACCAAAATTATATTGTTTATACGCTGCAGGTCGTAAATATTAAGATATTTTGATGAAATTTGGTACACAGACCTATATTGGCCCAATAACGCAGCCTATTGATTTTGGTGAACATCGGTCCATGTTTAGACCTAGTGCCCATATAAGGGTCCTACCAAAATTATACTGTTTATACGCTGCAGGTCGTAAATATTAAGATATTTTGATGAAATTTGGTACACAGACCTATATTGGCCCAATAACGCAGCCTATTGATTTTGGTGAACATCGGTCCATGTTTAGACCTAGTGCCCATATAAGGGTCCTACCAAAATTATATTGTTTATACGCTGCAGGTCGTAAATATTAAGATATTTTGATAAAATTTGGTATACAGACCTACATTGGCCCAGTAACGCAGCCTATTGATTTTGGTGAACATCGGTCCATGTTTAGACCTAGTGCCCATATAAGGGTCCTACTAAAATTATATGGTTTATACGCTGCAGGTCGCAAATATTAAGATATTTTGATAAAATTTGGTACACAGACCTACGTTGGCCCAAGGACAAAGCCTATTGATTTTGGTGAACATCGGTCCATGTTTAGACCTAGTGCCCATATAAGGGTCCTACCAAAATTATATTGTTTATACGCTGCAGGTCGCAAATATTAAGATATTTTGATGAAATTTGGTACACCGACTTATGGCAGCCGAAGGACGAAGCCTATTGATTTTGGTGAACATCGGTCTATGTTTAGACCTAGTGCCCATATAAGGGTCCCCCCAAAATTATATTGTTTATACGATGCACGTCGTAAATATTAAGATATTTTGACGAAATTTGGTACACAGACCTATTTTGGCCCACGGACGAAGCCTATTGATTTTGATGAACATCGGTCCATGTTTAGACCTAGTGCCCATATAAGGGTCCTACCAAAATTATACTGTTTATACGCTGCAGGTCGCAAATATTAAGATATTTTGATGAAATTTGGTACACAGACCTATATTGGCCCAATAACGCAGCCTATTGATTTTGGTGACATTAGTTGGCTTTTACCCAGACTGGTGTAGGGTATTCTATAGTCGGCATGCCCGACTTTAACCTTTTTACTCGTTTCTACTAGTTTTGGATTGTGGTGTAACTTGGGCTAAAACTATAAATATTTGAATATTTTTTAATTTCAGATTGCCAGCTAACCCATAATACCATTTAGTCCATAGCTAACTTTGACTACAGGTACTATTGACTGCCAAGTTATTTGTTAAAACAGTAATGCTAACACTGTTCAACAAAAATAAAAAAAAAGAAGAAAAAACATTGGCCCTTACTATAAAAGAGAATTTTAAATTTAAAGAATATTTTCAAAGAAGCAATCGGAATGCTCCAAAAATAAACCAAGTCATGGCATACTGCTACCCAATATTTTAACTAAAGTTGACTTTAACTAAAATATACATTTGAAAAATTTATATAGTAAGGGCGATTGTTATTACCGCCAAAAAAACAACAAAACTAAACTACCGTCCAACCATCCTATAGTTCTTTCAATCAAACCTCTTCTTCTGAGAATATTGTTTGACTATGTAGCAGACTATAACAATATTTGTTCGCACTTTTTCCATATGCATCGCGTAAAACGTAACGAGTAAAAATCTCCTGTATTACATGAAATTGAGTAAAAAAAACAAAAAATAACGTAGGAAGACGTAGAATATGGAGAAAATTTGGTTAATAGCAGAAAAACGAAATGCGGTTGTAACAGTTGGTTTGTTTAGTAGTTTTTCCTGCATTTCCAAAAGAAAAAAAAATAAAGCACTGCATGCATTCTTTTTTTCTACATACAGACAAACTTAGCCTTATAAAAGCAAATATTTGTATGTGCATTGCAGACAGTTTTACCAGTTAAAGTTTTTGTATTTAGTTTTTTACGATGATGATTTAAAGCTGAAGTTTTGTATAGAAAAAGAAATAAAAAATTTGTCAATCGATTTTATATTTAAAGCAATTTTTTTTTTTAACTAAGTAAGGGAAAAATTTAAATTTTATTTTTAGTTGAGAAACGTTTAATTAAGAAAAAATAAACACCGATCCTGTGTTTATTTTTGTCGCATTTTTGTTTTTTAAGTTTTACAAAAAGAAGAGCTAAATTCTTGGTTTTAGTCTGATACCATTTGTTGGACTTTTGGCCCCGCAGCGCAAGTTTTAACGATTTTGTGAGTGACACTCTTTCATAGATAGATATGAAAAACAACATAAAATCAACCGAAATTTTAAGGTTATATTTTTTATCTAAATTTATATCAAAAATTCAACTTTTTATATATATTCGACCTGCAAAGAACATGGGTCAGCAATGCCCTTATAAAATCAATAATTGAAATTTCCGCACCCTATCTGAGTTGGACCAAACTTGGAACGGTAGTTGTACCTTGTAGTTGTAAATAAGATATACCTCAAAAATTGCACTTCTGGTCCCAGTTGTTCCCAAATGATGACGTAGTAAATTTAGGGAATATTATAAAATTCGTTAAGAGCTGTTCTTATACATATGTATAATTGGGTATAATTTATTTTGTTAATTTAGCTACACAGAAATAACTTACTAAATTTTAATTAACTTACACTGTACAACAATTTCGAAGATTTCGGTGTTTTGAAAGATCAAATCGGAATTTTATTTTATGGGGTGTTAAAGTTTCCCCCTTTTCAAATGTTTATTGTGAATCGGCATAAGAAACCATGTGAATCTTCCATTTTACATGCAGGATATGTTCATCGAACTTATGTAAAACACTACGAGTAATATTTTTGTGCAAAATTTTAACCCTCTAACTCTTCAACTTACAGGACTTTTTTGTCCCCTTTTTAAAAAGGGACAAAAAATTCTTTTTATTACAAATAATTTTGTGGCATATTTTAACCCTCTAACTCTTCAACTTACTGGGCTTTTTGTCCCTTTCAAAAGTCCCTTTCATTGAAGCGTAAGAGGATTAAAATGTTCCGCTAAAATATTTATCATAAAATTCTACTATAAATCTCTAAAAACATCAAGGTTGAAAATTTAACTTCAATCCCAGAAATACGTCAAAACTTAAAATGTACTTAAGGGTTTATCTCGAACTAATTCAGAATTGGTGTTCAAATTGCCAACAAACCTGGATTTTAGGGAAAAACCATGCGAATCTTCCATTTTAGCTATAGGATATGTTCGACGAACATATGTAATGAAAGATTTTGTTAGCATATGATCCCAGCAAAATCTTTCATTACCAAATAAGTGGTTATATAATAGAAATTCATAGCTCCGCACAACTTATTTTTTGGCGTCTAAACTCATTATTTTTCTTTGGCGTGGTCGTTTTTATTAGTAGTCACGCTTACCCGCTCGCTTACGAAAAAATGAGAAATAAGTAGTTATGAGATTTTGAATAATAAGTGGTTACACAAATGCTTACAAAAAGTTGAATTATAAGTGGTTATCCGATTGCTTACTGGATTCTTAAAAATAAGGAGTTAAGCAAATACTGCCAGTGTAGAAACGGTAATGACATATCATTATTTTTTGGAGTACCAGCAATGACACCCACTTACCTTCTGCATTATTTTAAAACATATAATAATGAGTTACTGATAATGACTTATTTTTATCATTATTTCAAATAGAAAATAATTTTTTAGATTTTTTTGAAAATTTTTTGAAATCTATTTTTAGACTCAATATTTTTTAAACACTGGTAAGGATACATATATCCTACCATATATTTTTTGATTTTTTGTATGTTGGCGAGTAAGCTTACTTGTGTGCAGCAGGTCAATTATGTTTTTATCTATTAAATATTACATGTCGATATAGCTCAGATGGTAGAGCTGTTGACTGGCAATCTGTAGACACAGGTTCGATTTCCGCACCAGCAAATTTTATTAAAAAAAAAAATACAATAAAAAATATTTTTTTTTATATAAATTATTTTTTGGAAAATCTATTTTTAGACACATTATTTTTGTAAGCACGTAGGTAACGATCTATTTTTTGATTTTTCGTATGCTGGTGTGTAATGACAACTCATTATTTTTCGCGACATCGCCATATAAATGTAATAAGAAATGTAATAACAAAAGTAACTAGTTACCATTACCAACCCAGTGTAGAAAATCATTACCAGATATGTGGTTATGTAACTACATACTTTTTTTGTAGGTAATAAACACAAAATAGGGTGATTTTTTTTTTAAATATTACCTTTTTTTCCACATGCTAAAGGCTATCGAAAAATCGATAGCACAACATCGACAAATTTTTGTCCTTACAAATCGGCCCACCCTAATGTACATAAATATATGGTATATCATGTTAAAGTAATCGTAGTTAATCTGTCTGCTAACTGACAAAGTATTTTATATCAATGGTCTTGTCGATTTTGTTTAGAGTCCGTGGTTCAGGATCAGGGTATTTCAAAAAATAGTGTTTTTAATTTTTTTCAATTCCTTCTTTATGTTATTGCAGAATCTCTCACCGATTCTATGTTGTCACCGGATTCCAATATGGTTCCAAATTTATCAAAAAAAAGTCTTAATCAGAATTAAGAACGAATTTTTTATTTAATTTTATTTAAGTCTGGAATTTTTTAAAACAATTTTTAGTTTAGGAAATATTTAAAACAAGAATTTCTTCTTCTTAACCTCAAACCTACTAAATTAGAATTAATAAAAATACATATTAATTCCCATATTAATTGTATTTGGTCTATACGACGCTTTTGAAAAAACGACACTTTACTATAAAAAATAAAAAATGCCCTGTTGGCAGTACGTCTCAAATATGCACCAATTGCCTGAACTTGTACGTAAAAACCATATGTCAACGTGGCAACATTTGCGAAAAGGTGACACGGAGGAAATAAGAAGATAAACAAAAAAATCTAAAGTAGAATGTTTGTATACGTATGTCTGTTTGATCACTTCTGAAAGTATTCATATAGAGACAATCTGACAATAAAAATATAAACAATAATACAATTTAATGGAAGATCACTGATGAAGCCTGCCCATAAAAAGGGCAGAAACTGGATCTAGTCTGATTTGCAAATTTAATGTCTTTATAGCTTTTGAAGAAAAGGTTCTTCTTCTTAACCTCAAACCTACTAAAATTTTTCTTACTTCTGACTATTAAACTGGCCATTAAATTTTTTAAAATTTTTCTAAAATTGCCAAATTTTTTCTATCTTCCTCGTTATTGAAACTACGTAAATAGTTATAATTTTACAACTACTGAAATTCACTTTAAATATTTATACGGCAAATTATCGTTATCAAAGGAGAAATGCCATTTTATGTCAATCCGCCATTTGTTATGCTGTGTCTTAACACTTTAATATCTTAGCATTAATTCTTAACTTTTTGTCCGTGGCACTAGTTTTATCTTTCAGCTTAACTATTTCCGTTAACTCAGAAAAAATTCAGAATACACACAATTGCTTGTGAGGCAAAAACTAGCACATTAAGATTGTTCACAAGGGGTGTGGTATTTATCGTACTAACAAAAAACAGAGTTGTTAAAATTTCAATGGCAAAAATACAGCATTTGAGAATAGAACTATATAACATTTTTGCGTATGTTTAGTGTCCTATGTTTGAGTGTGCTAACAGATAGAACACCCAATAGAGAATCGTTGTTAAAGTTAAATAAAAATGTTAATAACTCTGTTTTTTCTTAGGACGATACAACAGATAGTGCGCCCCTTGTGAACAACCTAATTACTTTTCGTATGCACGCGAATAATTATCAACGTTTATAGTTTTGCTTACATACCATATATTCGATTATATTGCAACTAGAGTTTGCTCTTCGGTTTTATTCGAAACCGAAACCGCGGTTTTTTTAAGTCTCAAAACCTAAACCGAAAACCGACAAAACTAAGTCGGTTTTCGGTTTCGGCTTTTAAGTTTTTCTTAAAGACTTTAACAAATTAAAATAATTTAATAAATTGCAAAGATTCATAAAAGAGCTCTAACACCTTCTGATGCAGGCCTCCGAATAATGAGAATTATTGGAAAGTTTATAATTTTCTAAGCCATTATTTATTATTATTAATTTTTCAATATTGAAAAAATTTTAATACACTCATAAATACGAGTTCAATATGTTTCATTTATAAATCTAAAATTTGAGCACTCTGAAAAATTTTTAATGAACTCATAAATACGAGTCTAACATGATTATTTGTAACTCCAAAATTTGAGTCTTCTACGAGTAAAAATTTCTGAGCGCTCAGTAAAATATCGGCTGGGATATTATTGAAACTTGAATTTCAAAAAGGGATCAGCTCCTATTTTACAAAATTTTGTATTTAATTGTACCCAGCTAAAAATCGACATATATGGATCCATATAGGTTGAATGTATGTACGTGCATGCTCAAAAATATGCATTCATGACCATACATGGGTACATAAATCTCCATACATGTTTCATACATGACCATACGTGTGCATTAACGAAATATGAGGTAATATCTACATGTGTGTACATTAGGGTGGGTCAAAAATGTATGGAACAATTTTTTTTGATGAAGCGTATGGCAAAAACGTAATCTATAGGTGATTCTGAGAAATTTTGCTCAAGAGACCATAGCTCTAAGTCGGATTTGGAGCCCCCCAAAATTTCAAAATAGATATTTTTCCATATATACATAGAATAATTAAATTAAATTCGTCATAAAATCGGATAGAATTATAGTAGATTTCTCAATCTGGCCTTGTTTGAAAGGCATTTTTATCACATTTCAGAATCTGTATTGATACCTGTAGAATAAGTCGTCAATGGCGACATGAACACACATTTAACCTGCATTAGAGATGAGCGATCCGGTGATTTTTGAATAACGCTGCTACCAGTGATCGTGATTTTCAAATCATTGTTCTTTTAAACAGTGACCGTGATCACGGGTTTGTAATAGAGATGGGCGATCCGGCGATTTTTCAGTAACATTGTTCTCAGTGAATGTGATTTGCAAATCGTTGTTCTTTTAAACTGTGATCGTGATCACGGTTTTTCTATGGAAAAGACTGCGATTTTCTGATAAATAAACGAAATCATTTTTATGGCGAGTTTTTAAGATGTCAGTTAAACTTGGTTTAGTTAAACCGAAAACGAATTTTGTCAGCCATTTCAAAGTTTATTAAAAAAATTTGCCGGAAAAACTTTTTGTCGAGTATTATTTATTTCTTTATTGAAATAAAACAAAATAAACCACATTTTAAAAGCAGTATTCCAGTTACAAACTGCGTTAAACTAAGTTTAAAGATAATCCACTTCCTAAAAACTGGGCCTTAAAAGAAGAATAGTTGCGACCGGTAACAAAGACATGATAGAAGGAGACATTTTATTCAGAAGAGTGTGAAAGCAAGTCATTGTTATTTTTAAAAACAACATGTATTACTGTGCACAATGAAGTTTGCAAGAAAGAATAGTACAAAAATATTAAAAGAACGACATTCCGAGTAACTGCGACTTGAAATATATGATCACTGCCGTTACCAGTGATTTATCAATAACTGTGATTAAATCACCGGTATGAAAATATCGCTCATCTCTAACCTGCATGTATGTCGATTTTTAGCTGGGTAATTAAAATTTTCTCCATTAAATATTACTTTAAAGAATTTTTTATTTTTGTTATTACGGATAACATAAACTGAGGCAATAATAAAAAACAATTCTCACTCCTACGCGCCATTTTAGTTCAATCGTTCTTTTTTTTACTTTTAGTCGGGGATAATTTTATTTTTTAATTAATTAAAGAAATAATTTTACACAAAATATTTTCCAATTTCCTTAAAATTCTTAATTTATATATTTAATTAGAATATTCTTTTACCTCAAGTCCAAATTCTAATATGATATTGTCATATTAGATTTTATTTGTTGTTTTAAAAAGGGTTGATCCTTTTCATGATAGACAATATAATTGTTTCATAGCCATCACACTACTCTTCAGTTGTCCGCAATAAGAAAATGATATTACTCAAACCGAGATATTACATAAGGTACAAAAAATCAACGGGACGAGAATTTTGTACTTTCGTATATGAACTGTCTGATTTGGTAAACCATCTATAAATCAACTCCTTTTTGAAAGCAACAATTGCATAAAAGTACCCTTTGGGTACTATTTATATGTATGTCTGTGTGTTTGTTGTCAATACATTTGTAAAAACAACAAACTTTAAACTCAATACAAAATAAATATTTGAATGAGATTACATGCACAGAACTAAGAAAAATACAAAGTTTGAGGGCACTTACGCATCTGGATACGGAAATATGAGATCTTGAATATCGGAAAAATCTACAAAAATATACAAGGTTTTGCTTACTTAATTGCCATTTTCTTGAAAAGTGATACAGGTAAGCAACTCATCAAGACCGCCTTTGAAAGTTTATTAGAGTACCTTTGATTTGATATACAGCATGATTTTTTGTTTTTTTTTTTGGAAAGATGCTCTCCTTCTCTAAATTTGTGCCAAATTTCAAAGTGTAAGTACTACTGGATACAAAAACATATCGCATATACATATATATGCTTTTATATTCTTTTTATATATTAAATTACTTTTAAATTTTAATTAAATAAGCGCTGATTTTTAACTATGTTTTCAACAATTTCCATTAAATAGAAAAATTACCAAATGCTAAAAATAAAAAATGTATGCCCTTAAAAAATTTGTTCTTAATTAAATGTCAACTACATAATACTCAACCATATATTTACCAACACCACAAAGAAAGAAATCAAAAAAAATCACATAATTCATTCCGAAAAACACTAGCTCAAAAAAAAAACAATTTGGACAGAAGCAAAACGAAAAACACTGCAGCAATACCGATAATGTACCATAAAATTTGCAGTAAATTCGTAAAATATGTACGACTACTTTTTTCTTCCCCATCTCCTATACCATCTTAAGATTTTTCAAAATTTAATCGTTCGTGTAATTGATATATTTGAGCTGTAATTAGCAGCACTTCAAGAACAGAGAGACTGTGAAAATTTGTGCAAATGAAAAAGACTGGGAAAATATACATTAAAAAAACGACTAAATTTCGGTAATGAATCAGCTTTAACTGATGACGATGATAAGGGTCTTTGAACGCCACATACATATTTGTTAAAAAGAAAAACTCTATATTACTTGCAAACCATACAAGTTATAAGAAATATGTCTGCTCGTATAAGAAAAGTCATAATTTATATGCCACAAACTTGTACTTATTACATGCAACACAAAAAACTTGGTTTTTTGTTAGGATTTCTTAATTTTTCATTTAAAAAGGTTTGAGTAATTTTTTTTTCATCTTCAGTGCTAGTTTCTGTTACCTAAAATTTGCAATAAATGTTGCAAGTTTTAAAATTCGTTTTTTTTTTTCTTTGTTAGTTGGTTTGGTCGTTACTTCTGCGTCTTTTGCTCTATTCATACTGTTGCTCTGGCTATTCATATATAGACACCTAACTTGAACTGAAGGTCGTCTTTGGAGAATCTTTTTCATATCAACCATTTACTTTATATAGCTTAGTAGTTGGCCACATTTTGCTTAAAACATATTTTACTTTTTTTATTGCACATTGGCTAAAAGCAGCACAAGAAAATTGGCAATCAGCCAACAAAGAGAAAGAAAATACTAGGGAAGACGAAAAAGCATCCAACAGAGACAGAGATGCTGAGCAGCAGCTTCCGTTTCCGTTATTGCTACTTATACTTTTTCGCGCTTACAATGTCCGTTATAACCAACTTATATTATATGTCTGCATGTAATATAAGTCATGCTGTGTTAAGTCTGTAATTTCATTTTGTCTGTCTTTTTGTCTGCAGTAAGAAAATTTTAAATTAGAAACTATTCGTACAAACATGTTATTAGGAAAACAAGAAACATAGTTATAATTTGGTCTCTCCAATGTCTCCCCTGTTTGTCATCAAATTTTGTTACACATTCCTTCACATATACATATATTTGCTGTCAGTTAAATATTTGTTGTATTTAACTAAACTCGTTACTAATTATTGTTGCCTTTTTTTCTTATCAGAATATCCCAACCATTAGGTAAAAATATGAAACATATGCTAAGTTAGCATTTCCAACACGCGATACTACTTCACATTGTACCCTTCAATCATACATACTTTTATGCATGATGGCAGTGCATGTATGAACATGACAATATAAATAATGTAACAAATGTAAAATATTTAACAAATTTATTGTTTACTAACCAAAACATGTAACAAAATTAAGAAGCCAAAAAAAATTGTTTGCATTCGTGTTTTAAAGTTTACCTAGATAGCCATCGAGAAAAAGAGACCTTGTTAGGAGAAATTTGGAGAAATGAAATTTGGGAAGTCCTAAGAAAAAATAAAGAAAAAATTACTTTGGTGAAAAGTGGCAACCTTACAAAACATATTGTTACCAAATTGGGTAGTCTAGTATAGAAAATTCTGGAATTTTAGAATTCTGGAATTTTATTCCGAGAAACAGAATTTGATAAACCCTGCAATCTGGTATCACTATATTTAAATATAACGTTAAGTGGTTTTAGTACCAATGGAACTTTCTACCACGATCTACACCACGGAAGTAAAACTAAAAAAGGCTGCAACCTGAAGAGTTAAGTTGGCGTTCAAAAATTTAGTCGCGCAATAGCGTTTGTGTAGTCAGTTGCATAGCAGTCTTTATATAGTGAGCTGCCACTAGCAGTTGTATAGTTGTGTGTGTTATACTGCTGTATGTAAAGTAATAGCGTTAAATAAATAAGCTCAATATCAAACAAAAGTGTATGTGGTTATTTTGATTTATCTAAACCAAAGTTTTTAAAAGCTTAAAACGTTGTTTACCGTTGTATTTCACTACTTTCATAAGAAATGTCTCAATCCAACCAATAAGCGCATTTTTTATCACCTGGTTTTAGAGTTTTTCATACAAACAGTGAATTCATTAAATCCAAAAAAAAAAGTTGGATCTATTTATCTGGGATTACACATAGCAATAAAAATACAAATATATAAAACAGCCTATTAATTTAATCCAATTTTTGAATTTAATATTCCAAAGCAGTATTTTAATTGTATAAAAATTCTCGCTGTTTTATATAAAATATAATGAAAAATTTAAAGTAACAGTAAAATACTTCATCATTGAATTCGATTAGGGTGAAAAAAGTGTCGTATAGAAAAATCTTGGAAGCTAACCCCAAATATTAAGCACTTTTTTAATAATTTCTTGGAATTGTTAAAGCCAATTTATAAAAAATGCGGTTAATATTAAAGCCGAGTCAGATTCTACTCTGATAGAGTGTGCTCCTTCGTTTACGACTATAAAATATTAGGTGGCAATACGAGTTTCGAAGACGACTAATTGAGGTGGCTATGTCAGAAACGGTTAAGAAAATCCAAATGATCAAATGATGGCTGAAGGTGTGTGAGCTAGCTGAAAGTGTGTGGAATAATTTTTATTGATTATCTTCGATAGGGAAAATCAATTATGCGAACTTATTGCATCATTTAAGTGATAAAATTAAGGAAAATAGACCAGAGTTAGCGAAAAAGAATATATTGTTTCATCAACACAATGTACCAGTTCACACATCCACTACAGCGATGTTCAAAATCAATAAATTAAAGTTCGAATTCGTACCTCATTACCCACATTATATGCCAGATTTAGTTCTCTCGGATTATTTCCTATTTCCAAACTTGATAAAATGGCTCGGTGATAAAAGATTTGCCAACAATGAGGAGGCACAGTCTGCGATTGATGGCTATTTTAAGAAGCTAGAGAGTTCTTACTACAAACAGGGTATCGAAGCTGTTGAAAATCGCTGGGGAAAATGTATAGAGCTGAAAGGAGACTATGTTGCGAAATAAAGACAATTTTTTCCAAATTTGTAATGTTTTCTTTGTTGGGTTTGGTAGATTTGCAACCGCTCTCGGAGCAATGAAATTTTATTGCCACACTCAAATTAATATGTCTGTTAATTTAAAAAAAAATTATTCTTGTTTTTTAGCGTAAAATAAATTTGTTGATTTTAACACATTTCTGGAAAATTTAAACAAATCTAAATTTAAATACAAAATTAGTAAAGCAACAGTTGTATTTATAATTATACTGAGCCATAAAATTTCCTCAATTTATAGGGTCTTGGGAGTCTCTTCAAATATATTCCATAGCAACTAAGAACACGTAACAGTACACCAAAGGAGCAAACGCTTTGTCCGGTTTTCTCTGTCTCACTTAGTTTTTATTAAAAATTCCGAAGGTTCAAGTTCTTTTTTGAGGGAGATAAGCTTTTCAGCGGGAGTTTATAAATTTAGTGGTAGTCCAAATTTTCTTCCATTTTGCTCTATCTCTCTTAGTTTTTGAAATATGGACCCTTTAAAAAAGTTGTGAGGAGAACAAGTGGTACCATCTTTAAAACTTTGGATACACTGGCGGTGCCACTTACCTGGTAGTAGCAGAGACATCGGAATATGATAATTTAACAATAAATTGTGCGAAAGTTAACAAATGGGTTCAAATAAATACTCAAAATTAGTTAAATTACTAAGTAGTTTTTGCACAGGAGACTGAATTAAGATAATAAAATCCTATGTGTAAATCAGTGTTTCAACTAAAAGTTTTTTAAAAAATTAGTTAAATCGATTTTACACCCGAGTTACCATGTTACTTGACCAACACCTTATTGTTATAATTAATCTTTTTTTTTTGCTTCTTATATTTTATCCATTTACCTTCTTTGTTATTTTTTAAGAATTTAAGAAAACTCCAAATCATATTTAGTAATTATATTACTTTTCAGTCATAAACTGTACTCTGAATAATAAAGTTGATTTTGGTGTCAATTAAACCATTTTAAAATTGTTTTAAATTTCAAATTTACTTAACTCCCGTTTGAGAGATTTTTTTCCTGACGTATTATTTTAGGTGTAATAATTGACTATATGGTACACCTCACTTGTTGGTTTTAAAGCCAACTAATATTTGTATATAAAATTTTTGGACAAATTTTTATCAAAATTTTTCTATAAAAAATTAGGAAATCTATATAAAATTCTGATTTTGTCTAATGTTAGTTTTATTTAAGATAAAGTCGGAAATATAATCCACATGGCGCTAGGTCCATATCATTATCAAAATGACAAAGAAAATAATTTCATTTTGTCATCAATTTATATTTAGTGCAGTCATTTCAATTGTCCTATGTGCGGCCCAATGAAACGCATTCGTGTGACTTAAAAATCCTCTATTCTTTCTCACCCGATGTCTACAAATGCAATGAAATGTGGAAATAAATTTAAAAATAGCACACAAAGGAACAACATAGAAAATAATTTTGTT
Organism: Leucophora obtusa; assembly: GCA_949987735.1. NCBI lineage: Eukaryota > Metazoa > Arthropoda > Insecta > Diptera > Anthomyiidae > Leucophora > Leucophora obtusa. The sequence goes on from OX465298.1 coordinate 200,291,310, forward strand.
GTTGCTTTGTGTGTAATTCGTAAATTTTATGGCATATTTTGTTGCATTTGAAGACACTACTGCTAAATGATTCGTTGGAGTAGAATTTTGTCATCTTTACAAAAAATGGTTATAAGTTTTTTCCTAAATAAACACATGGTTTCAAAATTTACTACAAGTTAAAATGTGAAAGCAATAAAAAAATATTATCAAAATTTATAAAAATCAATTAAACTCTTTGAAAATTTAAAAGCAATAAATACAGGTTTAGTGCTTCAGTTGAATATTACAATCGCAATGAAATCAATCAACAATTCATAGACAATCAAATCAATTCATCAAAATCAATGAACACAAAAAAAAATTCACATAAAAATCAACAAACAACAAAAGAAAAATAAATAATACTAAATTTATAGATTTATGTAATAAATTTTAAATAAAAATGCATTTTCAAATATGAATACCTAGAATTTATTTAGTCTATTAAACTAATAATAAAACTAACAAAAAAAACGTTGTTGCCAACAATAACAATAAAACCTGGTGTCCCGATTACAATGAAACAAATGGTCTTTAACATAAGGAATACACAATATAATAAATGAATGTTTAGTATTGTGTTTTTTTTTCGTTTATAAATTACCACAAATGTATATATGCATTGTATATGTTAAAGTTAGTACACTACATATTCTCGTACTAAAAACTTCAAACTTCCGCAAATATACCAATCAAACTGCAACAATATGTTCATTAATTAAAACAATAAAAAAATAATCATAAAAATACATCTAGCGGGTTAAAAAGCAGAAGCGTATTCTTTTTAAAAAAGGGAATATTTTTATTGGCAATATTTTAAATTTTTTACTCATCCCATGTGAAAATCGAAATATATATGAACGTACATAATCATAATTGGACTAGTATATGATCATGCATGGGCATACATGATCATATACGTCCATGCATAGTTCAATGCATGACCATACATTATCTCATATATTTCCATATATCTTCGGATCCGAAATTTGCGGATATATGGCCGTACATGTTCATATATGACCATATATGCTCACATGTGATTCGTGTATGCTCATATAAGGTCATATACCTCATATACCTACCCTCAAATTTCGGATCCGAAGATATATGGAAATATATGAGATCATGTATGGTCATACATTGAACTATGCATTGACGTATATGATCATGTCTGACTATGCATGATTATATACTAGTCCAATTATGATTATGTATGATCATGTATGTTCATATATATTTTGATTTTTACATGGGATTTGTATATTTTTAGAAATTTATAAAAATTTTGTATTTTATAATTCGACTTATCACATGTGGCAAATTTTTATTGTTTTAGCTCCCCCTGAAACTACCCGCCTTTTTTCTACTTGTCAGCTTTAAGGCTATTATAAACTTTAAAATCATAGTCTTTTTGTAAAAGAAGGGAGCAACAACAGAATTATTGCAATACAACTGCTAATTTATGCATTTCACTTCTTACAAGGATGGTTAACGATTACTTTGCATTTATGGATATATGCGAGGGTCAAATAATAAATCATATGAATACAAACAATATTAGAAAACTACTACATTTTTATAAGTAAATATAATATAATAATATTTCTCCGGCAGAACCGGCACCGAAGAAGGCCATGATGGGTTTATCGGCTGAGCAAATTAATGGCGGCAGTTTTCCCGGATGCACGCCGCCACATTTGGCCAAAAAGAAAGTGCTTTCTCATCAGGACAGTGCACGGATTCACATGTGTCTAGTGAACATGGAAAAAACCAAATAAATGGGGGAGAGAACTGCTTACCTTATACATCATATTCTCCGGATTTAGCCTCTAATAGCTCAGCGGAAAGAGATTTAGTATCAATGATGAAATCATTTAACAAGCAATTTTGTTAGGACCTTGCAAAAGGTTGGCCAAATTTTGTTGAGTTAAAGGGAAATTATGTTAAAAAATACTTTTTTGGTAAAAAAAAATACTTTTATTAAAAATAAACACGGATTTATTGATCAGTCCTAGCTACTTATATATATTTAAATTTATATCAAAACGCAGAAAAGGAGAATAGATAAATAGTTTTGTAAAAACAATCGTAGCCATGAAATAGAGTTAGTCGTACATTAGAATTGGAAGCATCATTAACAGTATTTCTACGTTTCTTGTCACGTTTAGTTTTAGATAGAAAAATATAATTTCTTATCAATTACCCCATGTTTGTGTAAAGAAATATTCATGCGTAAACGAAAACGAAGAACAAACATAAATGAATGTTAAACTACTTTTCAATTCACAGAAAGCAAGTATTATTGTTGTTGGCTGGTGTTGCTGCTGTTGTTGGGTTTTATACCCTACACCACTAGGTGGATAGGGTATGAAATTGCGCTGCTATCATTAAAAATATTGAATCTAGAACCAACTTATAGTATACCGATAGACTGAGTATTTCAGATATGTCCGTCTGTGTGTCTGTACATTTATCTTTATTGCAAATATTAAGCCATATTGATGCAATTCGATTCGATAGCTGCATGTTTAGATCTAATGCCCATATAAAGGTATCCCCGAAATTGGGTTTTTCTCACACTACTGTTGCAAGCATAAAGACATTTCAATGAAATTTGTTACACTGGATTATAAGGTCTAAAGGAAAAAACATTCCGATTTCGGATATAATCTCTCCATATTCGGCCCTATGTTCCTCCTAGGAACCAAAGGATTATATATATATATATCTTCGGATCTATCGCCCATATTAACAATATTTACTACCTTTTTTTAATACAACAAATATTAATAAAAATTTGAATTTCTCACTGATTTCCTAATTTCTATAATTTTATAAACAAATTTTGGCAAAAAAAAAATCGTTGAAATTTCGGATCCAAATATTATTTGACTTTTAACTGCAGGGTATCATATAGTCGACATGCCCCATTTTAACTTATTTACTCGTTTTTATTGTAGTTGCATTGGGTCGCATGGTACACGCATACTTTCACAACAACAACAAAAACAATATACTACTAAATGAAGGGATTTTTGTTGTTAAACTCAATGCTTAAGTACCTACCCGAAGTTTTTTTTTTTGTTTGTTTTTAAGTTAGCTTAGGCTTAAATAACGAGTGGCAGGCACAGTTAATAGAAATTTAAAATCTCATGTACATAGCAGAAAAGTGTGAAAAGTGCACAAAAATAAAAATCAAAAAAAAGAAAAACCAACAACGCTAATAAAACAAAACTTCTCGGAAAAGTGGCGTCTCCGCAATAATATTGGCCTTGTATTTAAAAAAACCTGACATATGCACGTGGTGCTGGTGCCAGCATATAATTACACTGTGGAACAAATTTAGGTTAGCAAAAGTTAGTTCGATTCTGAGAGTGAGGGGTGAAAATAGAGGCTAAATTAGAAGACCCGTATCGCGGCGTTTGCTTATGTTAGTTAGAATTTTTTATATGGTTTTTTGGCTATAACTCATCGACTAATGGATATTTTTTAAATCTGTAAATGCCAAATTATAGCTAGAGACCTGAACAACAATTTAAAGAAAAAAAAAATAAAAAAATTTTAATTGTTGGACAGGTGTCTAGCAATAATTTGGCTTTTACAGATTTAAAAATATCAATTAGTCGACGAGTTATAGCCAAAAAACCATATAAAAAATTCGAACTAACATAAGCAAACGCCGCGATACGGGTCTTCTAATTTAGCCTCTATTTTCACCCCTCACTCTCAGAATCGACCTAACTTTTGCTAACCTGAATTTGTTCCACAGTGTTACATTTACCTTTTAATTTATATAAGTCTATATATGTGTGTACAACGGCTAGCCTAACAACGCATGACTTTCGCAAATTAACACAAATTTCCACATTTTAGCTCCTGAAATACTCTTTTTCTCAACTTTTATTTTAACGGCTCTGCCTATATTATAAATCAAATTAAGTTTTGTAAAATTTTTATGTACACCCAGAAAACAGATTCGGTGCTGTCAACTGCATTTGTAGCCAATCGAACGGTTCGGTTGTGGCAGCCGAGTTTTTCAGTTGTGACAACAGAAAACAAATTGAGACAGGACTAATTTGATTGTGACAACGGAATTTCAGTTGTATCAAAGAAATTCAATCGTCGCCACCGAAAAATTCATTTGATACAACTGAGCCATTCGATTGGCAACAAATTTGGTTGTCAACACCGAATCTGTTTTATGGGTGTACATTTTATTATCTTCATGTGTACGGGAATTAGAGTTGATTGAATTTGAACTTTGGTGCATTTTCGTTCAGGGCAGGGGTAGATATATTTGTGGATAGATTTAAAAAATATTATTTGAAATAAAATAGACTTTTTTATTTTATTTTATCGTGATATACATTAATTGCATTAAAGGAATTAAATATGCTAAAATCCCAAACGTATTTAAAAAAATGGTGAAAAATAATCCGTTGTAGGCATGTCCCTATCCGGATTTCATTCTTGCCTAAGGAAATCGTCAGGGGACGACGTTTTTATAATTTCTGGAAATATTTGTTAAGTTAAATTACAAACTCAATGAGAATTTCTTCTTCTCGTCTAGGAGCGTTATTAAATATTTAAAATATCAAAGAAAAACAAAAACAACAACAAAAAAATTTTACACAATTTGCTTTGTCATCTTCCAATGTACTACTCTGTTATTTTGACAGATCTAGCAATGTAGTGACATCCATTCATGTATAAACAACAATAGAAAACAATGTTTTCTAAAGTGTCAGTAACATTTAAATTTGCACAAGCACTTGCATATTAGTTTTTTTATTTTATTTTCTCGGGATATACATTAATTGCATTAAAGGAATTAAATATGCTAAAAAAAAAAAAAATTCGTTGTTTTTTTTTCTTTGATATTTTAAATGTTTAATAACGCTCCTAGACGAGAAGAAGAAAACTCATTGAGTTAGTAATTTAACTTAACAAATATTTCCAGAAATTATAAAAACATCGTCCCCTGACGATTTCCTTAGGCAAGAATGAAATCCGGATAGGCACATGCCTACAACGGATTATTTTTCACAATTTGTTAAATACGTTTGGGACTTTAGGATATTTAATTGCTTTAATAAAATAGAATTGTTTTCAAAATATTATTTTTTTTTTTAATTTTTTTTTTATAATAAATGAATGTTATTTTAGTTTGACTCAAGATCATAAATTAATATCACTTTCTGTTTAAATTATTTTCAAATCAAAGAAAGATGATACAATTTTTAAAAGTAAATTACAAAGAATAAAAATTATTGAAAAAATTCGATAATATAATTATTCGATTCGATATAATTATTAACGGAAAAATCGGAAATTTGAGATGGACAAAATATGAGGTCTCCACAGCGAATTGTGTGGAAGAAATATCAATGATTGGCTTTGAACGTTAAATTTGCTATGAAGACCGCAAATTTTATCCTATCGGAATTTCACTATTTTCTTTGTTAATAAGAGAGACTGAAGAAATATTTTCTTGAAAAAATTTCACTTTATTTAAAAATTTCTGATTTTTATATAAAAATAACTCACATTGGAAGAGAATTCCGATTTGGCTCAGGTTTTCCAACAATATTTTTTATATCAATTTATTATAACTTTACCATCCCTGTCCTAAGCAGAATTAATCAAAAGGGCGATTTTGACCCACCATAATGCGTATTTTTTATTATGACAAGTTATATGAGGCTTTTCATACCAACTGCTCCGCTTATTAAAAATTATATCGTATCAATGTTAAACTTACACTATGTATTGTCCTATATTAGCTGCGTTTGTGCGGCATTCCTATCAATGATATCTCGAACAATTTGGACAGTAGAAAGCCGGAATACGTTAAAAAACTGTCAAAATCGTTCTTGATAACACTGATAGAGAGTCACACAAACACAGCTATTATACGAATAAAAATTATAATAGGACTTTTTTTTAATCACTGGATTTATTTTTGGATTTATTTTATTTTGTTAAAAAATTAATGCTTTGATTTTTAATTTGAAAAATTTATAATTTTTATTAAATTCTTATACTTATTCGCCAATATAATGTGCAGGAAAATCATTAAATTTTGTAAAAATGTGAACACAGGAATTGAAATAAGCTAAATCCAAAATGGATTTAAAAAATAAATAAATCCGTTTTGGATTTAGCTTAATTTTATTCCAGATATTCAATTTTCGCAAAATTTAATTTTTTTCTTTCACATTATATAAGGGAATAAGTGTTATATCTGGATAAAAATATAAAATTTCAAAAATTGTAAAACAAAATTTGGATTTTTTACCAAAATAAAATAAATCCAGTGATTAAAAAAACGCCAAATATTTTGTTTTAATAACTCCATTGATTGCCTTTAATATGCAGTAAACACCACTTACAACGAACTTAAGGGTACCAGACACTTTTCACAACATTTTTTTTTTAATTAGAATTTTATTTCCAACAATTTTTTTATTTGAAATATTTGTAAATTGTTATTTTTATATATAAAAATTGCTTAAAAATAAAAATTCAAATTTACAAAAAAATACCAAAATATTTTTGGATTTACATATTACGTTGATAGTGCCTTTTTAAAAAGTTTAATTTTTGTATTTCCAAACACGGTATGAGAAAGTTGTTTAATAATTTAATTAGAAATTTGTAAATTCTTTCTGTGTAAGAATGGCATTGACACAATTTAGTTTGTTTAGCTGGGCAGCTGGTATGGAATGCCTCATATATGTGTGTGCATAAGTTTATGTGAGTATTTAACATTTTTTTTTAACACAGGACAAAGATTAATTGCTAAGGATAATTAGAAACTTAAACAATTTTGCATACTGTACAAGCAACAGTTTGCAATAAATTTACAAAAGTGATTGAGTTAATTCCCTTTGAAAAAAAACTATTTAAACAAATGTCTTGTACATTATTCACAAAGCTTAACCCTCTAATTGACAAGCCCGCCTCCAGGCGGGGTATATTAAATTTACCATAAATTCGTCAAATGAGTATTTTATAACAACAAAATTAAGCTATTTCGGTAACAGATAAAACTTGATTATTTTTCTTTTTTGTTTTTAAAAATTTTTCGTGTACCACATTAAAATTTCATAAAATTTGAAAAATTAAATGTTTTGAAACAAACACAATTTTGAAAAATCTAAAAAAGATATTTAAGTTACCGAAAACTCTGTGATGTTGAGCAAAAAGTAAAAGCAAGGTTTAGCTTTAAAAAAAAGTCCTAATTTTGGTCCAAGGATAAACAGTAGAGCGTACCACCTTAAAGGCGAAAAAAAAAAGTTCGCCGTACACCCTCCAATATGAAGTAGTTTTGCAAGGAGGTTTCAAAAAAAAAATTTTTGTTTTTTTTTGCCATTTTACATTTTTCATTATATCTTTGGGATTTACAGTCGGATCTTAAAGTATGATACATCGATGTTTTTCTCTCGAGGAGACCAGTGTTTTTGCTTTAAGGGTCATTGACCTCAAGTATCCCGTTCTAGTAGTTACCTACCAGAACTCAGTTGCTACAACCCTAATGTACCACCCTAATGTCGGGAAATTAAAGCTTGCAAAAAATTATTAAACTTTTGCTAAGGAAGTTTTTCGATAAACCCAGTAGACATTTTTTTATATATTTTTTTGCAATTGACCATAAACTCAATCGTGTGGCACCATAAATGTTTGGCGTTGTTTATTCGCAATACGGATGAGTAGTGTCCGTGTTTAATTATGTATCTACAAACGAAGAACAGGTAGCAGCGACGAGGAACATCTGTTTATATATTGAATATGAATAGACATGTTTGTTGTTGTTGTTAGCTTGTGGGATCATTTCTTTTTGTACACAGAAACTACATGATGTAATGTGTATTCTTTTGTATGATAAGAAATGAAGCCTGTAGATAAAACACCAATTCTAAGCAGGCATATAGTTGTAAGATATTTAGTTTTATTTTAGTATATAATTATTGTAAATTTGTAAATAAAGTGGTTGTTACGAACAAACAATCAACGCACAAGGTTGTGTTTTATTTTTCCTCCTCCCATCGTAGCAGATTCTACAGTCCGTATTTAAACTGAGGCGGCTATTTTCTGTTATTGAACCGAAATCAATAGCTTGGTGGAAAGAGATTAATCGTTAATTGTTGATGAAACAATTTTCTAAAATTAAATTAAGAATATTATTTTGAGACCTAGAAAAATAATGTCAAGAAATTTCATTAATATCCTCTCAGGAATATCTGTTGGATTTCTATGTTAAAAAAAATAAAATCTCATAAAATTTGACCTTAGACACGGCCAATATAATGTATTTCTATTTTGAAGGATTGAAGTATTTAATCTTGTGTTGTTATATTCCGGCCAAAATCATGTGGAATTAAAAGAAGAAACAAAACTTGCATAAAAGCTAAATAAGTACTAATTATCGCTATTTTCTCGAAATACGCTGAAACAAAATCTCTGCCCTAGCCAAATGAAAAAAAGAATTCCTACAATTTTTGTAGTTTTTAATCTCTAATATATTCCCAGCAAAAAAAGAGATGCCGAAGCAGTAGAAAAAGCACTACAATTGATGTTCTAGATGTACTTCTTTTTTAATATAAACGCTATTTATTTTAACATTGAGTTGTCATAGGAGAGGAGAACTCCCACTTCAGCATTTTTTCAGTACTTTTTGAACGAGTGCTAAGGAAGCCCTATTTCAGCAATTAAAAATTTAAAAAAAAAAAATTATTCTCAAAAAAAATTATATTATTTTTTATTTTACAAAACCTTTTTATTACCGCCAATGGGTATCGAACTTGTGACCTCACGATTGCTAGTCCATCGATCTACCGCTGTGCTATTCTTTGATATGAAAGTTGACTGGCATAAAAACCGCACTTTGTTACTGCCAGATATTGTTACTTATTCTCTTCAATAAAAGTACTTATTAAACAAGTGTAAAAGGTGCACTCCAATTGAGTATTGTTTCCAGGACTATTTTTACAGGTGCATAAAAAGCAAATTCTCATCATTTTTTTTTTTTTTATATATACATATTTTTAAAAATAAAAAAATATTGAATGTTAACAAATTAATTATAAATATTAAAACAAAAATTAATAAAATAAAAAAAAAAAATTTTAAAAATAAAAAAAATCTTGGTCCCATCGGGAATCGAACCTGGGACCCTCCGTTTGGAAATGCCAAATGATACCAAAATCACTTTTTACCATCACTTTTAGAGCAATTACTCTTTAGAAGCAATACTTAAGTGATTTTTTGGAAGTTGTTCAGAAGTAATTCTAAAAACGCTGAAAAAATATACTAACAGATACTTTGGAGGCAATGAAAGAAGTGATTTTTTTGAAGTTGTGCAGAATTACTTCTAAAAAAGCTATAAAAATACACTAACGGATACTTGTTAAGTAGTGAAAGAAGTAGTTTGTAAAGCATTACTTCCAATTTTTTTGGCTGGGTTCTTAATAAAAATTTAAAATTGTAGATTTGAAAACAGCCCATGTGAAAATCGAAATATATATGAACATACATGATCATACATTGACTTGTATATTATATGCATGGGCATACATAATACGTCCGTACATAGTTCAATGTATGACCATACATCATTTCATATATTTCCATATATCTTCGGATCCGAAATTTGATGGTATAGGGAGGTATATGGCCATATATGATCATATGTGCGCATACATTAATCATATGTGAGCATATATGGTCATATATGGTCATATATGAACATGTGCGGTCATATACCCTTAAAACTAGTACACTTGATATACAAGGCGTTTTACTAATTTTTCATCTAACTTATTTTTTTAAGTGTACAAATATGTATACAAAGTAAAAAAAAACTCTGCAAGTCCTTCCTAAACTATTTCATAAACTCTTAGTAAACAAATGGACCAAGTGTACATCAAATTGTATATTCACACTTTTTCTTATACCACTCATCTCTATCTATACATACGTATATTAGTAATCGTGGCTTAAAGGAGCATTATAACTGTTTTCAAAAGGATTTTTTAGCCGCTATTTCCCTTGTTCCTTATGTTTGTTTCTGAATTACGTAAGTAGGCCTCAGTACTTAGTTAACTGTATGATTGTCTGTTTTGTATATACATATTTGTCCTTGTTTATCTTCTTCTTCTGCTCTTTTTCATCATTATCATCTTCTGTGTCAGATTATTTAAGGATTACCGTATTACATCCCCAATTACTTAACATTTGTTTGTATATTATGAAATCTATTATAATAAAATGACTATACAATGATGACGATGATGATGACGACACGAATAGGGAAGAGGACATACTGTGTCTGCTATTACAAAAAGAAGTATGAATACCAGCTAAAAATCCATTCAAATTGGAAATAAATCTCTTACGAAATACACTGTTAATAGCCAGAATCAGCTCATTTAAGTGGAAGGAGACAAATTTTGTTGAAAAATCTCTATTTTTATTAAATTATTAGAAAGACAACCTCCTGTTCGTCTAATAATGGCGTATTTATTTAGATTTAACAGAAGAAGATTATTAGTTTTAAAGGCTGAAAGATGATTTATATTTAGTATTTCTAAGAATTCAAAACATTTATAAAATTCATAAATTGAAATAGTAAATTTCTTTAGAGTAAAAGAGTCATATGCATAATCACTTTTAAATTTTTTATAAAAGACTTATAAAATAAATTTTTCATACAAAATTAGTATTATAAATGTGTTATAATATTTTCAAATTATTATGCATATTCAGAGCTTCTAAGAATGAATTCTATTTTGAATGAAGTCCATAAAAATACCATTTTTTTCCTTATAAATCATTTGAATTTAATTTTTACCAATCGTAGAGACTTCATTCTTTGGAAGTCATTTGATCGAATTCACTTTTAAGAAATTCAATCAAATTATCAATTTGTCAATCATTGAATTTAATCGTTAGGAATTCATTCGATTTCTTATTCATTCATTCGATTGGCAACTCGGGAATTCAATCCATCATTCGATTTTGTATCATTTGATTGAGTTATTTGGGAATGACATTCGATTTAAAAAATTAGTAAATTTAACAATTATGGTATTTTATTACAGTAAAATTAACGATTTCTTACAAGTTAATACAGAAAACAAAGAGAAGAAGAAAAACAACAACAAACGGTGCTTAACTGTTAATTCCAATATTATTTTTTTTTAGTTTTCTTGCATTTGTAAAAAACATTAAATTCCTTTAATAAAAACTAATAACGTAGTTGTTTATTTTCAAAATTTTAAAATCGAATGACGAAAATCTAATGTCATTTCCAAATTCTCCAATCGAATGAACCACAAATTGATTGAATTCCCAAACTTTTCAATCGATTGAGCAAAATTCGATTGAATTCATAGCAATTGTATTCAGTGATTAAACAAATCGAATGATGAAAAAATTATTGAAATCTTTAAAATTAAATCGAATGAGACTAAGGGGGTTATTATGTAATACGCAACGCCTTGCGTTGCGTTGTTTTCCATACAAATTGTTTTTGTAACAATACAATTTACACATATATCAACGCAACGCAAGGCCTTGCGTTTTACAAAATAACCCACTAAGTAAAACTTCATTCGATATGTAAAATTGCAGTTTGAGAATTCAGTCATTCCATAGTCAATCAGAATTGAAAATAGAATGAGGAAATTAATTCTTTAGAAGCTGTGTGCATAGGCACTTAATAATATAACAAATATATTTAACAAAATAATTCAATATTTTCTGGCTTAAAATATTCATAATTGAGATATAATATGAACGCTTGCTAAGTTTGATTAGAAAAAAGTTTGGTTAAATACAAGAAAATAATTTGAAGAACTAAAGTTTCATATGAAGTGAAAATACGATACAATCTTAAACTTTCAGGACATTATCCAGTCGTGCATGCACCCCATTTTTGTATTTCTCGCATCGAAAAAGTTTCCTTAAAAGTCATATAAAATGCAACCCTACTTTATTATACATACGGTGAATCGCAAATAATAAACTGCATGCAACGTATTCCTCTATTAGAGTTTTATTTAAAATGGTCCCAAATGGAAGAAATCAATTTTGTTTATTGGAAAACGTGAACCCGTGCCGAAAATTGGACGAAAATGGCCCATTTTTGAAAAAAGTGGATTACTATTAAAAATTCACAAAATTCGAAATTCCGAATAAAAAATATTTTTTATTTCATTTATTCATTTAATATAGTCAAAATTATTCAGACATGGAATTTTGACTTCATCAGATATTATTAACCCACTTTAGCCTGGAATCCAAAATGACCCACGAATTTGATAAAAATGCAAAAACGTGTTTTTTTTTTATTTATTTTAAAGATTTTTTAAAATGCCTAATTTGGAGATGTCGATTGCTATTTTTACCAAATAATAGTTTATATTAAAGAAAAAAAATAAATTGGAAAAATGATAATTCGAGTTTGTGTTGAAGCGACTGCTTTACAGGACATTTCACAAAAATTGCTCATTTTGTCAAAAATTTAATAAAATTTGAATGTTTTCATCAAATTTTACACAGTTTTCGGAAAAATATCACTTAAATTTGGTTAGACTATAATTATCTTTACATTTGTTTAAAAAATATTTAACCCTTAGTTGCCTGGGGTCGGAAAAGACCCATGAAATTTAATATTAATTATGACTAGCCATTAATTATGTAAAGCCATTAAATTGATAAAAAAAAATCTCAACTGGATAAAACTAATTATTTTATGTAACGAGATCCATCCATGGGGTTCGTTTTTATACTTTTGGCCGAAAACGCCCCACTAAGAAATTTACAGAATAACACCTTTCATAATTTTCGGAAAAATATCACTTGAATGAATACAAAAAAAAATGTCCACTTGATAAAAATTATTATTTTGAGTAACTTGATCCATATAGGATTAATGTTCTCACTTTTCAAAAAAAATAGCCACTAGTAAATTTAGAGCATAGCATTGTTCTTTATTCGAAAAGTTCCAACATCATTTCTGGCAGGACCAACTAGTTTTCGAACAGGCTTCCTTTCTGCTTTCTCGAGCAAATCAATGTCAGTTTTTCTTAGGGTCCATGTTTCGCATCCATATATTAAAACTGGGCATATAGTGGTTCTATATAATTTTACCGTAGATTTTAGTTAATCTGAACACTGTTACAATGAGTGTTATTTTTGTTCGGTTTTAAGATCAAATATGAAAAATTCCAAATAGAATTCACAACTTATTTTACAACAAATAGAGAAAAAACTTATGAAAAGAAACTTTTCTAGAACCAATGGTGCACAATTAATGCTATAACTATCATAAGATTGTCTTTATGGGGTTATCACTAGGTTATAATGTAGATTTTAAGGGGGACATTACATTTGCGGCAGAGACAACAGACCTTTATATAAAAATTCATAACTCAGTCAAAAACAAACATTTTTCCAAAATTACAAGAAAAAAAATTCAAAAAAATATATTTTTCACTCCAACATGGTTTTATAGAGCTGCAAACTGGCGGCAGAGAAAAAAACGGGGCCTCGTGGTTGCAGCGCTGGGAGTCGCAAAAATTGTACGAACTGGAAAAAAAATGACTTTAAAATCTTAACAAAATTGGTTATCGTATGACATGAGCTTTGTTTTAATTTAATGGTGATGTTCCAAATTTGAAAGTGTGTTTTTTCTAAAAAAATATTGACTTTAAAAATTCATAAAAAATCTAAAAAAAGCTCGTGTCATACGATAGCGAATCAAGTTTAAAAAACTACAAAAAAAAATCGTCAAAAAGTTAACCCGCTAGTGCCGCAACCAGTACGAAAAACATAGTTTCGAGATAAACGCGTTCAAAGTTTATGAACAAAGAAAAAAAAGGTTACCTATATGAGGTATAAAGATGCCTTTTTTTCAAGAAATTGAAAAACACAAAAAAAACTCACCCTTCAAGTAGGTACGAAATAACAACCACCAAAAGTCAGGTAGCAAGTAAAACAAGTATATACCAGCTGCCGTACGTAGGTAGCGCGAAAATTCAAAATGCGCTCTCACTTATCCGGCTGTAACTTTTGAACCCGTAGGAATTTTTCCATGAAAATTTTTTTTATTAGAATTTTAAGAATATTTACTAAAATACAAAATTATAAAAAAAATTCGCTTTCAAAAAACGGCCAATGTCATGTCCCCCCTTAATTTTTGTATTTATCTTAACATTTTTGATTTCGATGGTAAGATAAATAAAAAAACTAAAATCTATATTATAACCTAGAGAGAACCCCATAAAGATAATCTGATGATAGTGCTTGGTAGCACTTGAAAATGCATTAATTGTCAACCATTGGCTCTAGCAACATTTCTTTTCACAAGTTCTATATAATTTATTCTTCTGCTTTTGTTTTGTTTACAGGTTTTATTCTTTCTTTGATCTCTAATGCACGTTAAATAACCGCCTAGCAAAAAAAATTGGAGGTAATGCTTTACAAACTACTTTTTTTACTGTTTCACAAGTACCTGTTAGTGTATTCTTACTGCTTTTTTAGAAGTTATTATGAACAACTTCAAAAAATCACTTCTTTCATTGCTTCCAAAATATCCTCTAGTATATTTTTGCAGCGTTTTGAGAATTACTTCTAAAGAGTAGTTGCTCTAAAAGTGATCTTAAAAAGTGATTTTGGTATCATTTGGCATAGAGTTGTAAAATTTCGATACTTTTTGAGTACTCAATACTACTCAATACTTTTCAATTGAGTACTCGATACTACTCAATACTTTTAACGGTTTTTTTAATTTAGAAATAAAAATGTTGTGAATTCGTATTTATTACGAAATATAATAACAATTTATATACACGTGTTAAATAACTATTGTTACTTACATTTTAATTAATTTAAAACATTTTAAATAAATTAATTAAATAATTTTTTCGAAAAATCCGTTACAAATTTCTTTGTTTCACAAATAGAGTTGTATTTTCCGAGTTGTATTTTTAGGGTACTATTTTTAGAGTTGTATTTTCATACGAAAAATACACATTTCTACGGAAAATTGCATCTTTAAAAGTATTGAGTAGTACCGTTTTAGTATTGAGTACTCAAAAAAAACAGTCAGTATCGAGTACTCAGTGCCGGAATACTCAATACTTTTACAACTCTAATTTGGCATTTCCAAATTAGAGTTCGATTCCCGGCGAAACCAATATTAGTTTATCTTTTTTTAATTTTTTTTTATTTTATTAATTTTTTTTTTTTAATATTTATAATTAATTTGTTTAAATTTAATATTTTTTAATTTCTAAATTTTTGAAAATATGTATATAAAAACGAGTAAAAAGGTTAAAGTCCGGCATGCCGACTATACAATACCCTACACCAGTCTGGGTAAAAGCCAACTATTGTTTGGATCCGAAATTCGAATGGGTTAAAATGGGGCTCGTGTCAAAATTTTCTATAATGTGAGTCAGCGAACCAAATTTCATTTAAATATCTTAATATTTGCGACCTGCAGTTTGTAACCAAGCCAATTTTGGGGGACCCTTATATGGGCACTAGGTCTAAACATGGACCGATATTCACCAAAATCAATAGGCTGCGTTATTGGGCCAATATAGGTCAGTGTACCAAATTTCGTCAAAATATCTTAATATTTACGACCTGCAGCGTATAAACAATATAATTTTGGTAGGACCCTAGGTCTAAACATGGACCGATATTCACCAAAATCAAACCTGTTTGTCCTTGGGCCAACATAGGTCTGCGTACCAAATTTCATCAAAATATCTTAATATTTGCGACCTGTAGAGTTCGCAAAAGATTGCATGGACAGACAGACAGACGGACGGACAGACGGACATCGTTAAATCGAAATAAAAAAAAATTCTGAACCGATCGGTATACTATAAGGTGGGTCTACGACCAATATTTTTTGGTGTTACAAACATCAGCACAAACTTATAATACCCTGACCACATAGTGGTGTAGGGTATAATGACCACATAGTGGTGTAGGGTATAAAAATTATGTGAAATTGGTTTTTAAGCAACTGCAAAAATAGTACTGAAAACAATATTGAATTGGAGTGCACCTTTTACACTTGTTTAATAAGTACTTTTATTGAGGAAAATTAAGAACAATATCTCGCAGTAACAAAGTGGTGTTTTTATGCCAGTCAACTTTCATATCAAAAAATAGCTCAGCGGTAGAGAGCTAGACTAGCAATCATGCAGTCGCCAGTTCGATTCCCGGTTTGCGGAGAATTTTTTTAACTTTTAATTGGTGAAAAATAGCGTCCTTTGACCTCGTTTAAAAAGTGCTGAAAAAATATTGAAGTGGGAGTACTCCTCTCCTATGACAACTCAATGTTAAAATCATTAATGTTTATGTAGTACATCTAGATCATCAATTGTAGTGCTTTTTCTGCTGCTTCGGCATGTCTTTTTTTGCTGGGCGGGTTTACGTATTATCCCAAGTATTTAGAGTTGTCTACCACCTCAAAATTATGGCTATTTACGTTTATTTTTGCCCAAATCTGCTGACCTAGTGTTGTTTACCAGCAAGAATTATTTTGGTTTTCTCCTCATTTATATGCAACTACTTTTGCTTCACTTTCGAGTCTGTCATTGAGGCGACCAAAGGTCCAATTAAGTCTATGTCGTCAGTAAAGCAAATGTAAATAGTTCTGTTGGTAGATTATCACCATGATGCACTCCGGATATCGTTGGAAAGGCTTGAGAATATATGTACATTTTGTACCTTGACGATGTTCAGACCATCTGTGGTGGATAGTTTTGCAAGTCTTATTAATTTACATGGAACTCCTAGGCCCTTCATACTATTCCAAATAAATACTTGCCCCCCCAAATTTAGTTAATTTAGCTTTAAAATGGCTCCTGAAATTATTAAAAATAATTATACCATTCTTCCTGTGATATTTGCTTTTTTGACGAATTCCCTCATACCATATTTCTTTTTATCATGCCACAAATATTTTTTTTTTTATCAAAAATTATTAAATTCTTTATGATGAAGCAACGACAACAGCAGGAGTAGCAACAAATAATTGTACCACAGACAAAATGTCCACAAAGATATTATTTTGAAAGCCAGGCAAAATACAGAAAGCTGGTGGGAAAAAAACACAGATTAAAAAACGAAAAGAACTCAAAATAAAAATATAAAATAATTTTTCTTTTATATAAACATAGTTTTTTATAAGAATTTTGTAAAGCGGAAATGCAATTTAATTAAAAAATGCTTCTCTGTTTCCCCGAAACACACTTGCACACAAACACACTCATACACTTGTAAAAACTCTTACATAGAAAACAACTTGCTGTGATTTTAAAGGGACACAACTTAAAACACAATGCAGTTGTAAAGGACATCTATATAACTATGTAGTATATATGTATGTGAGGAAGTATATAATATGATGAAGTAGTTTTTTTCTATAAAATCTTTTAGAATCAAATAAGGAATTAAAAAATATAATAATAAAAAGAATGACAAGTGTATCCCTAAGTACAATGGCAGTGATCATAATAAAAGAGAGAAAAAGAACCCCAAACCAAAAAGAAACGGCTAAAAGAAAATCATATTATATATTATTTAAAGGACTGAGATTTATAACCAAATAAACATTATAAAACAATTTGAAATAAAAAAATCCAACTTCTTCTCTATTCATACTGCCCACCGCCACAATTGAGAATAATGAAATTAAAATTGTACGCATTCAGCATTTTTCAGTTATTTTTATAACTAATGAAAAGAGGAAAAAAACCTTATTTCATATTAGGCTTGCATGAATATATTTCTAGTAAAACTAGTAAAGGAGAAAAAGCTTTAAAAAGTTGTCAAAATATTTAACAGTACTTGAACGAAGAAATTGTAAAAATAGTAAGCAAATTAATATCGGAAAATACGTGGAGTGCAGACATTAAATCGAATCATACACTCAAAAAAGTTTGGGAGTTACTAAATGAAAGGTGTTTGTCTGGTAATCAGTTGTTTTTAACTGTAATTACAGTTATTTTCTACGGAACATTACAAAACAGTTGTTACGATAGTTATTTAAGGAAACAACTTATTGTAATTTTTTAACAGTGCCCTAAGGCAATTATTTTTAGTACCATAATGAATAACCACCAAAGCAGTATTTTTACATCAAAAAGTTATTTTTATTATTTATTTGAAAAATTAAAAATGTTGTTGATATTTCAAAATTTTTAGCTTGCAAATAAAAATTAGGAAACTCTGTTGTATCTCCCCGAGTAAAAATATTTTTTATATAACCATTTATAATTTTATAGAATTGTATATCGTTGAGTATTGTTATATGTAACAACAAATATAATTGTATATGAGTGTGTCAAAATATATTTAGTTACATAAAATCATATATTAACCAGATCCTCCATTTTTCGGATCTAATAACATATTTTTATTTAT
The DNA here is from genome assembly GCA_949987735.1 of Leucophora obtusa. Classification (NCBI taxonomy): domain Eukaryota; kingdom Metazoa; phylum Arthropoda; class Insecta; order Diptera; family Anthomyiidae; genus Leucophora; species Leucophora obtusa. Next base: position 200,309,787 of record OX465298.1, read on the forward strand.
AATTATAGTAACCCATATAAGATTTGATCCGAGAAATGGTGGATCTGTTTAATATGATTTTATATAATTAAATATTATTTGATATAATTATATAAAAATATACGTTTAACAATACTCGATGAGATATAATTTTATAAAATCATAAATAATTATATAAAAATCATTTTTACTACCCAAGTAAAAAAGTTTTGATATAGTCATATATTATCATATAAAGTTTTGTATAATTATATATTGGAACATATATACCAAGATTAAATTATATAAACTTTTACGATATTATATCCTAAATATATAACTATATCTTGTTATATATTGCACAATATATAGTGCAGCATATTACAATATCCAATTATATATAGACCTACATATAGTTATATAATTATGTATAATTGTATTGAATTACATACCATTATGATTACATTATATTTGATACATTTGGATGAGGACAAAATCCGGATAAAATTGTATCAAACCATATCAAATTAGATCTAACTGTTTCAAATTAGATCTAATTGTATCATAATACGATCTAATTTGATACAATTAGATGTTCTCATTTTTCGGATATAATTATATATAATAACAAAAGTCATATAATTTTTTTTAGTAGGGTAGGGTGTAATGCATAAAAGGGTAATAACTGTAGAACGGTTTTGAAATTTTAACGAAAAATTTTTATGTACGATGAAGTAATTTTATAATTAAAAGAAAACCAATTTTTTATTAAAATATATTTTTCTAACATGAAAAAAAAAAATTAAATGCCCAAGTAAAAAAAAATGATATGGAGCCATATGAAGTTATATTTAATTATATATAATCTTTTAGGTAATTAGATATAATTATATCCGAAAAATGAGAACGTCTTATTGTATCATATTGTATCGAATTGTGTACAATTGTATACAATTTGGTACAATTTGATACAATTTTATGCAATTCGATACAATACTATATCCGAATTTTGTCCTCATCCAATTACATCAAATTATATCTTTTTGTATAAAATTATATAAAATGTTATAAAAGTGGATATAGTTTGATACAAATATATCTAAATATTGACCTTATACTTTTTATCATATTATATAGGACCATATCTAACAATATACAAAAATTATTTTTTTAAATAAAAAATATTTTCAATTACAAATAATATGTAATTGTAGATGAGTTTTTTCAATTACAATTACATGTAATTGTGGAATTGCATGTGTAATTAATTACAAAATGTAATGATTAACCCCAGGTCTGCTGGAGATCTTATAATTTCGATAAATCTTCCATTACTTTTATCCAGATTTATTATGACAGTGCAATAAATATGAAAAATTTTTTCTTTTAATTTAGTAATTTTAAAATAAAGTTAATAACACTGAAATTTTAAAGTTAATAGGATTATGATATACAACCAAGATATAAGAAATCAGTCAAGTGTACGTTATAGTATAGAGAATTTCGTATTAAAGCTTCAGTGTTGTTAATGTTTTGGGTGCGTAAGCCATTTTTGAGTCATGCTCCTAAACAAAAACAAACTACTCACGCACGAGCATTTCGTTTCTTACTCAGCACACATGAGTATATTAAAAACTTACAATCAGAAAATTCTCACGCAAAACAGTAAAAATTACTAAAAACATATGATGTAAAAAATAAACTCACACACGAATCATGCACGGGTTATTCTTACTCACGCTCACGCACGAATCACTTAAGTTGTAATTATTACTCACGATCACGTGTGAGTAACGTGGCTCAAGAACATTTCGTGTCACGAGCCAATCTCTAGTAATTACTAAATCTAAAACTAATACGTTTTTATATGGACCTTATATATTTATACCCTACACCACTATGTGGTCAGGGTATTATAAGTTTGTGCTGATGTTTGTAACACCAAAAAATATTGGTCGTAGACCCACCTTATAGTATACCGATCGGTTCAGAATTTTTTTTTATTTCGATTTAACGATGTCCGTCTGTCCGTCCGTCCGTCCGTCCGTCTGTCTGTCTGTCCATGCAATCTTGTGCGCACTCTACAGGTGCGCACAAGATTGCATAATTGCATATAATATATGACTATATAAAAGTATATATGCTTCAATTTAAAAGCATATTTGGCCATATGTAACTTTAAGTTACTATATGCAATTACATAAAATAATATATGATTATATCAAAACTTTTTTACTTGGGTGTAAAAAGCAGTAGTTTTTACATATTTTTCCAGTTGTTCATAAAATTTGTATTACAAATATTTAAGTTATTTTTACGACATTGTTATTTATTTTTAAAGCATTTGCTAGTTATTTTTCTACAGATAAAAATAACTACATTTTTAGTTATTTTAACGGTAAATACCTTTGTCGACTTTATAACTACAGTATCGTGCGGCCCTTCATTAATTCATCAAACTTAATCAAACAAATTTAAAAAAATTAAAATTAGATTTAAAAAATGTTAATTATAAAATGAGAAAAATAAATACGATCAGAATTTTAAAGTAAACATAATGTGGAAAATGGCAATAAGAAAATAAATATGCACTGACTTCTTCGATATGAAGTGAAAAATTATCATTTGAATCGCCTTTCCGAGTTCCATTTTAAATTTTAACCCTGGCAAAATTTCTTTATGGCTCAATATTAGCAAGCAGTACTTTAATACCCTTTATTTTAATTATAATTTTTATTAAAAAATTTATTTTCGTTTTAGTTAATTAATGGACCCCCTAAATATTGTTCACTTAAATTTGGTGAAATACTTAGGCATATTGTGTTTCTACACTCATAGAAATGAACCTGTGAAAATAGAAGAAAAAGGTGGTGCAAGTTAACTAAACATTGCAAAAAAAATTGCGGAAACTATAACTATATTTTTGCTAAACATTAATTAAAAGTTTTGCTAGAGCTGCTAAATTCAGCAAAGCTTTTTACAGAGTTTTCTGTTAGTGTACTTAACTTTCGAAGGTTTGCGCGTCTCGAATTTTGATCTCGTTTTTAAGCGAAAAAGTCTATCTTAAAACAATATTCGGACAATTTTGAATGATTTTTGGACAATTTTAAAACATTTTTGGAAAAAATTAAAATATTTTTGGATAATTTTTAAATATTTTAGACAATTTTGAAACCTCTTTAGACAATTTTAAAATATATTTGAATAATTTTAAAACATTTTTGGACAATTTTAAAATATTTTTGGATAATTCTAAAAAATTTCTAGACAATTTTAAATATATTTGGAATTTTTTTAAATAAAACTGAAAATGGTGTAGAAATCAAAGTAGGAAAATAAATTCTAACGAATCGTACTTCAGCGTTTCGTACCGCACATCGTCGAACACGGTACACAACATTCCTTACAGAAAAAACACACTCGCTGTCTCTGCAATTAGTGTTTGTGTTTATACACACAACCCGAATTTGGAACGCTACGATTGTGAGATGACGAACCGAAATTCAACGATCATGTAAGTTAGCAACAAAAAGCTAAAAAAACCTAAGATGCAAACCTGCAAGAAACGAAGCGTAGTATGGTTGTACATTAGAGCGTACCACCTTACAGGCAAAAAAAAAAGTGCTCCGTACACCCTCCAATATGAAATATTTTAGCAAGGAGGTTTCAAATAAATTTTTTTTTGCCGAACGTAGGGGTCGCCATTTTACATTTTTCGTTATATCTTTGGCATTTACAGTCGGATCTTAAAGTATGATACATCGATGTTTTTCTCTCGAGGAGGCCAGTGTTTTGCTCTATGGGCCATTGACCTCAAGTATCCCGTTCTAGTAGTTACCCACCAGATCTCAGTTGCTACCACCCGAATGTACCACCCTAATGTCAGAAAATTAAAGCTCGCAAAAAATCATAAAATTTTGCTAATTAAGTTTTTCGATATATTGGTTGCCGAACGTAGGGGTCGCTTTTTTAAATTTTTTTTCATTGGATTTTTCCTTTATAGCAAAACACTGGTCTCCTCGAGACAAAAAAATCGATACATCAGACTTTAAAATCCGACTTTTAATGCCGAAGCTATAACAAAAAATTGAAAAGTACGTTCGACAAAAATAATTTTTTTTTTTAAATTGCCTTGCAAAAATACTTCATATTGGAGGGTGTACGGCGAACTTTTTTTTTTGAGGTACGGTCTATTGTACATGGAAGAAAATCCACAACTACTACGAGGAAGGAAATGTGTTGAAAGCACAGTACATGATCGTAGTGCACCGCATTCAGCTTGTGTACAAAAACACAACCGCTAAAACGATATAGGGCGTACGTATTCTTTCCTTCTCTGCTACAAATGCTCCAAATAATAAAAATGCCCTCACATAGAGGATTAAAGTATAAGAGTGACACAGAAAAATGTGCCCAAATGTAGACACGGAAGAGATTGGAAAATAAACAAAAAACCTAAAAATAGAATTTTTGTATGTGTCCGTGTTTGATCACTTCTGTGTAAAGATAACAGAAACCTGAATAGGAAAAAAAACAATGAATTAGTTACATTGCATTCAAGGCTAAGCTGTCATCGCACGTCAGTATAGTTACGTTTGTAATGTGGGGACATGTTTTCGAATCCCACAGGCGACGGGTTGTTCAAAAAATTATCACATAGGGACAATCTGACAACAAACATATAAACAATTAACAATTTAATGGAAAATCACTGATGAAGCCTGTCCATACAAAAAGGCAGAAACTAGATTTAGTCTGACTTAAAAATAATGTTTATAATTTTTGCAAAGATGTACGGCAAAATCAGTTTCTTTTGTTCTTTAATAAAAACTATCTTTTCCTAAAGCCAAAATCTGTTTATAACATTTTTCAAAACCATATTTCTAATTCCCCAAATGTTTTAATTGCCTTAATCAAATTGTGATATTTGTTATGTGTTTTATTATTGCACAGAAAAAATAATGGTAGTAGAATATTCGAAATGTCAAGCGTACATTTTTGTGGTTTTAATAACCAAAAAATTAGTTTGGAATGGCGCCAAATTGCCTTTCAAAACATTTTTCTACATTCATACATACAATTATATTCATATAATTAGAATAGACAGTTACACAGACAGATACAACTAGAAATACATACATACACAGATAGATAGCACAAAAGCTTAATGCCACTCATACTCAGACTTAGACTCTCTTGTGGTTTCATTATTGTTAATATTAGTTTAAGAAGATTGTAAAAGTTGATTGGACGTATGGTATGGCAGTAGGAAGAATAAGAATAACTATGGCTTTGTGTCTGCTGCTGATGATAGTCTTCATTCACACAAAATGACCCCACAAATCAAGTAGAATAAAATGTGTTTTATTTTAGTTTTGTTTTTGTAACAACATCAGCATCACAGCAAACCACAGCCATCATATTGCCATCGTACCGTTTAAGTTGTTGCTGATGTTGTTTGCTTATATATGCAATGTATTTTTGATTGGACTCAATGGTGCCACAAAATTTGATAACAATTCCTATATGTTTTTTCCCTTTCTGTTGTCTTTTTTTTTGTACAGTTGGATATCATTAAAAGAAAATCAACATCAAAATGAAATGGACACATTTAACTTGAAAGGTGTTGTCCAGGACAAATTTTTTATATAAATTTACAGCTGGACGTTGAGTATGAAAATTAACTCTAGCTTGGGATTAGACAAATGCCAAATTGGAGTTTTTTAAAAAGTACAAAAAAACTAAAAAAAGGTACTTGCCAAATAGCTTCGATAGAAGTGGGGATATTTTTGAAAGTAAGGTTTTTATGTTCCCAATATGTAACGGGTAAAATTTGAGGTTAACCGATAAGGAAAATAAATATTAAAATTCCAGAAGCTCGTTTGTCACTTTAGTTTGTTTGTGTTTCACATAATTTCTATACATAAAAGAATACAGATGCTTATTTACAGACGCTAGAGGCAGGAATTTTAAATTTGGTACAAATGTTCCTCTTCCGGAGTAGATGTTCCCTCAAACGGGATTTTTGGAAATTCCTAGGGGGAGGGATAGAAACCTGAAATCTGGAATATGTACTCCCTCACGCAGGGAAAATAATATGATCGGAATGACCATATTAGTAATTGCGACAACCATTACATGGTTGTGACAGTTATACTCTTATCTTTTTCGTCATAATATTATCCTTAAATTATCACGGTATGATTCCAAAATGTTCCAAATTTTATTAAATTATAGTCCATCATGTCATACTACATATGATCCATATACGTTCTCTCAGCATTCTATTGAGTTTTTTAAACAACATAATATGCCATATTTTAATGGGGGTAATAAAGAGTAATTTTTATTTCAGTTTTTAATATGTTTATTTAAATCCAATAAATAAATCGACATAAAGCAGTAAATATACAAATTTTTCTAACTAACACCCCCCAGTAATCCAAAGAAAGGAAATGATTTACAAAACAAAATTAAAAAAAAAAACGAGTAAAAAGGTTAAAGTCGGGTATGCCGACTATACAATACCCTACACCACTCTGGTGTATTGTTTGGATCCGAAATTCGAATGGGTTAAAATGGGGCTTGTGTCAAAATTTTCTATAATGTGAGTCAGCGCACCAAATTTCATTAAAATATCTTAATATTTGCGACCTGCAGTTTGTTACCAAGCCAATTTTGGGGGGACCCTTATATGGGCACTAGTTCTAAACATGGTCCGATGTTCACCAAAATCAATAGGCTTCGTCCTTGGGCCAACATAGGTCTATGTACCAAATTTTATCAAAATATCTTAATATTTGCGACCTGCAGCGTATAAACAATATAATTTTGGTGGGACCCTTATATGGGCACTAGGTCTAAACATGGACCGATGTTCACCAAAATCAATAGGCTTCGTCCATGGCCCAACATAGGTCTATATACCAAATTTCATCAAAATATCTTAATATTTGCGACCTGCAGCGTATAAACAGTATAATTTTGGTAGGACCCTTATATGGGCACTAGGTCTAAACATGGACCGATGTTCACCAAAATCAATAGGCTGCGTTATTGGGCCAATGCAGGACTGTGTACCAAATTTCATCAAAATATCTTAATATTTACGACCTGCAGCGTATAAACAGTATAATTTTGGTAGGACCCTTATATGGGCACTAGGTCTAAACATGGACCGATGTTCACCAAAATCAATAGGCTGCGTTATTGGGCCAATGTAGGTCTGTGTACCAAATTTCATCAAAATATCTTAATATTTACGACCTGCAGCGTATAAACAGTATAATTTTGGTAGGACCCTTATATGGGCACTAGGTCTAAACATGGACCGATGTTCACCAAAATCAATAGGCTGCGTTATTGGGCCAATATAGGTCTGTGTACCAAATTTCATCAAAATATCTTAATATTTACGACCTGCAGCGTATAAACAGTATAATTTTGGTAGGACCCTTATATGGGCACTAGGTCTAAACATGGACCGATGTTCACCAAAATCAATAGGCTGCTTTCTTGGGCTAACATAGGTCCGTGTACAAAATTTCGTCAAAATATCTTGATATTTACGACCTGCAGCGTATAAACAGTATAATTTTGGTAGGACCCTTATATGGGCACTAGGTCTAAACATGGACCGATGTTCACCAAAATCAATAGGCTGCTTTCTTGGGCTAACATAGGTCCGTGTACAAAATTTCGTCAAAATATCTTAATATTTACGACCTACAGAATATAAACAGTATAATTTTGGTAGGACCCTTATATGGGCACTAGGTCTAAACATGGACCGATGTTCACCAAACTCAAACTTGTTCGTCCTTGGGCCAACATAGGTCTGCGTACCAAATTTCATCAAAATATCTTAATAGTTGTGACCTGTAGAGTGCGCACAAGATTGCATGGACAGACAGACAGACGGACGGACGGACGGACGGAGGGACGGACGGACAGACGGACATCGTTAAATCGAAATAAAAAAAAATTCTGAACCGATCGGTATACTATAAGGTGGGTCTACGACCAATAGTTTTTGGTGTTACAAACATCAGCACAAACTTATAATACCCTGACCACATAGTGGTGTAGGGTATAATTACATAAAACAAACCACAAACTACACAAGTAAATAAACGCCTTTGACGTTACACCTCCACCTCTAGAAAAAACAACTACTACAACAAAAATAACAACATATTGATGGTCATAGCTTGAAAACTCGCAATAGAGAATTTTTTACAACTTAAGATAAGGAAGCAAAATAACTTAATTATGGCGTTCTTTTCTCAAGTTCAAAAAAATATATATCTATGACGAGCTATCAACTTATAACCATGGATATGACTAGTCGTTACATACAACATTTTTTAGCTTTAAACAAACTAAATTCTGCCGTTGCTGATTTCAATCACAATGTACCTTAAAAACGTCAGCAACACAATAGTATTACGTTAATTTGACTACACCGTTTACTTTTATAAGTTTAACCAATTTTGGACACATCATAGATCAGCCAGAAATTTTAATATTAAACTTTTCGAATGTTTTAAAGTATGCTTAATTTTTTATTTTTGTTAACAGCGTAGTCTAGTGGAGTTATTTGGCATTGGCATTTTGGATGTGCTCAAGCACATCATGTATATTTTTTAACTTTCCCGAAATATGTGTGTATTTAAAATAAGTGCTTTTTTCAAGTCCCCATATTAATTCCCAGATTTTGTTTTACCTAAAAAAGTAAACTCTTCCGCAGTATATCGTCATAAAGTCACCTCTTTCTATAATCTCCGTAAATAATATTAAAATCTATACCTAAGATACTACATTTCGTTACTCTTTATCGAAAAGAGTGACTTTAAATGCAGAACATTTGAAACTTGATCATCTAAATAAGTAAAATTTGCAAAATCTAAAAAAGTTTTCACGACGATGTGATTAATTTTATCACTCCTGTATAGCTCCTGTGTTGAAATAGAATGACTCAAAAAAACCATGTGATACCTTGAGGTCTTCACTATAAACAGCAGCCGTTTTTTTCTAATCACTTGGATTTAATAAATCCAAAAAGTATTTCTAAAAGTGCTCAACAGATGGGGTTAGATTTTCCCTATTTTAAAAAGAATTTTCTGTCCGACACTTCTTTCACCCTAATTTTTAATACCGAATTCGATAATGAAGGATTTTACTTTAACTTTTAATTATATTTTATATAAAACAGCGATAAACGGTCTGCCTTTTCAGTTTTATCACTTTAATTTATATTTTTACACAAATGAAAAATTCCATTGCAATATTTAATATTCACTAATTGGATTTAATTAAATTACTTACAGTAGAGTGAAAAATTGCCATTTCTATTTCAGCTATTTCTCCATGTCCAGGATGGAAAATATGTATTTGGTGAGGTGTAGTTTTTTTTCTAAACATATTTCATTAAAAAAAATTTAATAAAAACCTTTTTAAATTTTTTTGTTCCTCTTTTAATTTTCATTCGTATTTTTTCTGACATTAAATTAATAGGCTGTTTCATATATTTGTGCTTTTATTGTGGATTTATTAAATCCAGATTTTTTTGTGCATTTAATAAATCCACTTTTTGTATGAAAAATTCTAAATCCAGGTGATTAAAAAAACGCTAAATATTTAAAAAATAACAAAAATTTTACTTCCAGGGTTGCCATATAATGATTTGACAAATAACTATTTTTGACTCTTTTTCAAATCACTTTTTTCAAAAATCATTTAAAAATATAGTGAAGAGCGGCGTAATAAATGTGATATGTTGATTTCGACAAAGTCATGTAAGAAAATATTTAAGAGAAGAAAAATTCTGAGTTCAGTTTGCACTTTAAAAAATAAATTGATTGATCTTATCAAGGGTTATTCGTATTTGTAAAATTGTAAATATGTAATGCTTAAAGCCGACTCTCAGACCAAAGCCGACATATTACTTCCCCTCATCCAGAATTTCTGGCACACACGCGAACTTGATTCGAAGTTAAAAGAAGGCCTTATAGTAAACATTCTTAAAAAAAGGTGACTGACGAACTGTAAGAACTTATGCGGCATTAAAATCCTCAGTGCGGTAAATAAGTTAATATCACAGCTCATTAACAGGCTAATATCCGACACTGTACTTAGGGCTCTTAGACCTCTTAGACATTCCGAACTCAAAAATTCTGTGTAGGCTACATCAATAATTATAGAACAATCTACAGAATTACGCTCCCCGCTTTACCTGCTATTTATTGACTTTGAGAAAGCTTTCCATACATTAGATAAAAACGTAATATGGATCTCTCTTGCTTGCAAAGTGCTCTCACACAAAATTATATGCCTTACCCGAGCTCTAAACCGTGATGCCAAATGTCGAGCTGTCCACAATAATAATAAGCAGTTTTGATGTCGTAGCTGGTGTCCGCCAGGGTTGTGTTCTATCTTCATTGCTCTTAACGTCGTTCTAAATGTTATAGTTCTTAACCCTTTGACGGCCATAGGCAAGTATGCTTGCCAATGGGTTTTTCGCTTTTATAATTGCCCAGACAAAAGATAGAGTAAATACATCAAAAGGTGATTTGTAGAGGAGGGTTGGGGGAACAAAAATGTGGAAGCAGGTAAGTCCCTTTCTGGTTCCGCTTTCCCCTTGCGAGCAATAAAATAAAATAATAATAAAAATCGCTTCGTCCGAAACGGCAGGGTCATCAAATGGCAAATATTTTTAGCAAGCGAAATGAGGGGTAGGAGGGGTCCTATGGAGCCAATTTTTCTTGGCATAACTATTATTAGGTCAGAGATCATGAAAATCCCAAAAATTTTAAAATCGCTTCGGCAGAAAATGTATGGTCCTCAAAGGGTTAATGCAAATAGGGGTATAAGCTGGGGTCTCAACCAACAACTTGAGAGCCTTGAGAGTAATATACCTGCCTCCTTTCACACAACTATAAAGATATGAAATCCAAACTAAAATGTCTGGAAACAGAGGCGGTAAAAGCTCGTCTAAAAATAAACACAGGCAAGATTGACGTTATCCGCTGCAATAGTTTGAATTAACAAATTCCGTATAGGAAATACTGAAGTGGAAGTAGTCATATAATTTTGCTAACTATGTAGGCAGTATTTTGACAAATACAGGTGGTTACAGCAAGGATGTAGCTTACCGAATCTCAAAAGCCAACCAATCAGTCCCTGCAGCCACTATGGAAATCTTCTGCAATACTCGTATCCAAAAACACTAAGATAAGCATCTTTAACTCGTGTGTTAAATCTGTGCTACTTTATGCATGGGAGACGTGGAATACAACAGAATATGGCGTTAACTCCCCACAAGTATTTGTTAATCGATGCCTACGAAGAATCCTTAAAGTTTTCTGGCCTACTACCATATCAAAAAGAATAAAGAGATTGGGGGACTCTCTATCACTGAGAAAGCATTTGTTCTATTATATGCCTTGGAACAGGAACACACTCAAACCAATAATAAAGGGATTATGCATAAAAACTTGTAAACCTTATAACATTCCAATAAACATTTGGAAAATGTATCTTCCAAACGATATTACGGAAATATTATTAATTTATCATTTCGAAGACAATCAAAGTAGTATTTTGAACATATCTTCCTTTTATCAGTTGGAAGATATATCGGCGATATCGAAAAAAATGTCAAAAATACATTTTAATAATTCACAGACAAAATTTAAAACAAATTTAAAAACAGATAATTTTTGGATGACTTACACAAATAAGATTGCAGAAATTAAGATGAGATAAATTGAATTTTATTTATCTATTTATCTGTATATTTTAAACAAAACTTAAAATTCTATTTTTTACAGAAAATGACTAATGGCAACATGAATCCACGGAAGTCGAACAGATGGGGTAATTTGTTTAAAATCAGTGTAATGTAAGGTAAATAACAATATATACATATGTAAATTTGACGTATATTTGTTTTTAATAAAAAATTAAAAAATATATATGAAATCGTATTTGTATTATTTGGGTGGTTTTCTAGCAATATCTTCTTTTTATCTTCCAAAAGATATATCGGTGATATATGAATACTTTTTTATATCTTCTATACTCAAATAAAGCAATATCGCCTATTTATCTTCCAGAAGAATTGCTATTGCGTGGAAGTATTGCTTTCGGGACACGTTTTCTACCAAATGGGGTATCTTCCGCAATACGAAAATGATTGTTGCCGCAACAAAATTTTTCTTCCAGGCAATACGATTGGGGAATCGTATTCGTATTGCCATGTTTACTGGAATATTTATAAAATGAGTTTCGTATGAATAATTTGTTTTATAAGTCACTTATAAATTTTAAAAGTGATTATGCATATGACCCTAAATGATTTATATCAAACATCACCCAGCAAGCATGGCAATACGAAGAAGATTCTCCAATCATATCGCCAGGAAGAAAACATTTATTGCTGGCGATATCAATTTCGTATTCCGGAAGTTTCCTCAGTCGGAAATAACTGTTACCCTTAAACAATACTTCCAGATACGAAAGTAATAACCCATATGGAAGATAAAACGGTGATATCGCTAAATAAACTCCCGGGTACAAAATAAACAATTTACTTTTTTCATTATTACACTTAAGCCTGAAAAAGAATATCTGCATACATAATCCATTGACCAACTTATAAATTATCTTGATTTTATCTTAGCCGATTTTTCCCGCGCAATTAATCTTGACTGTTCACGAGTTTATTTCCTATATATCTTTTGATTGATTTTTACAAATTTAGTTTTAATTTTTTACAAAATGATCAAAGATTTCAAACAAATTTGTTTTATCTTCCAGATACTACAAAGGTGATATTGCCGCAATACTATCATAAAAAATTATGACAAAAGATAGAAATATTTTGATTTATTTTTTTTCAAATATCGCTGAATTATCTTCCAAATGATAAAAGCAAGACAATTTCAAAGAAAATACTACTTGATTATTTTCATTCAAATGAAAAATAGAAGATATCGCTTTAATATCTTCTTGGAAATATATCTTCCAAATGTTTGCAGAGTCATTATGTGTGCTCAACCAATGTTTTGAGTCATTTGTATGACTCAAAACATCAATTGCAACCAATGGCTCTTACTATAAAAGAGTATTTTAAATTTAAAGTCGACTTTATTTTTAATCATACGGTTTTGTTCATTTTATGTATGAAAACCCTACAAAAATATTTGTATTTTCAAACATTTTGATTGGTTGAAAATAATTGAAGCAATCAGAATGATCCAGAAAAAACCAAGTCTAGGCATAATCAGGGGTATGCCATCACCAAAAAAATAAGTTATAAAAATATTTTTATCACTAGATGGCACTTTGTTAAAAAAATTGACAATTTTCTTTTTTTATTTAAGTTTATATAATAACAAACAACAAAGCCAAAAAAACAAACGAATATTTCAAATTTTATTATTTGAATATATTCCGCGTTGTTTTTTCCTTATTTTGAGAAATTTTCAGCAGTTTTTAGGTTTTGAAATATGGGCTCAGCTGATACTAAACGGATATTAAATAGTTGCTCAAGTAATACTAAATTTCAGCGCCCTCTATCGGTGAGTAGTGTTAGTTTCGATTTCCTATCTCTATAATTAATAGTCTCTGGGCATAATGCCAACCAATATTTTAACTAAAGTCGACTTTAACTAAAAAATACATTTGAAAAATATTGATAGTAAGGCTGAATATTTTCTAATTTTTAAAAATATATAATTTTTAAAACATATTAGGTAAAAATTATGAAAATTTTTTTATTGGGAATTTACAGAATTCTATTGTGGTAATCGGTTTTTTCGATGCTGAGCAAAATAAAATAATTTTTTTTAAATTAATTCGAAAATGGTGTAAGATAAAGTTAGAAAAGGCGTTATTGCATTTGTTTTGTTGTAACTAGAAATTGTTTGCAACAACATACACAAAAAAGAACATTTTACAACAACTTAACTGCATAATGTGGTTGGTAACCAGTGATTTAGAACAAATTTTTCAAACATTTTCAAGTCAACAATGAGTAACAAGAGCAAGAGCAACAGCAACAACAGAAGCAGCAGCAACTAAACACAAAAACCCAAAGGTGTTAACGTGTAAATTCCCATTCACAAGATCGAAATACGCAGATAATCTGAATATGGGCCGAGAAAAAAGAAAATACATATATATTCAAAATATGCAAACGTTGTTGTGTGTATTGTATTTGAAAATATGTGTGCTACACTCAACAAAAAAAATCTGTAATGGCTACTGAGAATATTGCTACCATTCATTACAGGAAATTTAATTATTTTGAGCCTTGCGCTATTTTTAGCTACAAAGCATGTCTACTGATTTTTAATACAATGAAATTAGTAGAAAAAATTAGTAAATAACATATGTAAGTTTATTAAAATTTTTGTAAACTTTTATTTAGAATTTATTTGCTAAAATTAGCCAATAAATTTTACTAGATATTAGTATCACTCGAAGAAATAGCTTCAATTATAGTTAAAAAGAACAACTTACTTATACATCAATTTTGATTTTTTGATTGTTTTCTAAAAGATGAGCATTTCTTTAATTTTAATTTTTATGTAGAAGTTCTAATTATTACAAAAATAAAAAAAATTAATAGTACTTTTTTAAATTAGTAAAACTTTCCTACTAACATTTTTTTCTGAATGTATTGAATGTATGCGTAAGGTAAGTATATATTGACTACTGTGCAGTGAACCGTGCTACAAAATAGTATAAAAATAAGTAGCCAGTATAAGCAGTATACGTAGGTTAAGAAATCCTGGATTTACTTATATTGCATACGTATGGCAACAATATGTGAATGGATAAAATTCCAAGAGAAAGGATTTACAATTACATGTAACAAAAATTTAGACAGATAGACATTTAAAGAAGGGATATTGAAATTATTTGCTTGAATAAATTTAAAATTGTGGTTAAGTTTGCTTGGTTACATGGTTATTTCAAAGATGTCGAATTTTATCAAATCTTACATAAATAGCACATAACAAGTAATACATTGTTAATGTTTGTATAATTTAAAATATTTTCTTTAAGATTTAATTGGTAACTCGTATATGATCCATTGTAATTTAATTCCGTCTTCTTTCCACTAAATTTACTGTCCATGTAAACATGCAAATATACATTTATAAATAAACCAAAAACTAAAGAGATTTTGTTGTATTTGTATAAAACTAAATTGAATTAAGCTAAAAAACTATAGCATATACTGAATCTACCATATATACCATACTTGGGACTAGTTAATTGAATATAGCAATTAATATAATTGACGATTTCTTTGGCATTATTTAGTAACAATGATGATAAAATTTTTGCATTACAGTTGAACAATGCAAATGAATTTTTTTTTTTAATTAACATTATTCAGTGCCTACAACAACCAATTATAATTGATGAAAAAAGCATTTGTTTTCAAAAAGAAATGCTTTTCAAATACAAAAACTTAAATCTGCATTATAACCCCATAAAGACTATCTTGGTAGTACTTGAAAATGCATTAGTTGTCAACCATTGGTTCTAGGAAAGTTTTTTCTCTATTTGTTGCAAACTAAATTCTGAATCCTATTTGGAATTTGTCATATTTGATCTTAACAATCCTTAGATCAACTAAAAATCTACGGTAAGATAATTTGTTTTGATAAAAATAACAATTTTAGAAAAAAAATTCAAAATTTGCGTACTTCTTATAAAAATATTTGCTATTTCATCCAGTGTACATTACTAAAGGTTGATCCAGGTGCACTTACCAGTGCCCAAAGAAGAGTAAATATACTCAATAAAACTTGATAAAATTAGTACTGAAATTTTATATTCTTGTCTTAATTTCCCTTTTTACAAAAAAAAATTTATTGATAAAATACATTTTTCTTCAATTAAAATTGGTTGCTTTGGGACATTGTTATTCACTTTATTACCATTGGTATAATGAGTGCCAATCGAAACAAAATTTCATTGGCATTAAATTGTAATAATTTTTTTTAGATTGGAATGGACATGAATTAACGCCAATTTAATTTCAATGCCAATGAAAAATTACCAAGTATGATATATACGAAATATGTATACACGAGTATTTGCTATGGTAACAAAATATCAATCTTTACTAAATGATTTGAAATCTAAGCATACAAGTGCAGTGAACTTACTCTTCCATGTCGCTGCATTTTGTGTGAAATAAATGTAGTTGTGTGTACTCGTATTTGAAAGTAATCTGACCTTAAAATGTATGTGTCTTGAATGGTGTATGCTATACAGTATTTATTTCCATAAAAACATAACCGAACAGTTTTTCTAGTTTATAATAACTTAAAAGACAAAAAAAAAAACAGAAGTGCAAATATTATACTCCTTAACCGTAACAATATTGGCTTTTCTTGAAGTTTTGTAAAATACTGACACTATCACTGTGTAACACAAATGTCAATACCGAGTATGTTATTATTTAACCATCGATAACAATATTTAACTAACAATAAGAGATATGTGGGGGATTTAAGCAATTTTCTAGACCCGTTGAAACGCACCTTAAATGCCTCTTTTTCTAAAGATTTTTGAAATGATCGATATAGTTAGGTAGACTATACTTCAATACTAGGGCATTAAAAATTTTCTTTCGGGAGGTGGTAACATTTTGGTGCTAGTCATTTTAATAAGTCTAATTTTAATTTATGTCGCAGATTTGGGAGTGCACATATTTAAACAAAACGACAGTCAGCTGGTCGGAAGTATAGTCCATGTATGATTTAGGTTCGAATATGAACAGGTTTTATCTCAAATCAATGGGCTCTATCCTTAGTTCAATGTGAGTCAGCGTACCAAATTTAAATAAAATATCTTCATTAAAGGAATTAAATGTGCCAAAATGTCAAAACTTATTTAACAAATAGTAAAAGGTAATCTATTGAAGGCATGTCATATCCGGATTTCATTCTTGCCTGAGGAAATTATCAGGGGGCGACGTTTTTAGAATTTCTGGAAATATTTGTTAAGTTAAGTTCAAAACTCAATGAGAATTTCTTGTTCTTGTGTAGGAGCGTTCACGTTTGTGACCTATAAAGTGCAAACAAATATAAGAAATAATTTTTGGGGACCTTTATATGGACACTAGATCTTAACAAGGACCGACTCTACCAAAATTCCACACACTCTATCCTTTGGCCTATGTCAATCAGTGTATCCAATTTGATTAAAAAAAATCATATTTGCAACCTTTAGCTATCGAAATTTTGGGGCCTTTATATGAGCCATAGGATTTACCATGGACGGATCTGAACCCATATCTATAGACTCGGTCTTTGGGCAATTATAAGTCAGTGGGCACTATGGCGCGTTGGACTGTTACACATAAGGTTGCGGGTTTGATCTCCAGCGACCGCAACATCAATTTTGAAATATGTATGATTTTTCTATCCCTCATATATATCGTAGCGTCCCCCAGGTGCATACCAAAGCTGTAAATGAATCATCCTTTTTTGATTTCAATTCATTAAGAATTAGTTAAATTTTTAATTGATTCACCAAGGAAAATAATTGAATTGAATTTGTTTCAATTCAAATGAATTTGGGGAAAACGAATTGCAATTCATTTCCAATTCAAATAAATTGGCAAAATGAATTGCAATTTATTTTCAATTCAAATGAATTTGGCAAAATGAATTGCAATTCATTTCTCATTCAAATGAATTGAATTGATTTTGAATTAATTCAAATGAATTAAAAATGAATTGCAATTTATTTCTTCAAATATTACTTATTTTGGTTTTGACGACATACGCTGAATGACAAAAACACATTTAGGGCCATATGCATAATCATTTTTAAAATTTATAAGTGACCTATAAAACAAATTTTTCATACAAATCATTTTATAAATATGTTATAAAGATTTAAAATTATTATGCATAGGTACTTTAATATTCAAGGAACAATTAACAATTTCATTGCAATTAATTTTTAATTTTTCTAATTAATTTGAATTAATTGAAAATCAATTCAATTCAAATGAATTTGGCAAAATGAATTGCAATTCATTTCCAATTCATTTGAATTGAATTGATTTTGAATTAATTCAAATTAATTAGAATAATTCAAAAATTGATTTTGAATTAATTCAAATTAATTAGAAAAATGAAAAATTCATTGCCATGAAATTATTAATTGCTTCTTGAATATTAAATGTGTTTTCATTTGAATTGGAAATGAATTGCAATTCATTTTGCCAATTCATTTGAATTCGAAATGAATTGCAATTAATTTTTGCCAAATTCAGGTAATTTGATTAAAATTTCATTCCATTCGCGATTTTTGTGAAAAGAATTAATTCAAAATTTTGTTAATTCAATACATGAAAAAAATAATGATTCATTTACAGCTCTGGTGCATAGTGCATACCTAGTGCCCATATGAGGGTCCCCCAAAATTGTCTTTTTCGCATGCCCCAAGTAGAAACTAACATACGACGATATTTTAATGAAATTTGGTACGCCGATTCTTATGTGCCCAAGAATAAAGCCTATTTATTCTGCATAGGATCTCTGCATATGCAACATGCACTATACTGCCGATTTTCTTTTAAATACAAAAACATTAAACTCTAATTAATTTTTGTTTAAATTTGCCCAACTTACAGTAGACAACTGAACTTCTACTATAAATATGGTAAATTTACTCCAAGTGCGTAAATGAAATAAATTACACACCTGATGCGTAAATTAATTAAACATAAAATTTTCAGAAATTATGCATAATTTTGCTATTTTTGTGCGTAAATTTAGCAACAAAAATTAAAATAATTTTTAAAATATTTTATTAATAAAATAATTAAGCCTAATACAAACCTCAGATTTTGGGTAGATTTCTTCATTGCAAAACTTCAGATTCTGAGAGCTTTTTCTTAAAAGACAGCCTCAGTACTTTTTTCTACAGGAAAAGCCTAAGATTCTGTGCACTTTTTCTATAGAAAAACCTCGTCTTTTTGTAGGAAATGCCTCAGATTCTATTTCCAAAGGAAAACTATGGAAAACACATCATATTCAGAGGATTTTTCCTATAGAAAAACTTCAGATTTTGAGCACTTTTTATTATAAAAATATCTTAGATTCATAAAAATTTTATCTATAGAAAAAAAGACTCTAAAAGCTGATGGATTTTCTATGGAAAGAAGTCCTCGGAGTTAAAGGGTTCTTTAAAAGTAAAAGTTTTGGAAAAGTGGGGTTTCTCTATAGGAAGTTATCAAAAATTGAGGGCTTTTCTATTGAAAAAGTGCTCATAATTGGAGGATTTTTCTGTAGGAAAAGCTCTCAAAATCAGAGGGTTTTTTTCCCACGGAGATAGTTCTCGGAGTCAAAACAATTTTCCATAGCAAAATTTTTAGGAATTTGAGGGGTTTCTCTTGGAAAACAGGAAAAAATCATTTGAATCTGATGATTTTTCTTTAGCAATTCGACAACTTTTGGGAGTTTTTATTTAGGAAAGTCATTAAAATTTAACAGTTTTTCTACAGGGAAAAGTCGTGTCGTTAATATCTCTGGGAGAACGGTTCTCAGAATCTAACAGATTTCTTTAGGAATGTGTTAAAATTTGATAGTTTTATTTAAAAAAAAGTCTCAGAATCTAAGAATTTTCTTACAAAAAGAAGTCTTCAGTATCTTGGCGTTATCCATCAAATCATTGAATTTTTCTTTAGAAAAAGTTCTCAGAATCCAATATATATTCTATAGAAAAAAACTCTTCAAAATCTTTCGGATTGACGGATAATTTTTTTTTTTTTTTAAAGCCCATAGTGCTAAAGGGTTAAAATGTTCCACTAAAATCTTCCTCGTAGTGTTTTACATAAGTTCGCTAAACATATGCTATACCTAAAATTGAAGATTCATATGGTTTCCTATGCCGATTCACAATAAACATTTGAAAAACGGGGAAAATGTTAACCCCTCCCCCTAAAATACAATTGCGATGTGATCTTTTTAAACGCCGACATATGTTATTTTTTTTTTCCTCTCCTCTACCAGAATCCATTTTCAGAACACCGTATTTTTTTCGTATTTTACTATGATATTGGCGTTTGTTAAACTCGCAGTTTGTTGATATTAAATAGAGGTAATTTAATAAAATTTCTAATTTAAACAAATTTAGGAAAATGATTTAAATTTACAGTGTTGTTTCTCCTTTAAAAAAAAAAAAAAAAAAAAAAAATAGCGCACTTTTAGAGTAGTACTGGCAAAATGAAAATCAGTGTTTTCCCAGTACTATTTTCTTGTACTATTGGCAATTTCATCCTGGGCATCTACAACCGTTTACAATGCTGTCCCAAAACTTTACGGTTCGATGTTTCAAACAAATTACGTAGATAAAGCTGCTTTTGTCATAAATATATATTTTTTTCTTTAATATAAAGCATAAATTAATAAAAATTTATATATCAGCTTCTTCATTTTCTCACTATTACAGTATAATTGCAATAAGTAATAAATGTAACAAATATTTTGTAAAAAAAAAAAAGCTTATATGTGACCTTCTCCGAGAAAAGAGACCTAGTGTGTGAAAATGAAGTTTTTTCTAACTCATTTCATCTTATTCTACACCCTTTTAGGTACCAGAATCCACTCTTAAGTCCAAACCTGTTTTTTGACACACTAGGTCACTTTTCTCGGAGAAGGTCACATATATTGCAAACATTTACCAAAGTACAATGTACACAAATGTGGGCATATTACAAATTTCCACTGAAAATTGATAAATTCTTACAGCGCATTACAAAGAGACCAAATGGTACATATTGGTCAAGTATCAAGAGGCTATAATTTTAAGAAGAGCAACAAAAAAAAGAATTTATTATTTTATTATTAATCAATTCTCCAGTAGCAAAACCAGTATGTTGTAATATTAACCTTTCTGATGCTCAAACGTATGACTGAGAAAAAAATAGAGGTTTCAAAGACTAAAATTTACCTAGTAAAATTTAAATCTTAAAAGAAGATACTAATGTATACCAAAGTATATAACCACAAACTCTTAAAATAGCATAAATTTGAAGTGAAATTTAATTTCCTACAAATTTTAACGTTTGTTTACTGCAAACCCTATTAATAGATAAAAATAAAAGATGTAGTGCATACAAGTTGGTTGACTGAAATTATTATCACAGCAAGGGATTTCAATATCGAATTGTGGCGGCCAGACTGAAAAAGTAATCATTGGATTTTACACTGCATATTTTTACACTACGTATTTTAAATAATAAAAACAACAGCTCTATGTTGTTGCCTGTATTCACATAAGTACACAAAAGTCTGCAGTACAAGTTGCAACTTGCAACAAAAATGCCAATGTTGTGGTATGTAGAGTAGGGTAGGTCGATTTAGCAATCAATATTGTGTTATCGATTTTTCGATAGATTTTGGCATGAGGAAAAAAAATTTCACTACGACATATCAAAAAAATCATTTTCAAGGCGTCCAAATTTAAATTTTTACAATTTTCTAATAAATACTAGATTAGCGCCATCTTGCGGTGGCTTTTTGAAACAACTAATGAAGTTGTAAACAATATAACATTACAACCTTTCCAGAAAGATATTACTTATGAGAATCGGATAAAAAATGTGACAACTAGAAGTAAAATTATATAAGTAAAATTATTTTCTGCTTGTTTTCATCAACATCATCATCATCATCTTTTCATCAGCATTATCATCATTTCATCATCATTATCATCATTTCATCATCAAGCATTGTAAAAAATTTGATATTTGGACGCCCCGAAAATGATTTTTTTGATATGTCGTAGTGGAACTTTTTTTTTCCTCATGCCAAAAGCTATCGAAAAATCGATGGCACAATATCAAAAAATGTTTTTCCATACAAATCGGCCCACTCTAATGTAGAGGGTGACCATTCGTACTGATTTGATCAGTACATACCTATACTGATTTGATCAGTATATTTACTGATTTTTAGCCACGAGTACTGATAAACAAAAAATTTCTGTGCTGATTTGTACTAATTATTTAAAATTTCCACTGGTTTTTAATACTTCAAAAGTTGTATGATGGGTTTTCAATAAAACAAGGAAACTTTTAATAGAATATAAGGTTTTTAATGCAACGAATATATTCTGAAACCCGTAGTTGAAAAAAAAGTATTTGAAAGCTTTTCTGTGGCAAATTTCCACAGAATCTGAATTTTGAAGGAAAGGAAAAATCCTCGGAAGGTGACAGCTTTTCTACCATCGTTACCGCTAGAACGCAGGGCTATGGCGTCAGCTAAAAGATAAATTATAACCGATTCGTTATCAAGAATGGTGCTATTTTTAAGACGATATGAAAAATATACACAAAATTTTG
Organism: Leucophora obtusa; assembly: GCA_949987735.1. Classification (NCBI taxonomy): domain Eukaryota; kingdom Metazoa; phylum Arthropoda; class Insecta; order Diptera; family Anthomyiidae; genus Leucophora; species Leucophora obtusa. The sequence continues at coordinate 200,332,132 of OX465298.1, forward strand.
TGAAACAATAATAATTTTTGTAACACTAGTGGTAAATAATAACAGATAAAACATAATAGTTTTTTATTTTATATTTTATTCTAGATCGCTCTAAAGGTCAGTACAGCATTTTTTAATCCTTTTTAAATATTTGTTCTCTGACCAAAGTGTTTTTAATAAAAATGTTTGAGAATCTTGATTATTTTTGTACAAAAGGTTTTAATATAAAAGTCTTTCTATAGCAGAAAATATTTACCAAATTCATATGATTTTCCTCTATAAAAAATATTTAATTCAAATGAAAAATCATCATAATCTAAAGAGTTTTCAATAGAAATTAAATTTCTTCAATAAAAATCAAGTTTCTTGATGGCTAAGTTCATACACCCAGAAAACAGATTCGGTGCTGACAACTATATTTGTTGCCAATCGTTGCATCAAATGATTTTTTCGTTTGCGGCTACCGAATTATTCTTGATACAACAGAAATTCCTTTGTCACAGTCAAATTAGTCTTGTCTCAATTAGTTTTCTGTTGCCACAACTGAAAAATTCCGCTACCACAACCGAACCATGCGATTAACTACAAATAGGGTTATCAGAACTGAATCTATTTTCTGGGTTTAGAACATAAGAGTTTTTATAAACACCATGTTCTGAGTTTAGAAACTTTTAAATTAAAGCGGATTTGTAAGATCACCAGGAATTGTTGCATCATTCGTGAGCGTCCCTTTAAATTTAAAAAGGAACAAAATTTACCAAAAAAAAAAATATGCGATATGATTAAAACAAAACTGAACTTATTGAATCGAGTTTATATTTTATTGATTTCTCTGTATTTAATTTTACTTATAAGACGAAATTAAATTTTTATTAAAAAATTTTTTAATGTGGATTTAAAAATAACAGTTATTTCGAAATAATTTACTTTAGATCTTTTTTTTTTATGAATTTAGAACTCAAAGGAGTGTCGAAATATAAAATCTGCTTTAATTGTTTTTAGAAAAACATCATTTAAATCTAAGAATTTTTCTATAAGATTTTTTCCAATTTTGTACTAATTGCACCTCAGAAATGAATGGTCACCCTAGGTATGTACTTAAAAAATGTATATTACATAACAAGGAAATGGTTTTAATGGATTTTTATCATTTTATATTTATTTTTTTTTTCAGCATTTGCATATATGCATGTTTGAGCATGTTAAGATATAACAAGAATTTTTCAATTTATGATTTATTACAAAGAAAAAAAAAACAGCAGAACCTACGAATGTCTGGGAAAATGTCTTGAATATTTATTGTGAATTTTACATAATTTTAAGCAAAAAAAATCTTTATCAGAACTTTAAATGTATAACTATACAACGATGTAATGGTCTGTATATTATTGCAATGCCATTAAAGATAAGCAAAAACTGAAGCCATTTAAATGTGCAATAAATATATGGCTGAAGGGCATATTAAACACACTACATTTAGAGCTATAAGTGACATAAAGCACAATTTATACAGGCAATTTTTATATAATACACCACTATGTGCTGATATGACTACCAAAAATACCGTATACAAACACCTTGTACAAACACCAATCGACTGAGAATCCTTTTCTGAATAAATTTAGTGATGTCTGTCGGTCCGTCTGTGTATGTAATCAAACTACAGGTTGCAAATTCAGAGATATTGACATGAAATTTGGCCATGGTCTTCTCTTGGCCCAAGGACGAACCCAAATTAAGCATTACTTCCCATTGAAAAATTCTATCTGAATTCAGATTAAATGGTATTTATAATACTGTGGTGTGGGATATCTTATAGTCGGGCTTGACCAACCATAATTTTTATACCTGTTGATTTTAGTGTATATTGAGCTTTCAACTAAAGGTCATTTAAAATTGTATGCTTCATGTAAAACTTTTTTTAACTACCCTAGTAAAAATGATTTTTATATAATCATTTATTATTTTATACAATTATATCTCGTCGAGTATTGCGAAATGTATTATATTAATTACATCAAAAGATATTTAATTATATAAAATCATATTAACCAGATCCACCATTCCCCGGATCAAATCATATAGGGATTAACATAATTATGTCTAAAAATATATTATTAGATCCGAAAAATTGTGGATCTGGTTAATATGAATTTATATAACCATATATATTTTGATATAATCATATACACTTATACTTGGTGTTATATATGACAATGCTCAACGATATATAAATCTATAAAATCATAAATGGTTATATAAAAAATATTTTTACTCGGGTGGTTATATAAAAAATTATTTTTACTCGGGTATGTTAAAATAAAACCCCCTATTATTTAACTTTCATTTATCATCATTGTGTAAACTTATAAATTTACCACTTGTGTAAAAAAGTGCGGTTTAATGAATACCACTAATCTTTTGTTTGCTTATGAGTAATATAAATTTTTGGTATTAATCATACGCAACAATTGTGTTACAAACGAGATGACAATCTTAGAATACGCCTTTTATTACAGCAGGCAAAGGACATACTTATAAGTGCAAAAAAAAAGACAACGATTGAATACTAAATAAAAGTAAAGTACATACATATATAAAAAGAAATCTATGAATGAATATCTATAAAGTTATTTTAAGATTCGAAAAACGTTGTGCCGTCTTAAAGAGAAAACGGGCAACATAATAAAAAACACAGAAGAAGAAGCAAAAATAACTATCAAGAATTCATAGCTGCATGTTGATATTTTTATGCAGAATAGCAAAAAAAAATATACAGAAATCTTTAAAACATTTTAAAAACACATTTCAACTGCATCTTACCCAAATGCCATGTAGACAAGGACAATAATGGCAAATTGTTGTACGAGCAACAGCACAGATGAGTTGAGTTCATGTACAAATGCCAAACGTTAGAGAAAGCCTTTTTTTATTTTTTGCTGTTTGCCATGTAACTGGAAAACGCAAAAAAAATCCAAAGAAATTGTTAGAAGAAAAAAAAAACAACTTAAAGCTTAACATTTGTAAGGCCAAACGATATTTGCATCTTTGATGAAATATAAAAACATATGTATCTGCAAAGTGAAGGAAAGCAGCACAAAATCAGGAAAATAAAATATTTAAATATCAAACTCACTTTGAAGATGTTCCGAGGTATTCACTGTCTGTAATATTATAAATTATTTACTCGAATTTTTAGTATATAGAAATGTTCTGGTGTTGCTAGTACATATTTATATTATATCAATGCAACACATATTTCCGTAGTAAATGTATTTATACATTGAACTTGACGGTCATAATGGACTGAAAAGGAATTTTTCATGATATTTGTAAAAAAAAAAATTCTAGATTTTCAGAGGCGTTGCGGGGATTTTTATGAGGGAATTATTAAGATACACTGAAGGAATTCACAGTTTAAGTGCTAACGTTATCACGTTGTAAAATAGCATGATTTTTAACCCTTCGACGACCGAACATAAACTGAATGAAAATTGGTATTTTTTGCGGATTCTAAATAATTGACCCAACATTTCTAAATAAAAGTGTCGTCAAAATATTTTTTTCAACTCTTTCATCGACATGCCTCAACATATTATTTTTCACAATTTGTTAAATACGTTTGGGATTTTATCACATTTAATTCCTTTAATGCAATTATTGTATATCCCGATAAAAATAAATTAAAAAGAAACTAATATGCAAGTGATTGTGCAAATTTAAATATTACTGACACTTTAGAAAACATTGTTTTCTATTGTTGTTTATACATGAATGGATTTCACTACATTGCTAGATCTGTCAAAATAACAGAGTTGTATATTGGAAGATGACAAAGCAAATTGTGATAAATTTTTTGTTGTTGTTTTTGTTTTTTCTTTGATATTTTAAATGTTTAATAACGCTCCTAGACGAGAACATGAAATTCTCATTGAGTTTGTAATTTAACTTAAATATTTCCATAAATTCTAAAATTCCGGATAGGGACATGCCTCAACAGATTATTTTTCACAATTTGTTAAATGCCTTTGGGATTTTAGCACATTTAATTCCTTTGATGAAACTACTATATTTTTTTTTTGTTTTTCTTATCATGCGAAGTAGTTTGCATATCGCGTTTTGTGCTTACAGTCGAGTGTTCTAAAGTTTCTTCAAAATAGTTTTGCTCATTTGGAAAATTCGATTAACAAGTGAAAGAAGAAACCATGTTTAGTAAAACTGTGTACTCAGTTTTTCATGATCACCTCAGTAGTCCTTATGAAAGGACTAAAGGCTTTTAATAAGGACCCTACGGGTATATTCTTCTTTGATGAAGATGCAAAGTTAATAGTTCGTGAAACATATTGGCGCAGCCGATATCAAGATATTTATCGTTGGAAATTTCTTTGAATATGGGCCACAGTCCTGCAATAGGCTGTAATAAAACCCAAATAAGGTAAGTAATTAACTAGCAAATTGCAAATGTCAAAGTTCTGATTGGGAAAATTAAAAAAAAAAGAACTTCGAAGCCTTAATAATGGCACTAGAAATTTTAAAATCAGAATTTTTTTCAGCTAATTTTAAAAATAATTTTTCGCGAATTTTGAATATTTTTATTTTTTTAAAGCTTTAAAACTTTAAAATAAAATAGCTTTTCTAAACTTAAAAAAATATTAAATGCACCTAATTATAATATTGCTTCGTAACATTTGCTTCGTATTCTCGAATATTTAATTAAAAAGTCTCAACAACAGTGTTACCATATATTTTTTTAGAAAAACTGTAAATAAAAACTGTTTCTTTATAGAAAAACTGTTTTTCGAAAAAAATTTAAAAAATCAGAAGAAATTCTGGGATCCCGAAGTATCCTGGGACTAAAATATTATCCCAGGGTATCAGTTTTCAAAATATCGAGATTTGATCATTTAATTGCCTTTGACATTTATAGTAATCGACTTTTTACATAGCCTCCTAATAAAACTTTTTTTTAAAAATTTTGTTCTCCCAGGTCCGAATCTAAAGTTAAAAAATAGTTTATCGAGTCACCCTTCCGAGATTAACCCCTGACTTAAGATAGAATACTTTACTGATCAATGTAGTACTTCAAAATATTCTTTATTGATTTGCATTCCACATAAAATTGACTTTCATTTGATTGTCGGGAATTGTTTGTTTGCAAAAATTAAGTTTTTTGGAATTGTCCTTGATCACAATTGAAAAAATAGTAGTAATTTGTTATCCAGAATTGGCAAATATTTATTTAAAAAAAATAAAAAATCAATTTTGGCCTTTTTTGATGAGACATTGTTTTAATTTTTTCAAAAAATATAAATTTCTAAATTATCCTTCATTTAGAAATTATCTGAAAAGTTCGGCTAAAAAATGTCGGTCGGGTCTATGGCGTGTCAGATATGACTTAGACAATTTTATTCCGTGCTAATTTTTTATGAAATTTGTTATAAAAGTGTTTTGTTTTTCCAGTAAGCATATTTTGTAGTTTTATATTGGCATTTTTAAATTTATTTATGTTTCGATTTGTACCTAATTTTTGACAATATGAAAGTTTTTATGTAATTTTGGGGCATAATAACCACTTTATAAGTTTATAAATGGCTTATAAGACAAATATTTTATACAAAATTCATTTTATAAACGTGTTATAAAGTTTTCAAATTATTATGCATAAGCACTTTTATATTTTAATTCTTAAGTTTTAGGGAAAAAGTTGTAAATTAAACAAATGTGCCGATCTAATATGAAAAAACTGTAAAAAATCCATGGATTTAAAAAAAACTGTTTTTTACATGAAAAAACTGTAAAACTGTTAGGCATCCCAAAAAACTATAAAAAAAACAGTTAAAACTGGCTATATGGCAACACTGCTCAGCAATTAATTCCTTTCTACGTCTATGCCAACACTGGCTTTTGTGAGCAATAACTATGCGGTCGACCATTTTTTATAGGTTACCATTACAAACTCAGCAATGAAATTGTTGAAATCAATGCAGCGGCAACTGTTTTAGTACTACTTTGCACTGAAATTCAGCACTGAAATGAATTGATACTTATTTTTACTACATTTCCTTATACCAACATTTTCATAACAAAAATTGAAGGAAAAATATGATAAAAGGTAAAATTGTGTAAAACAAAACCACAACCACATATACACTAAAACTGTACTTCAATACATACTTACAATCATACAAATATTTTATATTACATGCCGAAGAAGACTGTTAAAAAAAAAATAATAATAAAATAAAAGAAATCCTGATGCCAAAACCATTAATTTAATAACGTTGAATACTGCTGCTATTTCTTAGAAAATTAAACACCTAATGCCAACATACAAATTTTGCACTTTCTCATGGGAGTAACAAAGATGAAGGAGACTAAACGGAACAAAAAATAAAGACGAATGAAACACATGTTGTATAAGCAAAAAAGTTTGAAAGAAAATAATTTTTCAAAAACTAAAAAGTTATAGAAATGTGTAAAACAGAGACATATTCCAGAGCCTTTTTTTTCATATATTAAACAGAAATTAAGTAAAAGAAAAGAAAACTTCTGGTTTAGCAGAGTGAAAAATATGTTTTAACAAAACTAGACTGCGTATACTTTATAATGTTACAACTACTAAATGTAACACTTAAGTTAGATTTGAAATAATTCTATATAGAACACCTTTTGCTTTGATACCAAGACCGACAACACAAGAACAACAATAATAGTTGTAGTACTATACCGATTAACAGAGTTCGGTTTAGCAAAAATGTTGCTGATTTTTTACTCACCTGCAATTTTTTTGATTTGGACTTACCTAGATTTTATAATGTTTCGTAACCAATTACGTAATCTTATTAAGGTAATTAAGAACAAAGGATTTTATTTGAAATCACTTATATTATTTCTACTACGTCCAAAGAAGGTTAATTTGGAGTCACCAATTTTTCGTACAAAAATGGATTTTTCTTATCTTAAACTAAACTACTTCGCCGACAGAGCAAAAATAAATTTAAGTTGAGATCATGATTATTATTTTAAATTCGAATACATTAACGGCTTTAAACTCAAAATTCTTCGTTTTTGTGCACGTAAAATATCTTCGGTGGGCCACTCTACTTCATAGTTATCATTAGGGCATGGAAGCGCATGTGACTACATGATTGTTGTCATATATCTTTGGTGATCAGCAATAATAATGTTATAAACTCATGATGTAGTGGATATTTTGGCATATTATGTTGCATATTTTGCTAACAAAAGCATGTTTTAAGCATACTGCTACACTGAAAAAATAAGTTAGTAGACAAATTATTAAAACGTCTTGTATATCAAGTATACTAGTTTAAAGAAACTTTTTTTGTAAAATTTTGTTTTTCAAATTATCAGCATTTATTTTGAAAATCAGTCATCTATTCGCGCAACTTATAGACGTAAAATTATGTTCAAAGATGAGGCTCGTTTTTGGCTTAACGGGTTTGTTAATAAACAAAATTGCCCAATCCACAGCAGACCCCGCAGATTTCATTACATTCAGAAAAATGCACCGTTTTGTGCTGGTGGCATTATTGAACCTTATTTCTTCAATAATGAAGCCGGAGTTCGCATTACGGTCAATGGAGATTGTTACTACACACAAAAAAATATTGTTTAACTTTTTTCAATTAAAACGATTTGTTAAATTATTTCAAAAGGTGTCAATTAAAAATTAATCCAATAGATTAAATAATTGTTCAAAACTGCAATTTGCTTGATATTTTTTTATTCTATCGCTCAAAAGCATGATACAACCATACTAGGTAGATGCATTAGGGAGAGTTCGACATTTCAGGGTTTTATTACGACAGTTCAGGGATTTTTTCGTACACCCAGAAAACAGATTCAGTTCTGATAACCCCATTTGTAGTCAATCGCATGGTTCGGTTGTGGTAGCCGAATTTTTCAGTTGTGGTAACATAAAACCAATTGAGACAAGGCTAATTTGACTGTGACAACGGAATTTCAATTGTATCAAGAATAATTCGATAGCCGCAAACGAAAAATTCATTTGATGCAACTGAACCATTCGATTGGCAACCAATGGGGCTGTCAGCACCGAATCTGTTTTGTTGTTGTTTGTTGTGTTTGTTGTTCTAATGCATCTACCTAGTATGGATGGCTCAAAAGCATTTCATAAAACAAGAGAAAAACATCAGCATATCGTTGGCTTAGTCCTGTCCTAGCAAACCTGTCAAGTGTAACTCAAAACACATCATTTACAAAAAAAAAATGCCATTATGTTGTTTTTTCTTGTTGTTATGCAGTGGTAAGCAATTCTGTCAAGTCCAAAAAAACAAACAAAATATCGAAAACCACATGCTAAGTCCAGCTGAAAACAACACACATTTTGTTTCAACAAATTTCAACAATAGAATTAAATGCGACTTTTGCTTATTTAAAGATTAACTAAATAATTATTTAGTTATTTTAACTTTTCTGAGGTTGTTTTTCTTCACCGATGAAGCCTCTTTTGAGCGCACTTGTATGACTCATAAAAGACTCCAAATTATGAGCATTGCTGGAAAATTTTGAATTTTCTGAGCCATTTATGAGTCATTTTTGACAAATTTTTGAGTAATTTATGAACATTGAAAAATTTTTAATACGCTCGTAAATAAGAGTCTATTATGTTTCATTTATGACTCTAAGATTTGAGCACTCTGAAAATGTTCGTCTTTCAGAGTCTTTTATGAGTCATAATTTCTGAGCGCTCAGAAAAATGTTGGCTGGGTAACTATTACTTATAAATTTTTTCAGGAAAAACATTGTTAATTTATAAATTTTATTAGGCGATTGTCATGAATTCTGCTGACATAAATAAAAATAAAATAAAAAAAAGAAAATCTGGTAAGTCCACAAAGTTGAAAGAAAATCTGGTAAGTCCACATTTAAAATAGAAAATTATAAAGAGCAAATTATAAAGTCCAAAAAGAGTCTATAAGTCTGAAAACTTTTATTTTGGAATTCTATGATTTTTGTGGTTAAACAAGATGAACTAAAGAAGAAAACTGCGTTTACAGATTTAAAAAAAGTTAACCCAAAAAAAAGTTACACAGTTTTTTGTCTCTCCTGAAAAATTAAAAAAACGGACTTGACAGGTTTGCCGACTAAGCCAACGATATTTTTGTTGTTTTTCGTTTTTTTTTTATTTATGCAGTTGTTTATGTTTATGTATTAGTAGCTGATATTTTAAATTATTTTTTAAAAAATTTTATAAATTCTCGTTGTTTTTTATTTTATTTAGTTAAATATTTTAATTTTGCCATATTAAATATAAATATTCATATATTCTAGAACATTATTTTAAAACAATAATGTAATTTTTTAAATTTTGTTTAAAAAATTGAATTTTTTTTAAACAAAAAATGGCAAAAAATAAATAAAAAGTTATTCTAAATAAAATATATTTCATTTAGTTTTCAAAAAAAATTTTCACAGAGTCATCTTGCTTCAGAAAAAAGAAGAAAACTAATTTCTGCGACAGAATTTTTCCATAAGTATAAATAAATCTATCAACTGAATGGAAATTGCATGCAGGTTTTTTTAATAAAATTCAATGTTATGAAATTCAAGCTAAACATAAACAATTATATTTTTTATAGTTGGCATGACAACTACCATTTTATCCAGCCGATTAGAGTCTTATTTAAAATTTATACAATATTGATCAATATTTAATCCAATGAATTAATTTTTAATCAAATGCATATAAAAAAAAAAACAATAAAAATCCTATAGTAAAGTGTTGTTTTTTTCAAACGCGTCATATAGACAAAATTTAGTAATTCTAATTTAGTAGGTTTGAGGTTAACTTCCTCAAAAGTTATAAACACATTAAATTTGAAAATCAGACTAGATCTAGTTTCTGCCTTTTTATGGACAGGCTTCATCAGTGATCTTCCATTAAATTGTATTATTGTTTATATTTTTATTGTCAGATTGTCTCCATATGAATAATTTCAAATCCTAATCAAATGTATCACTATTTTATTGAAAATTTATTCAATTAAAGAGCTACAAATTTTTAATTGTATGGACAATTTTTGAATAGGCACTTTTCATGATTGAAATTAGTTTTTATTTTTTTGTGTGTACACCAGGATCAATGATTTTATGTTTAAAGTAATGGATGGCATTGATCTGGGCGAAATGTGGTTTCAACGGCGACCGCAAACATCTTATTGAAATCAAAATTTGGCAATAAGTTGATTTCGAGAAATGACACCTCTTGATTATTTCCTGTGTGGCCACGTGAAGTCACTGGTTTATGCTGATAAACCAGCAACAATTGACGCCTTGAAGGCCAACATTGTTCGTGTTATTTGGGACAAGCGGGCAGCAATGCTCGAAAAAGTGGGCCAAATTGCACGTCCACAATGCGCTTCGTTAAGAACAGCCGCGGTGGCCATATGCCCGAATCATTATACCCTACACCACTGCGTGGACAGGGTATAATAAGTTTGTGCTGATTTGCAACACCAAAAATTGTTGGAGCTAGACCTACCTTAGTAATATACCTATCGACTCAGAATCACTTTTTGTTTTGATTTAACGATGTCCGTCCGTCTGTCTGTCGGTCCATGCATTCTTGTGCGCACTCTTCAGGTCACAAATATTAAGATATTTTGATGAAATTAGGTACACCGACCTATGTCGGCCCAAGGATTAAAATTGGTTAAAATCGATCTATGTTTAGTGCCCATATAAAGGTCCGCCCCCCCCCCCCCCCCCACAAAATTGTCTTTTTACACGCTGCAGGTCGCAAATATGAAGATGTTTAATTGAAATTTGGTTCGCTCACTCACATGGTCCCAAGGACAAAGTCTATTAATTCTAGATAGAATCGGTCCATATTTCGACCTATGGCTCATATGGTCTAGATTTCCGATTTTCCCTTATTTTATAGAAAATTTTGACAAAAGTGCCATTCGATTTTCGGATCCAAACATTAGTTGGCTTTTAACCAGACTGGTGTAGGGTATTATATAGTCGGCATGCCCGACTTTTACTTTTTTACTCGTTTCTTTTTATTTTTTCTCGTAATAAAAAAATACAAAATGAAATACGGATTTATTACGCAACTTAAGCTTTTGAATTTAAAATATAAGCTTTTGCTAAGTAAGATCACAAAATAGCAGAAATCTGAAAATACAGGAGAAGGTATTAAGAAATTTTTAAATAAACTAAAAAAAATGTTTTAATATGTAAATAAACAGAAGAAAAAAAATGTTTTTTAAGAGTATTATATACTTTCTGAGTTTGCATGGGGTAAATAAGTCTTTTAAAGGATCAGGTGTGTCGCATTTCCCATACTTATTTTCTAAGTATTTCCTCGGAACTCTTAGCGGATTTTTTTAAGAGGTGACCATCCATTTGACTACCATTAATTTAAAGAAAAAAGACTAAACGTTTTCAGAACAAACCCTCAAATATTTAAACGCTGAATCCAATCAAAAATGCATATTTTTTTAAATTCTAAATGCATATTTTTCTTTTTTTAATACATTATATTTAACGCTCACAAAATACGATTATAAATGAATGAACTTCCTTGCCCTAGTTATCATACTAGCAAAGAATAACAGTAGCGTTGACTTGGTGCTTGTTGTAGAGTGGCATCACAAAACACTTTAACCATAAATCTACGAATTTATGAACCAGAACACACTTAACTGACACAATTTGCAGAAATCCAAAGAAAGAAAATCGAAGTAGAAAAAGGAAACAAAACTTTCATCAGCACAAAAAAAATACGCAGAAACTATGAAGGGGTTAAAAAAGAAACAGGTTGCGTCATGGTAAAAATTAAATAAAGTTTTAAATTTTAAATATGTTTGGTTATACTTAAACCTCAAAAACAATTAAAACCACTACAACCACTACAACCACCTGATTTTAAAATTTCTACTTTTTTGTTATTTTCTACCAAACTACCACAGCAATTTTTGACAATAGAAAACAGATTACGAAGTAGTAAACATTTCTTTATTGTTCAATTTATTGTATTAATATAAAAAATTTAACTGCTAATATTTTTTAATTTAAAGTACAATATCACATGGCTTATTCTTTTATTTTTTTTTTATTGATGGCGATGTTAGTCAGTGTTAAAGGAAAAGTAATTGTAGTATGGCAGCAAAGTACATATTAATATTGTAATTTTAATTATTGAGTGTCGCCAACATGAGCACATGGCGTTATAAATATTTCTATGAGGTTTATTATTAAAACATTAATGAACTATAACGTTGTTAAATAACAATTAAATAATTGGAACATTTCTTTAATTAATATTAGTGACTCAGGAAAAACTTGTTAATAGGATATTCATTCATTCAGTTCATGTACTTGTATTATCAGCAATGAGATTTATGTATTATACCCTCCGCCTTACAAAACCCTTTACCAGTAAAGGGTACCCTACACCCATTTGCTTACGAAACATATTACTTCCCAGCAAAGATAAATGGAACAACTTCTAAATGAATCACTTCCTTCATTACAACACACAGAAGTTCTTCTGTAGCAAGGCTTTTTAAACAACATTTAAAGCTGCAACAACTTTATTCTAGTCAGAAGTTCTTTTTCATAAGTGATAAGAAGTTAATACAGAAATGAGAGGGTTAGGGGTTCCAATCCTAGCAGGTCAAAACAAAATTTTTCGAACTTTTTTTCAGCACCGGATTTTACAAACAAAAAACTTTATTTTTAAGTTTTCATCAAGGAATAAAAAAGTATTCTGTTCAAAATAAAGTAAATTTCTAAATTATTTTTTTTTTATATTCATCCAAAATTGAAAATATATTTATCTTTATAAAAAAAAAAGAAAAAAAATTTACAAATGATATTTTTATACAAATGATATTTTTTATTTTCAACTCCAAACAAAAAAAGAAAAAGAAAAAATAAAAAAAAAAGTTTTTGTACAAAAAAAAGAAAAATTTTTTTTGTAGAAAAAAAAGTTTCTTTATTACGAAAAACAGTTTTTATTTTTCAATTTATAAAATTTTAGTTTCAGTACAATCTGCAAACGAATTAATGATGCATTAAATTTGGAAAATTTTGTTTCTTAAATGTGTTTTTTTTTTGTTGTTTTGTTTTGCAACAAAAAACTAAATTTTGCAAAAAGAAAAATTCTTACATCAGTATATTTGTTTGCAGAATGAATATCGCTGATGAGGTTTTTCAATGTAATTTTTTTACCATAAAGTCTTTTTTTCGTGTTCCGCCAATATTTTGCAATTTTTAAGGTGCGGTTTTGATAAATATGTAATCTAGAGACTATAATACCCATTTCATACAACAAAGTTTGGTGGCTAATTGCAAAAATATCGCGAAAAACGTCGTGGAAAAAAATTTACAAAAAGGAAAATTCTTACATCAGTATGTTTGTTTGCAGAATGACAATCGCTGATGAGGTTTTTAAATACAATTTTTTTACCATAAAGTCTTTTTTCGCGTTCCGCCAAAATTTTGCAATTTTTTAGGTGCGGTTTTGTTAAATATGTAATCTAGAGACTATAATACCCAATTCATAGAACAAAGTTCGGTGGCTAGTTGCAAAAAACAAATCGCGAAAAAATATCGCTGAAGAAAGATTTGCAAAACGGCCTTATTTTTGTAAATGCTACGATTAAACAAAATTTACAGCAAAATAAAATTTAAAAAAAAAAATATTTATATACTATATATATTTTTTTCAAATTGTTGAAACCATTTTTTTTTTTAACAACACAAAAAAAGTTTCTTTTTTTATCTATTTATTTTTTTTTTTTTGGAAAGAAAAATAAAAAAGAAAAAGTTTTTATTTTCATCATGAGGAATATTTTTAATTAAATATTTCTTTCTTTTTATTTTTTGTACGTTTGAATTTTTATTTTAATACTTTTACGATAATTATATTTGATAAAAACCAAAAAATAAAAAGTTTCCGGTCCTTGCTTTTTTTACACAATTATTAATTTTTGCTATTTTTACTGTAAAATTTTTAATTTTTTTAATTTGTCCCCTCAAATAATTTTAATTTCATACTAATTTATATTAAATTTTATGAAAATATAAAATTTTCAAATAAAAATTCCGTTTTTAAATATTTTTTGTTAAAATACTAAACATGTAATTATTAAAATTTTGTTTGTATTTAAAATATTGTGATTTGAAAAATCCATTTTGTACAAATTCGTACTAAATATATTTATTATTACACTAATATAAAAAGAAAAAGTCTATAAACATTTTAGTTAGAACTACTAAAAATTAGTTAAAAATTACTATTAAAAAACTGTTTTTTCTCTACCAATATGCAGCAAAATATTTTGCAGATTTTAACAAGGTAATTTGTTATTCTTGATTAACTAAAAGTTAACTCAAATGTGACTAAAATTTTGTAAATTTAACAGTTTTAGTTTTACTATACTTACCTTAAAAGTATTTAGCAAAAAGAAAAATCTGCTATTTTCAGCAATTTTTCTGTAAGGTAATTTTTAACTAATTTTTGTAGCTTTCTTTGCTATTGTTACAACTTTATTTCTATGAGTGTATTAATATTTTTTATAAAAAATAACACTATTTAAAAAGAAAAACAACTTGATATATTTTCTTAATATGTTATATATTTTTGTTAATAAAAAATTAAATAAATGAAGGGAACAGTGAAGAAGACTGCTAAATGTTAGCTATCATGCATAACAAGCGGAAGCACAGTGGGTAGAGCGTCTGCTTTAAATGCCAATATGTATGGGTTCAAACCCCACATGCGGCATGATGAATTTCTGTTTTTTTTTATTATTAAAATAGAAAGAAGTGAAAAAGATCTTCCTTATCTTTGTTTCAAATATACATTATTTGTTTAGAAAAAACAACTTACAAGCCAATGTTAAATTCATCAATGAACAACCCAAACTAGAACAACTTCTTTTTCTTAATACCGGCCGTTTTAATCTACCTATTAACGGGCTTAGCGAGCTATTTTAAATTATTTGGGATATTGGTGAAAAGGTTGTATGAAAAAAGTCACCTTAAAGCCGAACGATAAGGAATTTCGGAAAAGGCTAAAACACCCCCTCGATTAAATTAACCAGACATTATTATGTGTAAATTTTAACAAAACTAAAAACAGTTTCCCACATAAGTAAGTGTTCTATTGGAGAAATAACAGTTATTGAATAACAAAGAAGTAAGTTAAAGTCGAGCATGCCGACTATATAAAACCCTACACTACTACATGATTGCCATTATTCCAGGAGAGGATCAAGTTCCGGGAGGTGGAGGGCAATCTATGGTTGAGCAGCTTAATCTAGATGAATGAGGCTCTTGTAATGTAAACTTGACGAAATAGAGAATATGTAGAAAAGGAGTGCGTTAATTTTTAAATTATTTCCTTAATTTGTTGTTGTATTAAAACAAAATGTTTTTGAAAACAAATGTGTTCTTGTCAATTATAATTGCTTGTTTTAGGCAAGCACAATTCCAATAAAATTTCATTGGCATTGATCAATTGTAATGCCAAAAAATTGCATTGGCACTGATCAGTTGTAATCCCGGTGAAAAATGTCCATATATGAACATTTATGGTTCAACCATATATGTATGGATCCGAAAAATGAGGTAACACCTAAGTATATGTTCATATATGTCCATATACATTAATATGAACATATACATTTATTAAATATATGCGAATACATGCGAACGTTGCTGTCCTTTATTATAAGGTTGTACGATAAATATAAATTTATGTATGACATTCAAATTAGGCGCTACATATGTTCCAATAAGCGTTACTTTTCAAAACGATTGAGATCAATTTTGCAAAAAAAACAAAAAAACCCTTTTCCGCGAAATTTAAAACTTTAAATGATTGTATAGGTCTATAAGCTCTAGCTGTTCAAAATTCAGGACATCCCAAGCGCGTACTGGCTACAGTCTCACCTCCTGACCAGGAAGATGCGAAAAGTCTGCTAAAACTTAAATTTCTTCATCCATTACACAGCATTCAAAGTTTGAAAAAAAAATTGTTTGAGAAGTTTGCTGGTTTTTTGCATAAACGTTCCAATTTACACACAGAAAAAAACAGGGGGGATATTACCTAAGAGCTATGTAATTATACAACTACATAATTTTCAAGTTAGTTTTACAAAGTGCACATTTTTTTGTAAAATATATACAATCCTTGCAAAATATACACATGCGTAGTGGAAAATATCCGAAAAAATACATATATTTTGCTAGAAAATTGTAAAACTTACTACGAACTTATGTAGTTGTATAATTACATAGCACTTAGATAAAGTTCCCCCTGTTTTTTTTCTGCGTGTAGGGATTCGGCAATTTTATGGGGTTTGTTGGGGATTTTAAATTACGAAATGGGTATACGAACTCAAACTTTTCTGGCAGCACTGTTAAACATTAATGAAACTGGTGTCAAGCAGCCGAGATTACACGGAGTTTTGTCATTGATTGATATAAATTAGAAGATATAGCAAAAAGTGAGGGGACATTAGTTGCAGAATCGTGCAATTGATGGCGCTGAAAAATCGAATTTGATTTCGAAATCTCTAGATGGCGACAGTAATCCAAAATTTCCAAAAGCTCTGCAATATTAAAACAGTGCTGCCACATTCAAATTTTATTATTTTATTTTAGGAATTTAAATAAAGGAACTTCTTGTCAAAAAGAACTTTGTGCTTTTTGCTAAACGAATTATCAGTGTTAACGTTGTTTAAAATTTTTATTGTGTATAATAAGAAATTTAATTTTTGTTAAAAGGGCTCTGCGTAAAGAAAAATATGTTCTAATGACTTTTTAGTACTTTTGTTTGCATATTTAAAAATCTTAAAAGCCCTAAACACAAATACATTTTCTTAAAAAAAAGTAAAATCCTGTTAAAATGGCACATTTTTGTTTAAAAAAAATAGCTGTTGTTGAAAATGCCTACTGTCAGAAAGTAAATTCGGTGACAAAAGAAACAATTTCAGTAATACCTCACTCTTCTTTTGAGCCATTACTTTACTCCTAAATTTATTGAATAAAAATTCGAGTGAAATCTAACATCTAAACTCGAGATTAAAAATTTTAATTATGGCGATTTTTGCCGCTCCAATGTGTAATTGCAGTTTTCAGTTCTGGCAACACAAGAATAAGTAACAAGAGCTTTTCGAAAATGCCTTCAAATGAGATAAAAGCTGTGCCTTGAAATGAGATAATATTCGAATTTATAAATACCATGTGAGTGGCGCCAACAACCAAAATGACAGTAAAATGTGCTGCACTCTGATAAAAAGCGCTAAAAACGATAAAAATCGTCGTGTTCGCGAACATGTTCGTGACCTATATGTTTTAACGAGCGAACTCGTGTTCGCGAACACGACGATTTTTATCGTTTTAGCGCTATTTTTGTTTGAAAATTTGCGTTTCTTTGCTTGATTGCGTATTTGAACAGTAATGGAATTGGTATCAAGCAGTCGGTAGCGTGCTTGTACGTTAACGGAGCTGGACTCAAGCAATTCTGCAAGCAAACCAAGGAAAATACTCCGAACTTGTGGTAATTTTTATGCAATTCTGATACTTTTTTACAAAAGTCGGTAAAAAGTAACTGATTATTGCTAGGCCTCCAACCAGTGTTGCCAGTTTTGACGATTTATTGTCATTTTGACGATTTTTACCATCTAAAATAGCCAAATGACGATTTGACGATTTTTTCCTTCAAAATGACGATTTTTTTAATACGAAATATAGCAAGAAATATGCAAAACTACGTACGATACTTTTCCAATCTATAATTCTAAATCTCAAATTTTTAGTTTTTAGAATTATGCATAATTGCAAGCAAAATAATGTGGGAACAAACCGATTTTTATAAAATATTTTAGAATTTTAGATTAAAAGTGTTCATATTGAAATTCTAATTAAAATTATATCTAGAAAAAATGTTAAAATCCGTTCAAGTACATCATAATTTTTTATTTATTGCGAAACTGCCAATTTTTCTTTAAGATACGTATTTTGAAATGTACAAAACTTACAGGAAAAATAATAAAAAAATATGATAATTTTTGTGTAAAACTTCTGTCCTAAAACTGTAACGAATCTCAATTTTTTGGAAGAATGTCTGTGAAATCAGAGCTTTGAAGAATTAATTCCTTAATTCAATTTTTCAATTCTGAATTAAAAATTCGATGAATTAATTCACTAAGCACCATATATTGAATGGAATTAATTCATATTTGCTTTCGTTCGATTTATTTTGTTCCGAATTAATTCAATTGCAATAGTTCTTTTTATTAAATCAAATGAATTAATTCACTGGTGAACACGTTCAATTTTATAAATCGAACGGAAAAAAAGTGAATTAATTTAATTAATTAATTCCTTACTGAATTAATTCACTACTGAATTCGTTCAATTTCATTTTCGTTCAGTGAATTAAAAAAAAAAATAAAATTACGTTCAGTGAATTAAGAAAAAATAGAATTACGTTCAGTGAATTAAAAAAAAAATAATAAGTTCACAGAATTGAAAAAAAAATAAAATAAGTTCATTGAATTGAAAAAAAAATAAAATAAGTTCACTGAATTCAAAGCCTGTTTTCTGCCGTTCAGTAGAAGAAAACAATAATGTACAAATAAAATTTTTAAATAAGCAATTTTACAGCGTGTGCTAGTAAAAATAAACAAATTAGAAACCGGAAATAAAAACTTTACAGATATAGATAAATTTGGAAAAAAATATAACTATATAACTGGTTTGAAAAATTAATAGTTATATTTTTTTTACAAATTTATCTATACCTGTAAAGTTTTTATTTTTAATAGTAAAAGGCTTTATTTTTGAATCATGTAGGTTGATAAACAGCATCCGGTTTCTAATTTGTTACTAGCACACGCTGTAAAATTGCTTATTTAAAAATTTCATTTGTACATTATTGTTTTCTTCTACTGAACGGCAGAAAACAAGCTTTGAATTCAGTGAACTTATTTTATTTTTTTTCAATTCAGTGAACTTATTTTATTTTTTTTTCAATTCAGTGAACTTATTATTTTTTTTTTTAATTCACTGAACGTAATTTTATTTTTTTTTAATTCACTGAACGAAAATGAAATTGAACGAATTCAGTAGTGAATTAATTCAGTAAGGAATTCAGTAATTGAATTAATTCTTTGAATTTGTTGTTTGATGAACGCGTTCATTTGAACGAATTCAGTGAATTACTTAAGAAAAGGAATTCATTCAATTCTAGAGAAAATTGAATTCGATTGGTAGTGAATTCATTCAAAAAGGAATTAATTCTTCAAAGCTCTGTGTGAAATACATAATATTTTAAAATCTGAAATTTTTGTTGGTATTTCCTTTTGTTTAACCACTTCAGGATATGGTAAATTTCGATGATGTTTATAAAAATTTTAGTAAATATGTTAAATCGAACAAGCACGAAATGATTAAAAAAGGATAATGGTTAAAATGCTGATTAAGTTCTTAGGGTCCTTATAACACAAATAGTGTTATTTTGACGATTTTGAACTATTTTTTGAAGATTTTTCAAAATCTATGACGATTTTGAGGATATTTTCCAGAATTTTCGACGATTTTATTCCTAAGAAACGTGGCAACACTGCCTCCAACGCTTCAAAATATTGGTGGCATCACTGCACTGTAGAGATGAGCGATATTTTCATACCGGTGATTTAATCACAGTTATTGATAAATCAATTGTAACGGCAGTGATCAAATATTTCAAGTCGCAGTTACTCGGAATGTCGTTCTTTTAATATTTTTGTACTATTCGTTCTTGCAAACTTCATTTTGCACTGTAATACATGTTTTTTTTTTTCAATAACATTGACTTGCTTTCACACTCTTCTGAATAAAATGTCTCATTCTATCATGTCTTTGTTACCGGTCGCAACTATTCTTTTAGGAAGTGGATTATCTTTAAACTTAGTTTAACGCAGTTTGTAACTGGAATACTGCTTTTAAAATGTGGTTTATTTTGTTTTGTTTCAAAGAAATAAATAAATTATACTCGAGAAAAAGTTTTTCCGGCAAATTTTTGTTAATAAACTTTGAAATGGCTGACAAAATTCGTTTTCGGTTTAACTAAACCAAGTTTAACTGACATCTTAAAAACTCGCCATAAATATTATTTCGTTTATTTATCAGAAAATCGCAGTCTTTTCCATAGAAAAACAGTGATCATGATCACAGTTTAAAAGAACAAAGATTTGCAAATCACATTCACTGAGAACAATGTTACTGAAAAATCGCCGGATCGCGCATCTCTATTACAAACCCGTGATCACGGTCACTGTTTCAAGTAACGGTGATTTGAAAATCACGATCACTGGTAGCAGCGTTATTCAAAAATCACCGGATCGCTCATCTCTACTGCACTGTTTTTTTTAGTGCTGGTAAATTCGGTCACTTTTCAATACTCGATACTACTCGATAATTTTGATTTGGATACTCGATACTACTCGATGCTTTTAACGGTTTTTAAATTTGAAATTTTTAAAAATTTTTTAGTAAAATTCTTATAAAATGTTTATGGTAATTTAATATTTAAATTTATAAACATATTTTTAAACTTTTTCATCAAATATTTTAGCAGAGTCGCATTTATGTGGTAAATATTTTATCGGAGTCACATATTTATATATTTTGTCTGTCCAAAATGCAACTCTGAAAATATCGAGTAGTAGTTTCGAGTATCGAGTGCCCAAAAAAAAGACTAATACTCGATACCCACTACTTATATTTATACCAGCACTAGTTATTTTGCCAACCCTGTGCTACTTCGCTCTGAGGCGAAAATTTCCTCTACCGTGTGTAGTGGATGTAGCCAGGAAAATAGAGGAAAGTAGAGGAAATTTGTATGCTGGGTTATTATTTCTACACCCAAAATATTCCTTAGTTGGTTGTAACGAAATTTTCAACTATCTTATAGGTGAAATACCTCTAACTAAAATATAGTTGATTTGATTTAGTTGGTGTCAACTGAGCTTTTAAATGCAAATAATTCAACTATAATTTTAATTACTCGCAATGATTTCATAGTTGAAATTTAAGAAGTCTCATAAATAGTAGGTTACAACTAACTTTAAATTAAATGTGCTATAATTGCATATATTTGATTTAAAAAAAAAACGGCTACAATATACATATACAAAAGTAAAAAAATACATTTCAATTTTTAAATTAAAATATGTATTCCTCTTTAGGATAAATCATTATAGGATACATATTTTTATGAGACGCGAAATTAACAATATGATTCCAAAGATTTGCTCCATCCTTTACTATTGAAGTTTGTTAATATAGTTCTGTAAAAAATATACAAAAATTTTTGTAAATTATATCGTGAAAGATGCAAACAAATTTATGGCCTAATTTTGTAAATCACCTGCGTTCATCACATCACCTACACTTCACTTCACTCACCCAACGCGGGGAATAAAAAATGTTATTTTATAAATCACTACGTATTCGTGATTGATTTTTACGTTATCACTTGAATTGTCAAATACATACATTTAAGAGTTGCCATCTTTCTGCAAAAATAGACAAATTTTAAACCTTTTTTGTTGGAATTAATATAATTTATTATTGGTATCCCTTAAAATAGAATAAAAATCTAAACAAAAAAGAAAAATGTGCAAAATATCTTAAAAAATGGAAGAAAAAATTAATCAAAAATTCAATCAGCGATTAACAAACCGCTTTAATGATGCAAAAAATTTCCATTTTCCAAAAAATTTTTTTTCCCGATTGCTTTTGGTTTTTTTTTGCAAACTAAACATTAAACTTCGGTGTATGAAATTGGTATTATAGTCCCTAGATTATGAATTTAAAAAAACCACACTTAAAAAATTGTAAAATAATCGCGGAACGCGAAAAAAAGCTTTATGGTACAAAAAATTAATTAAAAAACTTAATCAGCGATTTACATTGTGCAAACAAATATATTGATGGAAAAATTTTCCTTTTTGCAAATTTTTTTCGCAAATTTTTTTACCGGTTTTTTTTTTGTTTTTTTTGACACTAGCCGCCGAAGTTTGTTGTATGAAATGGGTATTATTTTCGATATTCATTCTGCAAACAAATATACTGATGTAAGAATTTTCCATTCGCAAATTTTTTTCCGCGACGTTTTTCGCGATTTTTTTGCAATTATGCACCAAACTTTGTTATATGAAATGGGTATTATAGTCTCTAGATTACATATCTAACAAAACCGCACCTAAAAAATAGCAAAATTTTGGCGGAACGCGAAAAAAGACTTAATGGTACAAAAATTGCATTGAAAAACCGTATCAGCGATTTTTATTATGCAAACAAATATACTGATGTAAGAATTTTCCTTTTTTAAAATTTTTTTCCGCGACTTTTTTCTCGATTTTTTTGCAATTATGCACTAAACTTTGTTATATGAAATGGGTATTATAGTCTCTAGATAACATATTTAACAAAACCGCACCTAAAAAATAGCGAAATTTTGGCGGAACGCGAAAAAAGACTTAATGGTACAAAAATTGCATTGAAAAACCTTATCAGCGAATTTTATTCTGCAAACAAATATACTGATGCAAGAATTTTCCTTTTTGCAAATTTTTTTTTTCGCGATTTTTTTTTTGCAATTGGTCGCAATTGGTCAGAGTCCCTAGATTATAAATTTAAAAAAACCACACTTAAAAAATTGCAAAATAATAGAGGAACGCTAAAAAAGACTTTATGGTAGAAAAAATTAATTCAAACACATAATCAGCGATTAACATTTTGCAAATAAATATAATGATTCAAAAATTTTCCATTTTGTAAAAAATTTTTTTTTGCAAACTAAGCACCAAAATTTCGTCTATTAAATCGGTATTATAGTCCCCAGACCATGAATTTAAAAAAACCATACTTAAAAATTTGCAAAATAATCGCGGAACGCGAGAAAAGGCTTTATGGTACAAAAAATTAATTAAAAAACCTAATCAACGAAAAAACGGAAATTTTTCTACCAATATATTTGTTTGCGGAATGTAATTCGCTGGTTAAGTTTTTTAATTCATTTTTTTTTTACCATAAAGCCATTTTTCGCGTTGCGAGAATATTTTGCAATTTTTTAAGTGGTTTTTTTAAATTCATAATCTAGTTTGAAAAAAAAAAAATCGCGAAAAAATTTTTACAAAATTGAAAATTTTTGCTTCATTGTATTTGTTTGCAGAATTTTAATCGCTGATTGTATGTTTTAATTAATTTTTTTATTATAAAGTCTTTTTTCGCTTTCCGTTATTATTTCGCCAATTTTTTAAGGGCGGTTTTTTTAAATTTGTAATCTAGGGACTACAATACCTATTTCATACAACAAAGTTTGGCGGCTAGTTGCAAAATAAAAACTCGCGAAAAAAAATTGCAAATAGGAAAATTATTCCATCAACATATTTGTTTGCAGAATGTAAATCGCTGATTAAGTTAGTGCCATAAAGCCTTTTTTTCGCGTGCCGCCATTATTTTGCAATTTTTTAAGTGCTGATTTTTAAATTTATAATCTAGGGACTATAAACCCATTTCATACAACAAAGTTTGGTGGTGAGTTGCAAAAAGAATTCGCAAAAAACAATTGTCGAAAAAGAAAAATTTTTGAAGTAATATATTCGGTTGCAGAATGTTAATCGCTGATTAGGTTTCTTACTTCATTTTCTGCACTGTACTTTTGCAATAAAATTTTGAAAAATAAAGTCGTGTTATAATTTTTATAATTGTTTTTATTCCACTGGATTATCTTATCCATATGTTTTTCAGCGTAATTATCGTTAATTACATTTTTTCTAGTGTTTTTTCTTAAGTTTTTGGCGATTTATTGCATTATTTTTCATTCAACACCTTAAAAATGCAAGTGATAATATTTGACAATTCAAGTGATCAAAATAACAGTCTGGTGATTTACAAAATTTGCTTTTTCATATAATTTTGTTTAAAAACTACGTAAGTCAGCACGGACGATCACCGCGTTCATCACCGGGATTTATAAAATACGAAATTTTAAAAAACTAGGTGAAGTGAAGTGTAGTGTTTTAAGAAATTAGGCTATTAATAAGAACTTACCAACTGCAAGCATTCGCTTCCGTTTCTTGTTGCTTGTTATATTTGTTGTTCATAAATTTATAATTTGAAAATACAATATATACAAAAATTTAATTTTTCACGTTTTTATGAACTACTTTTCAAATATTGCTCGTCAATTTAAAATTATTTGAAAAAAACAATATCACAGGGTAATAATAAATTAGTTTTTATCTACCACACCCATAGTTGTTAATAATTATGATAGTTGTTTTTAATTTATTCAAATTCAACTACATATTTTGTTAACTATGTAACTATGGAATTTTATCGGTGTAGTTTGCAAATAAAAATCAGAAACTTGTATTGTGTCTCCAATATAAGCATAATAACTGGAGAACGATTTGGAATTTTTACTTCGAATTTTAAATAGGCTAAAGTAATAACACATATTTTTGTAATCGAAAGAAAAAAATTATTTTTTTTACTTTTATATACAAAAAGAATTGACCATACTACCTGGAGAAAAAAAAGGAAGCCAACCAAACAATATCTCATCTCTCATATTATGTATAAATCAGGGTTGGCAGGCAATACCGCTAAAATACCGTTATCGATTCAAAACCCTTTCAACTGACTACCGTTACCCCGAAACTACCGTCACCGAAATACAAGGAATACCGTTATCCATAAAATACCGTTGTCGAAATAACTGAAATGCCGTTATCCTTAAAATACCGATACCGAAACAAATGAAATATCAATACCCCTAAAATACCGTTACCGAAACAAATGAAATACCGCTATCCCTAAAATACCGTTATTTTTAATTTTCTGCTTTTGGTAATTTCACGTGGTTATTGAGAACTTTTTGAACATTAAGTTGATAAATTGGTTCTGTTTTTAATCTCGTTTGTTTTTTGTAAAAAAAATTTGCGGGATGCATCGAAATAACTGATTACCGTTACCCTTAAAAAACCGTTACCGAAATAACCTAAAATATCGTTACCCTACCGATAACCGCATTCGTTTCGGTTACCATCCATGGAAATAACTCGATTTAAAAAAAAAATAATTTCACAACCCGACTAAAAAAGTTTTTATATAATCTTATATGATTTGATATAATTATAAATGTTGATATGCGTGGCTTTGTATAACCATATTAACACTTTGGTTTTATAAATATGTTTGACATGACGTTATATATAATCATATTCGATTTGGTCTCATTATGTATAATGGCGTATAAGCTTAACAATCTTGTATCAAAATATAAAACAAAGTTAATAGAAAATTGTATTAATTTTATATATAATTATATCTGACATGATATCTAATTATACAAAATTTTATAAAGTTTAATTGTACTAAAAAAATTAAAAAAAAAACTCAGAAATTGTGGATCAGGTTTTGAATTTTTTACTTTGACATATAAATAAATGTTTATATTTGAATTTAACATCAATTTTTCAAATATTTGGCAAAATACTCTTTAATAAAATAAAAATGACCACATAGTGGTGTAGGGTATAATAATTTTAAAGAAATAAGGAAAAAAAAATTTTCATTGTGGAATTAAAGGTTGAAAGAATTATTTTGAAGTTTAAAAATAAAAATTAGACAAACATATGTTGAAATAAATATGGTTTAAGTTCATGTACTTTTTCCGTGAAAAAAAATTAATTGTGAAAGTTAATTTTTTTTATTTAATAAGAAAGACACATATTTTATAAGAAAGACCAAAACATAAACCTAGAAAAAGTTGTTCCGGCAAATTTTTGTAATGATGAGTTAAACTGAAAATTAATTTGGCAGCTATTTCTAAGTTTATTAGCAAAAATTTTTCTAAACAACTTCTTCCCGTTTTGAATTTTGGTGTTTAACAACAAAACCACATTTCAAAGAAGGATTTCAATTACAAACTGCGTTATTCTAAGTTTAACGTTACGTTCACGTGAGTAAATTAAGGTTTTACACACACTCACGCGTGATTCACGTGAATCACGCAAAATTCTGCTAACGTGCCCATATCTAGTCCTTAGACTGTCAGTTGAGCAACATCACGACAATCTGGTAACCAAGCAGTAGCCAATAATCCAAAAAAATTTGGAAACGCCAAAAATTTTTTATAAAATTTTTTTACAAAAAAAGAAGACTTCAAAAAATACTATATGACAATTGATTTTTTTGCCGCCATCATTTGTTGTGAATTGTGTATTAACATTAAAAAAAAAACCTTATCAGTAAGAAAAATCCCAATAAACACTCAAAAACTAAAAATTCACGTGTCAAGAAAATTGCTTGAATTCAACTTTATTTTAATTGATTTTTTTTCAGTACAAATCCAATTCATAATGAAAACATTTTTTTTTCTTTGTTTGTCAGTACTGAAAAAATTTACAAACTTTCTGTGGAAATTTAAATGCAATCTGAATTTCTTCTTTGGATTGTAATAAATATGTAAGTAAATGGATTTTTTTTTATGAAAAAGCGTTTGAGTCGTTAGTTTGTCTGTAACGTAACGTTCCATTCCATTCCGGATGAACCTGTTAAAAACAGAATTTTTGAACTACATTAAGTGATAGCGTGGTGACAGCTAGGATTTAGAGATATGCGACGAATAACTTAAACCGGCCAAGCCGAGCTGTTGTCCAATTTTGATAACCGCCGCCGTGAAAAAAAAATTTTACACGAAAAGAAAATCCAATTTTTACTAAAAAAAAAATTTAATAATTTAAAAAAAAATTTTTAATAAGTTTTTTTACCATTAATCCTATGTTTTGTATGTGTCGAATAAAAGTTGGCCAGCCGATCAGCTTTAAGCCGCTGCTGCAATACGTTGTTATGGAAAAGACTAACTACAAAAACTGGCGAAGAAGAATCCCCCCTACCCAACGAAAATAAAACAAAAAAAATAATTTTTTCTTTTAGTTTTTCCATTTTTAATAGTATTTTAAATTTAAAAATATTGTAGTTTTCAGAAAAAGGAATCGAGTAAAAATATTTGTTATGTGAAAAAAAGATTTTCGCCTGTTTTTATAAAGCGAATAGAATCATTCCTCCAGAGCAATTGTATTTTGTTTTTGTTACAATAACAAAATACACACATTCCTCAAGCGGAATTATTCCGCTCGCTTTATAAAAATAGGGGTGTTTATCATCGGTTTCATCTTAATTACTTCCTTCATAAAAAATTATTAAAAAACTATGATATTTTTACAATTTTATTAAAAAATATACTTTTATTTTAAAAAAGGAAATATTTATTTAGATTAAACCTAATATTTAATTTAATTATTTACACAAATTTAAGAATAAAATTTTGAATATGAATATCTTAACTAGTAACCTACGAAATACTTGTATAAAAACAATTATTCAAAAATTAATGAAGACTTAAAGAATTAAATGGAAAAAATTGTTTCAATACTAAAACAATGCCTTAATTTATATTCAGATTTTCCTTTTCAACATGATCTATAAATAATTTTTATGGAAAACATGATTTTGTGTAGTTTTGCTTTCATAAACATTTTTATACAAATTTTATTAATTAATAAAAGTTTTAATAATTTAAATTAAACTATGAAAAAAAAATTACAACTAATGTGTATTTTTTCTATTATTATTATTGCAGGACTATCTAGTATTAAATATACCTAACTTACAAATTAAATGTACAAAATTTTATTTAAATAATTTTTTAAAATCTTATAAAATACAAACATCCTTAGAAAGAAATTTTAGATTTAGACCTGGAAAATATTAAACATACTTATTTTAGGGACAAAACAAATTTAGTTAAAAAAATCTAATTCAACAATTTGAAAGCGAAATATATTTAGCAATTTATTTAAACATTTGGCTGTTGGTTAGCAACATTATTGCCCACCTGAGCTGGTGGATGTGCGGCACCACCACCACTTCCGGCACCTCCTTCTACAGAACCACTTTCAGCATCGGAATCCTTAATGGAGCCACCCTCTTCATCACCTACTAAGGCACGGTATTTTTTAGCAATAGCTTCCCAATCGGCTACATTTTCAATACGATTTTGATTGGCAGCCGAAAAACTGGTTTGAGAACCCAACGGTGACAAGTGAACCACTGATAAAGCCGTAGAATCTAGTTAGTGAAAACAAATTAATTAGTGAAACAAAATTGTGTGTTTTAATACTGTTTTCAATTTGAAAATTTTGAGCTATTGGCCAATTTTTAATTAAATACAAAAATAATAAATTTCTACTGGGCTTCTTGTAGCTGCAAAACTTTTTGTTCTGGTTTGAAAAGGGTATTTGCAGCGACACATACATTTCCTACCTTTCTTGATCTTCGAAAGCCATTTAGCGCCAGCTTTTGTACGAGGACTGGCCTGGCGTATTCCCATCATCTGTACCAGACTTGGACGCTTCTTTTTCTTCATGCGAGCCTAAGTTTTTTTTATTACAATTAACGCAAGAGCGAGACAAGAGACAACAAACACAATGAGTATGAAAATTAAACATACACATAAAAGATTTAACTAGTGAGAAAGCTTTTCAAAAAAGCTTTTTACAAATAGTGTGCTTTTTCAAATTGTGTGCTTTAAGTGCAATTTTTTTTACAAAGTGCTTTTGAAAGGTGCGGGGATTTTTAAAATTTTTATTGTTGCCATATTGCTTTAAATGAATTGGGGAAAAGGTCTTTAAAGCTTTTCTAAGTTTTTTTTTTTTTTGCAAGGTAATAAGAATTTCCTTTGTAAATTGAAATTCATTTAGAGCAGTTGTTATACACACTTGATATTTTACCTTGACCTTCTCTACGATCCACATAAACCAGGTGGTAACTAAATTAAGCGGAGATGGCGCTGTTGTTGTGCGATGCATATTGCGTATAAGCTTTGATAGGCCAAATTTCCATTCAATATCAGATTGAGCCTATTGGTTTATACGTTTTTTGTTAAGATTTTCATTTTAGTTTGTTTAAAAGAATGATCGATTATGAGATGATGTTTTGTTTAAGTAGCATTCCGTGTTAATGAAATGAGAGAAAAAAGGAAAAAGGGGGGAAATTATAAAATTTTACACCAATTAAAGCTTTACTTTTGTTTTTATTGTATATTTCACTTCAGCGCTGTAACTTAAAAAGAAATATTGAATATTCTAATATCACAAAATTTTCCATTTGTGGCCATTTCATTAATAAATTTTAATGAATCTATCTACATTTAAAGATGGTTTTCACAGAACTTTATTCACTTTATGAATTCTTCTGTAAGTGAGTAAAGTCTCATTTTTATAGTTAACATATTGGATTTTCTAATTTTTCATCTAGTTAACGCCGGAGTTGTGTTCTGTATTGACAACTCAACACAAAAAAGTGTAGTTTTCGGATTTATCATCTCCAATTTCAATGAAATTTACCACAACCGTCGTACTTGACAACATGTCATTAAAGCATACATCTCAGAGCCCGGACTCTTTCGGTTTCCGAAATATGACGTCAGTTGGAAAAAACGTTAAAATTTTACTAAAGTAGGAGAAAGTCGTGTGTGTACCTTGGATCGTGTGTACCTTGGAACTTTGCAATTTTCCCCTATTTGTTAATCTTTTATTGTAAAATCTTCTATGAAGTTTTTTATTTTGCCTAATGACCATTTTAAACTACACAAAGTTTCAGATAAGTTTATAGGAGACACTAAAATTTTGTGCGTGTACATTGGAACAACAAAAGTAAATTTTTGTAAAAATTTTAAGCTAATTTATTTAAAATAAAGAAGATATTTCAAATTACGGGCTCTAATCAATATATTATACACACAAGAAAAAATTATCAATTTTGCAAAAATTAAAATGCTTTTTGAATATTTTGAAAATTAAAATGCTTTTTGAATATTTCCTCTTCTATGTAGCCAATAAATTTTAATATATGATTAATTGAAGCTCCACAGGCTAATTGTGATTTTTGAATTCAATTCGATACGAAATAAGTTTTGATTTAAAATTTTCGCCATTTCTTAAAAATGATTTTTTTAAGAAATGGAGTATTTTTTTACGAAATTCCCTTACTTTTTTATGAGTTCCAAGGAATACGCCAATTTGTTATTTTTAACATTTTTCGCTTTTCTAAAAAATCATAATGCATACAAATTATTAAAGTTTTTATTATTTGCAATCTATAACAATACCAACACTAATATTTCGGCATTAAAAGATTTTTCGCATATATATTAATCTTAGGGATATTGACACCGAATTTTCAAAAATACCAAGGTACACGATATTCCCCTATTATTATAAAATCAACAATAACTTTTGAACTATTTAAGATTTAAAATTAACTTCGGTATTATTTATTGGGTAAGAATGTGCCATTTAAAATGGTATGCATATCGATTATTTTCATGGAAGGGTCAAAGGTAATTACTTGGGGTCTTGAGTTAAAATACCCATATCTCGAAATGCGCATTTTTAAAAATTCTTAAAAAATTTTATGTTTTTAATTAAACCCCATTCTATATTTGTAGCAAAATTCAGGGTGGTATCTCGACCATTATTTGAAAACTTGCTTCGAATCCCGCTCCCTGGGGCTTATTTGTGAGGTTACCAATCGAAGAATTTTTGAGCTATCTCTGGCCCTTCAAAGTTTTGAAATACGATTTACAGAAAAAAATCCTTTTTGGGCCTTTTTTGAAAATACTGGCTCTTAAATAACTGTATTTCTGGGAAACGCCAAAAGAATCGTAATCTAGACTGAATCACCTCGCAATTCTTACTACTTTTACTACAATTGGAAAATGTTGTTTATTTTTTATATTAAATTTTTCAAGCTGTAGGAAAAGTAGTAAATTGTAATAAAAAATCGAACAAGCCTTATAATAGCTAAGACGTATAATAAATAAAGATATTGCAATTGATGGCACTGAAAAAATCAAATTGACTTCGAAATCTCAAGTAGGGACAGTATATATACGCTAGAATTCGAAATTTCCATAAAGCTTTTATACCCACAAAATGTTTGTTATTTTTAAGCTAAATTTAGTTGAATTCAAATAGCAGTCTATCCTGCTAAAATCAGCAGAAATATTTGCTATAAAAAACCGTAAACTGCTGTTTTTGAAAATTTTAAATTTTCTTGTGATTTTTTTGGCTTTTAATTATGTAGCAAATATTTTTGTTATTTTAGCAGGTTAATTTATTATTTATATTAAATATAACTAAAATTCTGTATATTTTACAGTTTTATTGTTGCTGTTCCTATTTTACTAAAATATAGCAAAAGTAATCTGCAAATTTTATCAGTTTTTTTGCAGCATCATATTTAATTAATTTTTAGTAGTTTTAACTAAATTTATTACAGACTTTTATCTATTAGTGCATAGATCTTTTTCTTGAATACCTTGAAAATAAAGAGCTTTTAAATAAAGTTCGCTGAATGAGATAATTTTCCAAAAATAAACTTTTCGAATTTACCCAATTTAACAGCGTCATATTCTCAAATTGAATGAAGCTCGTTTGTAGAACCTTTGATATTAGTATACCGAAGGACTCAGAATAACTTTTTGATTTAATTTTGCGATTTAGTCCATCGGTCTGTCGTCTACCTGTATGTCCGTCGGTGGCTATCTGTCTGTTTCGTATTCTATATTCTTGTGCTGCACCAACTTATTTCAGCTCAAGGATCTTATTAAAAATCGTTCGGTCTTTAGACCTCGTGCCCATATAAAAGTGCCCCAAAAATTGGTTTTTATGGTTGCTTGCACTCTACAGGTCGGAAATATTAAGATATTTTAATGAAAATGAGTACATTAATTTATATGAGCTGAAGAATAAAGCATATAAACTTTGTCTCTTTAAGGCTGGATCGTTGCGTGTAGACTACAGCAACTTCTATACCAAATTTCAACGAAGATGAATGATGCTTAGAGGACTACATTTTCTCTTAAATACTTTAATAAATTAGGAAAAATTACAATAATTTATAGATTTTCTGAATTTTTAACATTTTGTAGATAAATTTGACACAAGTCCATTTATACCCATTCAAATTTCGGAACTCAACATTGTTCACAGTTTTTTTACTCGTTTAACTTAAAATACAATCCAGGGCGACACTGTTGCAGCTTTAACTCTCTCTCTCTCTCTATCTGCCTCTAAGTCTCTCTCTATCTCTCTTGCCAGTCAAAGCTGTATTTAAAAATTTCAGCGATATTAGAATATTCAGTTTCAAAAATATAAATCAAATTTAAATTTTCTTATAACATGCAAACAAATCATGCTGCTTTTACAACACACATACATTAACAATTTAATTTTGAGAAATTTAGGTTTATGTTAAAATCTTGTTTCTAAACTGTATGACAAACACAAAAGCTTTTTGGTTTGCAATTATGCAAAGCTTTTCTTTTTGAATGACTATTCTAAACACATATTGGTAGCTGTAATTGGAAGCTTTGTTTGAAAGCTTTTCTAACACATAGAACGCTTAAAGCTATAGCTTTAAAAAAGTTTATTAATCTTTAATATACAAATTTACAAGTTGTATCTTAAAGCATTTATTATTTGAATAAATAAAATCTTGCAAAAACCATTTTACACCAAAGATGCAAGTCTGGGCAGTAGATGGAACTACACATGTAGGTTCAAAATAAAATACAAACAGACAGTCTTAGATGTAAGTATTCAGTTTTTAAAAGAGTTAACCCTAAAATACTTTAATTCAGCTGAAAAGTTAGAACTTGTTGACACTAACAAATAAATATATATATATATATAAAAAAAAATATGTATTAATAAAGGATATATTATAAGGATACACCATTTCCAATTAACTGTAATAAATATATTGTTAGTTTTTTAGGATCTTATTATTAGAATTTTTGAATTTTAGAATTAGAATTTTTAGATTTGAAAATAAACTGTATCCAAAGCACTTTTTATGATCCCTTTTAGAGCAGTAATGTTTTACAAACAATAATTAAGTGATTTTTTTGGATGTTGTTTAGAATTACTTCGAAAAAAGCTGTAAAATTATACTAAGCGAATACTTTGGAAGCAATG
Organism: Leucophora obtusa; assembly: GCA_949987735.1. Classification (NCBI taxonomy): domain Eukaryota; kingdom Metazoa; phylum Arthropoda; class Insecta; order Diptera; family Anthomyiidae; genus Leucophora; species Leucophora obtusa. The sequence goes on from OX465298.1 coordinate 200,365,221, forward strand.
AAAAAAGTAATTTTCTAAAGTTATTCAGATTTACTTCTAAAACAGTTTATAAATACACCAATGATTACTTTAGAAGCATTGAAACAAGTGGTTTGTAAAGCATGATTTCCAACTTTAAGTTTTCGCCTAATTACGAAAATTTCGTCCTATTTACACGCCAATATACATAAATATAAATTAATTTCCGCAATTTAGGAGCTATTCCGTTATGTATAGATATTTTTAGATTTATTTTCGGACCATTTGCATTTTTCTCGAAGAAATTAAATTTTGTTAAAGTTCAATTCATCGAGAAGTAGGCATGGTAAAACAAAGCGTAAAAATCACTTTTTATATAAAAGTAGACCGGAGAGCCGATTTTTTATTGGAAGTTTTATGTGAAGTTTTAGCGGTCTTTTCGGAAATTTGGAGCCGTTCCATTTACACATTTGTGAGATCAATTAATCCCTAAAACTTTGGATTAATTTATGAACCATATGCCTTTTTCGGGGGAGCAAAGTGGCTGATCTAGATATTTGGAAAGCATTCCATCGTATGGGGCAATTCGCGCTTGTATCAAGCTTACTGATTTTGGTGTCGGTAATTAGTTCTCTCGATTTCTTTCTAGCTTCTTCAGCGAACGCATTATACAAGTTGTTATAGACGGGGGCTCGTCAAAATAGTTTCTGCTAAATTCAGGGTGCGGTAGGGTTCTGTTCCTTCCATGCATTTCTCCTATCTTATATTGTACTTAATGGTTTCCTTCGCCAAAATTTTAGTCCTATCTACTCTTTTGCAGATGACTGCAACATTTGTCACTTATTTTTTTTCGTTAAGGTTGGGGGTATGGTACACTTAATCGTGATCTTTTGGCAAAGAACTTTTGGGGTCATGCGAATCGACCGTATTCTAATGCGCGCAAAATGCAATGTTGTAACTTTTCCTATAGGACTGTAGAGCCAACGATGACATCTATTTATATCTTTGTGATCTTGGTTCTTATCAACGACAGTAGGGTATCCTACTCTATTGACTCATTGGACAATCAGATTGTGGGTTGCGTAACGCTGATCCATCTATACAGCTATGGGAAGTGTTTTACTGAGGTAAGTGAGCACCCGCTTATCTAGTTAATAGCATTCGTTTGTTGTCAATTGCCTAGTGGCATTACAGAGAAATTTCGTCTGTCAGTCGAACTTAACGTATGTGGAATAAACTCCCAACAGAGGTTTTCCTTGAGCATTGATATTAACATAATGCAATGCCTTTGTAGGGGGCATCCCCCGGAGTGTTGATTCAACGCAAAAAACTTATGATAATATAAATAAAATATTTCTGTTTATCACTTTACAGCAAAATATAATCGCCCCGCAGGGTCAGTTTGGCTCTCGAGAAACGAAACTGATAACATTGGTTGCGATGTAGTCCTTGTCACGAATAATCCTGTAATTTTATTCTTGCTGTATTTTATAATATTAATATTCTTCAAAAATAAAAAGGTTATATCCTTTACCATACTAAAGATACAAGATAATTCCAAAGTTGAAGTCATTAAGATCCTCTTTACCAGAATTTTCTATCGGATGTCGGCTGCAGCATTAAAAATTAACCTCTTTAATTCTAATTTAATTCTAAAATATTTTAGTTTGAATTTTTAATTGGAAATGGTGTAGTTTTTTTAAATATTATTTAAAATTTATATGAAAAATATATAGTAATATGTTAAATATAATTCAGTTAAAATTAATATTATGTTGTTCATTAAAAATATGTATGTATATTTTTGTACCTGTATCCTTTGATAGGTATCGGACATCATAGCAATAAGTAGATTTATAAGCACCACCACCGACACCAACATATAGACACCAAATACTATTTTAAATAGATACTCAACCCAATAGGGTTGAGTGGGCGTGGCTAGATTTTTGATTTTGTCAACTTGTGTCTGTTCAGTTGTCGTTTGACCAAACACGGCAAAAAATAATAATTCAAACGAATTTATCGGATGCATGCGCACTGTGTCCATTCACATATTTTGTTTTTGTATTCAATTGTAAATTTTAGTCATCATTGTAACATACAAACCATTTTGTTAGCACAGGACATAATCGTTGAAGAGACAATACACCCATGCATTTGGAATAGAATTTAACGAGGAACACAGTACCCATAAAATATTATTAAAATGAAATCAAATCATATTATATTGAACAAATAAAAACGTTAACAACGCCCACAGAAACGACGAAACGGTGACAGTGATGATGGCGACGACGGATTTATGATGTCCATTTCAGTTGTGATTTTAAAACCATTCACAATTAACAACAATTTCATTGAATCGTTGTAATTTCATTTTTAAAAATAGAAAAAGAAAAACAAAGAAATTAGTTTTCAATACCAACCTGAATTCGTTGATAAGTATCCGACATCATGGCAATGAGTAGGTTTATAAGAACAACCACAGACACTAGTAGATAGATGCCAAATACAAATTTAAATAGGACCTCTGTCCATTCTGGTCTTAAGTGACGCATAGGATTAATATCCACTGTGGTAGTTTGACCAAACACAGCAAAGAACAGTCTTTCAAATGCCAAAAATGGTGTCATTGGTCCTGGGGTTTTGATTTATATATATTTTATTTTTTGGAAAATGCATTAAATGCAAATAAATTGTAGTAGAGGTGGGAAATTAGTAAAATTAGATATTCCTTTATTGGAAAGTGTGATTTTGAAAAATATCACTTGGTGCTATACCTTTGGCTTGCTTTGTTTTTGTTTTTTATGATTATGTGCTCTAGAATGTGTGGAAAGCGTCATAAGCCTTTATAATTGGAATTATCACATAAACATTAAGCCCTCAATTCATAAATACTTTGTAAAGTTATAGCAGATTTACAAAATGTCATTTCCATACAAAATTTGTTTAACAAACCTCCTATAATTTTACAAAGCGTTTATGAATTTAGGGGTAAATATATTTGTTTCTTTTTTGATTTAAATAAACCTGTAAACATCAACATGCGCTAGATTTTTTTTTAAATAAAATATTCACGACATCGAATACCAAAAAATAAAAATTGGGATTAATAAAGAAATAAACATGCGAATATATTTTAAAAATAATACGAAGATTTATCTAATTTAAGATTATCTAAAAGTGATTAGCTATATTTGCTTTAATTTAAAACAGAATAATTTAATATAAAAGTTTTTCATGAGGTTTAAAGCTCATAAATTTTAAGGGTTTAAAATTTATGAGCTTTAATAAAAAAACACCCCCGATTTGCATATATTTTTGCATATATTCATGACCCCAAAACTGTCAACTATTTTTTAATTTCACGAAAATATTGTGGAGAGCTTAGAGCTTTTGAATCAATTCCCAAAAAAAAATATTAATTTTAGGAATAAGTGAATAATTTCCCAATAAGCACATAGGTTTTAAAAATTCAAGTGCTTTAAATTTTGCTTGAAGTAAAGTATATTTCAAATTCTAGCATTTGTATATTTAAAAAAAATAGTTCAAACTTGAATTTTTGTTTCCCTTTTGCTGGAGTATGCTATTGAAATAAAATGTAATTAAAGTTTTATTCAAGCCTTGAAACTGGGAAACAGGGCTGGAATTGGACTTGTTTTCAACTTGAATTCTATAACTATATTTTTATTTGTACCCAAAAAACTGATTCGGTGTTGGCAAACGAATTGTTGAGTTCCATCAACCGAATTTTTCGGATGTGACCAACGAATTTTTCTTGAGACCACTGAACAGCCAAATTACTCTTGCTTAAATTATTTTTCTATTGACTCAACCGAAAAATTCGGTTACCATAACCGAGCCATTCAATTGGCTACAAATTCGGTTATCACCCAGGAAAATTTTCTGTTCCAAAGAATCGGTTTTAGAATAGCTACTTTTCATTCACAACCCCTTCTACTGTCGATTATAACACCGATTCTTTTTGTTTGAAATTGTCCCAAAAGCAACCGCTTCTATAGCTCCAAAGTGGAACCGGTTGCTCTAGAATCAGTTCTGGAACTGATTCTACGTCACCCACACCTTCCATATGGTATCCCAGAAACTGGTTCCGGAACCAGTTCCATGGAATCGGTTGCAGTTGAACCCGTTGTAGAATGGGTGTGGTTGGCTACCGATTTTAAAAAATGTTCCTGGGCAGCACTAATCAGGTTTCTCTGTGTGTAATTGTTTTAAGTTGTAAAATTTATTAAAATTTAGGGTCTCGAGACCCTCGCGATCCTAGTCCATATCATCAAGGGCACTCCAAAGGAACAAATATTTAGTCCGTTTTGCTCTATCTCGCTTAGTTTTTGAGATATGGGCCATTTTATGAAGTGGAAAATTTTTATTAAGAATTTCCGAGTGTTCAAGGCCCGACCAGGATCCACTTTTGGATAGAGATAATATTTTCACTCGAGATACGGGTCATTTAAAAAAATCGGGAGGGAAAGGAATAGCGCTATCTTTAAAACTTCGAATACAATAGTGGCGCCATCTACCGGGTAATAACAGTAACATGAAAATATTATATTTTCACATTAAATTGTGTAAACTTTAACGAATGGATTCTTAAAAATTAGTTATAAATAATTTTGGAAATTGACACTCAAAATTAGCTAAAGTGCTGAGGATTTTTAGTATTGTGTTAAATGAAGATAACTAAAATCTTTGTTTAAATCACTTTTTCAACTAAAAATTTGTTAAAAATTAGTGAAATCGATTTGAAACCCGTTTGACAGGTTTTTCTACTGACGTATTATTTTAAGTGTAGAGACGATTGACGACTTGAAAAACAACATTCGCAGCGCAATTACCGGCCTCAAACGCTGCAAACGGTGACCGAAAATCGGAACTCACGTTTAGACTATATCCGAGATACCCGCTGCGGCCATATCCCAAAAATCATATTTAAATAAAAATTATATTTCGAATAAAGAAAATGTTATTGCAATTAATACAGTTCGTCTGTGATGTATTTCATTTTAAAGTTCTATAAAATGCGTTCTAGTCTGTTAAATGAGTTCTGATTCAATTGAACTAATTTTGCTGTTATTTTTTCCTAAAATTTAGGATTGAACTAATATATTTTGTAAATCCAATTTAGCATAACAATTACTTTCAGCCGTATTTTAACTGGCTTTGCACGCTTATTATTAGTAATTTGTGTAATTTGTAATTTTGCAAATGATTATATTTTTGTGTCCCTGCTATCAATATCGTTGCGTTGTATTTTCATATTTTTTTTATTGTATAATCATAATATGGCTCATATCTCGGAAACTAAGAAATATAGAGTAAAATCGACAAAAATTCGTTACTCTGTACTTTATTAATCCTTATAAAAATCATTATGGGCTTATCTCGCGACAGATCTGCAGAATCCAAAAACCTAGATTCTCAACGACATTTTAGCAGAAATTTTCAGTTAAATCAGGTAAAGTTTTTGTTGAATTTAGCTCAATTTTCTTAGCTAATTTAACTAAAATTGTCTGCGTATGAGTAAAATTCAGTTTACCCTTAAATTTAGCAGACCATGATCTCAACTTCATTGAAAATTCTGCAGGCGCAAATACAGATAGGGGAATGTTGTGTACTTTGGATCGCGTGTACCTTGGAACTTTGCATTTTTCTCCTATTTGTTAATGTTTTATTGTAAAGCCTTCTTCTATGAAGTTTTTTATTTTGCCTAATGATCATTTTAAACTACTCAAAGTTTCAGATAAGTCTATAGGAGTAACTAGAATTGGGGGCATGTACCTTGGATCGACAAAAGTAAATTTTTGAAAAATTATCAATATATTTCAAGTTACGGGCTTAAATCAATATAAATTTTGTCTTTTTATAAATGCAGTAACTAGTAACTATCGTAACTATATTATACAAATAAGAAAAAAAATATTTTTTTTGCAAAAATTAAATTTGTGTACCTTGGAACTTTTTGAATATTTCCTCTTCTGTGTATCCAACAAATTTCAATACATGATTAATTGAAGCACACAGGCTAATCGTACTTTTAGAATTTATTTCGCTACAAAATAACCTTTGATTTAAAATTTTCGCCATTTCTTAAAAATGATGTTTTTATGCAAATATTAAATTAAATTGCATTTTCTCATTTCAAGTAGATATCAACTCTACTGCATATAATGCATTAACTTTCATTATGGGGTACATGCCAAAATTAGTAGAAGTTCCAAGGTACACGCCAAAATGTAATTTGGAAACTTTTTCGCTTTTCTAAAAAAATTTTAATTTCTTAAAATGCATAAGAATTTTCATATATTTAGTTAGTATATTCTTCTTATTATTAAAGTTTTTATTATTTGCAATCTATAACAACACCAACACTAATATTTCTGCATTTAAATATTTTTCGCATCTATCTTAATTTTAGAGATATTGACATAGGATTTTCAAAAGTACCAAGGTACACGACACTCCCCTACTATTATCTGTTATCTTAGTAGAATTTTGAATTATTTTTACGGGATTTTTTATGACTGTAAGTATTATAGTATAATACTTCAAAACAAATTGCAAGGAATCATATGAAAATAAAAAAAGGGAAATTATAAACCTTATTTAGAAGTGATTGTTCGGTTTTTTATATTTAGATACGCATACTCGTATTACTCGCTATAAAAAATATTCCCACTTTTTTCCAATTTTCTGAAATGTGAATTAGAGGAGTTTATATAATGTCTCGGTTTGAGTAAGAAAGTTATCATTTTCTTATTGCGGACAACTGAAGAGTAGAGTGATGTCTACGAAACAATTGTATTGTCTATCATGAAAATGATCAACCCTTTTTGAAACATCAAATAAAAATCTAATATGACAATATCATATTAGAATTTGGACTTGAGGTGGAAGAATATTCTAACTAAATATATGTAAATATAGAAAGTCCGAAAAAACAATTTTTGTATTTTTTAATGCAAAAATTAAAATAATTGTTGAAAATAAGCACACCACGGCTAAAATCTCATTCAAATATTTATTTTGTTTTGAGTTTAAAATTAGTTGTTTTTACAAAATGTATTGACAACAGACATACATATAAATAGTACCCAAAGGGTACTTTTATGAAATTGTTGCTTTCAAAAAGGAGTTGATTTATAGCTGGTTTTACCAAATCAGACAGTTCATATAGGAAAGTACAAAATTCTCATCCCGTTGGTTTTTTGTACCTTATGTAATGTCTCGGTTTGAGTAAGAAAGTTATCATTTTCTTATTGCGGACAACTGAAGAGTAGAGTGATGTCTACGAAAAAATTGTATTGTCTATCATGAAAATGATCAACCCTTTTTGAAACATCAAATAAAAATCTAATATGACAATATCATATTAGAATTTGGACTTGAGGTGGAAGAATATTCTAACTAAATATATGGAGTTTCACATATTTAGAAATTTTTTCAAATGTTCGCGAGAATACCGTAAGATAAAAACAGAAAGAAAAAATATGTTAAGTCTAAAATAGAACTATTGTACAAAATTGCTAAAATTTTGTAAATATATTTTAGTTAATTGCAAATGACAATTTATTCAGGTGAAATCATAAAATTTTTTGCTGAATATTAAAAACATAATATGAAAACATTTTTGAAAATGTATAACTTTCATATATAAAAAATTTGAACTTTTTGTTAGTTCTTCAACTTTTTGTTAATACTTTCAGTTATTCAAAAAATTCGAAAGTTTTAATATAATTTCCAAAATTATAGTTAAGGGAGATTTTATAGTCTATAGATAAGTTTAACTTTTCGTTTACTGTTAATTAATTTTGTTTTTATAAGCACTGCACAGTGGGCCAGCATCATGGAATTTTGGCTAAAACTAGAATATTGAGTATATGAGACTAAAAGATATCACAAAGGGAGGTTTGGTTGTCGCTGATCACGAATCTGAAATAAAAAATATAAAATTCAAAATGGCGGATCCAATATGGCGACAAACATTTTTTTCATTAAATTTCTTATGTCGCCTGATTTACTTCAAATTTCCACCAGGGGAAGTTTTTGGGTAGCAGATTACAAAACTGAAATCAAATTTTAAAAATTCAACATAGCGGATCCAATATGGCGGCCATATATTTAAAATTGTTATGTGTTGGAAAATAAATTACACTGTACAAAAAAAATGTTCTGATGACAACTAATTCTGGCAGAGGGACCAAAAAAAAAATATAAGTGTATGGGCATTTTAAAAGTTTTCGTCTGGCCCTATGTTTTTGGGGGGTTAAAATTTCCTCTCTTTTGAAAATGTTTATTGTTTATCGGCATAGGAAACCATGTGAATCTTCCATTTTAGGTATAAGACATGTTCAGCGAACTTATGTAAAACACTACGGGGGACATTTTTGTGGAACATTTTAACCCTCTAACTCTGCATTTAAAGGGCCTCTTTTGGACCTTTTTAGATAGTGTCAAATAAGACTCATAAGTTGCAGAGTTAGAGGGTTAAAATGTTCCGCAAAAATATTTGTCATAAAATTCTACTATTAGTCTCTGAAGACATCAAAGTTGAAAATTAAACTTCAATGCCAGAAATAAGTCAAAACTTAAAATGTGTTTAAGGGTTAATTTCGTACTTGTTCAGAATTGGCACTCAAATGTTCCACAAAGCTGGACTTTAGTGGGCTAGTCTCTGTGAGAAAACAAGAACCTTCATTTAAGGTAATTTTTAGTGCTATATTTTAGTTTTTACTAAAACTCTGGAATACTGGAAATCAGCGAGATCTGGAGGTACTTTTTCAGTTAAAGGGCAAAATCTCGAAAGTTTGTGAACGGTCGCAAACGGTCGCAAAAACCTAGGTAGAAGATATCTTATGGAACACATTGGCATTCAAGTTTTTTAAATATCTCTTGTAACATTTTGGAGATCTTTTTGAAAATTTAGGATTTTCAAAAAAACCCACATTTTTTAAGTAAATTTAATAGTTTTGTTACTTTTTTCGTAAATACTTAACAGGTTTCTATTTTTTTTAAGAACTAGTTTCAGTTTTATATTTCAAGATTGTTTTTGGAACAAATTATTGTTTATTTATGATTTTTTTATTGTATAATTTTATAAAATAAAAAATGTCACAAAATTAAAAAACTTTGACTTTGAACTCTCGCCAACCAACAACGAGTAATCACAATGATACAATATTTTACTCACAAAATAATCAACAATCCTAGATTTAGAATATATAAAGATATTTTCCCTTTACCTGAATTGTACTTTTGGCCAAAAAACGGCGATCCTGGCCCACAGTGCACTGAAGGCAAATACCTGATTAATAACGAATAACTAATGTAACGAATTTAATGTTAAACTGCCGATAACTTTTATTCGAAATCTATCCTTTAAAGACAATTATTTCACTTCAAAGCAGAGCTTGAAAAAGATAATTATTTTATTAATCAAAATTTGATCCATTTTATGATTTGATCATTTATAATGTAAGATGTGATTTATTTAATTTTTATTGATTACATTTTGATTCGATTGAATTATTTGTTTAATGATTTAAATCGCGAACCATAAACCAAGGCAGGCATGTTTGGTTAAATTTACTTAGAAATTGAATGGATTTAGACCTTTTTTCTTATTTGACACCAAATTTGATTTTTTATGATATTAGCTGGGTTTTCGACTCAACTACATCCGTTAACTCATAAAAAACGCAAATTCAATAAAAACGTCTTTACGACGACAACTAACACATTACTTTTCGTAAGGACGTTAACTTTCAACGTGAATAATTATCAACATTGAAAAATCAACGTTTAAACATTTTCAAATATAATATAAATTGCTCGCATTACGTTACCTCCTAAAAAGTTTTGCTGACGTATGGTTTTGCGCCACTTTTTTTTCAAAGCACTGTCATTTCTTAAGCACTAACTATTTTTCAAAAATTACTTTCAAATTGAAGATCTAAATATCTTAGCTTTAATTTTTATGATTCTTATTCTAATTATTTGCATATCTTCTATTATTTTTTTAATGATTTTCAAAGTAATACAAATCGGCGAAAATGCCCCAAACTTGGTGGACATTCGCTAAAAGAGCTAGATGTAATTTCACCAAAAAAATGAATATATCAAATGCAATATTTTAGTGATTGAAATAAATAATTTAGAATAAGTTCTTTAAGATATGTTATTCTTTTTAATAAATAAATCTGCACTATATTTAAAAAAAAATTATTTAAAACTATAATAAAATGACTCTTCAAAATTACAAAAATCTTAAATATTAATATAAATTTAAAAATTAATACGATTTTCCTAATTTACTCTTAAACATATTTTATGTATGTAGAAGAGTCTTTTAGAGCATTTTTGGCAGTGATGCACCAGCACTTTGTAGCCACAGCGGGCATCTGGCGATTGTGCCCCAGAGCCAACCACTAAAATTAATATATTTCTCACTTTTTAAGCATTAAAAAAAGTAAAATTATTATTATTCGAAAGCTTAGGGTCGTAGGTCTAACATAATGAAAAATTGTGTTTTTACCATAAGTTTTGAGGAAGTTATAGCAAAATGTAGTTGCTTTCAATTATTTGTTTGGCACCCCAAAAGAAACAAGTAGTTGAAAAATTCACAAAATATATTTTTCCAATTTTTTATCTTCCTTAACATCGGAGAAAAATGGGATTAGTATATGTTCCCCACTGGCGAAGGATCACCCCTCTACCCTACGTTTGATTATATCGGAACAATTATAAACACTATTTGTTTAAAATTTTTATGTACTACAATCAGTTAAACGTTGATTTGCTTTACATAGGTACTTAACGTTGATAAACATGAATATATCTCCAGGTGTTTTTTCATTAGAACTTTTTAAAAGCATTTTAGAGGCTTCTCCACATTTTAACATTTAAACCACCAAATCGATTTCGCAATTAATTATTAAGTTTTGAAAGATAAATTCTGAATATAAACATAATATTGTTGCAGTCCTCCAAGTAAAATTTATATGAAAGAAGTGCATGGAAATTTTTGTAAATAAAGATTTGAAAATGTGCAACAGTTAAAAGCGTTTGAAAATAAAAATAAACATGCTATATAAGAAGTTTGAGAGAGAAGATGATAGAACTATAGATATTCTAAAGAAAATTCAAAATCAAAGTCCACAAAATGAAAAACAGCAAAGGAAAGAACAACTGCCCTCCAAAGCCTAACAAATTGGGAAACAAAAAAATCCCGAGTAAAAACAATCACCATTTTACAATATCTATAGTTACGTTCAGCTTCTCATTTAAAAATAAAAAATTTATACCACTTTAGAAACCAAAAATGTCCTATAACATTTTGGAAATCCTTTTTTTTTTTTTTTTTGTTAGAAACAAAAATCAATTATTGTATCTTATGGTACAACACTTTTCCACAACATCAAGGATGCACACATATAAAAAGGAACAAAAAACAACATTTAAAGATCGCGCACACATAACATAGAGACCAACATGCCATAGGCCTCGGCAAAAGGAGCTTAGGGAGAGCAAGCTTTGTATCCCGTCAAAAAAATCTTATATAGGTGTATTTCAAAAAGAAACTGTAAAAGGAACACACAACAACGAAGGCATTTTACACATAATATGTATAATTGTGTTAAATACAATATTCAACACTTACGATCATCTTTATGTTTGCGACGAAATTCGCTTAACATACTGCGACTAGAGTCGACAAAATTCTCAGCGGGTGGTGGACGAGGTGTGGGCATATCATCTGTTTTGAAAAGTTATTTTAAAATTAATTTTCAATATTTTTTTATTTTCACTAAGAGTAAGTTTAGCAGTTATTTTAATTTAAATTAGCTCCTTGATTTTGGTAGCAGAGTCTGTAATTGTTCGGCATGCAAATTTTTTTACCACTTTATTATGGTTAGATACTTATCAAGTTTTAATTCAGTTATTTTTTTTAGCATTTAAGTTAATAAGACATTTAAAACACCACAAAATATAAACAACATCAATTTGAGACTTTAATTTAAACTTAACACTTATCAAAAGCATTTAACTTACCATCACTAAAATATCCACGATTACGATTTTTCTTCTCAAAAGATCTTAATTCTTCGGGAGTAAAATTGGCAAATGATTGATTTAAAGCCACTATATGCATTGAAAATCCAAACACGAAAATAGCCAATACTGCTAAAAATCTCGCCAAATCTTTCAGTAAATCTCCAATTATAATAGCCCAGGGTCCAAAGAGATGATGGAACGAGAGAAAGTCTAAAATTTGTACACAGGCACATAAGAAGGCCAAAGCAAAGCATTGATTACGGCAATATATAAGCGTAGGCCAATATTCTTTGGACACAAAACAAAAGGCGGTCACATGAACACCAACACCGGCCATGCCCAGCAATAGCACTAGCAATTTGATGGATCCCAATCCAGATTTATCGGAAGGATTTGTCAACTCGAACAAAAGTAGACCGCTCAACCAAATGAGCAAGCCTATTTCGTACCAGTAGGGGACCAAGCTAAGACGCAATACTGGATAGATGGGTGTTATACCCACAATACTGAGATGAATCATTAAAAAGATGTGTGACGTGAGGTATGACATGAACTTTATAATCGGCACTTTGTTAAATTTATGACCCATGGGAAAGGTGAAACCAATCCAAACGGGTGGACAGATTATAAATGCCACTAGCAGGAGTAAAATTTTCCACGAAGCCCAAGTTAAGGAGCCACGCCATAGTTCCTACAAGAGAATAACAATAATTAATTGATGAATATCTGGTAAGTTATTTAGTTTACCTGCAAATATCTTTGTACCACAGTATGAGCTATAACCTCTTTTTGTTCATTTTCTATTAACACATCTAGAAACTCCACATTCCGTTTATCAGTGGCCTGTAATATTTTACCAGCTGAATCAGAGCCTGCTGCTAAGGCCAATAGTTCAGTAGCCATGGCTTCACATTGTTTGCCAGCAGCCACCAAGTCTTTAGCACGTTCTTTTTCCTATAAAAGAAAAAGGCCATATTAGGAACAGATCTAAAATTGAGTGATCTGTAAAACAAGTAAAGGTAATATAAACAAGGAATCCAATTATATACTATAACCAAGACTAAAAGAAAACGAAGAAACCGAGAAATTCACGATTGCGATATTGTATTTCTCTTAGAAACTGAGGTCCCGATATTTTCCCAATTCGAAATTTCGAAAATTTGACGTAAAGGTTAACATGCAGTTCGGAGCGCCGATATTGGATAAATCTGTATTTGAGCTTTTTAAATTCGTATTTATAGAATGATTTTGTGCTGACATTTGTTTCTAGTAAAGACATTTGATCCATATCCAATTTTCGTATACTTAATTTTTTAACACACTCAAAATATAAGTTCGTAGAAAAATTATTAACACGTCTTGTATATCAAGTGTACTAGTTTTCAGCAATTTTTTTTCCTGAATTCCCTTTTCAGCAAAAATTTTAGTTATATTTTTTTAGCACTAAACCAATTTTGAACTAAAGTTTTACTAATTTATTTTGCTTCCTTCCCATGAAAGATTCTTTAACAAAATTAACTTAATTATTATAAGCACTTTTTGATAGAAATCTTTTAGCTGGGTATATAACATATTTCCATATATTTTTATTACATCATTAATTGGAATTCGATTCTCGGAATTTAATCTGCTTCTCAAAATATGGCCAAAATTTTACTTGTTTTGTTGTTTGGAGGACAAAATGTTTCTAATAGGTCAAACTTTGTGTAAAGAGAACCGGTTGTAAAACATAAATTAGAAAATATGCTAATATAGAATAAAGTGTTCTGCAATCTGCTATTTGGATTGTACGCAGCCCCAGTGCGTGTCTGCTCATGTGTCAACCTTAAAGCTATTAATCCCAAAATCATGCTAAGGTGAGATTTAGAGCGCCTAAAGTAGTTTTTTAAATTTGACATGGAATTTTGAAAATTATGCAAAATCACAATTAGCCACGGGTTAACATCCTATAACACCGACTTATATCAACCCAAGGACAAAGCCTATTTACTTTGGTTGAAATCGGGCCATGTTTAGATCTAGTGCCCCAAAATTGGCTTGTTCGCAAGCTTAAAGATAAATACAAAGATAATAATTTTTGTTAATTGTTTTGACTAACTTCTTGTTTATTTTTTTAATAGTCAAAAAGAAAAGAAAATGTAAGTTGAATTTAATGAAATGTTATTGGTCATGTTTTCAAGTGAAATTTCATTTGTTTTAAATACATTTGTAGTGGTATTCACATACAAAATATTTTAAGTCTTGAGAATTAATTAAATAAATTAGAGATCTTTCTAACTGTATATAGAACATGTCCAACCATGCCTTCATTTTTGCGCAATTTAAGAAAATTTCACATGTTCTAAAGTTTTATTAAATAAGTTGATCATGCATGGAAATATTCTAAACTTACACGGAAGATATGGGGTTCTCTCCAATCTTAATGAGATTCGGGTATCTGATAGAGGAGAAAAAAATAATGTACACGTATTTTATTTTGGCGACCCAATCTCATGTCTAGGAACTAAAAATAGACAAATTTGGCATCAAATGAAAGCCTTTTTGGAAATGTGTTAACCGGTGTACAAAACATGTCCGCCCATGTCAAACTTTTTTGTTACCCAGCCAGCAATTTCGGAGCGTTCATAAATAAGATTCTTAAATGGCTAATAGAAATGATTATTGTTTTTTTCAAAGCACTCTTTTTTTCTGGTAGAAAATATGAATCCTCAGAAAACAATCCAAAGAATTGTCTCTACAATCTAAAAAGCTGTCTCAAAATGAGGGTTAATTTTTCGGACTCAAAGAAGATACCAAAATTTTTTTTAATTTATAAGAGAAGATTTCGATTTTGTACGTTCCCAGCAAAAACAGACATTACCGAGTAATAAAGCGAGTAAGTAGCACACAAAAGGTTTCACTACTTACCAGGCTATTTACTCGCAACATTACTTTTGTTCGCGATGTCCAAAAATTCATGGGTGGTCATTACCCTCTCGCTTACAAAAAAAGTGCGAATAACGAGTTACCCATAGTGAAAGAATAAGTAGTTACTCAAAAAGATAGAATAATTGGTTACTCAGAAGTTAGGAAATAAGTGGTTTTTAGCTCGGAAAATTTTCTATTCAGTTGGAAAAATGTTTGAAACAATTTAATAAATAAAATAGTAATATAAAAAAGACTTAACCACTACTTATTTAATCAATTACCAGTAAGTAATTACTTTGCAAGAATATATAAGTACTGCTATAACTTAATATCAATAAGCCTTTTTTTGTATTTTCAAGTAATGCAAAATGTAATGACCTATCATTACTTGGTAATCCGTAGGGTAATGACTTGTCATTACCATGTTTTTGCTGGGTTCCTTTTTCTGAGTCATTTCTGAGTATACAGGCGGCTCTTTTGGAGCGACCACCTTCATAGGAAAAACTGGAAAAATGTTTATGTTTTTGGACCTCATTTCTGAGTCATTAATGATCATCTTTATTTGCTGCCCAGCAAACAAAGATTATCATTCCACTTTTTCCTATGAAAGTGGTCCGTACAAAAGAGCCCCCTGAGTACTCTGAAATTACTCAGAAAAAAGAACATATAAAATCGAAATTTTCTTCATCAATTTAAATAATTTTGGAATCTTCTTTGAGTCCGAAAAATCAACCCTAGTTTTGAGACAGCTTTTTAGATCGTAGAGACAACTTTTTGAATTTTTTACTGAAGGTTCATATTTTCTACCAAACAATAATCATTTCTATGAGCCATTTAAAAATCGTATTTATGAGCGCTCCGAAATCGCTGGCTGGGTGGGTTATTCAATTATTTTTTTTTTTTTTCAAAAATCACATTTATATGAGAAATTGTTGCTGGTTTTTTTTCCTCAAACTTATATAGATCTATTATTATCTATATAGATCTAGTCTGATTTGCAAATTAATGTGTTTATAACTTTTAGAGAAAAAAAGGTTTATTCTTCTTCTTAACCTCAAACCTACTAAATTAAAATTAATAAAAATTCATATTAATTAAAATATTAATTGCAGCTGGTCTATATGACGTTAAAACAACACTGTACTAAAATACTTTATAAAAATGCCCTGTTGGCAGTCCGTCTCCAATATACACAAATTGCCTGCTCTTGAACGTAAAAACCATACGTTAGTGTGGTAACATTTGCGAAAAAGGAGACACAGAGGAGACTAGAAGATAAACAAAAAATCTAAAAGTAGAATGTTTGTATGTGTCTGTTTGATCACTTCTGAAAATAAAAAAAAAACAATAACAGAAAGCTGAATAGAAAAGAAAACTATGAATTAGCTACACTACATTCAAGGCCTTACTTGGGTTAGATCGATAAGCTGTCAAACTTTAGTATAGTTACGTTTGTAATATAGGAATGTACGGGTTCGATTTCTACAGCTGACGGGTTGTTGAAAAATTATCATATAGAGACAATCTGACAATAAAATATAAACAATATACAACTAAAATTTCTATTTCTATAATTAGCCTTAAAAAAATTTTTATTATTTCAGTCCATAGAAAAAGGCAGAAACTATATCTAGTCTGATTTGTAAAGGAATGTGTTTGTAATTTTTAGAGCAAAAGATTTATTCTTCTTCTTAACCTGAAACCTACTAAATTAAAATTAATAAAAATTCATATTAATTACAATATTAATTGCAGCTGGTCTATATGACGTTAAAACAACACTGTACTAAAATACCCATTTAATTTAATCGAGGCGGTGTCTTAGGTTTTTCAATGTTACTAATCGTTTGGCTTTGGTAAGACTTTTTTCATAGGATTTTCCACCAATATTTCAAATAAGTGGCAATCCTGGGTCAACTGGACATTATGGGTATCAACATTTTTATTTTCTCGAGTACTTTAACGATGTGTACAAATAAATCTAAATTTCGTAAATTTCACACACTTTTTTTATAGAAAGTAAGGTTTAATTTCTTAATCCTTAAACGTGAGATTGGGCCGCTAAAATAAAATACGTGTCATTAATTTTTTTTGGATAGGTCTTTTAAATACCTTTATTTCGCGTTTACAGTTATTTCTAAAACTCTGGTAATAATTTCCCTATGAGTAATATGATATTTTGAAAACTAAGTTGCCTGTAACTCTATTTAATAGTAAATAATAAGGACGAAGGTATTAGTTATTGGATAAAATCTGAACTACTCAAAGTTTGAATGTATTTTTAAATTGAAAATTTTAACTTGTTCTTACTTTAAGTCAAATTTAGCTGTCTTTAAGATCCAAATTTTTAATAGTCCAGCTTAATCGTCAGTCTCTCAGGGGAAGAAATTACAATTTAAAATTTTTGAATGCACTTTAACAGTTACGGTGGGTCTCATACTGTAGGTGTAACTTTAACTTAACTATAAACAAAAGAAAATGTCAAAAAAATGTACACAAACCAACAACAAATTTTTGGGTTAACTATTAACTAAAGTTTAAACCTGCAGTATGAGACCCACCGTAAGTGAATTGGATTTAAATTTATTTAACCAATTTACTGCCCTTCTTTATTTTTTTCTTGCTTTCTTCAAATTGGTATGAGGTTATAACTATTGCTTTGTATTTTATTTAAACATGTCATAATCAGTTTTTGACGTCTACTGTGTAAACGGAACCATCAAAGGCTAATCTTGACGGAAAGTTTTATAGACAGTGTTCTCTATGAAAAGACCATTCCCGTTCCAACCACATATTCTCTTTCGCAAACTTACCTTTGTCGAAAGTATCATATATATATTAGACAACTTGGCTGCTGTATCAACCGGTGCTGGTGATACTAAAACAAATTCTTGTATCGGTTTATTATTGTGATTCTTAGAGACCACCATTAAATTGTAAACGAAACGTTTGTCATCCATTAGGCCATACGTGTCGTGTTCCTTATTCACAAGATATCTTAAAACATCATTGTGACCCTCGGAGGCAGCAAACCATATGGGCGCACAACCATAGTTGGTTTCAGATTTGGGAGAGGCACCAGCCTCGCACAAAAGTTTAACAACTTCTAAGTGACCGGCTTTGGCAGCACAATGTAGTGGCGTCCAACCATTTTTATCGGTTGCATTTATTTCTGCGCCTTGACCCAACAAAATCTCCACCATCTGAAAATGACCATGCATAGCAGCTATGTGTAGACCAGTGCGACCATGGCGATCTGTAGATTGGAGGAGTTCGGCTGAGCGACTCAGAAGTAAACCAACCACTGACATGTGACCACCGAAGCACGCCAAATGAAGAGGATTATAACCCTAAACAAAGAAAAATAAGTTAAAATAAATTCTGTAAAATATAGCAATTACTTACATTTTCTGTAGTGGCTGCATCCACTTGTACTCCAGCAGAGTTCAAAAGTAATCGTACTACATTCTCATTACCCGAATAGGCTGCCAAGTGCAAAGGTGTCATCCCCGACTCGGTACCCAATTCACCAAACAGACTTTGTCCCGTGGGAGTTTCTGATTTAACTGTGGCCGGTACACTGGTTAGTAATTCACGCACTGTGTCCGCCTGTCCATAGTAGGCCGCCACATGCAACGGTGATAGTCCCAATTTCTTGCTGGTGATCCTCAAAGAATTTGTACTTTTCAACACATCCAATACCTGGCCGTGGCCATTTTGAGCGGCCAAATGCACAGCCGTAAAACCGGCCTTATTCTCCTCCGTGCACGAGGCTCCAGCTCTTACCAAAGCCTTCACTACATCAGCATGTCCACCCTCGGCAGCCAGTTGTAATGGCGTGGCGTCAGTCAATTTATTTCTAGCAGATATCACGCCAGATCGATCGAACTTCATTAGTTCCTCAATCACTTTAACAGAACCCTGCATGGCTGCAATATGGGCACAGGTATTACCATCCTTACTAGTAGCATTTACCAGCGATGGATGTTGCTGCAGAAACAATTTGGCCACTTCTGAGTAGTTGTTCTGCGCGGCGACGTGTATGGGTTTTTGGCCCAAATCGTCGGTCGCGTCTATGTTAGCCCCCAATTCCAGCAGGAGCTGACATACCTCCATCTGTCCGCTGGCCGCAGCCAGATGAAGTGGCGTCTGTTTGCGCAATGTTAAAATATCAATAACAGCATTATGATCCTTGATGAGAAACTTCACCAGATGAGTGAAGCCGTTCATCGCGGCCAGATGTAACGCCGTGCGACCGACACGTGACTTCGAATTGATAAAGGCTTTATGGGTCAATAGAGCATCGCAAACATGCAGATACCCTCGTTCGGCAGCCAAATGCAAAGCAGATCGACCTTCTATATCGAATACATCAACTCTGGCATGATTCGCTAAAAGGTTGTTGACCAGTTCCATATGCCCTCTATGACAGGCAATCAGTAAAGGAGTCCAACCAATGGACGACTGGCGATTCATGGCTTTCTGAATATCTGTGGGATTCATGTGGGCTATCATCTCCATTAGAACATCATTGTTGCCAGCCATGGCACAATAATGAAATGCCGTCTCCAAGGCAGTTTTAGTCTGCAGTGTGACATCGGCCCCATTCTCCAATAGTAAACCGACGATTTCCTTGTCGGACTCGGGTATCTTAACTTCTTCTTTCATAATTTGGCAAGTAAAATGTAAAGCGGTGGCGCCATCTTCGTTAACGGTATTTATGTAGGAAGTGGCTTTATCTGGACCATGTTTTTCTTTAACATTTTCTATCAGATGTTTAACAATCACAGGATGACAGGCACGACAAGCCATATGCAAAGGAGTTTCACCGGTCTGTAAAAAATAATGAATTAGAGAAGTTTTCAATTAAAAAAATGTTAATTACATTGGATTTATATAGAGGATCGCCGTTATCTTCAAGGAGTTGCATCAGCGTTTCCAGATTACCATGACGTGCGGCAAAGTGTACCGGCGTCAGGCCATCATCGGTAGTTAAATTGGGACTAGCACCGGACTTAAGGAGCATTAATGCACAACGATCTCCATCCTTAACTCGAGCAGCTAAATGTAAAGGTGTTTCATTGGATTTACCTCCTCGGACATGAACATCTGCACCAAAACCAAGCAAAGTTTCTACAACTGCCGGTTTGGCAGCCTCAACCGCAATATGCAAAGCAGTATAGTTATCCTGTGGTAAGCAAATGGGAGAGGAGTTAGATAAATGGGCAGAATGTGATTAACAACGATACCCACATTAGTTGTTACATCCACTTTCTCGCCCTTTTGCAACAGCGTATTGATAATGCCCGTGTGACCATAAGCAGCAGCTGTATGTATGCTTCTTGCTCCATCCTTATTGGGCATATGTAAATATACACCCTTTTTGAAAAGCATAGTAGCACATTCGGCATGACCATTCAAAGAAGCGATATGCATTAAAGTGCTGCCATCTTTAGTGCGCTCAAATATACTGGCTTTAAATTTGTCAGCCAAGATTTCGATAACATGGGCATGACCATTTTCAGCAGCCAAATGCATGGGAGTTCGGTCTGTGGGGAACAAAGACATTAATAAGAGAACACTACACAGCATTTTGATGCCAACCTTGATTATCTGCTATGGAAGCCGAAGCTCTTACACCATAGAAATATTTCAATAATGCCTCATCACCTTCAGCGGCTGCTATATGTAAAGGTGTTTGTCCTTCACCATTTTGTGTATCAACATTAGTACCATAATCCACCAAAATACGCACCATATCGACGTCCCGACGTCTGGCAGCCAAATGCAAGGCTGTGTCTCCATTAGCTGCCGTAGCCTTTGAATAAAAATCACATAAACCATAAAGATCATAAAACCATGATATAATAAAATTAACTTTTTAAATTTATTTATTTTTGCAACAAATTTTTATGCTGGAGGTCAAAGTTAACATGGTATGCAAATAAAATATGCAAATCAGTTGACTTTATAAAAAAGTTTCAACCGTTGCACGTGTAAATAACATGAAATAATGCAAAGTATGAATATTGCAACCCTTGTTGCAAGTAGTAAGAGAGTGTAGTAAGGCCAACCATGCGTGCAATTGCATTTGAGTTTTTGCCATTGACTTGAAATTAAACTTTTTAACCTATATATTTTTTTTTTGTTGCGAAGAAAAGTTCTCTTTGCAAAAAGCTAGCCAACCGGTATTTTTCTATTTAAGCAACCGGTGGAAATACCCAGCAAAAACATGGTAATGACAGGTCATTACCATACGTATTACCAAGTAATGATAGGTCATTACCTTTTGCATTACTTTAAAATACAAAATAATGACTTACCGATAATAAGTTATAGAAGTACTTATATGTACGTGCAAAGTAATCACTTACTGGTAATTGATTAAATAAGTACTGATTAAGTATTTTTTTATATTAAAATTTTATTTATAAATTTGTTTTGAACTAAATAGGAAATTTTCCAAGGTAAAAAGTTTTTTTGCCAATATGACCAACTATTTTACAATGTAGGGTAACCACTTATTTCCTAACTTCTGAGTAACCAATTATTCTATCTTTGTGAGTAACTACTTATTCTTTCACTATGGGTAACTCATTATTCGCACTTTTTTTGTAAGCGAGAGGGTAATGACCACCCATGAATTTTTGGACATCGCGAACAAAAGTAATGTTGCGAGTAAATAGCCTGGTAAGTAGTGAAACCCTTTGCGTGCTACTTACTCTGTTAATTACTCGGTAATGTCTGTTTTTGCTGGGTACAAAGTATTAATATCAATTTGGCATAAGTTTAATTGTCTCGACATGTATGGTGGTAGAGTAATTTCGTAACTGTAATAATGTTGATTAAGTTTTTCTTAATTTTTTTCTCTGATTGTCTTTAATAGTTCATTGCGTGCTATTTGATTTCTTCATATTGTTTTTAACACTAAGGAAAATATTGTTGTCATTAGTCGACAAATTTAATATGGTTATAACACTCGTCCAGATCAAAATCCTCTTCTACTAAAAATTCTGACAGATCTTATAAATTTAGATCTCCTTAAACGAAACCTATTTAAAGAATTTCATAGAAAAAAATTTGTAGAAATAGCAGAAAAGGCTACAAAAAATTAGTTAAAACATGGATGGAAAAGCTCGCTCACTCGAGCTCTTGCTCTTAAAAAAAAGAGCAAGTATGGTAGTTAGTTTGCAAAAAAAAAACTTTATAAAAAGGAAAATTTTTGCATCAATATATTCGTTTGCAGAATGTCAATCGCTGATTAATGTGATGTTTCTAGATGACGTTTTACTCTACACCAACGAAAATACAATAATCTAGTCATTTGAATAAAATATCGGCACCAGAAATATATTATCAATTCTGTTTCAATAAAATCTCGTACACTGTCCAAAGTATTATTTATAAGTTATATAGTTATAATAATATGTATATTCCGATTAGGAACTAAAATTTTAATTTAATATAGCTTTTAATTTTAATCAAAATTTTGGGATGTATCATAATTTTTCGTTTCATACATATGCATATTTAAATCCAAAGTTAGACAACAACTTAATGCAAGTGTTTGTGGTGCAGGGGTAGAGGTACACCCTGATAGTCTTAGCAATCTGAGTTCCAACCTCAGCAAAGACATTAAGTTTTTTTTTTTAATTATTTTTTTATTGATTCAAATTAAAGTACACAATTCATTCTCTGTTGTTTGTACAATTTTATTCAAAAACAAAATATTCAAATTTTCAAACTGAAAAATTTACAATTTTACTAAAAAATTTTTAATCGCAGTTAGCCTAGAGCAGCGGTTCCCACTAAGTTTTGCTTCACGGATCCCTTGCGATATTTTTACTAGCTCAAGGACCCACTAAACCAGTGTTGAGCGAGAGGTATTTTATAAATTATGGGGCAAAATTAATAAAAATACCTGCTTATTTTAAATGATGGCCAATTTTAAGCAGGAATTAGGAAAAAAAAACATTTTTCAAATCAATGTTTTGTTAAATAATTTAAAAATTATAAAAAAAAATTGTTTTTTTTTTAAATAAATTGTTTTTTGTTGGATTTCTTCGCGGACCCCCTGGAATTCTGCTACGGACCCCTGGCGGTCCGCGGACCCCGATTTGGGAACCGTTGGCCTAGAGGAAAAGCAATGGACTGAGAAAAGGAAAGTTGCCGGTTATATCCCAGTTGGTGAAATCAAAAATTTGTAATTTTAAAAAAATTTGTGGAACGTATTATTCTATTTATGGAATTTATGATCCATAAACATTAAACGGTGGGTTTCATACTGCAGGTTTAAACTTTAGTTAATAGTTAACCAAAAAATTTGTTGTTGTTTTGTGTACATTTTTTTGACATTTTCTTTTGTTTATAGTTAAGTTAAAGTTAAACCTACAGTATAAGACCCACCGTAAATCAATCAATTAATACAACAAAAATTTAAGATTCGGTAATTACATCAGGAACTACAAAAATTCGGTTGGAACTACGAATCAATTTTCTGTGTGTAAATTCTTGAAAAATTATAAAAACACGCAAAACTTTTTTGCAATTATTACGCTATATTTAACTTGTTAGCAAATAAACAATTTTCATTATTGTTGGCATATGTACGTATATATCATATATGGGACTAATAAATTGAGCGGACTAATTTACTTCCGATTTCATCGATTTTCCATCGATATCAATTCTAACGAAGTTATTCCCATTGCCATTTTTTTACCCTACACCATTCTGTGGAACAATGTATCATTTTTCTGTGTGTAATTCTAGAAAAATTATAAAAATACGCAAAACTTTTTTTGAAATTATTACGCTATATTTGACTTGTTAGGCTGCATTACAAAAGTTGTAGTAGAATAAAAAGCTAAAATACGTGTTTTAGCTAAACACGTGTTTAAGATTTAGGTGTGAATGCCGTTTTAGCAAATACACAATTTTCATTATTGTTGGCATATGTACACTAATAGAAAAAAGTCCGTAAAAAATTTAGTAAAAACTACTAAAAATTAGTTAAAAATGATGCTGCAGAAAAAAACTGCTAAATTAGCAGATTATTTTTGCTATATATTAGTAATATAGGAACAGCAAAACTAAAACTGTTAAATATACAGAATTTTAGTTATATATGAGCTAAATTTTTGTAAATGGAAATTAGCCAATTAACCTGCTAAAATCAGCAAAAAATTTTGCTAAATAATTAGTAGCCTAAAAAATCAACAAAAAATTTAAAATTTTCGAAGTTTTTTTTTCGATTTTTTTTTTAAATGCAAATAAAAATCGAGCCTTTTGAAAACAGCAGTTTACAATTTTTTAGCAAATATTTCTGCTGATTTTAGCAGAATAGACTGCTATTTGCATTCAACTAAATTTAGCTTAAAAATAGCAAAAATTTTGTAGATTTAACAGTTTATTTTTGCTATTTTTAGTCTACAAATATTTAGCAAAATTTTCTGCAGATTTTACAGTACAATTTGCTATTTTCAATTAACTAAAAGTTAGCCTAAATATAACTAACATTCTGTAAATTTAGCAGTTTTAATTTTGCTGTTCTCATTTTACTAGTATTTAGTAAAAAAATCTGCTAATTTTAGCAGTTTTTTCTGCAGCATCATTTTTAACTAATTTTTAGTAACTTTTTCTGCTATTTTTACGGATTTAAGTTTTATTGGCTCGAGAACGAAATCGAAATAGAAAGGACTTATGTGAGATTCAGTTATTTGAGCTTAAATTGTATTATCAAACAAATGTTGTAATGTTCTACCTCGGTATTTTTTTATTAAATGAAGAAATTGACAGTTTAAGTGCTATAGTCGTAAACTAGCACGATTTTTCAAATTTGATTCATAGAGAATTGTCAAATTTACGATAAATTCTAAATTATTATTTAAAATATTACGAACTGTGAATTCCAACAACATGTCGTTAACAATTTAATGCTCTTCATAGAAAATTAAAATTTTCTTTGAATTTTCTAAATAAAAAACACTGTAAACATTTTATTTTGATAGCGTGTCAAAAATTGCGTTTGCCATAAATTTCACTTACATAAAGATTTTAGTTTTTGGTAATTTTTAGTGTCTAAAATTTGATATGACACATTGGAAAGTTTTGCCATGGGAGGATTTGTAGTAAGTTTTGAAATCTAGAACTTAATATTACTACGAAAACACTCTACAGGACTAGTAACTTATTTTAATAAATCCTGTGATAAGTAATTGCTAAATTTTTAAATGATAAATTTTTTATAGAAATATCTAAGGTTACTGTTAAACAAAATAAATTTTTTAATAAATATCTGCCCAATTATTGATTATGTTATGTTAAAACTGATATTTGTTAAGTGATTCTTACATTGTAAGATTTTTCTATAAGATTTAAAATCTTTTTTTATATATATATTTTAAAGATTAAAATTCGTTTACAATAATCAAACAAATTTTTAAGACTTTCATTATTATGAAAATTGTGAAAAGTTAAAGAATAAAAAACACGTAAATATTTAATAGTTTAGTCAGAATTTATGAGATAATTGCTAGGAATAAACTACTTTATAAACTACTTTATAAATACCAAATTAATTTATACTCTTAAAAAATGTATACAGAGTGAATTTTGCTGGACGAGTTTTAATGAAAATTTTTAGTAAAATAATGAAGTTTTCTTCACAAAGTGAATGAAATATTTTATAAGTATGATGAAAAAGCTTCATATGTTTTATGAAACTAGTTTTAATGAAACTTTTTCATTGAGTGTATGAAAGTTTTAATAAATGAAATGGAATTTTTTACAACATTTTATGAAAAATTCCATTAATTCAATGAAAAGTTTCAATGGACGAGTTCCAGTGAACTTCGTTATTTTTATGCAAAAATTCATTAATGTCATGCAGATAATTCTCTCAGTGTAGGGTGATTTTTTTTTTTTTTTTGGAGCACTACATTTAAATTACCTTGAAAAACATTCAAGGTTATCTCCCTTTTTATCTTTATCTGGTTGTTTGTTGTGATTTTTTTATTTGAAATGTAGTTGTTATTACATACCTTCAGTTGTTCAGCCGTTTGTGCTGCCAGCAATTCTCTAACCATAGACTGATTACCAGCTTCAACAGCCAAAAGCAGAGGAATTTTGCCTCGCTGGGAAATAAGAAAAAATTAAGCACATATGATTAATTGCAAAAATATTTATATAAGTTAGAAAAATTTCATTAACACAAGTGGTGGAATTTGTTTCTGCAAACCCACAAATTTCTTTGACATTCTATCATTATCATTTTATTTCTCCTGTTCAAGTGTATTAGTTGATAACTAGAAAATAATTTAATAACCTGTAAAAATATTTGTATTTCTTAAACTTTTTATTATTACTTTATACCTATTAGCACTATTAGTGTTTATGTACAATATTTGAAAGTTGTACAGAAGCATGTTTTCCTGTATTTTTTAATCTAAGGGTTGTTTGTTTGTGTTTTGTTTTTATTCGCCATAGTAAAATGGGTACACAAAGTTTGTCAACGCTTCTGTAACAACTTTTGGCGCCCAAAAAATCGATCATCTCCATTTACGAGTTTCTTGTTTTTAGTTTTATCAAAACTACAGTTAGTTTTACCAAAATATGTCCAAAGAAACTAAAATGTAAAGTTGAATTGATCCAAAACGACTTCCAAAATTTTGTTTTACAGAAACTACTTAAAATTTGGAGTGAAAAAAGGAATATATGGAAAAAGATTTTGTAAACACTGGGCTAAACCAAAGTTCTTTCCGCAAAATTAATACACTCTTCTTATAATTCTTGAGCCCATGATTCTAAATTTGTTTTCCAAAATCCAAACTATTTTTAGCTATTGAAAATCAAAAAGAGCGAGTAAAAGAAGAACCTTTTAATGGTTTCATAATTTTATTTTAATTAAAAAATTTGATAATAAGTAACTTGTACTGGAATATTCCAAAAGTGTTGGTAATTTTTTCGAGAATTGGAATTTGAAAGGCTAATACTAAAAACCGTGGTTTCGAAATACGACTTTCTGTAATGGAACTTATTCTGAATATAACTGCATATATTACTTAAAAAAAATAATTGCATATACGTATTTCTTATATTAAGCGCAAATATTCAGAACTCTAAAAAAACCAATTCAATCATTATAAGTAATTCAATTTCTAAAAAAGAACCAATAAAATTAGTTTTGTGTCTTGATTTGTTTGATTCGCGTGAATTATCATTTTATTTTTAGATTCGCGGATTAAAATTATAGTTTTATGATTCGCGAATCAATTTTAGTCATTAATATAACTGCACTCAAAATATATTTTTCATAACTGATTGAGGTTTATTTGAAAAGTAATAGGTAAAGTTTGTTTTCAATTGAAGAATCAATTAAAATACATGGAAACATATTGTTTAACTTTTTGTATAAGTCAATAAAAAACAAACTACAAAAAAATACGTATCATCTGTAGGAGTTAATATTTTCAGTAAAATTTTCTATTTTTATTTTTCTATTTTTAGAAAAAAAAATTTAAATAATTTCGTTGTCTTCTGCTTTAAAACAAAAAATTCAAATATTTTCTGTTTTCTTTTTTGTTAAAAAAGTTTGTTTATATACAAAATTATTTCAATTCAAATTACAAGAAATTCTTTACACGCAAACATAGCCAAAAAAATATGAACGTGTGTGTTGTATTTGTAGTGTTTTGAAAATTCAAACAAAAAAAAAACCTTCAAATATGAAAAAACAAACCACAAAATCGTTTTTTTTTTCTAACGCCTTGTCAGTTAAAAATTGAAAATTGTTTTAACATACTTTTCCATTTATGGATTGTTTAAACAATGTTTGAAAAAAGATAGCAAAATGGTTTGAATATAGTGAAAAATCAGCAGTCCTTTTTTAGTTGTGTTTTCAATTAATTTAATATGTATTTTAGGTTGTTTTTAAAGATAAAATATTATAAGTGTGTAAGAAATAAACTTTTATTGTATTTCTAAAAGTGCTCAACATATGGGGTTAGGTTCTTCCTATTTTAAAAAAATTTTCTGTCCGACACTTCTTTCACCCTAATTTTTAATACCGAATTCGATGATGAAGGATTTTACTTTAACTTTTAATTTATAATTATATTTTACATAAAACAGCGATAAACAGTCTGCCTTTACAGTTTTATCACTTCAATTTATATTTTTACACAATTGAAAAATTCCATTGCAATATTTAATATTCACTAATTGGATTTAATTAAATTACTTCCCGTAGAGTGAAAAATTACCATTTCCATTTCAGCTATTTCTCCATGTCCAAGATGGAAAATATTTATTTGGTGAGGTGTAGTTTTTTCTTCTAAACATATTTCCTAAAAAAATTAATAAAAACCTTCTATGTGTTAGTTTTTCAATTTTTTTTGTTTCTCTTTTAATTTTCATTCGTATTTTTTCTGACATTAAAGTAATAGGCTGTTTCATATATTTGTGCTTTTATTGTGGATTTATTAAATCCAGCTTTTTTTTGGATTTAATAAATCCATTTTTTGTATGAAAAATTCTAGATCCAGGTGATTAAAAAACACGCTAAATATTTCAATGCTGGACTGGACTTTGGGAATTTTACTATCGATTTCCATTAAATTTCAAAAGCGAAAACTATGTAATTCTTCGGGAAAACGATATCGTTACAAAAGTTACATTTTAGAACAAAAAAAAAATAATGGGGTTTATGTCACTAGTAATTATCATATGTGATAATAAATATTGCATTAGTCAAAAACGTTTTCAAAAAGTTGGATTTAACGTAGGGTGACCACTTTTTTCAAACATGAAATCAGTACAAAAAAAAATCTATTTTCTCTTTGCGAATTTCTGATTGATTTCTGCCATAGAAAAACGTTCACATTCTGGCTACTTTTTCCCATTAAAAATATTCTATAGACAATTTTAATGTGAACTTCTTCTATCGAAAAACCCTCTAATTCTAGGCGCTTTTCCTTTCGCAATTTCCACATAAGAACATTAAAATTTTGTAGTTAGGAGAATTGAAATTTTATTTTAGTTCATTGAACGGTACAAAAATCGATTCAAATCACTGAAGTAATGGATTTTTTTTTAAATCACTGAACAGAAAAATATTTTTTATATCACTGAATAGTTTATAAACTAAAGGATTCTTTTTTCGATTTATAAAAAATTAACTCATTCGTCAGTGAATTGATTCACTTGAATTGATTTACAAAAATTTAATTCGATTTGATTTTTCTTATTAAAAATGTAATATTATATTTTAAATGTTAAAAATAAGTAGAAATTTAAAAACAATCAGTACAATTCAGTACACGATTTTTTCATCAGTACATATGACCCAAAATCAGTACATGTACTGATCAAATCAGTACGAATGGTCACCATAATTTAACGCCCTTATTCGAGCGAGACATTCAATTGTGTAAAATTTTATGGCAGTAATAGAGATATTAAAATATTTTTATTAAAATAATTTCTTAAAATAGTTTCTAAATTATGCGAGAAGATCGAAAAATAAACTTTTTGTTTTTGAAGAAGTTTTTAAATAAAAAGTATTGAATATTTTCTAAATTTTAAGACTCATTTGACAATTATTTTATAGGGTATAAAATCTTCGTCTATAAGGAATAAACTAGTACTAGCTGTTATAAATAGTTGTGTTTACATTGGTACCGACTGACACCACTTTGCGACTGAATCAATCAATTTTTTTTATATTTTCTTATTTTATTGTCTAGTAATATTCCCCAAGCGTAAAATACAAAAAAGGGGTGAAATCTTTATAAAATAATATAATATTTGAAAATCAATTGTGATAATGAAATTTTTCTTAATAAATATAATCAACTTATTAACAATATATAATATATCTACTTACTCCGTCTGCTTTTAAACGTATATCCTTTCCAGCCGCTGCTAAGATAGCTCTTAAAATATTTGTAGCTGTTCCCGTTTGACGACTTGATACTAAATGAACTGCCGTTTGGGCACGAGACTTTAGAATAAAAATTACAAAAAGAGAAGAAATTGTTATTACCAATAAATTAGTACAAATTTTTGTTTAAAATTTTAATGTTAATTCCTGTAAAACTCAACTGCAACTAAATTTATTATCCATACATTCGACTTCTATAAACGTTTTTTTTATTATACAAAATTTTGCATAGTTCTATAAAATAAATAATTGTTTTCAATACCTAAGATTGACATACAGTACATGTAAATCTGCAATGCGCAATACACCTACAATAATTTACTAACAATTTATATTTCATTATAATATGATGATTGCAATCTTTACCCCTGCACTACCTTCTTTAACTGACTTCCTAAAATTAGACGAAATAATGACATTGTTTTTCAAGTTTGTAATATTTCAAAAAAATTATGTATTTATTGCATTTCTTGTTCTATATACATATCTAAAGTTTACTGACATTTTGTTTCAAATTGCATTTCATTATTTGTTTTAACTAAGGAATTATAAATTTTTACCTAGAAACCAAATTTGTTTATTTTGATTTAAGTGTTAGCAACGATAATTTTTTAGTAGTTTTGCCTAAGGTGAATTGAACTCCAGTTAAGTACTTGATTTACCTAAAGAGAATTGAATTGGGGGATTTAATTAGCGTAATTAGAAGAAAACCTGAGGCGTTAAAATGTGGTTTGATGGTCGAATGACTTGATTCGTATGTTGCTAATTCACTTGTTCTGGCTTGAATCAATTTAAGTACAAAAAGTAAAAGGTTACGAGTATTAAAATTTTACAACTGTTCAATAGCCCATACGACATTTTAATCCCCAATTATTATTGACGAGATCTTGGAAGAGGTATGAAGGCCAAATATACCAATTTATTAAGGAAAGTATTAAAATAAAATACTTTTAAGGAAAAGGCTACAATAGCGGTAAGGATTCCAAATGGACACTAATTTTTCCTGTTTGAATAAAATGATCGGAGAATAAGTTTGTAAAAACCCTTGCTATCGGCTTTTTCTGCAATGGAGCATTGCATATTTAAGAATAACTGGCGATTCGTAGAAAAAACATTTAATTACCCAGTAGGATTCCTCAAAATCGTATGGGTAAAAAGGACATAGCCCATTGTTTGCTCCTCAAGGGCGGATCGTGGTGAATAGAATAAGGCAACATCTGTACCACATTTAGCGAAATTGGATGAAATTTTTCTAAATTTTTGTATGGAAATTTACATGTGTACTATGTACATATAAATTTAAAAAAAATTTAAATCAATTTTGTATTACTTAAGATTACGTCCTTCACGATTTCTCCAAAAATTTTAATCCCCATGTGAAAATCGAAATATATATGAACATATATGTTCGTACAATGACTTGTATCTAATCATACATAGTCATAGATGTCCATGCATAGTTCAATGTCTGGCCATATATGATCTCATATATTTCCATATATCTTCGGATGTACAGATTTTCAGGTGCTTTATTATGTCGCTGAAATATGACTCTTATATGGGTCACCAAATACAGCTACTTTTACAAAATTAAATCAAAAACGACTAGTCTGAATTGTGAACCATAGGATTAAATAATCCTCTAGCACATGATTTAATTAATCATTTAAAATTGGAGTGGCTTCTGTCTTCACGCTGATGAGAAGTGAGTTTGACAAACATTTTTAATTTTTTTTTTTAACTTTTCATTTCTAAATATCATAAAAAATTCAATATACATACTTTCTAATATTAAAATAACCTTGTGACAATTAATTAAGTTGAACTTGACGCCAGTAACACGCTACACATTGCTTAATTTTCTTCAACAAAAAAACTTCTTCTAATGCACTAAAGTCACACAATATTCAATATTGGTATAATGAGAATATATTTTAATCTATGCATCTTGTTGAAAATGACCCTTATTATAATGAAGAAAATCCAAGTCACAACGTGAAGCACCATATCCAAAGCGACAAAAATTATTAATACCATTAAATTTCACATTTTTAATGGTACTTTACCTACAACAAATAGTTTACTTAAGTTCTTTGTTGCAAGCAAAGGTATGTGCAATAATTTAATTTTGTAGCTTGACCTTTACCTAAGCGACACGCAGGAATTTCTTAGAAGTGATTTTTTTCTATAACAAAGTTTTTATAGCTAAGAATCATAACAACACTTTTCCAAAAAAAAAAGCAACAAAATATATTATAGATTTTTCTTTTGTATTGTATATATTTAGGCGGGAAATTTTGTTGAGAAATTTTATTTAATATATACGACTACTCTCCGTTTTTCAAGATGTAATAGTGTGTGAGTGTTGTGATTATTTTAATGTGTTCTTTTCAACTTACCCCACCAGTAGAAAATGGATCAACGCCACGTTTTATTAGCAACAATTTTACGACATCCTCACGCGAATACATGGCTGCAATATGCAACACATTATAATTGTCCTGCAAAAGAAAAGCAGTAAGAAAATAAAAATTATAATGAAATTGAAAGTTTTGTAATTATTATTTTATTCTGAATACACCATTTCGGAAATTTACGTTTAATAAGGAAATATAAAGAAAACCACCTTTTTTGGACTACCAGTAATGACACCAACTTACTTTCTGCATTATTTTAAAACATATAATAATAAATTACTAATAACTAGTTACTATTTCCGTTATTTAAAAAAATATAAATACGGTACCAATATGACTTATTTATATCATTCTTCCAAATATAAAGTAATGTTCTAGATTTTTTTGTAATTTCTTTTTGAAAATCTAATTTCCCAATAAGCACATAGATTTTAAAAATTCAAGTGCTTTAAATTTTGCTTGAAATAAAGTCGATTTCAAATTCTAGCATTTGTATATTTAACAAAAATATTTCAAACTTGAATTTTTGTTTCCCTTTTGCTGGAGTATCCCAGCAAAATATTGGTAATGACACCTCATTACTATCTGCATTACCTATAATGATATATCATTACCTTTTGCATTATTTTATAATATAAAATAATGACTTCCTAATAACGGGCTATTGTATTCATTGTTTACAAATATAAAATAATGACTTAAATGCTGTGGGTTTGGATGGAATAAATCCTAGATTTTTAAAACTTGTCACCCCTAAACTCCTGCCCTTCTTTACGTATATTTTTAATACAATATTAACCAAGTCAATTTACCCTGATATGTGGAAAGAATCGAAAATAATTCCGATTCCCAAGAACAACAGTGAGTTTAGACCAATTGCCATACTACCATTTTTGTCCAAAGTCATGGAAAATCTTATGCAGCATCAAATTAATGAGTTTTTAAAAGAGCGTAATCTTCTAACCGCAAAACAGTCTGGTTTTAGAAAGGGACGAAGCTGCATTACAGTGCTAATCGAAGTAGTTGAGGAACTAAGATCCAAATTGGATAATGATATGGTATCTTTTCTTCTTCACAGCAAAGCTTTCGATACAGTTGATCACTCAATACTTCTAACAAAACTGCAAAAGCTTTTCCATTTTTCTAATTCTGCAATTAAACTTATTTCATCATATCTTTTAAACCGCAAACAAGTTGTCTCCTTGAATGGCTTAACTTCCAATGCTGTTGATGTTGTTAGAGGGGTCCCACAGGGCTCTATTCTTGGTCCACTCCTTTTCTGTATATACATTAATGATCTTCCTAATGCTCTGAATCACTGTGACATTCAAATGTATGCAGATGATGTACAGCTGTACTTAAGCACCAAAATGGAAGATTTGCGTCATTGCATTGAATGCATTAACTATGATTTGAATAAAATTCATAATTGGGCGACTGCAAATGGTTTGTGTATAAACCCAACAAAATCAAAATGTATATTCTTATCAAAAAATAATAGGAATAGACTTGCAAATGATGATCTGTTGATGATAAATGACAATAAAATCGAACTTGTTCCATCATCAAAAAATCTGGGAATAACGTTTAATACTGAACTTTCTTGGAAAAATCATATTAACATTTCGGCTGGGAAAGTTCATGGAATGTTGAGAAACCTGTGGGCTGTTAAAGCCTCGACGCCCTTTGAAATACGGATGCTTCTGGCTAAAACATATTTAATACCTGTTCTACTATATGGGTGTGAAATATTTGCCAATTGTGACTGTATTGACTATTATCGACTTGAGGTCACGTACAACAACATACCCAGATATGTATTTAATCGTGGTAGAAGGGATAGTATTTCATCATTTTCGTATCAGTTAAATAATATGTGTTTCAAAGATTTGTTAAAATATAAAAGTCTCATGATGATGCATAAGTTAATTTATATAAAGGAACCTGAATTTCTCTACAGAAAACTTACTTTTGCCAAATCTCCACGTGGAAGAAACCTGATTTCCCAAAATTATAAATATCTTTTGTCTACAAGACAATTTTTCAATTATACAATCGGTCTTTGGAATGATTTACCCTCATATGTTCAATTGCTTAGCAACACATTATGTTTTAAAAAGGAACTTTTAAATTTGTTTAAAATTAATTAAATATATTTATTTTATTATGTTTTATGTTTATTTTGAATTTATATTTAACTATGTTTACTTTTAAATTTTAATTTAATTATAAATGCTATTGAATGACTAATATTAATATGAAAATTTGATTTGCTATCACTGTAATTTATAAGATTTATTCTTGTTGTGATAGCTATTGAAACAATAAATAAATAAACTAAACTAAACTAAACTCGTAATAGTTTAAATAAGTACTTTTTACACAGTTAAATTTTATACATTTTTATTTATTGTATGTAAATATGTTTTATGTTTAAATTTTTATGACGAGTCCTAAAATTACACACTAGAGAAAACTTAAATTTTTCTGAATGTATTTCCTTAAGCTAATAGTATTTGCTTAACTCATTATTTTTAAGAATCAAGTCAGCAATCGGATAACCACTTATAATTCAACTTTTTGTAAGCATGTGTGTAACCACTTATTATTCAAAATCTCATAACTACTTATTTCTCATTTTTTCGTAAGCAAGCGGGTAAGCGTGACTACTTATAAAAACGACAACGCCAAACAAAAATAATGAGTTTAGACGCCAAAAAATAAGTTGTGCGGAGCTATGAATTTCTATTATATAACCACTTATTTGGTAATGAAAGATTTTGCTGGGATGCTATTGAAATAAAATGTAATTAAAGTTGTATTCAAGCCTTGAAACTGGAAAACAGGGCTGGAATTAAACTTGTTTTCAACTTGAATTCCATTGAAATTGTTTATAGGGTTTATAATGGAAATGAAAATGGAAAATATGACAATTTATTTTGTTATAGAAATTTTTCAAAAATTTGTTATTGTATTCTATTTTTTATGACAAGAAAAAGTTTTAAAAATTTCACCATACTATGGTGAAAGCATTTTCTGCCAAAAATAAAATTATCCAAAAATAGTATTTGTGAAAAATTAAGAAAATAAAATCTTAAAAAAATGTCCAGAAACCGCAGATTACGGGAGTACTACTTCTAAGCACCTGGAGTTTCGTTTAAATTTTTGCATCAAGCACCTTGAGCTTATTGCTAACAACTTAAGCCCCATGTTAGTACGAATCTTTTGGAGGAATTTGCAAGGATTTTAGGTTCTGTAAAGGGTGCGACGCCAACATTTGAAAAGAGGAATGAGGTATTTCATATTTTATTTCTTTGAAGAAAAATTACAAAATTCTTCAAAAAACAAAAACAAAATTTTTATATTTTAATTTGCTGACATATAAAATCTTTGAAAATCACTATAATTTCGCAAATAAATTCATAAAGAATGAAATCTGATGTTTTTATAAAAAAATAATTCAGTAATAGAACAGTAGATTTTTAAAATATATTTTTTTTTTTGTTTATTAAGTCTAAATTTAATGATAAAAGTTTCTAGAAGTAATTTGTTTATGCAATATGTCACATATACAAATTTTGCACATTTTTCTTTCCAAATTGGCTTTGATATTTAAAATTGGATTTCATCTTATATTTGAATTTTTTTTTAAACAACGTTAAAAAAAAATTTGAAATTTTAACTTTGTGCGACTACATTTGCAAAAGTTATTGAGTTAATATCTCAATAACTATTTTTTAATCACCGGATTTATTTTATTTTGTTAAAAAATCCAAATTTTCTTTTCAAATTTAAAAAATTTTATATTTTTATTCAAATCTTACACTTATTCGCTAATATGTCGTGAAAGAAAAAATTTTAATTTTGCGAAAATACAATTTCTAGAATTAAGTTAAGCTAAATCCAAAACGGATTTGTCTATTTTAAAAATCCATTTTGGATTTAGCTTAATTCAATTCATGTATTTACATTTCTAAAAAATTTAATGATTTTCTTTCACCTTATATTATCGAATAAGTGTTAGATTTTGATAAAAATATTAAATTTTGAAAATTAAAAATCAAAATGTGGATTTTTTAACAAAATAATATAAATCCGAAAATAAATGCAGTGATTCAAAAAACGGCCATTGATACACACTTAAGTTTAAAAACAAACTTCTCCAGCTATTTTTTTAGGCGCGGGACGAAATGTAAGTTATAGTGATAAATAGCTATTTATTGTTCTTTCCAAGATTACATTATAAGCTTGTTCGTTTACTTACTACAAGTTACTACTTTTACTACAGCTGGAAAAATTTAATAAAAAAGTAAACAAAACTTTCCAATTGTAGTAAAAGTAGTAAGAATTTCGAGTAAATGAATACAGTGTATGTAACCAGATAACAGCTTTAACCCTTTCAGACCCAAGCAGCTTGCAACATTTTATTGATTTTATAACTTTAAGGTAAAATGGTATTAAAACTTTAAAATTTCCCAATCTCAATTCATATTTTATGAAATATAATTTAGGTAAAAGTATAATTAAAATTTTTTATCTAAATAAACCTATTAGTATTGAAAATATTTATAATTTTAAGAGAAAACATCACATCTCACAATCGTATATGCTGGGTCTGAAAGGGTTAAGTAAAAAGTTTTCATATAAAGAAGTTAGGGCCAGTTTTATAGTAATTTTTTTTTTAATATTTCTTAAGTTATAAACTTTGTTGAAAATTTATGAAGTAAGTTAAATTTAAGAAAAAATTCATTCTTAGCTCCGACTAAAAAACTGGCACGTAGGTTTCCTATACTTTTTAAAAGAACTTACAGATCTTGCATTTTTCTTGTATAAAAATGAAGAGTGGAAACGCATAATTCCTATTTACCATTAAAATATTTAAGTAAATTTTATATCAGCATGGAGATGGTGTAAAATATGAGCACATAAAAAAACTTATTTCTTGGAATTGTTTAAAAAGTAGGTTTAGAAGTTTATTGTAGTTTCTCTTATGCTGGTGCCAAACTTCATTTACTTAAGGTGTGACTTACAGTACACCTTAAATGTACTTATTCACTTATATATAATTTCATTTTCATTTTCAATCAGTTGTAAATTACTGCACCTAGTTTTGGTTTTTCAGGTTTCCGTTTCGGTGACTTATTACACTTTACACATGCAACAAATTCATCAACTCAAAAACCCTGACCATCATTAGTTTCATTAGCATACATGTGTACAAAGACTAATGATATTTTCCTTAATTTTTGTTTACATATCCGCTAGTTATGCGTACTCAAAAAATATACATTTGTATATGAAATTTTCCCAAATAGAAGTATGACTACATCTCTTACAAAATACTTTCAAAATATTTTAAAAATATTAAAAATTATAAAAAATGCTTTATCACTTTTGACCATTATGTTAAATGAATTCCTGTAAATGACATTTAAAAAAACTTTAATTTATGACTTGAAGTCTTCTATTAATTACCCTGACAACAATAGCAAACTTACAAGCATTTTATAAATATATTTGTAAAATAAGTGGTAAAAGAATATTTAAAACAGTTTAACAGACAGATAATAAATACTTGTTTACACTCATGAGTCATGACATTAAAGTCTACACACGAGTATAAGAAAACAAACTTTTCTTTCTTCGTGAGGAATCTTTAAAACCTAAACAATATAAATACACTCGAAATTTTTGTTGTTAAGTTGTAAAGATTTTATACTATCAGATTGTTTTATTTTCCAAAAGTTTATATGATATCAAAACGTATTCCGAAATAGGAGAAATAAGAACCGTAGAACCTGGTGAACATTATCAGATGGTTGCTGTATTGGATTTAAAAAGGGCCCTGGAAAAATAATAAGCATTTTATATGGCTTTCTTCAGAAAAGAAAAAAAGGATTTGACCCCCTTCTATCGTAGAACTAAAATATAAATAAATATATTTCTATTATCGGTTAAGGGCGTCGCGTAGTAACATATGGATGTGGGTACACAAATGAATGGAAAATATCTGAGGATATCAAATGTGCTCTTTATGTTATGGACCTTGATATGTGGCTCTCTTTCAGGGATGCCAACTTAGTACTTTTCGGGAAAAATATTAATGAAACGAATAACTGAAAAAAGCGCTAAATTGGTGCTTTTTCGAAATTTATATAGCGTGTTTTGCACTTTTTACACATTTTTTGTATTTTATTGTTTTAGAAATATCAGGAAATCTATCAATATTTGTTGTTAATATTTCAATAACGATAAATTAAAATATATGGCATGCTATTCGAGCTAAATTGTTTGATGTGTCAAAACTCGAAAATTTACAATTTTGCATATTAAAAAAAAAACAGTTATGGTCATACATATATAATCGTTCTTAGTACTGACTATTAAAACTGGCACTTAAATTTAAAAAATCTAATAATTTTTCTTGGATTATTATTATAATCACAAAACATGGAATAAAACTATAAAATTTGCGAAATTTATTCGTTTTTATTTTTGTTTTACCCCACTCCCTAAATCAAAGAAAATCGTTAACGTTAAAAATTTGTGTCATTTCACTTCTTATTTTTCTCTAATTTGGTCGTAAAAACTATTTACCCGTTTTTAAGAAGAAATTTGCGCGTTTCTACTATTTTTTGTACATTTTTTGCTGATTTTACTATGAAAACGTTGGCATCTCTGCTGCCTTTAAGTCTTTTTAATACAAACAATTTGCCATTTTTTTACTAAAACAGAAGAAAAGACCAAACTATAAACTTTAAGTACACGAAAAATATTTCGATGTGGCGCTAGCATCACCGAAAAAACACCAAACCAGTTTAAGTAAACAAACATCAATTTCGTACAAGTTTCCGACTCCCCCCACCAATTTTGTTATCTAAAATATAATTAAAATGGATCTAGATGGAACCACGTTTTATGAATCATAGAAAAACCATTTTTGAAATCCTAAGAAAATTTCCTTTCATTAGAGTGCCCACACTTACATGTTACTAGGCGTATCGGTTTTTAGGGCCTGGAGTGTCTAAGAGTGCCCGGAGTGTCCTTAACCCAAAATAGAAGAAAATTTTATTTTTTAATTTCAGAAAGGTTATGTATTTTCTAGGAACGACTGGTAAAATGCACTTTTACCCAATTTTCCGACTTTATAGATATTACTAAGATAAAAACAGCAAGAAAAATTATGTTAAATCTCCAACATTTTAGTTATGAAATTTAAAAGATTTTTTCTTGCTGTTTTTGTTTTCTATAAATGCATGTTTCATCTCCTAGTTCTCTGTTTATTTGTTATTTTTACCAATTTTCACTTGTGAGTGTAACTCATTTTGCATAGTGTTTACGAAAGGTCGTCTTTTTATACTTGTAGTAGTTTTTTATTGTTCTTGTTTTTCTACCCCTACAATAACAATGTTATTTTATGCTAGTAGTAGTAACACCGGAAACACTAGAACACTAGAAATTCCAACTTGATTTACTTTTTAAAGTATAACACGATTTCACTGTGTTTTGTTTCTTATTTATATTTCGCTTTGGCCTAGTTTTTCTTGGTATGAGAGAGGTTTTTTTTTTTGGTATAATGTTTGTTTTTGATATTAGTTAATATCCCAACATGGCCTATAATATGTTACTATTTAACTGCAGTATTATGTGAAAAATATTCATAATTTATTTTGTTGTTTTTTAGTCTATCAGGTTCAATAGCCGCCAATCGTTTTAAAACATCTAAGAATTACAAAAAGCCCTTTAACTGCCTTTTTTATGAAAAACCATAATTTTAAACTAGTACAAATATGCCAAATTATAGGAATTATCATCAATTAAATATTTTAATAAAATTATGTTAGGTTAACCTGGTGAGTTTTTATTATTTCCAGAATTCGTTGAAACAGACTTCCGATGCTTCCAAAATACGAGTATCATTCACTCACAACATATTTATCGTAAAAGTTCAATAGTTATTTAAAAAGTAAATCGCTCTACTGATTTTCTATTGAATAAGTAGTTAAATTACAAAGAAATATATAAATATTTTTAAATTTTCTATCAGACATTGAGTAAACAAAATATACATAACACGGGCTCTCGGTATTAATTAAAATATTAGCCGATTTAAAAAACAAAAATATATACATACAAAAATATTACATCATATATACATTTTTTTGGAATTTTCATGCTCCACAATATGTTACTTCGAAAAAAATGTGGTCTGATAAAAAAAAAAACACCAAAAAAGTTTTGTTTAGGGGTAGCACATCACAATTAAAGTTTCAAGGTTGTACTTGTTCTATTAGTTTTAATTAATTAAAAATAATGGAAAAAAATGAGAAAAATTAATTATAATTATTATGATCGCGTCATATCAAAGTGTGGAAAGTGTAAAGAAAACGGACCCAGAAAAAACCAATTCCGAAATAGTAGAGACGCTAATGAGGGCGATTCCAAACATTTCTGGCCGCGAAGTGATATGGTGCGTGCAATTTTCGGAAACTTTTGTGCGCAGAGTAAAAGCTAAAGTAAAACTTAATATATCTAAAGTTCCGGACAGAAATGCCATAAGGCCCTAAGGGCTCGGTTATGTAAATGAAGATTTAATAAAAAAAAAAAAAAAAAAATGCTAAGAATGTTATACCAAAAAACAAGCAAAACTCTGTGTTTTTTTTAGCGGCGCACTTTTATTTATTAAATAAAAAATATGATTGCATAACAAATATGTATTTTTTTTTTCAAGCCGTGTTTTTTAATTTAATGAAAAATTTAAATCAACAAATTTGATTTTTTGATATGGCAACATAGATTGTTAAAATTTGCTTTAATTTTCAACGAATGTGTTTGTTGGCTATTTAATTGAAATAAATTCAAAAACCAAGTAAGAAACATGTTGTTTGTATTTACAAAATCAATTGTAGGCGCCATTTTAATTTTTAATTGTGTTTACAAAAAGTTTAATTGTACATATTTACAAACTATTTTTATCTGTACAATTTCAGCAAAAATATTTACTGAAAACCAGTAAACTTGATATACAAGGGGTTTTACTATTTTTTTAACAACTTATTTCTCCGAAAGTACAAATTCCAAAACACCAACATTATAATGAATACATTAGGGTCGAACATAATTGTAAAATGTCAAATTTTGGGTAACAGATATATCCATTTATGTT
Organism: Leucophora obtusa; assembly: GCA_949987735.1. Classification (NCBI taxonomy): domain Eukaryota; kingdom Metazoa; phylum Arthropoda; class Insecta; order Diptera; family Anthomyiidae; genus Leucophora; species Leucophora obtusa. The sequence continues at coordinate 200,406,685 of OX465298.1, forward strand.
TTTTATAGAACACCCACAAACAATCACAGTTTCTAGGAACACCAAATACTTCAACAAACAAAAACAGTTTTTGTAATTGGATTTTTAGAGTTTTATTTACCAAAACTTCAGAAACTTGTTCATTATATTTGATTTCAACAAAAAATTAATATTTCTGTATAAAATTTTCCAAAAACATTGTTACTTTCGATTTGTTATGTAACGTTTCCAAATTTGTCCTCGTTGGGTCCTCCACCACCCCCGTAGCTACGTGCCTGGTTTTTTGTTTTTGACGTAAAGGTACTGACTGCTTCGAGATTACATCGAAAATGCAGAAACAAAATACATGCAATATAAAAATAAAATACTAGAAACCCAAAACTTTAAATTTTTAAAAATTGGGCAGAAAGTGAGACCATGAACCACTCCATGCTTTAACCCTTTGACGACCATAGGCAAGTATGCTTGCCCAAGGGTTTTTCGCATTTATAATTGCCCAGGCAAAAGGTAGAGTAAATATTTCCACAGGTGATTTGTAAAGGAGAAATGGAGGAACAAAAATGTAGTATGCCGCAAATCCCTACCTAGTACCGATTTCCCCTTGCGAGCCCTCGAATTTGGTTATTTAGAATTCTTAATTTAAGGGGTAAAAAGCACAAACTTTGACAAGCGAAATGAAGGGCAAGGAAGGGGTCTATGATTTGTAACATATCCATAATTTAGTTCCAGATCACGAAAATAAAATAATAATAAAAATCGCTTCGTCCAATGGCAAATATTTTTGGCAAGCGAAATAAGGGAAAAGGAGGGGTTCTACGGACCCAATTTTTCTTGGTATAAGTATTATTAGGTCAGAGATTATGAAAATCGCAAAACTTTCAAAATCGCTTCGGCAGAAAATGTATAGTCCTCAAAGGGTTAAAAGAATTTATAAAAATATATTGATAGGTCCTTTTTTGAGCCTGATCAAAACTGTTCCCAAATTACTTCCCCATAAATTATATAAATATTAGTACAGACAAAAAAAATATATTTAGGGAATTAAAAAAATTCATACAAAAAATTAAGTCAATGTTAAAATAAAAATTGATAATGAAATCGTTATATTAGAAAGAAAAGTGGAAAAAAACTTATAGTTTTTATAAATTTTATTAGTTTCTAAAAACTATTTTATGTTTTTTAAATAATAGATATTCTGTAAGTACTATACTTTATCAATAAACCTTACCGAAAATGATATTATAATCTTATTTACATATGATATCCCTTTCGGATTTTTAAGGTGATAGCGATTTCGCTATCACATCGTTCTTTAGTTTATTGAACAGCGAGTTGGCTAGAAAAATGCTGTGGCCCATAGTGTTATTATTTGGACATTATATTGGAACAAAAAAATATAAATGTTACAATAAACACCAAAACTAGAGAATAATAACAATAATTTATAAAAATAAGTACTTGTGCTAGAAAAATTACTAAAAATGTTATTATTTCAAATGATAGCGATCTTCTTATTAATTACATAATGCTGAGGTGTGTATAAAGAATACCCAGCAAAACCTTTTATTACCCTATAATAACTTTGGTAAGAAGAAATAATGGTAGGTAACCTCTTACTTTTCTATCACAAAAGCTATTATTTTAACAAGGGCATGTTCATCGAGGTAACTTCTTACCCAGTAATATGTTATTCTGAACTTACAGGTTACGCTTAACTATTACTTCTAGGTTACAAATAACCTTAGAATAATTTTCTTTTTTTTCTAAATTTTCAATTTGTTTTATATTGAGTATTAAATTAATATTTAAATATATATTTTTAACAAAAAGGGGATAAGCTCTTACTTTTCGATTGAAAGACCTATTACTTTAACAGGGGCATGTCCAAAGATGTAACTCGTTACATAGGAAAATGTTATTCTGAACTTACAGGTAGGAAGATTTCAAATATATTTTGTTTAATTTTAAATTTTCTAGACTGAATATTAATTTTAAATTCATCGATTTGTAACAAAAATTTAATTTCTAAAATTTTATAGAAAAATTAATTATTTATACCAATACAACATCCAAACGTATGAATTTGGTATTACAATTAATGCAAGGGTAAAACGTACGCAAAGTAATGCAATGGTAAGCAGTTTGATATATTACCAGTTAATATGCATAGTAATACCCACATATTACCAAGGTTTTGCTGGGATATTAACACTTCTTAATTTACAATACTATACATATGGATAGAAATGATTATTCATATGACCCTAATAAAAGTTGACTTTTTAGAAGAAGCAAAAAAAAACTTTGAAAATAATGTTAAAAAGGTGTTTTTTTTAGTAATTTTGCAAGTGAAACTACAATTAATCAATTTCTTGTTAAGGTTGCTACCAGCCTATTTTTGCCATTTACAGAAAAGGCATGAAATACTTAACTTTACATTCTTATAATTTTCTTTTTTAATTTCCAAACCACAATCGCATAAAGGTGTGCTTCTTTACAAGTAGCTTATTATATTTATAATACAGTAAAACTCGGTTAAAATAAATTCCGAGGGATAAAGAAATTAGTTCGCTTTAAGCAAATTTCTTATTAACCTATGTCAAGTTTGCTTAACCTATTTTTTTTTTATTCACAAAATAATTTTGATTTGTAATATAACTAAAATTTTTAATAAAAAAATTATGTGGCATTTTCGTTACATTTGCTTTAGGTCGGATTACTGAATGTCCAGTTAAAATTTAGCCGAGAGTTTAATTAAAATTTTTTATGATAAAGCACCGTAAGTTGTTTGAGTTTCACGTGAAAAAACTGTTATACTCCATATAAAAAAATACAATTTCATGACAATGAGTTTCACGTGAAAATTGTGTAGACTTTGTTTTCACGCAAATTTAATATACAAGACTATTATTTTTCTTGTGAAAAAGTGACATTTTGTATTTATTGTGATTGTTGCTTGCTAATTGCATTAAAAAAAATTTTCATTTTCAGAATTTAAATTATTATTTAAGGCCTTTAAAGTTTGTGTGAAAATTGTCCACGTGAAAAACAACTTACGGTGCTTAAGCAATAACAAATGTGCCAGTGAAAGACTCAGTTAGTATCTAATCAGTAATCATGCCTCTGTCTTAAAAATTAAAAATTTTTCAATTTCAAAAATACTTGCAATGACAATTTAAAATTTTTAAGAAGTTCATATTAAATATGGAGTATTGTATGAAATTTAGTGAATGGATTTTGTTATTTATATGAAAATTGATACCAATATGTCAGCACTTTCACCGGGACCGAGTTCGTCTTAAACGAGTTTTACTGTATATATGTATTTAATTTCTATAATGTACAATATACTTAAACTTCTTTTAATGAAAATAGGTTGGAATTGTAGCTTTGCAAAATAAATTACTTCTATTACATATGCTAAATTGTAATTATGTGCAAGTACTAAGGTGTATTTCACTACAAATTCTTTTTTGAAGGCGTAATGATATATGTAGAGTAAATTAAATGTCAGCATGCTGACCGGGTGGTTAATTCTTTTGTTTTCACGCATTTCTTATAAAAAAGTCATTTATTATAAAAGAAGGCCACCTCCTTTTATACGGAAGTGATGACAATTAGATTTAAGTGATGACGAAATTCTTCTTGATTCCATTTAATTTTTTTTTTTTGTTTTGTTTAATTTTCTCATCCTTTTTTAAGTTTATGTCCCTGACTGACAAGAATATTTTAAAAATTTATTATACGTACTTGCTTAGGCTCGCTCACATATCTTAATTTTAAGAAATTCTACATATGTAGGTACACTGATTGAAATAAACTTTTAAAAATAGCAGAAAAATCTGATAAAAATTAGTTAAAAATTACTTTGCAGAGAAAATTGCCGAAATTAGCAAATTTTTTTTGCTAAATACCAATAAAATAAGAACAGCAAAATTAAAACTGTTAAATTTACAGAATTTTAGTTATATTTGAGTAAACTTTAAGTTAGTTGAAAATCACAAATTATATTAAAAAATCTGCAAAAAATTTTACTAAATATTAGTAGCCTAAAAAAAGCAAAAATAAACTGTTATAAACATGTTGATTTTTAATTTTTATTTAAAAATAAAAATTATTTTTAATATTAATTCATAATAAGGAAATTGGCCTTGAACTAAATTAATAAATTTCTAATTAATAAACCGTTATATCTACAAAATTTTTGTTATTTTTAAAGTATATTTAGTTGAATGCACATAGCAGTCTATCCTGCTGAAATATTTTCTAAAAAAAAAATAGTAAACTGCTGATTTCAGAAGGCTAGATTTTTATTTACACTCAAAAAAAAAAATAATCAAAAAAACTTTAAAAAATTTTTGTGATTTTTTAGTCCACTAATTATTTAGTAAAAAGTTTTCCTGATTTTAGTAGGTTAAGTTGTTACTTTTTATTAACTATATTTGTACATTTAACATTTTTATTTTTGCTGTTCCTGTCTTATCAATATTTAGCAAAATTATCTGCTTATTTCAATAGTTTTTTCCGCAAGGCAATTTTTAACAAATTTTTAGTAGTTTCAACTAAAATTTTTACAGGCTTTTAGTATATAATTCGATGAGGTAGTTGTTAAGTTTATAACTTTGAAGGTTACAAAGTTGGTTTTTTATCCAAAATTCGTGAAAGATGTAGTTTGATAGAAAAGACAGATTTGTAATAAAAATTTGTAAATTTTGTAAACAGCATATCGGATAAATTATATGTAAGGCTTTGTATGAACAACAATTCAATTACTGCATGAGTCATTTCGCCGATTAACGCATATTTAATGCATTTGGAATTTTTTAAGAACTTAGGTTTATGCCATCAAGCCATGGACCACCCATTCGTTAAAGTTGGAAATTCATTCAATTCATAAAATTTAGTCAAACTAAGGGAAAACTATCATATAGAGCCTAGAAAATTTCCAATTTTCAATTATAATCCTCTGTTTTCTATCAAAATTACTTTTCTCGTAAATTTTGGTTTACTCTTTATAATTCAAATTTATCGTTTACCCAGCCAGCAAACAAACCCAAAAATTAATCAAAAAAAAGCTCAAAAATATTATTAAAAATTCAAATTTTTGTATGAAAGTGGTTCATGCAAAAGAGCCTTCATTTTTTGATTCAAAACTGACTAAAAAAAAGATTTAAAAAAATTCAAAAGGCTCAAAAATTAATCATTTTTTTGAGCCTTTTTTGAATTGTTCCCAAAATATACAAATTTGTTTACATTCCTGAGTCATTTCTGAACCATCTTTTGGATTTAATAATTTGGCTCAAATTTTTGTGTCTTTTATGATTCATTTTTTCGTCCAAAATATGAGCAATTTTTGACAAAAAGTGATCTAAATTTATGATCTAGAGTCAAACTAAAATAACATTCAAAATTTGAAATTTTCAAAAAATGTGTTTTATTTGAGTAAGTTTTGACTCAAAGAATAAAAACCCTCAAAAAAGTATTCACATTTTGCTGGCTGGGTATTTTTAATACATTGAGTATTTATTATAATTTAATGAAGTTTGGAAAATGGCACAAGTTGGACTAAACCAATTAAGTTTTTAATGGGCAATTAAAAAAAATTTTTTTTTGCTTGCTTAAATAAGCACAAATTGCCATTTATATCGTTAAATTTTTTTTAAATACTCAAAAGCTTTAAAGTTTCTGAAATACTCGTACCTGATAAATCCTTACCAGAGTTTAAAAATATTGAGTCTTAGCCGGATTCACAATTCTGGAGTACTCCACTCTGCAGAGTGGATTTTGTTCCTTTCTTTTTCTGTCTTACATATTTTTCGTATAATGACATCTCTATTTTAGTACACTCCACTGTGCAGCGTCGGGTACCCCAACATTGAGAATCCAGCTTAAAAAACTAGAAACAAATAATTTGTTTTTGAAAAACCTCCTCTGGTAATGGACACTTTCCAATAAACTATGGTACTCTGGCAAGAAAAACTCTTGCAAGAAAAATTATTTTGAATGGATCGTTTTAAAAAATCGCTGTTTCAAAATTTTTATTCTATGCACCATTTTTTGATAGATTTTAATAAAGTTTTCAAATTTTGTGAAACAAAATCGTACAGTTTTTTTTTAAACTATTATTAATCCACAAAAAATTACTTGGGAATTTTTACTGGGAGGGCAAAAAACATTCTTAATTATAAATTTGTCTTAAAAATTGTGCTCCTTCCGAGATTAAACCCTGGAATAAAAGATTTCCAGTCCACAGCTCTGCAATCTATGCTATCTTGACGTATAATATTTGCCAGTCAAACCCCAATTTCCAAAAAAATATTTCCGCTTAAAGAAATTGTTACTTAAAGCAAATTTTTGCGATTTTATTTAATGACTTTTTTTGCACAAAAACACCACCCAGTGGAAACCATTACCAGATATGTGGTTACGTAACTACATACTTGGTAATGGTAACTAGTTACTTTTGTTATTACATTTCTTATAACCTTTATATGGCGATGTCGCGAAAAATAATGAGTTGTCGTTACACACCAGCATACGAAAAATCAAAAAATATATCGTTACCTATGTGCTTACCAGTACTGATAAAAATAATGAGTCTAAAAATAGATTTTCTAAAAAATAAATTATATAAAAAAAAATATTTTTTATTGTATTTTTTTTTTTTTAATAAAATTTGCTGGTGCGGGAATCGAACCTGGATCTACAGATTGCCAGTCAACAGCTCTACCATCTGAGCTATATCGACATGTAATATTTAAAAGATAAAAACACAATTGACCTGCTGCACACAAGTAAGCTTACTCGCCAACATACAAAAAATCAAAAAATATGTGGTTACATATATCCTTACCAGTGTTTAAAAAATATTGAGTCTAAAAATAGATTTCAAAAAATTTTAAAAAAAATCTAAAAAATTATTTTCTATTTGAAATAATGATAAAAATAAGTCATTATCAGTAACTCATTATTATATGTTTTAAAATAATACAGAAGGTAAGTGGGTGTCATTACTGGTAGTCCAAAAAATAATGATATGTCATTACCGTTTCTACACTGGGCATTTAAAAAAAAAAATCTTCGTGAAACAAAATAAAACGAAAAATTTTTTTTTTGGTTTTCCGTAAAACAATAACGCAACTTTTTATAAAAAAAATATATAAAAAGTTTTTTAACTAAAATTATCATTAAAAAAACTCTACTAATTTCGTCTAATATAATGAAAATTGAAAGGATCAATTATTTTATGTTTTACAATAATGCAAAAGATAAGAACGTATCATTATTATTAAGTAGTCCAAAAAAACGATGGCCCATTACCGTTTCTACATTGGGTAATAAAATAATAGTAAGACTCATGTTGTTTGTTTCATTATAGAGACCTTTTACAACAACAAAGGGGAAGCATTAAATTCTTATTTTCGTTGCTTTTATTTTTATTGTGGTGGTCGTCACCAAAAAAGCCCTTGGTCAATGTAAATTTTTTGTGTATTTCTTCATACACGAAATTATTTAGGTCAAGGATATTTTAACACTCTCTTAGTACAATACAACAATATGTTATATATAAAAACAAAAGGAATAAGTAACGGACTTAAGGATGAAAAACGTACTATACAGTTGTTTAAAAAGATGATAAAATCTAATTATGCATAATCTATTTCCGTAAAATTTACTCTCTTAAGAAAGGCTGACTGTGAACTAGATATATTATGGTCTAATATAAATCTATTGCAATATTTCCAGAAAATTTTAATATTAATAAAGTCTTTATTCTTAACTTTTATGAAGTGAATCACTCATTTCACCATTGCCCTTGTAAGATAAAATTTAGTAACTTTTGCCGGCTTTTTTACAAATCAAAAAAAAACCTTATTATAACATTCTAAATATAATAAAAGTTCATTAAACGCATTTTCGTTGAAACACTAATGCTCTTTTTCTTTTAATCCCTAGTGTTTATATAAAAACAGTAGTTTTCTTTCTAAGTGTTCACGCACTTTTCGTAGCAGTTTCAATTTAAATTTGGCAAAGTAGAGAATTTGTTGCGTGTGCAAACTACTTTATTTGTGCCAGACCGACTTCCTTTTGACCAACTTTGATTTAATTTTTAGTTTAATTATATTGATTTATATTAGTGTTCTTTTTGTTTTAAGCAAACAACATTAAATTTTTGCTTCAAAAAGTTAGAACATTTTTGAGGAAAAACTTTAAGATTTACTTACATTATTTCTAGCACCAGTATCTGCTCCCAATTCAATCATTCTATCCATAATTGATGTTTTATTGTCCTTCGTCGCATACATCAGTGGTGTCATACCGGTGTTCTAAAATAAAATTAAAAATATTAAAATTTTAAAAAACGCACAATTTTTATTAAATTAAACGTTAAAAAAGATTATTCAAAATTAACTGCAAGACAGTTAATCATATGTATTCATTAGATTGGTCTCATAGATTTCTTTAATATTATACTCGCTATATGTATCTATGATTGCGAAGGAAAACGTAACTTAAACCTTTTCGCCATCTAAATCTGGAACTGAGCTGTTATTTTTATATGTTCGCAATACTGAATTTACACTTCTCCGAAATCTCGTTTCAAATCAATTTTCTACCCCCGTTTACATTGTGAAGTTTGATCGCTGAACTGGATTTCGATTTAACAATCACAACAAAAAGAAAAGCTACATCCAAAGATGTAGGAATTGCACTTTTTTTTTACCCAAATGAAATGTATAACAATTTTTCTGCCATTATTTTTAAGATTATTAGGGTTAGTATATTAACTATCCTTTAACCTATTCGCCCCAAATTTGGTGCACATGTAGAAAACTATGTGTTCTAAATTTTATTCATACACGGTTTTTTGAAATGTTGCTGTTTTCTTAACGTAAAATTAACTTTAAACTTTAAATGCGTTTTCCCACAACTATGCGTTCAAAATCGGATGACACTGTGCAGCCTAGGCGGGTTAACTAATTTCGATCTAGTTTTTTTTTTTTTCTTTCGTAGGCAACAAAAAAATCTAGTCCTTATCGAGGCCCTTTTTTAATTTTAGTCAAATATATTTTATGTTATATCCCCAAGAAAAAGTAGTTTTTCTAGTTTTTTTTCGAATTTTTAAGAGTGTGTGGCAACTTTGTTAGCAAAATTAAAAATAAATCGCGCCACGATAAGGACTAGAAGATTTATCTGGCATTAAGAATCACTTTACATTTTAAATACAAATATGGTTATTTATTTAACAACCATTCAAATATGCTCTTAAAAATGCTGCTGCTACAGTACTTAACCCCTTAATAGAATTTTTGTAAAATAAGTAATTATCCATTCATAAAACTTCAGTAGCTTTAATAAGGTATTTATTAAAATTCAATTGAATTGCTCCCTCAAATAAGGGCAATCAACCAATTTCTAGATATTTGCAGGAGAAGAACAATCGTGGAAAATCATTATATATTAAAATTTTTGGTTTTTTGGGTCACTTTGTAAGCAAGAGTACGTTTCGCAAGAACATTAAACATTAAGGACGTGTAACTTATTTCCAACATAACCAAGGTTAAACGTCAACCACAGATATTTCCGTATAAATTTAATATTCATAATTATGGTTAAGCACTAAACTCAGCTTATTTTGAGATAAGTCAGCAGGTCTAAATTTTGAAAATATTTACGTTTCAGTTAAAATAATGTCAATAAATTCTTACAGGAATCAACTCGAACAAGTGACTTCTAAAATGTATTTGCGAAAAAGGAGACATGGAGGAGATTGGAAGATAAACAAAAATCTATTGTAAAAGTAGAATGTTTGTATGTAACTGTTTGATCACTTCTGAAGTACAAAAAAATAATAGAAAGCTGAATAGGAAAGGAAACTATGAATTAGCTACATTACATTCAAGGCCTTACTTGGGTGAGATGGCGAAGCTATCGCACTTTAGTATAGTTACGTTTGTAATGTGGGAATAGGCACAGGTTCGATTCCTACAGTCGACGCACAGTGCTTTGTCCCATTGACAAAAATAAAAAAAAAAAGTGTCTCCGATTTCGACGAAAATATTTTTTTTGTATATATGTTACGCGAAAAATAGAAAGGGACCTAAGGATAGAAAGGGACCTAAGGATAGAAAGGGACCTAAGGTCAGGAGAGCATGGGATCTGTCTCATTCAATGCTCAGATGCTGTCCACAAAAAAAAAATTGATTTTTTTACCCTTAGGTCCCTTTCTCTATGCGCTGTCACATATACTAAAATTACTTAATATTGTAAATATTATCCTTTCTGGTATAACTTATTCTGTCTACACTAGAGGTAGCTAAAGTCGCTAAATTTTTAACATAGAATGTAAAAAAAATTGGTAAAATATAATTTTTACAGGTATCTTTAAAAAAAAAAATTTATTTTTGTCATTTGAATATATTCAAATCACTAAAAAATAAAAAAAATTGTAAAAACATCTACAATTAACATATCAAATTAATCTTTGAATTTTTACAATATTTTTGCTGGGAGCCTAAAAATATCAAAAGTTAAATGGAACTTTAAAAAAAACTATGTTAATTGATTTTAAAATTTTTGTTATGCTCTTATAATTTTATATAAGAAAAAATAAAAAAAGAACCAATTTCTTAATTTAACTATAAAAAAAAATTTTCCAAGTGTCAAAAAATGTATTTTTGTAATTCCATCTTTTATGAATTACGAAAAAGTTTCCAACTTTCTTAGATTTTAATAAAATGTTATAATTTTTTTTTTTCAAAAACTGAGGTAATATTATTTTTTTAAAAAAAGTATAAAACTTGCCAAAAACACATCATCTGTTTCATTAATAACTCCTTAAATATACCTAATTTTTGGTTAAAATCCTAAAAATTAGCAAAGTTTGTTAATATATTAAAAAAATATATATTAATTGATTTTCATATTATTATTTTTTTTGTTAGAAATTGACCTTTACTTAATATTTAAAAGAAATAACTACCAATTTTTTTATAGAAATGAAAAAACAATGTTTTTTTAAAGACTCTTTTTTTATATCTCATTCCCGTAATAAAAGCTATATATTTAATTATACCCAACACCACTATGTGGTCAGGGTATTATAAGTTTGTGCTGATGTTTGTAACACCAAAAAATATTGGTCGTAGACCCACCTTATAGTATACCGATCGGCTCAGAATTTTTTTTATTTCGATTTAACGATGTCCGTCTGTCCGTCCGTCCGTCCGTCTGTCTGTCTGTCTGTCCATGCAATCTTGTGCGCACTCTACAGGTCGCAAATATTAAGATATTTTGATGAAATTTGGTACGCAGACCTATGTTGGCCCAAGGACGAACAAGTTTGATTTTGGTGAACATCAGTCCATGTTTGGAACTAGTGCCCATATAAGGGTCCTACCACAATTATATTGTTTATACGCTGTAGGTCGTAAATATTAAGATATTTTGACGAAATTTGGTACACAGACCTATGTTAGCCCAATAACGCAGCCTATTGATTTTGGTGAACATCGGTCCATATTTAGACCTAGTGCCCATATAAAGGTCCTACCAAAATTATACTGTTTATACGCTGCAGGTCGTAAATATTAAGATATTTTGATGAAATTTGGTATACAGACCTATATTGGCCCAATAACGTAGCCTATTGATTTTGGTGAACATCGGTCCATGTTTAAACCTAGTGCCCATATAAGGGTCCTACCAAAATTATACTGTTTATACGCTGCAGGTCGCAAATATTAAGATATTTTGATGAAATTTGGTACATAGACCTATGTTGGCCCAAGGACGAAGCCTATTGATTTTGGTGAACATCGGTCCATGTTTAGAACTAGTGCCCATATAAGGGTCCCAAATATTAAGATATTTTAATGAAATTTGGTGCGCTGACTCACATTATATAAAATTTTGACACAAGCCTCATTTTAACCCATTCGAATTTCGGATCCAAACATTAGTTGGCTTTTAACCAGGCTGGTGTAGGGTATTGTATAGTCGGCATGCCCGACTTTAACCTTTTTACTCGTTTTTTAATTAAATTAACATCTGATAAAAAAAAACAAAATATATTTTTGAACTTTGGGAGCAAGTTCTATAAAGTATTATCGATAAAAACACTACCAGGAGCATTTTTGTGGAACATTCTAACCCTATAACTCTTCAATGAAAAGGAATTTGTTGGCCACTTTTTAAAAAGGGACAAAAAGGAACCGTAAGTTGTAGAGCTAGAGGGTTAAAATGTTCCACAAAAATGTTCCTCGTAGTGTTTTACATAAGTTCGCTGAACACATCCTACACCTAAAATGGAAGATTCCCATTTGAGCGCCAATTCTGAATAACTATAATTAACCCTTAAACACATTTTAAGTTTTTACTTATTACTGGCACTGCAGTCAAATTTTCAATACTAATGTCTTAAAAGACTTATAGTAAAATTTCATGACAAATATTTTTGCGGAACATTTTAACCCTCTACCTCCTTAACTTACGGGTCGTTTTTGCCCGTTCTTAAAAGGGGGAAAAAAAGTCCCTTTAATTGAAGAGTTAGAAAAATATTCTTCGTAGTGTTTTACATAAGTTCGCTGAACATACCCTATACGTAAAATGGAGGATTCGCATGGTTTCCTTATTAATCCCATTTAATTTTTTTGTTTTAGAAAATTCATTTTTGGCGTTTAAAACGCATTTTTTATGAGAGGCATTTTTTCTGAATCGATTTTACCCAAATTTGGCACAAATATGGCTTGACGTTATATCAATTTCATGGCAATCGGATAATTTTTGCAGGTTTTATAAAGATTTTAAGGTAAAAGATATATGGCAGGACTAAGAGTCCTTGCTTCGATTTTGATAAAAATTAATACAAACGTTTCCAGTTTTATGTGTATCTCAATGGATACTTTTTGTAATTTTACGTCCATTTATGTAGCTAATATAATATTTTTAAATTTCAGGACCTATGGGAGGTGGGCGTGTCCTTGGCCCGATATTTCCAAAAATTAGAATTTTCCTTAACTAAGGGGTTCTATGTCAGTGTACCAAATTTCAAAACTCTGCCTCCTTTTATTTTTGTCCAATCGTTATATGGGGTGAAAGCATTGTGCGACGGGTTGTTGTGATTATCATATAGAGACAATCTCACAATCAAATATAGACATAATACAATTTAGTGGAAAATCACTGATGAAGCCTGTCCATAAAAAAAGGCAGAAACTAGATCTAGTCTGATTTGCAAATTAATGTGTTTAGAATTTTTAGAGAAAAAGTTTTATTTTTCTTCTTAACCTCAAACCTAGTAAAGTATAAACATTTAATTTTCAACATTGATAATTATCCTCATTGAAATTTAACGTATCTAAGTTAACGATTAAAACACATTACAGTTTTCTTATGAGTTAACGGGTAGACGTAAGGACGAAAGTACAGATAAACTATAGCTGTATTTTGCAAAGGTTAAAATTTTTAAATCATGAGTTTTAGCAATTAGTTTAAAATATAAAAAGTTTGAATTTTATAAATTTCGCCGACTACGAAAAAAGATTTTTTAAAAATGCATTGTGGAAATCTGAACTTAAAATTTGAAACTGAATATATCTTAAACCACTTGACTTTTTGGTGCAAGTTTTTTTTACAAAGATGGTAAGTCCTTTATTCTGGTGCGACTAAACTTCCTTTGTACGAATTTATTTTTTTAAACCAGTTGGAAACTGACAAAATTTCTCTGTATGTAAATAAAAACAAAATTATAACATATCAATAAATCTATGAACTACATTTGAATACATAGTTATTTTTGACAAAACTGCTTAAAAACTCACAAAAAATATATCTCATGACAAGAATCATTATAGCACCAACCATTGAAGTGTTCCAAAAACGAAAAATATTTATACACCAAAATAAACCCTTTCACTGAGTTGTTGTCATTTGATATATTAAAATGCAACCAACCCAAAGTACTTTTGAAAATACTCCTTTAATAAACTATTTCCTATTTATAAGGTACATTCAATACACACAGCCATAAAAATTAATAGAAAATCGAAACCCCCAAAAAATGTATAGGAATAAAAGAGTAAACAACCAGTAAGGAACTTTCAATCAATTCAAAATGGAAATGCCACAAATACTTATTTGCCTCTAAACAAAAAGTAAATTTATGCTCATAGCAAAAGTATCGTGTTGCTTTTGTGGGTCGTTTTGGTTTATATAAGTATTTTTATATTTTTTAATTTTTGGTAACGATGTATTTCAAAATGTGTCGTTATTTTGTCAAGTAAACAACTATTTTTTGTTTTGTTGTTTACTGTTGATAATGGAGACGAGACTGGGTCTAAATTGTTTGTATGGATTTTAATATTTAACAAGAAAATATGAATAGAAAATAATATACAAAAAATTGCAATTGATTTCTGTTTTAATAACAAAAATAAAAACAACCATGCGTTGTCATGTTACTTTTAGGTAGAAACTAGTGCTGGTAAAAATATTAGTAGTGGGTATCGAGTATTTGTCCTTTTTTTGGGTACTCGATATTCAAAACTACTACTCAATATTTTCAGAGTTGCATTTTGGACAGACAAAATATATAAAAATGTGACTCCGCTAAAATATGTATTTGCCACAAAAATGTGACTCTGCTAAAATATTTTTCACAAAATTACAAATCTGCTAAAAGAAAAAAATCAGAAATAAAATATTTAAAATTATATGTCAAAAAACTATGAAAAACGCAATGATAGTTGGTGAAAAAGTTTAAAAATATGTTTACAAATTTAAATATTCAATTACCATAAACATTTATAATGAATTTTACCAAAAAATTTTAAAAAATTTCAAATTTAAAAGCCGTTAAAAGTATCGAGCAGTATCGAGTATCCAAATCAAAAATATCGAATATATATATATATATATATATATTAGGCTGGGTCGATTTGTGGGGAGGCAAAAAAATCGCCCATGACTCAATGAAAATCGTATTCTAGGGATCAAAATAAGAAACTTTGCCGAAGGAACCATACCTCTAAAACGAATTCTACTACCCCCAACTGTTAACTTTTGTCCCGTAGGGTCAAGTTTTGAAAAATCCCACTTTGACCCATTTAGAGTGCCCCAATCGAGTCCAAATGTATGACCGACCCCCACTAACTTTGGAGGGCCGATCCACCCATGCTAGTGGTACACCCCCTGGAACTCCCCTGGGGGGTTCCCCATACAAACATTTTAAAAAATCACCATTTTTGGCACTTTATTTTATTATTTTTTATTTATTTTATTTATTTTTATTATTTTATTTATTTTTTCTCTTTAGAAATTTATTTAGTCAGAACATATGTAAATGAAAAAATTAATTTAACTTAGTAATAGAAAAGAAAATAAAAAAAATTACTGTTTGAAGTCTTTTTTGCTTTCAAGTCTGGGCATTTTTTCTTTTCTATTACTAAGTTAAATTAATTTTTTCATTTACATATGTTCTGACTAAATAAATTTCTAAAGAGAAAAAATAAATAAAATAATAAAAATAAATAAAATAAATAAAAAATAATAAAATAAAGTTACAAAAATGGTGATTTTTTAAAATGTTTGTATGGGGAACCCCCCAGGGGAGTTCCAGGGGGTGTGCCACTGGCATGGGTGGATCGGCCCTCCAAAGTTAGTGGGGGTCGGTCATACATTTGGACTCGATTGGGGCACTCTAAATGGGTCAAAGTGGGATTTTTCAAAACTTGACCCTACGGGACAAAAGTCAACAGTTGGGGGTAGTAGAATTCGTTTTAGAGGTATGGTTCCTTCGGCAAAGTTTCTTATTTTGATCCCTAGAATACGATTTTCACTGAGGCATGGGCGATTATTAAATCGACCCGCCCTAATATATATATATATAATAGCACTAGTAGAAACACTGTGATCAATATGTCCTAATGCAAAACGCTGGTTGAATCTTTTTTAAAACACGGCTTTTACAAGTTTATATATACATACTGTATACAACAATTTAACAGATTTCTTTAAAACTAAATTCGATTTAGTGCAGTCCGTCCATTTTGTCAAAGTAGGCTCAAGGAGAAACTTTATTAAAAACATGTGCATCTAATCAATATATACCGCAGAATCGGGCATTAAAGACCCTAATACAAAATCGTAGGTAGTTGGTACATAAATATTTCTTTTATGATTGCAAAATAATTCATCCTTTCATTTTGGAAAAATCGTAATTTGGTTATACTGAAAACTACAACTCTATCTACAACTATTGAGTACTGGAAAAAAACTGTCTGCATTAAGTACTCAGTACATTTACAACTCTAATCAATAATGATATTATACCGGAATTAAATCCTTGCTTGCTTTAAGTTTGATACTCTAGAGTTTTTGGTATCTCTTAATACAATTCTGGTATCACATTTCAACATGGCGGTTTCAATATGGCGAATAATTTTTTGAAATTACTGTACACTCGAAAAAAAAAAGTTTGTAAACTCAGCAAAAAATATTTTATCTTATTGTGTTATATTTTTATGTATACTCAAAAAAATAAGTTAGTAGAAAAATTAGTAAAACGTCTTGTATATCAAGTGTACTAGTTTTCAGCAATTTTTTTGCTGAAATTCCGTTTTCAGCAAAAATTTTAGTTATATTTTTTAGCACTAAATTAATTTTGAACTAATGTTTTACTAATTTATTTTGCTAAAAAAATTGTGCTGATAACCGCATGCATATCGTGGACGACTACCAGATAGACAAGATGTAGATGTCGCAGCTTGTCTGGAAACGGAAATGACAAAAAAAGAAAAACAACTCTACACATATCCTATATTTAAATTTTCAGCAAATAAATAAACTAAAGTAAAATTTCGCTACAAGTTTTTTGAGTTTTTTTCAGTCTACTAATATTCAGCAAAAATTTTAGTGATTTTAGCAAGGATATTTTTATTTGCAGTCGACTAAGTGTTAGCAAAACTTTTGCTGAAGATTACTATTTTTTTGGTAAAAATTAGCTCGCTGATTTTCAGCAAACCTTTTGCTGAAATTTCAAACTTTTTTGCAAGCACGTTCCTGACTATAAATTTGCTGACACAGCAACATTTTTTGCTGACTTTACGGACTTTTTTTTTGAGTGTAATGTCTAATATGCGACATCTATATCTTGTCTGTCTGGTTGTTGTTCGCACTATAAATATGTTTATGAGCACAATTTTGATAGCGAAATAAATTAGTAAAACATTAGTTGGAACTTAGTTAACGATATTTTAATTTGTTTCGTTATCGGTATTTCAAGATTAAGGATATTCCATTTTCTTAAATTTTGGGTAACTTTACTAACCAACAATTTATGAAACAAAGACAATATCTGTCCAATAAAATCCAAAAGTAAATATTTCATATATCATCTATTTGAGAGAAAGGAATAAAAAATTTTGAGTCATACACTCAAAAAAAAAATCAGTAAAGTCAGAAAAAAATGTTGCTGTGTCAGCAAATTTTTAGTCAGGAGCGTGCTTGCAAAAAAGTTGGTAATTTCAGTAAAAGTGTTTGCTGAAAATCAGCTAGCTGATTTTTATCACAAAAAATAGTAATCTTAGCAAAAGTTTTGCTAACACTTAGTCGATTGCAAATGAAAAAAATCCTTGCTAAAATCACTAAACTTTTTGCTGAATATTAGTAGACTGAAAAAAACTCAAAAAATTTGTAGATAAATTTTACTTTAGTTAATTTATTTGCTGAGAATTTAAATATAGAAATTGTGTAGAGTTGTTTTTTTAATTATCATTTCCGTTGTCTGTACTACATCCAGACAAGCTGCGATATCTATATCCTGTCTATCTGGTTGTCGTCCACGCTATAATTGCGGTTATAGGCACAATTTTTTAGCAAAATAAATTTATTTATTTAAATTTAGTAAAACATTAGTTCAAAATTAGTTTAGTGCTAAAAAAATATATCTAAAACTTTTGCGGAATTTCAGCAAAAAAAAGTAGCTGAAAACTAGTACACTTGATGTACAAGACGTTTCACTAATTTTTCTACTAACTTATTTTTTTGAGTGTATGCATAATAACTTTTAAAATTTATAAGTGTCTTATAAAACAAATTTTGCATACAAATTCATTTTATAAATGTGTTGTAAGTTTTTCTAATTATAATGCATAGGCACTTTAAAGTTCTTTCTTTAGGATATTTTAAGATTAACGGTATTTTAAATTATTTCTTATGGTATTTTAAGTTTAACGGTATTTAAAAAATTTCGTTACAGTTTTTTACGGTTATCGGCATTTTAAGTTGTTTCGTTGGTAGTATTTTAAGGCAGAGATGGCAAGCTATATCGCTAAAATACAGTTATCGATTCAAAACCCTTTCAACGGCCTACGGTTAACCTTAAAAAACCAAAACGAAATACCGTTAACCATAAAATACAGTTACCGAAATAACTGAAATGCCGTTATCCTAAAAATACCGATACCGAAATAAACGAAATATCGATATCTGATATTTTTCTTGTAATCAATCAGATTTTTGAGTCACACTGCAATCAGCTAGTATCATACATACCGGATCATGAATACCCGCCAATGGTATTGTATTTCCATCTTCACCTTGATTGGCAACATATTTTTCTAATTTCTTAAGTTCTTGCTCCACTGGGGTCCATTCCCCTTTCATGGATAAGGCCAAGATTTTATTGGACGAATCACGGATGGACGCGCCCGCACTAGGTGGTTTGGGTGCAGGAGTTCCGTCAACTTCTTTGCGATCACCATTGCTGGAACTATCATCTTTGGGGTCAGAATCTGCTTTGCTAGCTGGTGTATTACGGTCACTAGCTATTACAGATTCTTCAGGAGTATTACTGGCGGCAGCACTCGCCACCGAGGAGGGTGTTTTACGGCCCACAGGGCCAGCACCACGCCCTCCACGCTTACCAGGTTGGGACATAATTTATTTTAAAACATTTTGTTTGGAATTTTAATACTGAACTTATTTTGAAATTTTCTTTTCTATGTACTTATTACACAACCATTTTCATTTGAAATTAAATTTTTCTTATATTGTAAAACTAGCCATTGTGACGTTAGTTCTCAACACACGTTTGTTTTTGTTTTTCTTTTTTTTAATTAATTCACTTTATTTAATATTTTATATTTCCTTATAAAATTTGTTTTTCTTTTTTTTGATTAATTTCATTATTTTTTACTTTTTATATTACAACTCTTAAACTATCTATAAAGGTAAACCACTTTTATTTTAGTTGCCAAAAAAATTTGCATATTTATTGGTAACACACATACACAAACTATCACAACTATGGTAATATATTCTAGCATTACACACACACATTCGTTTATATGGTTGTTATTCTTTCTTTTTTTTTACTTTCTAACCGCACCGTTTCCGTTTCCTTTATTACTTATATATATTTTTTGTTGTTTTATACTAAGTAACCATTAGGGTTTAGATTTGTGTACGCGCTGTTATTTTTCAAAATTAACCGTTTGCTTCGATGGTCTACAGAGTTCTGATTTAAATTTTGCAACATTCCAACAGTTAGACCTTGTTTAAGTTAGCAGCTAAGAAAAGCTAACGAAACTTAAGCCTGCCAGGCTCTCTTCCTTAGCAACATAACGAAGTCTTGCGCAACCCAAAAGATTTTCACACAGTTTTCTTTTGGCGCGTTTTCTTTTCAGCGTCTCTTTTGCCATATAAATTGTTTACAAAACACATGTTGATCTAAAACGGTTATAAGACAAAAAACAAATAACTAAAAATGTTAAAGTTTTGAATTCCTTTGTTTACCAATGTAATTTTATAAATCGTAATCTCAGTTACTTAATATTTACACTTACTATATGTACATTTCATTTTAACTTATTGAAAAAAAAAAAATCTTTTTATAAATAACTTCTTGTCAAAATTTTCATTAAATTATCTTCATTTATATTTTATTATTAATTCGCGAGTTCTTTTACAACGATGATCATAAATTAAAGTCTTTTAACTGAAATTTTTTACAGCAAACCAAAAGGCTTCCTAATCGTAAAAATATAATTTGATATGGTTTTAACTATTTTTGGACATCGATATATTCGCATGCATTTATTTTTTCCTTTTCAAATATTTCTTGTAATTTAAATTTTGGTATTATTCCTGATGTTGTTTTGGGAAATTCCTCTACTATTCTCACATATTTCGGTATTTTGAAGAAGGACAGCTTTCCTTTACAGAATTCGGTAATATCTTCCAACTTAAGGAGTTTAACTGATTGTTTTAATCTTAAATATGCACAAACTTCCTCACCCAAGCGATGATCGGGGACACCAATAACCTGTAATTGGGTAAAATTAAATTCATTAATAGCCCTGTTTTTAATCACTGGATTTATTTTTGGATTTATTTTATTTTGTTAAAAAATCCACATTTTGTTTTTTAATTTTCAAAATTTTATATTTTTATCCAAATCTAACACTTATTCCCTAATATAATGTGAAAGAAAAAATTTAAATTTTGTGAAAATTAAATTTCTGGAATAAAATTAAGCTAAATCCAAAATGAGTTTATGTATTTTTTAAATCCATTTTGGATTTAGCTTATTTCAATTTTTGTGTTCACATTTTTACAAAATTTAATAACTTTCTTGCACATTATATTGGCGAATAAGTATTAGATTTTGATAAAAATTATAAATTTAGAAAATTAAAAAACGAAATATGGATTTTTTAACAAAACAAAATAAATCCAGTGATTAAAAAAAGTCCTATTATTTAATTAGGGAATTATTGTGCAGTTTTTTTTAAAACATATCTAAAAAAATCCTTAATGACATTTTATTTTTAAGCACCGTAAGTTGTTTCTCACATTAAAAATTTTCACTCGAACTTAAAAGGCCTCAAAGTTAATTTAAGTTCTTAAAATGAATAAATTTTTTATTTTATTAGGAAGACACAACCACAAAATGTCACTTTTTCGCAAGAAAAATAATAGTTTTGTATATTAAATTTTCATGTGAAACTCGTTATAGTGAAAAATTATTTTTTTGTATCGAGTATAACAGTTTTTTCACATGAAATCTATACAACTTACTGTGCTTTAAACAAAATCTTAATTAAATAACTTAATTGTTAGAATAATCGGGAAAATAAAAGTTATTTTTGCTTTTATGAATTGTAAACCATGCGTCTAAAAGAAAATTCACATTTTGAGTGTCATTTTTCTCAAAATTTTAGATTAACATTTTAACCCCTCAATTCATAAATGCTTTGTAAAGTTATAGAAGGTTTACAAAATGTCATTTTCACACAAAATTTGTTCAATAAACCTCCTATACTTTTACAAAGCGTTTATGAATTTAGGGGTAAGACTAGAAACCTATTCTAAATTATCCATATGATAACGAACGGAAATATTTACTGAAAAAATATTACATTTTTCGCTAATTCTAATTGATCTAGATTTAAAGAAAATCGTATAAAAAATGTTTTAAAAAACCTCTCTTAATAAAAATTTGCTAATGTGATGAATTTCGATGAAATTTCTCTAAATGAGTGTTATGTTTAGTCGGTTTTAAGATAAAATATGACAAATTTACAATTTATTTTACAACAAATAGAGAAAAACTTATGAAAAACCTCTAGAATGAATGGTTGAATAAAGAAAATTTTAATTAACTAAGAAATTTCAGAAATACAAACCATATTTTTTATGTATGGAGTTTGACATTAAACTCATAAATATACTTGGTCTACACAGCATACGTGTTTATATGAAAACCCCTAATTTTTCTTTTTTTTTCTTTTTTAAATTGAACCAACTCCCAGGAAATTCTTCCTATTATTTAACGTATAGCTTTCTTTACAAAGGGGATCGAGAAGAAGTGAAAGGTTGTGAAAGATGAAGGGCTTCAAATATGGCAACACTATAATCGCGAGATGTTGAATCTTAGAACAGTTGATTCATGCCATCTGTAGGAGAGTTGGTGAACTTTGTTGAAGCTGTTTAGTTCATAGCCCTGTTATTTTACTTCGGTGTGGTTAAGTGCTATGGGGTAGAAAAATCATACATATTATTTTTTTCTAAATGATGTTGCTGTCGCTGGGGGCCGAACCCTCAAACTTATGTATAACAGTGCAACGCGCTAACCATTACACCACAGTGCAGTGTTAATTGTTCTGACTAATTAACAGTCAAAAATAAAATAAAATGTAGGTTGAATTTAATGAAATGTTACACTGTCAGAACAATTCCGTTGTGGCAACGGAATTTTTTGCCAACCGAATTGATTCGGTTGCTGCAACCGAATTACGAGGTTGCGGCAACCGAATTCAATTTCAGTTCAGTTGCGACAACCGAATTATCGGTTGCCTCAACTGAATTCGGTTGGGGCAACCGAATTACGAGGTTGCAGCAACCGACCCAATTCGGTTGGAAAAAATTCGGTTGTCACAACGGAATTGTTTTGAGAGTGTACTGCTCCTGTTTTCAAGTGAAATTTAATTTGTTTTTAAAAACATTTGCAGCGGTCTCTACATACAAAATGTTGTAAAAAAAAAAAAAAATTGAGTTAACAGCAGTTTGAAATATATTTTTCAAAAAAAATGTATTTTTGAATGAGAGTATGTATAGTAGATCTCTTTAATTAATAAAATTATTGTTCTTCGTTTGTTAACAACACTGAAATTTTAATACGAAATGCTTTATACTATAATGTAAAAAAAAACCTGACCGATCTGTTATATCGTGGTTAGTATAGCATAATCCTATTCGCTTTAAAATTTCAGTGTTGTTAACTTTATTTTAAAATCGGTAAAAACAAAGAAAAAATTGTTCCTGTTTAAAACGCTGTCATGTTAAACCATTTGTGAATAAGAATAATGCAAAATTTAAGGAAATTTTTTAAAATTTCCAACAGTATTCAGTTTGAATAGATCTGATCAGTACTCGCTAAATTTTACTATGTAATTTGATAAAAGGTCGATATAGCTGATTTTTTATTAAAAGCCACACCTACTTAGAACGGTTAGCAAAATTAAAAAACAACTTAACCATTATTTAGATCTTTAAAAATTAAAGCACCAAGCGTAAAATTAGAAAAAACCTTAAGTGATTCTATTGTATTGTCCGTCACTGTATATTCTAATTATTTTTAATCTACAACATAAATCCATGTAGATAGTAAACATATAGGCATATTAAATTATATTTTTCACTGTATTTAGTGTGTTAAGAGGAATGAGGGTATGTATTAGAGTGGGTCGATTTAGCAATCAGTATTGTGGCATCAATTTTTCGATAGCTTTTGGCATGAGGAAAAAAAGTTCCACTACGACATATCAAAAAATTTATTTTTGAGGCGCCCAAATTACAATTTTTTTTACAATTCTTAAATAAATGCTAGATTAGCGCCATCTTGCGGTGGCTTTTTGAAACAACTAATGAAGTTATAAACAATATAAAGTTTCAACCTATCCAGAAAGGTATTACTTATGAAAATCGGATAAAAAATTTGGCAACTAGAGGTTAAAGTATATAAGTAAAATTATTTTCTTCATGCCAAAAGCTATCGAAAAATCGATGGCACAATATCAAAAAATTGTTGTCCATTCAAATCGGTCCACTCTAGTATGTATAGTTGATCTTTTTAATTGATAATAAATTCGGATGGTTCTTTTGCTGCAAATAACCCTGATATATAATTCTTTCTGTAGTGACCTAACTTACCTGTGCTTCTAATATACCCTCATGTTTATCTAAAATGTCTTCGATTTCCTTAGGAAATATGTTTTCTCCACCACGAATAATGATGTCGTTTTTACGACCTTGATAGCGGGCAACACCATTCGACTCTAATATAAAATGATCTCTATAAAATTAAAACAACTTATGAATGCTGAATATAAAAATATATTTCGCCATTCATCTTCATAATAACCCAACATAGTAAACCAACCACGTAAACACAATTCACCAACTTCACCATAATTTAAGGTATTTCCTTGGTCGTCAGCTATTTTGGCCTCGCCATAGTCAACAACTTTACCCACTGTCCTTAATACTCTCAAGAGTTTCCGAACCATCGGTGGCAAAAACAGCAGCTGTAGCTTCAGATAAACCATAACCGATATGCATGTCTGTTAATTGAAATACTTTTTTTGTTTTAATGCTAAATCCAAACTTTTAGCTGACTTTTGTAGCCGCGATTGTGTATCTAACATATCAACAAACATAGTGGGAGTACCTACTACCGAATTACATTTATCGCGTTCTATACATTCCAAAGTAGCAACAGCATTAAATGTTGGATTTGTAAACACAAAGTGCCACCATAATTTAAAGAGCTGGCTAATATACTTAGACCAACTGAATGAAACATTGGTACGGTCAAACATACCGATCTTTGATCTCCATTTAATTTTAAAACTCGTCCCATATAAACTGACTGATTTGCCTTATTAAAATTTCGATTGTCCCGTAGTACCAGAAGTAGGTAAATTCCACTACATATGGTGATTCTAGCACCAGAATCTGTCATCTGTCTTAGACTTAATATATGCCATATTTCGAGATGGAGGTTTTATTTCTAGTATTTCTTCATAATTCAATATATTTTTAATTTTCTTATCAGTTTGCATTCATACTGAGAGTGGAGATTTTTCATTATTTAGAATTTCTTCTAGTGGTTTAAGTATATACAAAAAAATTAAATTTTCCATAAGAATTCATTGTTATTATGGTTTTAACTTTAGCCTTTTCCAAAGCATATTTTAATTCTGCAACTTGTAAAGTTGGATTTATACAAACTAAAAGAAATCTTTCTATAGCAGCTGCAAGAAATGTTATATACCATTGTATGGTATTTGGAGTCCATATAGCTAAATGATCACCCTGTTTTAAACCCAATTCTTTAAGTTTTGCTGCCAATATGGCTGCTTCTTTATATGATTCGTCATATGTTAATTGTTTTTGATCGTAACAAGATTTGATAACTATTTGTGAGCCCTATTTTTCAACAGATGTTTGAATTTGTTGGCACATATTTTTATAGATTAAAGATTCGTTTCCAGGTTGATGTATAGAGTGATTCAATAGTAGTGCAGATTTTTTAAAGCAAGTATTTGTGATTTGTGGAGGTATTTTCAATTTGTTTTTTTTCGACCTTTGGTACTACAGTCTTTGGCAAATTAAGTCATGGAGCGATATTCAGTTGAAGAGCGCGTAAAAGTTGTCTAAACATTTTATGAAAATGATCATTGTGCAACAAGTGCACTTCGAGCATTGCGGAATTTTTTTTTATCGTGATTTTTATGGCCTGAATTAGATGGTATGGACTTGGAACACATGTGGTTTCAACAGGACGTTGCCACTTGCTATACTGTACATGAAACAATGACCCTATTGCCAACGAAGTTCCCAGGATGCATTATTTCAAGAAACAACGAGGTCACATGGCCGCCTAGACCTTGCGATTTGACACCATTGGACTTCTTTCTCTGGGGTTATGTGAAGAGTATGGTTTATGTTATTAAGCCGAAGACGATTCCAGAGCTGAAGGATGAAATCATACGCGTTATAAATGATATTCAGCCCGAACTATGCCAAAAAGTCATGGAAAATTTCAATACGCGCATCTTGTGTTGCCAGAGAAGTCGCGGTGGATATTTTAGGGATATTGTGTTTCATACGTAAATGACATAGACTAACTAGTAAACATGATGAAATAAAACAAATATAGTTTTCACCAATTTTGATGTGTTTTATTTATAAAAGAAAAGCTGCGGTCTTATTGAATCACCCTATATTTACTGTACCTAATTGAGAATAACTTGTTAGATTGATTCTAAAATTAAAATAAACTTTTTGGTTTTTAATATGTTTATGTATATTTTTAAATAACATTTTAATTTATACGCTAAACGCTTTGAAATTGATCTACAACCTCTAAAGTATTTGAATCGAATAAATTTTAGAATTATTATTTGCATGCGATTATTGCAAATACTTAATAAAGGTGAAGAGAAGGAGGAAAATGTATAACTGATAGTCTCTCTTAATATTAAAAAGAACCAAAGTATATGAAGTATAAACAATTTAGTAAACAGCTAAATTGTAATACAAATACAACGCTTTTCTATAAAAAAATTCTATTAAGCCCTGAGTTGGACAAATATCGCATAGTACACGGAAAAGAAACTTTCGGATTAATCCTTATTTACAAGTATTTTTATAGATATTGGGTCATATAAATAAAACTTAGCAACTACTTCGAAGTAATTGCTTTTGATTTAGAAATGACTTTTAACATCAATTTTATCAATAGACTTGTAAAAATATCAGTGCTACGGCATCAATAGTTATCTTTTCATTCAAAATTTAAATAAAAAAAACAAAAAGTTTAAAAAAAAGGCAAAGCAAATAAAATTTTGTTAACCAATCATATTTGGCGCGTGTTTCCTTGTTGCGTTCTTAAATACTTATAAGCTCAGCTGATACTAAACTGATACCAAATAGTTGCTCAAGTAATATTAAGATTTAACCCGCTCTACCGGTAAATAGTGTAAGTTTCTCGTCCAGCTAAATTCTCTTTGTGGAGATTACAATTATTTAAAAACAGTATTTAAAAAACTGAAAGATAAACGCGGTGTGGGAAAATAAATATATAAAACTATTATAAAGTTTTTATCTTTATATCTTAAGTACAAAGTGGTACAATCCAGTGATTTGCTTAACCCTCTAATCGGCAAGCCCGCCTCCAGGCGGGATATATTAAATTGGCCACAAAAGTGCCAAATGAGTATTTAGTAATAAGAAGTTAAGGTTTTTTAATAGAAAATCAAAATTATTAAATTTTTTGTGAAGAATTTTGTTTATACAGTGCACAAACCGTGCGGAAACCGTGGAAGCAAGAAAGTGTCAAAAATAAAATTTTGTAAAATTTCGAAAAATGAATATTTTAAAACAAGCTAAATTTTCAAAAATCTTAAAACATATTTAAATTGACTAAAACATTAAAAAACTTCCTTACTTTGATCTAAAGATACACAGGATTCCATAAGGATACATTTAATGGACATCGCGAATAAAACGAATGGACGGATTTTTCTGAAATTTGGTAAAAAGAATATATTTGGTATAAGTAGCAAAGTTTAAAAGTTTGAATAATATATATTGAAGTTAAAGTGCGTTTTCGTTCAATTTCGCTTTTATCGAAAAATAAAAATCGCTACATCCTCTTAAGTAACAGCACAAAAATGTAATTTTTTTTATTGTAATTTCATCTTGGTAAGAGAAATAATTTAGGCTTAAACCTAGTAATTTTTATGAGCTAGTTTTCGTGATTCACTCATAACCTATTTCGGCCCGTATCGCCTAAAATAGACAACGAAAAAAAATCTTATAGAACAACTTATCGTTTATTTTTGGTGAGGAAGATATGGTAAAAATTTCATTGCAAAAAAGGAGTCCTCACATTTTTATTCACGACTTTTGAACTTTTTGGATTGATTTTCATCATTTTTAGCAGTAAATTGCAAGGTTGGTTACCGAAACGAATAACGGTAAGGGTAACGGTAACGGTATCAGATTTCGTTTGTTTAGGTAACGGTAAAGGTAACGGTATTTAAGACTGTTTCGGTAACTGTATACCGTTATTGAAACAGCAATACCGGTACGTACCATTTTTGAAAATTATGTTAAAAACATATAAAAACAAGTAAAAACATTGCCATGTTTATTATTATTATTTATTATTTATTATTTTTAATTTTAAGTACTGAAAATACAGATTTTAAGCTATAAATTCAATACTGGTAGTTTTAATAAGCAAAATTATTATCTATAAATTTTTTGTAAAAAAAAACACTCAAGATTATAAAATAAAAAATAAAAAAATTGTAATTTTTATATAAAATAATAAATACCGGTAAAATACCGGTAACTACGGTATCGATAACGGTAACGGTATTCAATTTGAATCGGTATTTTAGCGATAACGGTATTATAACGATAACGGTATTATAACGATAACGGTAACCAACCTTGGTAAATTGTGCAGAAGAAAAACAAACAAAATTGAATAACCTTTCTTGCATCTTCGCGCCGTGGTCGTCATCAAAACAGACAGACTATGCTATCCTACACGCAAAAAATAAAAAGTAGATAATTGCCGAAGTACTTCGGTAAAATATAACTTCAAAAGTTTTCCGCTAAGTTACATAATTCTTTAATTAAAATATAATATTTTTTAAGACAATTTATAAAAGAAAAAACTTAGGTAACTTAACATATTTTGAAGTGCGTGAAAATGTAATAGGTCAAAACAGGGGTATGGCATCACCAAAAAAATAAGTTATAAAAAATCGTTATCACTAGATGGCACTTTGTAAAAAAAATTGACAATTTTCTTTTTTTATTTAAATTTAAATAATAACAAACAACAAAGGAAAAAATACAAACAAATATTTCAAATTTTATTATTTGAATATATTCCGCGTTTGTTTTTTCCTTATTTTGTGCAGTTTTCAGCAGTTTTTGAGTTTTTAAATATTGGCTCAGCTGATACTAAACTGATACTAAATAGTTGCTCAGGTAATACTAAATATCAGCGCCCTCTATCGGTGACTAGTTTAAGTTTTGATTTCCTATCTCTATAATTAATAGTCTCTGGGTCAAAAACTAAGGCAAGTTGACACAAACCAAAAATTTATAAATCTACATGTATTTCTTTACTAATAGCGAATTTACATTATGATCGAAATCGAGTTAAAAGTATA
Source organism: Leucophora obtusa (assembly GCA_949987735.1). Classification (NCBI taxonomy): domain Eukaryota; kingdom Metazoa; phylum Arthropoda; class Insecta; order Diptera; family Anthomyiidae; genus Leucophora; species Leucophora obtusa. The sequence goes on from OX465298.1 coordinate 200,435,427, forward strand.
TTTCGATAGATTTCTACTGAAATCCAATAAAAATTTGGGATTTGAAACAGATTTCCCATACGAAATGAAATCCCAATTTAATTTGGATTTCAGCGAAATCTCATCGAAACCCAAATTGAAATCCAATTTTTGTCCCATATTTGCAGAAAAGTAGGGAAGTTTGCAGAAAAGTGGCCACATTTAGCAGCTGTTTATGTCATAAAAAATTAATAAATAATAAATTTTAATAACTTTAAAAAATTAAGGAATAACATAATAAAGTCTGTTATTTTTAATTGAAAGAAATATTTAAAGTTGAAAACGGCTATTTTATTGTATCCGACGAAGAGAAACTGTGAAAAAGCATTTGATGGCGCCGGCAAGACCATTGACGAAACATTGAATATTTTAGCTTTCTACTAATCATCCCTATACTTAAACACATTTCTTAGCAAATATAACATTTTATCTTTCATAATATAAATGATTTTTGTGTTTCGCCATTAAATAAAATGGTTTTTAGAAAATCTTTTCATTTTGGTTATTTTTTAAAGTTAGTTTGTTTACAAAAAATTTGTTGTTGGCTGATCGAAATCTCATTCATCTGTCAAATATTGTAAACGATATAGATTTCGAATTGGATTTTAAAACGAAATCTAGTGAACATTTTAACAATGTAAATTCGCTATAACTTACAAAATATACTTTTGAAGTTGTATTTTACCTAAGTACTTCGATAATTATACAATTTTTATTTTTTCCGTATAGGTAACTTTGTAATTTCCGTCAGGGGTTTTGTATAACTCATTGTGTACTTCAATTTGCAATGGAGAATCATTTTATAATAATTTTCCCGTCCGGACATGTACAAGTATTCTTGTTTGCACGCAAATATTGACATATTTTAATGATATATCGGCCTAAGAACGAATTGCAATACTTTTGGTTGAAATTGCTCTATGCTTATATGGACCTAGCGCCCAAATAAAGGTCCCCCAAAAGTCGGCTCTTACGACACAGGTCACAAATATCAAGATATTTAGATTAAATTCGGTATACTGACTCAAACTGGCCCAAGGACAAAGCCTATTGATTTTGTTTGCAATGCTCGTCCATATGTTGCAGTTCGCAAATATAAAAATAAAGAAATTTAGTACCCAGGCTTATATGTTCCCAAAAGAATTGGATAGAATCGGTCCATCTTTGGACTTATCACCCATATGGAGTATATTTTCGATTTTCTGTTAAATATATCTATCATTATTCAAAATCAAAATTTCTTACTGATTTTTGAATTTTTATCAATTTATACAGAGACAATTAATTATAGAGATAGGAAATCAAAACTTACACTACTCACCGGCAGGGGGCGCTGAAATCTAGTATCACCTGAGCAACTATTTAGTATCACTTAAGTATCAGCTGGGCCTATATTTAAAAATCAAAAATTGATAAAAAACTGCGCAAAATAAGAAAAAATCAAGCGGAAAAAATTTGTTCGAATAATAAAATTTGAGAATTCCTTTTTTATTTGCTTTTTTGTTTGTAATTATTTCAATTTAAATAAAAAAAGAAAATTGTCAATTTTTTGAACAAAGTGCCATCTACACCTTTTGCAATTGTAATTCAGAAAATATCAATTGAAATTCAGAAAATATCAATTGAAATTCAGAATTTCCATTTGAAATTCAGAAAACATCAATTGAAATTCAGAATTTCCATTTGAAATTCAGAAAACATCAATTTAAATTCAGATTTTCCATTTGAAATTCAGAAAATATCAATTGAAATTCAGAAAATATCATTTGAAATTCAGAAAATATCAATAGAATTTCAATTGATATTTTCTGAATTTCAATTGATGTTTTCTGAATATCAATTGATATTTTCTGAATTTCAAATATTATTTTCTGAATTTCAAATGATATTTTCTGAATTTCAATTGACATTTTGTGAATTTAAAATGATATTTACTGAATTTCAATTGATATTTTCTGAATTTCAAAGGACGGTTTCTGAATTTCAAATGATATTTTCTGAATTTCAATTGATATTTTCTGAATTTCAAATGACAATTTCTGAATTTCAATTGACATTTTCTGAATTTTAAATGGCGATTTCTGATTTTCAATTGATATGTTCTGAATTTCAATTGATATTTTCTGAATTTCAATTGATATTTTCTGAATTTCAAATGATATTTTCTGAATTTCAAATGGAAATTCTGAATTTCAATTGATCTTTTCTGAATTTCAAATGGAAATTCTGAATTTCAATTGATATTTTCTGAATTTCAAATGGAAATTCTGAATTTCAATTGATATTTTCTGAATTACAGTTGCAAAAGGTGTAGTGATAACGATGTCGTTATAACTTTTGTTTTTGGTGATGCCATACCCCTGAATTTATAGACCCATTTTGACGCAAGTATATTTCAAGGAAGACCTAAGGGAATTCTATTATAATTACATATAATTTTAATTGAAAATTTTCAATTTAAATTTCATGTAGTTATAATTTAGAGTTTTAAATAAACTCAATTACAATTACATATAATTAAGAGTAGTGGCAATTACAACATTTCAATTAAACTTCAGATTTTTTTTAGAATTAGAAAATGTTTTTTGTTTAATTTAAAAACAAATGTGTCAGATATAACAAAATATGTTTTATTGGGTGGATCCCAAACTAGCGCTTTTTGTCGTGCAAATAGGTTGAAAAATGGGACCGAAAAATTTCCTCATTTCTCGTTTTTTTTTGTATTTTTCGTTCTATTTTAAAAAAAAACATTTACTGGTATATAAAGCATGTTCGAGAACCTCTAAGTAATTTTGATATTCAAAAAAAATGTTTGTTGGGTGACAATAAAATTGGAGTTTTGTTAAGGAGTATTATATATGTGTATTAATGCTTATTTAATTTAATCGAGCAATATATACCTATCAATTAGCGTTTTATTTTAATCACCTGGATTTAGAATTTTTCATACAAAAAGGGGATTTATTAAATCCAAAAAAAAGCTGGATTTAATTCCAAATATTCCAAATATCTCCGTTAGTGGGTTCTGCAAAGCTATAAAAGTAACAAAAAATATTTATTTGTTATAGATCTATATTTACACGAAGTTTGGTCGGAAAATTCCGAACCATTTAAAGTTGGGGTCGAAAGGGTTAACAATTTAATTTTTAAATTATATTGCATATTCTGCACATACAAGTTGTGTTTTAGTTTTATTTAACAAATTCATATACAAAATGTGTTCGTTTACAAGTTTTTGTTTTCAACTATGTACGTTCAGTGAAGTAAATTAGCTTAAAATTTCTATACGATAGCGATCGAATGCCGTGATTCGGCTATTCGATAGGTAACGAGTTTTTTGTTGGATACTTTAGCTTTTTCGATATCGAAAGTTGCGATTAGACCCCAGGGCTATGGTATCTGCTACCATAAATTAAAATTTACAACGGATTCGTTATAGCGGGGACAAAATTAGAGAGAATTCCAAAGTTTTTTAAACAATGCTTATTTTTGTAAAAGGTAGAAGAGAATTTCTTAGATAATACTAAATTGTTGCTCAGGTTATTTTAGATTATAGTGCCCTCTTGATAATAATATAAAATTTTTAACTAAACACACATACATACTACATATAAATGAGTGTTGACAGAATATGCAAAATTTGTTTAAAATTCTACTTATTTTTAAATAACCTCGCTCCTACTTAAGGGAGTTCCTTATTTGATAAAAAGTTTTACTTACTGGAGTGTCTAGTGCAAAAAAATTACAGTCTTAATATTTAATTAAATTAAAAACGGATAATTTTCATATTTTCAAGGTACTTAAAGTATATTTCGACAGATATCAAAACAAGAAATCACTAAAAAAAAACAGAAAAGCTTCATACATATATTCGTTTTTTATTATTTTGAATATTATATATACATTAGGGCGGGTCGATTTAAAAATCGCTCAACTGACAAGGAAAATCGTATTCTAGGGATCAAAAAAAGAAACTTTGCCGGAGTAACCATACCTCTAAAACGAATTCTGATGTCCCAACTTTTGACCCGTAGGGTCAAATTTTGAAAAATCCCACTTTGACCCATTTAGAGCGCCCCAATCGTGTCCAAATGTATGACCGACCCCCACTAACTTTAGAGGGCCGACCCACCAATGCCAGTGGCATACCCCCTGGAATGAACACCAATTTGTAAAGTGCCAAAAATGGTGATTTTTTGAAATGTTTGTATGGGGAACCCCCAGGAGGGTTCCAGGGGCTGTGCCACTGTCATGGGTGGGTCGGCCCTCTAAAGTTAGTGGGGGTCGGTCATACATTTGGACTCGATTGGGGCACTCTAAATGGGTCAAAGTGGGATTTTTCAGAATTTGACCCTACTGGTCAAAAGTTGGGACATCAGAATTCGTTTTAGAGGTATGGTTACTCCGGCAAAGTTTCTTATTTTGATCCCTAGAATACGATTTTCCTTGTCAGTTGAGTGATTTTTTTCCCTCCCTACAAATCGACCCGCCCTAATAAACATACATATTTCTAGTGGAGGTGCCCAAGTTTAACAGACGTGTATTTTAACGAGATTATCTGATAGAGAAGACTAAAATTAGCAATTTCTATCGGTGTTATGTATAATGTTTGTAAACAGTTTAATTAAACGTTTTTAAGCTAATTTGGCAAAAACAATATGCATAATCCCTTTAATAACTACAAATTTAACAATCTGTTAAAGTAGGGTCATGCCTAAAATAAGCGTTTCATAAAGTTTGGAAAATAAAAATCTCTGTTGAAACCAAAAATATTCACTTTTCATTTATTGAAAGGCTTTTTCAAGGGTCATCCATCTAAGAATATGTAGAATCTAACATTTTGTAGCTAACAAATTAAAAAAATCTGGAACAATTGCACAATTTAAGCGCTTTTTCATTAAATTTTTACAAATTGGTGTACAAATAAAATACAAAATAAACTAAACAAAATAGTGATGTTGATTTACTCAAAACATAATCGTCATTCGAATACATTCAGTATTCGTAATATTAAACTGTCTGTAAAATATTATTTTACACTACTACATAGCCAAGATATATAAACAAATTGTTTTAGTCATGTTTTGATTTATTACAAATTATTTTTATTGATAAAATCTTCAAAACAACATTATTCATTATTAACAAGTCAATCGTTTACTAACTTTATGAATCACTAACAATTTATTTATTAGTGGAGACACATTATATAAGGGTGTTGCCAGAATTAAACGAGAAATTATCAAACTGTTATTTAACGATTATACATGACATTTTTTAATAAGCGTTTAATAAGGAAAATTAATACTTTAGCATATGAATACCTTATCGCAAAATTAAGAAAAGTTTATGCATTAGAGCCTATATTACAAACGAATAATTCAAAAATTAATTCTTATACGTCAATATTATTTAACAGTATCCGCACGTTCAGACACGCTTCAACATTTATATACTATTATCAGTGTTAATATGGACACATGCTACATCTAATATTATTTAAAAGTTTTAAAATTTATGCTATAAAATTATAAAATCAAAACAAAACTTTGTAAACAATTTTTTTGCAAAAAAAAAAAAAAACATTCAGACAATGGAACATTTTTTGATAAATAAAGACAAAATACAACAACTAAAATTCTGCAACTACAAATATAATTTGTTAAAACCCACTAAAATGATAAGCTAGTCGTGCAGTCAGACTATGTAGACAAAACGTCGTTTAGTTAACCTATTTTTGAACAATATGAACAATGCACACTGGGACAAAAGCCTTTTAAAGCTGGCATCAGTTAAACAGCTGGGTTTGGATATAAAATATTGGTATCGTAAAAAAAAAAGATATTCTAAATTATATTTACATCAAAAAGTCTTTACATCTTGTGAAAAAGCTCAACAAGCATCTAATAATTGCAATAAAACGGCCAACGGGTAAAGCAAAAGAACTCAGGAACTAAATCAAAACCAAAAATGTAGAGAATCTACTTAAGATGATTCCAAACATGTCCGGCTGATAATTGGCACGGCGTTCGGAAATTGTGCGCAGAGTTAAAGCTATCGTTGGGCTTAAAACATTTAAAGATAAGAAAGTTCCGGACAGAAATGCTAAGAAGAACGTTAATGCCAATAACGAGCAAAACTTCTCTGTTAAATTTTTTATGGCGCACTCTTCATTATTATAAAAAGTTCAGCATAATGTTAAATTGAATTTTTGTTTTGTAAAATTTAGAGTTTCAAAATTAGATCTGCCCCAGCGTGTCATGTTTATATAAATATGACAACGACAAGAAAAATTCTGATAAAAAACAGACATTTTTAATATAAAAGCACTTGAAAGCACGGATGGGCACAAATATACTGACAAGGAAACTACCCAATGCTAGCGCAGATCTTAACAAAGCTTGGGTATGTTGTAGAGGGGGAAAACTTTATTTTTTGATTTTTGCACTTTTGAACACTAATTTTATTATAGTTTTATTAATTTTTTTTAATATAATGAAGATTAATTGATTAAAAGGATCACATACCTTAAAGAACTTGTTCTGCATTAGTTATTTTAATCTTAAAAATATTGACTTTGCTACATTAACTAATTTATTTCATGAAATTGTTTTAGTTCTTTTGCCGAATGTCCCCCAAGTTTGGGCCAGTTTCGCCAATTTGCGTTACTTTGAAAATTATTTTAAAAAAATGTAATAGAAAACATGCAAATAATTATTGTAAATTAAAAATCATAAAAATTAAATCTACACCGAAAAAATTTCTCAGTTACAGGCAACTAAATTTTCAACTGAGGTTCAGGTGAAATACCCCTTTCTGAGCTTCAGTTGAAGTTAACCAATTTGATTTTGAAAATTTAATTTAACTGAGCCTTCAGTTAAAATGAAACAAAATTTTAAATTAGTAGCTAATAACCGATTCAACAATTTAAAATAACAAATATTTATATTTGTCAATAAATAAAACCAAATGGAATTTTTTGTAAAAATTACACAATTTATTTAAAATAAACAAAAATTGAATTACAATTGTCATACCATTAATAATGTATTCCATACTTTTTCTTCTTCCATTGTCAGCATGGACCCAGATTTTCAAAATTTGTAGGGAATAAAGTTTTATACTTTGTTTGACCGAAATATTTCCTGCAAACAATGAGAAAAAAAATTAAATTATTAAGGGTAATTTAATTTCCATGAAAAAACAAGAACTTACCAAAAACCCAAAAAATTTTCATTATATTTCGCTTTTGTGTGACTTTTGTTTTTAAATATTGTTGTAAATTTATTACCAATTGAATCATTTAAAATTTACAGGTTGACTCAAAAAAATTTATTGTGAACCAAATATTAGTTGCTCAGTTAATTTTTATTTAATTTAAATTAACTGAGGATATCTTTAACTGAGCAACTGAGGAATTTTTTCGGTGTAGGAAATATAGATATTCAATTTAAAAGTAATTTTTGGAAAACAATTATTGATTAAGAATGATACACAAAAAAAGTAGGCACAAACAATGGAATTTGTAAAAACAAATACATTTTTTTTAATTGAAATTTTATTTTCAAAATTTTTTTGTTTCAGATGTTTGTATATTGTTATTTCTCATATAAAAATTATTTAAAGATAAAAATTCTAACGGTGGGTCTGATACTGCAGGTTTAAGCTCTAACTAATAGTTAACCCAAATTTTTTTTGTTGTTTTGTAAACAGTTTTTTCACATTTTCTTTTGTTTAATAGTTAAGTTAAAGTTAAACCTATATAAGTTACCAAATAAGTAACAACTTTTTTTTTTGGATTTACAAAAACGGTATGAGAAAGATGTTTAAAAATTTTATTCGAATTTTGTAAATTCTTTCTGTGTAGGGCTCTCCAAATAAAATAAAACTTTCAAGTATTTTCAAATAAAATGCTTGATTAAAGTGTACTATTTTACTATATTTTTTATACCGTGGGCAATTTCTACATGGGTGTGTGCTGAGGCTCTACTATCCAAAATGAACATTTACTTTTTTATCACTACTGCTACGATCCATATTACCACCACTGTTGACAAATTTTTAACAGACGCTAATAAAGGTTTCATTATTTTTCAAAACAAAACTCAACTATTAGTCGTTGTCGGTATGCTCAACACGAACGATCGTTTTAAGCAAATAAAACCAATACTAGTTAATTTAAATAAAAGTATAAAAAATAAGTTTTTATCAGTGAATTTTTCACTGTCACTTATGAAATAATAATCAATATATTTAAATAAATAAGTTTTTCATTAAAACAAAATGATCAACACACGCTTTCAAATCTTAACTAAACGCTTTTGCCCAAAATATGCAACAAAAAATATTAGAACGTCACTGTTTTCTCGTAGGTAAGTTTCTTATAACCTGATCATCGTAATGGTGTGGTAAATAAATAAAATAAATAATGTGTTTGAAATATAGTGGAAAAAGTGACGTAGCCTTCTTTTAGTGAATAAAAAGAGCTGAAAAACAAAGAAAATGTTTTGTTTTCTTCTTCTTGTACATAGATTTTAATGTTCAGAAAAAAGGAAAAAATTTTTATGTTCAACAGAATTTTTTACGATTTTACCTGACAACACACATAGGGCAATTAAAACAAATAACACTGTACAACAATTTCGAAATTTTTTCAAAATTACGGGGTTCTGACAATGGATTCTGGTAGAGGAGACCAAAAGAAAATATACGTGTGTCGGCGTTTTGAAAGATTACATCGGAATTTAATTTAGGGGGGTTAAAGTTTCCCACCTTTGGCCTATTCGTGTAGCATATAGGTATGTGTTCTTTACTTCGGACTTGTAGGGTATGTTTAGCAACTTTGTAGAAAATATTAAGCAAATATTTTTTGTGGAACATATTAACCCTTTAACTCTGACGAGAAGGTTTGACATTCAACTATCGAATACTTTTATATCTATGTTAGATTTCGTTGATGTTAGTCTAGTTGAATTTTTAACATATTCTATTTGTTTTCAACTTTGGCATAAGTAGATCATCATCAATGATTAACCTTATCGAATTCTTTCAAAAAAAATTTTTATTCTTTGTAATTTACTTGTGAAAATTGTATCATCTTTCTTTAATTTGAAAAATAATTTCAAACAGAAAGTCATATTAATTTATGATCTGAAATCGAACTAAAAACATTAATTTACCAAATAAAAGATCAACTATACATATCCCTCATTCATTAATTAATATTTTTATTGACTTTAAAATATTTCAGTAAATATTAATTTTTAGCACATAATACTATATTAATTTTTCTTTAACTGTATGGACAAATAGAAAATTTTTAATATATGTACAACCCAAATGCATTCGAAGTTTGCAAACAAAAAAAAAAATATATATAAGCTATTTTTTTCCAACTGGTCCACCCTTTCAGCCAAAATTCGCAAGAGCTTAAATCACTTGTTTAAACTTTAAAAATCATATAAAAATATTCATATTTATACTCAAGGTGTTTTGTGTTTTCTGGTTGATAACCTTTAAAGATTCCATTTTCTGCCCAAAATTGGAAATGGTTTAAATATCTGTTATAATTTTAAAAATTATTTCAAAATATTTGCTATTAAAGGCCGATTGATATTTTTTAAAGTAAATATGACAAAGAAGTCAAATAAAGCCACTCCGCCTTAAATTTGTATAAGGTTGAAAATATACAGCAAACAGTGCCCCCCCCCCCCAGTAGCAAATGGTCGAACTAGTTCTAAAAAGTACTAGTTTTTTGACTAGTAACTATAAAACTAGTTCTCAAAATAACCATTTTGAACCAGTTGTGAACTAGTTTAATACGATCTATGTAGGGACTGTAAAACAAATTAACTAAATTAAAATGCGAGATTTTGTTTACATTTGTATAAAACATCAGAGTTTGCAAATAAACATTTATATTTTTTTTTTACTGTGAATTGACTTGAGATGCAAATCAACTAGTACAGTTCTAGTACCAAAGAGTCACTCCGGAACCATTTTGGTAAATTTCTCATAAGTACCAGTACAGCTGCCCGTTTTTATTCTTAAAACAATAATTTTGAACCATTTGTGTATCTATTAATTTCATTGAAACAATGCGAGACTATTTCGAAAAATTAAATTCAAATAAGAGTTTTAAAATTCTAATTTTGTTTACATTTGAGTATCACTTGAGTATAGTAATTATTACTCACGATCGCGTGTTATTCACGCGCCAATCCCTAGTAATTACTTAATCTAAAACTAGTTCAAAATCATTGTTAACATAGAACCACATATAATATAATACGGTTTTATATGGACCTTATATATTTTTATATAAAATCACTTTGAAATAATTGCTTATGTGGGATGATATATAATTATAGATGATTTTATAAAGAACGTTATATTCCCAAGTAAAAAAAAATGATATGGAGCCATATAAAGTTATATTTAATTATATATAATCTTCTATGTAATTAGATATAATTATATCCGAAAAATGAGAACGTCTTATTGTATCATATTGTATCGAATTGTACACAATTGTATACAATTTGGTACAATTTGATACAATTCGATACAATATGATACAATTGTATCCGAATTTTGTCCTCATCCAATTACATAAAATTATATCTTTTTGTATAAAATTATATAAAATGTTATAAAAGTGGACATAGTTTGATACAATTATACCTAAATATTAACCCTATATTTTTACCATAATATATGTGACCATATCTAACAATATACAAAATTATATTTTTAAATAAAAAAAGATATACAATATCTGGAGATCAGACCTGAGGGATTTCAATTACAAGTACATACTTGTAATTTGTAATTGAAATTACAAGTAATTGTAATTGAAAATTTTCAATTACAAATTACTAGTGATTGTAATTGAAAGTGATTTCAATTACAAATTTCAATTACATTTAGAATTAAAAAGTGTTTTTTGTTAAAATTTTGTAGAAAAATCTGACTGGGATAGGTTGCATAGGCATGGATGCGTATAAAAAGAATACATCATATTGGGCTTACCCCTAACTTGTGCCTTTTGTCATTATTTATTTTCCCAAAAAATGTAATTGACATTTTTCAAATTACAAATTACTTGTAATTGTTCTGTTTTGAATTACAATTACAAATAATTTGTAATTGTAATTGAGTTTTTTTCAATTACAATTACATGTAATTGTGTAAATGAATGTGTAATTAATTACAAAATGTAATGATTAACCCCCAGATCTACTGGATATCCTATAATTTCGATAAATCTTCCATTACTTTTATCCAGATTTACCATGACAGTGCAATAAACATGAACAAATTTTCCTTTGTTTTTAGTAATTTTAAATAAGGTTAACAACACTAAAATTTTTAACTTAATAGGATTGTGATATACAACCAAGATATAAGAGATCAGTCAAGTGTGCGTTATAGTATAGAGAATTCCATATTAAAGCTTCAGTATTGTTAATTTTATGGGCGCGTTAGCCATTTTGACTCACGCTCCTAAACAAAAACAAATTACTCACGCACGAGGATTTCGTGTCTTACTCACGCAGACATGAGTATATTAAAAACTTACTCACAATCAGAAAATTCTCACGCAAAACAGTAAAAATTACTAAAAACATATGATGCAAAAAATAAACTCACACACGAATCATGCACGGGTTATATATTCTTACTCACGCTCACGTACGAATTATATATTCTCACGCTCACGGGCGAATTACTTTGGTATAGTAATTATTACTCACGATCACTTGTGAATAACTTCACTCACGATCGTGTCATGCGCCAATCCCTAGTAATTACTAAATCTAAAATTAGTTCAAAATCATTTTTAATATGGAACCACATTTAATACAATGCGGTTTTAAAAGGACCTTATACATACATCTTTATAAAAAATCACTTTGAAAAAATTGCTAATGTGGGATGAAATATAATTATAGATGATTTTATAAAGAACGTTATATCGTTATATATAAAAGAAATCATGAAATATTGTAGATATGAAACCATACTAAGTTATATATGGGTTCATATGCGTCAATATATAATCATATACAACACCTATTATATAATATTTTTTAAATGGCTCCATATATAGTTTTATATTATTATGTATAGTTTCATACTAAATTATATATAAAGGTATATGTAATTATATCTTTTATATATTACTTTATGTACTTATATTTAGCACATACACTTATATGTAGGCCAGTATGTAATAATATAAAATCACATATGTCTCAATATTAAAACATTTGAGGAAAAAATATTTAATATATGACTATATAAAAGTCTATATGTTTCAATTTAAAAGCATATGTGGCCATATCTAACTATAAGTTACTATATGTAATTACATAAAATAATATATGATTATATAAAAACTTTTTTACTCGGGTTGTTATATATTAAAGAAATCATGAAATATTGTAGATATGGAACGGTATTAAGTTATATATGGGTTCTTATTCGTCAATATATAATTATATCTAACACAAATTATGAAATATTTCTTATATGGCTCCACATATAGTTTTATATTATTATGTATAGTGTCATACTAAATTATATATCAACGTATATGTAATTACATCTGTAATATGTTACTTTATGTATTTATATATAGCACATGCAATTATATGTAAGCCAGTATGTAATAATATAAAATCACATATGTCTCCATATTAAAACCTTTGAGGAAAAAATATCTAACATATGACTATATAAAGTATATCTGCTTGAATTTAAAAGCAAATCTGGCCATATATTACTATAAGTTACTATATGCAATTACATAAAATAATATATGATTATATCAAAACTTTTTTACTCGGGTATATAATTTAGGTCTTTACCAACTGGTACAGTACTATTTCCAACGAGTCACTTCGGAACTGGTTCCGCGAGTGTCAGATTAGTACCCTAGTTAGTTTAGTTTTAGTTTTTCTCCCTATTTTTCGTCCTTAAATTGTAATTTCCAAACTAGTACCAAAGTGGGAGTTTGGCGACAATTGTCCCCATCCCTATAAGATCTCCATGTTAAATTCTACAGTTGTTTGTATGGAGAGGCGGTAGAACTCGTACTAGTTGCCTGGTTAAAATAAACTAGTACATAACTGGTTCTGATCTAGTATTTTTTGCTACTGGGCTGTTTCTGTATATAATGTGAGAAGTTTTCGAATCGAAAATGAAAATGAAAAAACTTCCATATTTAGAGCAGCTGTGTCACATATGTATATCAAATTTGTTTCAGAAAAAATTTGCCTATGCGTGAAGTTGCATTTTCCGATGCGAAAACTAATTATAGTATATTTTACCGCAATACCTTTTTAACGAAATTTTAGAAGATTTATTTGCTATTTATGCTGACATTGCTATGATTGCAAATAAAAATAAATTTCACAGAGGTTTCATTGCTATTTATATTTATATATATTGAAATAGCAAAATATATTAGACCTACACTCACCTTTTAGTACAGCGATCGACTCAGTATCAGAATTTGGCGATGTTGGTCCTCTTGTCCATTTATTCTTGTTCGCTCGCTACATGTCGCAAATGTTAAGATATTTTGATATAATTTAGTACATTAACTTCTGTCTGCCGAAGGATGAAGCCTATTGATTTTGGGTAAGATAAAGGCCCCTAAAAATTGCTCTTAAGCTAGTTCGCAACCTACAGTTATCAAAAATGAAAATATTTTAATTAAAATTGGTACAGTGATTCACATGAACCTATTGAGTTACGTTGAAATAGGTCCATGTTTAGACTTGGTGCTCACATAAAGGTTCCCCAAAAATTGGTTCTGATGCACTCTACAGGTCGCAAAAATTTAGTAAGCTTACTCACATTGATCCGACGAGAGAGCCTATTGATTTCAGATAAAATCGGCCTATGTTTACACTTAGCGTCTATATGGACTATATTTCCGATTTACTCTTACTATTACTATATTTCCGATTTACATATTACTGATTTTATAGTTTTTACCATTTTACAGACAAATTTTTACACCATTTCAATCCATTCAGATCATATAGTTTTCCCGTACGTCGGCATTAGGCATATGTCAAATTAGACAAAAATAACCTGTGAAATAACAACAAATTTTTACGAAAGCATTCAAATTTCTTTCTGGTAGAGGGTTTTGTTTGTCTAAATTAATTAATGTATACACACTTAAAAAAATCTTATCAAAAATATATGACATACTTTAGCGTTTATAAACACTATTTCATACAATAACCTACACAAGGCCTCTCAAAACTTTAGAAAATTTTAAATAAATTATTCTGTTTTATTAACTTTTAGTTTATCTACAAGGAGTGACACCCAACCTGCTATAACAGAATCAAATCAAAGTTATCTAAACTATATCGGTAAAACTCCACTTGTTTACCGCAATGTGGGACAAGAATTGGAAAGAGTTGCTGCAGAGTATGGTAACACAGAGGCCATAGTTTCCTGTCATGAATTGCAAAGATATACTTTTAAATCATTACTCGAAGAAGTTGATCGTTTAGCGGCAGGTTTCTATAAATTGGGTTTAAAAAAAGGCGATCATGTTGGTATATGGGGTCCAAATAATGTGCATTGGTATTTAACCATGTTGGCTGCTTCAAGGGCAGGTTTAACGTCAGTGGGTATAAATCCAGCATTTCAAGCTCCAGAACTCGAGTATTGTCTTAAGAAAGTTAATGTAAAGGCAATTGTATCACCTCTTACCTATAAAAGTCAAAATTATTATGACATTTTAAACAAAATATGCCCAGAGTTACCCCGGAGTGAAAAGGGTAAAATCAAGAGTCAAAATTTACCCCATCTTAAAGCTGTCATTATTAATACCGATACTCAGCTAGAAGGAGCTTTAACATTTAATGAAGTCTTAGATTTAGGTAGTAAAAATGGTTGTGAGAATATATACAAATTACAGCCATACATAATACCCGATTCTCCTTGCAATGTACAATTCACTTCGGGTACAACGGGTCATCCCAAAGCTGCGGTTTTGTCTCACTTTAATTTTGTCAACAATGGTATCCACGTTGGTAATCGAAATAACTTGAGAAGAGAAAGAATATGTGTTCAAGTACCATTGTTTCATGCCTACGGTGTTGTTATCACTATAATGGCTGCTATGAGTCATGGCGCCACTTTGGTATTACCGTCTCCTGGCTTCAATCCCGAAGATTCTCTTAAGGCTGTTGTTAACGAAAAATGTTCCGTTATGCATGGTACACCCACCATGTATGTTGATCTTATTAAAAGACAAAATGAATTGCAAGTGCCCATAGAGACTTTAAAAATGGCTGTTACAGGAGGCGCTCCTTGCTCACCAAAACTTTTGCTAGACATGCAAAATGTGTTAAAAGTAAAGGAAGTACGCAATATATTTGGTCTGACTGAAACTACTGCCTCTGTATTTCAGTCGAGGCCTGGTGATGCCATGGAACAAGTATTAAATACCGTTGGTCACATTCAAGACCATATTGAAGCTAAAGTAATTGATTCAGAGGGTCAAATTGTGCCATTTGGTCAACCTGGTGAATTATGTGTGAGAGGATATCTGACCATGTTGGGTTATTACGGTGATGAACAGAAGACTAAAGAAACTATTGGATCTGATAAATGGCTGCGAACGGGGTAGGTTGTGACAAGGAGTGAAAGTAAATTATTTTTGATATTGATTTTATTATTTTAGTGATCAATTTGTTTTACAACCTGATGGTTATGGCCGCATTGTTGGACGTCTGAAGGAGATGATTATTCGTGGTGGTGAAAATATTTTCCCTAAAGAAATTGAAGATTTTCTAAATACCCACGATAATGTCATAGAAACACATGTAAGTACAGTAGATAGCAATGAGGAAAAGCAAAACTCAACACCCTTATAAACCAAACGAAATATGATAATCACTTGTGATAAGAAAATCATAGATCTTTATACCCTACACCACTATGTGGTCAGGGTATTATAAGTTTGTGCTGATGTTTGTACCACCAAAAAATATTGGTCCTAGACCCATCTTATAGTATACCGATCGGCTCAGAATTTTTTTTTATTTCGATTTAACGATGTCCGTCTGTCCGTCCGTCCGTCTGTCTGTCCATGCATTCTTGTGCGCACTCTACAGTTCGCAAGATATTAAGATATTTTGATAAAACTTGGTACACCGACTTATGTCGGCCCAAAAACGAAGCCTATTGATTTTGGTTAAAATCGGTCCATGTTTAGACCTAGTGCCCATATAAGCGTCTCCCCAAAATTGGTTTGGTTACAAACTGCAGGTCGCAAATATTAAGATATTTTAATGAAATTTGGTTCGCTGACTCACATTATAGAAAATTTTGACACAAGTCCCATTTTAATCCATTCGAATTTCGGATCCAAACATTAGTTGGCTTTTAACCAGACTGGTGTAGGGTATTGTATAGTCGGCATGCCCGACGTTAACCTTTTTACTCGTTTTTTTCTAAAATATTGCTTAAAGCAGTTATTTTTAACATCATAATAAGCAACTTTTAAAACAGTATTTTTTCAGTAAACAGTTATTGTTTTTAGTCATTTAAAAAATAAAAATTTCGTTGAATTTCATTGAATTTTAAAGAATTCTTGTTTAGTTTACAGTTGTTATTATTGATATCCATTTAGAAAAACGTGTAAGTCCACACATTGTTATATTCGTGCACTTCACATTGTGTACACTTACGATAAGGGAAACTTGGGTATAACAATTGTATGTGAAACTTAAAACATTTGAAATTTTCCAAAAATTGTAAGCTAGCTTTATTAATAATTGATGATTGGTTATGAATAATTGATGATGATCTATTTATATTGCATGCGAAACAAATAAGAAAATTAAAACAATTCAATTAGACTAACATCAACGAAATTCTAACAGTGCTATTTTTATCCTCTGTTATTTGTCTTTTATAATAAACAGTTATCCAAACCAAACACCAGTTATTTTTGCTAGTTATTTGAAAAATAATATAATTCTTCTTTATCTTAGGTTGCAAATAAAAATAAGAATTGAATTTCAAATTTCAAGTAGTTTTTTTTTATTTAAAATATAATATCCAAAAAAAAATTATTTTTAAAAACCGAAGTTTTTACAAATTTTGCCAGTTGTTTTAAAATTTCTGTGGTAAAAATTTTTATGTAAATTTTACGACATCGTTAGTTACTTTTAATGCATTGTTTTTGTTATTTTACAACAGTTGACAGTAACTATATTTTTAGTTATTTTAAAGTTAAATACTTTTGTTACCTTTTTAACAGCATTTTCCTTTATTTTAACTGTCAGAAGATTTTCCGACATACTTTTTTGAGTGTACGTAAAAGAAGAAAAAGTTTTCATGCACATGGACTTAATCATTTACATAACATCATTATAAAAGAATTTTAAATTAAAACATTACTTTTTACAGGTAATCGGTGTTCCTGATGAACGTTTGGGTGAAGAAATATGTGCCTTTGTACGTCTGCATGATAAAACTGCCAGTCTTAGTCGTGATACTGTCAAAGAGTTCAGTAAGGGTAAATTGGCCCACTTTAAAGTTCCTCGCTATGTGATAACTGTTCAAGAATTCCCCAAAACAACGTCTGGCAAAATACAAAAGTTCAAATTACTCGAAGAATTTATGAAAGCGAGTAAAAGCAAATAATTCATAGTGATATCGTAGGTTTAATATGTATTTAGGTAAAAAAAAAAATTGTATAAACTTCTAAGACATAAATTGTTGTATAAGACAAAATATGATTTAAACTTTTGCTGAAATTACCGACTTTTCTGCACGACTAAAAATTTGCTGGCACAGCAACATTTTTTGCTGACTTTATTAACTTTTTTTAGTGTAGGTATTTTCGTTTTACCAACACAAATAACGATTTTTTAGATTTTAAATTGAAAAATATTTTTATATTTGCATTAGGGTCAGTAATTTCAGTAGTAGTATTTGTGTACACGATATACATACAGTAGTGGACTAAAGTGGATACATATTTGAATATTTTTAAATCTGTATTAAAAACTTTTGTTCAATTTGTGATATCCAAGTGTAGTTTTTCCAGTTTTTGAAGTGGCCGGGTCAGAGCCCCGATTTGAATTCCATCGAGAATTGGTTGGCAATTGTCAAAAGAAGACTCTCCCAATGCGAACGAGCACCGACCAACTTAAATGATCTTTGGTCAGGAGTTTCAATGGAATGGACTAATATTCCACCTCAAAATATTAAAAATCTCGCGGAAAGCATGCCTTCTCGCATAAAATCTGTTTTAAAGCACAAAGGACTTTGGATAAAATATTAAAGAAAGAACTTGCCGAAAATTTCAAATATGAACAATACTGATAAAAGCGGTCACAATTTGCAATTATTTTTTTATTAACTTCTTAATGATATTGTCTACTGTATTTAGGTTTTTATTGAAGAAGAATGTTTTAATTTTATGCTTTAAAAAAATCATTTAAGTTTATATAATAAAATAAAACTTATAACAAATTTCGAAAAAGGTTGAATTAATATATCCACTTTAGTCCACTACTGTACGTACGTAGGCATGATTCTAAATTTCAAAGAATAGTGAAACTTGGCAAATTTTTAATAATTCAATAAATTTTACAAATGCTTTGATTTTTATTACCACCCAGCAAAACCTTTGTAATGGGTTTGACCTTTTTCACGCATTTCCTGGCAATGGGTACCCCTTTACCCTTGGTTTTACTTAGAAATCTAAAGTAATACGTTACTAATATTGTGATATATCAATACTTAAGTGGGAGGTATGAAATAATGAGTTACCGATATGGAGATATATCACTACTTATTTAAAGGCTTTAAAATAATATATTACCGATATTGTGTTTTATAATAACTTATTATTAAGGGTAAAAATAATAAGTTATTGGTATTGCATAATGTAACTACTTATTATACGAAAGTATGATTTAATAAAAATTTAGAATCTAATTACATTGCGTACTTTTAAACAAAGTCATTACTGGTAACGTCTTATTTTATTTCCTATATGTAACCAATGAAATATGTACTAATGTGTAATGACTTACTTCACTCTATAAAAGTATGTAGTTATTTTAGCTAACTAGTGAATTTAATATTACAAGTAACAACTTATTTCAGTACATACTTCGTAATCACTTATTTTATGCTATACCGGTACGACTTAGGCAACCATTTACCCCCAATGACACCCCCATGTTAAAATAATGTGTTATGCGACCAAAGTGTAAGTAGTTACAATTTTTGGTTTCTTATTACATTTCCCTTTACCTGGTAATAGAAGGTTTTGCTGGGCATTTAATAAAGCAAATTAACATGCAAAACAACAATAAAAATCCTTCAAGTAACCTCTAATAATTTTTGTGAATAAGTATGTACGTAAAAAATTAAATAAAAAATATAATTTTTGTATCGTGAATAATTTTAAAATACCAGGCGATCATATACAACACTAGCATGAAAACACTGAAATAGAAAATATTTTTTTTCCAAAAAAATATTCTTAAAATTTTGTGAAACAATAACAAATAGCTGACAAACGAATAGAGCGCTGTGTCCGTGCATATATTGTTGTTGTTGGCCTTGTGTAAGTTTATTGTTTTTTTTACACTGAACAAATTAGCCATGGAAAGTGGTTGGATTCCTGATCCGGCAGTATGAAGTACAATATATTACTGTTAAATTAACAGAGCTAGTAGCAGTGTTAAGTTTTAAACAGAGTTTTATGTCTGTTAAAATTATGTTGTAAGAGTTGCCATTTAGTCAATAGTAAAGACCTGAGCTAAGATGGGGAAAGCTCTACTCAACTACTCGTTCGGATTATCAACCACGGCTCTCATCTAAAAAGCTGAACTGCTTTTATGTCTGTAGAATTTCGGTGCAAAAAACGTGGAAAAGATGTTATTTTTAATTATTTTTATTGTTACAATTTTAATTAAATTTATATTAGTAAAACTGATTTTCTTTTCAAGTGAAATGAAAGAAAATGGTATTAGAAATAATAAATAGAAGCGACTGTATTAAAAAATTTGCTCATTTCTCTAAAACTAGTAAAAATAGCACTGTTGGCATTGAATACCTTTTCATAATAACGGTAGTTGGCTACAGCAGCTAATTCAAGATCCATATGGAAATTATAAAAGTCGTTTCCATTAAAGGCATATGTCTTTTTGTATCACATGTTTCATTTCGCTTTTTTACCGGTCTAATTATGTAATAACTTGAACTACCGTTAAAATACCGCTAAAATACCGAAACACAGATTTATAACGGTATTATGCAGATACAACAAAATGTAACAGGTAATATTATTAAATAAAACCTGGACATGCCACTATTGTACTCGCAGTCCTAAAATTTTAATATCGGTATTGATGTGGACGTGGTAGGCAACTACCATTATCTTCAAAAGGTACGCAGCAGAAATTACTGCTTGCTTAGAAGCAGTTTTGTCAGGGAAAGTTGAGCAGTGAAGAGATTGCATTATTGATGATATAATGCCAGATTTTTGTTCGAAATAGCTCGCGTGAAAGCACTTGTTTCGAGATCCAAAAAGGCATGAATTCACCACTTTTAATTAGTGCTCCTGTTTTTCTTTTAAAATGTCGATAATTCATGCCTCCTCGGAAGTGCATATTATAAAGCTTTTCAACTATTTAAAATCATGCCTTCTCAAACGCACAGTATTCCTGCATATTTTTCCATGAAGAGAAAATGCGTCTTATTTTTAGTAAAACGTCTTGTTTTTATTAAAATAACTTTTTAAACAATTTTGATAAAAGAACCGCAAAAATATTTAAACAAACAAAATGTATTGCTCATTTCATGCCTTTTTGAAAAGCACAGCAAAAAGCGATGTAAACAATTATTCAACTTAGGCCTTTCATTAGTGCTATTTACGAAGCTATACATTTTTAGAAGCGGTAAAAGTAGCAGTTTGCTGGGTAGTGCTTACCAAATATGAAAAAACTAGCATGTAAACAACAGACATATTGTTGTTAAAAATCTGAAATTTCTTAAAATTTTAAATTAAACCACCATTTTTTGTGTTTGAAAACAATTATATTTTATTCCTTTTCTGACTTTATTTGATTTATATATTATTTTTATTTTTAGCAAAATAAAATTGCTGATAAATTATTAATTATTATTGTTTGCTATACTTAAACTTAACTCTTGGATTTTTTTGTTCATGTCATAATTATTTTACCACTCAGACATACAAACATACATTATGCAGGGCGGGGAATATTTTGTTTTTATCAATTCGACATAAATGATGCTAATTTTTGAAGTAAAGAATATTTATAAATATTTTTTAGGTTGATTATAAATATTTTAAATTACTGTTGTTTAAAGGGATATTTGTAGCTTGTTTGAGGTTATTTTTTGCAATAGAATACCAAAAAACACAATTAGTTGTAAAAGAATAAAAGTAATACTTATAAATAAATATTTAAAAAAAAAATGTATAAAGAATTCTATTTTAAATACACCCCTCACATATAACAATCAAAAATCATACTGTTATAAATAAGAAAGTTAAATTAAACTTAAAATTTAATATATTTAACAAATAATTAATAACAAATAAATTAAAGCTAAAAATTTAAAAAGACATTTATAAAAATGTGTTCAATATTTATGAATATATTATTTTATTTTTAATTATTAATTGTGATCAATAATAAGTAAGATAGACTAACAAAATTCAACACATTTAATTTTGAAAAAAAAACATTTTTTATATCAAAGCTAAAAACATATCAATGCATGTAGTGGGATTGTCTAATTATTCAACGACAAATTCGGTAAAGTTTCCAGTTTACTATGAAAACTTGTCAACTTAACTTCCAAATTTTGTCATTAAAAAATTAGAGAATCCCACTACTGAGGAGCGATTCTGTAACTTTTCAACAACAAAATTCAGTAGTTAAATTGTCAAAATTTCATAGTAAACTGACAACTTAACTACCAAATTTTGTTATCAAAAAGTAATGGAATCCCACTACATACTGGAATTATTGGTATATATTTCAAATAATTTTTAAAAATTTATACGATGTTTTTCGAAATTATAACGAATATAAAATTTTACGGTAGCCATACACGTCCAATATTATTGTTCAATATTTTTAAAATCAACCAATCAGAACATAGTATTTAAAAATAAAATGTTCTGGTTGGTTGAGTTTGGAAAAATTTATCAATAATATTGAAAATATATTCCTGCCTTTAGGCTAAAAATGATTTTTACAAATATGTTAAGAGCCTGTTTTTTAACGAATTTCTCGTTGGGCGATAACTTACATCTTACAGGCCCTTAATTAAAAATTCAAATTTTATTCAAGTTTTAAGTTGATACTCATAGTATTTATGTAGCTAATAGGTATAGATTTTAATAATTCACAATTTGGATAAATTTTTGTTAAATACGAATATCGAAGCATTGTCGAGTTTCAGTAGGATATTTCGTTTGGAAATTATTAAAAGCCTTAAAAAAATAAAGCTATCAATAAAATCTATGCTTAGAAATTCTAAATTGCAAACTGTCCTTAAATTATTTTTTTCAAAATTCTTCGAAACTTTAAACTTAAGTTTTTTTAAATATTCACATTATTTCAAAAAAAAAATGATCGTAAATTACACTCGTAAATAAGCTTTTTTATAATATATTTTATGTGATTTTTCTCTTTTTAATAACTTACCCTTTCTAAAACAAATAAATTGTTTTAACATACATATTTATATAATATTTCTAAGTATGACTTATAATCTAGAGATTCTTCTTATTTACTTTGTTTTTGCAATTCTCCAAGTTTATGAAAATGAAAGCGATTTTGCTTACTAAAACAAAACAAAATAATAGAAAGCATCTCTATCGTGCAAATCAATTCAGGATAGATAGATTTTTGTTGTGGTATTTAATCAAATTCTAAGTTTTTCCAAAAAAGAAATTCAAAAGATTTAGAATGATGGAATTGATATAAGGCCTCGGATTTTTGTTGTGGTATTTAATCAAATTCTAAGTTTTTCTAAAAAAGAAATTCAAAAGATTTAAAATGATGGAATTGATATAAGGCCTCGGATATCGTGTATAGTGTGCAAAATTGGGTAAGTTTAAGCGTTTTATATTAATCTTCTTATTTAAAAAATAAAGTATAAAATAAGGTGCCTCGCTTTGCCAATTTTCTTTTAAAGAGAGATGTGTGACAGCCCACAAATATGACGGACCTAGAATTATTTTTTTAATTTTCAATTAGAATTTTTGCTTCAAAGTTTCGAAATATAGCGAAAAATGGTCAATATTACAAACAAATAAAAAAATTAGATACATGAAATTAACGAATGAAAAATATTGTTTGTGAAGGGTTCATCCATAACTATTCAGATAAATACTAACTTTCTATGATAACGTTAACCCGTAATTGCCCGAGTCCAAATATGTGATTTTAGCCTAATCCTCAAATTCTACTTTGAAATTTTTAAAAACTTTATTAAACAAAACATAAAAAATTGTTAATATGCTTCCTCGTTTACTTACTTTTACTACAGCTCGAAAATTTTAATACAGAAAGTAAACAAACTTTGTTGTCAAAATTTCGGGTAAACGCTTCTTGTTTTTTTTTAATACGAATACACCTTAAGGAATAAATTAAGAAAAAATTACAGATATTCCTTTGGCAGGTTTAGGTGTGCAGCGATTTCATTTTAGCGATTTTCAAGGAATAGCGTTTTTGTCACTTTTTGGTTAAAGCAAACAATATTTTATTTTTTGGGTTAACTATTAGTTAGAGCTTAAACCTGCAGTATGAGAATAGATAAAGAGGGTTGAAATTGTTTTTACCAGCTGTACTTTACCCGCAATGCATCTTCTTATTGCTTTTAAATAATAATAATAATAAATACTACAAAATATTCAGGATTGAAATTTAAAACAAGATCGATTTGAAACCAATCGATTTTCATCACATGCCAGATAACATTATATCCTGCTAAAATCAACAAACATATTTACTTAAAAATGGTAGACTACAGATTTCAGAGGGAAAAGTTTTTATGCCCATTAAAAAAATTCCTAGAAAACTTTAAAGGTTGAACATGTTTTGCCATATTTACAGTCTGGCAATATTCAGCAACATTTTGTGTTGTATTTAGCAGGGTTTAAATGTTATTGCAACAAACTAAAATTTAATTCAATTATAAATAATTAGCAAATAAAATCTGCTTATTTCAGTAGATTTTTCTATAACACCATTTTTAAATAATTTTTAGTTGATTTAACAAAAAACAAAAATACACATTTTTCTAGTAGTGTATTAAAAAATTTCAGAACCTGAGGTTTTACCCACAGGATTTTTTTATATAACAATCTTCCGCTTAAATGCCAATGTTTAACGCTTTTCGCAACTACAAACTTTTTAAATTATGGGGCAATCGTTTAAATAAATTACTGCCTAAAATTTGCAGTTACGATTTTAACAATCCGTTTAGACAGAAAAGTTAATCTCGATAAAATCAGATTAACTGCTTAATCGAGCACTAAACAAGTTGATAAACCATATTTTAATAATTTTGTTGACCAGTTAATCCTATTTCTACTATTTCCAAACGACTCTGTATTCATACTACTAATAGTATGCAACCCTGTTTTTTGTTATAATGCTGGTTGGCAACACTAAAAATCACATACACAAAGTCAGGGGTAGTATCTAGTCAAGTGGTTCATTCTACATCTTTTTAACGATAGCGAAATGACATGTAAATAAATTCATATTGCTAAACGATAGTGATTTAGGTGTCATTTCACTATCGTGTGTAGTTAAAAAGATACATAATTAGGATCAAAAAAAAATTAACGTTTCGACAAATATGTTGCTACGCCGACAATTTTTATGTTCATCATGTGCCGGATAGCTATCGGCGCCAAATTTGGTATTTTAAGCTGACAGATAGTTTCAAATGTTCAATTAATCTTTTAACTGTCAGAAAATGCATTGTAAACGATGAATATTAAAAAGTTAGATTAACTTTAATCGAGTATATTAATTTTGCTGTCTGAACGAGCTATAAGATCGAATTTTTAGAATTCAAATTACCTTTAAGCTTTGTTTAATGCTATTTAATTTAATGCAAAGTTGGAAATGCCTCATAAAATTTGTGTGACATTCCAAGTGAAGTAAACCAGCCAACATTAAGCCCAAATTAGTTTGAAAGTATCGTAAAAAAAAGTAACGTATCATTCTCATAATGAATAAAAAGAGTGTAAAAAATAAAAATATTGTATTTTTTATCTATTTCTTGTGAATAGAATTAAATGTCAAGTAATAAAATAGAAAATTTCTATTTTCAACAGAACTTTTTTACGATTTTACTTGACAACAGTTTCAATGCATAGAAAAAAGATAAAAATATATTTCTATATTATTTTAACACATTGAATTGATTACAGATAGGTTTTTTTTACGATTAGGCTAATGAAGCCTTTAGAGACCTGAAAAGTATCGTATTGTGAACCAAACTGCGTAGGAACATAGATCTTCGAATAACAGATCCTTTATTGATCTTATTACCCCCTTAGCGCATATATTTGGCACAAAAGTTCATATTTTTGACATAATATACATAGCTCTCGAACGGCTCTTTTTTACACATTATTTTTGAATCTCGTGTTAATCGAGCGATGCGGAAATATCTCTTTTTAACAAGGTTGGTTACCGTTATCGTTATAATACCGTTATCGCTAAAATACCGTTTCAAATTGAATACCGTTACTGTTACCAATACCTCTAAAAAAGTTTCCAAATACCGTTATCGTTACCGATACCGTTATTTTTATGGGTAGTTACCGGTATTTTACCGGTATTTATTAATTTATATAAAAAATGCAAAATTTTCAAGTTTTTTATAATAATCTTGAGTTCTTTTTATCAAAAAAATGTATAGATAATAATATCAATTATTGAAACTACCAGCATTGAATTTAAAGCTTATAATCTGGGATTTTAACGCTTAAAATAAAAAATATGCTAAGTTTTTAATTGTTTTTATATGATTTTAACGCAATTTATAATACCGGTACGTACCGTTTTTTTTTTGTTTCGATAACGGTATACCGTTACCGAAACAGTCTTAAATAACGTTACCTTTACCGTTACCGTAATAATCAAAATTCGATACCTTTAACGTTATCCTTACCGTTATTTGTTTCGGTAACCAACCTTGCTTTTTAAACAAAAGTGATTAGCAAAGTTAAATTTTATAAATTTTTCAATCTTTGCATCAAATTTTATCAGAAAAATGTCTCAACTTGTTAAGCTTAATTTTTTCCATAATTTTTTTTTTTTTTTTTTGTAAAATAAAATATTAGGTTTTTTTGTTCATAAATTCGAAATGGTATTATAAAAAAACATGGCTTTAGCTAAATTCTTGAAAATAGTTGCTATCTTTTTTTACCTCATTATTTCACAATATACGGTTTTTGGTTCTTTTTGAGCATAAGCATTTTTTAAATAAAATCTTCTCTTCCTTGCTATAAATACATTCAAATAAATTTTAAATTTTTCTTTATATTTCTGTTTTTTTTTTTTTTTTTTAATAAATTATTCAAATAAAAGGCATATCAGTTTACTTGAGAATACGAATAATACATATTTAATACAATCAATATCCTTTTTTAATATTTAAGTAATATCACTTGTTTTATCTTCTTGTATTCTTTAGGTTTTAGAGCAATTTTTCAATTTTTAAAGTTTTTCATAATTTGTTCAATAATTTTTATTATATTTTCTGAATTATTAAGAGCTTTTTTTATATTATGATTGGTTATTTTTTATAGATTCACAAATAAATAAATTATGTACATTTAACAAAAGAATAGCATTATAATATTTCATTTTAAAAGTAAAAGTTAAACTAAGATAAAAGTTAAAAATAAACAAATTGTAATGTGAAAAACGACTCATCTCAAAATCCTAAACGCACCAAGGGATTATTTGGGATATTAATAAATCTCTATATTATACTCTGTTTATAAATATATATTTGAAGTCCTTGTGAAAACGTATACTCATTTCCTTCACTCCTTATACGATAAACTCAGGTTCTTCCTCTACTATCTGGGAAAGTCCAATGACTTTACTTTTTTGTATAATTCTGGAAAATCCAAAATATTTTGTATTTTTTATAAACCTTAATTACAATTGCTGTTGTTTTAAATGTTTTCGATTTTGTTGTTCCATTTTTTTTTTTTTTTTTTTTCATTTGAATCTTCGAAACAACAGCTGCTTGTTTTGGTTTAGGTTTTCGTAATTTCAAAAACTGTCCTCATCATCCTCATGGACTTGATACATATCGCGTATTTCATGTCATAGTGCAGAACTGTTATTTAAACCCTCCGCATCTTCCGACCAGCTAACCTCCATTGGAGTACCCGATAAACTATTGATTTTTTCTATTAACAATACCTCTTCAAAGGACATACGTGAATTTTTTAACTGATTCGATGAACTGGTCGAATCGCTTGCCGCTGAGGATGAAGCTGAACTGACAACATCGTCTGAGGAGGCAGAACAACTTTCATCTTCTGAATTTGTACCCGAAACCATAGCCTCTCCGGCAGACTCCTGAATCTCTTGACATTTTTTGATAACTTTTAGATCTTGCACCGATGGATGTGAGGGCAGAGAACGCATTTCTAAGCGTTCTCCCTTATTTAAGGCAGAAGTATCACACGTGATTAACTTACTAGCCGTATGACGTCTAAATAGTGCTTCGTCAGATTCATTATTAATCTTGAAAGTTGAAGATCTAGGTCTCATTGCATAGGGAGAACTAGACAATTGAGGTTCTTTCCAGGGGTTGGGTGAAAGCTCAGCTTTTCTAGAACTGCCTCCTGATGACAATTGTCTTGCCAATTTTTTGGAGGATTTTTGCTGTTGCTGTGTTTGTGTTACTGTTGATGAACCATCACAAGTTTTGACACTAACAGATTTTGAGCGTATACGCGGATGAGAAGTAGATCGATTGTTAAATTCATTTGTTTCAACTTTGGAATGTTCTCTTATCACTGATGTAGCCGACATGGACTGGGATAGGGGATTGGGACCAGCCACCTCCATCAAACTATTATTAAAATTCGGTGTACCACAGGCCGCAGTGGCACTGACCGACAATTGTCGTTTTGTCGATGGACTACGTTCAACAGATCTAAATGATCCAGCCCGTTTAACCATTTTTGAGGCTGCCGCTTCTGGTGTTTCATCATCCATTTCTAAAACCCATGATACCGAATCGAGTTTTTCGATTACTGCCTTAATTACAGGTGATGTGGGTGGTGATATATTTTCCATGTGCATAGAAGAGGTCATCATCGGTGTGCCATTTAATGAGGAACGATTTGCTAACGATGATGCAGAGATATCGTGAGCTGATAGTTCTTGTAATTTAGTTTCAACTATATGCAATTGTTCAGATCGCTGTTTAAGTTGCCATTGTAATGCTTCGTTGTCGTAAGATAAACGAGTACGTTTAACGGTTTCGTGATTAAAAGCCTTTTGGACTTCATCAATTTGTCGCAGATATTCTCTGTGGGGAAAACAAGAAAACGATTAGTTTTTGTAAAAAAAAAAGTATTTAAAAAAAATCCTCAAATTTAGATAAATAAAATCATTGAGAAAGGTATATCAAATTAAGACTTACAATGACAGTCTGATTGTGGGTTTACTCAGGGGAAATAATTAAAAAACTTTCTGTTCTAAATATGTGGGGGCCCAAATTTATATTTAGGGGGTAAAAATGCGATTTAAAGTTGTTTGAAACTTTTTAAAGTATTTTACTTCATTTTAATGTATTTCGTTTCTATTTGTATACATATATATTTTCTTGGAGCAAACATGAAAAAGAAATCCAGAAAACGAAAAAGAGGTCATTTATGAATACATTTTTTAACTCTCAAACATGAGATAGAACCGATAAAAGGATGCACATTAGAGGTATCCCAAGGCAAAACCTAATAGATAATATTGTCCAAAAAAACATCCCGCAAATGTGCAAATGTTTTTCACAGAATATAATGCCGATGTCAAGCTTTTAACTATAGCAAATTTCGGATATTTAAATTCTTGATACATATTTCTTTATAAAATATTGCGAATATTGATGATTGTGATAGAAAATTATGCGGATTTCAAAGTCATTTTAAATAATTGAGGATGTTAGTTTTCTTTCAAAAGTCCAGCAGTTGTTGATGTTTTAAATATATTTTGTATATTTATGTTTTCAGAGAAATATAATTGATAGATATTTTAATAGAATATAACGTGGACTGAAAATAACGTGGATACAACGCTGTTTTTGATTGTTTCATATATTAGTTTTCTTCCGAAAATAAAACCAACGTTTATGCTTTTAAAGGCACGTCTACACGGGATAGAAATCTCGTAGAGTTTACGCTAAATTGTCATCTCTAATATAGTTGGCACTAATTTTTATCGTAAAAGTATCATCTCTAGTTGTCAAGTAATTGTTTTTATTAAAATTATTGTATTTTAAAGAATATTTTCTTTTCCAAGTACCAAAGGGTGCATTTAATAAATTGAAATGTTCAGTAATGTTACAAGACATCTTAAAAATTGTTGCTAATTAAAAAAATTATTTATGACAGCAATTGTCAATGACCTAGAGATTGCATTTCGTAGACTTATACAGAGCTGCATTTTTATAGTCTAGCGAGTTTTCTATCCCGTGTAGATGTGCCTTAAGAATACACTGAGAGCATTTTGCTGGACAAGTTTTACTGCAATTTTTCAGTAAACTAATGAAATTTTCATAACAAAGTGAATAAAAAATTTCTTAAATTTGATGAAAAGGCTTCATATATTGTCTATTTTTAATGAAACTTTTTAATTGAGTGAATGAAACTTTTAATAAATGAAATGAAATTTTTCACATTTTATAAAAAATTACATATATTCAATGAAAAGTTCAATGGACGAGTTCCAGTGAAGCTTCATTGCTTTAACCTAGTGTCTTTAAATGCAATAAAATATGCCATAAAATTTACGAAATATACACAAAGCAACAAAAAAATTATTTTATGTTTTTGTTGCTTGTGTGTTAATTTCAAATTTCTTTGCACAATTTATTGCATTTGTAGACAATAGCTAATGCAAAAATTCATTAATATTGTTACGAAAATGGGTTGGCCTAGTATAGAAAGTTCTGGACTTTTCTGGAAGAAAATAGCCCAAGAGGCGGAATGGACAAAATACGTCAATCTGGCAACATAGTACTATATTTAATTATACACCTAACTATATGCTATGATTAATTACGTATTAGAATTGTAGAGTTTGTTAATGATAAGTGTTTGTGTGTATGTATAGTCTTTAAGCGTAATGTAGGTTTATTATAAGAGTTTGTGTGTATGTATAATGTTAAGCCTAATGTAGAGTAATATTGTATAGTTGGTTAATTATAAGTGTTTGTGTGTATGTATAATGTTAAGACTAATGTAGAGTAATATTGTATAGATGGTTGTGTGTATAGTCTTTAAGCGTATGTAGAGTTAAGTATAGCATGCTAGAATTATCCAGCATGTTGTTGAATAATGGCTGTTACTATATAAGGCGCGCGTTAACATTAGTGAGGAGGAAGTTGATTATTAACATTTGTGCTGTTAAAACCGCGAGTTAGTATCGTGTTAAAGTTAGTAGCGCTCTAGTAATCATAATAGAGAGAGTTTGTAAATAAGTAATAGTGTGTAAATAAATACGAGTGTCTACGCTATTTCAAACTTAAGTGTATTCGTGTTTTGGTTAATATAATTGGCTGTTATTTTCGCTGTGTCAGCACCGGGCCGGTTTATCTAAGGGAGATAAACGAACGTTTTATATCGTAAGGTAAAACGTAACAATTGGTGTCAGCGTTGGGACTGGTTATTTTGATTGCAATAGAAGAGAATCCGGTTTATTTAAGTGAAATAAACCAACGTTTTTAAAAGGTAAAAACGTAACAATATCATACAAATAATTTTCGTCTATTTTTATGAAACTTTTCACTGATATGAAACTTTTAATAAATCAAAAGAAATTCTTCACAACATTTTTAAAAAATTACATTAACTCAATGAAAAGTTCATGGGACGAGTTACCATGAAACATTGGTTTTATGCAAAAATTCATTAATATCTTGCAGATTTTCTAAGTGTATATTACGAAATTTATATCAACAGCAGTTTGTCTACCTCTACGTGGCAAAAATACAGTCAATGAAGATGTTAAAAACTTAACAGAAAATTAATGCAAAGGTATATTTTTTTTAAAGAAGAAATAGTTATTGGAAATTTTTATACAAAATGTTACACTTACTTTTCCTTTTCCGACTTTATTTCCAAATCCGATTGTAACATTTCATTTTTCGATTCCAACAGTGAGATTTTAGCCATTAAAGCTGATCTCTCATCAGCATCACGTAAAAGTTCTTCATTATGTTTGGTCAATTTAGAGATTTCTTTTTGTTTCAATTCCAAAACACAGCGCAAACTTTCCGCCTCACTTTGTAAACGATTTAGTTCCATATGAGACGTAGATGATAGCGAAGAGGTATTGCGGGGTGAACAAACACCACTTTCATTGAGACTTCGGCGTGAGGTTCTCAACACAGAAATTTCATTATTAGACAGGTTGAGCTTTTCTTTCAATTCCCGTTCACTATTTTCTTTCAAAGCTTTTAATTTATCCAATTCTTTGGTTAATTGTTTAAGACGTTCGATAAGATCTTGTTCCCGTTCGGCTTGGGCTTGTAAACGACCAGCATAGGAGCTTTCGGTTTGGGTAAGTTTTGATCTTAATTCTTGTTCAGAAACTTGGAGGTTCTGTAAACGTTGTTGTAATGATTTTTCGCGTTGTGCGATTTCATCTAATTGTTGTTGTTTTTGTGACAGTTTATGTTCCATTTCCAGGCGATATGAATCCAAAAGTCGTTTATTTTCAATTTCGGAATTTTGTAGTTGTGATTCCAGTGTAGAAATATTTTGTTTCGCCATAGATTGGAATTCCAAAAGATTTGATTGAGCTTTAGTAATAAATAATATAAAATTAGTTTAAAATTTATTTAATATTCGTACACTTATAAAAAAAGTACAAAAGTCTGTTAAACACGTTCTGGCTCAAATTAACTAATTTTTCTGTTTTGTCCTAAAATTTAGGATTGAACTAATATTTTTTGTAAATCCAATTTAGAATAACAATTACTTTCATCCGTATTTGAACTAACTTTGCATCCCAATTTTTAGTAATTTATTTTTCTTAATTTTACAAATTTTTCAGCTAATTTAAACCATTATTATTTCCCAATGTTTCTCTGCTATCAATATCACATAGAGATGGCGCTATATTTTCATAATTATTTTTATTCTAGAATAATAAAATGGCTTATATCTCGGAAACTAAGCAAGATAGACCAAAATGGACAAAAATTCGATACTCTGAACTTATCGATCTTTATAAGCCACCTATACTCCCAAAAATAAATATGGGCCTGTCTCGCGACTAGAGTTGTAAAAGTATTGAGTATTCCGGTACTGAGTACTCAATACCGCCTGTTTTTTTGAGTACTCAATATTAAAACGGTACTACTCAATACTTTTAAAGATGCAATTTTCCGTAGAAATGAGTATTTTTCGTATGAAAATACAACTCTAAAAATCTACTCTAAAAATACAACTCTGGAAATACAACTCTATTTGTGAAGCAAAGAAATATGTAATGAATTTTTGTGAAAAATTATTTAATTAATTTATTTAAAATGTTTTAAATTTATTAAAATGTAAGTAACAATAGTTATTTAACATGTGTATGTGAATTGTTATTATTTTTCTTTATAATAATAAAGAAAAATAATAATCGTAACATTTTTATTTTTAAATTCAAAAAAACCGTTAAAAGTATTGAGTAGTATCGAGTACTCAATTGAAAAGTATTGAGTAGTATTGAGTACCCAAAAAGTATCGAAATTTCACAACTCTACTCGGGACAGATCCGTAGAGCCCAAAAACCAAGACTGTAAGCGACATTTTAGCAGAAATTTTCAGTTAAATCAGCACCCCGTTTCTGTATATCTCGCATCGAAAAAGTTTGCGGAAAAAACATGTGAAATGCAACCCTGCTCTGCTTTATAGAGGGTGAGTCGCAGACAATAAAATATATATGAAACCAAATCAGCTAGTAATACGTTGCATAGTAAGTTATTTCTAATTAAATTAGGTGTTTTACAAAACAACATGTATCAACAGTTCTTAAAGTTACATTATCTGAACGAATTACAACAAAAACTGCAGTCCATTTTATGAGCCTGTATAATGCAGGGTGACCATGCATTTGTGGATGCGAAAACTTCTCGCATTAGATACAGAAACGGGGTACAGGTAATGTTTCTATTGAATTTAGCTCAAATTTCTTAGCTAAGTTAACTAGAATTGTCTGTGTATTTAGCAGTGTGTAAAATTTAGCTTATCCAAATTTAGCAGACCATAATTCTCAACTTCATTGAAAATTCGGCTGGCGCAAATACAGGTACTATTTCCTGTTATTTTAGCAGAATTTTTAACTATTTGTACGGTCTTTTTATGAGTGTCTGGGCAAAAATTTCCTGGTTTTCGGCTCTTGTTAGTTTTTACTTGTCAAAGCGCATATATAAAAAGCAAAAACTAGTTTCGTACAAAAACTAGGTAATTTTTCCTCGGGTCTAAGTGTTAGTATAAAGGTATCTATGTATATAGTATTAACAAACCTTTTCCCAATTCACAGCGATGTAATGCTTGGAGTTCATTTTCTCTTTGTGCATAGTAGACTTCTTTATCACCCAATTGTTCTTGCAATTCTGAGCAAACATTTTTGGCTTCATCCAGTAAAAGTAGAGTTTTCTTTAATGTATCTTTAATTTTGACGGTTTCCCATTTTAACGAAGGACAAGCGAATGCATCTAACTAAAAACAGAAATAAAGAAAAATGTTAAATGGTTAATAAAAAAATCTTTTGATGATTTTTAAAACAGGTAGATATGAGAAATCATTAAAAAGTAATTTGCTAATTGCCTCATAATATTATACCAGCATATTCCTGCCAAATCCTATATTCGAGACATAAAAACATATTACAAATTAAGAAATACTTTTTGTGGTATATACTTGAAACCAGAGCTTTGAAGAATTAATTCTTTTTTGAATGAATTCACTACCAATCGAATTCAATTTTATCTAGAATTGAATGAATTCCTTTTCTTAAGTAATTCACTGAATTCGTTCAACTGAATGCGTTCATCAAACAACAAATTCAAAGAATTAATTCAGTTGCAATAGTTTTTTTATTAAATCAAATGAATTGACTGGTAAACGCTTTAAATTTTATAAATCGAACGGAAAAAAAGTGAATTAATTCACCACAGAATCCGTTCAATTTCGTTTTCGTTCAGTGAATTAAAAAAAAAATAAAATTACGTTCAGTGAATTAAAAAAAAAAATAAAACTACGTTCAGTGAATTAAAAAAAACTAAATTACGTTCAGTGAATTAAAAAAAAATACGTTCACTGAATTAAAAAAAATTACGTTCACTGAATTGAAAAAATAAAAGTTACGTTCACTGTACTTAAATGAGAAGTAACAGCGTATTTTAATAGCTTGAAGAGTTCTTAGTATTGTAAAAACGTAAATAAAATACGTCGTAGTCAAGCATCTTCATTTTACGGGGAAGCATAAGTTTGAAAAATTAATAGTTATATTTTTTCCAAATTCATCTTTATCTGTAAACTTTTTATTTTTAATAGTAAAAGGCTTTTTTTTAATCATGTAGGTTAATAAAGTGCATCGGGTTTCTCTAACACTTAATATACATGTAATTTTTTTATTTTTACTAGCAAACGCTGTAAAATTGCTTAGTTGCAAATCTTATTTGTAAATAAATGTTTTCTTCTTTTCGGCAGAAAACAGGCTTTCAGTTCAGTGAACGTATTTTTTGTTTTTTCAATTCAGTGAACGTATTTTTTTTTTAATTCACTGAACGTAATTTAATTTTTTTTTAATTCACTGAACGTAATTTTATTTTTTTTTTAATCCACTAATTAAATAACTGAACGTAATTTTATTTTTTTTTAATTCACTGAACAAAAATGAAATTGAACGAATTCAGGGGTGAATTAATTCAGTAAGGAATTAATTCACTTTTTTCCGTTCGATTTATAAAATTGAACGCGTTCACCAGTGAACTAATTCATTTGATTTAATAAAAAGAACTACACTGATTGAATTTTGTGCATAGTATTAATGAATTTGTTCATTAATCCAATGATTTATTCATTGAAAAGTCCCCAAAGAACGAGTTCATTAAATCAATGAAACGTATTCAT
Organism: Leucophora obtusa; assembly: GCA_949987735.1. Lineage (NCBI taxonomy): Eukaryota > Metazoa > Arthropoda > Insecta > Diptera > Anthomyiidae > Leucophora > Leucophora obtusa. The sequence continues at coordinate 200,470,888 of OX465298.1, forward strand.
TATATGAAAACTAATTGAAAAAATATATTTTTTTGCGTTACTTTTTTTATTTATTATTTATTTTTATTTTATTAATTTTTATTTTTACATACATATGTATATTTCTTTTTTCTTTTTATAACGTTTTTGACATCTCCCTGAAGTCGACTTGAACCCGCAATCACCATTACCGCGTTACCGATTGATCTAAATAGCCAAAACCAAATTATGTCATTATTTGGACTTTTATATTTAAATAATTTAAGTTTGCAACTCGAGCGTTCATTACTGGAACATATATGTATGTATCTATTTTAGTAATTAGCAAATTCAAAACCCTTATAAAAATTATAGCACATTGAAAATATATAAAGAAAAAATTCAATAAATTAATGAATTTTTCATTTGTTCAATGAAAATTTTTTCATTAAATCAATGAATTCAGATTAATGAAATCGATTCATTAATAGTATGAACAAAAATTCTATCAGTATATAGCAATTGAATTAATTCGTAACAAAATAAATCGAACGAAAACAAATATGAATTAATTCCATTCAATATATGGTGCTTTGTGAATTAATTCATCGAATTTTTCATTCAGAATTGAAAAATTGAATTAAGGAATTAATTCTTCAAAGCTCCGCTTGAAACCCAACATACCGTGGAAGTGGTTGAAGAAACTGCGAAATCTTGATATTTAAACTGTGAATTCATGGAACTTATTGTTGGTGAATGACAGGGTGTAGACAATGAAATGAAATCAAAGTCCATAGTTTCGTTGACCAATTTTTCATTGGAAAATACAAATTTATCAAACATCATATTGAAAAAAAAAAATTTAAATTCGTAAAAAATACTGTTTTTAAAACAAGGACTAGGATATGAAAACAAATTGTTTAAAATTTTATGTACGTGTTGAACACTTAATAACTGACAGTAAACTAATTTCCTTATGCTCTCCTACCCTCTGTATTTATACTTTTTTCCTCTTCAGCTACAGGTAGTTCAACAACAATAGACACTGTTGCCAACAAATTTTCCAAACAAAAGGCTAGATAAGACCTAAAAATAGCTAAAAACAAAAAATCACTATATTTATAAACAGTACAAAAATTTAGCGATTTTATCGCTAGATTGTTAAAAAAATGGTACTTAAAGGGTCTTTTAACTCAAAAACTTTCTTTTATATGTTTGTAAGAGCTGTTATAAACTTTTAAATAATGAAAAGTTTTACGATTAAGCTTCCAATTACGAATCACGATTTACATTCAATTAATAATAGTATTGAAAATACGCAAAAGAGGGCATAGTATGGTGAAAAATTTCATACCCATATTTTATGGAAATGTGTATTTTTTAGAAAATTTTTATAATAAAATCGTTTAAGAAGTACACTCAACCAAAAAAGTCTGTAATGGCTACTGAAAATTTTGCTGTTATTACGGGAAATTTAACTGTTTTGAGGCCAGCGGTATTTTTGCTAATTTTAGCAAGACATGTCCGCTGATCTGTAGTACAATAAAATTAGTAGACAAAATTAGTAGCCGCTACTAAATTTTAGTAAAATTGATTTAAACTGCAATTCAAAATCGATTTGCTAAAATCAGCTAAAAAAACTTACTAAATATCATAATTTTAGTACAATGAAATTAGTATAAATAATTAGTTACAGCTACTAAATTTCAGTAAATTGTTGTAAACTGTAATTTAAAATCTATATGCTGAAATTAGCAAAAAATTGTACTAAAAAAACAAAAACTATAAAATCTAAAAAAAAAAAGTTTTCTTTCGATGGTAACAAGCGTATAATTAGTTCATCGTACTTGAAATTTGGAGTCAAAATTGCAAACGGTTCTCCAGTTATGACCATTTTATGCATTGGAGATACAAAAAAATTTTCTGAGTGTTATTTCCAAACTAAGAATATATCAATAGTAACAAATATAAACTAAACAAGAATTGTAAAAAATCCAAAAAAAAAATTTTATATTAGTATATTTTTCTGCTAAATTTAGCACTCGGTTTTGAAAAATTAGTAAAATGTTTTGCTGAAATCAGCAGCGAGAATTAGTAAAAAAATCCGTAATTTGTAATAAGAGAATAGCAAAAATGATTACTAAAAAATTGTACTAAAAATCAGTATAAAACGAGTAAAAAGGTTAAAGTCGGGCATGCCGACTATACAATACCCTACACCAGTCAGGTTAAAAGCCAACTAATGTTTGGATCCGAAATTCGAATGGGTTAAAATGGGACTTGTATCAAAATTTTCTATAATGTGAGTCAGCGAACCAAATTTCATTAAAATATCTTAATATTTGCGACCTGCAGTTTGTAACCAAACCAATTTTGGGGGGACTCTTATATGGGCACTAGGTCTAAACATGGACCGATGTTCACCAAAATCAATAGGCTTCGTCCTTGGGGCGACCAAATTTCATCAAAATATCTTAATATTTGCGACCTTCAGCGTATAAACCATATAATTTTAGTAGGACCCTTATATGGGCACTAGGTCTAAACATGGACCGATGTTCACCTTCACGCCTAGTGCCCATATAAGGGTCCTACCAAAATTATATTGTTTATACTCTGCAGGTCGCAAATATTAAGATATTTTGATGAAATTTGGTACACCGACTTACGTCGCCCCAAGGACGAAGCCTATTGATTTTGGTGAACATCGGTCCATGTTTAGACCTAGTGCCCATATAAGGGTCCTACCAAAATTATATTGGTTATACACTGCAGGTCGCAAATATTAAGATATTTTGATTAAAGCTGATACACAGACCTATGTTAGCCCAAGGACGAAGCCTATTGATTTTGGTGAACACCGGTCCATGTTAAGGCCTAGTACCCATATAAGGGTGCCCCCAAAATTATATTGTTTATACGCTGCAGTTCGCAAATATTAAGATATTTTGATGAAATTTAGTACACAGACCTATTTTGGCCCAAGGACGAAGCTTATTGATTTTGGTGAACATCGGTTCATGTTTAGACCTAGTGCCCATATAAGGGTCCCCCCAAAATTGGCTTGGTTACAAACTGCAGATCGCAAATATTAAGATATTTTAATGAAATTTGGTGCGCTGACTCACATTATAGAAAATTTTGACACAAGCCCCATTTCAACCCATTCGAGTTTCGGATCCAAACATTAGTTGGCTTTTACCCAGACTGGTGTAGGGTATTGTAGAGTCGGCATGCCCGACTTTAACCTTTTTACTCGTTAGAAATTATATTTTGGTTGATAAAAAATCGCTAGATTTTTAGCTAAAAGCTACATAACAATTTTTCCCGCTAGGGGTAAAATAAAATCGCTAGATCTGACGAAGAAATCGCCGTTTTGGCAACAGTGCCTAACGAAATGTATTCCTTTATATACAGCGGCTTTAGAGTATAAACTATAGTTTAGGTGTAACTAAATATTTGCAATTCATATTTACAAATTTTGAAATTTTTGTTTCATTTCTTAAAAGAATGAATTGCAAAATATACCACATTTTATGATCTGCGTGAAGTCTGTTGTGGTTTTACTTTATATTTAGACATACATTTTGATTCGCAGTTATTAAACCAAATTTTGTCCCATTTGTGTTTCCATTTCGGGTTTTATTGTATATTTGAGCTCCCTTGGTGTTATATATTTTTCAGCAAGGGTTGAAGATTGGCATTCAAGGAGTGTTATCATTTTTTTATAGGCGGTTACAGTAGGAGTATTTTAACCAATATATAAGGATTTATTATTTTTAGCAAGAATCACACATATTTTTAACTAAATATCTACTTTTTGGAAATATCCTTTTTATGTTGTGCGGATTTAAATTCCTCAATCAATACAAATCAGAATATGGGATGGAAAATTTAACCTTTAAAATGATACCTGCTAATTCTCAATTAGTTATTTTTCGAATTTGGTGGTATTGAATTTGAAACACATAATTTTGACGATTCGCCATAAAAAGCAGTTGAAATCCGCCTAAAAATGAGAACTTTTTTGATATATTATTCGTGTTTTCAATTAGGTTAGTCGATTACTCAGTTAATTTACTTTGTTTTCTAATCTCGCAAGAAAAATTATTTTCAATGAAAAATTTTATACAACTCGCTGTTTTAAAATTTGTATTTGATAAAGCGTTTTAGAGAGTTTTTCACAGTTTTTTCAAATCATATAGGTTCTTTAAAAATCTTTAATTTACAGAAATTTACCTTTCATTTGAGTAAAATCATGTTGATAGGCGTTCAAAGACTGACACTACCAGGATTTTAAATCTAATTTCTTTCGTATTTGAACTAACTTTTTCAGCTAAGTTAAACAACAATTACTTTCAAATGGTTATATTTTTGTGTCTCTGCTATCAATATCACTTAGAGATGGCGCTATATTTTCTTATTTTTTATTGTCATCATAAAATGGGTTATAACGCGGAAGCTAAGAGAGATAGGGCAAAATGAGCAAAAATTCTACATTTACCTATACTACCAATAACAAATATGGGCCTGTCTCGGGACGGATCTGGAGAGTCCAGAAACCCAAATTGTAAGCGAGATTTTAGCAGAAACTTTCAGTTAAATCAGGTAAAGTTTTTGTTGAATTTAGCTCAAATTGTTTAGCTCAGTTAACTAAAATTGTCTGTGTATTTAGCAGTGTATAAAATTTAGGTTACCTAAATTTAGCCGACCATAATTCTCAACTTTATTGAAAATTCTGCTGGCGCCAATACAGGTACTATTTCCTGTTATTTTAGCAGAATTTTTAACTATTTGTACTAGTTTTTTTGTATGATTATACAAAACAAATTTTGAGTTAATGACAGAATCCTGAAAACATCCTTGAACATTAAAAAATATTATCGTACTCAAATGATAGCTTACCTTGCTTAGAATTCAAAACTATAAACACTTTTGGAACCGTATTGAGGCAAAAATACACTCATAAAAAGAAGTTACTACAAAAGTGCTGAGGCTCATAATTAAAATGTAATAATTTGTATTTTCTTTGAAAATAAAGATATAATATACTCTCTAAAAAAGAAGTCGGTTAAACGCATTCTGATTAAGTTGAACTAATTTTTCTGTTGTTTTCTCTAAAAAAAAGGCCGTAGAAATAGGTAAAAATTCTGCTAAAATAACAGGAAAAAGTACATGTATTTGCTCCAGCACAATTTTGACCTATTTGTACGGACTTTTGTTTATGAGTGTACTTAAAAACAGGGTGTTCAATGAAAATCTGAATTATATACATACATACATACAAAATACAGATGTGTAGTTCCAACCGAATTTTTCGACAACAGAATTTTTGTAGTTCTTTGCTGAGATTTGAGCTCAGGCTCTGTCTCTACCCCCTGCACCACAGAAACATTGAGTTGTTGTCTAATGCGGGATTGATTACGTGTTTAACTCGATTTTAGGCCTTCAACCGTGTTTGAGATATTTTGCAATACATTTTCCTATCCTTAAACATTTCAAATTATTATATTTAAAATCTAAACGCGATACGTTTAAGTTTAGTGTGATCAATTAGCGTGGATGACAAGTTTAAGACTTAAGAAAACAAACAACCTGACGCTTGCCTGACGATTTCCTTAGGTAAGAATGAAATCCGGATAGGAACATGCCTACAACGAATTATTTTTCACAATTTGTAAAATACTTTTGGGTTCTTAGCATATTGTTGTTTTTGTTAGTTATTCAAAAAATAAAAAATTTCGTTAAATTTTAACGCAAATTTAATATACAAGACTATTATTTTTCTTGTGAAAAGATAACATTTTGTATTTATTGTGATTGTGTCTTTCTAATAAAATAAAAAAATTGTTCATCTTTAGAACTTAAATGAATTTAATTTTGAATGAAATTTTTTCAAGTGAATAACGACTTACGGTGCTTTACACAAAAATAATTTACAAAATTCTTATTATAGTATTAAATATTTTTCTCATAACGTTTTTGAAAATACATACAAAAACTTTTTAAATAGGCACCAACAAAGGAACTTGCAAATCCAAAAAAAAAAGGAACATTTAAATATGAAAAATATTAATTTACAAACATTTCAAAACAATGGTTATGTATTTCTCTCACCCTATATTAACAGCTTGTGCCTGCAAGCAGGAAACCGGAAATTTTTAATGAAAACCAAATTTTAATTGAGCAATTTTATGTTAAAGCTATAATAAATATGACGAAAACTGTCAGTAGTAACAATAAAAAATATCAATTTATCAACTAAAGGTGTGAAAAATATGAAATTCCTGTTTGCAGCCACATTTTCTAAACTTTTGTGTCATTAAATTAGAGAATTGCATTCTCTTTATTTCTTAACCTCTTTGTTTCAAATAAAATAATTGTTGGAAATAGAATTTAAAAAAATCTTATTTTAAAGGCTGAAATCTAAATAAAAAAATAAAAATTGAATTTCGTCTAAAGGAAGAGCATTGGATGAAAAACGGCAGGTCGCCGGTTCTAGCCCAGTTCCGTTGTATAAAATTATGTTGCAACTAGGAATATGTTTCCTGTTTCTAAAAATGTTCTACAACATTTCACAGAAGTTAACATGTCGGGTTATCCGCACGAATGATGCTTACATTCAGTTCATCTATTGAACAAAAATTATCCTTTAAGACAAAAACGGATTAGCAAATATATGAATAAAGTACATTTTGGGCAATACCCTAAATTTTTTTGGAATTTCTTTATATACATTTTATGTTTCATTATGCAAAATTGAATGTTTTTCTAATATTTTCACACCGATTCATTGTTGTTTTAGATTTAAAAGAAAAATATTACGTTTTCCTGCAACACAAATCTGTTGTAATTATGAATAACTAAATTCATACGACATTTAAATACTTTGTTGAACAATGCCATGTGTATAAATATTTTCATAGAGTTCTTTTGTAAAAACACATGACTTAACACTACATAAAAAACCTATCGATTATGTAGTTTTAAGTCAAATGTTTATTAATCCTGAACAAAATGTAAACAAAATAAGGCTACAAAAAATGTAAAAAAAGAAGACGATTGTAGTCGGTCAACGCTAAAGACGTAAGATACCCTACATTGAGATGATAAAGAGATATTATTAAAAAATCAACAAAAACAAACTAAGATTAAAACCATTTCAAGAGATAGGCATTACAAAACGATTTTATAAGGGAGCCAAAGCAATATTTTAAGTGAAGAGGAGGGTTTAATAAACAATGGTCATTTTATAATAATGATAGACTAACTTAAGAAAAAACAAGTACAGATGCATTAAGATAAAGAAATTCACAACGAAGATAATTTTTTAAATATCTGTTTGAAGAGACACCATTTATATAGGCAGACTTAGGTAATAATTTTATAATGATCAATATACTACTTAGATGCTTTATGACTTTACTTTATGACAGCAGCCGTTTATTATCCACTTATCCGCTGCCGTTCTTGAAAAACCTCTCGGCTTAAGCCGCCTAAGCCACTGAAAATTTTAGCTTTAGCAGCAACCGGCTTGCTCTTGGTCTCTGATCTATTCACTTATATTTCAAAAATAAAGTCCAATACATTGAATAGGAGGGTATAACAAAGGTCATTTTATACTATGTGGCTATCAAGTACAAACAGTGTAGGGTGTACAAATCGTCATATAAAACAGGCTAGCCAGACAATCTTAAAATATCCCCAAAAAATCCCCAACCAGAAAAAATGTTGAAAAAGGTACTCACCCTTTAGAAAAACGTGTAAGTCCACACAAAATAATCGATTTCGAGTACTTCACATTGTGTGTACTTACGATATGGGATACTACTTGTGTATAACAATTGTTTATGAAACTAAAAATATTTGAAATTTTTCAAAAATGTTGTCTAACTTACATGCCACTAACTTGTGTGTACTTACGAAGTATATTGGCTTGTGGGCCATTACAATGCGGCCACACCCTGGGTAAAGTAAGTCAGCTTGTGCGTAGAGTTTGTAAGCACTCGGAGATTCTAGTAAGTACACACAAGTATCTCCGAGTACGTTCAAACCCTACAAACAAGCTGGCTTACTTTACCCAGGGTATGGCCGTATTGTAATGGCCCACAAGCCAATATACTTCGTAAGTACACACAAGTATAGTGCAATGTAAGTTAGACAAAATTTTTTAAAATTTTAAAATATTTTTAGTTTCATATACAATTGTTATACAAAAGTATCCCATATCGTAAGTACACACAATGTGAAGTACACGAAATCGATTACATTGTGCGGACTTACACGTTTTTCTAAAGGGCAAGTTTATTTAATTTGCTCAAATTTTCAAGATTTTGAACTAATATTTTAAAGAATTCGTAAATTTAAATTTTTCAAGTTTGTCTTCACAATCAGGCTCTTAAAAATATAATTCTTTAATTTGACTTAAATCTGAATCAATTTTTAAAAAATCGATTCGCAAAACTCATTTTATTGATTGAATTATTTCCTACTTAAATTAGTCAATATCTTATTCAAAGAATCAGTTTCATTTTTGTTGATCCTTTTCATAGAATCAAGCTAATTAATTAAATTTTAACAAATCAATTTAATCGAAAATCATAAAACAAAAAATTTAATCAAATTGATTCAATTTAAATTTGAATAATTTTCATCTTAACTTTATTCAAATTAAATAATTGATTTAAAGTGATAAACTAATTCATAAAATGAATAAATTTTAAGGCCAGCTTATTCAAAAAAATATACATATTTTTCAATATTTTAGATACTTGAATATCAATCCTATTCAAATCTCAGGCATAATGTATTTATTCGTGTTATAAAGCATTGAATGTTACGGAAAATGTATAAAAGGGTAAGTTTGTACTTTTCGTTGAAATTACGTGAAAAAACTTAACTAATGTTTTTTGAAAATTATTCAAATTAATATGATCTTCAAAATTTACGAAAGGTTTTAAATATCCCCAAAACATTTTTTAAATCACCAAAAAAATCCCCTGTCCCCAAATGAAAATGTTTGTCCCAAGACCAACAAAATATTCCCAAATTTGGGGACAAATCCCCAAGTCTGGCCAGCCTGATATGAAATCAAAAAAGCCGTAAGTTACATTTAAAAAATTTTACAGGAGAACCAAAAAAACTTTTTTTAAATTATTTACGCCTGTTCAGAATCTTGTTAATAAAACCGTCGTATTTAGTCGTAGGAGTGTAAAATTGCATGAAATATGTATTTTGATACGGTGCATCATAAACGATCAAAAAGTCGATTTTGAATTCTTTGTAACTTACGGCTTTTTTGATTTTATATGACGAAATACTCTTTTGACAATAAAAATCTTTTCCAAGAATCAAAAGATAGTTTAACATAAGTAAAAGGAAGTGTAGATGCACTTAGATAGATGGAGTTGCAGAAAATTACAATGATGAATATTGTACAAACATCTGGTTACAAAAATTATTTGGTTAAAAGAACATTTCTAAATTTTAGAATAATAACCATATGTACCCAAATCATTTTTATTATATCATATTGTAAAAGTTTGTAATAATAAGACTTTTAATACAATATTATCCTACTTAATATACATATAATCTCCAAGGAGATTTTAAACCACATAGAACATGTTGTGATGGAAAAAAAGGATGAATTTTAAAAATTGTATATCCTTAACACAGACTGTATGCTTATCTGTCTAGTGGAGTGAGTAGAGTGTCTGTCTATCTTTATTAGACAGATTTGGCTGCCTCTATGTAATATGACTGCAGGTATAATTACTCGTCTTGTTGAAATTTAATACTAAATTTTAATTTGACTACTATGCTGGTAAAATTTAGTTTAGTTTTCTGTGCTCATTAATTAGATAATTTTGTTTTACTTTAACCCTGATGACATTTAGCATGGCATTTGTTTTAATGTTGTAAAAATGATGTGTGACAGATTTTATTTTTGGTGGCTGTTGTCCGTTGTTAATATTCATAATTATTAAGTCAGCGATTTAAAGACGAAGAAGCTAGACAGACATGTTATAATCTTTTCACTAGTTTTTAATTTAGAAGGATTAGTTTGAAAAGTAGTTGCCATTTGCAAAATTTAAATTTGTATATTTTAAAACAAATTTGTAAGATTTGAAAAGGCCTTGGGGTCATTCAATTTTTGTATCTAAAACATAATTCTCAAAATTTTAAATGTTTTTTGGTCTACAAAAATGACTGTGCATAATTTTTGTTCATATAGGAAGGAATACTCTTACGGTGGGTTTCATATCAAAGGATTTTTAGTTTACCATCAGTTAGCCCAAAAATTTGTTGTTGTTTAGCATATTTTTTCACATTTTCTTTAGTTTAATAGGTAAGTTAACCCTTTAGTATGGTACCGTTCGTTGTTTTTTTTTTTTTTTGAAAAGTTTTTTTCTATTGTAAGTTCTGTGACATGTTTTATTACAAATAACAGAGACTATTAATTATAGGGGGTGCTAAAATTTAGTATCACTTGAGAAACTATTTAATATTACTTTAGTATCAGCTGAGCCTATATTTTAAAACTCAATAATTGCTGAAAACTGCGCAAAATAAGAAAAAATCAAGCGCAAAATAGGTTTAATTAATAAAATTTGAGAATTCCTGTTTTTTTTGATTTTTTGTTTGTTATAATTTCAATTTAAATAAAAAAAAACATCAAAGTGCCATCAAGTGATAACGATGTCGTTACAACTTTTGTTTTTGGTGATGCCATACCCCTAACAAATAATTATTTGTTAGGGGTATCTAATTATAATTAGTTTCTGTCAAGGGAAATACACCAAGGGGAAAATATGCTTATTTGGATTAAACTTATATATCTTCATATGAAATCAAAAAAGCCGCAAGTTACATTTAAAAAATTTTAGAGAAGAAGCAAAAAACTTTCTAAAATTATTTGCGCTTGTACTTAGGGCTGTTTAGAATTTTGTTAATAAAATCGTCGTACTTAGTGGTAGGATTGTAAAATTTTGCAGGAATATGTATACATATTCCAGCACTTTAAACATGACCAAATTTTTCTATGTTTTTAGCGATTTTAAAAGAAAGTTAACAACACTGAAATTTTAACATAAAATGCTTTTTACTATAACGTAAAAAAAATCTTGACTGATTTGTTATATTGTGGTAAGAAAAGCATAAAACTATTCACTTTAAAATTTCAGTGCTGTTAACTTTATTAAAAATCGCTAAAAACAAATAAAAATTTAGTCATGTTAAAAGTGCTGCAATTTTAAGTCTGGCGACTATTTGTAGACAAAAATAATGCAAGACTGAAGGAAATTTTATAGGATTTCTAAAAATATACAGTTTGTACAGAACCGATCAGTGCTGTCTAAATTTTACTATGTAATTTGATAAAAGGTTGATATCGCTAATTTTTCGTTAAAAGCCACGCCCACTTAAAACAAGTGATAAAATGAAAAAACAAACATTACGTTAATTCTTCTTTCTTTACAATTTTCTCAACTATCTCCTTGCCTTTCGTGGCGAATTTAGCCACTATTTTGATCTTTAAAAATAGAGGCAAAAACAATAAAATTAGAAAAAACTTTGAATTCGTGGCCACAACTGTATATTCGCATACACATCGTCATATGAAATTATCTTTGAATTAATTCGCATAAAAAATTATAAATTTTTTGAATCAGTGAAAAATTTATAATCAATTTAAATCAATGATTTTACACTAAATAAAATAAGACAATGATTTAATCTTACTTATAATTAAAAATTGAATCAGATTTAAAAATTAAATTTAGGAATTATGTTTTTAAAGGTCTGTATTTATTATAGAGAAAAAAATTGTCAAAAATGACGTTTATGACAGTTTTTCAAAACAAATTACAGCAAATATGATATCGAAAAAAATTTATTTTATCGTTTCATTCCCTGGTATATTTTTTATTTGCATTCCCTGGTATGTTTTTTTATTTTTAATTTGAATTACTGTTGTTGTTGATGTAAAAATATACTAAGTTTAGGGTTCTTTATATGTGGATGTAACCAGTACGACGTCCAAATTCACATACAGTGGTGGCAAATTTAATAGGAAAGATTAAATTTTTTTTTAATTTTAATCTCGTTGTTTTTATTTTTAAAGATCAAAATAGTGCCTAAATTCACCCCGAGAGGCGAATAGGTAGTCTAGAATATTGTGCAGAATTTTAACGTAACGTCTGTTTTTTTTACTTTGTTACTTGTTTAAAATGGGCGTGGCTTTTAATGAAAAATTAGCGATATCGACCTTTTATCTCTATATATAAAAGAATAACGTGACTGACTGACTGACTGACTCAACATCGCCCAGCCCAAACCGCTGAAGCTAGGAAGTTGAAATTTGGTATGTAGGTTCCTCTTTCGGCGTAGACGTCCGCTAAGACGGGAGTTTTGGAAATTCCTACCGGAACGGGCCCCCTTGGCGGCCTGCCAAAACCCCTTTGGCTAGAAAGCTGAAATTTAAGATATGTGTTCCTTGGAGTATGGGCTAACTTTTCTGGAAAGTACTTTCTGGAATTTTGGACAGGGACGTTGTAAAAATGGGGGTTAAAAAGGGGAAAAAGGCCCCCCTTGACGGCCTGCCCAAACCGCTGGAGGTAGGAAGTTGAAATTTGGTATAAAGGTTCCTCCACTATCATAGACATCCACCAAGACGGGAGTTTTGGAAATTTTTACAGGGACGGGCAAAAAGGGGAAAAAGTCTCCCCCTTGACGGCCTGCTCAAACTGCTGGAGCTATGAAGTTGAAATTTGGTATGTAGGTTCCTCGACCGGTGTAGACGTCCGTTGAGACGGCATTTTTGGAAATTCTTATCGGGAGGGGCAAAAAGGGGACAAAAAAAGTACCTTTTTCCAAAAAAGTACCTTTTCCCAAAAAAAGTACCTTTTCCCAAAAAAGTACCTTTTTCCCAAAAAAGTACCTTTTTCCAAAAAAAGTACCTTTTTCCAAAAAAAGTACCTTTTTCCAAAAAAGTACCTTTTTCCAAAAAAAGTACCTTTTTCGAAAAAAAGTACCTTTTTCCAAAAAAAGTACCTTTTTTCAAAAAAAGTACCTTTTTTCAAAAAAAAAAACCTTTTTCCAAAAAAAGTACCTTTTCCCGAAAAAATTACCTTTTTCCAAAAAAGTACCTTTTTCCAAAAAAAGTACCTTTTTCCAAAAAAAATTCCTTTTTCCAAAAAAAGTACCTTTTTCCAAAAAAAGTAATTTTTTCCAAAAAAAAGTACCTTTTTTAAAAAAAGTACCTTTTTTAAAAAAGTACCTTTTTCCAAAAAATTTACCTTTTTCTAAAAAAAGTACCTTTTTCCAAAAAAAGTACCTTTTTCCAAAAAAAGTACCTTTTTCCAAAAAAGTACCTTTTTCCAAAAAAAGTACCTTTTTCCAAAAAAAGTACCTTTTTCCAAAAAAAGTACCTTTTTCAAAAAAAAGTACCTTTTCCCAAAAAAAGTCACTTTTTCTAAAAAAATTTTCCTTTTCCCAAAAAACATACATTTTTTCAAAAAAATACCTTTTTCAAAAAAAGTACCTTTTCCAAAAAAAAGTACCTTTTCCCAAAAAAAAGTACCTTTTTCTAAAAAAATTTTCCTTTTCCAAAAGAAGTACCTTTTCCAAAAAAAGTACCTTTTTCCAAAAAACATACATTTTTCCAAAAAAACCACCTTATTAAAAAAAAATACCTTTTCCAAAAAAAGTACCTTTTTCCAAAAAAAGTACCTTTTCCCGAAAAAGTACCTTTTCCCGAAAAAGTACCTTTTCCCAAAAAAAGTACCTTTTCCCGAAAAAAGTACCTTTTTCCAAAAAAAGTACCGTTTTCCAAAAAAAGTACCTTTTTCCAAAAAAAGTACCTTTTTCCAAAAAAGTACCTTTTTACAAAAAAAATTCCTTTTTCCAAAAAAGTACCTTTTTCCAAAAAAAAGTACCTTTTTTAAAAAAAGTACATTTTTCCAAAAAATGTACCTTTTTCTAAAAAAATGAACCTTTTCCAAAAAAAAAGTACCTTTTCCAAAAAAAGTACCTTTTCCCAAAAAACATACATTTTTCCAAAAAATACCTTTTTCAAAAAAAGTACCTTTTCCAAGAAAAAATACCTTTTCCCAAAAAAGTACCTTTTTCTAAAAAAATTTTCTTTTTCCCAAAAAACATACATTTTTTCAAAAAAATACCTTTTTCAAAAAAAGTACTTTTTCCAAAAAAAAGTACCTTTTCCCAAAAAAAAGTACCTTTTTCTAAAAAAATTTTCCTTTTCCAAAAGAAGTACCTTTTCCAAAAAAAGTACCTTTTTCCAAAAAACATACATTTTTCCAAAAAAAAACACCTTTTTAAAAAAAAATACCTTTTCCAAAAAAAGTACAAATAAAGTACTTTGTAAAAACAAAGTATCTTTTTCCAAAAAATTTCGTTTTTCCAAAAAGTACCATTTAAAATAATATATAATTTCAAAAAAACTACTTTTTTCCTTCCCCCACGGATATCTCCACTAAAACAAGGTTTCTTGATATTCGGCATAGACGTGCGCTAAGACGGGATTTTTGGAAATTCCTACCGGAACGGGCAAAAAGGGGAAAAGTCTCCCAATAAACAGTCTCACAAATTGGAAAAGTGCCTGCCCAAACCCCTGGAGGTAAGAAGTTGAAATTTGGTATAAAGGTTCCTCCACTGTAGTAGACATCGACTAAGTTTGTATTTTTGGAATTCCCTACAGGATATCCCAAAAGGAAACTCGGTATGTGAGTTCCTCCTTCTGTGTAGGCGTCCGCTTAGACGGAATTTTTGAAATTCCTATCGGGAGGGGAAATAAGGTAAAAGCCTCCTCCTGACGGCTTGCCCAATCCCTTTTGGCCAACCTAAAATTTTAAATATGTATTCCTTGGAGTAGGACTAACTCACCGGCAACGTAATTTTTCTATTTTGGAACAGCAACATAGTAAAAATGGTGGTTGAAAGGGAAAAATGTCCCCAATAACGGCCTGCCCAAACCGCTTAGGCAATGCAGTTGAAATTTGGTATGAATGTTCCTCATCCATCGCAGATAGCTGCGAAGATGGGATTTTTGTAAATTCCTAAAGGGAGGGGCAAAAAGAAGAAAAGCCTCACCTTGGGGGCCGGTAAAAACCCCTTCGGCTAGAAACCTGAAGATTAAAATGTGGGTCCCTGGAGTAAGGGCTAACTTATTAGAAAGATACTTTTTTGAATTTTGGACAGGGTCGTTATAAAATGGGGGCTCAAAAAGGGAAAGTTGCCCCTTAACGACCTGTCCAAACTGCTGGAACTAGGAAGCTGAAATTCGGTACTTAGGTTCCTCTTCCATCCTAATTCCAACTGGGAGGGACAAAAAAAGAAAAAGTGTCCCCTTGACAGCCTGCTCAAACTGCTGGAACTAGGAAGCTGAAATTCCCTGTCGATGGATTTTCGGAAATTCCTACCGAGAGGGGCACAAATAGTAAAAGTTGGCTAGAAACCTGAAATGTAAAACATATGTTACTTGGAGTATGGGCTTTTTGGACCGGGAAGGTGCTTTTTGGACAGGGACGTTGCAAAAATGGGGATTAATGAAGCGAAAAGTGCCGCTTAAAGGCCTGCCCAAACCGCTGGAGGTAGGAAGTTGAAATTTGGTATTAAAGTTCCTCCTCTATTGTAGACATCCGCTAAGATGAGATTTTTGGAAATTTCTACAGGTAGGGTCAAAAACAGGAAAAGTCTCCCCCTTAACGGCCTGGCCAAACTGCTGGAACAAGGGAGCTTAAATTCGGTATTTGGGTTCCTTCTCCAACGTTGACGTCCCCTAAGATGGTATTTTTGGAAATTCACACCGGGAGGGGTAAAAAGGAAAAAACTTCCCCCTTGACGGCCTGGCCAAACTGCTGGATATAGAGACCTAAAATTATGTATGTAGTAGGTTCCTCCTCCAACGCAGACGTCCTCTAAGACGGAATTTTTGGAAATTCCTACTGGGAGGGGTAAAAACGGAATAATTCTCCCCCTTGATGGCCTAACCGAACCCTTCGGCTAGAAACCTGTAATATATAATATGTTTCCCTTGGAGTATGGGCTAACTTATCGACAAGGCATTTCTAGGACTTTGGACAGGAACATGGTAAAAATGGTGGTTCAAAAGGGGAAAATTGCCCCCCCCCCCCTTAACGTCTGCGTCTTTAGCTAGAAACCTAAAACTTAAAGAACAAGTGTATATGAAACACTAAAATTAAGAAACTAAATAGGAAACGAGTGGAATGAAACACTACACAAGTGGAATGATATGGATATAAACGTTGAACGAGTAGAATTGAAATTATAGAGAATGCAAATGGATTGGAAGATGGAATTACCTGTTCAAACACTATCCACGGAATATGAAACTTACTCTCCAAAAAGTTAAACAAATTTTCTAAAAGAGAAAAAACCTTAGAAAAGGAATGGAACTTATATATTCCGATATTTAAACTTCATGTAACGAAGCACCGGTGGAAGAAACCGACGCAGTAAATTTTCCAACTGAATTTGTGAATTTACTTGAATTGCCAGGTCTACCTTTACATAAACTGGAATTAAAAAAAAAAACTTTAAGACACGCTAACAACGTAGTGGGCTTTGCCCGCTATTTTTAATATTATAAAATGCTTTCCAACCCTGCTTTACGTTATTTATTTTCATTCAAAACACAAATGAACAAAACTACTTACGGGTCTATCTACCTAAGTTCGCACTTTACCAAATTATCTTAACATACACACGTATATTGCAATTTTTTATGGATTCATTACTAACAATCCACTTTCATGAGAAAAAGTGATCAAATATTTATTTATTTTAAACCCATTGTTGTGCAGAATTATTTATTTGTGGTGGCTGGGTGAAGGCTTTAAATAAAAAAACGAATTTAATAAAAATTGTGGGGGGCGCAGCCCCCCGGGGGGGAGGGCGCAGCCCCCCCTTAACCTTTAAGGCACGCTAACAACGTAGCGGGCTGCGCCCGCTAGTCAAATTATATAGCAAAATTTAGCCAGTACTGACCGGATCTATACAAACTGTATATTTTGTAAATCCCACAAAATTTCCTTAAGTCTTGCATTATTTTTATCTAGAAATCGTCGCCAGACTTAAAATGACTGTACCTTAAACATGAAAAAATTTTTCTTTGCTTTTAGCGATTTGAAAATAAAATTAACAACAATTAGTCTCAGAAATTGCGTGATGAATAAAATTCAAAAACTCTAAGGGTCATATGCATAACCAATTATTACATTTATAAATGGCTTATAAAACAAATTTCTCGTACAAAATTAATTTTATAAATGTGTTATAAGGTTTTCAGATTATTATGCATAAAGCACCGTAAGCTGCTTGAGTTTCAAGTGAAAAAACTGTTATACTCCATATAAAAAAAATAATTTTTCACGACAACGAGTTAGACTTTATTTTCATGCAAATTTAATGTTCAAGACTATTATTTTTCTGGTGAAAAAGTGACATTTTGTGTTTAATGTGATTGTAGCTTTGTTATCGAATTAAAAAAATTGGTAATTTTATAACATATATATTGGCATATAAGGGCACTCCCGTGGACATATAAGAGCACTCCCGTGCTCTATCTCGCTTAGTTTTCGAGACATGGTCCATTTTATGAAGTGGAAAATTTTTATTAAAAACTTCCGAGGGTCCAAGGCCCCGCCAAGATTCCTTTTTGGATAGAGATACCTCTTTCGCTTATATATGGTTAGGGGTAGTCGAAATTTTCATCAATTTTGATCTATATCTCTTAGTTTTCGAGATATGAGCCATTTTAAAAAATCGGGAGGGAACGAAATAGCGCCATCTTTAAAACTTTGGATATATTGGTGGCGCCATCTACCGGGTAATAACAGTAACATGAAAATATTATATTTTAATAATAAATTTTGTAAAATTTAACGAATTTTCTTAAAAATTAGTTGTAAATAATTTTGAAAATTAACACTCAAAATTAGTTAAAGTACTGAGGATTTTTAGTATTATGTTAAATGAAGATAACTAAAATCTCAGTGTTTCAACTTAAAATTTGTTAAAAATTAGTCAAATCGATTTGAAACCGGTTTGACAGATTTTTCTACTGACGTATTATTTTAAGTGTACATATCTACATTTTCACGAAGTTTAGTCGGAAAATTCCAGACAATAAAATTCGTGCGTGAAAGGGTTAAACCACGTATTTTTCTCTCGGTCACTGGATCAAATAAATTTGTTAAACAATTCCTACCATTCCTACGTTACATACATTCCTATAAAAACTATAACGATACAATAAAATAAATAAATCATTTAGAAAAAATTGCGAAAAAGCAAAATATGGTTTTTATGAATCCTCAATAACGCTTATTTCGTCGGCGCAATTGTTCACATAGTTCATACTTTTGTGTGTGTAATTACTATTACAATTTGGACATTTTTGTACAGACTGTAGACAATATTTTATACCGGAATAAATCCGTCTTAAAGACTGATCGCTAGATTGTTTAATCTTATAGACGTATAGGTTTAAAAACATAACTACTAAAAACAGGACTACATAAATAAACGGAAAAACGGAACTTAAATTTCTAATTAACTTTAGGAAGGGAAACACCGCATTTAAATAAATACTTATAGAAATTATGGATGAATACATAGGGTTTTGCCAATTTCATAGTTAACATATTGTAGCGAAAGAAAATAAACCAAATCTTAATTGGACAATTCAAAAAATCTACAGGAAAATGTAAATTGTTACCTGACAATATAAGCTTATAAAATATATTTGCATGAATAAAAACAACAGCAGGTAAAAAAGGACAGTTAGTCATCAATTGTTCAATCATTGATAAATAACATATTGTCATTGAAATATGGTAATAAAATACAATAATAAGATAAAAAAATAGACCTTGCAAAAAATAACTACAAATAACAAAAGGATACAGAATTTACATACTGAAACCTATTTACATTTATATATAAAGTGTTGGAAAAGCTGTAAAATGCTACACTTAGTTTTAAAAACAATTAATGCCAAGAAGAATGAAAGAAAAATAAAAACCATCTTAACAACAATAACCCTTTTCATTGAGAGAATTAATTGAAAAGGATCTGTATGCATGCTTCCTTGTATAGAAAATATGTAGAAAACAAACAGGTATAGCAAGCGGACATGACATATTTATCCGGGTATTGTTTAAAATCAAATGGACATTTAAATGCTTTTTAGTGCAAAATGCACATTAATGGAAAAAGTGAGTATTAGGGTTATAACTTTTGATGTCTTTTTGCAAGTAGCAAATTTAACATATTCTACCGTTCAAGTCCCTAAGAACACATAAAGAAACATATTACTTTTTCGCGGTTTTCAAAAAAGTTCCCGCATAAATAAATCTTCTTGAAGTTTGTAATATATTTTTGCTATTTAATTAAGATAAACGCCAATATTTCGCCAAAATTGTAAATTTTTATTGACGGTTTTCGGGAATTTTGATAAAAAAAAATAATGTTGCAGCGTTCTTTCGCCATATGCACATCAAAATCTGGAGAACGACGAACACATCACGAAAAAGATATTTTAAAACATTTTGTGCACTAAGTTTTGTTCTCTACTGCCACTTTTATGACTTTTTATGACACTTTTAGACTTTTTAGAAATCGGGAGTTTTTTTTTCAAAACTACCCGAAAATTTTTTTTTTATTATTCATACAGTATTGCCTATCACTTGGTGATAGGTAAACATTTTACAAAAAAAATGTTGTAACCCTATTTAGTATAGAAACAATGTTTCTATTAATTACTGAAGATATTAGCAAAAAAAAGTGTCTTTAACCTAACAAAATACCAGGTATTTTAAAAGCCGCTGGTATATTGTTGTCTTATTTATTAATGAAAACAATAGCCATAAAATTAATCTTAAATTTCTGATACAATTAAACTAAATTAGTTCGCATTTAAATCCTAGTTTAAAGACACTTAATGAAAAAGAGGATGCCAAAAAATATTATCCTTTATCCTAAACTGAGGCTTATATAGATAAGCAGAAAAAAAAGACGAAACAGATGATGTCAGGCCAATTGTTTATATGAACTTATGTTTTGTCTTGGCGCCACTAAGTTTTAACTAGATTTTAATGAAATGTACACTCAAAATATTGTTATTGTATATTGTGGAAAGTGAAGTGGAAAAGGGAAGTGAATACAAATGATTTATTTCTACACATACCCAGCAAAAAAATTTGGAAGTCATGCTTTACGAAGTGGTTTCTTTCATTATTTCAAAAGTATCCGTTAGCATTTTTATTAATTTTTCACAAGAATTGTAATTCGAAACAACTCCAAAAAGTCACTTCTTTCGTTGCTACCAAAGTATGTGCTAGTATATTTTTATCTATATTGCTTCTAAAGCACTATTGCACTTAAAGTGATCCTAAAAGAGTTTGCTACAATTTATTTCCAAACAGATGATTTCTGGCGGAACCAGTATTTTAAAATTTTATATTTTTTAATATTTATAATTAATTTTTTTCCCTTTTCTTCTGTTGCTATGCCCGAAGTTACGGTATGTAACGGTTTGGGTATAGAATTACTTGGCCAGCTCGTTGAACTATTCCGCCATCACCAATTCACACGACTAGTCGTGCTAGAGTACCACATTAATCTACCTTAAAAACTCAATTAGGGCGATATAATCTTCCTCATTTTTCTCCTTAAAGAAATTAATTTCTTTAAATTCGATATTTTTTTAATATTTCAATTTTGAAAATCTATAAAATGCAAATGATAAAAAATAGCTTTCGATGTACTTGTGAAAATAGTTTTGAAAAAATACTGAATTGCAGTGGACCTTTTCCACTTGTTTAATAAGTGTTTCTATTGAAGAGAATAAGACACAATATCTCTCAATGACAAAGTGGTGCTTTTATCCCATTCAACTTTCATATGAAAGATTAGCTCAGAGGTAGAGAGCTAGACCAGCAATTTTGAGGACGCAAGTTCGATACCCTGTAACAACACCGTGTCTAGTGAAAATGGACCAGTCTCAGAGTAGTTACCCCGTGACCTGTGCCTTGACCGATATAAATAGACTAGTCTCAAAGTAACTACACGGTGACTGGCAGAAACAGTATCGGTCTGAAATTACCTATTTCGAGACAGCAAAAATATGTACGAAAAAGAACGAATTCTTTTAAATTTTCCGTAATTAAGTTGTAAATAAATAAATAATAAATTTACAATGGAACTCTCCCAAACTAAAACACCAGATTTTTTTTTTTGCTCATTTTAGCAGGGTGGATCTCATTTCAAATGAACTAAAATTTGTCTCAAATATTACTGAAATTTTTGGCTAATATTTAGCAAAAAGAATTTGCTTACTCCAGAAATTTTTTTAGCAGGAGCTCTTTAAAAAAATTGTAGTAGCTTTTTATGCTATTTTTACAAGTTTATGTATCAGTGCATAATTACAAATGTAAAAATGTCATGTTTATTTCAAATTACTTTATTTGCTTTTATTTCTATTAAAAAATTTTAACAATAAAAATTAAAATATTTGTATCAAAAGAATAAATTAAGTTAAATTACAAACTCAATGAGAATTTCTTCTTCTCGTCCAGAAGCGTTATTAAACATTTAAAATATCAAATAAAAAACAAAAACAACAACATATTTGTTATATTTATATTAAAAACAAAAACTGAATTTTAAAGTCTTAGACACAAACTCTGGTATTGTTTATTATAAAACTGATGCGGTAACATGTCCTTTTGGATGAGTTCTGTGACCTGCCCTTTTGCGTTAGTTTTTTGACGTGTTCTTTTGCGTTAGTCCTATTTCCTGTTCTATTGCATTAGCCCTGTGACATGTCACAAAGTGCAATTCACCCCCTCCTGTGACAAGCCCATGCTAAAGTGACCGGCCCCTTTCATATAAATGATCCGGTCCAAGGACCGGTCTCTGTCCCAATGGACCAGTCACGTGACGTGTCCTGTGACAGGACTGTTTCCCACAAGGTACTTCATTTAAAATTCCGGGAATCCGGGCTTATTTCTCCGTGTATCCAAGACAATTATTTAATATTCGATATACGGCCATAGCATTCAAGAATCAGGAATCATTTGTGTCACTTTTGGATCTCCTTTAATTTTACACTTTCGCAGAGCTACTCTTTCATCCCTTTCATAGATTATAGGAGGATTCCATGAGATTTATCTTCCACAGAAAAATTAACGGTTTGGAATCTCAGATTTCAATTCGCAATAGTTACAAAGACGGTCCATTCTCATATGTAGTTTCACATTCATATACCCGAGCTAATTTGTGTAACAAATTTACCCGCGCGCGATCTGGCAGACCGAAAGTTTGAAACAATCTTTCATAGTTTTTTCTAACGAAACCTTTATAGATAATATTTTTTTAACTTAAAGATATAATGAAAAAGATTATACCATGCAATAACTTTATTTTCACTAATCGTCGGTCTCACAGATCAACACGCGGGTATATGAAGGTTAAATATTTCCACAGACTTGAGCTGACGCCGAAGAGTATAGTAAACCAAATTTCATGTTGTCTAGGAAGTGAAATTTTTGTCGACCCTTCCCGTGTATTTTTGCGTTCTCTTGTCTCCATTTTAAACAAGCTTTTTATTAATTTAAATGGGATATCAATATCAAATATTTATAAAAACTGGCCTACTAAGCAAAATTTCGTTAGTCCATCTATGCTTTTTTTCTCTGTCTATATCGAAAATATAAGTTTAAGCCTTAAAAATATGGCACTTCCACTATATATGACCTCTTCATGAAAAATTTATGCTGTAGTCTGAGTCAATTGGCTAAACTTCTTCCTAAACTTGGCATCTTACACAAATATTGATTATAAAATCATGTGCCAAAAAAATACGAAAAAACAAAGGAAAACATTTTCAAACTTTCACTTAGATCTATATCTAAGTACTTTCTTTCACCAAACATACAAACAGTTACATACACAAATCATACCAAATTTCAATATATGTAGTATTCATATAGTATGTAATCAGAGTAAGTACAATAATGTACAGAAAGTACATACTTAATACATATCGTATTTGTATGTGGAGTGGCAAGTGGTAAATTTGTAGTACTTACATCATAGACTAAATATTGTAGTAGCACTCCTAAAGCTTCTGTACTTTTTGTATGATGTTCCGATTGTTTCTGCAACTGTTGTAGCTGTAGTTGTTGCTGTTCAAAAGCTTGATAGTTCAATGAACCATTACAAGAATGACGATTAAGTAATTTTAATTGCTGCAATTCATCGACATTAACATCCAAAGAGGAATTATTGGTGGAGGTAGTTGTTGTGACATCCTCCGATAGTTGTTGATGTTGTTTTTGTAAAATTAATTTACGACCTGAGGTTAAAGCCGTAGAAGATGTAGTTGATGAATTATGCAATTTGGATTGTAATTTCTAAGAAAGAAAAAAAGGAATAATACAAGGATTAAATGATGAGTTCTTAGCATAAGAGTATATTGTTACAAAGACACGATTGTATTCCAATATTCACCTTGTCATTTATATTATTCGATGCTGTTGCAACAGCTGGCGAGGCGGGTGTTTTCTTATTATTTAGTGTTGTTGTTGCAGTGTTAGTGGCATTTGTCAATGTTGTTGTAGTCGGTGATGATGTTCTAGAATTTGTCCTGGTATTTGTTGTAGATTTTTCCGTTATATTATTGTTATTTGTGATGACTGCACCGTTTGCCTGTAGATCTGTTGTTAAAATTTCCGTTTTCCCAATTGATTTTGCGCCACTTGATGTCGTTTGATTTAAAATGCGATTATGATCTGCAAATAGAAAAAACAAAAAACATTAAAGAGAAAGTTATTAAATATTATTGTAAATTATCTCATTGTTATTTCTAGAAATTGTTTCAGTTTTGCTGAAGAAAAAACGTGATTCATTTTAATGAATTTCTATTGTTTAAGATGATGAAGATTTATGCAATTATGACATTTTTTAAATTTATGTTGGGGTTAAATTTAAATTCATCTCTGTTTTTTAAACCAACACCAATGAAATAACTTAAATTCATGTGTTTAAGTAAAAAGATGATGAAGGAAGATGTAATCATCATATATTACATCTAACTCTCTAAGAACAAAAGAATGTAATAAAAACCATGTAACCATATAATATCTAATGCATGGATTATATTTTAGTTATATATTTCGATTTGTGCTAAAGCATTGCCACCTGTTCTAAAAAATTTCTAACACTCTGACCAATTTTTGGTTAATACTTAAAATTTACTAGTATGATCAATTTTATAGAACGAATGTGTACTCCATAACCAGTATCTCGTAAGATTCTTCAACTTGAAAAAAAAAAAAAAAATAAAATTGTGCAAAAAAAATGTTTTTGCGACAACATGTAGAAGAGATATTTTGGAACTATGTTAATAAAGACTAAACTTATGATTAAAATAACAAAAAACTGAAATATTAACACTTTTTGCATCTCACAAATTCGGCCCAAAAACTCATTATATTTTTTTCATTTCACCTAAATACAATTTTTCAGTGATATGTCCCAGGTTATTACAATAGTTCTGTGACAAGCAACACTGCTGCCAGCCTTGTTTCCACCTCAAAGATGTCAGTGGAGTTTCCTATGACCCAGCAAAACTTCTTTCCGAAAATAGGTATTGAAAATGCAAATTCTTACGCCAGAATTTCTGGTATTCAGGTAAAACATTTATGTTCCAGAACTGAAATAACTCTCCATTCCTTGGAAAATAATGTTCTAAACTGTGGTCTTCCAGTTAAATCGATGATCGTTTCGAGTATCAAGATAAAAATATTCACAATTACAATTACCAAAAGCAGAAAATTAAAAATAACGGTATTATAGGGATAACGGTATTTCATTTATTTCGGTAACGGTATTTTAAGAACAACGGTTTTTTAGTTATTTCGGTAACGGTATTTTAAGGTTAACGGTTTTTTAATTATTTCGGTAACGGTATTTTAAGGTTATCGATATTTCAGTTATTTCGGTAACGGTATTTTAAGGATAACGGTATTTCAGTTATTTCGGTAACGGTATTTCGGTTATTTCGGTAACGGTATTTTAGGGATAACGGTAGTCAGTTGAAAGGGTTTTGAATCGATAACGATATTTTAGCGGTATTGCCTGCAAACCCTGGCTCTAATATTATCCGTGCTGGTCTGTGGATTGAATGTTTATTAATTCAATTTATTATTCCTGCCTGTAAAACCCTACATTCGTAAGGAAGTCGCATAGAAACCAGAGTTTTCAATTTTCATAAATATACTCTCGACACTGTCCTCATCTTCATCAAAGAACAGTCCATCTGATTAAGGGATTTCACATTCCAGTCCTTTCTGGTTGTTATTCTAGCCGCCTTAAAAATCTGTAAGCTTGCGATCGGTGGAATGAAGTACATATTGTGAATGATCAGTGGGTCATCTCCATCTGCGTCTCACCCAACCCTCTTTCTTTTTATATGCTTGAGAACTCAGGAATTTGTTTAAAACTAAATGTAAATATGTTGCCAGAGGGCGGTTTATGTTTTTAAAATTAGGAGAAAACGGGGAGATTGAGAGAAATTCCCAATAATTATGGGGGAATGCAAGAATTCCCATATTGTTGGTAAAAAGCATTATTATTTTAGCTAGAGATATTCTCACGAGATTCCTGCGTGAGCGTGAGTAAAAAAAAATAGAGTCGTGGATAATTCATCGTAAGTCTAGTTTTTTGTAATTTTTACTTTTTCGTGAGAATTTAACAAGTAACGTGAGCGTGAAGAAGTAATGTGTGTATGTGGAAAATACGCCAGCAGAAATTATGAGGCTGTAAAAATGATTAATGCTCCTTTTCTGCTTCCTCTGATGCTTCTGCTTTATAGCTTGGAGAAGAGAAACCAAAAGAGTTTTTTCACCGCACTTTATCGCTTCACGAATGCCCGAAAAAATGACCATGATAACAAAATTTACTTATTGACAGCGATGAATTCTCTGAAAAAAAACGCATTTTGGATGTTTATACAAGTGCATTTAGGCGAACTAACTAGTATAAAAATCATTCCATATATCACCAATTATGGAAACACTACGCTGTTCCAGCAAAACACACTGCCTGCTTTCAAGCAGGCAGTGTGTTTTGCTGGAACGGCACATGTTGAGCACGAGAATATGAACACGATCAAATGTTGGGATTGTTCTAAAAAATATGGCAACATTAAAGAGAGTATGCAAATGAAAGTAAATAAGGTTTTAATTTAGTGCCGTGATATTCTGTATTTACGCTTAGACACGGAAAATAAGGAGAATTGACATGGAGAGTTCAATGTTCAACTTTATAAAACATCATAAACTAGAAAGGTGTAAATAATCCCTAAACAAATAAATTGATCATTAATCATTGCAATATGACAACAATTAGAAAGCCTAAAAAAGATGACAAATCACATCAAAATACAAAATTATTAAGACATCTCTTTTGTTAAAGGGAAAGTAAATGTTTTGAAAGTTGCAATTTTATAACAAATTTACAACTTTTTTTTAAAGTTTTCGGAGTTTAAATTTAAAAACACTAATTTTTTATAAACAAACAACTTGTTATAATCACAACTTTTTTATATTATCGCAATATGGATGGTCATAAGTTGGTAACTTGTAAATGAAGATGAAATTAACACTTGAGATAAGGATGCCAAATGGCTTCAGTACGATGGAGAAATGATTTGGCATGCTAACTCAAGTCGGAATATCACTGTCAGTTACGAGGTGTCAACTTATAAGTATGGATATGTAATCAACAATATGTTTAAAAATATATTTTTAAAAACACATGTGACAACAATGAATAAAAAAAAAACAAAGTAAATTTGCATTAATTCATGTTTGATCATGTTTAGTTTTAAATCACGTTGATGATTTTCTGTTAAACAACTTTATCAAATTTTTGTTAACACTTGCAACAGTTGCAATACTATCATACTGCTACTCGTAGTATTGTTGTTGACATTTATGGACAGCATGTTAGTTTTTGTAACATTTTATATTTTTAAACGATTTTGAAAACTAAAAAATATTTCTTGTAGGATTGGTTTGGTATTCGTTCGATACTCGAGCTGCATACTTCATCACTATAGTATAAAACACCTCCTAACATGTCTATGCGGGAAGTACTTTCTTTATTACCAATTATTGATATTCGAATAGAAATACGACGATGAAATTTAAAACTAAAAATAGTATTAACGTTTGGTTTATTATAAAATATTTTTTATTAAGCCTACTACATGTTTTTAAATCAAGCATTGAGGCATAAATATGTAATGCGGTAGTTGCAAGTTTCAGTTCACTAACATTATTGTGGAACAAATTTATAGATTGCCGTTTAGGACTTGGACAACAATTTCCTCATAAAAAGAAATTACCACTTGTGAATTTTAATTTAAAACTTTTTATTAATTGCAGGTTAATTGGAACAAAAGATTCAATCTAAAACTAATTATAAATGTAAATAAACAAATCATTTATTAGTGCCAACTAGAATTGTTTTAACCTCATTGTTTTAAAGGCATTAAGATATGCTACGAGGGTCATCCCGAAAGTTTTTTCCAAATGACATTTCTACTTGTAAATTTAAAAACAAATAATTTTTATCGCATATGTTGTTGTTTTTTATTCAAAAATTGTTGTTCGACTGTATATTTTTACTTATAACTTTTGAATTTCAGCACCGATTTTGATCATTTTCAAATTAAACTGCTATAGAAAAAAAATTTTATTTCTTTCAATTCTCAAATTCTGTTTCATTTTATGCGCTTGATCATGGATGACATTTTAACAGAATGAAAATAAAAGTATTTCATGCTCAAAATTTCCTTACGTATAGACGTTGAGTTCATTGAAAAACTTTCCCTTATATCCTTTACCCTTCTCTTATAAAAACTTAAATTGCAATCATCAATACAAAATCTTTTGTTTACTGCATGTTCATTTAAATTCATTAAATAATATTGAAGGTTGTTAAGACAAAAAAAAATTATTTGCCACACGACAAAAGTGCAACAATTTAACCTTCGGCAGCAAATAACTATAAAAATTAAACAAGACAATAATCTCGCAACTCAATTTGTTAAAATTGGAAAACTCATTAATGAAATTCGAGGACAATTAGCGATACACTTGCATTCATTGAAATAGAAACAAAAATTGTAAAGTAATTTTTAAAACGTGATTTTTTTCCACTACTGTGAGTATATAGCGTATAATTAGTTTTTTTGAAGTTTATAATTTTCTAAAAAAAAAAAAAAAACCAAACATTTTCTCACACTTTACAAGGATAAGTACACTCATAAAAAAAACCCGTACAAATAGTTCAAAATTCTGCTAAAATAACAGGAAATAAATAGTACCTGTATTTGCGCCAGCAGAATTTTCAATGAGGTTGAGAATTAGGTCTGCTAAATTTAGGTAAAATAAATTTTACACACTGCTATATACACACACAATTCTAGTTAACTTAGCTAAGAAATTTGAGCTAAATTCAGCAGAAACATTACCTGATTTAACTGAAAATTTTATGCTAGAATGTCGTTTACAGTCTTGGTTTTTGGGCTCTACGGATCTGTCCCGACACAAGGCCCATATTTATTTTTGGGAGTATAGGTGGCTTATAAAGATTGATAAGTTCATAGTATAGAATTTTTGTCCATTTTGCTCTGTCTCGCTTAGTTTCCGAGTTATAAGCCATTTTGTGATTATACAATAAAAAATTAAACTTTGGGAAATAATTGGGGTTTAAATTAGCTAAAAATTTGTAAAATTAAGAAACATAAATTACTAAAAATTAGGATGCAAAGTTAATTCCAATACAGATGAAAGTAATTGTTATGATAAATGGGATTTACAAAAATATTAGTTCAATCCTAAATTTTAACAAAAAATTAGTTCATTTGAGCCAGAACGCGTTTAACAGACTTTTGTACTAACTTTTTTTTATAAGTGTAGTCACAAAACTATGCTTAAAGTAACTTGACAAGAAATTAAATTTAAGCAGGTAGGTACAGGATATAAAAGGTGAATTGTTATTGTTCAATTGTATACATTGAAAGGCACAGCAAGGGATAATAAAATAAATATTGAGGCAACCAAACCATTCAATTGAATGTAACAACCAACAATTGAGATTCTTCTAAAGCAAATTGTTTTTATTTTTGTATAATTTATGACTACTAAAACTATAAAAAGTTTGATCGCCCAAGGAGCTAATATTGCGGAAATATGTGATATTTTTAATTGTAGTGTTAAAATTTCAGCTGCCTTTGGAAAATAGTTAGGAATTGAATTTTGATTTAAAAGCCCCAGTGGGAACATTTAAATAGAAATCATATTTAAAATTTAAACTTTAGGTGTAAAACTAACAAAAATATTTTTTTACGCTTTTTCGCAGATTACTGGTCAAAAATTTTAAATATCGAATAGTAGTGGTAATGCTCCTAAATAGTATTGAGCAACAAAACAATTAAAAATTTACCAAAAAGTTCTTTCCGTTAGATTGGGCGCAATAAATTTGGATATTTAAAAAGATCACTCCCATTTGTAAAACAGCATAGCGTGCAGTGCTTTGCCCCACAGACAAAAATCAGAAATTGAAATCTGTCACCATATCAATGAAATTTGCATTTTTGGATAGGCATCCAAATACTTGGTTCTCATAACAACGATCCTTATTGATATAAATTTTCTTTTCGCCACCAGAAGTCGGTAAAATTGTGAAATTTTCAATATAAACGGTATTTAAAAAATATCGATTTTTATTTATTAAAACTTTCATACACTCGATGAAAAAGTTTCATTAAAACGGGATTCATAAACTATATGAAGCTTTTTCATCAAATTTAAGAAATTTTTCATTTGCTTTGTGAAGAAAACTTCATTAGTTTACTGACAATTTTCATTAAAACTCGTCCAGCAAAATTCCCTCTGTGCATACTCGAGAATTTGATAAATGAGTAACCCAGGCTTTTTCTTCTGTTAAGTTTGGGAAATTGTAAACCGAATAGCTAAATCAATAATAAATTAAAGCTTCTGTATCATGGTTAAGAAAATAAACTGAAATTTTGATTTAAATAGAAAAATGCACAGAAGGATATTTTCATATAGTTTTTGTTCCCATTTTACCGAATTTTACCCAAAAATTACGGGAACACAACTAATTATACGATTTTTAACAACAGCAACAACACATAATTTTATATGAAAACAAACGATTTTATGTGAATTCGGTTGTAAGTACATTCCTGAATATTAATAAATTTTTCGTTAATTTATTAAAGAAGAATTCCATTTGCTAAAATTTTATAAAACACTTACGCTGCACATGACTCAAGAGTGTGAAAACTCTCAAGTTTCAGTAGAATAATGGAGCATATGAGTACATTTACACAGTTCATCAGATTTGTTTACAGTTCATGAGAATTAAAATTCCGATTTTTGTCGTCTTTGTGAATCAGAAGGTCAAAAGTTTTTAAGACAACAAAAATATAAACAAAAAGCTTTTTTAGGAATAGTAAAATCTGCAAAAGTTTAAACAAAAAGTTGTTGGCTGTTCCACAGAATGGTGTAGAACACTATGACACGCGTGTCAGTAGTGGCACGCGAGTGGATTTTAGGTGGCACGCGACGTTTTATTGGATATTTTCAAAAATTTTAAACTAAGTATTAGAAGACCAGCAGAAAATTCAGTTAAATGTTAAATTTCGCTACAAAAATGTGTTATTTAACTCCATAATTGTGAAATTTTTCATAGAGCTTGTAAATCATCTTTCCAAATTAATAAAACTCTGCATTGCCACCATTTTTTGTTTAAAGTAATATGTTTAAATACAGAACTCGCAAATTCGATTATCAGAAAATTCTTTGAAAATTTCTGAAATTCTAGATTGAAAGAAGTTTAAATATTTCGATGAGAAAATGTCTCATAATCGGAGAAATAAAAAGTACCAAAAAATTGCACAAAAATGGAAAACAACTTGCATTAAAATTGGATCTAAAAAATTAAGTTTTTTTTAAAGGGAAAATACCCAGCGAAAAAAGAGATGCCGAAGCAATAGAAAAAGCACTACAATTGATGATCTAGATGTACTTCTTTTTTAACATAACACTAATGATTTTAGCATTGAGTTGTCATAGGAGAGGAGTACTCCGACTTTAACATTTTTTCAGTAGTTTTTGAACGAGTGCAAACGAAGCTCTTTTTCACCAATTAAAAGTTAAAAAAGAATTCTTCACAAAAAAAAATTATATTTTTTTATTTTACAAAAGTTTTTTTATTGCCGCCTCCGGGTATCGAACTTACGATCTCACGATTGCTAGTCGCTGAGCTCTACCCTATTATTTGATATGAAAGTTGACTGGCATAAAAACACCACTTTGTTAATGCGAGATATTGTTCCTTATTCTCTTCAATAAAAGTAGTTATTATACAAGTGTAAAAGGTGCACTCCAATTCAATATTGGTTTCAGTACTATTTTTACAGGTACATAAAAATCAATTTCTCACCATTTTTTTTATATATACATATTTTTAAAAATTTTTAAATTAAAAAAATATTGAATTTAAACAAATTAATTATAAATATTACAAAAAATGAATAGAATAAAAAAAAAATTTTAAAAAAATAAAAAAAATATTGATCCCGCTGGGAATCGAAACCGGGACCCTCTGTTTGAAAATGCCAAATGATACCGAAATCACTTTTTACGATCACTTTTAGAGCAATTACTCTTTAGAAGCAATACTTAAGTGATTTTTTGGATGTGGTTCAGAATAACTTCTAAGAAAGCAGTAAAAATACACTAACGGATACTTGTGAAGCATTAAAAGAAGTAGTTTGTAAAGCACTACTTGCAATTTTTTTTGCTGGGTATGTGCTACGAAATAACCCTCAATGAAATACTGAACATAAGTTTCATAATGAAATAAACCCCTTTTTTGGATTTTGAAATTGGGTTTTGATCGTCTGTCGCAGAGCCATTTCATCTGAAATAGAAAGTTTTCTGTTCAAATCAGTGTTGCCACCAGTAAAAGTAAAAATTACACAGCTCTAGGTCAAAAATTATCCAAAACCGTATGAAATTACACAAAAAATATATTTTTCGTATTATTTCAAAATAAACTCTCCTGGGCACATTGAAGAAGAATACAAATATTTTGGTAAGAATTTCGCCATTTCTTACCGGCTGATATGAAATTTCACCCTGTAAGTTTTGGATGGCCGAATGCCATTTGAATCCAAAGTTTTGCCATTTTTCTATTTACAAACCGATTTTTAAAGATTTAACATTTCTATCAAACTAAAATTTAGCATTTTTGCTATAACCTGTTCCGTGTTTTTGCCTTCTGCAAGAGCAAATCCAGGCCAATTTCTCAGAATATATTATAACAAATTATTCTATTCACTAAAGGGAATTTCAATGCAATATCTTTTTCAGGATTAAAATAGCGTGCTTTCAAATTTGTATATTAAAAAAATTATATTTTATCCATATTAAAAGATTCTTTCAGAAAAATTTTAAAAATACCGTATTTGTAAAAGTTTGCCCGTTTTCTTTAATTTTTATGTTAATGGTAGCAAGGCAGACCTTAATATGAAATTTCTTTGCAGTATGTTTATCAACAAATTTTCTTTTAAAACATAAAAATATAACATTTTTCTCAAAAATTTTATACGATTCTGTTGAAATCTGAAACATGTTCGATTTACAGAATTCTAAAATATTCTGATTCTGCTCCACCTTGCTGCGTTAACAAAATTTTTGTCTGGTCAAAGCCCAGTATCATGATAACTACAGGAAAAAAATTTTCAGACATTAGAAAGTCACAATCATAACAAACTCAAACTTTCCCACTGTTTCGCTGAATTTTTAAATGTTCTTGCAAACCAAGAGAAATAAACAAAAGGCGGTGCTTTAAACAAAACACAAAAATACATAGCACCATTTTTGATTTCTTCTAAATTGCGTTTAGTGTTGCAAAAATCTACAAAAGTAATTCACCAGAAAATGGAGATTTGTGGTAAATATTTCACTGACAAACTCGTTTCGTCTTAATATCGACTTATTAATTTATTAAAAAGCTCTGGGACTTGTAAAAATTTACGGAAATTTCTATAAAAAGTGAAATTACACAAAAACTACACAAAAATGTCATTATTCAAAAATTATCCAACGAATGTGTAAACAGTCCTGTTTTTGAATAATTATTCAAAAAGTGGCAACACTGGTTCAAATCCATAATATTCGCTTTTTATTCATTATTATGAGATAAAAACCGCGCGATTTATTTTAACAAAATCAAATTTTTTCCCGAAGCACATTTTTCAACTAGTTTCTTACTTACTTACTTAAATAATTGATGGCGCCAAATAATTTAACTTTTTTCACAAAATGAAGTAACCGACAAACAGAGATGGGCTAAAATCATTACCATTACATTTTCATTACCATTACTTGATGTAATGGTAATGGAGCTTTTTTCATCATTACCATTTTTGGAGAAATGTTAATGTTTTTTTTTTTTCATTACCATTGCGTTAAAAAATGGTAATGAATATTTTTTTTAATTTTCATTTGTTTTGAAAATTAAAATGAACCTTTTTTTAATTTTCATTACTTTTACCTAATGTTTACATAGTAATGAAACACCCATTTGTTTTTCATTACAATCCGTTTTTGTCGAAGTTTTTTATTTAAAAAATATGAGGTTTACAAATTAATAAAAGCATTTTTTAGTTCATAATCTGAGGCCTATGGTATGCATATTTGATACCAAGTTTTGGTGTCTAGTTGCAAAAAAAAATCGCGAAAAAAATTGCATAAAGGAAAATTCTGGCATCAATATAATTTGTTTGCAGAACATAAATAGCTGATTAAGTTTTTTAATTCAATTCTAGTACCATAGTCTTTTTTCGCGATCCGCCATTATTTTGCAATTTTGTAAGTGCGGTTTTTTTTAAATTTATAATCTAAGGACTATAATACTCATTTCGTACAACAAAGTTTGGTGGCTAGTTGAAAAAAAAAATCAAAAATTGCGAAAAAATCGCAAACAAAAAAATACAAAAAGGAAAATTTTTGCATTAATATATTTGCTTGCAGAATGTAAATCACTGATTAAGTGTTTTAATTCAATCTTTTTTCGCGTCCCGCCATTATTTTGGAGTTTTTTAAGTGCGGTTTCTTAAAATTTATATTCTAGTGACTATAATACCCGTTTCATACAACAAAGTTTTGGGGCTAGTTAAAAAAAAAACCGCGAAAAAAATCGCGAAAAAAAAATGTACAAAAAGGAAAATTCTTACATCAATAGATTTGTTTGCAGAATGTAAATCGCTGAATAAGTGTTTTAATTAAATATTTTTACCATAAAGCCTTTTTTCGCGGCCCGCCATTATTTTGGAGTTTTTTAAGTGCGGTTTATTCAAATTTGTAATTTAGGGACTATAATGCCCGTTTCATACAACAAAGTTTGGGAGCTAGTTAAAAAAAAAACCGCGAAAAAAATCGCGAAAAAAAATTACAAAGAGGAAAATTCTTACATCAATAGATTTGTTTGCAGAATGTATGTCGCTGATTAAGTGTTTTAATTAAATTTTTTTACCATAACGTCTTTTTTCGCTTCCCGCCGTTATTTTGGAGTTTTTTAAGTGCGGTTTCTTAAAATTTATATTCTGGTGACTATAATACCCGTTTCATACAAGAAAGTTTGGGAGCTGGTTAAAAAAAAACCGCGAAAAAAATCGCGAAAAAAAAAATTTACAAAAAGGAAAATTCTTACATCAATAGATTTGTTTGCAGAATGTAAATCGCTGAATAAGTGTTTTAATTAAATTTTTTTACCATCAAGTCTTTTTTCGCGTCCCACCATTATTTTTGAATTTTTTAAGTGCGGTTTCTTAAAATTTGTAATCTACGGACTATAATGCCCATTTCATACAACAAATTTTGGTGGCTAGTTAAAAAAAATCGCGAAGTTTGGTGGTTAGTTGCAAAAAAAAAATCGCGAAAAAAATTTGCCAAAACGAAACCTTTTGCATCAGTATATTTGTTTGAAGAATGTTAATCGTTGATTAAGTTTTTAATTGAATTTTTCTGCCATAAAGTCTTTTTTCGCGTTCCACCATAATTTAGCTATTTTTTAAGTGCGGTTTTTTTTAATTTATAATCTAGAGACATACATCAAAGTTTGGTGGCTAGTTGCCAAAAAAAAATTAGGAAAAAAAATTTACATAAAGGTAAATTTTTTAGTGTAGAACAAAGAACAGAACGTTCTTTACATCATTATGTTAAGTAATGGTAATGAAATTTCATTTGTCTACCTAGTGTAGAAAAAATGAAAATGATTTTTTGTTTTTACTACCATTGCGTATTGTAATGAAAATTATAAAAACGTTTCATTACACGTAAAGAAAATAAATGAAATTAACATTTTTTTCATTGCAATTACATTTTGTAATGGTAATGATTTTTTTTTTTTAATTTTCATTTTATAGATTTAATGGTAATGAAAACCCGCAATGGTCATTACAAAGTAATTAATTACTCCCATCTCTGCCGACAAAAAATGGAATAACCCCCCAAAAAATGAAAAGGCAATAATGTTCAAACTGTTTAAATTTTATTTCATTGGGGATTTTTTCATAATGAAATAATCTCAATATTTAAAGATTAACATTTTTACGTCATTTCTTGGATGTTATTTAATTTTTCCCTTTGCGGGTTATTTCCTGGGGTTATCCGTAGCGCTGATAAATACGTTCGTTAGAGCGTACCACCTTACAGGCAAAAAAAAACAGTGCGCCGTACACCCTCCAATATGAAGTATTTTTGCAAGGAGGTTTAAAAAATTTTTTTTTATTTTTTTTGCCGAACGTAGGGGTCGCCATTTTACATTTTTCGTTATATCTTTGGTATTTACAGTCGGATCTTAAAGTATGATACATCGATGTTTTCCCTCGAGGAGACCAGTGTTTTGCTCTGAGGACATTTTGACCTCAAGTATCCCGTTCTAGTAGTTACCCACCAGATCTCAGTTGCTACCACCCAAATGTACCACCCTAATGTTAGAAAATTAAAGCTCGCAAAAAATCATTAAACTTTTGCTAAGGAAGTTTTTCGCTAAACCCAGTAGAAATTTTTTTTAAATATTGGTTGCCGAACTTAGGGGTTGCCTTTTTAAATTTTTTTTAATTGGATTTTTACTATATAGCAAAACACTGGTCTCCTCGAGGCAAAAAAATCGATATATCACACTTTAAAATCCGATTTTAAATGCCAAAGCTATAACAAGAAATTAAAAAAGGCGACCCCTACGGTCGGCAAAAAAAAAATTTTTTTTGAAATCGCCTTCTAAAAATAAATCATATTGGAGGGTGTACGGCGAAGTTTTTGTTTGAGGTATGGTCTAATGTACATACATCCGCGATGATATTTTTAAAAAGGACTTTTAAAAGAAAACTAAAATTAATTTTTACAAAAAAGTTTGTCCGTTTTTGACACGCAGCTGAAAAAGTCTTGCCAACCCTGGTGTAGGATACAAAGCTACTTTAAAACTGTTTCAATGTTTTCGTACAACTCTCCAGTCATTTCAATTTAAATTTCAACTTTATTTTAAATTTATTTCAAAACTATAATTCTTTCATTTATTGCAATTACTTGCTCATTACTGGCCTGCTTTTTTTCATATATATTTTGGCAAAAAACATATGGTAGTGGCGCGTCACCGAGAAGTGAAAAAAAAACATGCGGCACACCATACCACTGACACATGTTGGGCAGACACAAACAATGGGCACAGTTTACACATCACAGCATGTGTAATGGCAATAAAATGTCCTGTGTGAATTGGTGGACATGTGACGACAAACTCCTTCACTGACAAGTGTAACACCTGAAGTTGTAAAATAAATATGAATGAGTGTTAGAATAACATGTTGCTTCATACCATTTTCATCAAAAGCAGCAATTACATGTAGAATATTGAAAATCCCAAAACCAATTAGGAAAAAACCATTTTTATTAACCTTTAAAATATAAGGGTTTGAACATGTTGTAAAAACTATAAATAAGATATAGTCACGTACGGTGAAAACTTGTAAAGAGTAAAAAAAAACACAGTTCTTAAACCAAAGTCGGCAGACTAACTAAAATTAAAGCCACTGGCTATAATGAAAAATTTTTAAATTGTAGCATGTCGCCTGCTGTGTTATTTATGTAGAAAAACTTTTCCTTTGTGACGTGAACTACCCTAATTTAATTTAGCTTTATAACACATTGTCATGGTATTATTAAAATATATAGATTTTTAAACCAAAATCACAATGAATTTCAGAATCGCCGTAAAGGCTGTTGTTACATGTCTCTGTTCATTTAGCCCGTAATTCATGTTCAAGTTGTTGTTTTTAATTGTTTAATTAAAAATTGCACTGCTAAAAATTAATTTGAAGCGTAACAAAAAAGTGCATTTATAGACAACAATTTAGAACATGAATTTTTTTGAGATTGCGTTACATTCAAGTGGTTTATGTAGTGTGTATTTTTGAGATTTGAGATTGTGCAAATCTTATTGCATGATAAATATTTTCAGAATGACATCATAAGTGTGATGTGAAATAACGGTCATTTTCAATAAAATTGTATAAAATTTAAAAAGTAATTTTTTAAATTAAAATTAAACATTCGAAATATGTATGTATAAGATATATTCATCGTCATATTGATTGTCGTCCCCTATGGTATATGGGGTAAAAACGTGCTTGCCTTATTTGTATGTGTGGGTATTATTGAACTTCAAAATGTTGTTTGCGTGCGTATGCAATTTGTATGCAATTTCGTTTTTTTTTTTTTTTTGCAAATTTATTAGTTTTAGAACGTGTTTGGGATTTACCCACATCAACAATTCGCATTTTGTTTATAACAATTCACATTTTCACACTTCAATAACACAACTACCACACCTTTATTGGTCGGTTTGC
Source organism: Leucophora obtusa (assembly GCA_949987735.1). Lineage (NCBI taxonomy): Eukaryota > Metazoa > Arthropoda > Insecta > Diptera > Anthomyiidae > Leucophora > Leucophora obtusa. Next base: position 200,508,908 of record OX465298.1, read on the forward strand.
TATTTTGGCAGACAGTATGGCACACATTTTATTTTTCGAAATTATTTATTGGAATATATTAGAAATAAATCTTTCACAAATTGTGTTTAACAACATAATGAATTTGATTACCAGTTTTTAATACTAAATAGTAATTAAAAATTATTTAATGACTTTTATTGATAAATTTTTGGAATACAAACATTTTCATTAGTTAAGAAAAAAAGTATCAAAACAAAATAAGGGTGTAGCAAATACTGCTTGAAACATTTGAGCTCTTAACTTCATAAGAAACATCATCAATTAGTATTGAAAGTTCAATGTCATTAATTTCTCTTAAAATTAAAAAGATTTTAATTTTTTCAATAGACTTTGAACAAAACAACTTAAGTTAACAAAAAGTTTTTTAAAGAAGTTTTTAGCTGCAATAAAAGCTTTATGCAGGAATTTTCTAAGCCCCATGGATAAAGTCCCCATTTCCATCTGGGTTAATTCCCTAACCCCGGCTACGCAGAAAAACTTTACACAGCGAAACCGGGATAATTACTGCTAAAATGATTGCGGTTATGTTATCGGGTGTTTTCATACATACATCCAAGGTTGCCAACACTTGAACTGAAAAAATTGCTAGATTACGGAGAAAAAATAACTAGAAATGGCTAAAATTGGAAAGTAATGCTAAAACTCAATAATTTTAATATAAAGTGATAATAAATAGTTTTAACACGAATTTCATGAGGGGCCTATAAATTGTAATATTTTCCTTTTGTTAAAAACATGTGATTTTCGTTGTAATATGAAATAAATACAGTGATGTGCAATAAAATAGAGCCATTGAAGTTTTGTTTCTAATTTTATTCTCGTTGCCTTTATTTTTAAAGATCAAAATAGTGGATAGATTCACCCAAAAATGCGAGGAGATAGTTCAGAAAATTACGTAGAATTTTAATGTGACGTCTGTTTTTTTATTTTGTTACTTGATGTAAGTAGTCGTGGCTTTTAGTGAAAAATAAGCGATATCGACATTCTATCAAATTCCATAGTAAAATTTTGCGAGTACTGATCAGTTCTGAAAAACTGTATATTTTTGGAATTCCTATAAAATTTCTTTAAGTCTTGCATTATTTTCTTCTACAAATGGTCGCCAGACTTAAAATGGCAGTGCCTTAAACATGACCAGATTTTTCATTGTTTTTAGCGATTTTAGAATAAAGTTAATAAAATAATGTTAATATATATACAAAAATTAAAATCTACATTATAACCTAGAGAGAACCCCATAAAGACAATCTGATGAGAGTGATTGGTTGCACTTGAAAATGCATTAATTGTCATTGGTTCTAGGAAAGTTGTTTTTGTCATAAGTTTTTCTCTTTTTGTTGTAAAATAAATTGTGAATTCTATTTGGAACTTGTCATATTTGATGTTAAACCCGAACGAAAATAACACTCATTGTTTTCCGAAGTTCTAGAATATTTTCATTAAAATTTTATAAGAAACATGATATTAAATCGAATGTAAAAATTACATGTGTCTGTGAACTCAAAATAAAAGTTGCAAAAATTAAAAATTTTGTACTAAAATTTCGAAAATCATAAAAATTTAAGCACTTTTGTATAAAATTAACTGTAAAACATTAAAAGAAAAAATGGCTAGTTCAAAATAAGATGGATAAATATTCCGGCTAGATCCAATGTGGCCATTTTTTTTTATAGCTAGATGAAATTAAAATGGTTAGATCTAGCCGGAAAATGGCTAAATTGGCAACTTTGCATACATCCTCATTTTCTGTATATGAATATGTGTTCACTAGGATTTTTCAACCTTATACAGAGAAAAAAATTGTGAGTTATAGACATTTAAAAAATCATGGTTTGCAGTAAATTAAATTTCTTACAAGGCTATTCGAGCCAAAATTTTGAAATTTTTTGAATTAATCTACCACAAAAACGTGTTCGTATTCCATTAGTTCTAAAATAAGAAGTATTTTTCATCTTCTATTTTGCTTAGTGTTTCCGAAGCGGTGAACCGAAAAAACGTTTTTTTTCTAAAATGTTAATTTTGTGTTAACCGGTTAATTTAAAACCTGAAGTTTTTGATAACCGAATACTCGGATTTTTCCTCCCGGTTAACCGGTTTTTATTTTATTAATTTATATCAATTACCCTACCAAAATAAAGAAAATCGACTGCAACTTCAAAAGCCGGATGCTTAACAAAAATTTTTTAAATTTCAAATCTGAGATAGAACAAAATTTCCATCAAAAGTCGGTTCCAAAATGCATTAAATTGGTTACTTTATTTAAAAGAATGAAGATTCGGAAACCCATTATTATGATTTTTTTCACATTTTCTGAAATATGAAATTTATTCTTCACCCCTGAGTTCCACTGCACATTAGATCGTACCTCAAAAAAAAGTTCGCCGTACACCCTCCAAAATGAAGTATCTTTGCAAGACAATTTCAAAAAAAATTTTTTTTTGCCGAAAGTAGGGGTCGCTTTTTTCAATTTTTCGTTATAGTTTCGGCATTTAAAGTTGGATTTTAAAGTGTGATAAATCGATTTTTTTTGCCTCGAGGAGACCAGTGTTTTGCTATAAAGGAAAAATCCAATGAAAAAAAATTTAAAAAGGCGTAGGGGTGTTCGGCAACCAATATATAAAAAAAATTCTACTGGGTTTATCGTAAAACTTCCTTATCAAAAGTTTAATGATTTTTTGCGAGCCTTAATTTTCTGACATTAGGGCAGTACATTAGGGTTGTGAAGATATTTTCTGAAGATATATTCCATGGATCGTTCATAAGTAAAACTTTTGCATTTGTTCAGTCAGTGTAAATTGAAAATGCGTAATTGCTATTGAAATACATATTTGAATTTGCAAAAAACTTAAAAAAGGAAAAATTCTAATACACAGAAGCAGACAATGACGTCAATATTATCAAAATTATTTTTAAAAAATGTTGAAAGAAACTAAAAAAACAACTAAATAAAATTAAAAATAATTTTAGAAAACTTACTTTAGAAAATTACTTGGCAACGTCGCCAGTACAGTAACCCTATTCAAACATTAATTACAACATAATTTTGAACACCCGTATTCTAAACTTTATAATAATAACAAAATTGTGAAAACACTGACCATTCACTTCAGTGTTGTCACAAATTTGTTATTGTTATAAAGTTTAGAAGAAGGGTGTAAACATAAAACTATGATAAGCAGAAAATTCAATGTTAGGAAAACATTGTTTTAATTGATATGAAATTTTGCTAAAATTAATTCACATTGTTTGTTCGAATTAAATCATTATTGTACAGAAATTAGAAGACATGCCAAAACTCAATGTCTAGCAACTGTAACAAACATTCGTTTTAAATTTAAAATACCTTGTAACACATCATATATTTAGCCGGATATGTGAAAAAAAACACAAAGAAAACATTAGAAAAACATAATAAAAAGAAAAATATTGAATAAGAAAACAAAAAATTTTCCCCAAGTCAAGGTCAATTTTACAAAAGCATACTGTAGGTGTGAGAAAATACATAAAAATTTACACGAGGGGAAGAAGTCAATAAAAATACAATATTTATATAGTATTTACGTATATCGAAAACAAATCTGTAGCATATAAAATAAGATAAAAATAAATTGGCACACGTTATACAATAGTACAAATTTATGTTGTAAACAATTTAAAAATTAATAAAAGCTAAAACACAAATCATATCAATAAAAACATCAAATAGCTGCCGACATGCTAGTATATTACATTTAATAAAAATGATAATGAAAATTGTAAAAATTATTGGAAAACTCCTAAAGAAATGTTAAAAAATATTAAAATTTCAAATAAATCAAAACTTACCACCTTCAGCTAAAGCAGAACAGAAGGTGTTACATATAATCAATTCGTTGATATCTGTGTTAAATTCATTTCTATATTCATTGGTGATTTCCGGTGAATTTATGTGTAAATTTAATAACACTTCCTGTTTATTTTCATAAACCAAATGAGCATTAGCAGATGAGAGATTATTGTTATTAACACACACTTTAGGATGTTTATTATTAGCAAAAACTGAGTGAGAATTCAATTCTTTAGTTTGGTAGTTTTTACAAACTAATTGAGAATTTAAATGGTCATTTATGTGGCATTTTGAAGATGTTACTCGAAATTCTCTCTCTGAAGATATAAGTAATTGTTCCTCTTCTTCCTCACAATGATTCGGTCGTAATTTACTTTTAGAACATTTTTTGCAAACAGGATTAAAATGTCTAAATTTGCGTTTCCAAGCAAAGGCACAACTTTTTAAAGAACCTGATCTAAAACAGACTTCCTGCACTTGATGAAAATGTCCATTTCGAATAACACAATCTATATTATTGTATGAAAACTCCTGATGATTTTGAGATCGTCCGTTTTTAATGTTTGAACGAAATCTCAAATAATGTATAAACCGATAACGGCTTGATTGGGTGTAAAGCTTACAGCTGCAGTTATCTGAGATTTGGATTGAATTTCGGCATACACATTGACGTTTACGATGCATATTTTTGATACATTTCAATTTTCTAGTACTTTATACATATTTTTTCATTACACTAGCGATGTTGTCAAAATACGGAATTTATTTTCTTATAATAGAGTTTTTATTAAGCGATTTTTAACCAAATGTATGTGATGTATTTAAATTTTTAAAAATATTGTTAGTATTTTTTGCATTTAGAATTTTTTAAAACAGAAATTATTTGCAAAACTTTATTTTATTTTAAGATTGGAGAATTTTTAAGATATTTTTGAAGTTTTTCTTTAATAATTTTTTGTTGTCAAATTTTTCTATTGATTTGATTTCAGGGTTTGTATTCAAATATTTTCCGATCATGTGAAAATCACTATACCAAAGAGTATACCCACTGCACTCGTTATTTAATAATCAGTAAAATAATTTTTTTATTCTAATTTAATAGACGTGTTTAAAGAGTAATATGTTCAGGAAATTGTTCATTGTTGCTTTCAATATTTTGATTTGAAATTTTTATTTTGAATTCGGAATTTTAAGAAATTTGTTAACCTAACAATGACGGATTCGTGTTTTTATCAAGTTCAAGTGTGAAAGGAATTAAATGTCCTAAAATCCCAAAAGTTATTTAACAAATTTCGAAAATAATCCAGAAAACTATGTCCTACACGGATTTCATTCTTGAAAAAGGAAATTGTCAGCGGGTGACGTTTTTAGAATTACTAGAAATATTTGTTAGGTTGAATTAAAAACTCATTGAGAATTTCTTGTTCTCGTTTAGCAGCATTCTATAAAAGTTTAAGAGCAAAGAAAAAAAAATTACCACAATTTGCTAAAATGAAATCCAGATAGGTTCCACAGATTATTTTTCATAATTTGTTAAATGAGTTTTGGGAATTTAGCACACTTAATTTCTGTAATGAAATTAATTCCAATTTCTATTACAAAATATAATGAATTTATTTTTCATTGCATTACAAAAAGTAATGAAAATGAAAATTAAATTTCATTGCCATTACACAAAGTTAAGGTATAATTAGTTTGTACGTAACGCGCAGTGCCGATTCAGTTGATTTGTTTTTGTTCTATGAAAAAGCATTTGACTCGTTAGTTTGTCTGTAACGTAATGTTCCCTGCCGGATGAACCTGTTGAAAAATTTTTGTTCTCCGTTAAGAGTTGACAGCTGAGATCATGAGCTCTGCGTCGAATGACTTAAACCGGCTTAATCGAGCCGCCGTCTAATTTTTGTAACCACCGCCAACGAAAATTTTTTTTACACGATAAAAATCTAAAAATAATATTTTTTTTTTTTACCGTTAAGTCGATGTTTTGTATGTGTCAACTTAAAGTTGGCTAGCCGATCAGATTTTGGTTCACAGCAAGCTTTAAACCGCCGCTGCAACTTTTTTTATTTAGGCACCGCAGCTGATTAATCTGGTCGGCGTAGATCTCTGCTAAGAAAAACAACATTAAACAGCTGATACGTTGTTACGGAAAAAACTAATTATACAAAAGAGCCATCCGGCATGGCGCGTTACAGAAACGTCACGGGACTCAAAAACGAATGGAGCCTTAAGTTTTTTGACTTGTTTTATTAAAGTAGTTTCTATTGTTTTTAAATCATTGAAGTAGATTTATCTAGTAAAAAATAGCCGTGAAAAGTGCCAGGTTGAAAACTGAACTGTGTGTCTAATATGAGTCAAGTTTTTAAATATTTGATATATTTTTTAGCAGTATTTTATACTTAAGTTATTAATTTTGTAAACCATTTTTAAATCAATTCAAAATTTAACGTGGATAGTTATTCTCAAAATATTTTTAAAAATTTGTTTCAAATTTTTTCCGGTTTATATTTTTATTAAATTTTTCTATTCAATTAATTTTTTGCTACAATTTTGATTGGTTTTCAAAATTTTATTTTGGTTTTTTTATTTTAAGTTCTTTTTGTTGTCGTTAATTGACAAAACTTTGTATATTACGTATGAATAATTTTATTTCAATTAAATTTTTTTAAACAACTACACAAATTTTGTATTTTTATTTTAATTCTTTTTAATCGCTTTTTAAAATAAATTTTTTTTTTCAAGATTTAATTTTTAAGTTCACAAAATTTTATTTTTAAATTTTAAAATTTTATTTTTTAATATTTATTGAATATTTTGTTTTGGTTTTATATTTTTAATTTCATTTCGGTTGTAATTTTTAATTTATTTAACACATTGAAACTTGAAACTTTAACTTATTCAAAACTATGTTTATAATAGAACACTGCTTTATTTTACTCATCATCACAATCTACTGTATTCGAATTGAAATCTATTAATCTGTTTAGTATTTGAAATAGATGCGTCACCCCGATATTTAAATTTTGAGGTAAAAAAAGGAAAAACTTAATGCAAAACTAAAATAAATTTAAATGATTTGTCATCATTATCTCGCGCGCGCGTTTAATTGTAACCACGACAATATCTTGTATACCACTGATTATTTAGTGGACGTTTGAAATTTTTTTAAAAAAATTTTTCTCACCACATCATCATGTGAATACACTTTGTTGGTTGGTTGTTTGGTTGACTGGTGGCCAAACTGGGCACAAAACAAACGAAGTACAACATCCACAAACAAATACATTAATGTACCCCAAAACATGTCTTCGTTTTCAATTGGGGTGATCGTGTGCCAAAATATTAAAGACAAAAAAAAATTAAAACACGAAAATTTCAGAATTTCAAAAAAATTTATGTTTTCAAAAACTATGTATTTTGTTGTTATTAGCAATCAAATAAACTTTCATCACTAGTGTGTAGAGTTGATTTAAGTTGATATTTATCAATCCATCTAATGTCAAGTGGTTGTGGCGGCGAAGATCAACTACCAGCACCAACTAACAAGTAAATAAAACACACCCTGCTCTCTATCCAATATCGCAATTTTTGTTTGGGTAGTTTTCATGAGAAATATTTGAAAACATTTTTAATGAATGTTTTGTGTAGAGTATGGTGAATTCTCCTTATTAGTCAATAAATTACGCAAATTTTTAAGTGCGTAAACTTGTTCAAATAAAAAGCACTTGTTGTTTTAAGGCGAATTGTGTACAATTGTATAGAACTTTTTTTTAATTTATTCACCACCATATATATTATGACGTAATGACGTCATATCGTCAGTGTATGGTAAAGAGTTCATACAGTCATTTATAGTACTAAATATATATGACAAACGATCAACATTCACATAAATCTGACCAACCCAGTAAATATTTTTAGAACTCTTACAATATATTTTAACAGTAAAGCCCAAATAAAGCTCAAATTAGTTTGGAAGTAAAGTGCGGCGAAATGAGGTATCGTGAGGTAGAAATCTATTTTCAATAGATTTTCTTACCTCAAATGTACTTCCAAACTAAGTAGTTGTGTATACTGCTATTAAAGGAGCTTTAATGGAGCCTTTACTTGAACGTAGACGTAACGTGACGTAACTCCTATCAGAAAATCTAATAAGTTAAAGAGTATAACCTTCGTAAATTTTAAAAAAGTGAATACCCTGCAAGCATTTGGAAGATATCTTCCAAGAAGATATTAAAGCGATATCTTCTATTTTCCATGCGAATGAAAATAATCAAGTATTATATTGAAATTGTCTTCCTTTTATCATTTGGAAAATAATTGGGTGAAATAAAAATAAATAATTCAAAAATTGAATTTTTTTTCATAATGGCCGTTTTTTTTAATCACTGGATTTATTTTCGGATTTATTTTATTTTTTTTAAAAATCTACATTTTGGTATTTAATTTTCAAAATTGAATATTTTTATCAAAATCTGACACTTATTCGATAATATAATTTGAAAGAAAATCATAAAATTTTGTAAAAATGTAAAAACAGGAATTGAATTAAGCTAAATCCAACATGGATTTATAAAATAAATAAATCCGTTTTGGATTTAGCTTAATTTAATTCTAGAAATTGTATTTTCGCAAAATTAAAATGTTTTCTTTCACATTATATTAGCAAATAAGTGTGAAATTTTAATAAAAATATAAAATTTTTTTAATTTAAAAAGAAAATGTCGATTTTTTAACAAAATAAAATAAATCCAAAAATAAATCCGGTGATTAAAAAAAAGGCCAAAAAATTTATGATAATATTACGGCAATATTAACCGTAAGACAAGACAATTTGCTTGAAATTTTTTTTTAATTTTTGAAAAAATTAAAACAAAATTTCTACAAAAATAATCAACAGATACATACATAGGAAAAAAAAGCTCTTCGAAAAATCAAGATTCAATGCGCGGAAAAAATCGGCTATGATGAAATCAAGATAATTTAGGTGTTGGTCAATGGATTATGTATGGAGATATTGTTTTTCAGGTTTAAATTTAATAATGAAAAAAATAAATCGTTTATTCTGTACCGGGAAGATAATTTAGTGAAATCACCTTTTTACCTTCCAAGTGATAATAATGCGATATCGTCGATTTCTCTTCCTGGGGTATTGTTTTCGTATTGCCTGGAAGTATTGCTTTCGGGTAACAGTTGCTCCCGACGGAGGAAACTTCCGCAATACGAAATTGATATTGCCAGCAATAAATGTTTTCTTCCTGGCAATATGATCAGGGAATCTTCTTCGTATTGCCCTGCTTGCTGGGTATTGAAACTAATTCAAATAAAATAGGCGGAAGAAAATCGAGCTTTTTTGTTCGGCAACATATCAGAAACTTTCGAAATCCGATAGGTAAGTGGATCAAAATATTTTATTTGTCAAATGAGGACATGTGATATGCATACCGTCTAAGTTTTTGCACAGGGTTTCCAAGTTGTTCCGCAAAAATGTTTGTGTTTTTATTTAAAGTAAGTTGTTGTTACTAAGTTTCGAAAAATCGTAACCCTAGAAAATAAATTTGTTGTCCCAACCTAATTTCTCGTCAATTGCACCAAGCGTTGATACAACAGAACGATTCGGTTGGCACCAAATTCGATTGGATATTTACCTGTGTTTATCTATGCTTTTCTGTGAAATTTCAGCCTAAACCACATAAACGCAGTGTCGACCGCAGTGCGACGTTTTGTCGATAAAGCAGTTTTTTATCTTCTCTAATTGTCACTGTCGAGAAATTAGAAAAGTTTCTAAATAAACAAAACGCAATAAGGATTTTTTAAATCTATTAAATCGTTTCCGCGAAATTGAAGAACAAAGTTTGACAGCACTGCCTCTGTCCACTGGCACTTTTACTATGTGGTTTGGGCTTTACTGTTATTTTTTTTCATTTTTACCTCATTCACACTGAGCTCGAAAATCCATTAATTGAGCTTTAGTTCCAAAATGTTTATATAGCAAAGAGTTGTGATATTGTAATAAATACGAATCAAAATAGATTTATATAAAAATATATTTTATTTAACATTTCCAAATACATCAATAGAACACATGAAATTGTTTTAAATTTTCTACAGTTTTGTTAATAAAAAACTATAAATATAAAAAATGTTACTATTCTTCCATTAAGATGTAATTCAAGGATTTATTTTTGTGACATAATTTCATTTCAAATGTAAATTTTTTAATATGAACGGATAAGTTTTCCTAGTGAACTAGTGAAATTTGTCAGTGAGACAAATTTATTATTTTCATTTTGTATTTTAGGTGCAATGTTTTATAAGTTTAAGCTAAATTTGTTCACTGGGTGGGATGGCATAGTTTGAATAAAATTCATTGAATATTTTCCGGATTTGGAGAGCTTTCATTAATGAATAATTGCTTTGTATGGTATGAAAAAGTATTTAAAATAAAAGATAAGCTGACAATGTTTTGAAGAATTTAGCAATAACATATACCTATTACAACAAACATTTAAATAAAATCAATAAGGTTGGCCATATTTGATAAATTTTATATTTACGTAATGCCCATGAAAAAGAACTAAAACGATTTTAAACTTTTTAAATAAATTCTTTCTTAAAATTCTTGTACGCCAGAGAAATATCTGCAATTAAAACATGCTGCTGATATAATATAGAAGATATCCAGCGGATTACCATTTTGCATTAATTTAAAATAGAAATTACCAACTAAATAATGACTTCTATATTCTTACAACATAAGTAACCATGCTGGTAACTCATTATTCTCACTTTTTTGTAAGCGAGATGGTAATGACCACCCATGAATTTTGGGACATCGCGACCAAAAGTAATTTAGCGAGTAAATAGACTGGTAACTAGTGAAACTCATAGTACTCATAGGAATACAAACTCCTTGATGCACGAGTGCATATACCTCCCAGACACAATAGCTAAGATTTGAACTATTCATTATTAACAATTAAAGATTGGATACTTTGTAAAACAACTATGTATTATCACAAATATCAAAACATACAATGTATTCCATACATTAATTAAACAATTGAACCAGCAACTACAAAAAGATATTAAACTAAAACTACATACTAAAAAACTACTGATTTAGTTGCAAACAATCTAAAAGCCACGATGACGATGGCGATGAAGTCAAGCTCAATGGAGAGACAATTAGTTAAAGACTGTAGATCATTACAAAAAAAGAAAAAAAAAAACACACAAGTGAATAACAAGGTTGCCAAGTCAAGAAAACAATAAACAAACAAGCAATAAATGTCATAAAGTTTAATAACACAAATGTTTAACAAAAAAAATAGGTCTTGACATTTAGATATCTTTAGGAGAAGATGAGATTTAAATTTTACTAGTGTTGTGTTTAAGAAACTTGGCAATCTTTTTGCAAGTTTAAATAAACTTTAATTGAATAAAACAATAAAATTGTTTAAACACCAAGTTGAAAGTAATGGATATATTAATATAAAAATTTGCTTGATGGCTAATATCATAAAACTTTTGCATTCCAATTATTAAAACATAACAGAAAATTTTTAAAAATATATAACAGATTGTTTATAGCAGGGCGTTAATAGAATTTAATCCTCAAAGAAATGCTTTATCGATTTTCATTCCCAATAAACCAAACGACATCGTCACGATATCGAAACGATATCACCTAGGTGATGTTTACTATCATATAACACATCGGCTAATTCGTAGGATTACACATAGGTGGCGCCACTTATCAAAAATCCATATGATTTTTTGGAACTACCAACCCTCAGATGTCACCTGTCAAAATTTAATGAGATTTCGTTCATTAGTGAACAAGTTACAGCTGTTTAAGTGACGCTACTTTTGCGATTTTGAAAACAATGCATTCAAAGCAATTTCGTGTGTTGATTTATCATTGCTTTTTATGGAAAAAAACCGCTCAAGCCAAAGCTTAGCATGATAAGTGTTATTTGGACTTTGCTCCATCGAGACAAATGGTAGAAAAGTGGTTTGCTGACTTTAAACATGGTCGTACAAACACACACCGATGATACCTTAAAGATATCGAAGGAACTTGTCGGCTTTATTTGGCATGAAAGTTTAATGAGAAATCTGTTTTGGAACTAGGTGCCGCGTGTGCATCAAAAACAACTTTTTCGATGATTCTGTGAGCTGTTTGGAGCTGTCTCGGCGAGACAAAAAGGACTTTTTGTGTCGGTATGTAACAATGGACGAAACCGGGAACTGCCACTTCACTCCAGAGTAGAATCGGCAGTCAGCTAAGTGGACAGAAAATGGCGGACCTCGCGCGAAGAATCCGAAGTCTCAACAGTCAGCTGGTAAATTTATGGCATCAGTATTTTGGGATGCGACTAGAATTTGTACATTGATTACCTTGAGAAAGGGCAGACCATCAGTAGCAATCGCTACATGGCCCAACTAGTGCCTTTGAAGAAGAAAAAAGTGCCCTTTCACCAAGACAATACGCCGTGTCACAAGTCGTTGGCTATGGGTAAAAAATTAGAAAATATTATTCTGCAAAGTTTCGTTGGAAAATGTGTAGCAGATCTATGATGTGTCATTGATAAGGTAAAATCAACAATTTTTGCAACAACCCAATCGGAGATTGCCATTGGTCATTAATCTGCCTTTTTGATAATAGCCTCCGAAAGGCTTGGAATACGTTTAAAAGAAAATAAATCACAAATGTTGCTGACAACTGAATTCTCTGAATTATTTAGGCCCATCGATTTTTATCTACAATATTTCTTAAATAAGAATAAGAAATATTTTAACAAACATTTGTTACTTAAGATCAATTTTAGTTCTGACTGTAAAACTGGCGCTTATATTCTCATTCTCAATTGATATCCTATCAAAATAGCCAAACATATTATTGAGTTCGTCAATAGCATAAACATGTCGTTAGTTAATTCACTCTTTTAAACCCCATAAAACTCAAACCTCAGTGTAAGAAAATTTTTTGAAATCTATGCCACAACCAAGATTTCAAGAACTCTAATATCTGAGTATATTCTCTTTAACGGTACATAATTGAAGTGAATGCTCATATTTAGAGTGGCAATGATTGTCCAAAATGATGAATTTCCAAGTTCAATGCTATACACACCCTCACACGAGAAGAATTGATCCGTATTGTTACAACGAAGATTTATCTCTTAAAGAGAAGAGCAACGTTTATAGAGCTTAAAGACCAACAAATAATACATATGATTCCAAATCTTGTTGTGTATTTAACGGTTTTTGTTGCAAAGTTTTAAAGAAACAATATTTGTGGTTGGTTGCACATGCATTAGCAGTGCATCACGACTACGACGATGGTGTTCAGTAGTAATTGCAGCAGTAGTATAGTAGTTTTTGTACGTATATTAGTTAAAAAAAGAAGCCACAACAATTGGCGCCAAAAATTTGTTACTTCTTTATACACTCTGGAGTTGCTGCTTTTGCTATAGGCTGATTAATGTTTATCGTACCTGATGCATGCCATGCATTCATTCATGGTGCATGTAGTAAGTTGTACATTACATTTACACTCGATTATTTATAAATGTTTGCTTAAATAAATAATTTGCTTTAAATTTAGCCCAAATTAAATGCTGTGTATTTTATAGAATTTATTTAATTTAATACAAATAATTTTGTGAACACTTTTGTAAGGTATATGCTCAGAAAGCTGGGTTCTATTCACGGTGTGTAGTTTAAAACAAAATCTTTTTCAACATTCTTATTTCTTAGCGGGCAATAACAAATCTCCAAAAGTAATTTCTCATCAAGACTTTCGTAAGTCAAACTTCACTCTATGAGAAGAGATACAATATTACGGCTGCGGATTCCTCTGCTGTGAGAAAAAAAAACAAATTTAATGACTGTGACTGCGGTCACGGTCGCATTTATACATACATTCACATTTTTTTTACATGAGGATGTGTAGAGAGCACCAGGGATGGGAAATGAGGTTTTTGTTTCGGTATAGAACAATTTTATTAATTTTTACTTCGGTAAGGATCATTAAATTAAATTGATAGGCTTAATGAGTTTGATATTAATAATAAACACGAAAAAAAAAGGATTTTTCAAAATAAAAGTTTAATTGTTTCCACTTTTCCATCTCATAACATCACCAAACAATGGAATTATTTTTTGAAAAGTATGACAATGAAAATATGCGAGTATAAGAGAAAACGCAGAGATATTAAATTAAGTTTTAATTAAGAGCGAATCCGCAGTGCATTTTTAAGTGTCAAATCTCCATTAAAAAAGAAACCAAAAGGATGTATCTCTACTTTGTTTCGCGTCTAACAAGGAACGTATCTAAAGGGTGTGCACTTTTTTTCCGAACGTAGGGGTCGCCATTTTTCGTTATATCTTCGGCATTTACAGTATGTTACATCGATGTTTTTCTCTCGAGGAGACCAGTGTTTTGCTCTAAGGTCCATTCACCTCAGGTATCCCATTCTAGTAGTTACCCACCAGAACTCAGTTTCTACCACCCAAATGTACGACCCTAATGTCAGAAAATTAAAGCTCGCAAAAACTTATTAAACTTTTGATAACCCGTGTTAAAAAGATCAGATATGGCCAGATCTCAGTAGATCTTACCATACCATAAAATTTGTCCCCAATTTTGAGATCTAATTAGATCTAATCAGATCTAGGCATATCTGGCCAGATCTGAGTAGATCTTACCAGATCGAATTAGATCTCAAAATTGGGAACAATTTGAGATCACTTTAGATTTGAACAGATTTGGCACTAGATCTGATCAGATCTTGTCATAAGGTATTATCACATATGCCATATCTGATCATATTTGATGAGATCTGGTACAGTATCTAATTAGATTCAATCATATCTATTTAGATCCAAAAAGATCTGGTCATATCTAAACTTTTTTACACGGGAAGGAAGTTTTTCGATAAACCCAGTAGAAATTTTTTTTGGTTACATTTACAGCTGGTCTCCTCGAGTCAAAAAAATTATCACACTTTAAAATCTGACTTTAAATGCCAAAGCTATAGCGAAAAATTAAAAAAGGCGACCCCTACGTTCGGCGAACTTTTTTTTTGCGGTACGGTACAATCAGTTTTTATTATATTTTTTTGACGTCGATGTTGATGACGGTGGGAAAATGATAGAAGTGTAATTTAGCTAGGTATGAAGTCATTAATTCTTTTGAAGCATATTTCGGCTCAGCCTAAACATAAGTATTGGTTTAATTAGTTGTGCAGAAAAGCAATCAAATGCAGGTAGGAAACATTCGGTAATTTTCGTGTGAATACTTAGTAGAAATGTCAGTAGTGACATACTCTATTTCAACTCGAATAAATGATAACCAAATATTCACTGACTCGGTTGGTCAGTGAATAAAAAGTTCGACCGTGGTTCTTCAAAAGATGTGTATAAAATCGTGACAGG
Organism: Leucophora obtusa; assembly: GCA_949987735.1. NCBI lineage: Eukaryota > Metazoa > Arthropoda > Insecta > Diptera > Anthomyiidae > Leucophora > Leucophora obtusa. The sequence goes on from OX465298.1 coordinate 200,524,200, forward strand.
TGATAAAACATGGATATATGTTTATGAGCCGGAAACAAAACAGCAATCGATCGTGTGGGTATTCCAAGACGAGCGAAATCCAACATAACTTGTTCATGGAAGAAGCACAGCGAAGCAAATTGTCGCCTGTTTCTACGGCCGAATGGGCCATGTGGTCACTGTTCCGCTTGAGCAACGTATGACGGTCAATTCTGAGTGGTACACGACCATTGGTCTCTCATTTATCATTTCTTTATTTTTTATAAAGTCTATGGATAACAATGATCCTTAAAGACTACTCGCCGGAAGTCTTCGGAGAAATTCGTAAAACCAACTGCCAAAGCCGAATCATTCCCCCCCTCCCCCCCCCCCCCCCCCATCAAGACAATGCGAGCTCTCATACATCTCGTCAAACAGGTGAATTTTTGAGCAGTCAAAACATAGAATTAATGACTTATCCCCCGTACAGTCCTAATTTGGCACCAAATGACTTCTTCTTGTTCCCGAATATCAAAGGTAAACTGCGTGGTCAACGATTTACGAGCGCCGAAGAAGCAGTTAAAGCATTAAAAAACCATGTTTTGGAGGTGTCTCAAGAGGAATGGAAAAACTGCTATGACAAATGGTTTGAACGAATGCAAAAGTAAATTGATCATCAAGGGGAATATTTTGAAAAACAATAAAGCCATTTTAATTTAAAATGTTTGTTATTATTTGCTATTCCCGAAATATAAATAGTACCCGTCGTACCCAGTTTTCTCACAGATCGCACTATAAGAGTTATTACAGATGGGGTCTCATCCAGTGAGCCGTAGGATCATCAACGACATCTGTTCTAATCTGTAGTATCAATATGGAGAATTCTGAAGCTCTTGGTGTTCTGGGCATGAGAATCCAATGTGATGTCCGCTGGAAAAATCACTTAATTCAAGTATCTCAAGAAGCATTCAAGTATCTCGCATTTCTTAATCGATATAGGAATTACTTCACCCCTTCTGACCTTCCTACAATTTATGCCACCTAGATCCAACTCAAGTGCGAACTAAGGACTGATCTTTATGACGTAATCCACAACAATAACAATACTAAAGTTTTCAAAATCAAAGATAGTCGGCAAAAACGACTAAAATTAGCTATAATAGTTTTGAGTCATTCGAAGATGTTTAAATCTTTTAAAAACACTTTGAAGAAATCAACTTTACTCTTGAATTAAAAGTTTCTTTAAAATCTTTTGATTTGAAAAGAAATTGTAGAGCTATTCTGATGGTGTTTCAAACCAAATTATTATAGTGTGAATTCAAGTCAAAAATACCGAAAAAAAAAATCTCGTATTTTCTTTTAAAAATTCGTAAATGGTTATGTTCTGATATTTGTCAAAAAACAGTAATATCATTTCACATTATCACACAAGTGCTTATACTTTTCTTCACACAAGTATGACAAAAAGTATGCTGAAATTGTCTGGTTGTAAAAAAATAGTAATACCTCCACGGTCAAACTGAAGCTGGAATACAACTCCCACGTATTAGCAGGGGCTTCGAAGTATATTTTAGAGCTTCTGGGTCCTTTGAAAAAGAGGGCGTTGGCGCTCATCAATAACAGTAAAGAATCCAGCTCTATTGACTCATTCGGGTATCGTATTCCCTCTTTCCACCTCTCCGTAATCTATTGTTCTGCTATCAACACTGTATTAGTAGGAAAATTTTAAAAGCACCCATCCTGTTAGCTTTTCGTGTCAAGCACTGACATTAATTTCATTGCAAGAAAAATAGGCCTATTTGAGGGTTAAAACACTTTTTTTCATTATTTTTTTTTTTTTTATTTCAATAAAAACCACCGTTACAAAGTACCTAATACTAATAAAAATCTTAAAAAAAATTGTGGTTAGTTAGATAAAAAACCAATGAACAATGTATAGTTGTAGCCACTTTAGTAAAAATAATAAAATTAATAATTTTTTAAATTATAAACTATTTTTAATGTACAACAGGTTTTGAGATATAATCATGGATATTGAATGAATTACAAAGTAACATATATTTGAAGTCATCTATTAACACCTTTTTTCTTTTAAGATAAATTCAATAATAATTTAAAAATGAAAAAAATTAACGAGACATTTGATTGAAACTGAAACGTCAGCGATAAAAATGAATAAGAGGATTAAACAAAAAACATAAAAAACATTATCGATAAACATAATTAACCATAATTTTATTGTTTAATAAATTAAATAATTTAACACCCACTAAAATAAAAATTGTAAAAAAATTATAAAATCTACGGTTATTGATCTTTGATTAGGTATGTTGTTTTTTAATTTCATTGATTTAAAAGAAAGTTTTTTTGCAGCGAAAATTTTAGTATTTTATAGATTAAAGTGGCGGTTACAAAATTGTTTCCAAAATAATGTTAGCCATAATTATTTCTACATAATAAAAGAAAATTATTGTTAACAAACAAAAAACAATTATTGCAAAAATTTAATGGATATTAAAAATATCCACTTGAAAACGTAATGCAATTGAAAATAATAAAAAGTTATCTATAAACAGATTACAGACAAAATTAATTTTGCCATAAAAACAAAATTGCCATTGTTTTAAAATTTCCTATGATTCTTAAACATTTGACGCCAAGAAATTTGTGTACACTTAACAAAAAAAATAGTAGTAAAAGTACTTAAGCATACACTGATAAAAACAGATATATTTGTAAAAAATTTCATTTTCAACAGTTTCCTATTATAAATTGGTTAAATTTTCTATTAGTGCCTAAAATAATAGTAAACATTATGTTTGTAATTTTAAACAGCAAATTTACAAACCCCGTGCGTATAATTAATTTTTTCACAAAAAAGATACACTAAGGAAAATTAATAGTATACTTAGCAAACTTTTTTTCTGATTATAGCAGATTAAATTTTTATTTTCTATTAACTACCCGTAAGTTGAAGAGTTAGAGGGTTAAAATGTTCCGAAAAAAATATTTGTCATAAAATTCTACTATAAGTCTCGGAAGATATCAAAGTCGAAAATTTAACTTCAATTCCAGAAATAAGTCAAAATTTCAAATGTGTTAAACGGTTAATTTCGTACTTATTCAGAATTGACGATCAAATGTCCCAAAAACCTGGACTTTAGAAGATTAGTCTGTATGTGAAAACCAGAACCTTTATTTTAGGTAATTTTTTAGTCCTTTTTTTTAGTTTTTACTAAAACTCAGAAATACTGGAGATCAGCGAGATCTGAAGGTACTTTTTCAAGCGCAAAATCTCGAAAGTTTATGAACGGTCGCAAAAACCTAGATAGAAGACATCTTACGGAACACATTGGCATTCAAGTTTTTCAAATATCTCTTGGGACATTTTTGAGCTTTTTTTCGTGAAAATTTAGGATTTTCTGTTATATTGTGGTAGGTATATCGTAATCCTGTTCACTCTATAATTTCAGTGTTGAAAGAAAAAATAAAAATAAATAAAATATTATTCATATTTAAGGCACTGTCGTGGTAAATCTGGCTATCAATTGTGGATAAAAATATTACAAGATTTAAGGAAAACTAAGAAGATTTCCAACAATATAAAGTTTGACTACATTCGATCAGTATTCTCTAAAGCTAACTATGTCAGATGATAAAAGGTCGATATCCCTAATCATTAAAAGCCACACCCACTTAAAACAAGTGATAAAATTAAAAACCAAACGTTGCATTAGAAATCTGTACAATTTTCTAGATCATCTTCAAGCTTCTCAGGACAAATTTAATCATTATTTTCATCTTTAAAAATAAAGAAAAGGAGAATAAAATTAGAAAAAACTACTCGTATTTAAAAAATAAAAAACTCGTTGAAATATAGAAAATTCTTCTTTAGTTTATATTTTTTATTATTGGTATATTCTTAGTTTGCATATTATTTTGTATCAAAAAAAAAAACTGTCAAAAAAAAGAGTAATTTTTACCAATCCTATCAGTTGTTTTAAAATTTTTGTAGTAAAACATTATCATTTAATTTTACGACATTGTTAGTTGTTTTTAATACAGTTAAATTTTTAGTTCTTTTAGGACCGCCCTACGGGAAATTTAACAAACTGTCACCGAACTGGCCCCTTTATATGAAATAGAGTGGTCACTTTTACATGGCGTTGTCATAGGAGGGGGAAATTGACACCTTGTGACATGTCACAAGACAAATCCTAGGACAGGTTACTGAACTCTCATAAAAAAACAAAGTTCAGGGGCCAGTTCGGTGACAGTTTGTTAAAATTTCCCGTAGGGCGATTACTGAATTTTCAGTTAAAATTTAGCCGACAGTTAAATTCAAATTTTATATGGGAAACAACAACAAATGTGTCAGTTAAAGTCCCAGTTAGTAGCTAACTGAACATTCAGTAATCAGGCCTTGAAGGTAAATACCTTTGCAACCTTTCTAACTGCATATACATTTGTTTTAACTGTTATTTTCAGTAGATTCTACCGACAAACTATTTTGGGTGTAGCAGTAAATTTGAAATCATTGTTAAAAGTATATTTTTAAAACATTTTTTCATATTTTTGAAACATTTCAACATATTTACGAAACATTTCACTCCATTTAGTATTCATTGTACGAATTTAAATTTTTATACTTAAAAATATTAATCTGTTAAAATCAGGATTTATTTTAGTATTCGCTGCAACCCTGTATAATATAGTTTGAAAATCATTGCTTAGGAGTTTGTTGAATATTTGTAGAAAACGAATGTTCCGTGTACTCCTGACTACCATGGCACCCGCTCTCAATGAGTGTCAGTGTGTCATTAGTAACTTTTTTCAATACTTTTTACTTTTTTTGGTGCGATAAACTTCACAGGATTTTTTGTTTGTTTTATTATGCAACCTTATTATGTTGGGGTACTTTTTTTTTTATAAAAAAAGAGACATTCCATTTACTACCCCATTTTGGGGCGAAAGTTACTACGCATATAAATGAGTCATCATTAGTAAAAATACAAAATTTTTTTGTAATTGAACTAATAATTTTCATCTGTGCAATTATAAAGAAAATTTGTATTTTTTCATAAAAAGTAGCAAATTGTTAACATATTTTCAAAAAGTTTAGTAGAAAGTATTGGTAGAATCGTTTTTTTATTTTCATATTTTAGTATGATACAACCGGTTAAATCGTTACAGTTAGTTAAATTTGTTACTCTTATTTTTTTGATACAATCATGCGCAATTGTCGTTAGTCTCTTTGGGAATAGAAGACACGAAATATAGTTGACAAGTTTTTTTTTTAATATGTATGTATGTGTAGTTGACAATAAAACGCATTGTTTGCACCATAAATTTTAGTATAATTTTTATAATATACTTGTTAGTTACACTACATAAGGTCCAGACTGTTTTAAGTTTATGTTAAGATGTAAAGCATTTTGGGGGTACCTTACACTATACCAAGATAAATTTTATTTCTGAAGGAAACACTTACCCTATTATGCACTACGAAATTTGACGAAAACATGATTTAACTTCAATATATGTGACGCGCAAAATAGAAAGGGACCTAAGGATAGAAAGGGACCTAAGGTCAGGTGAGCATGGGATCGGTCTCATTCGATGCTCAGATGTTGTCCACAAAACAAAATTGATTTTTTTTACCCTTAGGTCCCTTTCTCTATGCGCTGTCACATATTTTGTTATAATTTAGTCATTAAACCGATTTGGAATAAGGAAAACGCCACTTAAACATATTCTGCCAGTATTCTTTAAATTCTTAAACCAAAATCTTAACTTTTGTTTCTTTTTTGGAGTCATTTAAGTTCAAAAGTTCACTTAAGTTTATAAATTCAGAAACGTTTTCATATGAACAAGTATTTATTGTTACCCCTCAATTATACCTCTTATATATGAGATTCGGCCTCTAAAAACTGTGTGTGCATTAATTCTCTCTTCTTTCACACACGGAGAAACCTTCCTGGTCAGTATTTGGCACAGAAATAGTAAAGTTGATACGACCGAATTTTTTTGGTCCTAATTTAAAGTCGTGACTAGCCATGGATTTGTGTGAACATGGAACGAATTACATGCAAAACAATAACAAGAAAAATTTGTTATTGTTTCACGTGTGATTTGTTTTATTTTCGCACAGATCCATGGCTAGTCAAAACTATAAGTGAGTATTTAATTCAAAAATGTACCGTAGTACTCTCGCGACATATTTGATATTCTTATACATTTTGTCCAGTTTTTAAATGCCCGATTAAAAATAATTGATATGGGGCTTTATATAGTCGTATGTAATTTAATATAAGTCTTTATACAATTTTATCCGAGAAATGCGCCAATATACTTTTTCTTACAGCTAACTACGAAAACAAAAATGAATACTTTATCTAAATTATTACCCAAAATCACATTGTTATCTAAAATTTTCAAATTTATAACGCCGCACACTGGGGATTTTGCGGAAAAAAGTCAAATTGTCAACATTGAACATTAAACATTGAATTTCGGAATATATGTTACAATCAAATCAAAAATAATTACTTTGATCTGACTTCTAGTTTTTTTTATAGCCATATCACTGACTTGTTGTAAGTTTTATTGAACTGACTGAAATTAAACCAAAAAATTTCAAGACGAATATTATTTTATTGCTTGAGCTGACATCTTTCTTTTTATTTTTTATTTTGAATAGCATATTTCGATATGCTAAGGTTGAAAAATAAGCAATGCAGAGACTTTTATATTCCGTTTAAAAATATTTTTATGAACATAGAATAAAAAAGCCATATTTCTCCAAACATTTTTACCTTTAATTTTAGCTACATTTGCCTACAGTTGGAAACCGCTACCAATACGTTTTCTAATACCAGCTTTAAATTTTTAAATCAATTTCAAGTGCACCTAGGTGCTCCTTTTTCATTAGTTGCATTTATAACGGAACGCTATTAAGATCTGTATTTTTAAACTGCTCGGATTTTGAAGATAGTCATTGCAAACAATTACTTAATAGTAATCTTTCGTGTAAATACTTACTAGTTACTATTAATAAACTACGGATTGTGATAACTCTGGTGAGTTATATAACTGTTGAAAAATAACTAACAAATCCATTAAAAATAACTATCAATGTCGTAAAATTAACTGGTAAATTGTTACTATAAAATGTTTAAAACATCTGACAAAATGGGAAAAAACTACTGTTTACTACAGTTAATTATTTTGGTGTTATAAAAGCATATTTTAATAAAAAAAATATTTTTTTTTCTTTCCATTACAAAATTATGGGTAATTACTTCAGCCTGTTTAAAATTTGAAGTAAAAATTCCAAACCGTTCTCCAGTTATTATGATTTTATGCATTGGAAATACAATAAAATTTTCTGATTTTTATTTGCAAACTAGGAATATATAAATAATAACAAATATACACTAAACAAGAATTTTTAAAATTAAAAAAATTCAACGAAATTTTTTTTGTTATAAATAACTATCAAAAACCACTGTTTACTGTAAAATTACTGTTATGTTAGTTGTTTATTATTATGATATTAAAAATAACTGATTTAAACAACTGTTAGCAAATTACAGTACTTTTCGTTAGTTGTTCTCTTAAATAAGCGTCAGAACAGTTGTTTTGCATTTTTCTATACAAAAACAACTGTAATTACTGTTAAAAACAACAACTACTGATTACTACACAAACAACTGTCATGTCACTGTCAAACTTTTTTGAGTGTATGTTTTTTTAATCTCAATTATTTTATGTTCTACTACATATATAAATAAAACTTAAACTACTATATTTTTTGAAAAAAACTTTTTTTCCTCACCCCCATACAAAAATCCCCAGTGTTCGCCGTCACTGCTAAAGTTAAAGTAAAAAATGTTTTATTTTTTTTACGATTTCTCATTTTAACCCTACAATGTGATATTTTAAATAATTTCTGCCCGATTTTGGATTTTTATGTATTTCTAGAAAGGTAATTCGATATACATAGATTACGATTCTGTTGACATTTTTATAGAAATACTATTATTTAGGAGCCAGTATTTTGAGCCACCTCTAAGTCTCTTTTGATTGATCCAAAACTTTGTATTTCTTTTGGCATATTTCTAGGAGGTGAGACCTTAACTTTGTCCATTTTTTTCCCCCATATAATGAAGGGCCATCCTAGTGCCCATACTGGCACGTGTGCCATAATTTTGACAGCCCTGTACCAAGCTATACTTTTTGGTACGTTGGTATCTGTCTAATTTCACTCACGCATTCACTGCACTATCGAAATTATCACCAGTTATATATCTTTTTTATTGAATTCAGTGTACCGTATATCACAGTCCGCTTATATTGACTATAATTTATCTTGTTCCACTGTTTACAACATATAATGTTAAACCATGCATATATATTTTATTAGTTTAAAACATTTTTTAACTAAAGGATGAGAAAATCAATGAATAGAAAACTACGTCACTTTTTTAAAGTACTTCTTTGCAACTGTTGATATTTTATTACAAAGCAAACTTTCTAAATTTAATAATATTTTAAAAAAATATATGACAAGATATATTTTGCAAAAAAAAATATAATTAAAAGTCACAATGATAAACATAATTTTATATAAAGTATTATGATAATCATCTTACTGAAGATGAAAAAAACAATTTCAATTAAGATTTTAAACAATGTTTTTTAAGATAAATTATTAAGCATAAAAGAAGAATAAGGTTTATGCTGGACAAAAAAAAATGTGCATTAAAAGAAATTTAATTAAACAAAATTTAATATAAAAAAGTATACTATAAAAGAATATTTTGCAAAACAATTTCTTTTTACAGTAACAGCTTTCAACAATTGAGAGAGGCGGTCGCTAAAAAATGTTCAGCTGTTTAAAGGTACATATAGGTAAAGTACTGTAAACTCTTTTTTTGGTTCGTGCGCTAGTGGGAGATGTTTTTTTTTATCAAATTTGGAATTTATTTGTTAGTAGGTTTCACTGTAAATAACAAGAACATATATTTGGCAAACCTTAGATTTTAATAGGGGAAAAGAGGGGTTTACTAAACAAATTCCTCATGGAAAATTTGTTTAATAAACCTCGTTTTATTTTATTGTATTAAGCGTTTGTGAATACTCCATAAGGTTTATAGCCTTTCAATTTAAAAGCTCATTAATAAAAAGAGGTAACAAAAAGAAATCGTGATAATATAGTTTGAATTTAATTAGTTTGACCAATTTTGTTTGAGTAATGATCACCAACAATTTAACGACTAAAATATAAAAGTTATACAGTGGGAGTGCATAAATGAGATGCCGTTCAATAATTTAATAAAACAAACTTTTTTTTAAAGAATTTTAACGGTATAAAACCAAAAGAAGATAAAATAATTATGCTTCACTAAGCTCCACAGGAGCCGCTGATTCAACACTCTTTGTGGTGATGATTCTTAGGAGAACTACAGTCAAATTAGGAAAGATTCATTTTATATTATTTTTGTCTGGTTTCCCATGAAATAATGCATGTGGGGTTCGACTATCAATAGTATTGCTGCCACAAAGACCGCGAAACTCAACATGGAAAATCGAATTAAGTTAATAATTAGTGTGCTAATCCCAATTTGGGTATCTGCTAGAAAGGTAGTGATGGTAATGAGAGAGCAGATGGAGTCACAAATCTTTTGTATGAAAAGCTTACACGTTTCCGATGTGGTGTCAATATTAACGCTGTTTTATATTTGTTATAAAAGACCACTTTATACCAATGTTGGTTACCGTTTCAGTTATAATATAACGGTAATTGTCAACCACGCCGAAACCAAAACCCATATGAACGTTTTAAAACGCTGATTCTATTAGTGGGCGCTGTGGTGTAATGGTTAGCGCGTTGGACTGTTATACGTAAGGTTGCGGGTTCGAGCCCCAACCAAGACAACATCAATTTATGAAAAATAGTAATATGTGTGAGTTTTTTCTATCCCTCATACATATCGCAGCGTCCTTCTTCGGTGTTCCCATAGCACTTAACCCCACCGAAGTAAAATAATATAACAGGGCTATGAACTAAAAAGCTTCAACAAAGTTCGCCAACTCACCATCAGATAGCGCGCAACAACTGTTCTAAAATTCAACATCTCGCGCAATTACAGTGTTTCCATATTTGAAGCCCTTCATCTTTCACCACCTTTCACTTCTTCTCTATCCCCTTTCCAAAGGAAGCAACACGTTAATTAATAGGAAGAACTTCCTGAGTGTTGCTTCTCTTTAAAAAAAAAAAAAAAATATATTTTTTTGGTCTAATTCCGTAATATATGCAATTCATATGGTAATTTTCTAATAATAAGAAATTTAACGGGCAAACCAATAAAATAAAAATGCCAAAATATGAAGACAATTACCCCAACTGATATCGAGGATATTAAATATTCAAATCGATTTTAGTATTGGCATGGTGGATAAATACCGTCATTTTAAAAGTGAAACGGTTCTTCAATAAGAGCGCTACAAAAGTTTTTTTAAATAAAACAAAAACGGTTTTGGATATAAATGAAATTCTTTATTCCTGTGAAAGTACGTTCGATGCCATTATGTATGGAAATCGATCTCTTTTGCATGGCCACCACGGGCACGCTTGCAGAAGTCCAGACGCTGAACCCAATTTTCGACGGTTTTCAAGCATAAATCGGCCGATATTCGTACGAAGTTCATCAGTCGTTGCTGGCTTGTTGGCATAGACCATAGATTTGACGTAGCTCCACAGGTAATAGTCCAACGGTGTCAAATCGCACGACCGAGGCGGCCAATTGACTGGACCATTTCGTGAGATAACACGTTCTCCAAACTTGGTTTGCAATAAATTAATTCTGACATTCGCTGTGTGGCTTGGGGCGCCGTCCTGTTGGAACCACATGTCCTCCAAGTCCATATCATCCAATTGGGGCCAAAAATATTCGGTTATCATTGAACGGTAGCGATTCCCATTCACAGTAACGTGCCGGTCTTGATCATCACGGAAGAAGTACGGCCCAATGACGCCGCCGGCCCATAAACCGCACCAAACCGTAATTTTTTCGGGATGCAATGATGACTCATGGAGTACGTGTGGATTGCTGTCTGACCAATAACGCATATTTTGTTTATTGACGAAGCCATTCATTATGACAACCATAAATTGGACGTAGCGCTCTTAACTTTGAGGCCACTGACTCCGAATTTCGGTAGTAAATTTTAATAATTTCGACTCGTTGTTGGCTCGTATATCTTTCATCATGAAATGGCAAACCTTACTGAAGAGAAATATCAAAAGAGCGGCAAGAAATATGGCGTCGTTTGCTGTCCCTGTCTTTCTACTTTTGTAGCGTCCCTGTTGAAGAACCCTTTACTTCAATTAGAAACAGAATTCAATTGGTTTCGATTTCTAAATGTTGCGATATCCATATTTGCTTTAGCCCTTAAAGGACTCGATGTTGTTATACTCAGAATGTTTTTTAGATGTGGGCGTTATCGGGTAATGGGTAGCGAAAAATAATATGTATGATTTTTATATCCCTCATACATACACCAGCGTCTTTCTTCGGTGTTCGCATATCACTTAACACCGAGGTAAAATAACATAACAGGGCTATGAACTAAAAAGCTCCAAAAAGTTAGCCAACTCTTCATCAGATAGCGCGCAATATGTTGCCATATTTGAAGCCCTTCGTCTTTCAACTACTTTCATCTATTCTCTATCTACAAGCATACACAAGCAAAATATATTGTTTTGACCGAAATTCTTTTAACCGAATTTGTGTTGCACAAACAAATATATCGGTGGCTCAACCAAACCATTCGTTTGTCAAAATATTTGGTTGTCACACTGAATCTGTTTTCTCAGTGTAAATACACTATTTTTAGCAGAAATGTAAACAAAAAAAAACCCTTGGAGAACCCGTTTTACTTTGAAGCTATAGAAGCGGTTGCTTATGAGACAATTTCAAACAAAAATCATCGGTATTTGAATTGACAGTAGAAGGGTTTACAAAGGAAAAGTAGCTATTGCATTGAATAGAATAACCGATTATTTGGAACAGAAAAATTTTCTGAACTAATTAAGATAGTGGGAAGAGAAATTAAATGTAGATAACAGAATTTCAGTTTATTCAATAAAATTTCGGTTATAAAAAGCAAAAATTTCAATTTCACCAACCGAGCAATTGGATTTGATTTTTGTTAGTATAAACGAATAAGTTTTCTACGAGTATATTTTTTTTAACCTAGACCTTAGCCGAATACGATTATTCTATCGGTATTTTCGTTTTTAAGTAATATGGGTCATTTAACTGAATACACAAAAACACAATGAATGCAAAGCGAAAAGCAAAAGAAGATGAAAAATTAACAATTAATTATTTTTTAACGAACAAATTAGCAAGAAACATTAATTCTTTTTTAGAAATTCTCACTTTTAAAACTATTACAAAACTATTAACATTTAGAAAATAAACTCTATAATTGACCCTTACAACTCAAAGAAAATAACGAAAACAATTGATGAAATTATAAGATACAATTCTTGAACATCTTGCAAATTGATTTTTCTAAAATTGAGGCACAAATACATATGTATGAAAACCAATTGTCCTCTTAGTCACGTGACTCACCTCCTTTTTGTTTGCGTGGCATACGAAAAGAATTCCATAAAAATGAAGATTTTTTTCGAAGACCAGGAGCTTTTAATAAATCCATTTCACTGCTACAAGATTGAATGACTGCAGCGGAAGTTGATGTTGAAGTACAACGAGAAGAAGCAGAAGAAGAAGTTGTTGAAACTGCATCAAGTGCAGTCGTCGATGTTGTAGAAGATGATGAATGAAGTTTGTGTGTTGCACTTGTACCAGCATTTTTAATAATTCTACCACTTTTACCACCACCACCACCTCTCGTACTTGTCGTATCACTATTTTCACCACCTTTACCACTCACACCACTACCACTGCCACCACGACATTTGTCACTTAATATTATTCCTTTTTGTCGTGGTGTTTTCAATGATGTCAAAGTCATATTTCTTGAAAATTTCACATCACTTGTGGAAAAATCATTTAAATTAAATTTTGGCAATTTAGAATTTTTATGGTTTTTTAACATTTCCAATGTTGTTGTATTTTTTGTATTTATTGTTAATGGAATTTCCACATCTGTGGACGACGATGACGCTAATGACGGCGACGACGTGTTTAGGTTCTGTGCTGAACCATAGAATAATGAAACAAAATCATTTAGACCCATTGTAATGAAGAAAAAAATATATACAAAATATACACAAAAATTTTAAGTTCCTTTGAATTTGGCCAAAGGAAGGAGGACCAGATGAAGAGGAAACAAAAAAAAGAGTAAAACTGTTTCACCACAGGGGTGGTTTTTTTTCATTGTCGTCGTATTTTACAAGTACTGTCAACTTGTTGGCTAAGAGCAAAATAGAAAATGCTCTTGAAACATAAAGAGAGTGTGTCCTGAAAATAGAGTCTATTACAACTAACTCTTAATTATGGTTTTAGCCATTTTTTTTTTGTTAAAATTTTGATCCAATGACTTTCAAACTGTTTACATTTCAATTTGCCACATTTTAATATTTATGTTGTAATTTTTTCATTATGTTTAGTTTTTTGCTTCGTTTGCAAAATTTCGCAATGTTTTTGTTCGTAATTTATATCAAGTTCATTACAAATAAAAATGTAAAATTTTCGCGTTTTGTTTTTTCACCCGTTTCTTTACGTCTATTTGTTTGAGCGGTTAACAATGGACTACTTGAGTCTAATATTGTTAAACTTCTTCACAACCCCAACGTAAAGAGATATGGAAAAATATTTTATACCGCTATTTTTAACTTTTTACGTTTTTTCTTTATAATGAAGAAACTGTGTAAAGTAAAAGCTAAAAAAAAGCAACATAATAGATAAAACGTCAGCCAAAAGCAGAAGGCATTCATTCAGTCAGTCAGTTACTTACCGACCATAATCTTTGTATTACCATTTCATTTCATTCGCTATAGAGTTTTTGTTTTTAAAATGTTTGTTATTATTGTTAAGGGGGAGGGGATAAGGGAGGCGCTGCAAAAAAAATTGTAGAAACCGCAAAAGTAAAGCAAAAAAGAAAACAAGCTTAGAAACAAGGTAAGAGACAACAACAAAATACTCAAATCAAACAACCGAATATGGAATAAAGTCCAACAAATTAAACCATTTATAAGTTTTGTCAGAATTTTTTATGTAGCAAAAAAAATGGAAGTCGGCCATGCCAACTATATGACACTATACACCAAGTATATACCGGGAAGCGGTTAAAATTTGTATTTGTCATCTGTAGCTTGATTGATGGACATCTCTCGATCGATTCGGAATGTGATTCTGAGTCGATCGCTATACTATAAGGTGGGTCTAGCTATAATGTAACGAATTTGTTATCAATTTTTAACAAATTTTTAGTTAAAACACTGATTAGTTATCTTCATTTAAAACAAAACTAAAAACCTCAGTACTTTAATTTTGAGTGTTAATCTTCAAAATTATTTATAACTAATTTTTAAGAACCCATTCGTTAAATTTTGCACAATTTACTGTTAAAATTAAATAGTTTTATATTTCTCTTATGGGCCCACTAATATATCCGAAGTTTTAAATATGGCGCTATTTCTTTCCCTCCCAATTGATAAAAATTTCGACTACCCCCAACCATATAACACCACCCTGAAAAGGTTACCTCTACCCAAAAATTGCACCTTGGTGGGGCCTTGGACCCTCGGAAATTCTTAATAAAAGTTGTCCACTACTTAAAATGGCCCATATCTCGAAATCTAAGTGAGATATAGCAAAAGGGACAAAATGTTTGCTCCTTTGGAGGGTCCTTTCATGCCGGACTAGGCCCGGGGAGAGTGCCGATACCCTAAATTATAACAAATTTTACGACTCAATAAATTAGAAATGAAACTGTAGTTTTAAAAATTTTTTACTTAAATTTAAATTTTATTAAATTGACAAAAATTGTTTTCTAATCAACAAATTTTATTTTAAGCCAAAAAACAGGAATAAATTTTCTTAAAGTAACAACTTTTTTGTTCAGCCAACAGACATTATTTTGAGTGCAAATATAAGCAGGTCTGGCCAGAATTGGTATCAGATCTTATCCATTTGAACTGGAACCAAAATGAAAATGTACAAACAAAATTTTTTTGAAGAATTACTCGGTAAGAGGATCGTATTATAGGTATAAGTTCTTTAATTATACCCTACACCACTATGTGGTCATTATACCCTACACCACTATGTGGTCAGGGTATTATAAGTTTGTGCTGATGTTTGTAACACCAAAAAATATTGGTCGTAGACCCACCTTATAGTATACCGATCGGTTCAGAATTTTTTTTTATTTCGATTTAACGATGTCCGTCTGTCCGTCCGTCCGTCCGTCCGTCTGTCTGTCTGTCTGTCCATGCAATCTTGTACGCACTCTACAGGTCGCACCTATTAAGATATTTCGATGAAATTTGGTACATAGACCTATGTTGGCCCAAGGACGAACAAGTTTGATTTTTTTGAACATCGGTCCATGTTTAGACCTAGTGCCCATATAAGGGTCCTACCAAAATTATATTGTTTATACGCTGCAGGTCGTAAATATTAAGATATTTTGATGAAATTTGGTACACAGACCTATATTGGCCCAATAACGCAGCCTATTGATTTTGGTGAACATCGGTCCATGTTTAGACCTAGTGCCCATATAAGGGTCCTACCAAAATTATACTGTTTATACGCTGCAGGTCGTAAATATTAAGATATTTTGATGAAATTTGGTACACAGACCTATATTGGCCCAATAACGCAGCCTATTGATTTTGGTGAACATCGGTCCATGTTTAGACCTAGTGCCCATATAAGGGTCCTACCAAAATTATACTGTTTATACGCTGCAGGTCACAAATATTAAGATATTTTGATAAAATTTGGTACACAGACCTACGTTGGCCCAAGGACAAAGCCTATTGATTTTGGTGAACATCGGTCCATGTTTAGACCTAGTGCCCATATAAGGGTCCTACCAAAATTATATTGTTTATACGCTGCAGGTCGCAAATATTAAGATATTTTGATGAAATTTGGTACACCGACTTATGGCAGCCGAAGGACGAAGCCTATTGATTTTGGTGAACATCGGTCTATGTTTAGACCTAGTGCCCATATAAGGGTCCCCCCAAAATTATATTGTTTATACGATGCACGTCGTAAATATTAAGATATTTTGACGAAATTTGGTACACAGACCTATTTTGGCCCACGGACGAAGCCTATTGATTTTGATGAACATCGGTCCATGTTTAGACCTAGTGCCCATATAAGGGGCCTACCAAAATTATACTGTTTATACGCTGCAGGTCGCAAATATTAAGATATTTTGATGAAATTTGGTACACAGACCTATATTGGCCCAATAACGCAGCCTATTGATTTTGGTGACATTAGTTGGCTTTTACCCAGACTGGTGTAGGGTATTCTATAGTCGGCATGCCCGACTTTAACCTTTTTACTCGTTTTCATTTAAAGTCAAAATCAAATTGGTTGTTATTATATGTGGTGATCAGATACAATTAGATCTCAAATGTGCCTCCCATTTTGAGATCTAATAAGATCTGTTACAATTAGATCCACCTACATCTAGTCAAATCTGGTCTTTTTTACACGGGTAATCGATCGTCTGTTGCCGTAATGAAATTACTTTTGGCTCAAAATAAGTAAAAATGCATGTTAACACCTTATTAGAGAAAAATGTTCCAAAATAATTCTGAAGCATTATATAATTGAAAATTACTCGTACTTCCAGAAGATGCTATTCAGAGGATGCCGAAATATCGAAGATAAAAATAAAGAATAATCTTGTATAAAATTGACCTCGAGCTTGACTATTTATTAATTAGATATATTTCAAATTTATTTAGAAGAATTAGGAGAAATCCAAAAAAGGTGCTTTTTTGGTACAAATCCGATTTCTCTTATTAGATTGCGAACGTTTGCTTATGTTTGAGATGATTTTGGATATTTCTGATCTCTCTTAGAGAAGACGGAGCGGAGCAACTCGACTGAAATTGGTGATTACTCTGGTAATTTTTGACATTCGGTTGATAATTTAAAGACAAGACAATTTAAGGCCGTCGTGGCAGCCCAGTACTTAATATGGTCTCTTGAAGGAAAATATTATTTTTAAGTTTCGAAATAGGACATTCAAGACAATGAGCTCGTATTGAAGCAGTACTAATTCTCTAAAAACTCTGAATAGCAATTCAGAGTGTTGCGATTTCTTTTTTATATTTGTCCAAAAAAGGAGGTTTTTGATTAAAATGACAAGCAACAAAAGTTTTTATTTTCAACATGGAAACGGTGTATTATTTTATTATCACATTCAATGTAAAGTGTAATAAAAGAAGCAAAAAAAAAACAAATAAAACAACCTTAAACCATTAAAATTTACAACAATTTTAAAGGTTTACGGAATTTATTATAATTTTGTTTATTTTTGCCAACATTACATTTAAATTAAGTTAAAAATTTTGTCGACCGGATATATCCATTCGCTAAAAAGAAAACAAATTTATTTGACACTACACGTTTTAAAATGTTATGGAAATATTTTTTTTAATATTATAAATGTGGAGTCATTTTTAATCAGAATGTTCAATGAATATGACACGCAATTAAAGAGACAAATAGATCCCAGTAAAAAGATTTACAAATACTTAGGGCCAGTTTTATAGTCAGGACTAAGAACGATTTTTTTTTTCTTAAATTTTATGTACTTCAGAATTAAAAAATATTTAAGACAAAAATCATTCTTAAATAGTTCTGACCACAAACTGACTTTTATAAGAAAGATTATTATTAGATTTTATAATCAGAAAAATTGTATTAAATTTCAATACGAAGAATATTTGGATTCCAACAATTTTTTATCAGTGTATTTTAAAGTAATTATTAGAAATTAATAGTTTCCAACTGTGAACTAAATTATTGTAATTTAATATCTTTTATGAAAACAAATTCAATTGTACAATTTACAACAATGTATTTTCCCAAACCGTTGCTTTTGACCGCAATTAAAACTAGTAAAAATTTAAATTAATCAACAATAAATTATCATAATAACAATAATAACTTGCATAATACAAAATAACATGTAGTATAAATTATAATTACTTACAAAATTATTATTAAAAACTTCGGAAAAATTCGAGAAAAATTGGAAAAAAAACTGAGAACTAAATCACTTTTCAAGATTTATTTTACAAATTTTTCTACTCGTTATATACGATAAGATTTTTGTTTTAAATATTTGTTAAGTTAAAAATTTTATTTTAAAATTTTCTTGCTTTCACAATTTAAACATTGATTTGAAGGTTTCAATTATTTCTGAGTCGATTTAGCGATGTTCATCCGTCCGTCTGCCCATGTATTGTAATATGAACAACCCTTGTAATCAAACTATAGGCCGCATTTCTGAAGAAATTAAATATTGTATGAAGGTATGTAGTTTACTGATCTCAATTCAAAAAAAAAACAGATTCATTTGAAATTAAATATTTTTATATTTCTAAAGAAATACAAATCTGGTGTTGGTTCATGGGTCAAGAATCTACTTGAAGCAATAGTTTGTGCAAAATTAAAGTTTATAAGAAAAATGAGTTTTATTTTATGCAATAAAACAGTGGTTTTTAATAAAATTTGAACAGTTTAGCAACACTTTGCAACCATCAATTATATTTATTTTTCGTTTGTTTAATTTCTAATGATGATTAGTTTAGCTTTTTGTAAGTTTTTACTAAAGTTAATGACTTAAGGTTGAATTTTTAACGCAAAGAAAAAACCCACAAAAAGAAAACACGCACCTTTCAATGTAAACTTTTACTTTTCAAAAACTTTTTATTTTCTTTATCGTTAGAAATTATACAATTGATTGCTTCTTTCATCATGCGTGGCAAAACACAAATAACAAATAAAACTTGGCAAATTAAAAAAAAAAGTAAATATTTTTAAAACAAAAAATGGTAAATGAACTAAATATAGTTGTATAAAAAAGATTATATTAAAAGACATTTCACTTTTTAACGTGGGAAAATATTATATTAAGATATGCAAAATAAATGACATATTTAAACAAAATTAAAATAAACAGCAAAGTGGGAAATAGTTCAATTATATAACACTTTGATACAATTTTTAACTTTAGCTCTCACGCGATATGTACAGAAAAATAGAGACCATGTGTAGTAAATCTGCGTATCCAGTTTTCCTTCACCACTTCAGATGTCCTATATAAAGGACTTTAAAATATGAGTGTCTACTATAATGACAACATATTTTTTATCATTTGTATCCAAATAAGAGGGTAGAATCTCCACAGTTCAATGATAATGTAAACTGACAAAAAAAAAACCAAGGAAAAACATTTTTTTCTTAATTTCCAATAGTCATTAAATGGTACAATTTTTTGTTCAAAATGAAAAAATTCAATTGATATTTATGATATAATTTTATTTTGGTAGAAAAAAACAAAAGCATTTGTTAAAATCTACAGATTCTTTTGATTCTCATATCAATATCATAGAATGCGTAAAATTACTAAAAAAAATATTGCCATCCTTTGAAATTTTAAAGCCCTTTTAAAAGGAAATCCTACATGATCATGAAAATCTAATTAGGCAGTTTTACTATACGCTCTACTGTGTGCCACCTTACAGGCAAAAAAAAGTGCACCGTACACCCTCCAATATAAAGTATTTTTGCAAGGTTTAAAAAAAAAATTCTTTTTGCCGAACATAGGGGTCGCCATTTTACATTTTTCGTTATATCTTTGGCATTTACAGTCGGATCTTAAAGTATGATACATCGATGTCCATTGACCTCAATTATCCCATCTAAGGGCCATTGACATCAATTATCCCATTCTAGTAGTTACCCACCAGATCTCAGTTTCTACCACCCTAATATCAGAAAATTAAAGTTCGCAAAAAATCATTAAACTTTTGCTAAGGAAGTTTTTCGTTAAACCCAGTAGAAATTTTTTTTTTATATTTTGGTTGCCGAACGTAGGTGTCGCCTTTTTAACTTTTTTTCATTGGATTTTTCCTTTATAGCAAAACACTGGTCTCCTCGAGGCAATAAAATCGATATATCACACTTTAAAATCCGACTTTAAATACTTCTTATTGGAGGGTGTACGGCAAACTTTTTTTTTTTTTGGGATACGGTCTAATACACAGTCTCTTCCTTCATGTTTATATCGATTTTTCTATAGATGAGAATGAGCTTTGCACGATGTAATAGGTCTGTTCCATATAAAAATTTACACCCATAATTATATAATTGTCTTAATATAAAATAATTAATTAAATTCCATTGCCTGAGTTTTAAAATTAATCCATTAAAATCAACTAGTTCATTTTTTTGTGTTTGAATAAATTACACCAAAAAGTAATTTTAAATTAAATATATATTTTTTTTTAATAAAATTTTTTGCATGACAAATGCAACCAAAAGCCAAAATTAAGCAAGTAGCGTTTTATAATGATTTCACACATAATTATCAAAATAAATTAAGGTGGGAATCAACATGAGAAATCATCTTTAAAATGTCAACTTCATGGTGTGTCTAAAAATTTGATAGGAACCACTAAATTAACTGTGTTTCCTGAATTGTAAATATTTTCGTTTCCACAGAAAAACAAATATAATTAACAAATACATGTATATTATGTATGATTATGAAAATATATTTATATGTTTATATTTAGCAATACATACAAATCATTTTGTATACACCCATGCCTGCTATAACGCGGTAGCGTTCTAACTCTTAAAGCGCGGACTTTGTCCTCGCATAATCGCACAATTTTGAAGAAAATACAATAAAAAATATGTATAACGTGACTTTTCTACAACAAGGTGTTTTTGTGCAATAAATTAACTGCGTTTTACGAGGGAACAATATTTACTTCTGGAAATAATTTTAAATTTTCCACTTGAATTATTTCTTACTTATTATACAAACAATAATAAGTACTACATACGTTTTAACAAATTAATTTCATTATTCCATTAAATTGTAATAAGTTATTAATGGAAAAAAACTAAATTTATTTTCATATGGCGTACGCTTAAAACAATATGTTAGTATATAAATCAAGGTTGGCAACCGTTACCTTTACAATACCGTTATCGGTTTTAAAACTCTTTCCAACTGAAAACGGTTACCGATACCAATATCAAAACTCTTTATTTCGAAAATACTGGTATTCGAAAACCGTTTACCTTAATACCGGTATCGTACGGGTTTTCAATATGTTTTCAATTCACAATTGTAAATTAATTTAACTTTATCGTTTTTAAATTAAATGTATCGTTTTAATGTTATTAAAAAATCGTTTATCAATTTATAATCTGCACTGAAAGAATTCACCTTCATGATATTAATAATATAATTTCATAGAATTTTTTTCGTAGAATCAATGAAGAATTTCATTATGTACTATATAATATTTAATTAATATTATGAAATTTTTCATAATTTTTCTTACATAAAATTTCATACTTTCGTTAAAAAAAAATGCACTTAATTTCATAAATTATCGTATATCTCCATAAATTTAATGAAAATGTTTTTATATATATAAGAAATTGTTCAATAGTATTTACTTTTTTTAATTTTTTTTATAAAATATCGTCATTTCCTGAGAGAATAATCTTTTATAATTTTTATTTTTTTTAAATTAATTTTTTATTATAAATTTTGGATTATGAATTATGATTCCAAATTTTTTTTTGAAACTTTTTAATTTAATGAATTCTCTTATTAGATATAATTTGTACATCCGCAAAATATGCTACAATTTTATTACGCTTTTTGCATTCGCTAAATACTTTTTATTTATCCACTCCAGCATAGCAACGAGTAATAAATAATAGTAAATGAAATTGCTTCATAGGTTTCATGAAGCTCTTCATTGGCTGAATGACTCAATCATTGGACGAGTGGCCTATTAATTTTATGAAGAGTTTCATTAATTTTATGAACTTTTCATAAACATTGACTTTAATGAAACCTGTTTCATAGATTCTATGAAAAGTTTCAATGGACGAGTTCCAGTGACAATTTTCATTGAAACTATGAAGAAATTCATTACTGAAGTGATGATAATTCTTTCAGTGTATAGTTATTTTGACTTCAGGTTGCTGTTAAGAGTCCTCAAATTAAAAAAAATATATATAAAACATGTTTGCACCCTCCCCCTCCTATCTACCAAAAATGACGTTCGAAAAACGATTTTTTGAAACTTTTCATCCCTGTTTTACCCCTTAAGCATTCGAATAGCCAAAAATCCTTTGGCTGGTTTTCTTCTCGTCATAAAACAAAGCTACATGTATGCCAAATTTCAATTATCTATCTTCGTTAGTTTAAGAGAAGCACCAAACCTCCTATTAAAAAAATTGAACTTCATTAACAAATATTGCGACTATATTGACATGTTGAACTGCTTATACAAATAGTGATTTTTATTTTAAGGCCAAGAGCATAATAAACTAATTTACAAAAAGTATAACATTTTTTTGCATTATCAAATTTTATACTAGAACACCCATGAAGTATATGGAATGTGCAAAAGTAGATTGGGCATAAAAAATAATATCGCCGCAAAAATTGGTCCTTTCGGATTAACAGGCCAGTCACCCGCGGCTTTTAGCCCTAAAAATGGACTAAAATTTATATATCCCGAGTATACAATGCAGATCAAAAAAGCTGTTTCCACCGAATCAGACCAGCTCGCCAGGGATTTTATCCTTAACCATGCCATCCATGATTCACTCCATGGTTTTCAGCAATAAATGATGTGAGGTTCATCGGGCGGTCAGTTTTTTTATTGATGAATGGTTGATATATGGTAGAATGCATCATATGTATATATGCATACACTCACAATATATTTTCCATAACCGATTGAGGTTTATTTGAAAAGTAATAGGTAAAGTTTGTTTTCAATTAAAGAATCAATTAAAATACATGGAAATATATTGTTAAACCTTTTTGATGAGTCAATAAAAAACAAACTACAAAAAATACTTACTGTCTGTAGAAGTTGATACAAATACAAATGTTCTATTTTTAGCTTTCTATTTTTAGAAAAAATAATTTAAATAATTTCGTTGTTTTCTGTTTTAAAATAAAAAATTCAAATATTTTCGATTTTCTTTTTTGTTAAAATAGTTTGTTCAAAATTATTTCAATTCAAATTACAAGAAATTCTTTACTCATACACACAAACATAGCCAATAAAATTATGAATGTGTGTGTGTAGTATTTTGAAAATTCAAACAAAAAAAAATTTAAAATATTAAAATAAAAACAAACCAAATCGTTTTTTTCTAACTTTTTGTCAGTTAAAAATTGAAGATTATTTTAACAGACTTTTCAATTATTTTTATTTATTTTATGGATTGTTTAAACAATGTTTGGAAATAGATAGCAAAATGGTTTGAATGTAATAAAAAATCAGTTCTCCTTTTTTTAATTGTGTTTTCAATTAATTTAATATCGCTATAAACAATTTCACTGGAATTCAAGTTGAAAACAAGTTCAATTCCAGCACTGTTTTCCAGTTTCAAGGCTTAAATACAAATTTCATTACATTTAATTTCAATAGCATACTCCAGCAAAAGGGAAACAAAAATTCAAGTTTGAAACATTTTTATTAAATATACAAATGCTAGAATTTGAAATCCACTTTACTTCAGGAAAAATTTAAAGCACTTGAATTTTTAAAACCTATGTGATTATTAGAATGTATTTTATGTTGTCTTTAACGATAAAATGTTGTGAGCGTATGTTTTGGCCAGAAATAAAACAACCAACGGCCATAGGCATTCAAATATGGCCCTAAATAGTTCTGTACAGCTAATTTGTTCTAAAAGATCTCTAAAGCTTTTCATAGATAATAACAAAACTTTTCCATCACTGTTGTACACTTAAAATAATACGTCAGTAGAAAAAGCTGTTAAACGGGTTTCAAATCGATTTGACTTATTTTTAACAAATTTTTAGTTGAAACTCTGATTTAAACAAAGATTTTAGTTATCTTCATTTAACACACTACTAAAAATCCTCAGTACCCTAGTGTAGAAAATCATTACCAGATATGTTGTTATGTAACTACATACTTGGTAATGGTAACTAGTTACTTTTGTTATTACATTTCTTATTACCTTTATATGGCGATGTCACGAAAAATAATGAGTTGTCGTTACACACCAGCATACGAAAAATCAAAAAATATATCGTTACCTATGTGCTTACCAGTATTGACAAAAATAATGAGTCTAAAAATAGATTTTCAAAAAAATAAATTATATAAAAAAAAATTTTAAAGATAGCGCTATTTCTTTCCTTCCCGATTTTTTAAAATGGCCCTTATCTCGAAAACTAAGAGATATAGAGGACAATTCAGGAAAATTTTGACTATCCCTAACCACATATCCCAGATAAAGGGGTTATGTCTATCCAAAAATGGACCATGGTGGGGCCTTGAACCCTCGGGAATTTCTCCACTTCATAAAATGGCCCATATCTCGAAAACTAGAGCAAAGCGGATAAAATGTTTGCGCCTTGTGAGTGCCCTTACATGACTAGTCCCGGGGAGGGTCCCGAGACCTTAATTCGACCAAATTTTACGACTCAGTATAATTACAAATAAAACTGTAGTTTTATTAATTTCTTACTTAAATTTTGAGTTGTTAAATTTAACAAAACAATTTGTGAAAATCGACAAATTTTATTTTAAGCCAAAAAAACAGGAATAAATTTTGTTAAAGCAACAAAGTTTTCTGTTCAGCCAACAGACTTATTATTTTGAGTGTATAATCTCTTTAATCTTCATTTCAATTACAAATTTTTGATGCAAAAGTAAAAGTAGACAAACATTTTCGAAAATTTGGCATGCGCTATAAAACAAACAACTTTTTTACACACAATTAAAATGGTCAATTGAATTTAACGTAAAAGTAAATTTGTTTAATACAATAAAAGAAAAATTGTAACGCCACTTTTTTTCATTTATTCATTCAAATCATCATACAATAAAATCAACTTAACTCAATACAACTCATTTATCATTTTAAAGATTTTTGTGCGTGTCAATTAAAAGGCATGAGCGTTAAAACACTTGTCACTTTAGTTGGTGTAAAATTTACGATGAATAAAATAAAAATTCAACGTGAAATTGCTTGGAATTGAAGATAACCCCACAAAAAGCTTCAAACCACATAACATTAGACATTTATAGAAATTTTGTATAAAATGTGGTTCCAAAAAGAAATAAAAATTAAAGCTAGAAAAAATGGAAATTTAATTAGCTTTGAGTTAAGTTGATCCCTCACAAATTTAACACCTTTAATATACATAAACTGAACACTTTTGTGAGCTTTATAAGGTGACAAAATATATAGAGTAATTTGTAGTGAAACTTGTTGAAAACTTTTTTATGGGCATTTTACAAAAAGGAAAATTATACATATTAATAAAGTTGTAATAGAAAATGCATGTATTCACAAAAAACTAGGTAAATATTTGTTAATTTTCACTTACAAAAGACCACACACATAAAAATAACACTTCTTTTTCCACAATTTCAAAAATATAACTTATTTTCAAACTAAATACACACAGTAGGATTAAATAATAAAACTTGTCAATTGCTATAAAAAGTTTTATCAAATTCATAAAAAAGTTTTATAAATTTTTATCCATAAAAAAAAGCAATTTATTATGCGCTCAGGTAGTTATGTCAGTAAAATTAACTGCAATTGCAATTAAGAAAGTGTACATTGCCATTGCATTTAAATTAACAATTTCAGTTTTTTTTTATTACAATTGTAGTTTAAATAACTGCAATATCACTTAATTTTAAATGCAATTAGAGTGTACACTGTTTTAACTGCAATTGTAGTAAATATTACCGACATAATTCTCTTTTTTTTATTTTTTTTTTATATTTTTTTTTTTTTTTTTTTATTTTTTATTTTTTTATTTTGTGAAAGCTCTTATAAAAATAAAAAGCTTTAATAAAAGTCTCGCATTGATAAAGAAATTATTGATGTAATTCAATTTAATTAAAATTTGTTAACCCTTATTGTGCCCCACTGTTCCCTTTAATATACCTTCGCTTTATATTTAATCACACATTGTCATTCCTACTCTCGTACTAACCATAATTTGTTGCTCTCCTAGAAAAAAATGTCATTAAAGTTAATTATTTACGTTGGTTTGTGTTTTCACACAAAAAAAAACTTTTGTAAATGCATACCCGACTGTAATAACGTCATGTTAGAACATAAAACGTCAAATACTACTACTTGTGAAATTTGTGCACCATTAAGAACGCGTTAAAGCATTCTACTACGAGGGGTACAATTTATATTTCGGGAACTTGCAACACTAATATCAATACCTAAACTCTGGCAAAACCATTATAAAGTTTGACATTTTTAACATAAACGTACGCACAAGGTTTTGTTGTACAAGCGCTATTTGTTTTATTTACAGTGAGTTAAGAAAATCAATTTGCCAAAAAAATGGAAATTTCAAGAGAATGTTTTCATTGGATTATTTTTCACAACTTTCGACGTGGATTACCTCAACAAGAATGTGTCGATGAACTCAGTTCTTTGTAAAGCACTATCAAAAACTACAGTATATCGCTGGTATAGTGAATTCAATCGTGGTCGTAGTTCGGTCGCCGACGAATTCCATGAAGGTCGTCCAAAATCGATTGTTGTGTCACAAAACATCGATGCACTGCGTGAACTGATAATACATGATCGTCATGTGACATATCGTGAGATAGAGGCATACTTGCACATTAGTTCCACTTCAATACATTCGATTTTGCATGAACACTTAGTTGTAAAAAAAATTTGCTCTCATTGAATACCCCATAATTTATCAATCGCTCAATAACGGCTCGAGTCGATTGGTGTAAGTGAATGTTTAAACAAATGCAAAAGTATTTTGAACATCAAGGGGAATATTTTGAAAAACAACAAAGCAATTTTCATTTAAAAATGTTTGTTATTATTTGCTATTCCCGAAATATAAATAGTACCCCTCGTATTTATAAATGTTAAATACACATGGGTAGAATTTATGTTGTGCTCATTCATACACGACACTTTTTAAAAATTGTTTTAAACAAAGAATTTTGGGAAAATTGAATTAAAATTCAGTTAAAGGTCTTGAAACGTGCGCGAAAAGTTTATATTTAAAGAAAACAAAAAGCTAATATGAGTTAAAGACATAAATCGATATTGTTTAAAGATAGATTAGCTTAAAAACTTTAAAAACAAATCTGAAATTTGTAAAAGCTTTTATAAAGCTTTGCGCTCGAAAACCTTCCCAGCAAAAGCATGGTAATGACAGGTCATTACCATACGGATTACCAAGTAATGACAGGTCATTACCTTTTGCATTACTTTAAAATACAAAACTAATGACTTACTGATAATAAATTATAGAAGTACTTATATATTCTTGCAAAGTAATCACTTACTGGTAATTGATTAAATAAGTACTTCCCAGCAAAATATTGGTAATGACACCTCATTGCTGTCTGCATTACTAATAATGATATATCATTACCTTTTGCATTATTGAGTAACCACTTATTCTATTTTTGTGAGTAACTACTTATTCTTTTACTACGGTAACTCGTTATTCGCACTTTTTTGTAAGCGAGAGGGTAATAACCACCCATAAATTTTTGGACTTTGCGAACAAAAGTAATGTTGTGTGTAAGTAGCCTATAGTAGTGAAACGCTATGTGTGCTACTTACTCACCTAATTACTCTGTAATGTCTGTTTTTGCTGGGTAAATACTTCCCAGTGTAGAAAATCATTACCAGATATGTGGTTATGTAACCATATACCTGATAATGGTAACTAGTTACTTTTCTTATTATATTTCATATTACCTTTAAATGGTGATGTCGCGAAAAATAATGGGTTATGCTTACACACCAGCATACGAAAAATCGAAAAATATGTCATTACCTATATGCTTACCAGTACTGACAAAAAGAATGAGTCTACAAATAGATTTTCAAAAAAATAAGTTTTTTAAAAGAAAAATTTTTATTGTAAAATTTTTTTAATAAAATTTCTAGTGCGGGAATTGAACCTGGGACTCCAGGTTGCCAGTCAATAGCTCTACCATCTGAGCTATATCGATATGTAATGTTTGATCGATAAAAACATAATTGACCTGCTGCACACAAGTCAGCTTACTCGCCAACATACAAAAAATATGTGGTTACATATATCCTTACCAGTGTTAAAAAATACTGGTAGTCCAAAAAATTATGATATGTCATTACCAGGGCAAGGACTTTCATGCAAATGCGTGTTTGTAGTCAGTGGCCCAAAAATGATTTTGACCAAATACTTTTCCGAATCAAAGAATTTGCAAAAAAATTGCATCGATTTGTTGTTGCATATATTAGCATATTTTGTTATAAATGCATATTTTACTTTTAAGTGCATATTTTATTGCATATTTTATGATTTTTATTGCATATTTTGCACGTTATTGCATATTTTTTAATATTTTAAAATATGAAATTCGATTTAAGAATTCATACTTTAAAACTAAAAAAAATTCTAAAGAATTAATTATTTGGAAGCTCTGTTGGTAATATAACACTACACTAGAAAGAGAAACACATAGTATACAATATGTTGTCATCCACTAACACATTTTTTAGAGATGTAATTTTAAGTTAACGTTTTCGGTTGCTATTGCTCATAAAACAGAAAGTTGAAAAATTTTTTAAAAATTATTTTAAGGAAACTTGTCCCAAGCATTAATTTCTGCCACTTTTTTCTCTGAGTTACGAAATTGAGTACGATTTTATAGTACACATATTTAAGTTCCATTTTATAATAAAGTTTTTTTCAGGTAAAATGCCACACACAAAAATATATTTAACTATGTGTATTTGAAGACATATTCAGTGTGTTCGTTTACTGGAATTTCTTACTACTTTTACTACAATTGCAAAGTTTTGTTTACTTTTTGTATTGAATTTTTCCAGCTGTAGTAAATATAGTAAGTTGTAGTAAGTAAACGAACAAGCTTATTGTAACCGATACCTAAATTTTTACGTTTTTGTTAGTTTTTAATAAATATAATTAAAAAAAAACATTATTTTTAATTGCATATTTTTTTTTTTAGTGCATATTTCGTTATAAATGCATATTTAAGTGCATATTTTCCATTTGATAGTGCATATTTTAAGCGCATATTTTCGATTTTTAGTGCATGAAATTCCTTGCCCTAGTCATTACCATTTCTACACTGCGATATTAAATTAAAATTCAATAACTTGTTCTATAATCTATAATAACCACAGGGCGTATGATAAGTATGATGTTGATCATACGCACTGGGGTTCTAACTAATCAATTTTAAAATACAAATATAATTTTCTTAAATATGTACAAATAAAATATATTAAAATATATTTGTAATATTTTAAAATATATTTGTATTTTGAAAATTTTAAAATACATTTTGGACAATTTTGAAATGCAATTGCACAAATATCGAAGTTTTTTAGACAATTTTAAACAATATTTGGACAATTTTTAAAGATTTTTCGATAATTCTAAAACATTTTTGGACAATTTTAAGACATTTTTGGAAAAGTGTAAAACATTTTTGGATAACTTTGAAACATTTTAGACAATTTTGAAACCTTTTTAGACAATTTGAAAATATATTTGGACAATTTTAGAATATTTTTGGAAAATTTTAAAACATTTTTGGACAATTTTAAAACATATTTGGATAACTTTAAAACATTTTTGGACAATTTTGAAATATGTATATTTGGAATTTTCTGAAATAAAACTGAAAATGATGTAGATCTGAATTTAAAAAAATTAAATTGCCAAAAAAAAACTCTCTTGATATTTTATGAAATCCGTACCGGAATTGGATTGTTAACGGAATTGGATTTTGTAAACGGGCTCATAAAAATTAAAGGAAATGGCATTACAATGACGCCATAAAACTTTTTCTGTACTTAAATCTTAAAAAAAATTGCTGTTTGTAGTTTAATAAAAAAAATGTTTTCAGTTTAGTTAAAAACAATTGAACATACATTTATTTTTCAAAGAAATATTTATTTCAACTCTTATACACTTGTTGAAAATAATTTACTACCACTTAGCACTTTTTTAGTTTAATTTATTTTCCTTATTTGCTTTCAATGTTATAAGAATTTACCAACAAAACGGAAATTTGTGGTTTATTTGTTTCCGTTGCAGTTAATATAAATTGACAGTTTTGTTTGCCGTCTGCTTAAATAAAATTTTCCAAAAATTCCTTTCTTTTTTTTAATTTAAATTGTTGGATAATATACAAAATCATTTCAATTCAAATTACAAGACCTTAATGAACTTGACATACACATATAAAGCCATTTAGAATAGATGTGTTAATATGTGAATAGATGAGCACGCTCTCAAGAGAGCTGCTCAATATATTGGATCTCTAAGCTTTAAAAAAATAGCCATCCAAAATTCCAGCCATCCAAAAAATGATTTAATTCTAAGCTTAAAGCCTCAGAGCTTATATTATCATTAAAAGCTCTATTAACATCAACATTTAATTGTTTTCAAAAACAATATTCCTAAGCTGTTCAAAAACAAAATCTCTTTTAATATTTTAAATTTTCAGTTACTTTTGAGCACTCATTCGTTGTACCTCTTAGCTGGTTAGTGAAAAGAAAGCTCCAAACCACTATTTAAAACCAACAACTTGTAAAATTTGGTTAGCTTTTTGATAATTTCAAACTTGCCACATTTTATGTAAGTCATGAAAACATTGTCCATATTCCATATAAAACACACCACAAGAAAAAAAAACTCCATAATTCAAATATCCACAAAATCTACCCATAATTCACACAAGTTAATCAAATCAATTTAAACGCTGGCTATTTTGCGTGGCGGCACATAAATTGATTTGATGTGTTAATTTGCGATAATAAAAATATGATTTAGAAATATCAAATCAAATTAAAAATTTCACACATTTCATATGGAAAGAAGAAAGACAGAAAAAAAAATTTTGGAAAGAGTGAAAGATTATAAATAAAACCAATAAAAAAAATTATGTCGGTCAAGCCCGACCTTGAGATACCCTACACCACAGTAATAATTGGGTCATATTCCGGGAAATGAAGCAGACCTATTATTGATACATCTCAAATAGGGCCGTTCCAGGGGAGGTACGCCTAAATATAGACCGATTATAATCAAACGAATATTGATCGATTAATTTAAATTTTTGCGATCTGTATTTTTTTATAAGGTTTACATGGACAGACGGATAAAAGGACGGACCTCTTTTTACTGACTCAGAAAATGATTCTATGTCGATTGGTATACTTTAAGGAGGTTCTAGGTCTAACATCAGGACCAACTTATTATACCCTCTCGCAACGTAGAGAAGTATAAAAACATTAAGGGTTTTCACAAGGGGTGTACTATTTGTTGTATCGTTGTATCGTCCTAACAAAAAACAGAGTTGTTAAAAATTAAATTGAAAAAATACAACATTTGAGAATAGCACGATACAACATTTTTACGTAAGTTTAGTGTCCTATGTTTGAGTGTGGTAACAGATAGGAAACTGAATAGAAAATCGTTGTTAAACACAAATAAAAATTTGAACAACTCTGTTTTTTGTTAGAACGATACAACGATACAACAGATAGCACACCCCTTATGAACAACCTAATTATATGTATATGAATATAAAGTGTGAGGTTTATATTGAATAAAAATTGCTTTATTTTGGTCATTTTTACTAAAAAAAAGAAAAAATCAACCCTTCTAAATCAAAGTAAAGAGGAAAGACCGGATACCAAAAAAAAAAAGCAAATGAAAGGTTTTGATTTATGACTGTTTACAATTAAAATCAAAACTATCAAAAACTAAAATCATGATGTGGAAAATAATGATGATTATGAGTTGGAAAGATGAACAAAATAAAAACAATTTAGTTAAGCTTTCACTTGGCTGAAGTAGTTCAATGAGATAGAGTTTGGGAGTTACGTGATGTTTGTATTTGACTACTTCTTTTTGGATTAGCATATGATTTGTCACTTACCTTTTAGAGGAGATTTTCCTGTTGTTGTTGTTTTAACATCCAAACGTTTCGAGTGAAGGTTAAATTTTATTGATCGTGGAGAATCTTTAATACTCGTATTACTACCACCAGTGGATGTTGTACTGGCTGCGGTAGATGGATTTATAGATGAAATGAAAAGAAATAAAAACAAATAAATAATAAATTTAAAAAAATAATAAAATTAAAAAAAAATTAAAGCATATTTTAGGGAATAAAATAAAAATGTTGCTAAAAACAACGTGGTCATGAAATGTTTAGATTCATTTGAGAAGAATACAGTAGTTTCCCACTTAACCCATTAACGCCCACTATCCCTATGTGAGTACATCTCTGTTTTACGACTTTTTTGGCACTATTCATTCTATAATTTAAGTAAAATAATTTTCTGACAGCCAATTAATTTCAGAAATAATTAAAAAGCAAAAGTTTTTCTAATCTGAAAATTAAATATACACTCAACAACAAAAGTCTGTAATGGCTATTGAAAATTTTGCTGTTATTACGGGAAATTGAACTGTTTTGAGTCCAGCGGTTTTTTTTTGCTAATTTTAGCAACAAATATCTACTGATCTGTAGTACAATATAAATAGTAGAAAAAATTAGTAGCCGCTACTAAATAATTATTGTAAGCTGCAATTCAAAATCTATTTGCTAAAATCAGTCAAAAAACTTACTAAATATTAATAATTTTAGTATAATGAAATTAGTATAAATTATTAGTAGACGCTACCATTGGGTATCTATCCACCTCATCTCATTCAAACCTCGCGCTATTCATTTGGTCGCATTTTTTATAAATAGGTTTTCTTATGCATTTTTCTCTTTGCCCGAGTTTAGAGAAACGTGAGTAGCATCTAGCATCGTCAATCTATAAAATATATTAGATACGCACTGGTTGTATTTGACATTTTTACTAAGGAAATATAATTCTTAAACCCCAAAAAAGAAAAATCGGCTTTTATTTAAGGTTTTTGGATCCTCAAATAGATGAAAAAACCTTGCTATTAACTTTATTGCAACCTTTAGCTAACGTGAGTTCAAATCATTTTATCACCCAGAAAACAGATTCGCTCTGATAACCGAATTTGATATCAATCGAATGGTACAGTTGCAGAAACCAAATTAGTAGGTTGCGACTACCGACTTGTTACTCAGGCAACCGAAATTCTACTTTTACAGTCAAGCAGACTCTACTATTTTATTTGCATGAAAAATTTATAGGTGCCTTCACATGTTAACTCACAACTTTTTATCCACTGGGCCGATCTTGCCCGGTTTCAATAGCAAAGTGATCGGAGGGATGTTCATTAATCTAGATGAAAATTAGCAACCTCGCTTGCGTCTTCGGGCCGTGGACGCCATTTCAAGAGACAGACTAACTGAAAGACACACAGACGGACATCGCCAGATCGGCTTAAAGTTTCATTTCGATATATGTATATCGTCATATGAAAGCAAAAAAGCCGTAAGTTACATTTAAAAATGTTTACAGGAGAAGCAAAAAACTATTTAAAATTGTTTCCGCTTTCACTAGGGGCTGTTTAGAATTTTGTTAATAAAATCGCCGTGTTTAGATGTAGGAATGTAAAATTTTCCACGAATATGCATTTTAATACGGTGCATCATAATCGATCAAAAAGTCCATTTTGAATTTTTTGTAGCTTACGGCTTTTTTGGTTTTATATGACTATATATACTTTATGAAGCCTCAGACCCATATTTCGACATATTACAAACGGAATGACAAACTGATGTATATGAAGGTTATAAAAATATGCATTGGTTACCTTTCTTAAAGCGCTGCATGCAGTCATAGTATTTGTTTCATATGTGTATGTAACGGTATGCCGTAACTGGTTAAGTTAAATTTGTTGAAATATTGCAAATGAAAATTGATTACAAAGACTTTACAACTTACACCTTAATTTTCTAAGTGCTGCTCTTAAGTATGCAAAACATAACATATCTAATTTTAATTAAACTGAACAATTGTCTTATTTAATTCATCTGATATTTTAAACTTCAAATTATTTTGTTAAGGTTATTAACATTGCACGTTTTCCATTAAGTTTAAGAAATTTTTAATACACTAAAAATTTGGAAAAAAAAAAACAATTTTTTGGATAAAAAATTGCCAATAAAATAAATTATTTGAATTTTTTGTTTTGTATTTTTCTATTTTTGTTTTTATAAAATGTGTTTGATTGTCAAGTCAATTATTTTAGGGTTTCAATATTTAGTAGATGGGGATGCCAAAGAGGACTGGCTATTACAAATCCTAGGATTTTTCAGGATTTGCCATTTTTAAAAGAATGTAGCTGATATTAAATTAAGTGAGTAAATAGGCTGGTAAGTACTTGAGACCATGTTTTTGCTGGGAAATTACTCTATTGAAATCATCAGCAATATTTACAGGGTAATTTTATAAAAAGGAACGCAACGTTACGTTATTTTTTAGACAATTTGTTTCTATAACAATAACAATTTACACAAAAATTAATGCAACGCAAAGCGTTGAGTATTACAAAATAACCCACTAATGATTATCTTAGTTTTTAATTCCACCAATATTATATTGCTATCGCATTTAACTAAAATTTTACTAAATAATTTAACAAAAACTTTGCTATTTTTAGTCTATCAGTAAAATTATTTTGCAAAAAAATAAAGATAAAAAATATCTCTTAAGGCACATTTACACTAGAGAGAAAACTGCTAGCGATAGAGCAAATAACACCTCTAAATAGCTTAAATCATTTACTATGGAGCTACTCAGAGGAGTTTCTCTCTAGCAGTTTTCTCTGCATAACGATTTTTAAAATTATCAAATCTATTTGAATGGGTTAAATTAGCTTTTTTTAATAACATTTAATAAGAAAGTTGGTTTCTGTGATTTGGGTCAAATATAAGCATAAAAGCAAATACAAAAAGTGAAAATTCTGGAATATTCTGAATCGGAATTTCAGGATAGGTGTTCCTAGTAGTACTGTTTTCAAGTGTACAATGATTTAATCATTAGTTCGGGTCAACAAAAACTTACCGATCTTTCCTACAGAATAACACAGGGCTTTAATCCATCCTATCTTGAAGGAATATAAAAACTTTTGAAAGGTTTTAAGCGAGTAATATATGATTTGAAGAACTTTATCGTATAGAAAAGCTTGGAGATGCTAAGACTAAAGACTTCTAAGGACGACATTTTCAAGACAACCTCTGGATCTTGAATAATTTAATCGATATAAAGAAACCTTTGCTATAGAACATTTTCCTTCAGAAAATCGTTTAGATTCTGTAGACTTTTTCGACAGAAAATCTTTTATATTTGAGAATATTTCCTTTAAGAAGGACTTCCTGTAGTGAGATTCTCTAATTTTTTAATGACAAAATTGTGCAGTTAGGTTGTCAGTTTACTATGAAAACTTGTCAATTTAACTACCGAATTTTATTGTTAAAAAGTTACGGAATTGCCCTTCTGAAAGCGAAAACATATTGTTGAAATTTGAAATTTTTCGAAAGAATACATTCAGTTAAGATTCGATGTTAATTGGTACTCTAATTACAATTATATTATGGTAATTCCTGGGCGCCAATTAGTTACAACAACCTCTGTTATCTTTCGTACAACCACTTTCTTCTTCAGAAAAGAATATCTTTTTGATTACAAAATATTTAAAATATCTCATGCTTTTCCAATAAAATTTCCTACACATGATATAAAAGATAATGACTTAACTATCTAATCACAAACCCACTGACTGCCTCTTTTTTATTTATTACACCATACAATGTAGTCATAAATATTTCCAAATCAAATTAACATGATCGTCATCAACCTATTCAACTTTTCCACTTAACACCTAATGTCAAAGACCTGTCAACTGTAGTTAACTAACAGTAGATAATAATACCACCGCCATTATTGGTCATCATCGTCATGCATGCATAGCAGATGATGATCAGCTTAAATGGATGGATGGTATACGAAAGTGTTGTTAAAAATATCTTTACCCACTACTTGAAACGAAAGCCACTTATGCTTTAGTTAAACTTCTCTTCCGTCTTAGCTTACAATTTAAAAACCAGTTTTTATGGGGGAAACAACTTCAGTTTTTTTGTATTATTTTGACCAAATTTAGTCAAAGTCAATGGTATAAAATGCGTTATCTTATGATGGTGTTTTTTTTTGTTTTTTGTTGAACAGTCAGCTGCCACTTTTTCTGCATGCAATTGGGAATAGTGATCATATCAAAACAAACACCTGTTATCTTGTTAAAAGAGTCTGGATAATTCTTATAAAGGAACATGTTGTTACATTACAAAACATCTTAAAAGAAAACTATAAGTAATTAACACAATATGAAAAGAAATAACATATAGATGAAAAAGCGAAAAAGAGTTTAGGATCATTCTCGATACTTTTGTAATAATATAAAAGAGAAATCCATATAATTTGTAAGAGGGGAAATTAGCAGCAACTTGCTAAAAAAAAGAAATGTTGCCATCAGCAAGGCTGCCATATTTGGCGAATTTACTGGGAAAGTAATAAATTAAGAAATCTCTCAGAAATTCATTTAAAAGAAAAATTTTAAGAAGCAAATGTGCAGGTCTATACTGTCATTAGATCAAGCGCAGATTCAGGAATTATTATATTGTTTTCGACACTTTTTTTAGGAATATTTCTACTACATCTTGTAAGAAATGTACCTCTAGATTTCTTTTATTTAATTTCGTAGTAAATTTAACAAAAACTCCTTACGGTGACTTTTAAAAAATTCATAAATATAGGACAAAGTGTTATTATTTTGACAACAAGCGAAATTGTCTTATTCCTTTATTATTTTATTATTATTTTAACGTAATCGATTCTCTTTTCCATCTTGGTCTCCCCAAACAGAAATTTAACAAATTTCCAAATATAAATCGGAAATCAGTTTTGACAACAAAGGAAGTTGCCTTATTCCTTTATTATTTTAACCTTATTGAGTCTCCTCTCCGTCTTGATCTCGCCAAGCAGGAATTTTATAAATTTCCTAATATGAATCGGAAACCTGTTCAATCTAAAATATATAATGATGATATTCCAGATCAGGGGTGGCAAGACTTCGCTGCGTGCCAAAAACGGAAAAAAAATTTCTAAAAATTTCTCGCGTGCCACTTAATTTTAGTTGTCTTTTAAGTCCTTTTTTAAAATTTTTTAAAATTTGGAAAATTCCTTTCAAACATATCATCGCAAATGTACATATTTATCAGCGCTATGCATAACCCCCATGAAATAACCCCCAAAGGGACAAATTAAATAACATCTATGAAATGACGTAATAATGTTTGACGGTTATTTAAATTTTGGGGGTTTATTTAATCTTTAAATATTGAGATTATTTCATTATGAAAAAATCCCCAATGAAATAAAATTAAAACAGTTTGAACATTATTGCCTTTTAATTTTTTTGGTAGTTATTTCATATTGTTAAAAAAAAAAGTTAAATTATTGGGCGCCATTAATTATTTAAGTACGTAAGAAACTAGTTGAAAAATGTGCTTCGGGAAAAATTTTTATTTTGTTTAAATAAATCGTGCGGTATTTATCATCATAATAATGAATAAAAAGCGAATGTTAGGGATTTGAACAGAGAAATTTCTATTTCAGATGAAATGGCTCTGCGAAACACGATCAAAACCCAATTTCAGATTCCAACAAAGGGGGTTATTTTATTATGAAACTTATTTTCAGCCTCTATTTCATTGAGGGTTATTTCATAACACCTATTTTCTCTTTAAAAAAACTTAATTTTTTAGATCCAATTTTATTACTATTTGTTTTCAATTTTTGGTCAATTTTCTGGTACTTTTTATTTCTTCGATTATGAGGCATTTTCTCATCGAAACGTTTAAACTTCTTTCAATCTAGAATTTGAGATACTTTCCCAGAATTTTCTGATAATCGAATTTACGAGTTCTGTATTAACCATATTTCTTTAAACAAAAAATGGTGGCAATAATTAGCAACAATTTTTAAAATGTCTTGTAACATTATTGAACATATCAGTTTATTAAATTCAGATTTTGGTATTTTGAGAAAAAACTTATTTTTTAAAATAAAACAATTTAAAAAAAAACAAATACTTGACAACTAGAGATGGTACTTTTACGATAAAAATTAGTGCCAACAATATTAGAGAAGACAAATTTAGAGCACATTCTACGAGATTTCTATACCGTGTAGATGTTCCTTTAAAAACATATATTTATATTTTTTATATGAAAACCCCTATTAAATAAAATAAATAGCATCAAATATTTTTTACAAAAAATACCCTAAACTAAACCCCAAAATTTCCAGTAAAGCTAGGGTAAAATACTCTAAACAGGCAACACTGATCGCTTGTCTTTAATCACAAAATACTTTTTTCGGGCATATTACACTTCTCTTAACAATCTTTTTGCTCTTTGTCATAAACTCTCTTAATAATCATTTAAGGGAATTTTTTCCAATTTTTCGCAATTTAAATTATTTTTCCAAATTCTCTTTTAATATTTGTTTTCGTTCCAACAGGTTTTTTGTGTACCTTTGTTATTATATTAATTTATATGCAGATGTTTTTTATTTAGAGAATTTTATTGAAAAATTTGCTGTTTTTTTTAGCTTGGATTGAAATTCTTGATCGTCTTTTCTTAGAGGTTTCTTAAAAAAAATACTAACATTTAGCATTTAGATGTGGATTTAGAGAGAAAACGTGCAGACAATTAAGAGATCATTGAGCCAAATTAGATCAAATCTTAATGATAAACTATAGGAATTTGAAATAAGATCATTTTGATGAACTTATTTGATTGAAATCAATTTTTTTAAATCACAACAAAACGTTTAAATTATTGTACGTACATTAACACTTAAAAACGCCTCTTCCTAAGCGGTAAAAATTTTATTGAATTACAGAATTTATACAAACAATTGTAAAACGTATGTCCCAAATTAGCTATGGCTATTACTTTATTTGGAACACTTTTATAAAACAAAATAAAGACAAAAATAGAAAAACCTTCCTGTTATAACTTCATTTGACTTTAAATGGTTGTTGTTTTTCATATAAAATATGTATACCTAAATTTAACTATTTTGAAATTTTTAATTTTCAGATACTGGGTTCTTAGAAGCTTTCGTCATTGTCAGAATTATTACTACATATGTTCCGAAATTATACTTCAAAGCTTCAATATATGCATGTATTTAAATGGAGCATAACAATTGTTTTAAAAAATTTTTGTTACATCTTTCTCTGCCTGTTCTGAAGGTTCTAGCTTTTCTAAAACTTCGGTGTCTGATGAGATCTTTTGCCGGCTCGAAATGCATGTACTCATATTAGCCTAGTTTAAAATAACGAATTTGTTTTATTTTTGTAAATAACGTTATGTAAACAAATATATTTTTAGTCTTCCCAGATTTGTGTCCAAGATTTTATGTATTGTATTTTTTTATTATTAGCATTCTTAAGCCTTTTAATTTTGCAAGTGGGCTTCAAAGCAATAAACAATTATTATTTTATTGATTACCACTTTGTAGTAAAAGTTGGACAAAAAAAAAACAGTGGTAGCAAAATATTTTACATAAACAATGTGGGCTGGCTATAAGAAGATAAATTAACATTGAACTATATTCAC
Organism: Leucophora obtusa; assembly: GCA_949987735.1. Lineage (NCBI taxonomy): Eukaryota > Metazoa > Arthropoda > Insecta > Diptera > Anthomyiidae > Leucophora > Leucophora obtusa. The sequence continues at coordinate 200,564,089 of OX465298.1, forward strand.
ACAGGTTTTTCTCATGAAATTGGTAAACAACTGTTTGTGACTAAAACGCCAGAAAACAAACAATAAGTACCAAAAAACGAATATCAAGTTATCAAGTATTTTTTATAGTTTATTAATAACCACCGATTAATAATAACAAATCACTGATAGCACTGTTATGGTTGTCTATCTTCAAGTAGCATCGGTGGTTCAGTGGTAGAATGCTCGCCTGCCACGCGGGCGGCCCGGGTTCGATTCCCGGCCGATGCAGAAATACTTTTTTTTATTCTTTTTTTTTAGGTGAAAAATTAGAGGCGAACATAAAATTATTTAATTAAAATTAATTATCGAGTAATTGAGGTTTGAATTTGAAAAATTTTGGATTTTTATTTTTAATTTACGTTTAATTTTTTTAGTACACTTATAAAAAAAAAAGTTTGTACAAAAGTCTGTTAAACGCGTTCTGGCGCAAATGAACTGATTTTTTCTGTTATTTTGTCTTAAAATTTAAGATTGAACTAATATTTTTGTAAATTTAGCACAACAATGACTTTCATCCGTATTTGAACTAACCTTAATCCTAATTTTTAATAATTTATGTTTCTTAATTTTACAAATTTTTCAGTTATTTCCCAATGTTTATATTTTTGTACCTCTGCTATCAATATCACATAGAGATGGCCCTATATTTCCATAATTTTTTATTGAAAATCACAAAATGGCTTATATCTCGGAAACTAAGGGAGATAGAGCAAAATGGACAAAAATTCGATATTCTGAACTTAACAATCTTTATAAGCCACCTATACTCCCAAAAATAAATATGGTCCTGTCTTGGGACAGATCCGTAGAGCCCAACAACTAAGACTGTAAGCGACATTTTAGCAGAAATTTTCAGTTAAATCAGGTAATGTTTCTGTTGAATTTAGCTCAATTTTCTTAGCTAAGTTAACTAGAATTGTCTGTGTATTTAGCAGTGTGTAAAATTTATCAGACCATAATTCTCAATTTCATTGAAAATTCTGCTGGCGCAAATACAGGTACTATTTCTTGTTATTTTAGCAGAATTTTGAACTATTTCTACCGGCTTTTTTATCAGTGTAGGCTGGAACGCTTGAGTAGGTGATTTTGTTGAAAGCAAGCACGAAAGAAAAAAAATTTCAAAATTTTATGTTTTCTAATCTTATTTTTTTAACTGAAAAATTTCATATTTCGCTTAAAGTGTTGCAAAAATCGAAAAAAAAATATTTTTTGGCCATAATATTAAAAAAATTAAAAATGGAAATAAAAATTCGAAAAAATCTAATTATTATGCGAAAAATATCTGCAAAAATTTAAAATAAAAAAATTAAATGAAGAAATATTTTTCATTAAAAAAAATTTAATTTTGTTTTTTTCATTTGGTTAGAGTAACTTTTACCCTCTTAAACCCAATTACTGAATGTCCAGTTAGCTTCTAACTGGGACTTTAACTGACACATTTGTTGTTGTTTTCCATACAAAATTTTAATTTAACTGCCGGCTAAATTTTAACTGGAGATTCAGTCATCGGTCCTTAATTAATTTAGTATTTTTTATTTTATTTTTCCAAATTAAAATTTTTTCACATTTTCATATTTTTTCTTATTTGAAATATTTTCATATTTCTTATTTTTAAATATTTTCATATTTTTCGTACAACTTTGTCAACGCGATCGCGTCGAGTCGCCATCTCAAATGTTCGATGTCATGTGTCGTGTCCGATCTCTTGTCCTATAAATTTTGCGACTATTGAAGCTAATGTCTTCTTGATAATACTGGTGCTAATTTGCTAAAATTATTATTAACCCAGTGTAGAAAATCAGTACCAGATATGTGGTTATGTAACTACATACTTGGTAATGGTAACTAGTTACTTTTGTTATTACATTTCTTATTACCTTTATATGGCGATGTCGCGAAAAATAATGAGTTATGGTTACACACCAGCATACGAAAAATCAAAAAATATATCGCTACCTATGTGCTTACCAGTACTGATAAAAATAATGAGTCTAAAAATAGATTTTCAAAAAAATAAATTATATAAAAAAAATACTTTTATTGTATTTTTTTATTTTTAATAAAATGGTGCTGGTGCGGGAATCGAACCTGGGTCTACATATTGCCAATCAATAGCTCTACCATCTGAGCTATATCGACATGTAATATTTAATAGATAAAAACATAATTGACCTGCTGCACACAAGTAAGCTTACTCGCCAACATACAAAAAATCAAAAAATATGTGGTTACATATATCCTTACCAGTGTTTAAAAAATATTGAGTCTAAAAATAGATTTCAAAAAATTTTCAAAAAAATCTAGAAAATTATTTTCTATTTGAAATAATGATAAAAATAAGTCATTATCAGTTACTCATTATTATATGTTTTGAAATAATGCAGAAGGTAAGTGGGTGTCATTACTGGTAGTCCAAAAAATAATGATATGTCATTACCGTTTCTACACTGGGAACTTTTGGAAACAAATTTCTGATCAAAATTTCGTAATGGTAGTCTAATAACTTTGAAAACCCTGTATAGATACTCTTATTTTATTATAATTCCCAAAGACAAATTTACTGCGAAGTCATTGTAGATTAATGAACAAAGAAATTCTGTATATTTTTGTAACACTGTCCGGCACAAATTTGCATCAATAAAAAAATCCAATATCCTGAAAGAAAAGTTCAAAATAAAGTGACAGTGTCTACCAGTTTCGCTAGATTAATAGAAAAAAGTATGTGAAATTTTAAGTTAAAACTACTAAAAATTAGTTAAAAATTACCTTGCATAAAAAACCGCTAGAATTAGCTGATTATTTTTGGTAAATTTTAGTAAGAAAGGAACAGCTAAAATAAAGCTCTTTAATTTTTGTAATATTTGAGTTAAATTTTAAATTTTACTAAGTAATTGTAGACTAAAAATCACAAAAATATGTAAAATTTTAAAAATTTTTTAATTTTTTTTTAGTGCAAATAAAAATGTAGCTTTCTGAAATCAGCAGTTTTCTATTTTGCTTACAAATATTTTTGTTGATTTTAGCATTTTATAACACTTTATTTTTGCTACTTCTGGTCTACTTACATTTAGAAAAATTTACTGCAGATTTTAAAGCATAATTTGTCATTCTGAATTAACTAAAAGTTATTAAAAATTTTGTAAATTTAACAGTGTATTTTTTGCTGCTCACATCTTACTAGTGATAACTATAGCCTTCAAGATATCGAGCAAATTTTGTTTTCATAAAATGCTAATATTTGTCCACAAAAGTATCATACTAAAATTTAAGAACAAAATTCCAAGTAGTTCAAAAATGATTGGCTTTTTAACTCAAAATCTTCAGTCAGATTTTATGGGGATTTTTTTTAAATATCAACAGCATTTTTCTCAAGCCTGTTTTTACGAAAACTAACTCCACTGTATAAATGATGGAGGCCGTAATTTTAGTCCCAATTAAAAAAAAAATAAAAGACAATGGTTTTTTACTGTTAGCGACCAAAAGTGAAACTCTGTCGGATGGTGTAATAATATGTATTTACAAGCTGAAATGTTATAAATTGTAATAACAACTCAATGAAGTTTTATAATATTGCAATATTACGATGGATGATTGTATGGAATGATTGATATAATGTCCTACCCCTTGTCAGTTAACTAATTGACTGATATAATTTTATTTATTTTATTTTAATTAAGCAATTGCACTTTTTATTGTATTTTCTTCTTTTGTAATACAATAAAAAAAATTATACTTGTACAAACATAAAAACATTCACGAAAAACATTCTCTAATTTACAATGCAAGTCATGTATGGTAACTTTTTTCTTTTCGATTTAGTGCAAAATAATTGCAGAATTTAATACCATTGCAATATATTATTTTGAAAATTAATTCTTATGTAATTTTGCTACAGCTACTTGCACCAAATATTCCATGGAATGTTTAACCACCATATAAAAGAAAATAATCCCAGACATTTACTTAAAAAAAATAAGTAAAAGATTAAAGTCGGTTAAACCCGACCATGAGATACCCTACATCCATATCAAAGCAATACTTGTAGTGGGATTCTCTAACTTTTTAGCGACAAAATTCGGTAGTTAAGTTGTCAGTTTACTATAAAAACTTGTCAATTTAACTACAGAATTTTGTCGATTAAAAGTTACAGAATTTTCGCTCTGGCAGACGGTAGAAAATATGTTCTCTCGATTACAATAACAAAATGTTAAAAATGTAAACAAAATGTAAACAAAAAGCACTGGAAAGTCAAATAAAAACTCTAAATTATTGCTTTACTTAGTAATGTTATGCCATGTCCTACACTTAAAATAATACGTCAGTAGAAAAATCTGTCAAACCGGTTTCAAATCGATTTGACTAATTTTTAACAAATTTTTAGTTGAAACGCTGATTTAAGTAAAGATTTTAGTTATCTTCATTTAACAAAATACTAAAAATCCTCAGTACTTTAACTAATTTTGAGTGTTAATTTTCAAAATTATTTAAAACTAATTTTTAAGAACCATTTCGTTAAATTTAACAAAATTTATTGTTAAAATATAATATTCTCATGTTACTGTTATTTCCCTGAATTTGGATAAATTCAACGATCAGTATAATTACAGATAAAACTGTAGTTTTACAAATTTTTTACTTAAATTTAGATTTGTTAAATTTAACAAACGAATTTGTTAAAATCAACAAATTTTATTTTAAGCCAAAAAAACAGGAATAAATTTTGTTAAAGTAACAAATTTTTCTGTCCAGCCAACAGACATATTATTTTCAGTGTACACACTACACATTTGCAACTGTAATTCAGAAAATATCAATTGAAATTCAGAATTTCCATTTGAAATTCAGAAAATATCATTTGAAATTCAGAAAATATAATTTGAAATTCAGAAAATATCAATTGAAATTCAGAAAATATCATTTGAAATTCAGAAAATATCATTTGAAATTCAGAAAATATCAATTGAAATTCAGAAAATATCAATTGAAATTCAGAACATATCAATTGAGATTCAGAAATCGTCATTTGAAATTCAGAAAATGTCAATTGAAATTCAGAAATTATCATTTGAAATTCAGAAAATATCAATTGAAATTCAGAAAATATCATTTGAAATTCAGAAACCGTCCTTTGAAATTCAGAAAATATTATTTGAAATTCAGAAAATGTCAATTGAAATTCAGAAAATATCATTTGGAATTCTAAAAATATCATTTGAAATTCAGAAAATATCAATTGATATTCAGAAAACATCAATTGAAATTCAGAAAATATCAATTGAAATTCTATTGATATTTTCTGAATTTCAAATAACGATTTCTTAATTTCAATTGATATTTTCTGAATTTCAATGGATGTTTTCTGAATATCAATAGATATTTTCTGAATTTCAAATGATATTTTCTGAATTTCAAATGATATTTTCTGAATTTCAATTGATATTTTCTGAATTTCAATTGATATCTTCTGAATTTCAATTGATATTTTCTGAATTTCAAATGACGGTTTCGGAATTTCAATTGATATTTTCTGAATTTCAAATGACGATTTCTGAATTTCAATTGATATTTTCTGAATTTCAATTGATGTTTTCTGAATAATAATTGATATTTTCTGAATTTCAAATGATATTTTCTGAATTTGAAATGATATTTTCTAAATTTCAATTGATATTGTCTGAATTTCAAATATTATTTTCTGAATTTCAATTGATATTTTCTGAATCTCAAATGGAAAATCTGAATTTCAATTGATGTTTCCTGAATTTCAAATGGAAATTCTCAATTTCAATTGATGTTTTCTGAATTTCAAATGGAAATTCTGAATTTCAATTGATATTTTCTGAATTTCAATTGATATTTTCTGAATTACAATTGCAAAAGGTGTAGTATGATTTGCATACTAAAAAAAAAATCTCCAAGATGGGATTACATGAACAGGCTGACAGACGGAAGAACGCACATGACTAAATCGACTCAAAACGTTCTTCTGAGTTGATCGGTATAATTAAAGATGGATATATATATGTCCAATATTTTCGATAGCAACAAATAGCAGCACATACCCATTATACCCTTTCACATAATGGTGTAGGGTATAAAAACGAAAAAGACGAATTAAGACATGTGAAATATAATAAAACAAAAATTAAAATAGTGTTACATGTATGAATAGTGAATTTCATGTGAATTAAAATGTTGCAATTATGGAGGGAAATAAGGGAATATGTAATTTTTTTTAGCTGTTTGTTGACAAAGAATTATGTGGGAAAATTTAAGGGTTTGGTATAAGTTTTTACTTTTTGCAGTTGAATTTAAAGATAAGAGATGAATAATTTTAAATAATCTCCTATATATTTAGTTAGAATATTGTTCTACCTCAAGTTCAAATTCTTATATGATATTGTCATTATTAAATTTTATTTGTTGTTTCAAAAAGGTTGACCATTTTCATGATAGACAACACAAATATTTCGTGGGCATCACCCCAACTCATAAGTTGTCAGCAATAAGAAAATGATGATTGGAACACACAAACCGAGATATTGCATAACTGACAACTGATGAGTTGGGGTTATGCCCATTGTCTGAAAATTGTCAACCTTTTTGAAGCAACAAATAAAATCTAATATGACAATATCTTATTAGAATTTGGACTTGAGGTAGAACAATATTCTAACTAAATATGTGAAAATATAGGAAGTTTGAAAAAACAATTTTATAAATTTTTCGGATCACGGAAATAGAGGTTCAAAAAATTCGTGAAAAAAGTAATGTCAAATATCGAGAAATTGGATTTAACGCTATTTGAAGGAACAATTAAATTCATTAATATCAAGTTTGGCAAGTGAAGCAAATCCTTATCATTTTAGTAAGGATTTGTTCGTGAAAAATATTTTAAGGTAAATAGCTTTCTGTAAAAAAGATTTTTAATTCGGTATCGGCTATTAAAGATATCGATTGCCAACATCATTTTAATTGTCAGAAATTTGGACCATATTGCCAAAAAGTGACATAATATTTATATTATCACTGTCAACAATAGAACTACTTATCTTAATAAGAAACAACAATTTGAAATACCGAAATTATACAATATTATATATTTAATTTGAGTAAATAAATTAAACCCCTTGCATTAAACTTTGGGTTGACACAAGTGTAATTAATTTCATTATCTATTCCACGAATGGATAATAATTAAGAAAAAAACACAAACTTGATGGTTTCATTGTTGATGGAGCAAAATTGAAATTTCATTATCACTACGGCTTTCATGACGAAAAAGACGTTTTATTTTCCAATACAATGTTCATACGCAAAATAGTTTTTCTGCTAATATGTCATACATATTTGGCAGTCATTCACGGTAATGGCTATTTAAGTTATGGTCCCGATATTAAAGGATCTGTGGGAGAAGTTTGGCCAAAACCGTTATGGCAAAATAATACAGGAAACTATTTTGGGGTTAATCCCAATAACTTTGAACTTGTGGTAGGTTTAGTGTTTAATTTCGTTTTGCCATTTAATTTTATATTTTTTTAATTTTTTTTTTGTTATGCAGGCAGTCAATAAAAATTGTCCCTTACTACAAGATGCTATCCAACGATATACGATCATAATACAAAAATCTGCACATGGTTATGTTAAAGCTCCACAGACGCCCATAGTAGAACATATGAAACAACTGAAAGTTAATTTGACACAAGCATGTGAAACATGGCCACATTTAAATATGGATGAGTCATGTAGGCAAAATTGAATACGGAATAAACAGATGTTAAAATTTCAAGTGATTTTTTATAAATTTTTCTTCTAGATTATGTTTTGGGTAAAGGCCATGTTATAGCCAATTCTGTCTGGGGTATAATAAGAGGTCTAGAAACACTTGCCCAACTTTTGGTGCCTATGCCAAATGGAATTGTAAGAAATTAACTTATTTTGTTATATCAAGTAAATATAATAAATGTGTTTTGTGTTTAGTTACGCATTCCTGAAACTGAAATTCATGATGCTCCTCGTTTTAAATATCGTGGTCTTATGTTGGATTCGGCTCGCCACTTTATTAGCAAGACTAAAATTCTGCAATTACTGGAGGGCATGTCTTTTAATAAGCTAAATGTATTCCATTGGCATATCACAGATGATTCTGCTTTCCCTTTTAATTCAACTATTTTTCCGGAGTTATCAGCTAAAGGTGCTTATAGGCCAGAATTAACGTATTCCAAAACAGATGTTACAGAAATTGTAGAATTTGCCCGTAAGCGAGGAATACGTGTTGTACCAGAATTTGATACTCCCGGTAAGTACGAGTAAAATATCCAACATTTTGTATCGTGCTGAAAATGTCTATGAAGAAGCAGACAATGAATCCATTCTAACAGCTAATTTTGTTTTTAAATGAATGTTTTGGTTACGGTAAATAAATTTTTCGGTTATGACAACATGAAATGGGTAAATACAAGGCATCTGACTGAATTAAATAGAATTTTCGTTGCCTCAAATAAATAGCAGTCTCAAGTGAAAGCTTTGATTTCTGCATCGAAGCATTTGATTGGCAATAAATTCAGTTGTCAGCACGAAATTTTTTTCCGAGTCTATACATCAGCGGTAATTTGATGTAACTCAGCTAATAATGGGCCAGAAACACTTTACACTCAATGTAGTAACACTGAGATAAACCTCCAATAAGTAGTCAGAAATGCTGAATTTTAAACAACCGTTTTTTTTATTCAGTCAGAGTGAAAACGTGAATTCACCCAGCCACAAATGGTCGATCGGATTTAAGAAAGTACTATTTTTTTAACTAGTAAATATAAAACTAGTTTTCAAAGTAATCATTTTAAAACTGTTGTGAATTAGTTTACTGTTTAAAAAAACAACCTAAATTGAAAAAAGAGATTGCAAATTCTAATTTCTTTATTTAAGTTCATTTTTAATAAAAATTTGAGTAAAAAAATTGTCGTTACAGTCTCCGGAAATGACAGTTAAAATAATATTTTATGCAGTTAAAAAGTCAACAAAGGTCAACTTTAAAATAACTAAAAATTTAGTTATTTTGAAATGTTGAAAAATAACTAACAAACCGCATTTAAAAAATCTAATAATGTCGTTAAATTAACAGACAAATTTTTACTGCAAAAATTTCAAAACAACTGCCAAATAGGTAACAAACCCATATTTTTTCTTTCGATTATAAAAAAAATGTGTAACTGCAATTTGAAGCAAAAATTCCAAACGATTTTCCAGTTATTACCATTTTATGCATTGGAGATACAATAAAAATTTCTGGTTTTTATTTTCAAACTAAGGATATATCAATAATAACAAATATAAACTAAGCAAGAATTTGTAAAAACTAAACGAAATTTCTTATTTTTTAAATAATTAACAAAAATGACTGCAAACATATTTTTTAGTAGTTGTTTATTATCCCAGTAAAAAAAAATTACAAGTAATAATTTAAAAACCACTTCTTTCACTACCTATTTAACAAGTATCCGTTAGTATATTTTTACTGCTTTTTTAGAATTCCGAACAACTTCAAAAAATCATCTCTTTCATTGCTTCCAAAGTATCCGTTAGTATATTTTTACAGCGTTTTTAGAATTACTTCTGAACAACTTCCAAAAAATCACTTAAGTATAGCTCCTAAAGCATAATTGCTCTGAAAGTGATCCTAAAAAGTGATTTTGGTAGCATTTGGTATTTCCAAACAGATGATCTCGGGTTCTATTCCCGGCGAGACCAATATTTTTTTTATTTTTTTTAATTTTTTATTTTTTTATTAAATGAATGTTTTTTCTATTTTATTAATTTTTTTTAATATTTATAATTAATTTGTTTAAATTCAATATTTTTTTAATTTTTTAAGTACTAGTAAATACTTTTATTGAAGAGAATAAAGCACAATTTCTCGGGCCGACAAAGTGGTGTTTTTATGCTAATCAACTTTCATATCAAAGAATAGCCTAGCGGGAGAGAGCTAGACCAGCAATCAACCATGAGGTCGCAAGTTTCGATACCCGGGGGCGACAATAGAAAACTATGGTAAAATAAAAAAAATATAATTTTTTTTGCGAAGATTTTTTTTTTTAACTTTTAATTGGTGAAAAAGAGCTTCATTTGCATTCGTTGAAGAAAAAATGTTGAAGTTTTAGTACTCCTTTCCTATGACAACTCAATGTTAAAATCATTAGTGTTTATATTAAAAAAGAAGTACATCTAGATCATCAATTGTATTGCGTTTTCTACTGCTTCGGCATCTCTTTTTTTGCTGGGATGATATAAAAATAACTATTTTAAATATTTGTTATGAAATTATAATACCTTCTGTTAGTTGTTTTCTTAACCAACTGTGATAACAGTTCTTTTGCAGTTTTCATAGCAGCAACTGTGTTCCTTAAGTTCCGTTTTCTGCTCCGTATGTGGATCCAGAAAACGGTATGTATACGGAACGTATTGTTTGTTGGGATGAATACAGAGTCGTTTAGAAATAGTTACCAGAATAAAAGTTGGATTAACTCTTAATCAAAAATAATAAAATATGTTTAGTGCTTGATTAAGCAGTTAATCCGACTTTTAAGAGATTAACTTTTATGTCTAACTGGCATATAAGAAAAATCTGAGAGAATTTTCTAAATAAAAAATATCAGAAATTATTAAAACAAAATATCTCTTGGAATAGAAGAGAATTCTGCGGATAAAATGGCTATGGATCTGAAAAGTTTTCTATAAAAAAATCTACCAAAAGTTTATAAATATTTTTATAATAACAATTGTTAATTATGTCTTTAATACACATTTAAAAATTTTAAAGTTTTCTATGGAAAAGTCTTTAAAAATCTAAAATTTTGAGAATGAGAAAAATATTTAATAATCTGAGAACAAAGTTCCAAGAATTCCTGTTTTTTTATAAGCAAAGCCTCAACGATTTATCTTTGGAAAAAGATAAATATCTTTAGAAAAATATTTTTAAACAAAAAAAGAATTTTCTAAAGAAAACTGAACATAGAATCTGAAAAACACCTCTTAAAATTTTTTTTCAGAATCGATACATTTTCTATGGACTATATATCTCAGAATTTGAATTTATCCACTATAAAATTTGTTTAATATTAGCTCACACTGCCTCTTGGGGCGCCTCTCATCCGGAAATAATGACTCAATGTTTTGGTGAATTTGCCGGTCAACGGGGACCTTTAAATCCAACTAAAGACACAACATTTGATTTTCTATATAAGTTATTTAGGTAAGTTTTTGTAAATATAAAAAAAATATTAACCCACTTAAGACGAAATACACTGATGATGGCTTTGTAGCGAAAGCCGAAAATACGTATTGTATTGCTGGTCTTATCGAATTCTTTCAAATATATTTTTATTCTTTGTAATTTACTTGTAAAAATTTTATCATCTTTCTTTGATTTGAAAATAATTTAAACAGAAAGTGATATTAATTTATGATCTGGAGTCAAACTAAAAAAAGAACATTCATTTACATAAAAGAAAATATTTACAATATCTGACTGTTTACGAAATGTTACCTTCCCTTGGAAAAAAAAATTAGGTCTGGTCAAATCTGTTTAGATCTAACTAGATATGATTGAATCGAATTAGATCTGGTGCCAGATTAGGTCATCTAGGACAAGATATGGTATATGTAATACACTTTATGGTCATATTTAATCAGATATAGTTCCAGATCTGGACATATGGGATCATATCTGGTGGCAGACTTTATTTTGGAACAACTAGGTTTATTTATAGTTTCAAAAATATTGATTGGTTGAGAATAAATTAACCAATCAGAATACTTAAAACGCAAAAAGAAGTCAAGCCATACTACACTCAGGGAACTTCTGCTGTCAGAATTTGTTAGTTGTTTAAGTAGTATTTCGGTTTAGGTATTTTAAGTGAAAATAACATTAATTTCTAGAAGAAATGTAAATTTTAACTACATGTTACAAAAACCAGTTGAATTTAATGAAATGTTAGTGGTCCTGTTTTCAAGTGAAATTTAATTTATTTTTAAGTACATTTGCAGCGGTCTTTACATTCAAAATATTTGAAGTACACGATCCACAATTTTAACTAAAACCGACTTTAACAAAAATATACATTCCCGATTAAAAAAAGTTGAGATTTGACTTGATCTCAGTAGAACTGATTATACCAAATTTATTTAGCTCTCAAAATTGGGGACAAATTTTAGATATAATTAGATCAGATATAGGCATATCAGATATAGGCATAAGTTCTTTAAACTAAATTTAAAGAACTTATGCCTATAATTTGTTCTTCTTACCCAGAATCTCTTCTGGTACCAAATCTAGCCAGATCTGCACATATCTGGCCATGAAAATTACCCAATTTTGCAGATTACTTTAGATTTAAACAGATCACTAATAGATATGATCAGATCTGGCCAAAATGTGTTATAAATGATATATCTGTTAATGTGTCAAATTTCAAAAATCCCTTTATTTAATTACAGTGAATTAAGACCCTTATTTCCTGATAACTATCTTCACTTGGGAGTAGATGAAGTAGATTCGGCTTGCTGGGAATCAAATCCACAAATACAAAGTTATTTAGCCCAGCATGGTCTAGATAATGGAGATTTGTCGTATATGTTTTTGGAAAGATTTACAGCCAATATGTCAGCTTTGGGTTGGAAACAAATGGTGTGGCAAGAAGTAAGTATTCGAAATGCTTAACATCAAAATAAAAATATTTACAGCCAGTTTTATAGTCAGAACTAAGAATGATGTACAGGGTCCGCCATCTAACGTTTTTTTTTTTCAACTAGTGCTTATTTCGTGAATGGTAACACTTAGCTCATGTCTGATTTGACAGATAATTAGTTTTATCCTTCCGCTGAACGAATATGGTTGTGTATACGCTTGAACAACGCTGGGAAATATTGCGACATTACTTTGAAAATCATGGTAATGTTGCAGAATGTGTGCGAAGTCAATGGTGATCGTTATCGGGCCATGTTGAACGAATTTTTGTTTACAAAAATTGAAGAGGAGGATATTGGCAACATTTGGTTTCAACAGGACGGCGCTACGTGCCACACAGCCGAAGCTACACTCGATGTTTTGCGCCCTGTTTTTGAAGATCGCATTATCAGCCGCAGAGCTGATGTCGTTTGGCCACCTCGGAGCTGAGATTTGACACCGTTGGACTATTATTTGTCGGGTGCCGTCAAAGATAAGTGTTACGCCGACAAGCCAGAGACAATTGACGCTTTAAAGGACAATATTCGTGAAGCCATTGGTGAAATACAGCTGCACACAATCGATAATGTGCTTAAAAATTGGGCCGATCGTGTAGGCTACTGCATGGCCAGCCGAGGCAGCCATATGAATGAAATTATTTTCCATTATTAACCGGAAGGATTGTACTTTCAAATAAAAGAAGAAATTTGAGAAAATATTCAGTAGTTTTTTTTTTATTGCATTTTCAAAAAAAAAAAGTTATTTGGCGGACCCTATATTTTTTAAATATTTCTTAAATAAGAATTTTTCAAAGGAAATTCCATACTTAAGAAATGTTCTAGAAACAATTCGATCTTATTGTTAGTTCTGACTGGCTTTCATACTATTGTGATTTATTTTTAGGGCATGACAGAGAACGGTTGGATGGAATGGCCTACTGGAACTATAGGTCAAATATGGTTCGATTATGCCATTCATGCACCTGCATTGACTGCTAAAAAATATGATATAATTCGTAGTCAAGATTGGTATTTATATATTTTACAAACTGGTGGTGATTGGGAAAATTTCTATTTGGTAGAACCCACCGATTTTCGAGGAAATGCTGCACAAAAGAGACGTGTTATAGGCGGCGAGGCTTGCTTATGGACCGAGTATATTAATGAAAATAATGTTCTGCCTACAACATTCCCAAGAGTAAGCGCTGTGGCTGAGAGATTGTGGTCAGAAAAGGCTCTTCGTGATACTGATGCAGCAATGCCACGTATAGAAGAGCATAATTGTCGTATGGTTTATAGGGGTATTGAAGCGAGGCCAGCAAATAATTTTGGTTTATGTTAAAATTATAGGGAAATAAAACATTTCAAAATAAAAGAATAATTAAAAAAGCGTTATTTTTAAAATTTTTCGCCTAAGCTAAATTTTGCAGGTTTGATAGTTAACTAAGGCAAATTATCTCCTGTTTGACCTTTTTTTATGTGGACATCTTATTAAATTTTACAAATTTTTTCTGAAGCTATTATTTTATATTATTCTTTTTATGATTTGAAGTTAAATTTTGTACAGACAAAAATATACGTTCTGAAGAATTTCGCAAATTACCTTAGTCACTTAGGTATTCCAATATAAGTTGTATTTGCATTGATTCTTATAAAAATGTTTTTGTTTTATCGAAGACTAGGTGACCCGGTGGACGTTGGTGGACTTTATAAAGCTTTTGTGCTGTATTACTTACATCTCTATTTAAATACATATCATTATTTGTTTGTATAACTTATCGAAGAACTTTTGAAGTTTTGTAATATACAATAAACATAGGTAAATTATGAGCTTTTTGCTGATTAGACTTTAGACTTTTTATTTTTTGCGTGTAATGAATTACAATTTTTCACTTAAAAAAAATATTGAAGCGAAAAACTTTAATAATAAAATTATTTTTTTTTAAGTACCCAAGTTTGTATATCTTCCCAATACAAACTTGGGTAAATTAATAAATAACTTTTATTTTGTAACTTACGTGTCAACGCTATAATCGCCGGTTTTGTTCGTGTTGAAGTACCTTTAGCTGTTTGTTGTGTTTTGGGTGGTGGCCCTAAATCGGTTGGCGATATACTTAAATTACGTACATCACGCTTTTTGGCAGCTCCTGCAATTAAACAAAAAATAAGGTACGTAAAGTATTAAGAAAATTATTTACTAAAAGATTTTTTTTGTACAATGATGATTACGATTCATTTTTCCAAGAATTTATATAAAAACACATATTTTTTAATATCTATACATATTTTCGAATAACCAGTTCGGTGCTATTTTGTTCACCGTGAATTACGGTGGATTTGAGAATTTGAATTATAATATGAATGCGCAGTAAAAATACACAAGCTTTTATATTTCTAGAAAATTTCTTTATATATAGTTACGTATTTTTTAAAATTTTTCAATATTTAAACCCTAGTCGGGCAGTAATCATCACATGTGTTCTGATTACTAGGAAAATAGAAGTACTTATACCGTTACTTAAGAAAAAATAAGTACAAATACTTCCTATGTACTTGATACTCATTATTACTCATTACTTAGCAATATTATGTGGTACTTGCTAAGTAGATACGTTCTAAGGAAAGAAAAATTTGTAGTTTTTAGATTATGTACCAAATAGACCAAAAAATTTTATCTTTTTAAACCGAACAGTACCACAATGTAGAAAATTTGTGACATCAGTATCAAGCTTTGTAGAAAATATGGACCTAACTAATTTATTTTTAATATTAAAAGTTTGCGCGACCGAAGTCAAGTTTGCAGGGTTCAAACGTGGCTAGTTTTGGATGGTATTTCCTACATAATTGCAGATTCTCGTATTACATGTAGTAATATAACTCAAACGCTGTGTTTTGAAAAGGTAATTACGGGAAACAATACATTTTTGGAGTGTATTTTTAGACCTCTACGAACTCTTTAAGTTTGTAATGGTTAAAAAAATGTTACGTTTTTGTCTTCAGCGAAATAAAATATTTACAAGTTTAAGAACATGGTATATTTTAATATATCGGAACCTAAATATCAAGTATTATTCCCTAGGAATTGGGACTGATTACAAAGTACATATAAGCATGGTACTTATTTATGTATGTATAAATTACATAAAGTACAAATAAGTACAACATATTGTATATTTATTGTACTTAATGCCCATCTGTGATTTAAACAATTTATTATTGGTTACTAAATATTGTTGGTTGCTATAAAAAAAGTTCGATGTTCGTTTTAATCGAACTTCACTGTAAAATAAGTATTATATGTAATTCGTGCACAATATGCAAGATAGAACGTGACTATTTTCAAAATATGCGATTATTAAGTATTACGATAAAAGGAAAAAAGTTGGTGAACTGAATTAAAAGTGTTGTATTTAAAAAAAATACACTTGAAAAATTTGACCTTTTAATAAAATATTCTTTGGAATTTTGAGAACAAAATTCTTAATTAAGAACTTTTTTGAAATATCACGGCTTTTATTTATGACATATTAAATGGATGTATAGAATAGGGTGGACCTTGTGTCGATATTTTGGTAGATGAGGGCTCTATTCCGTGCCTTTTTGAAAAAAAATGACAATGCCGAAAAAAAAAATTAAAAAAAAAAAAAAATAGGGGTTGCGCACGAGCCGAGAAAAAGGTCCACTTTGCCAAAATTAGGGGGGAAATTGCCATAGGTCATCAGGGGTCACCCGTAGGGGGGAAGAATGTATGGCCGACCCCCATTAACTTTTTACCGCCAACATTTTCCCCCAAGCCACCCACCCCCTAGCTCCTCCCCTTAGGGGGGTCACCATACAAAAATGGAGGTTGCTCAGTATTTTCGAAAAACACCATAGGTCATCAGGGGTCACCCCTAGGGGGGCAAAATATATGACCGACCCCCATTAACTTTTCATCCCCAACATCTTTTCCGAACAAACTTACCCTCTATCTCCACTCCTTGAGGGACTCCCCATACAAAAATACTGAAAATCTATGTATTTACAGTTGCACAATATCGAGATTTTTTTGATTTTTTTTGATTTTTTTACAGAAATTCCACCAATATTCCACCAAAGTTAAGATGACAACACAACTTAGATCGCGCGACGATATTTTTTTGATTGGTTATCCAAGCATGAATATTACGGGGAACAAATTACCGTCGAAGAAGCAAGTGCTAAGAATGCATTTCTTCAACATTCGCAAACGAAACATGTCGAAGAAAAATAGTGCGGTTATAGTCGCGGACGCAGTGATGATTTTTTGGCGCCAAGCAGCTATTCCGACGAAAGCCAGAGGAGATGTTACAAGAAAAATAGCTGCGCTGCACGATGAGTGGGATGCTTTAAGAAAGTCATCTCACAGAAAGACTGAGTCCACTAGAGAAAAAGAGAATAAGTTTTCTGATAGCTTGGATAATCTTTTCGACATCGCACACGCCAACGCCCTTGAGAAAATGACAAATACCGAAGACATTGAGTTTCTGCTAAAGCAAAGAGAAGATGGCCGGCCAGGAACTATGGGAGGTGTGGACGCTACTGATACTCGAACGAGGAAAAGAAAAGCTGAGCGCGAAGAACAAGAAGAGTTGCGACGCAAACGTGCAACGGAATCTAGTAGAGATCAGTTCGCTAAAGGCGGTAAGTTATTTCGCGCTTTGTGTGTTCGTCCAATGTTTATATTCAAATGAAATTCTTTCAATTGCAGTGGTTAAATTCTCAAGCAGTGATTCAAGCGATGATAATGGGAGACAGGACGAAAACTTCCCGGCAGAAGCTGGCCCATCAAATGTTGGTGACATAAGAGGTTACACACAATGTTTTACTGAACGAGTCCTATCAGCTTTGGACAAGTGCAAAGTGACTGACCGAGACGCGGTCGGCATTATGATAGCGGCGGCAGAAGCATTTGGACGCGATCCTCAACAATACACAATAAACCGTACGTCGCTTCGGAGATGTCGGCGTTCAAATCGAGAGAACATGCTGAGTTATGTGAAAGACAATCCAGAAGTAAGATCGCATAGATTTATTTGCTCTCATTCAGAATTCTTATTCTTCAACGCGTTTCATTTATCTCCAGCTTGTCGCAGCTAAATCCTTCGTAGTCCATTGGGATGGCAAAATGCTTTTGGATTTTGTGGGTACAAAGAAGGTGGACCGTCTACCGGTAATTGTCTCGTACGGAGAAAAAGAACAACTTCTTGGAGTTCCCAAAGTAGAAGATGGGAAAGGAAAAGGCCGGAGAATAGCACATGCCGTTTATCAACTGTTGGCATCTTGGCATATGACACATCGAATACAAGGACTTTCTTTCGACACGACATCAACGAACAGTGGCCCATTCTCCGGAGCCGCAGTTGCTCTTGAGCGGCTGTTGGAGAGAGAAATCTTATATTTACCTTGCAGACACCACGTATACGAACTGGTGCTAAGGGAAGTTTTTGAGACAAAAATGGGAAAGACCAGTGCACCAGGCGTTCCTTGCTTTGACCGTTTCAAACAGGAATGGGACGCTGTAAAGGTTAAACCATTCCATTCTGGCTTGATAGACGATCAAGTCGTCAGAAAAATTCCTGTGGCAATGCAAGTCGGCATAAAGGAGTTTTGCTTAGATCAATTGAAGGAGAAACACCCTCGCGATGACTACAAAGAAATGCTACAATTAATTCTTTTGTTTCTGGGTGAAAAACTTGAGAATTACCATTTCCGAGCTCCAGGACCCGTTTCCCATGCTCGATGGATGGCAAAAGCCATTTACAGCCTCAAGATGTTTTTGTTTCGGAGAACTTTTCACTTA
The DNA here is from genome assembly GCA_949987735.1 of Leucophora obtusa. Lineage (NCBI taxonomy): Eukaryota > Metazoa > Arthropoda > Insecta > Diptera > Anthomyiidae > Leucophora > Leucophora obtusa. Next base: position 200,582,651 of record OX465298.1, read on the forward strand.
TCTGTATGTGAATTGAATGGTATTCGACACGTTTGTATTTTTGTGGTGCGACTTTACGTCAAGGCATGGTTTGGTTCTTCTCGAGCAGCTGAGGCGCCGAATCAAGATTGGAAGTTTTTGAAGGACATCGTCGAGTACAAGTCCGTTGACCAGGATTTATCTCGGGTAATGATAAAGAAATTTATCGGTCACCTATGGTATCTCGCCGATGAGCACATAGCCCTTGCCTTTTTCGATGACAAGGTTTCAAATGAGTTGAAGGCCAAAATGGCCCAAGCATTGCTAGAAAAGGAGAATGACGAAGGTGAAGAAGATGAAGAAGACGAAGAAGACGAAGAAGGTGAAGAAGATGAAGAAGACGACCCGGTTCCCCCAGCTCCTCGCGTCGTAATCAAAAGCACCAGCGTTAAAAAAATCGAGGTGAAATTCAAAGATGTGAATGAGGAATTCTTGGCTAAAGACTTGAGCAACTTCGTCTCTCATAATACCAAAAATTTATTTGTACGATTTGGAATATCGCAAGATTTCATTCTAGCAAATCCAGCAACCTGGAAATCTCGCGCAGACTATCAAGAAGGTCGTAGAATTGTAAATAACTTGCGCGTTGTGAACGACACTGCCGAAAGAGGAGTAAAAATGATACAAGATTATAATAGAATACTGTGTCAAGGCGAAGAAGAGAAACAGTATTTACTACATGTTATCGATTCTTACCGCAAGAAATACCCATCAGCGAACAAAAATATGTTAATTTGACTATATTATATTAAAAGTGCTTAGTAGTACTACTCAATTACAGCTTCTTTTATTTTTGTATGGGGAGTCCCTCAAGGAGTGGAGATAGAGGGTAAGTTTGTTCGGAAAAGATGTTGGGGATGAAAAGTTAATGGGGGTCGGTCATATATTTTGCCCCCCTAGGGGTGACCCCTGATGACCTATGGTGTTTTTCGAAAATACTGAGCAACCTCCATTTTTGTATGGTGACCCCCCTAAGGGGAGGAGCTAGGGGGTGGGTGGCTTGGGGGAAAATGTTGGCGGTAAAAAGTTAATGGGGGTCGGCCATACATTCTTCCCCCCTACGGGTGACCCCTGATGACCTATGGCAATTTCCCCCCTAATTTTGGCAAAGTGGACCTTTTTCTCGGCTCGTGCGCAACCCCTAATTTTTTTTTTTTTTAATTTTTTTTTTCGGCATTGTCATTTTTTTTCAAAAAGGCACGGAATAGAGCCCTCATCTACCAAAATATCGCAAAAATTTCATTTCAAGGTCCACCTTAGTATAGAACCACACCTAAGACGACGCCGTTTTAAAATGATAGTTCCCATGATTGGTACCGGGAACAGTTGGAGATGAATACATTTTTTTTATTGAAATATTTTAATTTTAATTGCTTCTTTACTAAGCCATATCATTTATTAAGGCCGAATTTGCTTTCAGCGAACAGTGGTTTTAATAGCAAGTTTAATGCATCAAGTTTTAAGCCTAAATATGAATACAGGTCCTGTGCCTACATTTCACCACAAAAAATTTATTTTGATTGCATTTCAAAATTTTTGTATATTAAAAACTAAATGGAAAACCGCCAAACTTTAAAGACATTTAGGGAAAAATCTGTAACATTGATCGAAAAATAAAGTACGCCATTGTAATCAGCATTTTCGAAATATATAGAATTGATGGTCGGAGCTCTATTAATTTTTAAAAGTCTTCAAGATTTCGTCATGCAGTGTTATTATCCATAAATGTTTTTGTAGATAAAACAACTGAAGATTATTAAAAAAAGTTTAAAAATTTACATTTTTATATAATTTATATAAATTAATAAATACCGGTAAAATACCAGTAACTACCTATAAAAATAACGTTATCGGTAACAATAACGGTATTTGTAAAAAATTTTAGAGGTATTAGTAACGGTAACGGTTTTCCCATTGAAGTTTTTGAATGGGAAAATCTCCCCAGAATCTGAGTCTTGTATTAAATATATTTTAAAAAAATTTTGTAATTTTATTTTTTTATTTTGGGGGTAATTAATTTTGTAAATTTACGCACAAAAATGTAAAATTACGAATAATTTTTGAAAATTTTTTACGCATTTTCAATTTAAATTTACAAATGTTGTGTGCAATTAACTTACGCATCATGTGTGTAATTTATTTTATTTACGCATTGGGAGTACATTTATCAAATTTACTACTACTAGTACTAGTTATTTCTGTTAGACGTAGTCGATTTGATATTACAAAAATAATGTGATATTTGGCAACCACTAATTTTTGACAAGTACACACATTTTGTGCGTTTTTCATGCAGCGAATATGCACTAGTTACAAAACCGAATTTCGGAAAAAAATAACGAGTTTTGACACTGAATTATATGCAGTAGACCCTACTTCTTATTCCTTAGATATTACACTGAAAATAGTTTGTAGTTTAAATTAACTGAAAATGTATTTTAAAATAAATGAAAAATCACTTGAAAACCGGTCTACTCAAGAGTCTCCCATGGTCCTGATTAGGGATGCCAATCGGGATTGATATTTGAAAATCCCGGGATTCGGGATTTTGTATGAAATTCCGGGATCCCGATCTCGGGATTCCGGGATTTTCGAGACTACGGGATTTTTCGGGATCCCGGGATTTTGGGATTTTTCGGGATTTAAATTTTCCTTTATTTGTAAAAATGTTTATGTTATGTAACTAATTTTTTTTATAGAAAGCGTTTTATAATTATTTAATAGTTGTTAATTAATAATGTGGTACATTTTATGAATATTGAAACATCTCAGTCAGAAATTGATAGTGGTACAAAAAATCAAGTACTTGCATATCACTGGGTAACCGCGATGTTAAAAATAAATGACTGGCAGAACACTCATTTGGGATGCTTTGCCAGCGTTTGCAAAAATCGTTTTGCCAGTATTTGTTTTACAAAACATCACGGCAGGGCAAAAAAAAGATACATATGAACTTTTTTTAAATTTTATTTTCGAAAATATAATTCCAAACCACCTAGTTAAAAATTTTGTTTCTCCAGTACTTTTCCGACGCTTTTTGAACTCCCGGTCCTTTTGTCTATTGGCGTTATCATATTGGAAATGGGAAAGTAATTTTTGTCAGTACTTGTACCACCTGTTAAAATACCTTGCCATCGCTTTCCCGTTTGTATTTTTCTGGCTGGGATAATATATGAAGGCCTGTCATTAAGTATACTTGCGCCCAGTATTTTGTAAGCAGATTCGTTGCGATAACCTTGCTCACTAAATTGTGTAATTACAGCAACAAAGTTATTTGGTTATTGTTATCAAATGTTTTCATGGAAGAATTCAAACTTAAAGTCCCAGCCAAAACGTACAGTCCCAGTTTCAGAAATCGAATTTCGCTTGGAAGAATAAATCGGTAAAATAAGAAACAAACTTGATTTTTCGCATGTATTACTCAAAAACTTAATATTGTGTACCAAAATTTCAAATTTTTCTGCAAACTCTTTGCATAGTTTACTCGAATAATCTACTTAATTTATAATTTTACCAATATCTTGGCATCAATTTCTTGTCAATATGAGAAAATTCAAGAAAAAACGTAGGTAATCTAAAATTGCTCACTTTGTTTATTTGCGTTTATATTAATATTAAAAAATAAGAAAATCCCGGGATTTTTGTGAAATAATCCCGGGATTCGGGATTTTGCCAATCCCGAAAATCCCGGGATTTCGGGATTCGGGATTTCCCTAGTCCTGATGAATGGCAATACCGGTTTTTAATGCAACAGATGGCGCTGACTGCTGTTTTGTTTTTTCTGGCAATACTGTTTCATTTTATTGGGGAGCAGTGTTACCCGAAAAGTTTTAGCTTATTCCCATTTTTAATGTTTAAATCCCCAATGTTATACCCAATTCATTTTAATTTAAACAAAAACTCAAAAGAAAATAAATAGGAGCTAAGTTAGCATCGCTATTAAGTTGAGAAAAGTAAAATTGAATATTGTGCAAAGAAATATTTACGTTTTCACTGGAACTTAAAAGGCCTCAAATCTTTGTTAAAATTGTGAAAGTAAAAAAATTTTATTATACGAAAGACAAATCGCAATTAAGATGAAATGTCACCGTTTCAAAATAAAAGTCGTATATTAAGTTTTCGAGAGAAAAAATTCTACACAATTTTCACACGAAGTGAATTATGGTGAAAAATGTTTTTGGATGGAATTTGACAAGTAAATACCAGTAGTTTTCAAAAATAGTTTTGGGTTAAGTTTTGGGTTTGTAAATTCTTTACAACATTAAGTTTGCATAAGTCGAGTTTACACGATTCAGAAGGTACATAAGAGGTTATATAAAAACCCCTGGTACTTTTTGAGCCTACACAAAATTTATTTTTTCTGAGTCTTTGCATCCCGTGTAAAAAAGTTTAGATCTGATCAGATCTTTTTGGATCTAAATAGATATGATTGAATCTAATTAGATCATGTACCAGATCTCATCAAATATGATCAAATATGGCATATGTGATAATACCTTTTGGCAGGATCTAATCAGATCTAGTGCAAAATCTGTTCAAATCTAAAGTGATCTGGACAATTGCGCAAGATCTCAGTAGATCTGATCAGATCTAATTAGATCTTAAATTTGTGCCCAATTTTGAGATTTAATTAGATCTGGTAAGATCTACTGAGATCTGGCCAGATCTGATCTTTTTTACACGGGACGTAACAATTTCAGTATTTGGAAAATAGAAAATTTTTTGATTTTTGAGCTTGTTTGCTTTTCGTTATTTCAAGAATTATAAATATTTGGAGAACATTTCTTCAATAATTCAAATATTTTGTAGAAATTTTGAAATTCTATAACAGACCAAATTTGATCGACTTTAATTTGAAATAATACGCATATAATTTATACCAGCAATCTTTTCATTTTGGGCTTAAAACTAAATCTTTTATAATTTACAAATTTTTTAATCTGTTCCCAAAACGAAGTCGAAATCCCTAATTTGGGCCCAAATCCCATTACCTAACAACTCTGTAAAACCTAATTTGATATAAAAAAATCCTCCCTTGACAAAATTTCCCACATGCAAGCGACATCTACAGTTTGTTTAAAAAATTATTGATGTTGCATTTTCAACTTTTCATTTAAATCAAAAGAACTTTTCAGTTATTTTTAAATGTTAATAAAATAACTACAATATCCTTAAAAAAATAATGATTTTTCATTTATTTGGTTTTTTTCTGATATTATTATTAATAAAATACGTGCTTAAAATTAATTTGTTTTTTTTTTATTAAAAAAAATTGTTTTTGTGTGGTTTAACGTAAAGCACAGCTGTTGAAAATATACGCATTTTTGGGGGGTTTTTACGAACTTTCTGTGAATTTTTGTGGATTTTTACACATTTTATGCAAGTGAAACATGCTATTTTACACACAAATTTAGTAAATTAGCACACTAATTAGAAAATTTTATTATTTTTTACGTACTTTCAATGTAAAATTACAAATTACACAATGTTCGACTTTTTTTCAATTACGCACATAGAGTAAATTTACCCAATTTTTAGTAGGAGTACAGTTTCTTACTATAAGTTCGGTAAATTTCAACAAAATTTAATTAGAGTTTACTTTTAGCAAATTATTATTTCCTTTCAACTTAAATTTATGTTTATTTTTTCAGTGCATGTAAATATTTATTGCTCTTATTCATATAATTTTTATTATTTTACATTATGTTAACATCTATTTTTTGGACAATGCCAAGAGAACAATAATAAAGGATGTTTATTTAAGAATGAATATGAATTATTAAGAAAATGGCAAAAAAAAACCAAATATAAAAAATTATAATAATAAAAACACAGCAATATTGCTTCAGCTCCATAATAAATTCAATCTTTTATAATGTAAACAACAATTAAAGTAAATTTGTTTCAACAAATAAATGCATTTAAAGGCAATGAGAGATAATTTCAGCAAACATTTCATTATATGATGGTGGAAAAGAAAACAGAAAAGAAGTCTTTTGAAGTAATTGCACTTGAAATGTTTACAGAAATCAATTTATTAAGACTAAAAGCATTTTTAAAATAGCTATTGAAAAGGGGATTTTGCAATAATCAGTAATGGTATAGGTTCACTTTTTTTTTTTAAGGAAAAACAGAAACAAGTATTTAGTATAAGAAATTGATTTTCAATTTGAAATGTTTATAATTACACAGACTTACCTTTCGCACGTTTTCCAAAGCTACCAAAACGTTCCCTTTCAATGACTTGTGTATGGATATAACGTTCGGAATATGAACGTGATAGTTTATCTTTTGAACTATGAGCACCCATTATTATTATTATTTTTGTTTTCTTTCTTTTAAATAATTTCTTACAAACAACAATTTGCAATTTCTCTTTAAACACCAAACAGATAGATTTTATTTTTTTAATTTATTTACACTTTTTATGTGTGCATCAAGGCACACATGTCGCTTGGAACGCCCGCACACATTATAAACTCTTAAAAGAAACACATTCTTGCAACAACGACAACGACGGCGCAACTCAGAAATAGGGTGAAGTAACTGTGTGATGACAACTTTACAACAGACACTTTTGATGATTTACTACAATACTGCTGGTTTTTGATGGAATTGATATTTTTTTGCAAAAAAAAAAAAAAAAAAAAAATAAAAAAATAATATAAAAATGATGAGAAATGAGAAATATAGCGTTATTAAACAATAAGCATTAATTCATAACGTTTCTTTTTGTTGTTGTTGTTTTTCGCCACTGTTTTTCGAAAGATTATTCAATTGTGTAATGGAAATTATATCGTTTTTATGCTATTTCTTCTGACAACGCTATTTACTCAAAATTAGTACTTAATTTAATAAATTCATTTCATTTAAATAATAACAACAAACCACTTATTTCGAAAGTGGAATGAGTCCATTTTAAAACGAGTAAAAAGGTTAAAGTCGGGCATGCCGACTACACAATACCCTACACCAGTCTGGTTAAAAGCCAACTAATGTTTGGATCCGAAATTCGAATGGGTTAAAATGGGACTTGTGTCAAAATTTTCTATAATGTGAGTCAGCGAACCAAATGTCATTAAAATATCTTAATATTTGCGACCTGCAGTTTGTAACCAAGCCAATTTTGGGGGAACCCTTATATGGACACTAGGTCTAAACATGGACCGGTGATAACCAAAATCAATAGGCTTCGTCCTTGGGCTGATATAGGTCGGTATACCAAATTTCATCAAAATATCTTAATATTTGCGACCTGCAGTTTGTAACCAAGCCAATTTTGGGGGGACCCTTATATGGGCACTAGGTCTAAACATGGACCGGTGTTAACCAAAATCAATAGGCTTCGTCCTTGGGCTGATATAGGTCGGTATACCAAATTTCATCAAAATATCTTAATATTTGCGACCTGCAGTTGTAACCAAGCCAATTTTGGGGGGACCCTTATATGGGCACTAGGTCTAAACATGGACAGATGTTCACCAAAATCAATAGGCTTCGTCCTTGGGCCAACGTAGGTCTGTGTACCAAATTTCATCAAAATATCTTAATATTTGCGACCTGCAGCGTATAAACCATATAATTTTAGTAGGACCCTTATATGGGCACTAGGTCTAAACATGGACCGATGTTCACCAAAATCAATAGGCGTCGTCCTTGGGCCGACATAAGTCGGTGTACAAAGTTTCATCAAAATATCTTAATAGTTGCGACCTGTAGAGTGCGCACAAGAATGCATGGACAGACAGATAGACGGACGGACAGACGGACATCGTTAAATCGAAATAAAAAAAAATTCTGAGTCGATCGGTATACTATAAGGTGGGTCTAGGACCAATATTTTTTGGTGTTACAAACATCAGCACAAACTTATAATACCCTGACCACATAGTGGTGTAGGGTATAAAAATTGTAGTTAATGGTGGGGTTATAAAGTAGAATATTTATTGGCTTTTATTCAATGCCCATAATTTTTGTTAAAACTGTTCAGTTCGTTGAAAGTTTAACGGAATTCTACCTTGACCTACCTTTTAATACAACGACCAACTCAACCGTCCGGCCGTCAGTCCAAGGAGTAGGCCTATTGATTTGGTTTAAATCGGTGCTACCCATATAAAGGTCTCCTTGGCTCCTTGTCTGTTTGCATATATCTAAAATTTATTATAGGCCACCGAAATATTCAACAATTGTAAATAAATAAAATCATTCGCCACCTTCACATTGCCACTCTGCAGAGTGGGGTGGGCTGATACAAAAAAGGTAAATTTTTTGAAAATTTGTTTCAAACACAACTTTTCAAAGTTTTACGATTGAATTTATCACAAATGGCAATCAGAATGAAAAAAATGTATCATAAGAATTTAATTTCTTTATAATTTTCAATATATCCAAACAATTTTGTATGGAGTCGATAATTTTGACAACCATAATTAGGCCGATTACTTTGCATTAACCTCAAAGACAAACATCCAAAATTTAAACTCATTTGGAGTGAAATTTCGTTTTCCTAATCAAAACAAATGTTATGATTAATAGAGATTTGCCCAATATAAATACGCATAAATCATTTAACGCTTGCAACCCCACGCAGAGCTTAAAATATAATAATTTTTCAAATTCATAAAAAAATTCGAAAAACATTTAAATTCACACATAGTTTTTTAGACACAGACACGCCACAATTTTATATGCTCTAATTTTGTTCAGAAAACTTTATTTTCATTCTACAATTTAAAAAATCTAGCACATTCTTAATAAATGCAGCAGGTGTCTTAACGAAATTTATATGTATATGAACTGCAGACAAATCCATAATGGTGCCATAATCAGACGTCAAGACACTCCTTTTATTTCTAAACCTAAAAAAATGAAAAGTATAACAAATGATGATCACTAAATTAAATATTCAGAAAAAAAGTTTCGCCATTCTAAACTAGAAAAATTTATTAGACTGATTTTTTAACCAAATATACTTTTAATTATTTTTAAGGCGTGAGAAAAGGAAACTAATTAAAATTATGTTGTATTTTAAAAATAAAACACATAATTTTTAATAGAGTCATCCCCAGAAAAATAGAAATTTAATGAAACATAGAAACTTAATTTTATTAGAGTGCGTAAATTTTTTTATGTGTATGCAAAACATGCTGACAGATGCAAATGTCATGATGAAGAACAATATTTACGTTAATATACGATTGTGTGAAGAATATGTAGTAGAATATAAACGATTTATTTTTTGGCATTTTAAGTAGAGTTGTAGAGATTTTTTTGAATTTGTAACCGGGTACTTCATATGAGAGTAACCGAGAAAACTGACTTGAAATCAGAGATGCGTTTATATCCTGTACTACTCTATAGAGTTATTTAAAAAAAAAACGAAAAACAGGGTAATTTTTTATCAAAGTCACTTTTTGTTATTTTCAAAAGTAATAACAGTTGTTCGTAGAAGAAAAATAATTTTTAACTTTTTTCAGAAGTTATTTAAAAATCTAAGTAAATAAAAATATGTACTGATATTTCGTAACAGTCAAATTTTCTACTAAATTTTTATTGTTTTTAAATAAAAAAATAAAAAATTAACCAAAAAAGGTATTTTGTAGTGAAAGTTGTTTGATTTAAAAAAAAATTAACAATACAATATTTGAACTGTTTTTATTTAAAATTTCTTAGTAAAATCAAATATAAATTTAGTTTTTCGCACCGTTTTGTTTGTTATTTTTATAGTAAAAATAATTGAAGATTAATTTAATTTTACAGTTTCTGACAGTCAGTTACTGATAGTCAAAAACAAATTAAAAAAATTGTTCCTTTAATTGAAAACGTGAGTAGCCGGTTTTTAACTTGAATTTTATTCATTTTAAATTGTATTTTTAGTTAATTTTACGTTCAAAATAATTTGTGTGTACAACATAGTAAAAAAAATAGTTTTAAGTCAGAACGATTTTTATCTCAAATATTTCTTAAGTTAGAAATTTTGTTTGAGAAATTCTGACTTAAGTAAAAATTTAGACAAAATTCGTTCTTAGTTCTGATTGTAAAACTGGTCATATGTCCTTTTGAAAATATTGTCTTAAAGACCATGGGAAATATGTCCATTTTTATCCGGAGATTATGGTCATAGTCCGCACTTTATTTTGGGGTTTATGTACAAAAAATTTCGGTCATAATCCCCAAATCGGAAATTGCGATACTGTTCGTTCGGGGTTAAGACATACACATGACCAGATACAATATGTCAGCATGCTCGATTATTACCCCCAAATCGGAGATGGGGATAATGTCCGTGGAGGTTATAACTTGTCCCCAAAAATTCTTGCCTCAGCGAAGCCTTGTAATGATACAATAAAAAAATCGTAAATAAACAATAAGTTGTTCCAAAAACAACCTCAAATTTTAAAAATGAAACTAGTTCTAAAAAAAATGGAAACCTGTTAAGTATTAACGAAAAAAGTAACAAAATTATTAATTTTACCTAAAAAATGTGTTTTGTTTTTTTGAAATCCCAAATTTTCAAAAAAAAGCTCCAAAATGTTCCAAGAGATATTTGAAAAACTTGAATGCCAATGTGTTCCATAAGATGTCTTCTACTTAGGTTTTTGCTACCGTTCATAAACTTTCGAGATTTTGCCCTTTAACTGAAAAAGTACCTTCAGATCTCGCTGATTTCAAGCATTTCAGAGTTGTAGTAAAAACTAATAAATAGCAATAAAAATTACCTTAAATGAAGGTTCTGGTTTTCTTACACAGACTAGTTCCCTAAAGTCCAGTTTTGTGGGACATTTGAGTGACAATTCTGAATAAGTTCGAATTTAACCCTTAAACACATTTTAAGTTTTGACTTATTTCTGGCATTGAAGTTAAATTTTCAACTTTGATGTTTTCAGAGACTTATAGTAGAATTTCATGACAAATATTTTTGCGGAACATTTTAACCCTCTTCAACTTATGGGTCTATTTTGACAGTTTTTAAAAAGGGCCAAAAGAAACCTTTTAATTGCAGAGTTAGAGGGTTAAAATGTTCCACAAAAATGTCCCTCGTAGTGTTTTACATAAGTTCTCTGAACATATCCTATACCTAAAATGGAAGATTCACATGGTTTCCTATGCCGATTCACAATAAACATTTTCAAAAGAGGGGAAATTTTAAACCCCAAAAACATAGGGCCAGACGAAAACTTTTAAAACGCCGATACTCTTATATTTTTCTTTGGTCCCTCTGCCAGAATTAGTTGCCATCAGAACCTTTTTTTTGTACAGTATAATTTGTTTTCCAACACATAACAATTTTAAATTTATGGCCGCCATATTGGATCCGCCATGTTGAGTTTTTAAATTTTGATTTCAGTTTCGTAATCTGCTACCCAAAAACTTTCCCTGGTGGAAATTTGAAGTAAATCAGCCGACATAAGAAATTCAATGAAAGATTTTTAATCAGCGGATCCTAGGCCTATATAATTGATTATTTTAAGTCCAATATAATAAAAACTAGAAATTAATGGCAGCCATCTTGGATCCGCCATTTTGAATTTTATATTTTTTATTTCAGATTCGTGATCAGCAACAACCAAACCCCCTTTGTGATATCTTTTAGTCTCATATACTCAATATTTTAGTTTTGGCCAGCATTATCGAATTTTGTAACAACCGAATTTTTTTCAACCGTATTGGCTCGGTTGCTGCAACCTCGCACATTTATACGCGAGAGAAAACTGCTAGAGATAGAGCAAAAAACATCTCTGAGTCGCTCTATTGTGAATGATTTAAACTGTCCCTTCATGTTTTAAAATTTCAATTTAATTATTAACTTAATTTGGGGCTCCAATTAGTTTCGAATCTTATAAACTGAATTATTTTACATCACTAGAATTTGTTTTAAATAAAATCCCAAAATATACGAAACTGCGTGTCTCATTTGAAATTAGTCGTGGTGTGTATATTTTTAGATCTTCTTTTTATACGCATTTAAATGTCATGAAGTTGTTGATGCCTACGGGATAGTTTTTTATTTATACGGTAGTTTTCTTTATAATTTGCCCTTTTCTGTTTGTTTTTCTTGTTATTTTAATTTGAGGTATCAAATTTTTTTTTTCTGATATGTTTGCGCTGTTGTTTTTTGGTTAATGTATGATCAATGTTAATCAATAAATTTGAAATGAAATTCGAAAATATTTTAGCGGAAGTGAAATGACGAAAAAAAACACAATAGAAAATGAATGTCAAGGAGAAATTACGGGATTTATTTGACTTTATCTTATTGTTGAGTTTTAGAGAAACACATAAAAACATTAGAAAAACAATATAAAATTAATCTAAAATTAGTTGGTGTTACTTGGAAAAACGAGACACCCTATTATTAAGGAAGTAGTTGTATCAATTACAATTATTTGTAAACATTTAATTGATTCATTTTTAATAACCATTTTAATCACATCAATTATAAATATAGTTTAAATCCTAAAAACAATTAATTAAAGATTTAATCATGTCAAGACATTTCAGTAACTGCGACTAAAATAGGTCAGCACAATTAATAATTAGTTTTCCTGTATGAATTGGTCATTAAAGTTAAACCCTTAACGATCACAAAAATCACACCAAAAATCAGTGATATTTTAAAATGTATGTGGCTTTAACATTCCACCCTAACTCTGCTTTTAAAGCCATTAAGCTCATGTTTGAAGTTACTGTATCTAAAATTTTGTATAAATCCGATTAACTTGCAAAAAGTTGTGAGTATATTTTTAAACCTGCGTATTTCGCGAGTTTTTATTATACTATTAGCTTACATAGGCTTTGGATGATGAAAAAATTTCAATTTAATGTTTAATAAAATTCACTAAATTTATTGAAATAACAAAAAAAAAGGCTGAAGTTTAATTTTTCGGGCACCCCTAAAAAAATAGTATATCACCCCCTCCGGGATTATAAAAGAAACTTTTTTTCTATATGGTGTTAACGGGGCCGGGGCCTCTGGGACCCAAACACAACCGAAATATTAAGTGTGACGACTCAAATTAAAGGAAAGCTGAAGTTTTATCTAAATCACGGAATTAAAATTAAATCATTTAAAATTTCGGATAATATTTAACTGCGAGCTGCTAAGCCAGTTAATTTAATCATCACTTATCATTACTACAAACTGAAAAGTAAATGTTTTTAATAATATATTTTTATATGGAAAAATATCAATTTGTATTTAGAAAATGTTGAAAGTTTTCCTAGCTCTCTATCATTTAAACATTTTTCCTTATTTAATAGCAAAACAAAAACCTATAAAAAAGTCTGCTCATTCAGTGACATAGATATTTACTTTAATATTTCGAAGAAATTGTAAAATGTATAAATTTATTTTTATATCGCGCCAGAAACATACATGGTTTCTTGTGTTGTTTTTTTTTTAAGATGCATTTAATGAAATGCGTAAAATATACGCAAAACGTGTTTTTTTCGAAAATTTTGTTTAAGGAAAAGAAAAAATTGGCTAAAAAATTGTTTTGCATAAAAATAATTTCTATATAGAGACAGTAAGTCTTTCATATTAACGTACACTGATTTTATTATATTTTAAAAATAAACAAGAAAAATTGGTAATTACTTAAAAAAATTTGTTGATTTGATTAAAAAATATATCTATGAAAATCGATCGGTTTCACATCGATCGTTTTTGAAATTTCAATCCTGAAAACTTCGCATTATTTTTAATTTAAAAGCAATAAAACGACGTAAATCGATATACCTGATACAACAAAAGCGGTTAAAAACAATTTCATACCTCTCTGCATTTTCTATTCATCATTTAATTTTTGATTTTTAACCAAATCGATCGAAATCAAAACCGATCGTTTTCCATCACATGCCAGATTGAATAATAAAATTTGTATAGTAGCAAAGAATATAATTAAAAATATTATAATTGATTTATTCTATTAAAGTCATTTAATTTAGTAGGTTTGAGCTTAAGAAGAAGAATAAACCTTTTTCTAATTAATTTGCAAATCAGACTAGATCTAGTTTGTGCCTTTTTTTCTATGGACAGGCTTCATCAGTGATTTTCAATTAAATTGTATTATTGTTTATATTTTATTATCAGATTGTCTCTATATGATTTTTCAAAAACCCGTCTGCTGTAGGAATCGAGCCTGTGCCTATTCCTACATTACATACGTAACTATACTAAGGTGCGACAGCTTAGCCATCTCACCCAAGTAAGGCCTTGAATGCAGTGTAACTAAATCAACTAAAAAAATGTTTCTAGAAATTCTAAAAACGTCGTCCACTGACGATTTGCTTAGGCAAGAACGCAATCAGGATGGGGACAACAAACTATTTTTAAATATTTGGTAAAAAATTTGTTGGGATTTGAGCGCATTTAATTCCAATAATGCAATTAATGCTTATCCCGATACAAGTAAATATCAAATATTAATTAAAATAAGGTTTATAAACCTCTTTTAACTTTTATCTTTGTTAAATAACCTGGAAATTGATTCATTTTAAATTAAAAATGATTCAATGCAATCATCTATTGAATTGAATCAATTAACCATTTGCTTGAATACAAATGTTTTTTAAACAACCCCTTTATTATACATTTTTAACAACTGTTTGGCATATTTTGTGTTGTAAGTACACTCATAAAAAAGTTAATACAAAAGACTGTTACGCGTTCTGATTAAATTTAACTAATTTTTCTATTATTTTCCTTAAAAAAAAGTCAGTACAAATAGGTCAAAATAACAGGAAATAGTACATGTATTTGCGCTAGCACAATTTTGACCTATTTGTACGGACTTTTTTTATCATTGTAGTTGAAAGAAAAATTCAAATCGCATTTCAATTATAAATAATAAAATGTTTCAATATGTTAGTTCACTCTACAAAATTGTTGCCTAAACTCTACAAAATTGCTATTTTATAAAATTGAATTTAATTTTGCTGGTAACTGTTGTTATTTTCAAACCAGGGTAGTAAAAATAGTGCGTATTTTTGAACACATCAGCGAAATATAGAAAAATGAAAACACAATATGTTTTATTTATACAAAAAAAAAATTAAGAAATAAAAAACTTATACCATAAAATAAGGAAAGATGCATTTAAAAAAGCACAAGTGTTTTATTAATTGTTTTTATCGTAAAACAAATATTTTTTATGAAAATTTAGCGCAAAACTAGTTGAAGCTATTTACATAAATGAAAAACTGAAAATAGAAATTTTTAGTTTGTTGAACACAATTCAGTTGTTTGTAATAAAAAATATTTCACAAAAAAAAATAAACTTAAGTTAATATAATAGCAATTCAGCCCAAATTACTTCAAATACTTTAAATATAGCCATTTGGGACACTGGACGCAAATACGTTTTTATAGCCTACACCACTTTGTGGAATCGCATATAATGAGTTTGTGCTAATGTTTGTAACTATTTAGATGGTCTTATAGGATACACTAATAAAAAAAGTCTGTAAAAAAATTAGTTAAAACTATTAAAAATTAGTTAAAGATGATGCTACAGAAAAAACTGCTAAATTAGCAGATTATTTTTGCTACATATTAGTAAGAAAGGAACAGTTAAAACTATTAAAAATTAGTTAAAGATGATGCTGCAGAAAAAACTGCTAAATTAGCAGATTATTTTTGCTATATATTAGTAAGACAGGAACAGCAAAAATTAAACTGTTAAATATACAGAATTTTAGTTATACTCGAGTTAAATTTTTGTTAATATAAAATAACAAATTAACCTGTTAAATCAGCAAAAAATTTTACTAAGTAATTAGTAGCCTAAAAAATCAAAAAATATTTGCATTTTGAAAACAGCTAAATTTTTAGCAAATATTTCTGTTAATTTAACAGTGTAAACTGCTATTTGCGTTCAACTAAATTTAGCTTAAAAATAACAAAACTTTTGTAGATATAAGAGTTTGTTTTTGCTATTTTTAGTCTATTAATATTTAGCAAGATTTTTTGCACATTTTACAGTACAGTTTGTCATTTTCAATTAACTAAAAGTTAACTTAAATATAACTAAAATTCTATAAATTTAACAGTTTTATTTTCGGTGTTCTTATTTTACTAGTATTTAGCAAAAAGAAATCTGCGAATTTGACAGTTTTTTCTTCAGCATCATTTTCCACTAATGTTTAGTTGCTTTTTTTTGCTATTTTTACAGATTTATTTATATGTGTGTGCCGATTGGCCCGGAATTATTTTGTGAGTCGATTTTTTCGTCTGGCAATCGCATTACTGAAGATACTTGGACGAAATTTGATTTATAAGTTTGTATTGCCTCATGGACGAACGCTATTGAAAATAGTTAAAATTGGTCCACGTTTTGATCTAGTCGCCATGAAAAGATCCTATCTGAACTTAAATGCATTGAGCTTAAGTGATATCACGAAACTGCAGCAATTTTAAAGAATTTCTTATACTAGACTTATATAATTTTATTCATGTATCGGATCGTGCTCATTAGACAGTAACTCAAAAAAAAAGTTCGCCGTACACCCTCCAATATGAAGTATTTTTGGAAGGCAATTTGAAAAAAAAAATATCTCTTTTTTTGCCGAACAGGTCGCCTTTTTCAATTTTTCGTTATAGCTTCGGCATTTAAAGTCGGACTTTAAAGTGATATATCGATTTTTTAGCCTCGAGGAGACCAGTGTTTTGCTATAAAGGAAAAATCCAATGAAAAAAAATTTAAAATGGCAACCAAAATATAAAAAAAATTTCTACTGGGTTTATCGTTTAATGTTTTTTGCGAGCTTTAATTTTTTGACATTAGGGTGGTAATAACTGAGATCTGGCGGGTAACTACTTGAACGGAATACTTGAGGTCAATGTACCTAAGAGAAAAATACTGGTCTCCTCGAGAGAAAAACACTTTAAGATCCGAATGTAAATGCCAAAGATATAACAAAAATTTAAAATGGCGACCCCCTACGTTCGGCACTGTAAGGTGGTTTTGCCTATAAGGTGGTACGCTCTAGTGCTCATCCTTGTCCGACTTTCGCTCAATTGCACCAAATTTGTTTTTTGAAGCCCAAAGAGTTCGAAAAATTATGAAAATTGTATTACTATTTCTTGGATTTTTTATTCTTCGATAAAAGATTATTAAATGAATCGTAGTAATTCGGAAAGTAGAACTCGATGCCTGACTGCTAAACCAGGACATCTGACTAGGCTAAAAAACCAAAAGTTTGACGTGTAAAATTTCGAGACCCTAAAAATAATCAAAAAAGCCGAAAAACTCGCGATTGCCATTTTGGATTTATATCGGAAACCGTCATAGAGTACACTTAAAATAATACGTCAGTAAAAATCTGTCAAACGGGTTTTAAATCGATTTGACTAATTTTTAACAACTTTTTAGCTGAAAAACTGATTTAAACAAAGATCTTAGTTATCTTCATTTAGCACAATACTAAAAGTCCTCAGTACTTTAACTAATTTTGAGTGTTAATTATCAAAATTATTAATAACTAATTTTTAAAAGCCCATTCGTTAAATTTTACATGGCCCATATCTCGAAAACTAAGAGAGATAGAGCAAAATTTACTACCCTGGCGGGGCCACTTCATAAAAGGGCGCATATCTCGAAAACTACACTCAAAAAAGAAAGTCATTAAAGTCAGGAAAAAATGTTGCTGTGTCAACAAATTTTTAGTCGGGAGCGTGCTTGCAAAAAAGTTTGTAATTTCAGCAAAAGGTTTGCTAAAAATCAGGGAGCTTATTTTTACCAAAAAAATAGTAATCTTCAGCAAAAGTTTTGCTAACACTTAGTCGACTGCAAATGAAAAAAATCCTTGCCAAAATCACTAAACTTTTTGCTGAATATTACTAGACTGAAAAAAACTCAAAAAACTTGTAGCGAAATTTTACTTTAGTTAATTTATTTGCTGAAAATTTAAATATAGAATATGTGTAGAGTTGTTTTTCTTTTTTTGTCATTTCCGTTTCCAGACAAGTTGCGACATCTTCATCTTGTCTATCTGGTTGTCGTCCACGCTATGAATGCGGTTATCAGCACAATTTTTGTAGCAAAATAAATTAGTAAAACATTAGTTCAAAATTGGTTTAGTGCTAAAAAAATATAGCTAAAAAAAAATTGCTGAAAACTAGTACACTTGATATACAAGACGTTTTACTAATTTTTCTACTAACTTATTTTTTTGAGTGTAAGCAAGTGTCCTTACATGCCGCTTGATGATGATGATATGGACTATGAAGGGTCCCGAGAGACTAAATTTAAAAAAAATTTTACGACTCACTATAATTACACATAAAACTGTAGTTTTACTAACTTTTTACTTAAATTTAGATTTGTTAAATTTAACCAAAAATGTTTTAAAATCAACAAATTTTATTTTAAGCCAAAAAACAGTAATGAATTTTGTTAAAGTAACAAATTTTTCTGTTCAGCCAACAGACTTATTATTTTGAGTGTATATGGGCTATATAAATGTACACAAATAAGTTAGTAGAAAAATTAGTAAAACGTCTTGCATGTCAAGTGTACTAGTTTTCAGCAATTTTTTTTCTCCTGAAATTTCGTTTTCAGCAAAAGTTTTAGTTATATTTTTTAGCACTAAACTAATTTTGAACTAATGTTTTACTAATTTATTTTGCTACAAAAATTGTGCTGATAACCACATTTATAGCGTGGACGACAATATGATAGACAATATATATGTTGATGTCGCAGCTTGTCTGGATGTAGTAATTAAAAAACACAACTCTACACAATTTCTATATTTCAATTTTGAGCAAATAAATTAACTAAAGCAAAATTTCTCTACAAATTTTTGAGTTTTTTTCAGCAAAAAGTTTAGTGATTTGCAATTGACTAAGTATTAGCAAAACTTTTGCTGAGATTACTATTTCTTTGGTAAAAATCAGCTCACTGATTTTCAGCAAACACATTTTGCTGAAATTACCAACTTTTTTGCAAGCACGCTCCTGACTAAAAATTTGCTGACACAGCAGCATTTTTTGCTGACTTTTTTTTTGAGTGTAAAACACTACGGTTTTTGGATGACATCTATTTTTGACGATTTTTGCTCATTTCACTTAAACTGCTAAACCGATTAAAAAACAGTGTTTATAAAGTCTGTTTCTATTTGATTTTCATAATCCGAAAACAAACACAGATTGATGAGCTGAGATATAGTCGAATTAGTCAAACTGACTCTGAGGAAATTCTTAAAAATAAAATAATAACTTAATCAATACAATTTTTTTTTAATATGAGTTTTAAGTTTAATTATTTTGCAGACTAAATGACATATACACTTTACTTTACAACTTTGGAACTTCTCAAACAATTTATTTCATTTCATGTCAAATATATTGGAGGATATAAAAAATCTTATGAATTGATATGAGAAAAATAATATTTCTCATGTAGAATTCACACAAAAAAAATATTTTATTTAGATCTGATTACTGAATATACAGTTAAAATTCAACCGTCAGTTAAATTAAAGTTTTATATGAGAAACAACAACAAATGTGTCAGTTAAAGTCCCAGTTAATAGCTAACTGAACATTCCATAATCGGGCCTTAAATGATATTTCCCTTAACTAACCAATTAATATATTTAAAATTTCCAAGGTTTTTTCTTTTTGTTCAACTTCTAATTTTAACCGATATTTATCTTGTTAAATAAACTAAGAAAAGAAAATTAAACTTTGTTTTATCATATGTAAATATTAGTTTCCTCTTGGAAAATTCCTTTTCTCCTCGTTACAAAGAAAGTTGAAAAGTTTTTCTCATCATAATATAGAAAAAAAAAAAATACTCATTCATTCTGTTTAAAATGGTGTGAATTCTTTTCATACAATTGTTATTACACAACTGCAAAAAAAAATAAAACTTAAAAGTATTTTAGTTATTATTTTTTATATGAGAAATATTTTCAATTGTAATTTTTTTGCATAAAATTACAATACGTACTGGTGCAGTTGTAGTTGTTGATGTTTTTTATGTTAAAAAATAACACCTGAGTGTTAAATGAAAATCTTATTTGCAACTACAAGTAAGTACTTGGATTATTTTGCACAAAAAAACTCATGTAAACTAGACTGTTGCAGACAGATATTTAAGAGAATTGAATAAATAATTTAGATTTTTCATAACAAAAGGAAATTGTCAGACAAACAGGAACTAAACCCAAATTAGATGCATGACGCAACCGGATTATTCGATTGGCCATAAATTCTGTTGTCAGCACAATCTGTTTTCTGGCTGTGCTATAAAAATCTTAGATCCTAAGGAACTTTTGCTTGCGAAAAACACCGCTGATTCACTTAAAATAATTTGTAAATTAAAGCAACAGAAAAAGCTAATTAAAATAAATGTTTGTAAAAGCACAAAAATAAACTGTAGTTTGACTTATTTTTTTTTTTTTTTGTTCTTAAATTTAGATTTGTTAAAATTAACAAAAATGTTGTTAAAATTATCAAATTGGGTCTAAGCCAAAATACCAAATTAACTTGAACTATTTCTTTTTTTAGAGCCAACAGATATATTATTTTGAGTGTAAACTCCCCCAGCAAATCCATTGTAATTTAGAGAATAGAGGTGAAGTCGCTTGTAAAATTAAGCCAAAATTAATTTGAATGTCGCAAATTTCAAATACGTTTCCATACTTACAAATCTACGTTTTTACCCCTCCTTCTGACCCCTTTTTAAAACCAGATCGATTTTCTACAGCGGTTAATTGCATTTAAAATTGGCTGTAGTGTGGTAATTTTCGCATTTATCAAACAAACAAAAAAAATTAAACTTATCATAGTTTTAAATGTCTGTTATTAAATGCAAAGCTCGTCTTCAGTTACTTTTTCTGCTTTACACTGGCAATTATTATATAGAGTATTGTTATGAAATACTCCAAAAAATAGCAGCAATTACAAAATTTAAGTTGAATACAAGTTTGTTTTTCAGATGTTTGCAATTTTATAGTTTTATATATATTTTTTTACAAAGCAAATAAAATAAAAAAAAAGTTTTACTAAAAAGCAAAAATCTAGGAAAAAAACCAATACGGCTAATAAAAAAAACAACTAGGGTAGATTTGGGTATATTCGACACCCTTGTACTCAAAATAATATGCATCTAATTGAATTTTCGGACTCGAACTTGTACGTAAAAACCGTACGTCAGTGTGGCAACATTTGTGAAAAAGGTGACAAAGAGGAGATAAGAAGATAAATAAAAAATCTAAAGTAGAATGTTTGTATGTCTGTTTGATCACTTCTAAATTATCATATAGAGACATTATAAATTATAAACAATAATACAATTTAATGGAAAATCACTGATGAAGCCTGTCCATAAAAAAAGGCAGAATTAATTTGAATTGCAAATTAATAATGTGGCTATAACTTTGAAAAAATGTTTATTTTTCTTTTTAACCTCAAACCTACTTAACAAAATTTATTTAAATTACCAAGTTTTCAGTCGAAAATGTGTAAATCTATAAAAAAAAATCTCTTTTAAACTAATTACGTTAAACTTTTTGTAAATTTACTTACTTTTAACTAAAACAAATTCTTTTTTGACAGAACGTTTTAAATATTTCTATTGAATTATAGACATATTATTTTTTGAGTGGTTATTAGAGTTGTCGCTCGTTAAAAAATTATTCGATTAATCGAACAAACCAAAGAAAACTTCGGACGAACAGTTCAAAAATCATGAATAAATCGAATAAATTACAATAAAAAAAAACTTTTTTAATAAAACTTTTTGGAAATTTATATTTCTATACTTTGATTATAAACATCATAATATATATATATATTAGGCTGGGTCGATTTGTGGGGAGGCAAAAAAATCGCCCATGCCTCAGGAAAAATCGTATTCTAGGGATCAAAATAAGAAACTTTGCCGAAGGAACCATACCTCTAAAACGAATTCTACTACCCCCAACTGTTGACTTTTGTCCCGTAGGGTCAAGTTTTGAAAAATCCCACTTTGACCCATTTAGAGTGCCCCAATCGAGTCCAAATGTATGACCGACCCCCACTAACTTTGGAGGGCCGATCCACCCATGCCAGTGGTACACCCCCTGGAACTCCCCTGGGGGGTTCCCCATACAAACATTTTAAAAAATCACCATTTTTGGCACTTTATTTTATTATTTTTTATTTATTTTATTTATTTTTATTATTTTATTTATTTTTTCTCTTTAGAAATTTATTTAGTCAGAACATATGTAAATGAAAAAATTAATTTAACTTAGTAATAGAAAAGAAAATAAAAAAAATTACTGTTTGAAGTCTTTTTTGCTTTCAAGTCTGGGCATTTTTTCTTTTCTATTACTAAGTTAAATTAATTTTTTCATTTACATATGTTCTGACTAAATAAATTTCTAAAGAGAAAAAATAAATAAAATAATAAAAATAAATAAAATAAATAAAAAATAATAAAATAAAGTTACAAAAATGGTGATTTTTTAAAATGTTTGTATGGGGAACCCCCCAGGGGAGTTCCAGGGGGTGTACCACTGGCATGGGTGGATCGGCCCTCCAAAGTTAGTGGGGGTCGGTCATACATTTGGACTCGATTGGGGCACTCTAAATGGGTCAAAGTGGGATTTTTCAAAACTTGACCCTACGGGACAAAAGTCAACAGTTGGGGGTAGTAGAATTCGTTTTAGAGGTATGGTTCCTTCGGCAAAGTTTCTTATTTTGATCCCTAGAATACGATTTTCACTGAGGCATGGGCGATTATTAAATCGACCCGCCCTAATATATATACACTAAGAATATAAGAATATTTCTTCCACAAAAACAAAAAAAAATCAAACAAAGAACAAAACAATTTCTTCTTCCTCGGGTACTATTATAAACCCTTGTACAAATAGAATTTGTATTCGTGATTTTCGGACATGTTTTATTACAGAAACGATGCCTTTCTTGACCCCATTTTTTAACCCTTTAGTATGAGATGGGACAGCTAAAGAAAACAACTGTCCCCTAAAATGTTTTCCTCTACAACATATCTACAGTTCAGTAAAATCTGTGGTTTCCCATCGGGAGCCCTCCCTAGTGTCATTGTTAAATAAAAACTGTACCACATATATGAACCAGTTTAGTTCTTTTGTTGAAAATGACAAATTCACCCCATTCTACCCTGCAGAAATAAAAATGAAAATTAAGCAAAAACTACTACAAAATCGTTACAATAATAAAAATAGCCATAATTATATGAATTGTATAAAAGTCATTTTTTAGCACAAAAAAAATAAAAAACAAATAAATTACTTTTTAAGTCTTCTGCTAGTCCAGTCAATGAAGAAGCAATTTAATAGAAATGTTGATTATTATGAGAAATTTGAACTATAATAATCTCAAAAGAATACAGTAGAAATGTACAATTAAAACCAGAAACAACTATAGAAAGAACAAGCGAAAAAATTGCGAAGACCATTTCTAATGAATAACACGATTTTAATATTTCCTAGAACAAATTCATATCTACAAAAAGTCCAAAAACTACGTAAAGGCTAAAAAATAACTAAACAATTTGAATAAAATAAATATGAAACAAGCAGCTAAGAATCATAAAATTCCCAATAAATTTTTAATATGGGAACAGTCATATTTTATACACAAAACTGTTATATTATGTACATCCAATATTAGTTAAAAATAAATAGTCAATATCAATTTTTTTTTTATATATCCCTGAAGATAATCAGCGAAGATTGATGAAATATATCGGATTAAGATAAAGATGAATAATTTAAAAATAAAAATATTGTAAAAAATTTGATTTTTGCTATTTTTAAAATATACACTCACAATATATTTTCCATAACCGATTAAGGTTTATTTAAAAAGTTATAGGTAAAGTTTGTTTTCAATTGAAGAATTAATTAAATTCATTGAAACATACCCAAGAAACAATACGTTCCGTTTACGTACCATTTTCTGTCCGTCGTAAACGGAATCCTACTCCGTTTACGCACCGTTTTCTGGATCCGTATACGGACCAGAAAACGGAACATAAGGAACATCGAATCTGATTCGAATCCGTTGAAAGTCCGTCAATGACGGACCGTTTACGGACCGTTATATCGTGTAAAAAACGGACATGAGTCCGTTAAAAGTCCGTCAATGACGGACCGTTTCCGGACCGTTATGTCGTGTAAAAAACGGACCAAGTCCGTTTAAAGTCCGTCAATGACGGACCGTTTACGGACCGTTATGTCGTGTAAAAACGGAGTCACTCCGTTTCCGGTCCGTATCCATACCGATTTTTTAAACATAAATTCAGCCTATTTTTATATTATGAGTAGTATTTTTATTTTTTAGATTTATTAATATTAACATTGATTTTTTAAATTTATACTATATTTACATCTGGTGCCTCTATCCAATGCGTCAATAGTGGCCTATAATAGAATTCAATGACTTTTTTTAAATAATTATAAAATTTAATGGTCAAAAATATATATACCTCTTTGTATTTAACGCTGTAGTTTTGGTTTAGGAATTTTCGCCAGCAAATTTTGTATTTAATCTTTTCCTTTCCAATCTTTCATAACTCAAAGAGGTTTTCTTTGGCTCATACTATTTCTTGCACCTTATCCAAGTCCACATTTGATTCAGCAAACGTTGAATCTTTCGTTGAATCTTTTTGTAGGATAACACAAGCAATTTGTAAACAGGCAATAGCAATCTGATATGATGGATATAACAAACAAACATCCGTCCGGTGGGAATAATCTGCTGGCGTAGCTTTAATTGTTCACCCAAAACCTTGGCAAAGAATATGAATACTTTTTGATATTTTTCTTCGCTGTCTTAACGATCTAGAATCCATTGTAGCGAATGAGAACTTTGCCAAAAATTACCAGCCATTTAGGATCGTTAAAATTATAAAAAATTTAAGCGAAAATCTTTTGCTTCTTGAACTTTTATTTTAAAAACAAACACAGGTGAAGTCCGTTTTAACCGGTACGAAAACGGATACACCAAAACGGAGTTAAAACGTATTGTGTTCGAAAATCCATTTATACGGTCCGTTAATGTTCCGTATACGTACAAGCGTTGACGGATACGTGCATTACGGACAGTTAACGTGCCGTAAAAGCCGGATTCATGAATCCGTACGTGCCGGAGAGTCCGTAAAAATGTTTCTTGGGTATTGTTTAACTTTTTTTTATCAATCAATTTAAAACAAACTAGAAAAAATATGTATCATCTGTAGGAGTTGTTATTATCAGTCAAATATTCTATTTTTAGATTTCTATTTTTAGAAAAAATAATTTAAATAATTTTGTTGTTTTCAGTTTTAAAACAAAAAATTCAAATATTTTCGGTTTTCTTTTTTGTTAAAATAGTTTGTTTATATACAAAATTATTTCAATTCAAATTACAAGAAATTCTTTACTAATACACACAAACATAGCTAATAAAAATATGAACGTGTATGTTGTATATGGTTAGTGTTTTGAAAATCCAAACAAAAACTTTCAAAAACAAACCACAAAATCGTTTTTTTTTTAGGTTTTGTCAGTAAAAAATTAATGATTGTTTTAATAGACTTTTCAATTATTTTTATTTCTTTCAATGTTTGAAAATAAATAGCAAAATGGTTTGAATATAATGAAAAATCAGTAGTGCTTTTTTTTTAATTGTGTTTTCAATTAATTTAATATGTGTTTTAGGTTGTTTTTAACGATAAAATATTGTGAGTGTATGAACTAATGCCGGATTAAATCATTGCTCAAAAACTATTTTTTTATGAAATTTATAAATTATGTTGGTTTTTAATTTTTATTTAAAATAAATATTGTTTTATATTGATTAATTATAAATTTATTAATTTAGTTCGAGGCCAATTTCCTTATTATGAATTAACATAATAAGTACTTTTTTTCCAAAAACTGCTATTTTTCTTCATCAGGATACTCTCCTGACAAATACTTCACAGAGTTTTTGCTTTTAGAAACCTCTACACTTTCAAGAATGAGGTATTTGTCAGGAGAGTATCAGGAGAAAAATAGCAGTTTTTGGAAAAAAGTACTTATTATGTTAATTCATAATATGGAAATTGGCCTCTAATTAAATTAATAAATTTTTAATTAATCAATTAAAAAGGTCGGAAAAACAATTTTTATTTAAAAAAAAAATTAAAAAACAACATTTTGAGAACACTCATAATCCGGAGAAAATATTTTTTGCCTCTTCTTGTATTAACAAAGAAGTAAGGTAAAAATAAAATTTCTATTTATTTATACCGATGGTATGAAATACAAAAACAAAAAAATTTCATATTTCTATTGTTGGTTATGCTTTGCAGAAGACTTCGAAAACATTTTTTATTGTTTGCTTCATTCGCATTTTGTTGATGTAGCAGACTACATTTAATATGAGATTTTGATGCTTTAATTTGCATTGCACTATTGCCATCACTTTCTAAAGAAAACTGATGAAGGGGACCTGGAAAATCCTCGAAACGATCTTCTTTTTATTCCTGAAAGTGTAGGGGTTTTTGAAAGCAAAAGCTCTGTGAAGTATTTGTCAGGAGAGTATCCTAATAAAGAAAAATAGCAGTTTTTGGAAAAAAGTTTTTATTATGTTAATTCATAATAAGGAAATTGGCCTCGAACTAAATTAATAAATTTCTAATTAATTAATAAATTATTTCATAACTGAACGGACTTATTCATTCTTTGTATGAAATAATTTATTAATTTTCGTCCAACAAAACTTTTCAACATACATATATATTAAACGTGTCGTAAATATGATTAAGTCTTTCATTAGTCGAAAATTGATAAAAGTTTTTATAAATATGACAAAAGATATTCTATCAGTGTATTTAAGAGTTCTCAATAGCTAAAAACTGATACTTAAAATTCAATAACATCTTAAGTATTTTTTAAAATCATATACATAAACAGTTATCTTAAAAATGTATGCAAATATTTTCCAATAAACTTGTATAACAAATTCTTTCCAATTATATATACATAATGTAAATTAATGCAAATTTGCAAGACAATGATTATAAATGAAATTCACATTTGACTTTGATTAAACCATATTAATACGCTCACAAATGTATGTCTGTAAACGAACATCAGTACAATCTATAGAGGAACTGAAAAAATAAACGTCAAAAGAAACAAAAAAAGTCTTCCTAAATTAAACAATTGCAATTCACATAGACGAGCACTTGCTGATCTTTCCTAGCCAAAGAGATTTACAAAATTTTTTTTTGTATTTCACTGGCAAATAAAGACTTTCACTATATTTCGTATTTGCAACAATCATCATCGTCATCGCCATCATCAATTGGTTTCATTGGAGCAGTGTGTGGTTGGAAAAATATTTTTTGTTACTTTTTTCTATTCGCATAATTTCAAACTCTTATTATTTTCATTTTCATTATAATAAAAATTTTCTATTGGAAATATTTATTATTACAGAGCGATATCTTATCATACAATAGTCCGCCGCTTCTTGATCAGTAGACCAAAGAGGAAAAAACAAATGAATAAAACAATGTAATGATGCACCAAATACCTGGTAGTCATTGCTAAGATTTTTCAATGCTTCGTTGCTTTAAGAATGTTATTTAATGTAACTGATATTCGTTATATGGTAATAATTAATATTTTTAACTTAATTATACCTTTTCGGCAAAAAGTTTAAGGTTAAAGAGGGAAAGCACCACTTCCGATTCAATAAAGAGAAATGCAACTAAAGGCTGTGGTCAAGTAATTACAAGTAAAATACAAAGTCAGAAACTAATTGGAACAGTAAGGCTGAAACTTTAAAAAATGTAAATTTCATTTTACAACAAAATCGAATACATATCAAAGAGTGGGCCGAAAATTGTTTTATCTCTTTCTATTATTAAAAAAAATATATTTTTGAGCAAAAGAAGCTTTGCATTAGGATTCATTTGAAGTTAAAGTTTTGCCATAAATGAAATGCATTCTACTAATATGGTTTTTTATACAATATTCTTCTCTTATATTTTGAGATATGGTACATTTAAAATTTCTTTAAAATTTGGGATACACTGGTAGCGTTATCTACCGGGTTATACCAAAAACATTAAAATATTAGATTTTAACAATAAATTGTGTAAAATTAAACAAATAGTTTCTTTAAAATTACAATTACTTTTTTGAACCTCATAGTACCAGAATTTTTTTTTATTTTTCTTATTATAAATTAAAAAAGAACTTACATATACATATATAAGTTATTTGGTATAATAAAATGCAAAATATAATATAGATGTTAAATCTGGATTCATAATGCTAGAGTAAGTAGTCCACTCTTCAACTTGCAAAGTGTGTTTCGTATCTTTCTTCTTCGCAATTACTTTTTTTATATTATTCTATCACTTTTGATCTCGCATATAATCTGCAGAGTTGAGTATTATTTTAGCAATCCAATATCATGTTAAAAGCCGGATTCACAATACTTGGGTACTCCACTCTGCAGAGTAGAGTGTAATAAAATAAAGATGGCATGATATACAAAATATGTAAGTGTAAACGAAGAAGAAAGGAATAAAATCCACTCTGTAGAGTAGATTACTACTCCATCACTGTGAATCCAGCTTAAAGTTTAAAAATTGGGGTAAAAAGTTATCTAATGTCAAGCTTTTTTATGCTTTTATAGTTAAAAAAAACTATGGACGGATTGAAAATTAAAACGAATAACTTGCCAGGGCATTTCAAACTTTTTTTTTTTATTTCCCAATTTTTATTACATTTGTCAAAAATAGACAATAAGTAATTAGTAGTCATAAAGTTAGTGGGTTAATAAATCATCTCAAATCCATATTTTAATGTTAGTTAATTCCACCAAGTAGAAAATAAAATTATCATGTCAAAAGAATCGAGCAGGTAGTCCCGTAGGAGTAAAATGCTTTATTCTTCTGAGCACTATAGATTTTTCCTATTAAATTACTATTTTTTTTTTTTTTAATAGCACATTTGTAAGACGACTTCTCCCGAATCTTTCTTTTTTTTCAAATAAGTGGCAAATTGCGTCCCCAACACAGGCGATATTTTTTTCTCGAGTGCTTTAAAATACTGTGCACAAATCTGAATTTTATAAATTTTATACAAGTTTCATATGAAATCATCATCATTTTGTCAGTCTCAGTTGGCTCAAATAAAAAAAACCAACAACTTGAAATTATTTGGCGTTAACTGCAAATGTATTTAAGTTTACTAAACATTAAGGTACCCCACCTATAATTTAAATTAACTAAAGTCAATTGAGAAAACTAATTCGATATAAGCATGGTAAACAAAATTCTGCATAATTTAAGGTTTTTCTCTTAAAGTTAATAAATTTTTTTGTAAAATTTTTAAAGCTTTTTCTTTGGATTACGTCTCTCTCGATTTTTACCTTTTGTTTTTAAAATTTAAAAATAGTACCAAATGGGTCTGAGAGTACTATAGTACTTTTGAGGTCCTATTAGTACTATAAAAAGTACTATAGTACCAACTTTATCATCCCTGAATCACATTATTATCTGAATTGAGAGAGAAATAGAGAGATATCATGTCGAAAGGCGTTTGATTATTTCAACTCAAACCTAAAACAATCAATCTGTTCTTAAATTATACTAAAAATAGGAGAAAAATTGGTAAATATAGAAATTGTCCAAAAAAAAAATGTTTTTTTTTTAAACTCAACAAAAAAGTGTATATTTGAAGAAAATCCTTGGATAAATTCAGAAATTATGTCATACTCAATGTATGACCAATAAAAAACACGTTTTACTTTTATGTAATTTTTGGAACATAAAAAACTTTGCAGTTTGCGCTGTGGTGTAATGGTTAACGCGTTGGACTGCTACACGTGAGGTTGCGGGTTCGAGCCCCAACCAAGGCAACATCAATTTATGAAAAATAGTAATATGTATGAGTTTTTTCTATCCCTCATACATATCGCAGCGTCCTCCTTCGGTGTTCCCATAGCACTTAACCCTACCGAACTAAAATAATATAACAGGGCTATGAACAAAAAGCTTCAACAAAGTTCGCCAACTCACCGACAGATGGCGCGCAACAACTGTTCTAAAAACTTCAACATCTCGCGCAATTACAGTGTTGCCATATTTGAAGCCCTTCATCTTTCAACACCTTTCACTTCTTCTCTATCCCCTTCCAAAGGAAGCAACACGTTAATTAATAGGAAGAATTTCCTTAGTGTTGCTTCTCTTTATAAAAAAAAAAAAAAAAAAAAAAAAACTTATTTTCTTCGTAAAAAGGTTTTAAGGCCCTGTGCGAGGTGGCTAAATAAATTCTAAACTAATTACTAATTTACAAAAGGGTTTCAAATTTCTTAGAAAAAATTTTTAAAATTCTTTCAAATTTCTGGTAACTTGGAAGCCTGAATTTAGTTTAGATTTTATTTAGCCAGTTCGCACCCACCCTTAAATTTTAGATTTATAATTTTCAAATACTTTTTGGCTCCTACATGCATTTGAGTGAATACTATATTCTCCATTTAAATACGATATCGTACACTTTTCAACCACTGTTTTCTCATTTATATTAAACTGACCATAAATGAAGGTCGTTTGTTTAAACCAACTACTACTTTGAAAATATAAAACACAATTATCACGTGCACTCGAGTTTGACAATTTTTTTTACTTATTTTGTGTTTCATTACATAAAAACTTAAAACATATATTTAGTTTAAATGACAAGTGGAAAAAACTACATGATAAACTTAATGTATACTGTATAAAGTAAAAATGTCACAGTTTAACACGATTTTCCAAAAAAAAAAAAAAAAATACGTAAAGTTCTTAATTTATTTACAAGAATAACTGGTCAGGTTTTAAAACTTGTCATTTACAAAAAATAAGATTAAAAAAACAAATGTGAAATATTATAGATTGCAATAGTTGTATACAATAATTGAGGCGATTTTCTACTTATCAAATTAAGGTTGAATTTATATTTTTATTTGAGAAAGAATTTGCTCCAGAAAAGTGCTTTAAACTGAAAATAAAAGGATGACCAACCACAATTTTTTTTCAATTTGTCGATAGAAAACCACATAGAAAATCATAATTCAAAAATTTAATGCAGTTCGAAGGACCAATATTTAAAATCTTGTTGATTTTAATGTGAACTATAAATAAATGTCTCACAAACTAAAAAATTGCATTAAAGGAATTAAATGTGCTAACGTATTAAACAAATTGTGAAAAATAATCTGTTGAGTTGTGAAAAATAATCTGTTGTTCTGGTAAAGGAAACTATATTTCATCATTATTTTTATTGCTGCCATTGGATATCGAACTTGCGCCCCCAAAATTGCTAGTCTAGCATCCGCTGAGCTACTCTTTGATATGAATGTTGACTTGCATAAAAACGCCATTTTGTCATTGCGAGATATTGTGTCTTATTCTCTTCAGCATTTATTAAGTACTTATTAAACAAGTTCAAAAGGTGCACTACAATTCGATATCTTTGTCAGTATTTTTGTCACATGTATAAAAAGCAATTTTTCATCATTTTCAGTTAATTTATTTTTAAAATAAGAAAGATTTAAAAAATATTTAGGTTGTTCACAAGCGGTGTGCTATCAGTTGTATCGTTCTAATAAAAAACAGAGTTGTTAAAATTTTTATTTGCCTTTAACAACGATTTTCTATTGGATTTTCTATATGTTAGCACACTCAAACATAGGACACTAAACATACATAAAAATGTTGTATCGTGCTTTTCTCAAATGTTGTATTTTTTCAATTTAAATTTTAGCAACTCTGTTTTTTCTTAGGACGATACAACAAATAGCGCACCCCTTGTGAACAACCTTATTGAATTTAAACAAATTAATTATAAATATAATATAATATAAAAAGGGGTTTTAAAATATTGGTTCCGCCAGTGTTCGAACCTGCGTTTGAAAATAAACTGTATTCAAATCACTTCTTAGAATCAATAATGCTTTACAAGCAATAATGAGGTGATTTTTTGGATGCTGTTCAAAATTGATTATAAAAAAGCTTTAAAAATATACTAAAGGATACTTTGGTTTAAAGTTGTTCATAATTACTTCTAAAAAATCAGTAAAATACACTCTTATGGGTACTTGGGAGCAATAAAAGTAGTGGTTTGTAAAGCATGACTTCCAGTTTTTTTTTGATGGGCATTTAAATGTTTCAGAAGCTGAAAAGTTTAAATATATTCATAACATTTCAAGTCAAACATTTTCTTTAGAATTTTTTTTCAAATTATTGAATCGTAAAAAGGCGACTCTTAAAATATTACTAAAAACAATTCATTAATCCACACACATTCTTTCAAGGATAATATTATCCCTCAATTCTCTGAATTTTAAAGCGGTTTACTTTAAAATTCTGATACTCATATGGGAGAAGTTACAAAAAACATACTACTAGTTAAATACCAAATTAAAATTCTATATTTGTAGAAATAAACATAATTCAATATTGGAATATCAAAATCATTGAGAAGAAAAAAACTGAACAACAACAACAAAATTCCAACTACATAAGGTAATTTGACATTCATGTATTGTACGAGTTGAGGTAGCAGCAACATCAATTGAATAAACGCCAACGAAATAAATGATAGAAAACGTTTGTAAAGATTTAAAGTTAAGAATATCGTGAAAGGAATGTTTTAGAGAAGTTATCATACATTTTACTAAAAAAGGTAAAAACCGCAAAATGTTGTATGGCAAAAAAAAAGTAAAAAAATTCAAACAAGTTCAAATCATTAAAGTTTTGAAAAAAAGCAAGAAAGAAAGAGAAACCCAGATTGCAAATCATGGCCACTTTTTCAAAGGCAAAAGAATACCTGTTTTTTGTATTCTAAATATAAAAAGAGGGTGATTTAATACCAAAAACAATTACTCACATAATTGAACATTCACCTTTGAATATACAATATATAAATATTTTCGCTCATAGCTAAAGTGTCACTTATATCGTCACTTAGATCGCCAGTTCGATACCCGATGGCGGCAATAAAAAAATTTTGTAAAATAAAAAAAAAGAGCGAAGAGTTTTTTAAAACTTTTAATTGATGAAAGAGTTTTTTTTGCACTTGTTCAAAAAGTATTGAAAAAATGTTGAAATGCGAGTGCACCTTTCCTATAACAACTCAATGTCAAA
Organism: Leucophora obtusa; assembly: GCA_949987735.1. Lineage (NCBI taxonomy): Eukaryota > Metazoa > Arthropoda > Insecta > Diptera > Anthomyiidae > Leucophora > Leucophora obtusa. The sequence continues at coordinate 200,615,821 of OX465298.1, forward strand.
ATCATTAGTAAAGGGTTGTTCAACAGGTACACTACAAAAGTAGAAAGACAGGGACAGCAAACGACGCCATATTTCTTGCCGCTCTTTTGACATTTCTCTTCAGTAGGGTTTGCCATTTCATGATGGAAAGATATACGAGCCAACAACAAGTCGAAATTATTAAAATTTACTACCGAAATTCGGAGTCAGTGGCCTCAACGTTAAGAGCGCTACGTCCAATTTATGGTAGTCATAACCGTCCTAGCAGATCAACAATTGAGCGTGGGGCTACGTCAAATCTATGGTCTATGCCAACAAGCCAGCGCCGATTGATGAACTTCGTACGAATATCGAACGTGAAATTGCAGCAGTATCGGCCGATTTATGCTTGAAAACCGTCGAAAATTGGGTTCAGCGTCTGGACTTCTGCAAGCGTGCCCGTGGTGGCCATGCAAAAGAGATCGATTTCCATACATAATGGCATCGAACTTACTTTCACAGGTATAAAGAATTTCATTGATATCCAAAACCGTTTTTGTTTTATTTAAACTTTTTTACTTTTGTAGCGCTCTTATTGAAAACCCCTTTATTTCTGTTAAAAAAAGAAGTATATCTAGATCATTAATTATAGTGTTTTTTCTACTGCTTTCACTCTCAAAACAATTCCGTTGTGACAACCGAATTTTTTCCAACCGAATTGGCTCGGTTGCTGCAACCTCGTAATTCGGTTGCCTCAACCGAATTTTGTTGTGGCAACCGAATAAACGGAATTGTTCTGAGAGTTTTGGCTCCTCTTTTTTGCTGGGAAGTTTAAACAAAAATCATCGCTGTTATAGTCAACCGAAAAACGGATTATGAAGGACAAAAATGTCATCTACACACTGTTCTTTTGAATAGAAAATTTAGCAGGGTTTATTATATGAAATCTAACCAACTGATTTAACATTTTAGGGAATGTGAAATTTATTGATTAGATATTGTAATTCCTTATTCAATTTTGCAAATTTCAGTTGAAAACATTTAAAAAATAAAAAAATTTTTTGATTTCTCCGCTTTTAAGAGATAAACTAGAAATTTAGGGAATAGAACTAATTTTTTTTTTTCTTAAACATAAATCAAATTGTACTCGTAGCAATAAGAGTGAGGATTCCGTAGATATTTATTACTAACTAATATTAAAACTCCTAGAATTTCCCGATGCAAAATTTTTGGGAAAAAGTAAAAATGTTTTACAGGGAATTTTTTCCCGATTAGAAATCCTACTTGTAAGCCAGATGGTACGGTGAATATTTCATCAACGAATTTTCTTAGTATAAAAATTCATTTGTGTTTTAAACTGAAAAATATTATATGTCCCGGTAGCTTACACCATATAGAGCAGGCGCATGGCACTCTAATAACCCAGCTTCTAATCACGGCGCTACAATCTTGTATTAAAAAACTGTAAATAAAAATAGTTCAAAAAGTTCTCAAAAGTTGGAGTTTAACAGCCGAATTCAACGATGAGGGATTTTACTGTAACTTTTAATTTTTCATAATATTTTATAAGTCTGTTTTACTTTTTCAGTTTTATTATTTTAATTTACATTTCTACACAACTAAAATATTCCACTACAATATTTAATATTCACAAATTGGATTGAATTAAATTACCTACAGTAGAGTTAGAAATCACCTTCCTATTTCAGCTATTTCTTCATATTCAGGATGGAAACTAGTATTTGGTGAAGTGTAGTTTCTTTTTCTAAACATATTTCATACGAAACATTTTAAGAAAAACCTTGTATTTGCTAGTTCTGCATCTTTTTTGTTTCTCTTTTAACTTTCATTCGTATTTTTTATAACTTTAAATTAGTAGGATGTTTTATCATATATGTGACCTTCTCCGAGAAAAGGCACCTAGTGTGTCAAAAAACGGGTTTGGACTTAAGAGTGGATTCTGGTACCTAAAAGGGTGTAGAATAAGATGAAATGAGTTAGATTTCTGATAAAAATGTATTTACCCCATAAAAACGTACAAAACGAACTGAAGGTGTGTTCAAAGTGATAGCGTTATGAAACTTGAAATGCGTTCTTCTCAAAACTTCATTTTCACACACTAGGTCCCTTTTCTCGGAGAAGGTCACATATTTGTATTTTTATTGCTATGTGTAAACAAAGAAAAATAAATCCAACTTTTTGGATTTAGTAAATCCATTTTTCGTATGAAAATTTCTAAATTCAGGGAATTAAAATATACGATTATTATTATTTACCTTCTGGGACTTACTGTTTGTGCGTACAGGCAATGGCTACAGCTGTGTTTTCGCCTTAAATATACACTCAAAATAATATGTCTGTTGGCTGGACAGAAAAATTTGTTACTTTAACAAAATTTATTCCTGTTTTTTGGCTTAAAATAAAATTTGTTGTAAACTATTGTTTTTTCAAACGCGTCATATAGACCAAATGCAATTAATATTGTAATTAATAGGCATTTTTATTAATTTTAATTAAGTAGGTTTGAGGTTAAGAAGAAGAATAAACATTTTTTCAAAGTTAAGACACATTATTAATTTGCAAATCAGACTAGATCTAGTTTCTGTCTTTTTGATGGACAGGCTTCATCAGTGATTTTCCATTAAATTGTATTATTGTTTATATTTTATAGTCAGATTGTCTCTATATGATAATTTACTCTCAGAAGTGATCAAACAGACATACAAACATTCTACTTTAAATTTTTTGTTTATCTTATTACATATATCCTCTTTGTCACCTTTTTCACAAATGTTGCCACACTGACGTATGGTTTTTACTAGGGATGCCGAACGGGACTGGTTTTTACAAATCCCGGGATTCGGGATTTTGAAAATTGAAATCCCGGGATCCCGGGATTTTTCGGGATTTCGGGATTTTTCGGGGTTTTGGGATTTTCCTGTTTCATAATATTTTTAATTTTAAAAATAAATAGCTGATATAAACCCTACAAATTAAAATAATTCATTACAAATCTACTTATTTATTTCTTGTAGTATAAAAAAATAAACAAATTAATCCGGATTCACAATGTTGGAGTGTTCAACGCCGCAGAGTGGAGTAGACTAAAGTACAGATGGCATGATACAACAAATATAGATGTGCGAAAAAGAAAGAAACAAAATCAGCTCAGAGTGGAGTACTACAGCATTGTGAATCAGGCTTTAAACGAAAGTACACCCATAGAAATAAGTACGTAAAAATATCAGCAGAAGTTACTAGTAATTAGCAAAAAAGTTTCGCCATAAAAACTACCGAAATCAGCAGAACGTGTTTGCTAAATAATTGTTAAATTTCCGAAATATAAGTAATATACTTATAAGGTTAATTCAATTAATTACAAATTATAATTTATTTCTGAAACTTCTGAGAAAAAACTTTTTAATTAAAAGTAGCAAAAAACACTGCTATGTCTACAAATTTTTAGTTATATTTGTCTAAAATTAATTGAATGCCCATACAAACCTCTCTGCTGAAATCATCAAAAATATTAAGTGATATATTGGATTCTTTAAGTGTACTAATATAAAATATTGAGCACATATCTCTGCTGATTTCAGAAAGGTAGATGGTTATGTTTTACTAAATACTTTAACAAAAATTTTCTGTTTTTGGTACACTAATATTTGGCAAAATTATTTTGCATGAAGTTAAGATTTCAGTAAATCATCAATAAAATAAATAAAAACATGTCCGTTAAAAGATTAAATAAATCCGAATTACGGTTTTAATAGTTTTAAAGCTGAATAAAATTTTTTAAATTATTTAGGTTTATATTCAGATCTATTTAATGTGTGACAAGTTTTTCTAGCCAAGAATCGGACTATACTTTCCCAAAGGTTTTAGACATGCTGAATCCAATTATGAAAAAAATAAATTTCTGGAAGTTATAGGACCTCAATTTACCCAACAACCGTGTTTTTGCACTTCTAGGTCAGATTCGGATTCAGCACGTCTAAAGCCGTCGGAAAAGTAAGTCTGATTCTTGGTTAGAAAATTTCATCAAATTTTGTCGGCCTGTGTTATTTACGAATAGTAGAAATTAGTTTTTTTTTTAATAAAATTTAATAAGATATTAGATTTTTAAGTGATTCCGGGATTCGTAAATCCCGAAAATCGGGATTTCGGGATCGGTATCCCTAGTTTTTACGTACAAGTGCAGGCAATTTGTGTATATCGGAGACGGACTGCCAGCAGGACATTTTTATTTTTCTAGTAAAGTGTTGTTTTTTTTTTTTTTTTTTTTTTTTGTTGATCTTAACAAATTCTTTTGTTAAATTTAACAAATCTAAATTTAAGTAAAAAATTTGTAAAACTACAGTTTTTATCTGTCATTACACTGAGTCATAGAATTTATCCGAGGGCCTAGTACATATCATGTGAGTTTATCATGTCCGTTTTGCTCTATCTCGCTTAGTTTTCGAGATATGGGCCATTTTATGAAGTGAAAAAATTTTATTAAAAATTTCCAAGGGTCCAAGGCTCCGCCAAGGTCCATTTTTGGATAGAGATACCCCCTTTGAATAGAGATACCCCCTTGCACGGTTAGGGGTAGTCGAAATTTTCATACATTTTACTCCATTTCTCCTAGTTTTCGAGATATGGGCCATTTTAAGGGAGGGAAAGAAATAGCGCCATCTTTAAAACTTCGGATACATTGGTGTCGCCATCTACCGGGTAGTAACCGTAACATGAAAATATTATATTTTAACAATAAATTTTGTAAAATTTAACTAACGGGTTCTTAAAAATTAGTTTTAAATAATTTTGAAAATTAACATTCAAAATTAGTTAAAGTACTGAGGATTTTTAGTATTGTGTTAAATGAAGATAACTAAAATCTTTGTTTAAATCAGTGTTTCAACTAAAAATTTGTTAAAAATCAGTCAAATCCATTTGAAACCGGTTTGACAGATTTTTCTACTGACGTATTATTTTAAGTGTAGAATAACTTGTCTTTGTAAATTGGGTACACAATTTTGTTAGCTTTATTGTAGTTTTTTAAGAAATTAGTCAATTAGAAGGTTTTTACACATAGTTATTTCATTTACATAAAATATATTCTGTGAATAATAAACTTTGCTTAAAGAAATACATTTCCATAAAAGGAAAAAAATTTAAAATTTCGCAAAATTGATACGTTCTAGAAAAATTCAAAGAGAATATTTTGAATTAGGAAATTTTAGTTTTATTGAAATAAACTCGCAAAACTCGAACTTTCTTAAACTTTTAGCGAGCTCAAAAATTTTGACAAAAAACTGCACTAATAGAACCCTATGATTACTATGAAACCCCGTCATTATTTTTTCTTAATGTACTTATAGCACTTTTTAAATAAGTAGTTTACTTATATTTATATAAATTTATCAAAGATTTCCATTTCCAATTTATATGGAAATTGATAAACCCAGTTATAGAAAGTAATATTCTAAATGATATTTGAGAAAAATTTTGATCTAAATGGACTATGGAAATAATAATTTACTATGCAAATTATTTTAAATTGCCAACAAAAATTAAACCTTATGACACTTCTCTAAAGTTAATAAATACGTGCCAATTAAGTGTTCTCACAATTGTTGTAGTAACTGTATATTGTTTTGCATTTAAACCCGTGTTTACTGATTTTTTTAGCGTATAAAACCTTGAGGTTTATATTTAATTAAATTTTTGTATTGTATAAAACGGGAAAACAGTGACCAGCAGCTTAAAACAACAACAAAAACAAAATATGTATAATAAAAAAAAAAACAATGAACAGTACTTGTCCAGACTCAAATTACCATTTAACCATTAAACAACTAAAAAACGGCAGTGAATACTCGTTGAATTTTTATACATTTTGTGATTTTTTTGTGATGGTGTATTTTTTTGTTACGAAGGCAATTAAAAAATTATGGAAAATTATACAAAAGGAAAATGTACACAATTAAGTTGTTTATTTTGTTATAATTTAACGGTTATTCATAACAAACAACAAACACTTTTTTTATTTAATATTTAATAATTTTTTGTGAATGCTTTATTTAAAAATTTTGTATTCATTATTTAAAATTTTTTTTTATTATTATAACAGGCCATCATCAATTTATAACAATTTTCCAATTTAATATAATCATTTTTATTTCTCTTAATGGAGATGTGAGATTTTTTTAAAAAAATTTTTTGTTTTCATTATTAATTTCCGTTTATTTTATAGAATTTCTTCTTTTTTTTTTGCTTTTTTTAATTATTAAAATTTTCAACTTTTGTTTTGTAATTATTTTGAATAATAATTTAAATTTCCATCAAATACATTTATTCTTTTTAATGTAAAATTCTGTGCTAAAAATCCACTTTCTATAGTTTTTAACAGAACCGTTTACAAACTCAAACTATTGTTGATTGAATTTAAGAAACAAAAAAGATACAACGATACAATACGTTGCTTACAATATTTCCCAATGTGAAGCAACAAACATCTGACAGACAAGCAGAAGAAAGACTGATATACCCAGAGTATCGAAAAGGTGAGCAAGTTGAGAAGAGTATCTTATGGATATACATATCAAAACAAATAACAACACACATAATCATGGGCAGCAATCCAAGCAGAACTCTTTTGTTATGTTGGTGTGTAAAAACACTTGCCTCTATAAAAAGCCGGTTTTTTAGAATTTAATTTTAACAATAAAAAACAATGCAAGCACGTTGTTTCTTTATTAATAAATTCAAATAAGAGATGTTTTTTAATTTTCCTAAAGATCTCTTAACATCAAAGTGATATCAGCCTTATCAACATGTATATAAAGATGTTTGTATACATGTTTATAAAGATGTTTGTAAACAAAAGTTAGCCTTAAGGTATACTTTCTTAATTAAATAAATAGCAACTTATAACTTAGAGTTGCCAGAATTCGTTTTCACCAAGGTTGGTTACCGAAACGAATAACGGTAAGGGCAACGGTAACGGAATTGAATTTCGTTTGTTTCGGTAACGGTAAAGGTAACGGTATTTAAGACTGTTTCGGTAACGGTATACCGTTATCGAAACAGCAATACCGATACGTACCGGTATTATAAATTACGTTAAAAACATATAAAAACAAGTAAAAACTCACCATATATTTAATTTTACGTGTTAAAAATACAGATTATAAGCTTTAAATTCAATGCTGGTTGTTTTAGTAACTAAAATTATTATCCATAACTTTTTTTGTAAAAAAAAAAAACTGAAGATCATTACATAAAAGTAAAAAAAAATTGCATTTTTATATAAATTAATAAATAGCGGTAACTACCATTAAAAATAACGGTATCGGTAACGATGACGATATTTGGAAAATTTTTTATAGGGATTGGTAACGGTATTCCATTTGAAACGGTATTCTAGCGATAACGGTAATATAACGATAACAGTAATGTAACGATAACGGTAACCAGCCTTGGTTTTAACAATGGGAGTATTGTGACAGAGGCATTCCATGCAACTCTTTCGTACTCAACTTGTAATCTTTCTCTACGTTTTATTAGATATTCCTAAGTACAGGCTTCCAAGGTCATTAAAATTGAAATTTAAATAAAAATACTATTTATTTTCATTTTTATTGCAATCCGACGTTTCGCTGGGGATTTTTCAGCATCATCTGGGATGAATATTTATTAGATATACAGTCCTTTAATAAAATTATTACATTAGTTTATAAAAATATCACAGTATTATATGTTTGACGACTCAAAAACACAGATTAATTAATTAAAAATAAATGTAAAACTAAAAAATAAAATATCACAGTAAAATTTCTTGTTTTTTCTAACGCTAAGATCACAGTTTGAAAGTGACCTAAACTAACGTGACGGTGTAATTTTCTTTTTGTTCCCAGTCTGTCCCCAACTCGATAAACAACCAAAGAGTATATATTCTCTCATTTAAGGGAATTTTCGGTATGTAGTTGCAGAAATTGGATTTGAAAATACACACAATGGTGTAAAAAAACATAAATTGAGATTAAAAGGGCGGAATTACGTTTGAAGCATTCAGAATGGCCAAAAACGATAACTCTGCAAAAAAGCCCAAACAAATTTGGGAATTTGTTGTTTTTTTTTATTTGGTTTTGATTTTACAAATAATTACACTGTACAACAATTTAGAACTTTTTCCAATATTACGGGGTTCTGACAATGGATTCTGGTAGAAGAGAACAAAAAAAATACAGTTGTGTCGGCGTTTTGAAAGATCCCATCGGAATTTTATTTCAGGAGGTGGGGGGTTAAAGTTTCCCCCCTTTTTCATATGTTTATTATGAATCGGCATAGGAAACCATTTGAATCTTCCGTTTTAGGTATAGGATGTGTTCAGCGAACTTATGTAAAACACTACCAAAAACATTTTTGTGTAACATTTTTTTTTAAGGGGCCAAAAAAGTACCTTTTATTGCAGTGTTAAAGGGTTAAATGTTTCACAAAAATGTTCCTCGTAGTGTTTTAATGTTGTATATCATCTATCATCATACATGTTGTAACAAAATTCACAAAATGTTTCAACTCAACTTATTTTCAAGAGAAAAATGTTGTTTATCTTTTGACCGATTTCGGCTTTTTTCGAGAGATTTAGGAATAGCTTAGTTTCTCTCTAGAATATATACTCTTTGATTATAACTTCAAGGAACATATAAATATAAGGAAGTACAAGCTGACTGTTTGATGTCTTCTTCGAAGAGACGAACATTATGTATGTAAAAAAAATCTTACGAACGCTACGGAAAAAGTTGCGAATATTAGCGATATGTGGATCAGATTACATAAAATAGTTTTTTTATCAAGTGGAAGCAGAGAGTACATATTTTTAATAGAAACATTACAGTATTCATGGTTTTTTGTTGTTGTATGAGTGGACTGGGAAAGGAAATGAAAACATTTTCATAGAAAAAATTTCATTGCTTTCATTTTATTTTTATTTTGCTTTCATTGTGTTAATTTCTATTAAAATTTAATATTTTTTAAATTTATTTTAATTATTTGTTCGCTAAAATTATGATGGTGGGTCTCATGGTTTAAGCGTTAACTAATAATTAACCCAAAAATTTGTTGTTATTTTGCATACAATTTTTTAACATTTTGTTTCATTTAATAGTTCAGTTCAGTATCTACATTATGAGACCCAGAGTGAAAATTTAAAGAATGTATTAAAATATAATTAAAAAATATGAAAACAAATGAATTTAAAGTTTTAAATATCAGCAACATGGTTTCATTTGCTTTGCCCGACAAAAAAATAAAAGAACAAAAGTTGAGCGAAACGTATAGGTATAGAAGCCCACAGATATACTTAATGGGATATTTGACTAATATTTCGACATGTTACAAAGGGAGTGACAAGCTGACATATAACTTTCAATATATGTACAGATGGCGAGTGTAATAATAAGACGTTTTCTTTAATTTTATTTTCTTGAGTTAGGTTAATTATTCTTTAAAAATGTTAAGAAATGTAATTTTTATTTCAAATATTTAATCGTTATTTATAAATACGAAACTTTCTTGAATCTGTTTAAGCATTTTTAACATATTTAAACCAAGTATTTTAACGTCCTAACTTCAAGTAAGTATATTCTTTCATATTCCTAAAAATGTTTAAAATATTTTCATCCTCGGAATTCTTATTGGGTAGGTAATTTCTATTATATACGTGTTTTAATTTTGTCTGGTAAAAGTTACCTAATAAATTCATATTCATAGCAATGCCATCTTCCTTTTTAAATGTTTCGTAATTAACCAAAAATTAACAAAAATAATTTCAATATTTAAATTTGTTTACAAATGTAGATTTGTAACAAAATTTTAATTTTATATTATTTAAGCACTGTAAGTTATTTCGATTTCTTATAAAATCGTAAAAAAATTAAAGAAATATTCTTAAAATAAAATTAAAAATTTTTTTTTTAATCCCATGTGAAAATCGAAATATACATGATCATACTTTGACTAGTGTATGTTTATGCAAGGGCATACATGATTATATACGTCATGATCCCATATATTTCTATATATCTTCGGATCAAAAATTTGAGGACATATGAACGTACATGTTCATATATGACCATATATGCTCACAATTCATGTATAATCATATATGGCCATATATCTCCATATACCCTAAAATATCCTTAAGTTCTGAGATTCAAATACTAAAGTCTAAGTTTTTGCTGCACTGAAAATATTATTACAGTAACTGACTGTAGTTTATTTAGAAAGTTGTCCGTAAATTTTTTTTAACTGATTATACAGTTAAAATGAAAAGCAATATATTTTTCAACTTTTTTTTTGTCTTTTTTTTTAAAACTAAACTACATATAAATACGGATTTTCTGTTACAGTTAATTTAAAATGTTTTGTTAAAAAAAGAAACGCTTTTAGATTTCTAGGTTATTAAAAAAACGAAATAAACTAAATATCATTTGTTCTTACGGATTTTGTAGTTAATTTTTTGAAAGTTAAAAAAACGAAATAAATGAAAAATCATTATTTTTTTAAGGATTTTGTAGTTATTTTATTAACATTTAAAAATAAATGAAAAGTTCTTTTAATTTAAATGAAAAGTCAGTAGGCCGGTTTTTAAATGATTTTTCATTTATTTTAAATTACATTTTCAGTTAATTTAAACTACAAACTATTTTGAGTGTGGCATAAATGCGTCTGCACAAGACAGAAAAATCCTTAATATCAAGATTGACATGAAGAAACTAGTCCTACATTATTGATAAAATATACTAAAATCAAGCAAAGAATGTTTTTTTTTTTGTTTGAGATTTTAATTTATAAAATAGGATTACGATCACAAATTTATGTGGCAGCACGACCTCAATTTCATAACAAAGCATTTCAAACTGTTACTATTTTACAATGCAAAATTGTATTGCATATTTTAGGGAGTTTTGCTAAAACAAAATCTTGTAATATAAATCGTGCAGACTTGGGGGATTTCAATTACAATTACGGGTAATTGAAAATTTTCAATTACAATTACAAATAAATGCAATTGAAATTTTAAAAACTCAATTGCATGTAACTGTAATTGAAAATTTTCAATTACAAATTACATGCGATTGTAACTGAAAGTTATTTAAATAACATTTAGAATTCAAAAATGTTTATTGTTAAAATTTTGCAAAAAAAAATTGACTGGGATAGGCGTGGCCAGGCATAAAAAGAATATGTCATGTTGGGTTGATCCCTAATCGCGCTTTCCGTCATTATTTCTTTTCCCCATAAAATATAATTATAATTGACATTTTTTTCAATTACAATTATATGTAATGTGTAATTGAAGAATCAATTATAAACTTCATGTAATTGTAATCGTTCTTTTTTAAAATACAATTACAAATAATGGATCATATGAATAAAAAATAGATATTATAACACTAATAAAAAAAATCCCGTACAAATAGGTCAAAATTCTGCTGGCGCAAAGACATGTACTATTTCCTGTTACCTATTTGTACGGGTTTTTTTAGAGAAAATAACACAAAAATTAGTTCAACTTAATCAGAACTCGTTTAACAAACTTTTATACTAACTTTTTTTTATGAGTGTATTATACCAGCCAATTGGTAAATTTTGAGTTAAAAGTCATTCCTAAGCCAAAAGTAATTACTTCGAAGTAATTGCTAAGTTTTATTCATTTGACCCAATATGTAATTGCTATTGAGTTTTTGTAAATGCAATTACATGTAATTTTGTAATTTTATGTGCAATAATTACGAAATGTAATGGTTAACCCCCAGGTCTAAAATCGAGTACTTACTCATTGGAGTTTTAGCCAACAACTTAGGTGACCGTGTGCCAGCACCACCACCGCCGGCACTTGCTAAGCTCAAATCACTTTGTGAACTTTTCTGGCTGTCTTTACTGTAGGAACGACCACTGTAAAAATATAAAAGAAAAATAAACATACAATTAATTTTGTGATACTGGAAACCACAATATAAAACCTATGCAAAAAAAAACTTAGAACGTAAGGTTTTTTAATTTTTATGTTTAATATTTGTCTCATCACAAATGAAACGATAGATTGTGATCAATAAAAAATAAATAAATACTTAACTATGTATACACTTCTTTATAAAAGTAAAAAAATATGCTGCGGTTTAAGTTTTAATAAAATAAATTTAAAAGATTCATTATCTGCACTTTTTCGCCTCTTCGATATAATTAAAATTGTATAAGTTCTTGTCAATAAAAGTATATATTAAACAAGTGCAAAAGGTGCACTGCAATTTAATATTTTTTTCAGTACTATTTTTACAGGGGCATAAAAAGCACTTTGAAAATTTTTTTAAAATATTCAATTTAACAAATTAATTATAAATATTAAAAAAACAACAAATAAAATCTAATATGACAATATCATATTAGAATTTGGACTTGAGTTAGAAGAATATTCTAACTACTTAAATATATGAAGATATTAAAAAAACCTGTAAAAAGGTTAAAGTCGGACATGCCGACTATACAATACCCTAAACAAGTCTGGTTAAAAGCCAACTAATGTTTGGATCTGAAATTCGAATGGGTTAAAATGGGACTTGTGTCAAAATTTTCTATAATGTGAGTCAGCGAACCAAATTTCATTAAAATATCTTAATATTTGCGACCTACAGTTTGTAACCAAGCCAATTTTGGGGGGAACCTTATATGGGCACTGGGTCTAAACATGGACCGGTGTTAACCAAAATCAATAGGCTTCGTCTTTGGGCTGATATAGGTCGGTGTACCAAATTTCATCAAAATATCTTAATATTTGCGACCTGCAGCGTATAAACAATATAATTTTGAGGGGACCCTTATATGGGCACTGGGTCTAAACATGGACCGGTGTTAACCAAAATCAATAGGCTTCGTCTTTGGGCTGATATTGGTCGGTGTACCAAATTTCATCAAAATATCTTAATATTTGCGACCTGCAGCGTATAAACAATATAATTTTGAGGGGACCTTTATATGGGCACTAGGTCTAAACATGGACCGATTTTAACCAAAATCAATAGGCTTCGTCCTTGGGCCGACATAAGTCGGTGTACCAAGTTTCATCAAAATATCTTAATTGTTGCGACCTGTAGAGTGCGCACAAGAATGTATGGACAGACAGACAGACAGACGGACAGACGGACATCGTTAAATCGAAATAAAAAAAATTCTGAGCCGATGGGTATACTATAAGGTGGGTCTAGGACCAATATTTTTTGGTGTTACAAACATCAGCACAAACTTATAATACCCTGACCACTAGAGCGTACCACCTTACAGGCAAAAAAAAAAAGTGCGCCGCACACCCTCCTGAAGTATTTTTGCAAGGAGGTGTCTAAAAAAATTTTTTTATTTTTTATGCCGAACATGGCGACCCCCATTTTACATTTTTAGTTATATCTTTGGTAATTACAGTCGGATCTTAAAGTGTGATACATCGATGTTTTTCTCTCGAGGAGACCAGTGTTTTGCTCGAAGGATATCTTGACCTCAAGTATCCCGTTCTAGTAGTTACCCACCAGATCTCAGTTGCTACAACCCTAATGTACCTCCCTAATGTCAGAAAATTAAAGCTCACAGAAAATCATTAAACTTTTGCAAAGGAAGTTTTTCGCTAAACCCAGCGAACGTAGGGGTCGCCTTTTTAAATTTTTTTTAGTTGGATTTTTACTATATAACAAAACACTGGTCTCCTCGAAGCAAAAAAATCGATATATCACACTTTAAAATCCGATTTTAAATGCCAAAGCTATAACAAAAAATTAAAAAAGGCGACCCCTACGGTCGACAAAAAAAAATTTTTTTTTGAAATCGCCTTCCAAAAATACATCATATTGGAGGGTGTACGGCGAACTTTTTTTTTGAGGTACGGTCTACTGACCAAATAGTGGTGTAGGGTATAAAAATAACAAAAAGAATTTGTTCCAGCCAGGAAACGAACTATCGATCATCTGTTTGGAAACAAATTGTATAAAAATCACTTTTTAGGATTATTTTTAGAGCAATAATGCTTTAGAAGCAATAATTAAGTGATTTTTTTGGATGTTGCTCAAAATTACTTCTAAAAAAGTTGTAAAAAAGCACGAAGTGTAGTGAATGTTTCACAGCCTGTTTTAAATGCATTCATGCAGGTCTTTACTGTATACCAACAATTATATTTTATGGACTGTCTCTAATTTGCAATATCCTCACTCGACCTTGCAAAATTTATTATCGTTTTTATGAATACATATTTATATATACTTAAGTCATATTTAATTTAACACCAAAAACTTGCATCTGTATCACAAACAAACTCTAAAGCAGAAACGCAGTCATCTTTAACCATCTTTAATGTCAGTAAAACCAAAATAAACACAAAAGAAAAACAAAAATTTATTAACCATCATCATTTTAAGCCAAAAACAGAAACTTCCACCGGTATATGCTCTACTACCCACCAAGAACAAATGAAAAAAGACCCAAAATCACGAACTGACTTCCACCAGCCATTATGAAAAATTAGAACCTCTTACAACTGAAAAATATAAACAAACTAACAACAACAACAACAAAATAGCATTAAGAAGATATAACTGCAAAAAATACTACCTGGTGGAACGAATTGTTTACATTTGAAAAGTAGAAAATTCCATCTAAAAAATAACATTTTTTTAAGATACGAATACATATAACATAAATATTTTCACAAACAACTTTTGGGTAAATAAAAGTAATTAAAAGTAATAAAAGTGTAGTGAAAATAACTGAATAGAAATGAAATGTTAACATGCTGTCATGGTAGTAGTTTTCACAAGAAGAAGAAGAAGAAGAAGTAGTAGATGAAGAAACGGAAAAGATTGGAAACGGAAACTGGGTTGAACACAATTGTGTAACAAATGAAAACAAAATACAACCAACAACCACTGTGGTAAATAAATATTAACACTGGAATAACCAAAGAGGTCATCAGATAATTTTAACCCTCTAATGTGCAAGTCCGCCAGAAATCGCTCTACAGATCTTAAATCGTTTTTGACTAAATAAAAATTTTTATTAAACAAGTTATATTAAGGTTTTTCACATGAGGTGTGCTATTTGTTGTATGGTTGTATCGGCTTAAAAAAACAGAGTTGTTGAAATTTAAATTGGAAAAATACTGCATTTGGAAATAGCACGATACAACATTTTCACGTATGTTTAGTGTTCTTGTTTAAGTGTGCTAACTTGTAGTCTACACGAGACATCGATTTGTTCAATCAACGAACAATTTCTTGTTCGCCCATGAATTTGTCTCGTGTGGACCACTCTTGTTCATGTTTTGTTCTTGTTCAGACAACGTTGTCAGCACAATTGTTCTCACAACTATGTGCAACAACAACCACGATGCCAGATCTAATTTTTATTTAGTGGCATTACTAAAAAATAAAGAAAATAAAAGAAAATTATTAAAATGTTAAGAAAAAGTAAATAATTTTTATTATTATTGAATTTCATGCAATTTACTTTTTATTATTGTAAAAAAATTATTGAAAAACCAAGGTTGGTTAACGAAACGAATAACGGTAAGGGTAACGGTATCGGATTTCGTTTGTTTAGGTAACGGTAAAGGTAACGGTATTTAAGACTGTTTCAATGCAATACCGGTACGTACCGGTATTAAAAATTATTTTAAAAACATATAGAAACAAGTAAAAACATGGCATATTTTTAATTTTAAGTACTGAAAATACAGATTTTAAGCTATAAATTCAATACTGGTAGTTTTAATAAGTAATGTTATTATCTATAAATTTTTTTTGTAAAAAAACATTCAAGATTATAAAATAAAAAATAAAAAAATTGTAATTTTTATATAAAATAATTAATACCGGTAAAATACCGGTAACTACCCATAAAAATAACGGTATCGGTAACGATAACGGTATTTGGAATTTTTTTAGAGGTATCGATAACGGTAACGGTATTCAATTTGAAACGGTATTTTAGCGATAACGGTATTATAACGATAACGGTAACCAACCTTGTGAAAAACACATTGAAAACATGAAAATAAATAGTTTCGTTTGTGACCTACTCCAACAAAAAACAAAAAATAATGAATTGTCTGCCATTACGTATTCTCCACCCAAAACAAATGGACAAATTTTTCCCCGTTATTCTGCTGACGATTAGTTTTTGGGCAAACAAATCAATGTCTCGTCAAGACGCTAAGTAACAGAGAAAAAACTCAATAAGAAATCGTTGTTAAAGTCAAATAAAAATTTTAACAACTCTGTGTTTTCTTAGGATGATATGTCGGAACAACAAATAGCAACCCCTTGTGAACAACCTAGTTATATCAATGAAAAATATAATTACTTACTTTATTGTCTTCAAACGTTTTTTGTATAAGGAACGATTTTCAAGCGAGAAGAATGTAACCCCCCGTTTCCACATGCAAGTAAATGGTTGCAAGTTGAGAATACGTATTATCAGCGAAAATTACCGAAAAAACATGAAAATTTTACATGTGTCCACACTACTTGCTGCAAGTTCATTTTTAAAATGACGTCGAAGGCATAGGTTGTCACTA
Source organism: Leucophora obtusa (assembly GCA_949987735.1). Taxonomy (NCBI): domain Eukaryota; kingdom Metazoa; phylum Arthropoda; class Insecta; order Diptera; family Anthomyiidae; genus Leucophora; species Leucophora obtusa. Next base: position 200,632,379 of record OX465298.1, read on the forward strand.
AATAGCACTCCAGTATTGCCTAGTATTCAATATTCTAACAAAGCTGGGAAAAAATTTGTTCTTAACAATTTTTGTTTTTCAAAAACCTTTAAAATTGATATTTTAAATTACCATTAAGATATGTCGTTATGTCCTTTTTTACTTTTTTTACAAATAAATACAAAATCAGTTGCATTACAACTTTTACTTTACCAAATACTAGTAAATTAATAGAAAACATTAGTAGGCAACACTGTTTTCTTTATTCTGTCATTTCACTTGCCGCAAGTATCAAAAATCCACTGTCTTCAAAATTTACTTGCAAGTTGAGTCGCAAGTCGTATAAGTGTGATTGTATTAGTGAAAAAGTGTGAGTGTATTGAGTTTTTCGAACTTGCACTTGCATGTGGAAACGGGGGGTAAAGCGAAAATTTCGTAAATTTGAAATAGATGACTTTTTAAAACAAAAAAAAAATTTGAAAAATCGTCAAAAATACATTTACGATCTGGCATATATTGTCGATAATAACAAATCTAATTTAAAGTCTCTATTTGTAAAATGAGTTAAAATTTTAAATTAAACACAGATTATATAGTCAGAGCTAGTCAAAATGTATTAATGTTTAGTGCCAAATTCGCCAAATTTCTTAATTTTCAAAAAGCGAAAATTGCCATAACTTCTAAAATAACAACACTAGATCAATTTTTTTTCACTCATAGTATTATTTATACACTAATAATAAAAATCCTGTACAAATAGGTCAAAATTGTGCTGGCGCAAATACATGTACTATTTCCTGTTATTTTAGCAGAATTTTTATCTATTTGTACGGGCTTTTTTGGAGAAAATAACAGAAATATTAGTTCAATTTAATTTTTTTATGAGTGTAGAAAAAACCGTAATTATTTGAGTTTTGGATTTCTTTATTCATCTTCAACTTTTATAGTGCTATATCGCCTAAATGAAGCGATAAATTAAAATTTTAATATTTGTTCAATAGTAGATTTTCAAGAAAGAAAGAGCATTAGAGGGTTAAAATAAAAAAAATTAAATACAAATATACTAAGAGAATTATCTTCATGGTATTTATGAATTTTTGCATAAAATCTCCATAGTTTCTTTAAAATTTCGCCAATGATATTTTTCATTTTACAAAAATTATTTTTTATAATCTTGTCATTTTATTCATATGAAGTTAAAAAAATCGAAAGCTATAATTTCACTTGAATTATAAATTATACACAATAAACAGTTAGTTATACTAGCTGTTGCATATCAAACTCGTCTTCGGACTAATTGGATTATAAGTTGCATACAAATAGATAAATATTTGCAACGAGAAATCACCTAAAGGTGTGCAGTTACAAACAATTGGCTGACTTACTACGCATTTTGTAAAATCAACGCAAATATGAGGAATGTGTTGTGGATACGAAAAATAAATATACGACTTTTATAAAGGGGGTTCCCAGTAGGGAAATTCCGAAACAAGTTTTGTAAAATCCCAGAAACGAGTGGAAATGATGGTATTAAAAAATCAGGCATGGTAGGCAATACGACGAAAATGCCGTTATCGGTCTCAATCTCAACTTACTACCGTTACACTTAAAACCGTTATCGAAATTTCATTATCCTAAAAATATCATTACCAAAATAAATAAAATACCGTTGTCCTTAAAACACCGATACCGAAATAGCTTTTAATTAAAAATAGCAAAAACAAACTGTTATATTTACAAAATTTTTGTTATTTTTAAGCTAAATTTAGTTGACTGCAAATAGCAGTATATTCTCGCTGCTGATTTCAGCAAAACATTTTACTAATTTTTTCAAAACCGAGTGCTAAATTTGGCGGAAAAATATACTAATTAAAAAAAAAAATTTTATTATTTACAATTCTTGTTTAGTTCATATTTGTTACTATTGATATATTCTTAGTTTGGAAATAACACTCAGAAAATTTTATTGTATCTCCAATGCATAAAAAGGTCATAACTGGAGAACCGTTTGCAAATTTGACTCCAAATTTCAAGTACGATGAAGCAATTATACGTTTGTTACAATCGAAAGAAAAAAATTTTTTTTTTATAAATTTTTTTTTTTTTTTTAGATTTTACAGTTTTTTTATTTTTAGTACACTTTTTTACTAATTTCAGCAGATTGATTTTAAATTACAGTTTACAACAATTTACTGAAATTTAGTAGCTGCAACTAATTATTTTCACTAATTTCATTGTACTAAAATTATGATATTTAATAAGTTTTTTAACTGATTTTAGCAAATCGATTTTGAATTGCAGTTTACATAAATTGTACTAAAATTTAGTAGCGGCTACTAAATTTTTCTACTAATTTCATTGTACTACAGATCAGCAGACATGTGTTGCTAAAATTAGCAAAAAATACCGCTGGGCTCAAAACAGTTAAATTTCCCGTAATAACAGCAAAATTTTCAGTAGCCATTACAGACTTTTTTGGTTGAGTGTAAAAATTAATTAAAAATTATGCTTCAGAAAAAACTGCTAAAATTAGCAGATTATTTTTACTATATATTAGTAATATAGGAACAGCAAAAATAAACTGTTAAATATAAAGAATTTTAGTTATATTTGAGTTAAATTTTTGCTAATGGAAAATAGCAAATTAACCTGCTAAAATCAGCAAAAAATTTTGCTAAATAATTTGTAGCGTAGAAAATCACAAAAAAAAATTTAAAATTTTAAAAGTTTTTTCCAATTTTTTTTTAAATGCAAATAAAAATAGCAAAAATTTTGTAGATATAACAATTTATTTTTGCTACTTTTAGTCTACTAATATTTATCAGATTTTCTGCAGATTCCACAGTACAATTTGTTATAACTAAAATTCCATAAAATAAGCAGTTTCAATTTTGTTGTTCTTATTTTACTAGTATTTAGCAAAAAAAAAATTTTGCAAAAATTTTAGTAACTTTTTCTGCTATTTTTACCAATTTCTTTCCATGAGAGTAGCAAAAATAATCTACTAATTCAGCAGTTTTTTCTGCAGCATCATTTTTAACTAATTTTTAGTAATTTTAACTAAAAATATGAAAAACAACAGTTTTTTAAGAATTTATAGTTGACCTTTATTGTTGTTGTGTAATGGGGTTTTTATTCGGCTTGAGGTCATAAGTTTAAAAATAAAAACAAATTTTTCTTTACGTTTTATTTTTAAAATTTTTTGTTTATTTTCTTTCAATATTTCGAAACAGCTTCGCTGTTCATCTTCAGGAAAAAATTTAATTATCTGGTGATAAAGCGCGGAGTTGAAAGCGTCCTTTGTTGTTTACATTACTTTCAACTCCACGCTTTATCACCAGATAATTAAATTTTTTCCTGAAGATGAACAGCGAAGCTGTTTCGAAATATTGAAAGAAAATAAACAAAAAATTTTAAAAATAAAACCTAAAGAAAAATTTGTTTTTATTTTTAAACTTATGACCTCAAGCCGAATAAAAACCCCATTACAAAACAACAGTTTTAAAAAAAAAAAGTTAAGAGAAAAACTGTACATATTTTTTTTTTTAACAAAAAAATTATTTTCACCCAAAAAATCTTAAAAACAGCAATCTAAACCTCAAAGATCTTAAGAAAAAGCGATTTTAAAGCTAAAAAACGGAAAATCCAAAAAATCAAAAACAGAAATTTTATCTTCTCTGGTAGTAGGTAAGTTATGTTCTTGTTTGCATCCCAGCTAAAACATGGTAATGACAGATCTCTACTATACGGATTACAAAGTAATTAGAGGTCAGTACCTTTTGCATTACTTTAAAATACAAAATAATGACTTACTGATAATAAGTAATAGAAGAACTTATTCTTGGAAAGTAATCACTTACTGGTAATTGATTAAATAAGTACCGATTTAGTCTTTTTTATATGAATATTTTATTTATTCATTTGTTTTGAACTAAATAGGAAATTTTCCAAGGAAAAAAGTTATTTTGCCAATATGACCAACTATTTCAAAATGTAGGGTAACCACTTATTTTCGGACATCGCGAACAAAAGTAATGTTGCGAGTAAATAGCCTGGTACCCAGAGAAACCCTTTTCGTGCTACTTACTCGCATAATTACTTGGTAATGTCTGTTTTTGCTGGACTTTAAGTGAAAACCTTATATTCAGGAAATTAACAAAGTAGTCCTTAGGGAAATTAACGAAAAAGTTGATTCTTTAGGGAATTAATCGAAAAATAGAATTCCTTAAGGGAACTAAGTGCACACTTGAATAAGTTCTCTGAGAATGTGGTATTCACCTTAAAAATAACTAAAAATGTGGTTATTTTTAACTGTTCAAAAAAGCTTATAAATACACTAAAATTGTAGTAAAATTAACTGAGAAATTTATCATTAAAAAAAATTTTAAAACAACTGAAAAAATTTGTAAAAACTACTGTTTTTGAAGTCCATTTTTTTGATATTATTAAAATATATTTTAATAGAAAAAACAATTTTCTTCTTACGATTACAAAAAAATGTGCAATTACTTCAGCCGACTTGAAATTTGAATTAAAAACTCCAAAAGGTACTCCAGTTATTACGTTTTATGCATTGGAGAACGAAATTTTATTTAAATAACTAATAAAAATAACTGTTTACTGCAAAAATACTGTTTTGATAATACTATTTTCATAACTGTTTATTAAAGTAATGAAAATCACTGCTTTAAACTACTGTAAAGAAATATAGAAATTTTTGTTAGTTTTTTTTTTTAAATAACTGTCATAATAAGTATTTTGTATTTTGCCATAGAAAAACAACTGTTAAAAACAACAACTAACAACTTCGCTTATCTCTTAGATCACATTCGTTTATTGTCGATTGTCCCAGATCAAATATCTGTGAAATCAGAAACCCTACTTTATAACCAGTGCATTGGTTGATAGTGAACAAACACATTCAAAATGTGCGTGCATTTAAGTTTAAACGATTACATTGCCAAGGTTAAAAACCGATTAAATAATTGCTTCTTGTTACTCGTAGCTTTAGTTGTGTAAAAACTTAATTTTTGTTTTATGTATGCGAGAATCAGTGAAAATTAGTAGTCACTTTACAGATGATTGGACTCTATGCAATAAAGAAGTTATAACAACTTAACTTCATTCTGCATAATTGAACTATAAATGGAGCTTCAACAATGTTAACAATAAAAACAAGAAATTTTCAACAGAAGAAATTATCTTTTTTTATTTGAATTAAATAATAAAATCTACAGAGAATCTTTTTATTGGATAAATTTAGTTTTTATAGTACATTTTAAGATGTATTTGATGAGTTAACAGGGTGCGCGTTAAAGATTTATTTAGCATTCCTGTTGGCTTTTGGAAATCTTATATTTGTGCCTTTTTATTAAAGAATATAAGACCTATCTACCTAATCAGAATTTTTATGAGGCGTGAAGCTGATAGGACTTCAGCCAGTTCATCTTAAAATCACAATAAAAAAAAGTTAGTACAAAAGTCTGTTAAACGCGTTCTGAACTGATTTTTTCTGTTATTTTGCCTTAAAATTTAGGATTGAACTAATATTTTTGTAAATCCCATTTAGCATTACAATTACTTTTATCCTTATTTAAACTAACTTTGCATCCTAATTTTTAGTAATTTATGTTTCTTAATTTTACAAATTTTTATGCTAATTTAAACTCCAATTATTTCCCAAAGTTTATATTTTTGTGCCTCTGCTATCAATATCACATAGAGATGGCGCTATATTTTCATAATTTTTTATTGTATAATCACAAAATGGCTTATATCTCGGAAACTAAGTGAGATAGAGCAAAATGGACAAAAATTCGATACTATGAACTTAACAATCTTTATAAGTCACCTATACTCCCAAAAATAAATTTGAGCCTATCTTGTGACACATCCGTCATTGGCGGACTTAGGCCGGTCTGGGGTGGGCTAAGCCCACCCTAGACTGATTTTTGCCCACCCCAGAATTTAAAAAAAAATCTACCTACAATTCTTTTATCTATAAATTTGATGGCAAAAAGTATCACATTATTACTTTTTTTCAAGGTTGGTTACCGAAACGAATAACGGTAAGGGTAACGGTAAAGGTATCGAATTTTGTTTATTACGGTAACGGCAAAGGTAACGGTATTTAAGAATGTTTCGGTAACGGTATACCGTTATCGAAACAGCAATACCGGTACGTACCGGTATTATAAATTGTGTTAAAAACGTATAAAAACAATAGGCAGGTTTACCAGAGAAACCCGCTACCGCTACAATGGATATGTAGCGCTTTATGATTACCTTAATCTCCCAGCAAAAAAAAATTGCAAGTTGTGCTTTGCAAACTACTTCTATCAATGCTTCACAAGTATCCGTTAGTGTATTTTTACTGCTTTTTTATAAGTTATTCTGAACAACTTCAAAAAATCACTTCTTTCATTGCTTCCCAAGTATCCGTTATTACATTTTTACAGCTTTTTTAGAATTACTTCTGAACCACATCCAAAAATCATTTAAGTATTGCTTCTAAAGAGTAATTGCTCTAAAAGTGATCGTAAAAAGTGATTTTGGTATCACTTGGTATTTCCCAACAGAGGGTCCCTGGTTCAATTCCCGGCGGGACCAATATCTTTTTTTTTACTTTTTTTTATTTTTTTTTTTTATTTTATTATTTTTTCTTAATATTTATAATTAATTTGTTTAAATTCAATATTTTTTTAATTTTAAAATTTTTAAAAATATGTATATATAAAAAAAATCTTGAGAAATTGATTTTTATGTGCCTGTAAAAATAGTACTGAAAACAATATTGAATTGGAGTGCACCTTTTACACTTGTTTAATAAGTACTTTTATTGAAGAGAATAAGGAACAATATCTCGCATTAAAAAAGTGGTGTTTTTATGCCAGTCAACTTTCATATCAAAGAATAGCTCAGTGGTAGAGCGCTAGACTAGCAATCGTGAGGTCGCAAGTTCGATCCCCGGTGGCGGCAATAAAAAACTTTTGTAAAATAAAAAAAATATAATTTTTTTTGTAAATAATTTGTTTTTAACTTTTAATTGGTGAAAAAGAGCTTCCTTTGCACTAGTTCAAAAAGTACTTAAAACATGTTGAAGTGGGAGTACTCCTCTCCTATGACAACTCAATGTTAAAATCCTTAGTGTTTATGTTAAAAAAGAAGTAGATCTAGATCATCAATTGTTGTGTTTTTTCTACTGCTTCGGCATCTGTTTTTTTGGTGGGCTGGTGAGCGATACTACATTTGTTTTTGTTTTAAAATAAAAATATTTGTAGATGTTTCATTGATTTTTTCGAAATTTGTTAATCCTTTATAATTATATTTGTATATGCTTATTATTCTTTAAAAAAAATATACAAAAAAACAAACGACAGCTGATGTATCATTAACTGCTCCCCAATAGCGTAAAATTTGTTCGCTACCAAAACAATGTAGCGCTACCACAATATGTTGACTTAACGGTAGCTAATCAAATCGTTCACCAGATTGTTGAGTAGCGGATTAGCAACAGTTGAGCGTCTGGTAAACGCACTCAATTAAAAACTTAGCATATTTTTAATTTTAAGCGTTAGAATCCCAGATTATAAGCTCTAAATTCAATGCTGGTAATTTCAATATGTGAAATTATTATCTATAAATTTTTTTGATAAAAAAAACTCAAGATTATTATAAAAAAACTTGAAAATTTTGCATTTTTTATATAAATTAATAAATACCGGTAAAATACCGGTAACTACCCATAAAAATAACGGTATCGGTAACGATAACGGTATTTGAAATTTTTTTTAGAGGTATTAGTAACGGTAACGGTATTCAATTTGAAACGGTATTTTAGCGATAACGGTATTAAAACGATAACGGTAACCAACCTTGCTTTTTTTATATCAATTAATCCTGTGTTTTTGGTTTGGGAAAATCTCTACTAGATTCCTAGGCAGCTAAGTTGTTGCAATCTAAGGGTCAGTTCTATAGTCAGAACTAAGATCGATTTTTGTTTTAAATATTTCTTAAATAAGAAAGTTGTTTGAAAAATTTTTACCTAAGAAATATTTAAGAAACAAATCGATCTTAGTTCTGATTATAAAATTGACCATACGAGTTTTTCTTTAAGAAAAATTATTAGAATCGCAAAGTTGTTCAATAACACTATGGAACATTTTTGGGATTATTGTCTGGGGGGTGAGAAATTCCAAGTCAGGGTGATGGTACTAGGTCAGTATAGTAAAACCCTCAAAGGGTTTGGCGTTCGTATGTGTCATTTTACCGGCAAAACTGTTGATTATAAAGAAAAATGTTATATGAACGGATTAAAGAAATTGTAATTCTAAATTTTTCTAAATTTGTTTCATCAAAATCGGACAAGTGGTTCTCGAGTTACAACTAAGCGAAAAAACATCAAGATAAGGAAAAAATTTAAAAGGTCATAAAAAAAATGACACATACGAACGCCAAACCCTTTGAGGGTTTTACTATACTGACCTAGTACCATCACCCTGACTTGGAATTTCTCACCCCCCAGATTGGCTGTTGTACTGTGTAATAGAAATATAACGCATAATCTTTTTTGGTGAGTTAAATATCTTAGATTTCATAGTTTTCTAAATGAATAATTAGTTAATATCTAACTAGGAAGTTTCTTCAAACTAAACATTACTATGTTATTTTAATGAAATTTCAATATTTTGATCTTAGATTTCTTTTCTCTATCATAATAATCTGAAAATATAGCTTGGAACACATTCATTGTACGAGGTTTTCTTCAGAAAAATAGATGCACTTTTGGGCAAATAAACAGTAGAAAATTAATGGGTCGCTTGCCCACCCCAGAAAAATGGTCTAGGTACGCCAATGACATCCGTAGAGCCCAAAAAACCAAGACTGTAAGCGGCATTTTAGCAGAAATTTTTAGTTAAATCCGGTAATATTTCTGTTAAATTAAGCTCAAATTTCTTAGCTAAGCTAACTAAATTGTCTGTGTATTTAGCAGTGTGTAAAATTTAGCTTACCTTAATTTAGCAGACCATAATTCTCAACTTCATTGAAAATTCTGCTGGTGCAAATACAGGTACTATTTCCTGTTATTTTAGCAGCATTTTGAACTATTTGTACGGGCTTTTTTTTATGAGTGTATACATAAAATATTTGAAAATGTCCGTAAAATGTGTTTATAAATATGTGTTGTATTTAAGTACCCTAGTAAAAATGATTTTTATATATTCATATATGATTTTTATACAATCATTTATGATTTTATACAATTATAACTTGTCGAGTATTGTGAAACATATTTTTTTATATGATTATATCAAAAGATATTTAATTATATAAAATTATATTAACCAGATCCACCATTTTTCGGATCAGACAATATATTTCTTATATAATTATATTAACCCATACATGATTTGAACCGAAAAATGGTGGATTTGGTTAATATAATTTTATATAATTAAATATCTTTTGATATAATCATATAAAAATATATGTTTTACAATACTTGACAAGTTATAATTGTATAAAATCATAAATGATTATATAAAAATCATATCTAATTATATAAAAATCATTTTTACTAGGGTAGTAGTAAAACAAAAAACAAAGCTAAATGTACAAAAATAGTATGAATATTTTTAGAAGACATAATCGGGTAAACTTAACAAGATTATGACTATAATCTTCTTTAAACAAGATAATGTCTACAATATTTATGAATTGGTTTTCAATTTTCCAATATATATTCCTTTTTTTCATATTTGTATAAACAGAATTAGTATGTGGTTAATGATCTCACAGTTTAATCTTTAGCCATCGCATTAGAAGTTATATAATTAAATTTTATGTCGTTTCAAAAGATTACCGTCATTATCACATGGCTTAACTTTTCAATGATATGAATAAATTCAAGTAGAAGCCTCCTCACCTCCAGCTACACGTGAATATTTATTTCATAATCCCCAGATGTGAAATAAAAATGTGAAGAGAATTAAATTTTAAATACATGCAATAAATTTATTTTCTAACAATTTCTTTCATATTTTCATTTGATGCTAATAATGATGATAATGTTAATGATGATTGTGGCTATATTATGACGGTGTTACTACACTAATCAAGATGTTGCACTCTAATTAATGTGTGAAGAAAAACATGAATGAATTTAATTGAAAACTCCAACGTAATATAGGTGAAGATTTTCACATTTGAATATAGTGTTTGAATAAGGGCGTAATATCCAATGGCTACGAAAATGCGTACTTTTTAAGGTTTGTTTTATAAATTCATACTGTTATTAACAAATTTTGTATGCACTTTGATCGTGAATTAATCTAAAGTCTGTAAAAATTTAGTTAAAACTACTAAAAATTAGTTAAAAATTATCCTGTAGAAAAAAAATGCTAAATTAGCAGATTATTTTTGCCTTAAGATAGGAATAGCAAATATAAAACTGCTAAATGTACAGAATTTTATTTGTATTTCAGTTAAATTTTTGTTAATAGAAAATAACAAACTAACCTAACAAATCAGCGAAAAATTTTGCTAAATAATTAGTAGCCCGAGTAAAAATATATTTTATCCATTTATGATTTTTAGATTTATATATCGTTGAGTGTTGGCATATGTAACACCAAGTATATTTGTATATGAGAATCATCAAAATATACTTATGTAGTTATATAAAATCATACTAACCAGATCCACCATTTTTTCAAATCTAATAATATATTTTTAGACATAATTATGTTAACCCTTATATGATTTGATCCGGGAAATGGTTGATCTGTTTAATATGATATATATATAATTAAAAATCGTTTGATATTATTATATAAAAATATAGATTTCACAATCCTCGACGAAATGTATATTTTTATATAATAACATCAAAAAATTTTTAATTTCACAATCCTCGACGAGAGCGGCCCTATGCTCCTTGCAGGAGTTAAAGGAACAAATATATATATAATCCTCGACGATATATAATTGTATAAAATTATAAATGATTACATAAAAATAATTTTTACTAGGAAGCCTAAAGAATCACGAAAAATTTTTAAATTTTCGTAGATTTTCGATTTTTTTAATGCAAATAAAAACAGCAGTTTATAATTTTTTTACAAATATTTCTGTTAATTTAACAGGATAAATTTGCAATTTGCATTCAACTTAATTTAGCTTAAAAATTTGTTTTTTTGTGTTTGCTATTTTTAGTGTACCAATATTAAGCAAAATTTTCTGCAGATTTTACAGTACAATTTGTCATTTTCAATTAACTTTCAAAATAACTTGAATATAACTAAAATTCTGCAAATTTAGCAGTTTTATTTTTGCTGTTCTTATTTTACTAGTATGTAGCAAAAAAAAATCTGCTAATTTAACAGTTTTTTCTGCAGCATAATTTTTAGTTGCTTTTTCTGCTATTTTTACAGATTTATTTCTATGAGTGTATGTGTCTGATTTTAAAATAATAAATTATTTCACTTTATTCTGGATCTTCTCGAAATTTTTCATTAAATTAATGAAGTTTTTTTTCACAAATTAAAAGTAATATTTCTTAAATTTGATGAAAACGCTTCATATATTTAATGAAACTAGTTTTAATGAAACTTTTTCATTGAGTGTATGAAAGTTTTAATAAAGATAATGACATTTTTCACAACATTTTATGAGTACCAGGGCAACTTCATTGGTTTTATGCAAAAATGAATTAATATTATGCAGATATTTCTCTCAGTGTAGAATTGTCGAAAAAATCATCATAAATTGGTTTTAATTGATTATGGTTCCCACGCTTTTCTCGTCTCATGTAAAGTTCTTAAAATGGATTTAATGCCCTTATTCAAACGAGGCTTTCATGTATGCATTTATGTACCTTCCCAACAAACCAAACGATATATTTAAGATATTGCAATGGTGACTTCAATATCGAAATTCTAAATATCTATATTAAAGCCCTGCATGAATGCATTTCATTTTGTGAGTATTTTGAAAAAATCTTTCAGCCATTTCCAAGCTTTCTTATACACTCAAAATAATAAGTCTGTTGACTGAACAGAAAGATTTGTTACTTTAACAAAATTTATTCCTGTTTTTTGGCTTAAAATAAAATTTGTTGATTTTAAGAAATTATTTTGTTAAATTTAACAAATCTAAATTTAAGTAAAAAATTTGTAAAACTACAGTTTTATCTGTAATTATACTGAGTCGTAGAATTTGCTCAAATTTAGGGTCTCGGGACCCTCTCCGGGTCTATTCCATATCATGTGAGGACATATAAGGCAGAGCTTCGAAAAACTTAATTCAATTTAAGCTTAATTCACTAAAAATTAAATTCAGATTTTAAAAAGATTCATGTACCATTCCCTTAAACTATTCGTAAAGAATTCATTCATAAGCTTCATTCCCAAAGCTTTAATATGAATTGAATGAATTCCTAACTAGAATCATTCAAATCGCATGTTCATTCACCATTTTACTAATTGAATGAAGAATTTTTATTACCATTCACTTAGTGCAGTGTAGTTTGAAACTAACATATAATCAAAACCAAAGCATACAAGCTGTAACAAAGCATACGATACTATTTATTTCTGTTAGATGAATTTTAAACGTTTTTCATTGTATTATGCTAATATTTCAGCAATTACATACAAATTAAAATTTTTCATTTGATTAAGTGATTGAAAACAAATAATTTTTCATTAAATTTTTCATTAAATGAATTCAGGTAAATTGGGTTTCATTCAGTTAGAATTCAATCAAAATAGAATGAATTCATATAATTTTAAGCTATAGGGAATTAAGCTATCGAATTAATTCCATAAGAATGCTATTAGGGAATGAAATTTAACCCTAATTTCATTCATTTTTAAAAAGTGAATGAAAGAATTAAGCCTTTTAAACCTTCGATATAAGGGCACTCCAGTGGAGCAAACATTTTTTTCTGTTTTGCTCTGTCTCGTTTAGTTTTGGAGATATGGGCCATTTTATGAAGTGGAAAATTTTATTAAAAATTTCCGAGGGTCCAAGGCCCCGCCAAGGTCCATTTTTGGATAGAGATGACCCCTTCCGCTTTCTAAACTCATAAAAAAAGCCCGTACAAATAGTTCAAAATTTTGCTTAAATATCGGGAAATAGCACCTGAATTTGAGCCAGCAGAATTTTCAATGAAGTTAAAAATCATGGTCGGCTAAATTTAGGTAAGCTAAATTTTACATACTGCTAAATATACGGACAATTTTATTTAAATTAGCTACGAAATTTGAGCTGAATTCAGCAGAAATTTTACCTGATTTAACTCCAAATTTCTGTTAAAATGTCGCTTAAAATTTCGACTTCGGGGATCTGACCCTAGACAGGCCAATATTTATTATTGGGAGTATATGTGTCTAATAAGGGTTACTTTATAGGTACAGAGTGATGAATTTTTGTCCATTTTGCTCCATCTCGCTTAGTTTCCTAGATACAAACTACATATTTTACGATTTTATAATAAAAAATTAAAACATAGTGGCATCTCTATGTGATATTGATAGCAGAGACACAAAAATATAATAATTATAAAATAATCGTGGTTTAAATTAACTGAAAATTTGTAAAGTTAAGAAACACAAATTACTAAAAATTAGCATGGAAAGTTAGTTCAAATACGGCTGAAAGTAGTTGTAATGCTAAATTAGATTTACAAAACATATTAGTTCAATTCTAAATTTTAAGACAAAATAACAGGAAAATTAGTTCAATAGAAGCAGAACGCGTTGAACAGACATTTGTACTAAGTTTTTTTTATGAGTGTACCGTTAGGGGTAGTCGAAATGTTCATCAGTTTTGCTCTATCTCTCTTAGTTTTCGAGATATGGGCCATTTTAAAAAATCGGGAGGGAAAGAAATAGCGTCTTTTTTAAAACTTCGGATACATTGGTGGCGCCATCTACCGGGTAATAACAATAACATGAAAATATTATATTTTAACAAAAAATTTTGTAAAATTCAACGAATGGGTTCTTAAAAATTAGTTATAAATAGTTTTGAAAATTAACACTCAAAATTAGTTAAGTATGAGGATTTTTAGTATTGTTCTAAATGAAGATAACTAAAATCTTTGCTTAAATCAGTGCTTCAACTAAAAATTGTTTAAAAATTTGTCAAATCGATTTGAAACCGGGTTGACTGATTTTTCTACTGACGTATTATTTTAAGTGTACTTTTTCGATAAAGCCTTTTTGAAAATGATGTTATAATCTAATTGGCATATGATAACGTTTTCAGATATTTAAGGTGATAGCGATTTCGCTATTGTTCTTTGGTTTATTGGGTTATTATAGAAAATTAACATTGTCTGTACTCGTATAATTTGTAAACTAATTAGAGAAACGTTTATTGATTTAATTTAATTGCTAGTGATTATGGTTATTGGTTGGTTGCATCATCATGAAAATATAATTTAAAATGTACTCACACAATTTAATAATACATAAATCTTTAACCCATCAATCAGTTTGTTTTGAATTCACTAAATGCATTTAAAATTATCGAAAATAATTTAAATTTGATTTAATGACTTCATTTAAATATTATTATTTTCTTGCTTAATGGGGTTCTTTTTTGTAACATACATCATTAGAATAACAATAGGAATTAGTTTTAATCACATCACTCATACGTTAAGGTGTGCAAACACTGTTGTACCGTATGGATGGTATGATTTATTTTGCAGGTTATAAAAATATTTACAAATCAATTGAAATTGATTTAGGGAGCAGCTAGCTATTGAAAGTGATTTGTGATTGATAGTGTTTTATACAATAAATTCTTTATAGCTAAATATTTTTCAAAAGAAAAGCCGAAAGGTACAATTTTATGAAATTAATATATAGGTTGTTCACTAGAACAAAAAAAAACAGAGTTCTTAAAACTTTTATTTAACTTTAACAACGATTTCGTATTGGTTTTGCTCTCTGTTAGCACACTTAAACATAGGACACTAAACATACGTAAAAATGTTGTGTCATGCTATTCTTAAATGTTATATTTTCCATTTTAAACTTTAACAACTCTGTTTTTGTTAGGACGATACAACAAATAGCACACCCCTTGTAAACAGCCTTATAGTTTAAATTACTTACTAAGTTCTTAACATAAAACTAATTTCTTTTACAAAGAAATTTTAGAAAGTAGAAAGTATTAAATATACGTACTTGCCATATCTAATTAGAGGGAGTAAAAGTAAAAATTCTTTTGAAAAATTTTCTTATTATTTGCATTAAAGGCGGCGGCACATGAATGCAAAAAGTAAGTTTCTAAATCACAGAAGACAATAGTATTTAAAATAACATCGTTGTAAGTAAATATTCGCATACACCTCGTTATATTTGGGAAAAAGTAGCAATTCTATAGAATTTTTTTGTTCGTTGTTTTTTTCACTATAAATACTATTTTCTAGATTTAATAACGCTAATGAACTACAGGCACGTTATTTCCATGAAGTCTTTTTTTGTGTTTTTATCGTTGCTATGTATCTAACAAAATTGTACTCATTCTGGTATGAAAAAAAAACTGTAGAACATGCATTAATGTGAAAATTAGAAAAAGCAAAAGTACTAGTTGGAAAAACAAAAGCTTTAACAAAACTTGATTATAATCGTAAGCGGTTTTTCCCAAAATAATTAACCATTGTTTAGACTTTGCTATTGCAATTTCCATTCAATCAATCAATTTAATATGTCCGGGCTTTCAAATACATGGCTGTAGAATAATACACATAAAAAAGTTTGTCGGTTACTGCATGACAGTTGTTTGTGTAGTAATCAGTAGTTGTTTCCTTTAACTGCAATTACAGTTGTTGTTCTATTCAAAAATACGAAACAACTATTATGACAGTTATTTAAAAACACAACACACAAAAACACAGTATTTCGTAGCAGTTGCTCAAAG
The DNA here is from genome assembly GCA_949987735.1 of Leucophora obtusa. Taxonomy (NCBI): domain Eukaryota; kingdom Metazoa; phylum Arthropoda; class Insecta; order Diptera; family Anthomyiidae; genus Leucophora; species Leucophora obtusa. The sequence goes on from OX465298.1 coordinate 200,648,294, forward strand.
CCGTTATTTTTAATATTATAGTTAACAACTACCAAATCAGTACTTTTGCAGTAAACGGTTAATGTTTTGAGTTAGAAAATATAGCAGTAGAAATAACTGCAAATTTGGTAACTGACAAATTCTTATAAGAAAAAAATTAAACAACTAACAAAATGTGTAACAAAAAAATATTGCTTTTACAGTTATTTGGTTGCGGTATTATATATTTTAAGTTATATTTCCATAAAGAAGACTTATTTTTCTTTCGATTGCAAAAAAAAAATGTGTAATAAATTTATTCTACTTTAAATTTGAAGTCAGAATTTCAAACGGCTCGCCAGTTACTACTTTTTATGCATTGGAGATACAATCAAAATTTTCTGTTTTTTTTTTTAACTAGGAACATACCAATAATAACAAATATAACTTAAACAAAAATTATCAATAAATAAATAACAAAAATATCTGTGTACTACAAAAATATTGTTCAGGTAGTTCTTTTTTAAAAAATAAAAATAACTAATTTAAACAACTATTATTAAATACAGTACTTTCCGTTAGTTGTTGTGTTTTAAACAACTGCAATAAACATCAATTTAAATTCAGAAAATATCAATTGTTATACAGAAAATATCAATTTATATTTAAAAAACATCAATTATAATAAAGAAAATATCAATTGAAATTTCACAATTTCTTAAACCAGTTTTGGCACATCTTATTCTTTTAATGCAATTAATGTTAATTTCGACAAAAATATATAGATTTTTTTTTAAGCTCGATAGAACTTACGATAGGGTTACATATCAAACAAACTGCCATACTGCGCTCACTTTTCGGCATTTATGACCAGTATACTCTGGCCAATCATCATGAATAGATTGACGCTTCAACAACGCTACCAAATTATCCAGATTTACTTTTAAAATCAGTCATCAATTCGCGCAACTTATCGACGCAATGAGGCTCATTTTTGGTTTAACGGGTTTGTTAATAAACAAAATTGCCCGCATACACAGAAAACGAATTTTAACAACGAAATTGATTATATAAATTAAAATTTTTATTGATTTTGCACCTACTACTCAAATGATATTATTAACTACTAAAAATTGTATACGATTAAGTGAAACAAATTTCGGTTACAGTAGTAATAATATCAATTAAAACATTAGTTGAAAATAAAAAAAAATAAAAAATATGAAATTGTAAAAAAGTGTGTAGTCATGTTTATATATTTGGAGTACTGCAAATGTGTTTGTTTTGTTTGTGAACTGCAAAGGTTTTGGTTCTTATACTAAACATTTTCTGTATATGCATACAGTTTAAGAAAAAAAAAGTTTGGGAATTATACTACACATAATTGTGCAACAAATATTTGCAAAAATATTTAAAATTCAATTAAAATATTAATTGATTCAATTAAATACTTGTTTAGAAACAATTTTTATTTTTAATATTCATTTAATTAGATATTTAAGGTTAATAATTTTTTCTGTGTATGGAGTGAAACCAATCCACAACAGATCCTATAGAATCCATTATATCTAGAAAAATGCACCGTTCGTGCGGTTTACAGACTGGTCGCATCATTGGACCTTATTTCTTCAACAATGAAGCCGGATCTCGCGTTACGTTCAATGGAGATTGTTACCACACCATTATCAATGAATTTTTGTTTGAAAATACCCAGTGTAGAAAATCATTACCAGATATGTGGTTATGTAACTACATACTTGGTAATGGTAACTAGTTACTTTTGTTATTACATTTCTTATTACCTTTATATGGCGATGTCGCGAAAAATAATGAGTTGTCGTTGCACACCAGCATACGAAAAATAAAAAAATATATCGTTACCTATGTGCTTACCAGTACTGACAAAAATAATGAGTCTAAAAATAGATTTTCAAAAAAATAAATTATATAAAAAAAATTTTTTTTATTGTATTTTTTTTTTTTTAATATAATTCCTGGTGCGGGAATCGAACCTGGGTCTGCAGATTGCCAGTCAATAGCTCTACCATCTGAGCTATATCGACATGTAATATTTAATAGATAGAAACATAATTGACCTGCTGCAGACAAGTAAGCTTACTCGCCAACATATAAAAAATCAAAAAATATGTGGTTACATATATCCTTACCAGTGTTTAAAAAATATTGAGTCTAAAAATAGATTTCAAAGAATTTTCAAAAAAATCTAAAAAATTATTTTCTATTTGAAATAATGATAAAAATAAGTCATTATCAGTAACTCATTATTATATCTTTTAAAATAATGCAGAAGGTAAGTGGGTGTCATTACTGGTAATCCAAAAAATAATGATATGTCATTACCGTTTCTACACTGGGTATGGATGAAATTGACCCAGGCGAGATGCGGTTTCAACAGGATGGCACTACGTGCCATACGGTGACCGCAAACATCGACTTATTGAAATAAAAATTTGGCGATAAGTTGATTTCGGGAAATGGACCTGTCGATTGGGCTCCAAGGTCGTGCGATTTGATACCTCTCGATTTTTTCCTGTGGGGCCACGTGAAGTCACTGGTTTATGCTGATAAACCAATAACAATTGACACCTTGGATGCCAACATTGTTCGTGTTATTCGTGACATACGGCCAGCAATGCTCAAGAAAGTGGCCCAAAATGGAACGTCCAGAATGCGCTTCGTCAAGAATAGCCGCGGTGGCCATGTGCCCGAAATCATTTTCAAATGTTAATGCCATGATCTTTGGAATAAAAAAATTTTTTGGATTTAAATTTAATTTTTTTTTAGTAGGTTTGAGGTTAAGAAGAAGAATAAACATTCCTCAAAAATTATAAACACATTAAATTTGCAAATCAGACTAGATTTAGTTTCTGCCTTTTAATGGACAGGCTTCATCAGTGATCTTTCATTAAATTGTATTATTGTTTATATTTTTTTTGTCAGATTGTCTCTGTATGAATAATTTCAGAAGTGATCAAACAGACATATACAAACTTTCTACTTCAGATTTTCTCTGTTTATCTTCTTATTTCCTCCATGTCACCTTTTCACAAATATTGCCACATTGACGTATGGTTTGTACGTACAAGTGCAGGCAATTTGTGTATATTGGAGACGGACAGCCAGGGCATTTTTTTTTTTTTTTTTTTTATTTTTTACAATACAAAGTTCTATCGGGTGTAGAAAAACACCATATATTTGAACATTTTTTTTTAATTAAAAAGTAAAAAAAATGTTCAACAATTTTTGTTGAACTCGAAATCTTCTGACGACAAACGTTTTTATCAAAGCGTCATCATTTTTATAAAATCAGTGCTCTACCAATGTATTGATTTTCGTACTGTTGTCAATTTCTGACTGGGTAATACTGGATAACCACTTTTTGCAATCGTAGGCATAGCACTATAATCCAATTCTTTGCCAGTGTTTTTGAATCCCTGAAATTTTTGTAAAAGAAAATACTGGCAAAACACTTTTTGCAAATGCTAGCAAACCGTCCCAAGTGAATGTTCTGCCATGCATTTATTTTTAATTACACGGTTACTCAGTGTTTGATTTTTTGTAACACTAGAAATTTCTGACTCGGAAGTTTTTGTAAGATTTTTAGCTTAAATTTGTTCTAAAGTTACCGCTTAAAGTGCCGCTTTCAAACTTAATTCAAGTTTTGCAAGACACTGTATTAATTGTGTGCACATTTCATGCTAAAGTGCTAAATATCTAAGTTTTTGTTTTTATCTATCTAGCATGTTTACAAGTATTTTTCAACGTATTTCCAATTCATGCGACCCTTTGATAAAAAGCCGTCAAAAACATGAAAGTAGTTCTTAATGTACATGCCTAAGTATTGAAATATTAATGCTAGGTTACACAGTACAAAAAACTAAAATAGTACATAAACTGAATGAATTTTATATGACTTTTTTGCTAACTTTTTTTTAGAATATTTAATAGAAAATAAACATCAACTAAAATCGCATGTATAAAACATAACCTAGATTAATATTAATATCGACCTCATTATTGGAGGTAATATTAAGATCATATTTATGTAATTTACTTAATTAACTTTGGTATAGTACAAAAGTGGCAACAAAACTAAATGAAAACAAACGATAATATTAGTTTCAACAAAAAATGCATATGGTGCTAAATAGTTACTAACAAAATTTAACATACAACTTCAACAAATTATTGAAAATAAGAATATTTTACTCAAGCTTCGTAATTCAAAGAAATAAAAGTCACAGAATTTTTTATATTCTCTTTAAATAATTATTATAACTATTTGTGTTTTAAATTTGGGATCAGGATCTTTTAGGCTTATACTTATTTCCGCAAAGTCCTGTTAGCTACTAACTGTGACTTTAACAGACACATTTATTGTTGTTTTCAATATAAAATTTGTATTTAAGGTTTGTTTTTTTCGAATTTTATATCTATATCTATAAATTCTTGTAAAAAAACGACTATCCGTACTTACGTGAATTGTTTTTATTTTTTGTAAACAAATAAAATTTAAACATTTGGGGCTGTCTTTGGACGAAATCTGTTTTCGTATATGGGCTTGCCCGGAACGCGAAATAGAGCAATTACCTCCCTTTACTAACAACCACATAATTCCTTTGTTAGCATTTGTTGTTTTTAATATTTTATCAATTTTAAAATACTAACCCCTCAATTCATAATTGCTTTGTAAAGTTATAGCAGGTTTCCAAAACGTCATTTTCATACAAAATTTGTTCAATAAACCTCCTATAATTTTACAAGGCGTTTATGAATTTAGGGGTAAAATTTCAAAAAATTCTGTGACAAATATTTTTGTTTACATTTGAAAGAGAAAAGCCAAGAATTTTCAAGACTTGGCAGCATTTTTATAACTACTTAATTTTTAAGAAGCTAAATTTATACCTACTTCAAATTTTTATAATTGCTTAAATTTGTATGGAATATTTATATAAAATTCGAAAAAAAACAAACCTTTAATTGTTGGTTTCACTTTAAGGGAACATTTAGCTACTACGATTTAAAGACATTTTTAAATTAAAATACAATTATAATTTTGAGCCGATATTTATTTCCGATATTTCGGGTTATCGATATTAACCATCTTCTAGGAACTGTTCAAAATACAAAGTAATACAAGGAATTTAGTAAATTTATTTTAATTTTGTAAGTAACTGAACGTGCGGATTTAATACCTGAACCTAATTTCCCAAAGGTGAGAATTTTACTAGTTGTATTTAGTAGTTCTCTATACGATGAGTGCAAACAGGTAGTAACTAGTTAGATTGTCTATATGTTGGCTGATAGCAAGTGTTGTTGTCTATATGTCTGATTGTTTGTTGATTTAACTGACTACAAAACAAAAATCAACAACCATCAACAGCAACATTAACTAACAATTGTTACTGCAACTTATGGCAGAAACAAAAAGGCAACAATGACTACATATAGTAATGGCGGAAAAGTGTTATTGGGCCTGTTGCATGAACGAAATGAAACAAAACAATGCAAAAAAATTAAGCTAATGTCCAAATATGTGTAAAAACTAACATTTTACAGCTAAACACTACAATCCTATTAAGGGAGTTCACTTCGAAGTAGTTTTTTTTTTTAAGAAAAGCAACACTCAGAAAATCTTCCTATTAATAAAAGTGTTACTTTCTTTGGAAAGGGGATAGAGTAGAGATGAATGGTGTTGCGCACCAACTGATGGAAAGTTAGCGAACTTTGTTGAAGCTTTTTTGTTCATAGCCCTGTTATGTTATTTTATTTCGGTGGGTTAAGTGCTATGGGAACACCGAAAGAGGGATAGGAAACTCATATATATTATTTTTGCAAATTGATCTTACTGACGCTGGGGATCGAACATGCAACCTTACCTTTACTGCATGACGTTGCATATTGGCAGACATATCGGCTGCTGCAATGAGGGGTATGCCATCACCAAAAAAATAAGTTATAATGACATGTTTATCACCAGGTGGCACTTTGTTCAAAAAATTTACACTTTTATTTTTTTATTTAAATTTAAATACTAAAAAACAAAAAAGCAAAAAAAACTAACATCTCAAATTTTATTATTTGAATATATTCCGAGCTTGTTTTTTCTTATTTTGCGAAGTTTTCAGCTGCTTTTCGGTTTTTAAATATAGGCTCAGCTGATACTAAAGTGATACTAAATAATGGCTCAGGTAATACTTAATTTCAGCGCCCACTACCGTTGAGTTGTGTAATTTCTGATTTCCTATCTCTATAATTAATAGTCTCTACTTGCGTTAATGTCTGCAGTAAAATGTCACTTTTAGTTTTTATTCAAATTAAGCAATCAAAAGCAGCATAACTTTTAGTAAATAAGGAGAGAAATTTTGGTAAAGAACAATGAAAGAAAATGCAGAAACTAAATGTAGTGTGGTTGGAAAATTAATGTGTTTATAATTTTTAGAGAAAAAGGTTTATTTTTCTTCTTAACCTCAAACCTACTAAATTAAAATTGATCAAATGCATATTAATTACAATATTAATTGCAGCTGTATATATGACGTTGAAACAACACTGTACTAAAATACATTATGAAATTTGCCCTGCGGCAAATCGTTTCCAATAAATACGCAAAGCTTTTAAATTTATATTTGTAATTAATTGTAATGCATTTCTTAATGAAGAAATGAATTAATGAATGTATGCATGAATGAATGCATGAATATAAATAATAATAAAATAATGAAATAAAAATAATTCATAATAAATTTTATTAAACATATTATTTGAAAAATATTTACTTTTTGTGTATAATTTATTTATTCTTAAAAAAGTATTCAATTAGTTAGTAAATTTAAATTAAAATGAATGAATTAAAGAAATAAAAATAATTCATAATAAATTTCCTGTTCTCGTGTAATTGAAAAATTTTAAGAGTGTACTATTTTTCTAAAATTTCTTAAACAAAGCGACATCAACCTGCTTTGTTGAAAGCTACCATGCTACTAAATGTAATATTTTTATTTGTTATGCTCTTAGTTGAGAGTTTTGCTGCCATTCGTGTTGTGTACGTGTGAAAAGCCGATTATGATCGGCCACTGGTGGCTATGGGTGCTGACCACTGTTTTATACCTACATTCAGGAAGTTTAAAAATAATCACAAAATAATAACCGATTTATAATGTTCTTTGAGTAATTTAAATCAGGAGCCCAAATGATCTGACATTATTTTTTCAGGGAGAATTTTAGGGCGAACCTACAATATGTTAATATACTATTCAGTTCCCATAATTATTTATACATTTCGATTTTTTAATATTTTTATTTAAGTGAACCCCCTAATACGAGCTCTAAGTACACAACTCTTACATACATAAGTTGCCCCATTATGTCAGGTTTTGTTTGTTTGATTTTTCAATATTTTTTTTGTGCTACGGTTTCCACTAACAATAACTAAAAAGGAAAGTATTCCATATTAAACTCTCCGATGTATATAAAATTAAAAACGATTTTCAATTACGAAACTGATAATATCAAATAATATTTTAATTGATTTTGCACCTATTACGGTAATGATAGTATTAATTATTAAAAATTGTGTACGATTAATTGAACAAATTAAACCATTTAAATATTTAACTAATACAGTTAAATATTTTTTTAAAAAATAAAAACAAAATTTAAACAAATTTTAATTAGTTAATTTAGGTTAATAATTTTTTGTATACAAAAACACTCTGTCTAGTTTTTTTACCCACATCGGGGACTAAATAGGAAATAAAGTAGGGAGAAGAAAATCTACCATTTTTTACGCTTTTTTTTTTTTTTGTCCGTGAGCATGTCAAATTCTTAGGAATTTCCAAGTATACACTCAAGAACAATACTAAATCCTTCAAAAGAGGAAAATTGGTACATATTATGCCTATATTTTAGCACAGGGTTATTTCAAAATTACCAAAAAATGGCTTCGGAAATAATTTGTTCAAATCCAGAGCATCAATTCCTTAATTTTGAAAATGGTGATCGTCCAAACTATTCGATTAATCGATATCGTGTCTCATACTGAAGGGTTAACTTTAATTTAACTGTTAAACAAAAGAAAATGGCAGAAAATTATGTACAAAGAAATAACAAATTTTTGGGTTAACTAATAGTTAACGCCTAATGCGTCAGTGTGAGAACCAGCGTTAATATTTTAAAGGCTAAACAACTTCGTTTGTCAGCAATTTTGCAAATAAAAACTGCGGTTGAATAAATTGTCCATCACATAATTCAAAAATTCTGCCGAACCAGTCACTCAATTTTAAAGATAACAACTATTTTATAAGATTATTATAAAACTATATAAAAAATTTTAATATTTTTAATTAACAAAATTTTTTTTATTTTTCTGGTACCCCTTCCATTAACGCTCTTCATGCCACTTTCCGCAGAAGTCTTTGGCAACTTTTTGTGTTGCCTTAATTTCTCCAATTTGCCTAAGTTCTTTAGAGTTTGGTGGCTTTGCTTTTTGAGGCACCAAAAGCATATTATTATTTAGGTACCACTCTTAGGCCGCTTTGCTGTAATGGCAAGAGGCTAGTTCGAGCCAAAAGAAATCAGACACTTTGTGCTGCCTAACAAAAGATTTTGGGGCGGCCTAAAAGTCGTTACAGGTCGATCTTAAAAGTATTATTTCTACAACACAGCCATATTTCATTAAAATCGGAGTGTTTAGCTTAAAGTAACTTCCTTGTAAGTTTTTCTTAAAACGTATCATTTATCATCAAAAAAAAAAAAGGAATACTAACAAGCAACTTTAACAACAGCGGCGATAATATTCTGTAATGAGGTAACTAATCATAAATTAACTGTTTGTTAGCTATGGAAAATAAGAAGAAAAGAAAAAACCTATGAAACCACCAACAATTATATAATATTAAATGGATACATAACATACATTCAACATAAATGATAAAGAAAAAACCTTAAATTGCAACTAAAAACAATCTGATCATTTAATAAAAAATTTAAATTAATTGCAGTTTATTTCCTCCTCTAAAGACTTACTACTCTTCTAGGCTATTATAATATTCTTAAATTTTTAAATCAAATGCAAATGACTCGAATGACTTCTTCTGTTTTGGGGCATATTTTTTTACACGAAAGAACTTTCTTCATATTTTTATGAATTATTAAATTTATGCAGAAATATATTACTAACAGCTCCAGTCCCTGACCAGTGTTCTTTCGGTCTATAACATCCTATTGAGTGTGGGCAAATAAATAAACATCGAGACAGCAAATTGCAATTAAAGTTTTAATGGAAACTTATTTATTTGTATGGTCAATAGGGAAACGCTTATGCATATTCCAGAAGAGTTATGACTGTGACCTGAAATATTTTTTCAGGTTCGAATTCGAATTATTTTAACTACTGTCTTGTGTTTTAAAACAAAAAAATTGATTTTTCTCGCGTAAATAAAAAAATTTATATTACCCTTAAATAGCGTTTAAGAAGTTCCGCTTAAATCAAGAGTTTACGGTATATTCAATAAAATTGTAACTATAAAAATTTAAGTGTGTCAAAGCCATTTCAGGTAAATTACAGTACTTTTTTGGGCAGCAGTTCCAAACAATCAAAGTAATGGTGATGCTTATGATTAATATTTTGTACGAATCAAATTCTATATAAATCATACGTCAAGAAATTCAGTGAAATTCAGTAAAATTCTAAGATTCAATGGCGTTAGAAGGTAGAATTTAAGAAATTTCTTATTTTATTCGAAAATTTCATTTAAAAATAAATGTCTCCCAATAATTTGTATCATCCATTGTGTGCTTTCAGATTTATATAAAGTTTGTTCGTCTGTTGATATTCGAACATAATAAGTAGAGTAGTTAGTTAGTAGGGGTCACAACAGTGGGTGTCTATTGTAAGCCCTAAAACACAGCAGGAAATTCATATTATATTGTCGTATATATGTATGTACATACATTTTAAGTAGAATAGAAATATTGCTGCTACTTCTGTTGCTAAGCGAACAAATAAAATTGCATAATACATTAAATTTTTTTTTTATGTTTTGGCAAGGAATAAAAAATATGCATAATTTAATATGATAATATTTAAACTTTAGTCCTTTTAAATAGATAAAGATGCAGACTAAACGGATAGAGATCCAGACAATAAGATTAACTCTAAAATGTACAAAGCCAACAAACAGCAGGTTGATTTTTTTTAACTGTAATCTAAAAATGTTATTTTAATAAAAAATGGCTTAAGATTTAAAGAAATATATATAGCAGAAGTTAGATGAGAGAATGTACAAAATTGTGTCCCGCTAAATTGAAAATTTAGAGTCTTATGCATTGGAGAGTTAAAGTCATCTAAAATTCTTTCCACTACTTTTTTCTAAATAGCTGAAACATTGGCATAAATACAGTTCAAATCAATATGACTAGTCAAGTGAAAAAGAATTGTTACCACAACCGAATTTGGCGCCAACGTTTGGTTGCTGCAACTGAAAATTCTGTTATTACAACCCTATTTTTGCTGCTCCAACAATAAAATATTGTAGCTATTGTTCAAAGCTACAAAAAATAATGAAATGAAAGAATGTTAACTAAAAATACATTTTTAATTTATTATTAATATGAAAAAGTAATTAAAAAATTAAACCCGAAATCAATTAAATTAAAATCAAATTTGTTAAATTTTTTTTCTTAAAACAACTTAAACCTATTTTTTGTTAAATCACGAAATAGTCATTTTTAAAAACTTTTATCTCTATCCTTTTAATTACATACCTATTAAACAGACATATAAACTTATTTTTTTCTTTTCTTTTACTTCATCCAAATTTGTAATTATTGATTATCCAACAAAAATTCTGTATTTTTAAAACCCCCAAAAATATGATTTTAAAAACTTTTACTTAAAAATAAACTTTTATTAGTTTACAAATAATACATATGTATGTATATTGAAGCAACGAAAAAACAATCATGGGAACAGCGGGTTTAGGGAGTTTAAAGAGGGCTTAATTTCCCAGTCAGAAATCGCCAGTGATACAAAAAATCAAGCACTGGCATACAACTAGGTAACCACGGTGTTAAAAATAAATGACTGGGAACACTCATTTGGGATGCTTTGTCAGCGTTTGCAAAATGCATTTTGCCAGTATTTGTTTTACAAAAATTTCGGTGGTTTATAAAAAAAACTACTGGCAAAGAATGGGATTAGAGTGATGTGACAAGGTTAAAGTAGTTACGAAATTAATTGGAAAATTTGGTTACTTGATTTCTAAAATGTTTATGGTAAAGTATTTTGTTTATATTTCGATTCTATAGTATATTTAAACTACATAATTTGTATAGACATGAAAAGGGTCATACCTTCGCATATCGTTGCTACGCCTAAGAAAATAGCTATTTGTCGAAAAACTTTTTTGTGAGGAGACCTACAAATCTGCTTCATTTCAGCCTTTTACGGAACTTTTTAGAAATTATTTTTTTACACACATTTAAACCAAACTTCAAGATTTTAATTTATAAAAAAATTACTTCCAAAAAACATGGCCAAGACACAAAATAAAGACCTAATTTAGGTGTTACACAAATAACACTATGCGACAGTCAAAATCGGGATGGGATGAAACCAACGGGAAATGTTATATCGGTCAAAAACAAGTTATACGTGTCCCGGCGTTTCGCTGGGTCAACCCTAGGAATCGAGATATATCTTTTTTTTGACATAACTCGAGAACCACTAGTACGATTTTGCTCAAAGAATTTTAAAAAAATTAAAAATTACAATTCCTTTAATCTGTTCATATAACGTTTTTTTATATACTCAACAGTTTTGCCGGTAAAAATAAATGTTTGTTACCGCTACCATAAAAATCAATAACCTTTTGTTTATTACTTTTTTTTAATATTTTAGGCAAAAAATATTTTTTTCTTCATACATTTATTTTTACCGGAAAAACGTTATATGAACAGATTAAAGGAATTGTAATTTTTAATTTTTTTTAAATTGTTTGAGCAAAATCGGAGCAGTGGTTCTCGAGTTATGTCAAAAAATAGACCACCAAAGGTCAAATCGATATATCTCGATTCCTAGGGGTGACCCAGCAAAACGCCGGGACACGTATACTTCTTTTTTACCGATATAACTTTCCCCGGTAGTTTGAACCCTTCCCGATCACTGACCCCTACCATTTGTCTCACAGTGTAATTTGTGAAAACAAATAGCTATTTTCTTAGGTGCAGCAACGAAATAATAATTAAAGCCATCAGAACTTTTTTAGGACCATCATTGGCATATTTTTATTGAATACTGGAATAGATTACTATAGTTTGTCAAACTCACTAAGCAGCACAATTATATATGATTCATAGATTTTATAAATATTTCGCGTTAAAATTTTGTTGAAGGTCGTTATATTCATCCATTACAATAAGGAATTGTTCGCAGCAATATTATATGTATACAATTTTGTAAACGCTATAAATCCTCCGAATAAAAAAACTTCTGTGGTCAATCTTTTAGTATAAAGTGTAATAAATAAATCCAATAGACTTTAAACGACCAAAGACATTTTGTTTTAAATTTAATACACATTTTATTCCCTTCTATACTATAAATATGCATTCACTCTCGCTCCAACTGATGACAAATACGTCCTATTTTTGAATATGTGTATTAGGCTGACAGCGATTTTTAAGGGAAAAATTTGTCAGTAAAATTCTTTGAATTGAAGAGCAGAATTTGCTGATAAAGGGTTCAAAATATCTATGATGAAAATTTGGGTTAAATCGGACAATTTTAACCAGCTTTGAACCGCGATCTTAATTTTAGATTTTTTTAACAAATAAAAATAAACATTTTTTAGTATTATAGCACATATTGTTTTGTTAATATCGGCGTGCTAAACACGATGCAAAAGATAATCTATTCTTACAGAAATTTTTTGAGATATTACGAAAATCGGCTTATACAATAATTAAAATCGATTTATAAAGATTGGATAGAATTATAGATATCTCGAAATTTCTTTGTCCGATTTAAATTTTGTTTGCATATTCTTGTTCAAAAAGGCCGAGTATCATAAAAAACAAGTAAAAAATTATAGTCCTCCTAGTCCGACCACGAGTATGGTCTAGTCGGTCTAGTACGGCCACCCTATACTACAGCACGAATTGGGTAATATTCCATGAAACGCACCAAATTTCGCAGCTGTGTTAATTAGATACGTAGATTTCTGAATAAAAATAGCACTTTTTCTTAGCGACGACTAAATATGGGCGCCATTCTGGGCTCGAATATTAAAACCGTTTATATTCTAATTTTTTGTTGTTATGACCAGAGAAGACAAAATTCTTGTTTTTGCTTTAAAATAGCTTTTTCTTAAGATTTTTGAGCTTTGAATTGCTTTTTTAAGACTTATTGCCCAAAAATACTTTTTTTGTTCACAAAAAAATATTTTTTCTCCTAACTTTGAATTTTAAAAAAAAAAGTGTTGTTTTTAAGTTTTTTTTTTTACTTTTGCTTTTTTCTTGCTTTTTTTACAATATTTTTTTGCTTTAAACACGTCGGATTTTGCTTTTTTCTGTCTTCTCTGTTTATGACATTCCTATTCAAATCGCAATTATTAGGTAGATATTACCGTAGAATCTGTTTCTTTTTTCATTTATACTTGAAATTTGGAGAAATTAACGTTTTATAAATTTAGTGAAAAATACGAATGGAATTGTCGAAAAAGTTAAATTTGCAAATACAGGGAGCCCAATAGGATAGGACTGAAAGTGATTCTGAGTCGATTGGTAGTTGTAAATATCAGTAAAAAGTAATTATACCCACCACATAGTTACATAGGATATAATGATGTGTTACGACATTACATTTAAAACAAAATATGATTTTTCTGCATAATCCAAACTTTCGATCGACGTGCATTTGGTTAACGTTACCTGAGTTGGACCCAGTGTCACCAAATTCCGCCCGGCAATCCTCAAATATCCAAGGAATATAAAATGATGTCACCCTAATGTGTATATTTCTCCTCTACATCTATCCACTTTATTTATTTGCTGCTTACAGTGCAAAAAATATATAAGAAACAAATAACCAAAATTTGGTTCAAATTCTATATTTAAAAATATTGTGCCGGCAACGAAGTGCATCCAAAGAAATATGCTAAAAACTACTGAAAAACATAAGCATTAATACGAGTTGTAAAAAACAAAAAAAAAAAACACTTGTTTTTCAATTCCCATCTCCTGGGAAAAATGAGAAAACACGCATCATAATAATGATTACAAAGTTTTTAGATTTTACTACCATTTGTACAACATTATTATGTTGTAGTAAAATGAAGAACAAACAAAGAGTTGTAGCCTTCTCGACAACAGCAAAAAAAAAAGTGCAAGGTGGGCGTATTTTTTACGAAATTATTGTTGATTTGTGTTGATTCTTTTTGTAGGTGGATTGTGTTCACATGAATTGTTTCGATATGAGTGTTGCTGTAAAATGTTATTTTCTTTTTTGTATTGAATGTCTAGTAAAATCAATACTTTTTCTTTACTATTAGTATGATGAAAATAATGAAAAAGGGGGGTTGTTGTTAAACAGTTTTCCTACTTTTAAAAGGGAGATTGTTGACTACCCTTGAATGCCTTAACAAAATATGTACTTAACTTTGAAATTATTGTTCTAAAGGTATATTAAAAGAAACATTTTTAACAACATGTTTCACATGTGTTTTTAATTTAGAAATGGAATAATGAGATTTTTTATAAGAATTTTGTATATTTTGATAATAAAAAAATGTAGTTTAGTTCAAAATTTAAATGAACGTTATTGGTTTAGCCTCATTGTCATAATGTCCCGGTGGCTGCTAACTGGTAATAAAATTTAACAAATTTGTTCCTGTTTCCGATACAAAATTTTAAATTAACTGCTCATTTGATTTAAGGTTATATTTTCAGACATATTGTGAATAGAAAACTTGGTTTAATTTCGAATGCAATATCTGTTATATAGGAATTTTATAGTACGTAAAAAAAGTCAATTCGCATTGTTGTCAAAGACATTCTTAGATACGATCTTTCTATGATCTACGATTTGATAAGAAGTCCCGCACCAACAAAAAGTTAGTATATAAACGATGTTAATACTCAAGCCACTGATGGCGCCCAACGTTAGTCGTTAATATAAAATGTGGTATTTTTAGTCAGAAATCCAGAATTTTAATTAAACTTAATTAGATCCACTTTCTTATATTTTAATAAAATTGTATAATTTTTGTTTTCTCGAAAAGTTAAGGTAATATTATTTTGAAAAAAAAGTATAAACTTTGGCAAAAACACATTCTCTATTTCTTTAATAAATCCTTAAATATATCTAATTTTTGGTTAAAATCCTAAAAATTACCACAGTTTGATAATTTATTAAAAAAAAATATGTTAATTGATTTTCATATTATTATTTTTTGTTGGGAATAGACCTTTAGTTATTATATTTAAAAAAAAATATCTACCGATTTTTTTATAGAAATTCAAAAAAAAATGGTTTTTTAAGACTCTTTCTTATATCTCATTCGCGTAATAAAAGCTACATATATTTCATTTTTTAATTAAATTACCAGCTGATAAAAAATCTATCTTTGAACTTTGGGAGCAAATTCACTAAAGTATCACCGCAATACGAGGAACATTTTTGTGGAACATTCTAACCCTCTAACTCTTCAATGAAAGGGAATTTTTTGACCGCTTTTTAAAAAGGGACAAAGAAGACCCGTAGTGTTTTACATAAGTTCGCTGAACACATCCTATACCTAAAATGGAAGATTCTCATGGTGTCTCCCTAAAATCCGGGTTTATGGGACATTTGAGCGCCAATTCTGAATAAGTACAATTTAACACATTTTAAGTTTTTACTTATTACTGGCACTGAAGTTAAATTTTCAATGCCGATGTCTTAAAAGACTTATAGTAGAATTTCATGACAAATATTTTTGCGGAACATTTTAACCCTCTAACTCTTCAACTTACGGGTCGTTTTTTTCCGTTTTAAAAAGGGGACAAAAAGGTCCCTTTAATTGAAGTTAGAAGGCTAAAATGTTCCACAAAAATATTCCAGTAGTATTTTACATAAGTTCGCTGAACAAACCATATACCTAAAATGAAGAATTCACATGGTTTCCTATTTTAATCCTATTAAATTTGATTTGGTTTTATAAAAATCATTTTAAGCGTTTAAAATGCATTTTTTAGAGAGGCATTTTTCATGAATCGTACTAAAAATCATGGCAATCGGATAATTTTTGCAGATTTTATAAAGATTTTAAGATAAAGAATATGTAGCTAATATAATATTTTTAAATTTCAGGACCTACGGGAAGTGGCCTTGTCCTTGGCCCGATATTTCCAAAAATTAAAATTGTTCTTAAATAAGGGGTTCTACACTCTCAGAACAATTCCGTTGAGGCAACGGAATTTTTTGCCAACCGAATTGATTCGGTTGCTGCAAACTCGTAATTCGGTTGCAGCAACCGAATTCAGTTGTGACAACCGAATTAGATTTCAATTCGGTTGCGACAACCGAATTCGATTTCAATTCGGTTGCAACAACCAAATTATCGGTCGCCACAACTGAATTCGGTTGAGGCAACCGAATTACGAGGTTGCAGCAACCGAGCCAATTCGGTTGGAAAAAATTCGGTTGTCACAACGGAATTATTCTGAGAGTGTATGTCAGTGTACCAAATTTCATAACTCTGTCTCCACTCCTTCTATTTTTGTCCAATCGGTATATGGGATCAAAGCACTGTGCGACAGCTCTACATACTGAACTAACGAGATATATAATACTTTGTGGCTAAAACCATAAAGGAATGATAACTGGCTGTGCTAAAAACCTAGCACTGGCAAAACGGTTTTTATGGATAATATGCCAGCGTTGGGAAAACAAAAATGTTGGTCTTTAAAAAGCTTTTCCACAAACAAAAAAATTTATTTTATGAAAGTAAAATTTTTTTCAATTAAAAAAAACCAAAAAAAAATATTTTTGCCTGCAACTGGATTTGAACTCGAAACCTTCTAACCACAAACTTTTTTTAACGAAGTGTAATCATTTTTATAAAATCGTTGCTCTACCAGTGAATTAATTTTTGTACAGCTGGCAATTTTTGACTAGATAGCACTGGATAACCACTGGTTGCAAATGTCGGCAAAACACACTAAGCCCATTCTTTGCCAGAGGTTTTTTTTTCATTTATTTTTAACACCACGGTTACCCAGTGGTATACCAGTGCTTGATTTTTTGTA
Organism: Leucophora obtusa; assembly: GCA_949987735.1. Classification (NCBI taxonomy): domain Eukaryota; kingdom Metazoa; phylum Arthropoda; class Insecta; order Diptera; family Anthomyiidae; genus Leucophora; species Leucophora obtusa. The sequence continues at coordinate 200,665,562 of OX465298.1, forward strand.
TCACTGGCAATTTCTGACTCGGTGGTTTTCTTTTTGAAGCTGACAATCTAATATAATTTTTTCCAACATTTTAATAAGTCAATCTAATTGTTATAACAATTTTCATTTAACACTCTTTTTTATCAAAATACCAATTGATTTTCATTCAATTATAACGTGATTTCATATTAAATACCGTATTTAATTTTCTTTAATTAAACGACACTTACTTGCTGTTAAACATCTTTAATGTCATTTATCATTTAATTCTTCAATCGGCTTTTCTGATAATTATGATATTAATAAAACAACAACAATATAAAATAATCACATTTTCATATTTTCACTTTACCGGTATTGAAAATAAATCTTATGAATTAGAAAGTTTTTCAATTTAATCATCACAACAAATGATTTCAACACATGAAATTAACAGCGAACACAAAACTCAACGCACTGCACATAATACGATACGACAAACGTATAGGAGACCGGACAACTGTACGAAAGAAAGAACGAAGATACACTTTGTCACAAATCCAAATACAAACTGGCGTTTTTTTTTAATATATTAACTATTTCGACTTCTTAATATAATCAACAAAATGCTGAAAATATACTGATTTTCTGCATCTTTTACAATAAAAAATCAACACAACACAATCATCTGAGAAATCATTGGAAAAACATATAGCAGCATTTTCTTTTTGGGAAATAAACAAAAAGAAAAATGAGTCAATAAATTTTATAAGAAAAAAAAAAGAAAAAAAAAATCCAAAAACAATATATGTGATCACATCAGGGAAATTGCGTAAAAATATTATGCTGCAAAGTAGCAGAGTATCATCAAATAAACATTATGCTTTTTATTAACCCATAAACGTAGCATTTTTTGTTTTTTGCTATAAAAATTTACGAGTAACAGTTAAAATACTGGAAAATACTGCAAAATATAATTTATAACCAATAAATTTTAGTAAGCTACAATAAACATTTTTTAAATTTCGGGATCAGTTTTCGATATTCCGCGATGATTTTTGCTTTAAATGTTCTCAAATGCCATCGGTTCTTTAACTTCAAACTAGAAGAAGTTTTTCTAGAACAGACCTTGGAACTACATTAATTCGAGAAATTTATATAACCTTGACTCCGGAACTGGCGTTTTTATCTTCTACAATATATTGGTTCGAGATCAGATTCTAAATTATAAATTTGTGTATTTATCTTTATGTGCATGTTAAAGACATTTTCAAGAATTAATTTGAATGAATACAATTTGATACATTTTACGTTTGAGTGTTAAATGCCATATTATTGTTTGTTGAGTTTCATCTAATGCAGTGCAAACAAAAACAACAGATAAATGTGACAATTTCGTGATTTGTTGGCATCATGCTTCACACAATTTTCCCAAAGTGTATACCTACATAACAATATAAATACCATACTTGGGATTTTTTCTTTGGCATTGAAATTCTATTAGCGAATTACATTGTTTTGTGCCAAAAAAAAAACAATTTGTTTACTAAACAAGAAAAACCATTAAATTCGATCTTATCGATTTTTTTTCCAAAGTCTATATGGGCGCTAGATCCAAAAACGGACCGCTTCTATCATAAATAATCTTTGTTCTAGGACCTAGGCATTTCTATAAGAATTGATAAACTGGAAAAAAATGGTGTTACACATATTTTAAATCCTGCTATTCCCAAAATAAAATTTTAAATTTCGAAAAACGGTATTTTTTATTTTTGGCTCTTTGTATATATGTCTCAGATCAGGTCAGACTTATACGATTGATTGGTTACATATTAAAGTACATAAATCGTCTTTTACATTTTAAAGTCAGCTTCGCGCATATTTTGGTAAATGGTCAAGCTGGAAATATTGCTCGAAAATTGGCCATCTTCGGAAGAAGCAGTATAAATAAATCCGAAAAATTATCTCTATTAAGTTCCCTTTTAGAATAATATAAATATCTGACACATTCTGAAAAAAAACTTTTATCTGAAGGCAAAAGAGTGTTTGTTGGTACCTTTTTAGCAAAAATAAATAACAAAACATTGTGTTTTTTTATTTAAAAAACCGTTACCGAAATAATCTAAAAAAGCGTTACCCTTACCGATAACCGCATCGTTTCGGTTACCATCCATGAATTTAACAGAACAATTTTTGATTTCTGGCTTAAGATATAGTTTGTTGAAACTAACAGCATTTTGTAAAAAATACTAAAAGTATTAAGATATCAACACAAGTTTAGTAATTGAACAAAAATTATTAGAAGGTTTACAAATTATTAGTAAATAATTTTAATTTCAACAAATTTTATTTAAAGCCATAAATTAGAAATAATACTGTTAAATTACAGATGCTTTATTTTGAGTGTATGCTGTCATATACATATGTATGTGGGGGTGGGTACAAAAAGAAAATTTTATTATAACTGATATCAATGCAACACTAATCAAATCAGCAATTTGTGTGTTTAATTAATTAGTCCCATGTATTATATCTATGCTCTATTATTATTAACGATTTTAGAAATTATCATGGATCTCTCATACATTTGCACATTTTTTAAAAGAAAAACTACAACTTTGGGTGATATTTCTATTTTCATAAATACCAATAAATTGTTTAAATTCTATAGCTCTATGTCTTTTGTTTAAGTGTGAGCACCAGTGGAAAAATTAAATTTATTCAATATTTTTATGATTTTTAATCTTTGACTTGGGGTATTCTACTAAAGTCAAACTAATTATGACTAAGAAAAAAAATAGGAACCACCCCACACATAAAACATAAAACTCACAGAAAATTTGTGATAATAGTTTGATCCGCCCCTCAGTAGAGATAATATATAGGAAAACACTTAACATTTTTGGAATAATTTATTTTAAAGCTTTGGCTAATCGTTGATAAATTTTTTTTTGTATTTAGTGAAATATTTAAATATAAGCGGAATTTTGACTTGGCTAAACCGTTTATCGTTCATTTTGCTTAGTTCGATTTATTTAACTAGTTTATTCTTCTAGTTCGTTCTTTCATTTGCCAATTTCCTTCATAAATGTTGCATTTTCATCTGCATGAAAGTCCTGGGAATATATTTATTAGAACTAAATTATTAGTAGGTTTAGGTTTATGTATGCTTTTCTCAAAATTTAAAATCTACCCGAATAAAAAAGTTTATATAAAATTATATGTGAATGGATATATTTGCAATATGTAACTGGATATAATTCCATCCGAAAAATGGTTATATTAAATTGTATCAAATCGGATATAAAGTTATATCAAATAATAATATCCGAATTTTGTCCCGATCAAATTGGATATAAGTTAATACAATACGATATGATTAAATTTAAATGACAAAAAAAAACTTTGTATTGGAGGGCAGCAGGATTTCGGGTCCTACACACTCAGGGGTGTGATGAAAATCGAAAACGAACAGTTTTTCAAACTAGAATAATTTGTTTCGCGAAAATCAAATTGCCTTCAAATTATTATTTATCGTTTTATTTGACGCCGGACATCTAAATTAGGAAATAAAATATTATTGGTATTGTACAGATCCTAAAATATTTACCATTGAAAATCAGATCGTTTTCGTTTTCGATATTCATCACATGCCTGACTATCAGCCGAGGGCTACTGTTGATAATGAGTAACTATTAAAGACGTTAATGTATAAATCCATTATTCTTTAAAACTAGATAATTTTTTATCAAATATGCGAATTTTCTTTGGACTTAGAATTTTTTTAAATATGTTAAGCTTTTTTTATTTTAAATAAAATGTTAATGGTTAGCCCGGCAATGCACTTCTTTTTTGTTGGAGGCTCATAGTCCCCGATTTATGGTGCTGATGATGATCTACAATAATATTCAATGGCTTATTTCTCCACTCAAAACTTATCCGACCAGAATAAAATATTTACACTCATAAAATAAACACAGTCACTTTTTTTAGTTGTTTCTGAAGTTTTTCCGTTGAGTTATTTTTAAAGTAATAATAGTTGTTCGTAGAAGAAAAATAATTTTTAACTTTTTTCACAAGTTATTTAAAAATTTAACTAAATGAAAATACAGATATTTCGTAACAGTCAAATTTTCTAGTCAATTTTTATTGTTTTAAAGTAAAACTAAAAAAATGAACCAAAAAAAGGTATTTTGTAGTAAAAGTTGTTTGAAATAAAAAAACAACAATACAATTATTTGAATTGTTTTTATTTAAAATTTTTTAGTAAAATCAAATATAAATTTAGTTCTTCGCACCGTTCTGTTTGTTATTTTTATAGTAAAAATAAATACACTTTAAGTTGATTTTACGGTTTCTTATAGTCAATTATTGATAGTCAAAAACAAATAAAGAAATTGTTAAATTAAATGAAAATGTGAGTAGACCGGTTTTTAACTGAAATTTTATTCGTTTTAAATTGTATTTTAGTTAATTTTACCTTTATAATTTTTTGTGTGTACAGTTATGGCCACGAATTTATGTCAATTCAAGTTTTTTCTAATTTTGTTGTTGTTGCCTTTATTGTTAAAGATCAAAATAGTGGCTAAATTCGCCACGAAAGGTCTCCTTGCCTTGGTTCAGAAAATTGTTCAGAATTTTAACGTAATGTTTTGTTTTGTTTTTTCATTTTGTCACATGTTTTAAGTGGGCGTGGCTTTTAACAAAAAATTAGCAATATCAACTTTTTATCAAATTATATAGTAAAATTTAGGCAGTACTGATCGGTTCTGTACAAACTGTATATTTTTGGAAATCCTATAAAATTTCCTTAAGTCTTGCATTATTTTTATCTACAAATAGTTACCAGACTTAAAATTGCAGCACTTTAAACATGACCAAATTTTTATTTGTTTCTAGCGACCAAATTTTTCTTTAGTTTTTTCACCCTCCTGAAAACCTGTTAAAGAACACATAAAACTACTTGCAGGCAAGCCGACGATATTGTTATATAAAAAATAAAAATATTTTTCGTATCTGTTTATATATAAAATTTTAACGGTTTTATCAATAATATATTCCTATAATTACAATTTTATATTAAAAAATATATGTTATATATATTCTTTTTTACTCGGGTATGTATAATCTTTCTTTCACTGTTCTTCCATAGTGGTGAATATCAAAATCTCAGGATTTCGATACAGTATAAATGCGACCTTAATCTTTCAATGATTTTTTTATAATTCTAACTTAAATTACAGAATTTTTAGAAAAAACAATAAAACTGAATAAAATTAAACTAGTTCAATTTTACTGGCTATTTTTTGTTATTTGGAATTGTCGTATGAACGATCAACTGAAATTGATGAATGGACAAGTGAGCTGACCGAACCAACTAATAATAATAATTCGCTGACCGAACGAATTAATAATTCGAAATTAGTGAAATGAGTAATGAGCGGTTTGATAAAAAAGAGAATTTTTTATTCTACAAGCGGGTCAACTGTTGGATCACCCTAATTCGAGTACGCTAGCCGTTTTTCTTAAAAAGAAATATTTGAATTTGAAAATTATGGCTAAAATGAACCAAACACGCTATTTTCTAATTTGCTTGCCATTTATTTTTAGTTATGTTGTTCACTACCATACTACGCAGCTTTCTGTGTTTTTTTTTTTTTTTGGTTAAGAGAAGCAACACTCCGGGAATTCTTCCTATTAATCAGGGTTGGCAGGCAATACCGCTAAAATACCGTTATCGATTCAAAACCCTGTCAACTGACTACCGTTACCCCTAAAAACCGTTACCGAAATAACTGAAATACCGTTATCCTTAAAATACCGATACCGAAATACACGAAATAGCGTTAATTCTTAAAATACCGTTACAGTTATTTTTAAGCCTCTCCTCTTGGTCATTGCACATGGTTATTAAGTATTTGACATAAATTAAGTCAATTAATTCGATTCGTTTTTACTTTAGTTTGGTTTTTCAAAAAAAAAAAAAAAAAATGGGGTATGCACAGGAATAACTGACTACCGTTACCCTTAAAATACCGTTACCGATATAACTGAAATATTGTTAACCTTAAAATACCATTACCGAAATAACCCAAATATCGTTATCTTTAAAATACCTTTACCGAAATAACTCAAATACCGTTATCCTTAAAATAACAATACCGAAATAAATGAAACAGCGTTACCTTTAAAATACCGTTACGGAAATAACGTAAAATATCGTTACCCTAACGATAACCGCATTCGTTTCGGTTACCATCCATGCTATTAATTAACGGATAGAGAAGAAGTAAAAGGTGGTAAAAGATGAAGGGCTAAAACTATGGCAACACTGTTATTGCGCGAAGATGTTAAACCTTAGAACAGTTGTTGCGCGCCATTTGATGAAAAGAACATCGAAGGAGGACGCTGCGATATGTATCATAAATTGATATTGCCTTGGCTGGGGATCAAACCCGCAACCTTATGTTTAACAATCCTATGTGCTAAACATTACACCACAGCGCCCACAGTCTAGCGGTTCAAAACTTTTCAAGGATTTTTGAATCATAAAATATCAATTTATTCCAAACTGGTGTATTACTTAATAGGTTTCGATTAAATATGCACCAATGCACTACCGATGTGTTTCTTTGATTCACCGGACTCAGACAACTGCACACTCATAAAAAAAAGTTAGTACAAAAGTCTGTTAAACGCGTTCTAATTCAGTTGAACTAATTTTCCCTGTTATTTTCATTTAAGTCCGTTGTTTGCTAAAGTTGTTAGTTATCCAATTTTATCACACTCGAAAATACTGTTACTCATAAACTGCATATAAGAAAAGTTATTTTTCATTATGAGGTTGATATGAAAATTGTTTTGATGTTGTTTTCATGCAAAATTTAATGTGCCAGACTATTACTTTTTCGATTAAAAATTGTTATTTTATGTGTGTTGTAAATGAAACAATTTTTCATTTTCACAATTTAAATAACAATTTTAGGCCTTTGAAGTTCGAGTTCAATTTTCTAATGTGGAAAACAACTTTATGCTTTAATAAGGAATTTTAATTCATTAACAACTCAATGAAAAAAATACAAATGTTGTTTTTAAATTCCGTATTATTTTGTGTATCTATTTTTTATATAATTTGCGTAAAAAAGCTATAATTTCATTTCAAAGTACATACAAAAGTTTATATACAATTTTTGCCTAAATGGAAATTTATAGTTTTTGTTTTATAATGCGGTAGTCGCAATTATATTGAAATGTTTATATTATATTGTTCTAATTAAGTATTTTTAGTTTTTGAGTTTGTAGTTTTAGTACATTTTGGCAAAATTATAAACAACTTTAAAATGCTACTCATCTACAGTAACAATCATAAGTAAACGTCGTTGTTTTATTTATATTACAATATGGAAGAATTGATCGAAATGCACATTCAAAGTAGATCTGAAATTACCATGCGACAGTTCTTCATGTAAATTGTAAACATTTGTAGTTATTTTTAACTGTAATGTTTTAATCATTTAAAAATGTAAAAAATTTTGATGAAAAAAGTTTGCCTAAAGCTATAACACTATGCAACAAATTAAGAACTTTGTTCCCGTATGGATGATTCTTGCGCTTGATAAATATGTGTATTGGGTTAATAAATTAATAACTGCAAAGGGTCTAACCTAATGTGAGAAAAATATATCTACCCAGCAAAATATTGGTAATGACACCTCATTACTATCTGCATTACCAAAAATGATACACCATTACCTTTTACATTATTTTATAATATAAAATAATGACTTCCAAATGACGGCCTATTGTATTCATTGTTTCTAAATATAAAATAATGACTTACTCGTAATAGTTTAAATAAGTACTTTTTACACAGTTAAATTTTATACATTTTTATTTATTGTATGTAAATATGTTTTATGTTTAAATTTTTATGACGAGTCCTAAAATTACACACTAGAGAAAACTTAAATTTTTCTGAATGTATTTCCTTAAGCTAATAGTATTTGCTTAACTCCTTATTTTTAATTCTCATTTTTTCGTAAGCGAGCGGGTAAGCGTGACTACTTATAAAAACGGCCACGCCAAACAAAAATAATGAGTTTAGACGCCAAAAAATAAGTTGTGCGGAGCTATGAATTTCTATTATATAACCACTTATTTGGTAATGAAAGATTTTGCTGGGTAGTGACTTTTTAAAATCTTCATCATTTTTTTTTTTTTTTTGTTAAAACCACTCAATTTTTGCACTAACTGTATACTACACTATTTGTTTCTTATTCTAAAAAATAAAACTAATGAATATTTATGGAATTTTATTTAATTTTTTAATACGTTGTGTTTACCAAGTTTATCATACGTCATATTTTTTTGGTTAAAATATACTTGTTTAGTTGTTGGTGGGGTTTCTTATAAATTACTACTACATATTCTTTATTATACCCAATCTCATCTGAAAAACATTTAATGATACAGTGAAATACTGTATGTGCAAGTTAATTTTTCTGACACGAGGTTTTTGGCTTAAATTTAACTTCTTGGCGCCTTATAATTAGGGTTTCATTTAGATTTTGGCATTAACGTCAAATTGTGTTTAGAATATTTATTATGACATTAACAAAAATTTGAATACAATGAAATTGCAATTAAGTTAGTTATTTTTTTTTTTATTTTTCACGACTTTCTTTTGTTTTTTATTATTTTTTTTATCTTTTAGTTAGATCATCAACAAAATCATCGAAGTAAATGAAAATAATAACAAAAAAAATTAGTCATATTTAGTAAACCGGAATTCATATCCACCGTCTCATTGTACGAGTATCCATTATGTTTGTTTAAATATACTTAATTGAAATCATTATTGTTAAACGCATTTATTTTGGCTTCACCGGCTGCGTTTACGGTCTAATTCACAAATTTAGGAGCAAAAAATTAAGTTTCTTAAATTAAAATTTGCTAAAAATTTTATTTTGGTTTTTCTTCTTATTTGGAAACTTTCATTAAAATTTTGTTATACAATGATGCTCCCGACTGGTGAGTACATGTTAGTACTTGAGGAAAATTTCAGCCCGAAAAATGTCAGATTTTCGAGCTATATATAGTTATTGTTGCTCCAAAAGGTGAGTACTCAAAACAAACTATAATACTCGAAGGGTTTAACTATGAAAAATTTTTACTTTTTTTTAAATATATAACCATTATATATTTGTCATACTATTTAATTTCACAATATCGAAAAAAAATCCCCGAAATATTTATCTTTAAATTTTTTAGTACAAAAACAAAACGAGTAAAAAAATTAAAGTCGGGTATGCCGACAGTCTGGTTAAAAGCCAACTAAGGTTTGGATCCGAAATTCGAATGGGTTAAAACGGAATTGTGTCAAAATTTTCTATAAAATGATAAAAGAAGAGAAAATCGAAAATATAGCGATATGGGCGATAGGCCCAAATATGGACCGATCCTATCTAGAATCAATAGACTTTGTCCGGGTGCGTCCATATGACACCCCGAAATAGGGTGCATTTTCCATAAAAAATGTTGAGGGGGTCATATTGCCGTCCCTGGTCTGTGTGGTCCAACATCTAAATTTAAGTTCGATATCACCTCAGCTATGTCTGTTCTAAATTTCATTGCAATCGGACCACTAAATAAGAAATGGCCGAATTATTTCCAATAATTTTGTAAAATATTCCACTGTGCATTGGCGGTCGCCGAAGAATTAAGAAACTCAATTAAAAATTGCACAATTCTTAAGTGTTATTCTTAAAACAAAAATTTTACATTTAAATAAATATTCATTTAAATAATACAAAAATACAGCAATATATCTTAAATAAATATTATGAAATTTGTGAAACTTATTTTAATATGATGTTTTGCCAAACAATAATACACTATAGTGGAAAAAACAATACAAAAAACAAAATATACTATCTGATGAAACGTAAAACACATCTTTTTCTTTAGAATAATAAAAGCAGAAACCACAATACCTCTTTTAAGTTGGCTAAAAAACAAAAACTTAGAAAAAAAACACATGTAAAGGCACTTTTGTAAACAAAAAAAAAAGTTTTTACAACAAAAGTCGGCAATATTTTTAAAGATAAACAAACGAAAAAATATATTAAATAAGAAAAACATAAAGATTAAAAAAACTACATAGAGTTAAATAAACATAACACTTTTACAAGGTCATCCCTTTTATTTGAAAAGAAGAGGGGGGGGGGGTGCTTTTTTATCTCATTGTAATTTAAAATTTTTTTTATTTACACAATTCTTTGTAATAATATTATCAATGATTTCAGATAAGCAACACAGTAAATTTTCTGAAAAGTACCAGGCTACAAATTGTATTATATAATCGTACCAACGAGCATAGAATCTCAAGAGTATACATGCGTCTCTACCTCTAAAATTTGCTCTGGCCGACATTTCAAGAAATTTTATTAGAAGGTGTCAGGTTAAGTTTTATGCTTAAATTTTAATAAATATTCAAAATTGTTTCAATAAATATGCATAATATGACAACACTAAACCAATTAACTTCTTGAAATATCAGTGCGCCTAACATTACTTGAGCGATTTGCATAGAGTCTGATCATACCCATATATTTTTGTATATTAGGGCCTCCAAACAAATAAATTGTGAGTTACCCCAGAAAAATTTATTTGGATGTAAAACTACGTCTCCCAAAAAAATTGCATATCGGGATGACGTGAAGTTTTAAAAATTTATTGCAAGGGGAAAATATGAGTTTTTGAATCAAAAAGTTTAAAAAACGTAAATTACCTTTTCAAAAAGGCAACAAAAACAAAAATCGGTGGAAAAACAGGCAACTTATTACAATTTCCACCGGCAACTGATGTGTCTCAGAGCACTTAATCAAGAAATTTTAAATATATTTAGTTAGAATATTGTTCTACCTCAAGTCCAAATTCTAATATGATATTGTCATATTAGATTTTATTTGTCGTTTCAAAAAAGGTTTAAAATTTTTAAATTATTTGAAATAATCTACTACAAAAACATTTTTGTATTCTATAAATTCCAAGATAACCAGATAAAAAGTATATTTCATCTTGTGTTTTGCTAACTCGGTTAAATTTAATGCCTAAAGCCTAAACCAGATAAAGCCAGTATAGACCGCAGTGCGACGTTTTGTTGATAAAGCAGATTTTTATATTTTCTTTATTTGTCACTGCCAAGAAATTAGAAAATTTTTTAAATAATAGTTTTCTAATAGATTTCGCGAAATGCAAGAAACAAATTTGACAGCACTGCTGCAGTTCACTGCCACTGTGAGTATCTGTTTTAAGCTTAAAGGGTCCGAAACATCAATTGAAATTCAATTTTTCCAATTCAAATTCAGAAAATATCAATTAAAATTCAGAAGTCACCAATTGAAATTCACATTTTCCATTTGAAATTCAGAAAATATCAATTAAAGTTCAGAAATCACCAACTGAAATTGAGAAAACATCAATTAGAATTAGAAAAAACATAACGTTTTCAAATCGTGACTTTTGAATTTCAATTGATATTTTAAGAATTTCAAATGGAAATTCTGAATTTCAATTGATCTTTTTTAAATTGCAAATGATGTTTTCTTAATTTTAAATGATATTTTCTGAATTTTAAATTCAGATTCGGAATTTCAGTTGAAAAATTTTGAATTTTAAACGGAATTTTTTAATTTGATTTGATATTTTCTGAATTACAATACAAAAGTTTTAGCGTAAGTTTAACTAAATCAAAATTTGTCGCGAATATTTTTCCAAAAAAAAACCTTTTATGCTAATTGCATTTCTTTGTAAGAATGTGAAAATGGTGTAAAATATTATTAAAATTAATGTAATTATTTATTACAAAAGGCGTATAAAAATTTTATTATTGGTAATGCAATATTTGGTTTAACCGCAAAATAAGTGTAATAAATATATGTACGCACTTGTTGTAAATTCAACATAGTAGATAATTAAAAGTTAACATTTTATTTAGACTGTAGTACTACACAATACTAACAAAAACATTGACGACAATAACAACATTATTGTTATGACAACTGTCATGTATACTCGTATGTCAACATTAGGGTGGTAATGGAAATTTAACTTTGGGTAAACAAAACAAAATAAAAATGACGCAAAACTGAATTTGTTTCTAAGAAGCTACTAATTTACAGATGGAATACAATATCTATTACCACTATGAAAGAAACAATGTAAATATAGGCCTAAACTGACCAGCAATTCCATTTTTGTCGGGATTATTCAGAATTTTAAAGGCCGATCCTGCTTTGAATTTTTAAATCTTCTAACCCCGAACACCAGTTTTTCATATTTTAACTCTTCTAAACACATTTTTGAAAATTAATAATAAAATGTTTTAAGATCGTTCAACATCAAACTTGTAATTAAATTTAAAAAATTTTGGAATCAGAATCTCATTATTTCGATAGAAAAGTACTTTTCGATTAATTACCCTACTTTTAACAGAATTTCTATATATTTTATAGTAAATATATTTTCGAATAAATTTTTCCATTACACTCAAAATAAAAAAAATCAGTTAAAAATCTGTGAAACGGCTATCAAATCGATTGATTAGTTTTTTTACAAATTCTTAGTTAAAACACTGATTTAACAAACATTTTAGTTATTTTCATTTAACACAATATTAAAAATCCTCACTACTTTTGCTAATTTTAAGGTTATCTCTATTCATTTTTAGCTTTTTCGATACCATAAAAATCCGATTTTATATTTTTAGTTTAAATTACAATTTTTTTTTTCAATTTTCATAATCGCAGTTCGAAACCTTTTATTTAAAATGTGTTTTATAATATAATCCTTAACGCGTTGGTGCGGTTTTTATTTTAACTCCGGAATTTTGTTCGTACTTTTACGAAAAAAGCTGTCAAGCTCCATACAAAAAAAAGACTTTTCACTTGCGTGGATTTGTATCGAAATTGCGGTGGAATTTTTTTGCATCAATTTCTGCCTAGTTGAAAATGTAGCGAAAACGCGACATGTGGCTTTGTTATGATTGTAGCTTTTTATAGACTGTAAAAAATGTTGTGTATTTTTATTTTAAAATACTGGGCTTTAACTCAAAACAAATCCGTAGGAATTTTTTATATGATTGTATCTTTAAAGATAAATTGAGCATTTAAGGTTTAAATTGCCGAAGACGAATATAAAAACATTTCACAAAAACTAAAAACTCTTTTTGGTTAAATATCAAAATTGAAACCCTTATAAGCTCTATAAGTACCCTTCAAAAAACTTTGATTATTTTTCCTATAATATTCATAAAATTACTCATCGTTTGAGTACTAATGCGACTCACGTTTCGGGACTCCCTAATACACATAGATGGTTTGAAATATCTGTCATATACTATTTCTAAAGTGAATGGATAAACAAATTTATCTTAAAATACAACAGCGTATCTATCATTCATTACAAATGATTTGGAATTGTATGTAAATATACCTTTAAATAGTAGATATTATGAAAATGAATTTGCGTCCGTGTATTGCAATGGAAATTTGCAAATAGGCAACAAAGTTTTAAATTTCAATTGAAAGTGATTTAATTTTGATTTTGAAATTAAATTTAATACAATATTATTCTTAAAAGTGTTTAAAGTGCAAATGAAAAGTATTATAATTTTATACACTCATAGAAATGAATCTGTAAAAATAGCAGAAAAAGCAACTGAAAATTAGTTAAAAATGCTGCAGAAAAAACTGCTATAATTAGTAGATTTTTTTCCTAAATACTAGTAAAATGAAAACAGCAAAAAAAATTTTAAATTTACAGAATTTCAGTTATATTTAAGTTAACTTTTAGTTAACTGAAAATAAAAAATTGTGCTGTAAAATCTGCAGAAAATTTTGTTAAATATTAGTAGACTAAAAATAGCAAAACCAAACTGTTATATCTACAAAATTTTTCTTATTTTTAAGATAAATTTAGTTGTATGCAAATAGCAGTCTATCCTATCAAATTAACAGAAATATTAGTTAAAAAAATTGCGAACTGCTGTTTTCAAAGGTTCAATTTTTATTGAATTTGAAAAAAACTAAAAAAAACTATGAAAATTTTAAATTTTTTCGTGATTGTTTAAGCTACTTATTATTTAGCAAAATTTTTTGCACATTTTAGCAGGTTAATTTATTATTTTCTATTAACAAAAATTTAACTCAAATATAACTAAAATTCTATATATTTAACAGTTTTATTTTTGCTGTTCAATTTTAATAAAAGTTTAATTGTATTTACAATAGGTTTAATTGTATTTACAAACTATTTATATCTGTGTACAGAGAACCCCAGACAAATTTGTCTGGCATAAAATAACTTTCTACGATAGTGGTACACAGAAATGTTCGTTAACTGAAATTTTGGTCAAATAAATTTGTAACCATTGTTTTGTTTTTAAGTGTATATAGATATATTCTATGATTTTATAACTAAATAATAAATTTAAATTCTCACATTTCTAATGTTTATAATTAAATAAATTTATGTAAATATTTTAATATAACCTTAAACCTCCACTGAATGCTACTTTTAAAATAAAAAAACATCTTATGAATAAAAAATTTACAAATGCGATTCTTGTTTTCGAACAGTCTAATAAATAACCAACATGTTTGGGAGTTTTTCTCACACTCACGCCAGATTATGTGAACTTCTTGACAATAAAACAACTAAATTGTTTGGTTCATTAGACTTAAATGTTAACATCACACAGTGTTGCCAGTTTTTTTCACACCTTATCCCCAATTTTCAATTTGTCATCCATAAAAATATCCAATTTTTATTTTCTGGAAAAAATTCATTTTCGTTTAATTAAGACATAAAAAAAGAACACACAAATTTAAATAACAGCATAAAAAATTTTTGAACCAAAGTTTATAATTTTAAATATTTCAGAATCAAAATATTCTGAATCATCAGTTTTAGCATACATGGGACTAATTAATTAGGTGGACTAATTAATTGATGATTTCATTACCATTGCATTGATATCAATTGCAATGAAATTATTTTCATTACCATTTTTTTAATTAATGGTAATGATTCTAAAATTTAATTTCATTGATTAATGACAATGATTTTAAATTTCATTACCATTGATAACACTATGCGACAGTTAAAATCGGGATGGGATGAAACCAACGGGAAATGTTATATCGGTCAAAAACAAGTTATACGTGTCCCGGCGTTTCGCTGGGTCACCCCTAGGAATCGAGATATATCTTTTTTTTGACATAACTCGAGAACCACTAGTCCGATTTTGCTCAAACAATTTTAAAAAAATTAAAAATTACAATTCCTTTAATCTGTTCATATAACGTTTTTCTATATACTCAACAGTTTTGCCGGTAAAAATAAATGTTTGTTACCGCTACCATAAAAATCAATAACCTTTTGTTTATTACTTTTTTTTAATATTTTAGGCAAAAAATATTTTTTTCTTCATACATTTATTTTTACCGGCAAAACTGTTGAGTATATAGAAAAACGTTATATGAACAGATTAAAGGAATTGTAATTTTTAATTAATTTTTTTAAAATTGTTTGAGCAAAATCGGACTAGTGGTTCTCGAGTTATGTCAAAAAAAAGACCACCAAAGGTCAAATCGATATATCTCGATTCCTAGGGGTGACCCAGCGAAACGCCGGGACACGTATAACTTCTTTTTTACCGATATAACTTTCCCCGGTAGTTTGAACCCTTCCCGATCACTGACCCCTACCATTTGTCTCACAGTGTAATGAATAAATTAAAAAAAAAGAATTGCCATTTACAGAAAAACGTAAAAATGGAGTAAAACTCGCTGAAATCGAGGATGGAATATGCTCATTCAGGCTCATGCTCATTTAAAATTAAATATTACTTTCCATGCCATTGTTATTTGTATCCAGGTCAAGTTTAACGGAATGAAATGGATCCTCCTTAAAAAATTATGTTTTATAACTTCCCCGGCCAAACCCGGTGTTCGTTTTCATTTGTCTGAATTTTTTTGTAAACAAATGGTTTTTAATCAATTGTAATTAGTTTTTTTATACATTAGTGTAATTTCATTACCATTAGTAATGATTTTTCTAATGAAAAATATTTCATTACCATTAAATGGTAATGAAATTTTTTTCATTATCATTAGTATGAACTAATGGTAATGAAATTTCAATGGTAATGAAAAATTCCCATGTATGAGCTTTAGACATTTTGTTATGTATGGTGCTGTATTAAAAAGTTTTAGTGTATATTTAATTTAAGAAGAGCTTCTAATAACTCACATTACATTTTAATAACTTTTGCATACTGGGTTTAGAACCAAGATGTTACCAAATGGAATTAAGGTTTGTACCTACATTATTTAGAGATTATCAGAGTTAAATTCGTAAAAATATAAAAAATGTATTAATATGATATCCCCAAAAAATCCCCTAAAATTTGGTGTCATCTCCAATAAATCCCCAGATCGCCAAACGGAAATTTTTTTATTCCACATTGAAGAAAAAAATGCCCAATTTGGGGATAAATCATCTTAACTGACAACACTGACATTACATAAGTATTCCACACAACAAAGTACACTATCATCAATATGTCATCTCAGTTTTTTATTTCGACACTCACGAGTTTGATCATCATTAAATGAGATTTTTTGCAACTTAGGCAAAAAAAATGTACCCGTAGTACTGAACGAAAAATTTTTCCAATACAAAACCATTTTAAGGGTGGGTGCGAACTCGCTAAATAAAATCTAAACTAAATTCAGGTTGCCAAATTTATATGAAATTTTAAAATGTTTTCAAAAAATTTTCATAGAAATTTTAAACCCCTTTGTCAATTTGTATTTAGTTTAGAATTTATTTAGCCACCTCGCACAAGGCCTAAAACTTGTTTTTGTTTAGTTAGTTTAGAATTGTGATCTAACTTATCTATCGCATACAATAAAAGATCCAACACCCCACCAAAACCCTTTAAATTGTTCAGTATTGTATCAACGACATTTTTGTTATTGAATTGTATTGAAAAAAAGCTTAGCTTAGCTGATATTTGTTTACATAAATGGGAAAAATTTTAAACTATTTGTATATATTCATAGTCAAGTTCTTAATGATAACAATTTTGAAAGAAAAAGCACAAAATTTAATATTGTTTAAAAATATTTCAAGATTAGCAAATAAATTAGGGTTAATGCAGCTCAAATTATTCGAGCAATCTCTCTCCCTAACTAATAAATAAAAGAAAGAAATAAGCAAGAAATTTTCAAACAAAAGTTCTTAGTTAGAGAAATATTTAAGAAAAAAATCAATCTTAGTTCAGACTATATCACTGTACTTACACTGCTCGACTTAGAATCAGGGGTCTGTCCCTATAAAATGGGCGAAATTTAGTAAAATAAGTTTGTAATGGCTAGGGCAAGGAATTTCATGCACTTAAAAAACGAAAATATGTGCCTACAAAATACAGTTGAATAAGCTTTTCAAGCAAAATATGCACTAAAAACACTTATTTCTGCAAAAGTAAAGTACCTTAAAACATAAAATATGTTTAACCAGTTATTTTTCAATAACCACCAAGTTTATTGCTTTTTCTTAGGTCAACATGATTTTTGTGAAAGCTTTTTTTTAAAATAACAAAAAAAAATTTTTGTTTGAATCAAAATACGAAAGTCTATAAATTTTTTCATTTTTTTAACAAATCTAAAAAATGCTACTAAAAATGAAAAATATGCACAAATATGCATTAAAAAGTACAAAATAGGGCAAGGAATTTCATGCACTTAAAAAACGAAAATATGTGCCTACAAAATACAGTTGAAAAAGCTTTTCAAGCAAAATATGCACTAAAAACACTTATTTCTGCAAAAGTAAAGTACCTTAAAACATAAAATATGTTTAACCAGTTATTTTTCAATAACCACCAAGTTTATTGCTTTTTCTTAGGTCAACATGATTTTTGTGAAAGCTTTTTTTTAAAATAACAAAAAAAAATTTTTGTTTGAATCAAAATACGAAAGTCTATAAATTTTTTCATTTTTTTAACAAATCTAAAAAATGCTACTAAAAATGAAAAATATGCACAAATATGCATTAAAAAGTACAAAATATCCATTAAAAAGGCGAGAAATATGAATTTCAAGTCAAAAAAACATGCATTTTTAACAAAATATGCAACTACAAATCGACGACATTTTATTCTAAATTTGATAATTCAGATAAATATTTTATCCGTATCCTTGCCTTAGTATAGACTAAGGACGGAACCTATTGAATGAAAAGCAATTCTAGTTTCTCTCAGTTAATCTTTTACAACGTTTTGAGGGCCGAAAAGTTATAAAAAGAAGTAAAAATTATTCTTTCTTTTGCACTAAATTTTTTAATGAAGTGTAGCATTTTGGAAAGTAAAACTTCAGACCTAATTGGCAGACTAACTTTTAAGTGCCTGAAAGTTTTCAACGCCCCCAAAAAAAACTGTAAAAGATGAAAAGTTCACTATATCCATTTTGTATTTCTCTCGGAAATCATAGAGCTGATGTTTACGCAGCATACAATTTCGAAAACTAGCCTAACTAGCGTATAAAGTTCGGAGCCCCAGTCCGTTCCGATATTGAAGAAATCGAAATTTGAACTTTTTACATGTGTTTTTATGGATTTATACCCCATACTACACACAAAATAATAAAAACTCATTACAATCACAAAAACTGCATATTCAGTAAAAAAATTGTTGAAATTCCTGCAATCACACAAATTGTTCATTTAATCAAAAATTTGTAGCTCTTTAGTTAAACAATTTTTCAATAAAATATTGACACATTTTAGTAGGACTTTTAATGGTTTTTTTATGCATTTGATTAAAAATTAATCCATTGGATTAAAAATTTATCAATATTACAACCTTCTTAATAAGACTATAATAATCAGCTGGAAAAAATGGTAGTTGTCATGCCAACTGTAAAAAAATATATATTTTTATTTTTAGTTTGAATTTTATAATACCGAATTTTATTAAAATAAAATCTGCATGTAAGTGTCATTTGTGAACAAATATCTCACAGAAACATGTAAAAAAAATTTTTTTTCTAATTAAAAAAAGGAATTTTACCGCTTGTCGAGACATGAACAAAATATTTCTGTGGGGTAGGGTATCATATAGTCGGCATGTCCCACTTTAATATTTTGACTTGTTTTGTTTTCATGTCAAGATTGCGCAACAAAACACATTTCATCATTTTTATATGTATATATACAATATATTGTACTTTTAAAATTGAAAATTTAAAAAAAAAAAATATTGAATTTAAATAAATTAATTATAAGTATTAAAACAAAATAAAATAACAAAAAAAAAATTAAAAATATATATGTATATAAAAAATATTGTTTCCGCCGGGAATCGAATCAGCGATCATCTGTTTGGAAATAAACTGTATCAAAATCACTTTTTAGGATCACTTCTAGAGCAATTATGCTTTAGAAGCCATAATTAAGTGATTTCTTGGATACTGTTCAGAAATATTTTTATAAAAGCTGTAAAAATATTTTAACGGATACTTTGGAAGCAAAGAAAGAAGTGATTTTTTTGAAGTTCTTCGGAATTAATTCGAAAAAGGCAGTAAAAATACATTAACGGATACTTTTGAAGAAGTTAAAGCAGTTGTTTGTTACGCATGACTTCCATTTTTTTGCTGGGTTAAACATATCTTTTTATTTCAACTGAGTAGCACATTAACTGAGCAACTGAAGAATTTTGTCGGTGCAGTTTTTATAGTCAGAACTAAGAACGATTTATTTCTAAAGTCAAAATTTCTAATTTAAGAAATATTTAAAACAAAAATCGTTCTTAGTTCTGACTATAAAACTGCACCGATAAAATTCCTCAGTTGCTCAGTTAATGTATTACTCAGTTGAAATCAAAAAATTTCAAATCAACTGAATTAATTAATATCAACCTTAGTTTTATTCAAATAAATTTCGTTTTCTGTTACCCTGTAAATACAATTAAAAAAATTTGAAATTGTCAAGTACTTTTCAATAGAATTACAAAAAATGGGATAGATAAATACAGGGGTATGTCATCACCAAAAAAATAAGTTATAACAACATCGTTATCACTAGATGGCACTTTGTTAAAAAAATTGACAATTTTCTATTTTTATTTAAATTTAAATAATAACAAATAACAAAGCAAAAAAACAAACGGATTCCTTATTTTGTGCAGTCTTCAGCAGTTTTTGAGTTTTAAGATATAGGCGCAGCTGATACTAAACTGATACTAAATAGTTGCTCAGGTAATACTAAAATTCAGCGCCCTGTATGGGTGAGTAGTGTAGGTTTTGATTTCCTATCTCTATAATTAATTGTCTCTGGACAAATATGTTTAATTTTCAAAAAAAGGTTCATATTATTTTTGGAGAATGGTAAGTTTTTTTCATTATAGATATGTTGAATTTTAGTAAATAGGATTTATTTTTATATAGATTGCAAGTGGAAAATGTTGCTTGTGCAATTGTGGATTTATGCACATAGGATTAGAAATCATTGTGGAAAAAATTTTTAAAAAACGGTAAATCAAGACATCGAATTCAATTTTTCATTTTATTGTAAGAGTCAAAAATAAAGTTTAAAGAGTAAAAGAATCGCAAAAAGCAAGAGAAACCCATAAATGTCAATTTTATTATATACTTTCAAATCGGTTGTAATTAACTGAATTCAATGGTTATTTTAAATTTATTGACAAATTCGTTGTTTTTAACTGAGCCTTAATTGCTTTATTTCTTAAAAAAATATTAGCTATTTTCAATTAATTTAAATAACTGAGACTCAGTAAGGAGTATTTCACCTGAAACTGAGTTGAAAATTTAGTAGCCAATAACTGAGATATTTTTTCGGTGTGGTCTTTAGTGTTTTGAAAATTGAGTTCTTTTTAAAATATTTGTTTTTTAAAGATCTACGAAATTTCAATTTAAACACTTTTTATAATTATAAAATACTCATTTCACACATTTGTGGCCAATTTCAAGAATTCCGCCTGACGACGGCCTTGCCCATTAGAGGGTTAAGTTATTGAATTGCTTCTTTTATGTGACTTGTTAAGTACAATGTTTTAGCAATTTGCACATGTTCCTTCAAAGTAAATATAAAATCTACTATGTAAATACTACCTGGCTCAACCACAATTACCACTATTTTTACTACTACTAGTATTGTTGTAATGATAATTAAATATTGATAAATAGATGTTGCATATAATGGAGTCAATTGTTTGTGTTTAATTTAGATAAGTGCAATATATTGTAACTGAGCACAGGTTGTTCTGTGATCTCATAATACTATAAATAAATAAATAGTTTCTCCTATTGAAAAATTAGCAACGTGTTGTTATTTACCTATGTACTATATACATAGAAAAAATAATTTAAAGTAAAAGATCGTTATTTGAACTAAGGTTTTTTTTATTAATTACACTGTAGTGTTAATAAATTTACTTCTTTCATTTACTGAAGCTTTAGAAAGTAAATACTATTGGAAAACCGCTTTTAATGATGAATCCCCTTGTCAACTTAAGACGAACTTTTTTCTAGTTTAAGCTAAACCTACCTCAATGTGTCACAAAATTTATACAATATTAGCCTACTAAGCTTTATACTTCTACTTTTGCTACATATTTTGGAAATCTCAATTTGCAATTTAACCTCTTCTAACTGGCTCTGGGAAACATTTCAAGAAATCTTAATAGAAGTAAACAACTATCTATACCTTTAATGCAACTTTTGTGTCAGTTTTATGGTTAAAACATACGAAAAAGTATATTCAAAAAACTTAACCACTTAACAGCAATTTAATTTCATAAAATTCAGGCAAAGCCAATTCGAGAATGTTTAACAGTAGTTGAGCAATTTACTGAGGGTCTGATGCATTAAAAATAAATAACAATGTCGTAAAATTAACTTACAATTATTTTAATTTTTACATTAAAAAAAACAAAAATTGTTTTTTCGGACTTTCTAATTCACAAATTGTAATTACAAAAATTTTAAGGCAACTGATAAAATGGGTAAAAACTACTTTTTTTACAGTTAATTCTTTTGGTATTGTAAAAGTATATTTTATAATACGATTACAAAAATATGTGTAATTCCTTCAGCCTATTTAAAATTTTATGTAAAAATTCCAACACTCAAAAAAGTTCGTAAAAACTACATGACATTTGTTTGTTAGTAATCAGTAGTTGTTATTTTTAGCAGTAATTACAGTGTTTTTTCTATGGAAAAACACAAAACAACATTTATGACAGTTGTTTAAGAAAACAACTAACGATGAGTACTGTAATTTCGTAACAGTTGTTTATATCAGTTATTTTTAATATCATAATAAACAACTATCCAAACAGTAATTTTACAGTAAACAGTGTTTTTTTTTAGTTATTTAAATAAAAAAAATCGTTGAATTTTCAAAATTCTCGTTTAGTTTATATTTGTTATCAATAAAAAAATCTTATATATTCCTAGTTTGCAAATGAAAATCAGAAACTTGTATTATATCTCCAATCCATAAAAGCGTAATAAATGGAGAGTGAAAGTACCTTCAGGAACAGATGGACAAGTGTCTTGTGGGATGTAAAACTGGCTAAAAACGATAAAATTCTTCTGTTGATGGATAAAAAGCAGCTAAGGCTGGTAATGAACCTCATCACGAGTCAAAATACTCTCGGTAAATACATGGTAAGAATTAGATTAAGAGAATCTGTCGAAGACAGCTTCCACTTCCAGCCCTGCACTATCCTTCAGAAGATTTAAAATTGTTGACTCTCATTTTTTCTAGAATTTTTATAATATACGGGGAGAGGAAGGGTGGTCACTTTGGACGTATATTAAGGCATCTAAATGGGAAATCTAGAAGGATTTAATCATCAGCAGGAATCACAAAAGGCCAAATATGGCTCCTATGGGCGTCATTTCACATTGAAATGACATCGTCCTTAACAGCATTGCTTAGCTAAAATATTACCTAGGTAAACTCTCTAGACTTACCGAAGTGTTTTCACATCACTTTTCTTGTTAAAATCTCTCGCTAATACTATTTAGCTTAAGAAATTTCTATTTTGTCAGATTTAAAGCAGTAGTTGGACACAATTATCAAAACAAAAGCACATGGTTAAATAAATACAAATATGCAATTCAAAATAAAGAGGTCATTCGTTTATTTCATATTAATTCAAATTCAATGGAAAATGTATAACTTGCAAACATTTATTCAAGTGTCGTTGTAGTCTAAGAAATGAGTATTTTTTTAATTTATTTAGTCTAATTTGCATTGTTTAAAAAGTGTTAAAAAACAAAAGCGAATAAACATCAATTGTAAAATAAAGGTGTCAGAACAAAACACACTGACATACAAAAATTCTATATATAATTAATTTAAAATAGCTAACATTGAAAATAGTAGCTAAAATACTACAAACAAGGAAGGTATTCCCGGAATCATCTATTGATTTCGCTAAAGTTTTGATACATTCAAAAAAGTTTGACAGTTACCACATACCAGTTGTTTGCTTAGTAATCAGTAGAAAAAACGTTTGTTGTTATTTGTAACTGTAATTACAGTTATTTTTTATGGAAAATACAAAACGACTATTATAAAAGTTACTTAAAAAACAACTAAAGAAAACTACTGTGTTTCGTAATTGTTTTTTGAAAACAGTTATTTTTAATATTGTAAAAAACAACTACAAAAAAAGTATTTTTGCAGCAACAGTTAATTTTTGTTAGTTATTTTAAAAATAAAAAGTTCATTGACCTTCAAATATTTTACACTTTCAGGAGTGAAAAGACGATCATTTCGGTAATCGGTTGAAACGTTAAAGAAAACTGATTTCCAGAAAAAAAAAACGAAATGTAAAAGCAGTAGAAAAAGCACTGCAGTTAATGCTCTAGATCTACTTCTTTTTATTATAAAAACTAATGAATTTAACATTGAGTTGTCATAGAATGGGAGTACTCAGATATTCGTGATCCCGTCAGCTTTATTTTTAAAATGACTTTAAATTTTCAAGGAATGGCCTTTGGCAACCCTTCTTTTAGTAATTGCCTACATTATATGATATTGATATGGGTATCAAATGAAAGAGGAGAATTATGTCAAAAATGCCCACTGAATTTGTATATTTTGAAAAAAATTTTACCATTTCAAGGCTATTGAAAATGTTGGAAAAAAAAATTTTTCTCCGTCCTTTTTTGCCAAAATTTATATTATCATTGAACTGTAGAGACTATCTCCTATTTGATACCTATTTTGTATACAAGAGATAAAAAATATTTTGTCATTATAGTATACTTTAGTGTTTTGAAGTCCCTTAAAAAGAACATCTGACGTAGAGTTTGCTAAAAACCGAAAAATTTGAAAACCGCGGTTTCGGGTTTTTAAAATTATAAAAACCGCGGTTTCGGTTATTTTTCGGTTTTGTTGTGATATAAATAGAATCGTCTTAAAATAATTAAATATGTAAAAAAATTAAATAATGTAACACGTTTAAGATATTTGTTAAAATTCTTTAAAATTTCTCACTCGAATAAAGGCAATAACGTCATTTCGAGAGATTTCCGTGAGAAGAAAAAACGCGGAAAACCGTTTTAAATGAAGAGTTGTTTTTTCGGCAACTTAAGCTGTATTTTAAAGAGTTTAGATTTAAATTTTAAGAATTTTTATTAAAACCACATAAAGCTAAAATTTTATAGATTTCGCGGACTACGAAATAAGACTTTTTGAAAAATATGCGGTGAAAATCTGGACTGAATATGTGAAACTCAATATCTCTGAAACCATTTGACTTTTGGGTGCAATTTTTTTTTCTAAAATTATAAGCCTCAGTTTATGTTATCCGTAATAACAAACACAAAAATTCTTTAAAGTAATATTTAATGGAGAAAGTGTTCATTACAATTAATCATAAAATTTTTTGAAATAGAAGCTAAAGCCTTTTCGAAACTCAAGATTCAAGAATATGCAATTTGATTAATTATGTTAGTTGGTTCAAGTATTTATTAAAAACCGACTTATTTTTTTCGGTTTTCGGTTTCGGTTTTCAGGCTTGGAAAACCGCGATTTCGGTTTCGAATAAAACCGAACAGGAAACTCTAATCTGACGTGATGAAGAAAAAGTAGGTGAGCAGTTTTACTAAACATGGCATGCGTGGTTCCAGCAATTAATATAAGGGGAAAAATCATACGCCTCAGTGGCCAACTCAATGTATTTTTCTACTGTGGCGTATGATTTTCCCCTTATATTAATTGCTGAAACCGCGCATGATACATGGCCTCTACTTTCACATGCATATCAATTTTTCCATGGGTGAGGAAAAAGTTGAAAAATGTAGAACGGTTTCATAAGTAAAAAAATTAGCAAAAAAAATAATATTTTGTTACTTTTAAAAGTTTTTTAAATGACGGCATCGGGTATCGAACTTGCGACTTCAACTTCGCTAGGTAGCCCTCTATCGCTAAGCTATTCTTCGATATGAAAGTTGACTGACAGAAAAACACCACTTTGTCATTGCGATATATTGTGTCTTATTCTCTTTAATAAATGTACTCGTGCTTATTCAACACTATTCAATGTTTTTTTTCAGTACTTTTCCAAAAGTGCGTAAAAACTAATTTTTCATCATTTTTATTTTATTTATTTTTAAAAATATTGAATTTAAACAAATTAATAATAAATATTAAAAAAAATTTTAAAATATTGGTCACGCCAGGATTTAAACTCACGATCATCTGTTTGGAAATAAACAGTATACAAATCACTTCTTAGCAGAACTTTTAGATCAATAATGCTTTAGAAGCATGGATGTCAACCGAAACGATGCGGCTATCGGTAAGGGTAACGCTGTTTTAGATTATTTCGGTAACGGTATTTTAAGGGTAACGCTATTTCATTTATTTCGGTATCGGTATTTTAAGTATAACGATTTTTTTTAGTTATTTCGGTAACGGTATTTTAAGGATAACGGTATTCAGTTTTTCGATGCATCCCTCAATTTTTTTACGAAAAACAAACGAGATTAAAAACAGAACCAATTTACCAACTTAATGTACGAAAAATACTCAATAATCCAGAGCAATTGCCAAAAACAGAAAATTAAAAATAACGGTATTTTAGGGGTAACGGTATTCCATTTATATCGGTAACGGTATTTTAAGGGTATCGATATTTAATTTATTTCGGTGTCGGTATTTTAAGGGTAACGGTATTTTAGTTATTTCTGTAACGGTATTTTAAAGATAACGGTAGTTCGGTTATTTCGATAACGGTAGTCAGTTGAAAGGGCCAACTCTGTTTAGAAGTAATAATTAATTGATTTTTTGATGTTATTCAGAATTACTTTAAAAAAAGCTATAAAAATAAAATAACAGATCCTTTGGAAGCAATGAAATAAGTGATTTTTTTCAGAATTACTTCTAAAGAACCAGTAAAAATTCACTACGGAACTTTACCTTTCATTTCTGTAAAAGAAATTTATATTTCAATTTGACTGAAGAAAAACTACCTAGTTTTTGGCTCTTGCTAGTTTTTAATTGTCAAAACGCATATATAAAAAACAAGCAAAAATCAGTTTTGTACAAAAACTAGGTAGTTTTTGCTCAGTCTAAATTCAGGGGGGTAACCTCGTAACTCGATTCGAAAAAAAATTTTAGAATTCGTAAATCTTGCAAATATTGTAAAAAATAGAATTCTGTATAAAAATTATACTTTTTAATTTATTTTTATCCCAAACCTTGTCCACTACACATAAAAATTTAAAAAGTAAGATTTTTGCTAAAATTTTTCTTTTTACGAAAGGTACAAAATTTACGAATTCTAAATTTTTTTTTCGAATCGAGTTACACGGTAACCCCCCCGTTTTGAAATCTCCTTAAAAACGAAAAACAAACGTTTTTACCCCTCGCGCTTGTGTTCAATAATTGGCTCTTTTTTGTCACATATTCAAATTTCAGGAAGATTGATGGGTGTCCCCGGGGATACTGTCCTTGTTAGTCTTGTGTTATCACTTAAAAGAAAAAATGCTAAAAAATGTCTTTGATAGCACAAATAAAATGGAATGTAGTTATCTGATAAGAAACTGTTTAAGTTGAAACATAAACTCATACAAAAATTATAGTTGAAATTGTTAAACAAATAACTGAATAGAGAGAAATTAAAGAGGGGTAAACAACTCTCATAGTAGTTTAAGTGTAGCTTTAGAAGTTTTTTAAATACCTACACTCATAGAAATAAATCTGTAAAAATAGCATAAAAAGTTACTAAAAATTAGTTAAAAGTGCTGCAGAAAAAAACTGCTAAATTAGAAGATTACCCAGTCAGAAAAATACAAACGGGAAAGCGGTGGCAAAGCACTTTAACAGGTGGTACAAGTATTGGCAAAAAGTGCTTTCCCATTCCCAAAATGATAACATCATTAGACAAAAGGACCGGCTGTTCAAAAAACGCCGGAAAAGCACTGGAGGAACAAAATTTTTAAACGTTGGCAAAACGCTGGCAAAACCAATAAACAGGTGGTCTGAAAATATATTTTCCAAAATAAAATTAAAAAAAAGTTCATATGTATTTTTTTGACCCTGCCGTGATTTGAACCCAGGCCGTCAGATTGGCAGACGATTGCTCTACCCACTGAGCTAACGAGACATATAATATTTAATAGCTAAACACATAAATGAGTGATAATAGCTGGACAACTACTGGCTGCGCCAAAATGCTAGTACTGGCAAATAATTTTTAGTAACTAGTATGCCAGTGTTTGGAGGGCAAAAAGAAAGTTGGTCTTGAAGGAGCTTTCCCACAAACAAAAAAATTAATTTAATGAAACAAAAAAAATTTTAAATTAAAAAAAATCCAAAAAAATTTTTTTGCTTGCAACCGGATTTGAACTCGGAACCTTCCGACTACAAACATTTTTTAACGAAGCGTCAGCATTTTTATAAAATCATTGGTTTTCCAGTGAATTGATTTTTGTACGCCTGGTAGCATTGGCTAGGTAGCACTGGATAACCACTGGTTGCAAACCTTGGCATATCACTCTAAGCCAATTCTTTGCCAGTGGTTTTTTTTATAAAAAAAATACTGGTAAAATGCTTTTCACAAACGCTGGCAAAGCGTCCCAAATGAGTGTTCTGCCAGTCATTTATTTTTAATACCATGGTTACCCAGTGGTATGCCAGTGCTTGATTTTTTGTACCACTGGCGATTTCTGACTGGGTATATTTGATATATATTAGTAATATAGGAACAGCAAAAATAAAACTGTTAAATGTACAGAATTTTAGTTTTATTTGAGTTAAATTTTTGTATATGAAAAATAGCAAATTAACCTGCTAAATTCAGGAAAAAAATTTGCTAAATAATTAGTAGCCTAAAAATCAAAAAATAATTTAAATTTTCGAAGTTTTTTTCGATTTTTTTTAAATGCAAATAAAAATCGAGCCTTTTGAAAACAATACTTTCCAATTTTTTTAGAAAATATTTCTGCTGATCTGCAGTATAGACTACTATTTGCATTCAACTAAATTTAGCTAGAAATAGTAAAAATTGTGTAGATTTAACAGTTTATTTTTGCTATTTTTAGTCTACTAATGTTTAGCAAACTTTTCTGCAGATATTACAGTACAATTTGTTATTTTCAATTAACTAAAAGTTAGCTCCAATATAACTAAAATTCTGTAAATTTATCAGTTTTAATTTTGCTGTTCTTATATTACTAGTATTTAGCAATTTTTTCTGCAGCATCATTTTTAACTAATTTTTAGTAATTTTTTCTGCTATTTATACAGATTTATTTCTATGAGTATATGTTTTTAAAGCCAGAAAGAGACAAAATCGAAGCTTCGTAAAATTGAAAAAAAAAAAACATTATTTAATCTTGAAACAAAATTTTAAAAAATTATACAAAAATATTTAAGTTTCTATAAGAAGTCTTTTAATAAAAAAAATATAATTTAGCTTGAAGGTCTCACAGGATACAAGCAAGATATGCTTCAAAGATATTTTCTTAACTCACAAAATAAGAAACTAATGAAATTCGTCAAAACAAATACACTTTATATTCGCTAGAAGCAAACTGGCCAAATTAGGGCAAAAACTAAAATTAAATTTTTTTTAACTAATTTCATGAATTGATTGCTGCAATCGTATAATTTATTTTAAACCCAAATAAAGTCAACCAAATTATTTCCATCCTAAACCATTTCACTAACTTATTGTTTTGGGTGTCTAAATATCAACAACCTCATTATTTTTCTACACATTATCGCAAAACATACAATTAAAGATAAAATATTAGTAATGAAAATATGCTTTTCAAACTTACCGTTTAATTTGAGCAGCACTTTGTATTAAACGTTTCGTAGAAGAACTATCCAAAGTTTTGTTGTTAGCTGTAGTTGAAGCTAAAGATGATGTTGTCTTGGACAATTCTGGTGATTTATTAATTTTATTGGACACTACTTTATTAACTCTAGGATTTATATTACGATTTATAGGTAAATTATTTGTAGGTGAACGGCGGACTGTAGGTGAAACACTAGTCGAGGAACCAGATGCTCCACCACCCACTGTACTAGCACCACTACCCGGAGCACCAGTAGCAGAAGTCATACGTGTGGACACTTTTGATTTTACATCATTATAATTTTTTCTTATTAAGTGTTTATTATTAGCAATTTGATTCATAACGGCATCCCATTTATTGGATGAAGGGTGTGATTTACGCGCAAGTGAAGGAGGGGGAGAGGAATTTGAATTTTTATTATTTGTTATTTGATTGAGGGGGGAGGTGCGCAATTTGGCACTTTTATTTGCTGTTAGGGTTGATTTTGAACGCGGCGTGTGTTTACCGGTTGTAGTGGTTGTTGCTGTTGTTATGGTAGAGGTCTTAGATTTAACACTTTCATTTAACGACGATTTAGAACCCGTACCCGAAACCGTACCCGAATTATTGGCGGATGATCTTAAAGAATCTTGATCATATGGTTTGTTTATTTTAGAATTTACAAAACCCGACAATAATGGATTTTTTTGTGTTGATTGTATTCTTTTATTGTGCACGCCGTTGTCTGTTGTAAGCGACGTTAACGATGAATGTTTACGCGGCGATGTTATTCTCTGTACTGCTGTTAAATGTTTTTGCATTGGTTGTTCACACCACGAAGTTGTCGATGTTGTAGAGCTTTTTGTTAATTTTACCGGCATGTATGATGTCTCTTCGTTATTCTCCCCATCGTAAGCTTCATTCAGAGAAGAAAAACTCATCAATTCCACACCAATACCATTACCATTATTACTGCCATCTACACTACAGTAGGAGGTACGATTGGAGAGTGTATCAGCTGATAGATGATCAGTACTCATGCTACTTTGGATTGTGGATGATGTTTGACTGTTACTTAAATGGCCTTGACCGTGAACAGTATTATGTGTTGATGTGTTTATCGTAGTGGAGTGTGGCGATGAGGAGTGTGTAGCTGTCACATTACCATTACCAGCAGACTTTTCACTACACTGAGAGATTGAATGAAGATGTTTCGTTTTACTGTCACGATTTGATCGTACTGTTTCAGTAGAATCATCACCATCTAAATCATTATCTGGTGATAGATCATTTTCAGCTTCATTCGTATCTTGTCTTCGCAATTGGGCTAAATCTTCATCACCTCTATTTTCGACATCTGTAAATATGCCCGATGATTCCATACAAGAATCTTCCATTTGAGGATCTTCTGATATAAATACCGATGCTGCTGGTTGTAACATAGGTCCATATAGTTGACCATCTATAACTTGTGCTCGACGATCACCACGATGAAAAACATCATCAGCATCGGATTCTGTAAAGAAATCTGAATCTGTCATGGGATCTTGTCTTCTTACGGCCGGTAAATGTCCAGCTTGTTGTTGATTGAAACTAGGTTGTCGAGATACTCCCTTGCGCAAAGGGCCATTTGAAGGAGAATGATCACAGGGTCCCCGCGAAGCAGGACGCGACATTTCACCATCTCCCTGATAACCCGTATCCAAACTGGTAACACTTGTCACACTGGTAATAAAACTGGTAGATATTTTTGAAACACTTGATGATATCGATTTATTAATAGTCTCCGTTTTACTGGGTTCGGTATCAGTATGAAGTGATAAAGATTCCATACATTGTTGTTGCATTTCTTCGTGACCTTCTGAAGAGAAGGACACTTGATTTTGAGAATTTTGTTGCTGCTGTAAAAGATGATGTTGATGTTGCATAACCATATCATTAATATCAGTTTTAACTTCTACCGGATCCAATGGTAATTCCTCTGGGGAAGGGGTTTGATCAATTCTCATTTGATTTAGGGAATAACGTGGATTTAAGATATTGGTATTATTGGAATTATTGAGCAATAAAGGTAGATCCAAATTATTGGTATTATTAGTGTTGGTAGAATCCAAAAATTCCTTCATTTGATCAGGTGTCAGGATACCTAAGCTTTCATCCATATCAAAGGAATTTTGTTTCTTTAAAAATTGTTGTTGCAATTGTTGTGTTGACGTAGAATGGCTTATATTATTTGAATTACATATACTAAAATTGCTAGGTTGTGATAAAATCGTAGAGGAAAGAGAAATATCGACCAAATCTATGGAACAATCTAAGGTAGATTCAGTTAAATCTAAACCAAATGAAAATCGTGATTTCTTTCCGTTAGGATTATTAACATCTTGTAAAGAAGTTGCTGGTTGAGCCTGTTGATAAAATGCTTCGGTTCTTCCGGCATTACCTATCATAGTTGTATCAATTTCCATGGGTTCTTGT
This sequence comes from Leucophora obtusa, assembly GCA_949987735.1. Lineage (NCBI taxonomy): Eukaryota > Metazoa > Arthropoda > Insecta > Diptera > Anthomyiidae > Leucophora > Leucophora obtusa. The sequence goes on from OX465298.1 coordinate 200,697,388, forward strand.
TGATTATCCTCATCGGGAGTGCGTGTTGGTAAAACTAAATCACTTTGAGCAGATTTTAATAATATCGGTGATTGCAAATGAGCCGGTATAGGTGTCAAATGATACATGGGATTATTTAACTTATTAAAAGTATTACGATCTGGTGTAGTAGTACAAGAGGCCGAAGTTTGGGTCATATATAGTAATTGGGTATTATTTTTTAAATTTGTAGTATTCATATAATCTTTGGTTAAATTAAGCAATTGCATATGTTTGGCTGGTGTATTAATATGCTCCGACAAATCTAACAAACGTTCAGTATTCATGGTTGAATTTAAAGGCAGTTTCATATTTGCTTTATTGGGCGCCAGCGCCGTTAAAGTATCATCCATATTTTCGGTGGTTATTTCCAAAAATTGTGGATGATTTAATTTCCCTAAATGTTTTTGAACATCTATAGCAATATCTTCTTCATAGCCCGAAGGTATAGAAACATCATCGATCATTAGAAGATTTTCGCTTGAACCAGGATTAGAATAAGTAGCGTTTGTTGCCGGTGAACATATATCAATGTATTCTATTGTTTTTGTAGTTCCAGTATCAATGGTTTGAGTTAAACTAGCGTTTGAAAGTTTTTCTAAAAGCTGATTATTATCCAAAGTCTTGGTAAGATTATTCTCTTTAGCTGCCTTAGGAGATATAACACATAAAGTGCGTCCTAAGTTATTAGTAGTAGATATGGTGTGAGTGGCATCTTGTTGCTTACACTCTTCCTTTACCCAATGAGTTTTGTTAAAAACCTGATTATCATTTGCCTCCATCACAGTATGTGTAGCATCTTTAGCTTCTTCCTTATTCATAGTTAAACCCAAAATTTGTGTAGAATTTGTAGAAGATTCTATATCTATGGTGTTACCAAATCCCTTATTAGACACTCTCATACCATTTTTAGGAGGAGAGTTCATATCCATAGTATTACCAAAACCTATATTGGAGACACGTGTTGATTCTAAATTCTGTTTTCGTTGCATAGGTGTCAATTCCGGGGGATTAAAGGGAGAATCTAAACTTTGTGTTATATTATAAGGAGTACTCTCACAAAAAGTACCTCTCTTTACCACACCTGTGACCAGCATAGGTGTAGCCATTAAATCATCATTATCCATACTATTGGTGCGCACAAATGTCTCCGATCTTGTTAGAGCAGGAGTTTGATTTGGTGGTGTTTTTGGTAAATTTGTTGGTGTTGTTTGTTCTTTTCTTGCCGGAGTTTGCAATTGATCCGTTTTAGTTAAGAATTTTTTGAATACACTGCTAGTTTTTTTACTCATCATGTTTACCGTACTACTAAGAGTGTTTATACGATCACCCGAATTACTTTTCTTAATACTCAGAGGTGTCCGAATTGGTGGTCTTAGACTTGGGTTTGTTATTGGTCTTACTTTGGCAAATGTTGTTGGTGGTCTTATTTGGGATGTTCTAGCTATAGTAATATTAGCTGGTGGACGTATAAGGCCGGGTAATGGTATGCGTGATAGTCCAGGCATCGGTAAACGTGTTTGTGTTGTTTCCTAGAAAAGATAGTAAGATAAAAAATTTAAATAGATTCCTTTGAATACTTTTCTAACTTAGTCCAATAAAAATTACTCATTAACAAATTTACTCTAAAGAAGAAATACAGTGGTGGCAAATTTAATAGGAACGATTCAAGTTTTTCTTTTTAATTTTATTTTCGTTGCCTTTATTTTTAAAGGTCAAAATAGTGGCTAAATTCACCCCGAAAGCAGAATAGTTAGTCTAGAATATTGTGCAGAATTTTAACGTAATGTATGTTTTTTTATTTTGTCACTTTTTTTAAGTGGGCGTGGCTTTCAATAAAAAATTTGCGATATTGACCTTTTGTCAAATTACATAGTAAAATTTAGCGAGTACTGATCGGATCTATACATACTATATATTTTTGGAAATCCTACAAATTTTCCTTTTGAAAAAAAGGTAAATTGAGACAAGAATGTAAAATTTCAGAGCTATAAACATTAAACTAGTAGAAAAAAATCTGTAAAAAATTTTTATTAAAACTACAAAAAATTAGTTAAAATGGCATTGAAGAAAACAAAACAGCAAAAATGAAACTGTATAATATATAGAATTTTAGTTATATTTGAGTTAATTTTTAGTTAATAAATATTTAGTTAATTTTTAATGCAAATAAAAATCTAACCATCTCAATCAAATCAGCAGTTTACTATTTTTTTTAGTAAATATTTCTGTTGATTTTAACAGGATAGACTGCTATTTGCATTCGACTAAATTTAACTTTAAAATAACAAGGGTTTTGTAGAAATAACAGCTTTTTGCTATTTTTAGTCCACTAATATTTAGCAAAATTTTCTGCAGATTTTGCAGTATAATTTGTCATTTTCAATTAACTTAGGTCAAATATAATTTAAATTCTGTAAATTTAACATTTTTATTTTTGCTGTTCTTATTTTACTAGTGTTTGGCCAAAAAAAAATCTGCTAATTACATGCAAAAACGTCTCTCGGCTTAAATTCGTGTGGTACCCAATTTCAGTGCATTTGTATGAATCCTGTTGCTTTCTAATGATTTTGTGAGTTATTCTTGAGTTTGACAACAACTTCTCGCAAATTTTGCTTTGTTGGCACAAAATTCGACATTTTCGAAGCAAAAAAAATCTTAGTTGTTTACACTATTTCGTTCAATGACTAAGTGAGAATAAATGACAGATGTTTACCCTTCAAAATGGCATAAAAGTTATTAAAGACACAAACCATGTGTATACTCAATAGATGGATCAGCCTCTAGTAATGTAAACTTGCCGAAATTGCGAATGTTTAGATAGGAAAAGCATAACACTTTTCTACCATTTTTTTTTTTTTTTTTGTATCATTTATGATTACAGTTAAGATTCTACATTTATTTTAGACCACTGAATTGTCTTTATACAGTGCAAAAGTGTGGTTATTTAAAGAAAAACGGAACAGTGTGTCCAAAATAATTTAAGCTTGTATAGGTTACTGCTAGAATAGGTGATTTGATCTCGTAAAATAATTATTTTAGAGGCTTCCTGTTTCAAAATAGGATGTTGAAGTTGACCACTTCAATTCTTATTTAAGTCCATTTAATTTTTTGCAGTATTCGTGTTTTATGATTATTGAAACACAGTGCATAAAAAAATGTGAGTTAATACATCCCCGTCAGAAATCGCCATTGGTACAAAAAAATCAAGCACTGGCATACCACTGGGTAGCCACGGTGTTAAAAATAAATGACTGGCAGAACGCTTTGCCAACGTTTGCAAAACGCGTTTTACCAGTATTTGTTTTATAAAAATTTCGGGGGTTTATAAAACAAAACCACTAGCAAAGAATTGGCTTAGAGTGATATGCCAAGGTTTGCAACCAGTGGTTATCCAGTGCTACCTAGCCAATGCTACCAGGCGTACAAAAAGCAATTCACTGGTAGACCAATGATTTTATAAAAATGCTGACGCTTCGTTAAAAAATGTTTGTAGTCAGAAACTTCCGAGGTCAAATCCGGTTGCAAGCAAAAAATTTTTTTGGGATTTTTGTTAATTAAAATGTTTTTTTCTTTTATAAAATCAATTTTTTTGTTTGTGGGAAAACTCCTTCAAAACCAACATTTTTTTGCCCTCCCAAAACTGGCATACTAGTTAAAAAAAATTGTTTGCCAGTACTAGCATTTTGGCACAGCCAGTAGTTGTCCAGCTATTATCACTCATTTATGTGTTTAGCCATCAAATATTATATGTCTCGTTAGCTCAGTGGGTAGAGCAATCGTCTGCCAATCTGACGGCCTGGGTTCAAATCACGGCAGGACCAAAAAAATACATATGAACTTTTTTTTAATTTTATTTTGGAAAATATATTTCCAGACCACCTATTTTTGGGTTTTGCCAGCGTTTTGCCAACGTTTAAAAATTTTATTCCTCCAGTGATTTTACGGTGATTTTTGAACAGCCGGTCCTTTTGTCTAATGATGTTATCATTTTGGGAATGGGAAAGCACTTTTTGCCAGTACTTGTACCACCTGTTAAAGTGCTTTGCCACCGCTTTCCCGTTTGTATTTTTCTGACTGGGATATTTATGAGACTTATGTTTTTCTGTAAGCTATAATTTCAGCTAAACCATAAAGGGTTTCTGTAAGGAAATTGATGGAAAATTTTCTGTCGAATGATACACACTCATAGAAAAACTCTGTTCCCGATGTAGAATTTTGAGGAATTTTTAATTTAAAATATACGATATGTAAATTATCAAATTCGCGAAAACCGTGGCTTAATTTAAAATTTAGACTTCAGGTTTGTAATCTAATTCTAAAAAGCAACGAGACTTGATGTATCGCGCTTTTGGTATTTAATTTTAGATTCTCTATATTCACAGATTTTATACATTTCTTCGTTTATTACTTTTTTAACAATTATTTTTTTAACTTTTTATTTTTTGTATACATTGATAAAATGTCAGATCTCACTTGTGGACAGCCCCAAAGTGTATTGGGCACATAGGCATTTTTTCATATTTTTGGACTATAGGAAACACGGTTAATTTTGCTAACTTCTAAACCGTTAGAGGTATCAGGAAACCCTTTGATGAATAGATAATAATAAAAAAAAATTCAAAAAATTTCATATAGCTAATTTTCAAGGCGCAGCGAAGACTTGTAATTTGGTTGTCAAATTTGAATTGCTAGTACAATGAAAACTTTTTTGAGCTACCTTTTACAAATGAACTAAAATGCCTTCACTTTCTTTGTATGTTTATTCCTTGTTGACATTTTTAGTATAATTTTTTTGATTGTTTTCCTTTAGAACGAGTCTGTTTACTAACCAAAGAATGTGGGTTAAATATCGATCCTTTATAATGGCTTTGTTATGACTCTATTGTTGTATACTACAAGTCCACTATTCAAGAGTAAAATATTTAACAATATGCGGTGAGAGATAAAGTCTTAAATTCTGTTACAACAATTATTAATATTCCAAGAGAAACTGTGTGTAACTACCAAGGTTTTTGTCCTTGTTTGAAATATGTATTCGAATAGTGTGCATTATGCTCTATGGCTTAAATTTTTAATCACATTACAATTTTTAAATTTTTCATAGAGTTTATTTCTTTTTTTGCTTGTAATGTGTTGGTCTAATCTATTTTACTGCAGAGACTTTGACTGATAATATAAATGATTTCCCCAAACCTTTTGCAATAACTATTAGTCTCAAATGAACATATTGAAAAAGAATATTCCAAACCAGTGGGTTGTGTTATTGTACATGTACTTATGTATAGAGAGAGTATTGTGCAATTTATTTGAAATCAATTATTTATACCATATTTTGGATTTCTTTATACCCTTATATTAACATTTGAACAGGATGATAAATGTAATACATCAACTGAAATATATTATTGTGGTAAAATGTTTGTATATAAAGCAATTACTCTTATAATTGAGCATACACCTTCATAGTTATTGAAAAATATTAATTGTCGCTTTAGCACTATCCTTTAAGTATTCTATGCCATATAACCAAGTTTCGCTAAGACGTGTGGGTTACACCACTGTATTGTTTCCTTGTAATTTAGGGTAGTTTAGAATTATTAATTTTCATGTAAGTGTCGGCCCAGAATAACAACGGAAACTCCAGCGGCTACCGCTCTAGGAAAAAATGCGCACGAAACAGAAGCGGACATCGTTAACGGTAAGTTAGCATGGAGAACGTATAACAAAGGGACTTAAGGCCCCTCATGTTACTCTGCAGTCTAAAAAACTTGTTGAAAACTTAAAATATATTATTAAATGACGAACTAATGGGTTACTAAATACGTCCAGTATTTTATTTCAATAAAAAAAATTTTAATTTGTAATAATTTTACAAATTTTATGCATTAAAATAAATAGCAATCAGGAGAACCATAGATTCTCTTTGCTAACTTCACACTTTGATATTACGTTTGTAGTAAAAACCACTAAAAATAAAAAAAAGGTTGACAAAATTTGTGAGAAAATGAGAAACAAAAACTGAATAAGAAAAACCGTCGTTTAAATAAAATTGATTCTATCTCACTGCTTGTCGGTTTTTAAATGTCAAATTGTATCAAAAAAAAAACTGCACTCTTATTCTGGGGCTACACAAAAAGTGTAAAGTTTTCAAATTTTGCCTCTTTTTCTCTCTAATAACAACCCAGCAAGCTATTTGCATTTACAAAAACTCTACAAAAAGCTTGCAAAAAATGTTTAATGTTTACATTTACATATACAAAACTACGTTTTGTAATTGTGTTGTATTATAAGCAAATCTGGACAATAAATGCAAACTTCAAAACTTCTTTAAACGAAAACGTTTTGTAAGTCCATTTATAATAGGGATGCCAATCGGGATTGGTTTTTTAAAATCCCGGGATTCGGGATTTCAAAATTTAAAAAACGGGATCCAGGGACGGATCGGGATCTTTTCGGGATTTCATGAGTTTTTGACATTTTGGGAATTTTTTATTTAAAAAAATGTGTAAAAACTCAAATTTATGTAAAAGAAATATAAGGTCATATGCATAAACACTTTTAAAATTTGTAAGTGACTAATAAAACAAATTTTTTATACAAATTTCATTTTATAAACATGTTATAAGGTTTTCACTGTAAAATATGGCTGTTTTATACGTTTTTTACAAACTGATGTTTATTTCTAAAGAACGAAATAATTGCAAAAATAAATGTTGTGTGCTATTTTTGTGTATAATAATTTTATATTCACTATTCTTATACCATTTTAATTTAAAATTGTCAATTAAATTTTAGTTTTAGAATTTTTTAATTGTTTTCTACATCTAGTGCAGAAATTCAAATGAAAAATTCTGGAATACAACTTTTTATTCTGAATTTTAATCGGTGATTTCCGAAATATAATAAGAGGAACTGAACAATATAGATTTGTATAAAATTATATTTAACAAAAATGGTTTAAAAATATCAGCAGAGTTACAATTTTGGAAAAATTACCACATATTTTTGCAATTGTGAAAATCCTGGGATTCGAGCTTAAGAATACCGGGATACGGGCCTTAGTTTTATTGAACAATCCCGGGATTTCGGGATTGGCATCCCTAATTTATAAGTCTGTTGTAATTGGTGCATTCAGGGAATTAAACCAAAAAGTTAATTGCCTATGGAATGAATTCCTTGACCAAAAGTTGAATTAACTATAATTGAATGAACTCCTTAAGGAATGAATGCATTAAATGCTATAAAGGAACTAGAAAAAATTAATAATTCCTTCAAGATAAATCGAATGAAAACGAGTAAAAAGGTTAAAGGCGGGCATGCCGACTATACAATACCCTACACCAGTCTGGTTAAAAGCCAACTAATATTTGGATCCGAAATTCGAATGGGTTAAGATGGGACTTGTGTCAAAATTTTCTATAATGTGAGTCAGCGAACCAAATTTCATTAAAATATCTTAATATTTGCGACCTGCAGTTTGTAACCAAGCCAATTTTGGGGGGACTCTTATATGGGCACTAGCTCTAAACATGGACCGGTGTTAACCAAAATCAATAGGCTTCGTCCTTAGGCTGATATGTGTCGGTGTACCAAATTTCATCAAAATATCTTAATATTTGCGACCTGCAGCGTATAAACAATATAATTTTGGTAGGACCCTTATATGGGCACTAGGTCTAAACATGGACCGATGTTCACCAAAATCAACAGGCTTCGTCCTTGGGCCAACATAGATCTCTGTACCAAATTTCATCAAAATATCTTAATATTTGCGACCTGCATCGTATAAACAATATAATTTTGGTGGGACCCTTATATGGGCACTAGGTCTAAACATGGACAGATTTTATCCAAAATCAATAGGCTTGTCGGTCCTTGAGTCGGTGTACCAAGTTTCATCAAAATATCTTAATATTTGCGACCTGTAGAGTGCGCACAAGAATGCATGGACAGACGGACGAACGGACGACGGACGGACGGACAGACGGACATCGTTAAATCGAAATAAAAAAAAATCTGAGCCGATCGGTATACTTTAAGGTGGGTCTAGGACCAATATGTTTTGGTGTTACAAACATCAGCACAAACTTATAATACCCTGACCACGTAGTGGTGTAGGGTATAAAAATGGAATTCTTTTCCAAAATATAAATACAGTTAAACAAAAGTAATTAGGGAATTAATTTTTTTTTTTAATTTTTTCTACGTATTTGAAGCTCATATGGAAATTTGACTTAAAGTGTCCGAACAATTGTTATTGTGCCTATAGAATATTGTGAAATCTAGCATTCTAGTCTTTTTGCATGATAAAATCCCACAATTATAATAAATTTTCTTTTTAATTTTTTTTTTCAAACATATTTTCAAACAAAACATTAGCAATATTGTAATTTTCCTACCAGAAAAACAAACAACATGTTAAATTGAGCAAAATATATTATTTGTAATGCCTGAATTTAACGCAAATGTTTGCAATCATTGTATTTAGCACTTTTGTAATCATTTAGATAAACCATCATCATGATTATTTAAATATTGTGTTCATATACATATATACGAATTTATATGTTTCGTTCAATTGCAGTTTGTTTAATTTTGGTAAAAAGTTTTTCGATATTCTTTACTATGTAAGTAGTGTGTGTTTGGTACATCATCACGCGCTGTATGAAGCGTTTATTACAATTATTTGAAAAGTTTTCTACATCCTTTTCAAGGTCAATGAATATATTTCAAACTGCTGTTTTTTTTTTTTAATTTTGTTTTAAATAGCAATACTTAATATGTAAAATTCACTTGTCACAACCAAATTGTTATGGGAGTGCAGTGAAGTGAAACTGAATTTTCAAAACATATTTTATTACACAAAATGCGTTTATATGTATAAATATAGATTTTATAAAAAAAAAAATATAAAATATTTGTATGATGAATACTGGGCATTTTTCCGTAATGAAATTTTTAAACGTTTAGTTTTATTAAAATTTTGTTACCAAAACTTTGAAGCGCTTTCACCAATATTCTTCCCAGAAAAATTATTTGTTCCAAATAATCGGCTTTCGAATAGCTACTTTTCCTTTACAATCCTTTCTACTGTCAATTCTAACACCGATAATTTCTGTTTGAAATTGTGCTGAAAGTAGCCACTTCTATATCTCCAAAGGGGAACAGTTGCCCTACAATCAGTTCTGAAACTAGTTCTAGAACTGGTTCTCCGTCCGTCATACCTTTCATATAAGAGCCGTGGAACTGATTCTGGAACAATTTCCATGGAATCGGCTGAAGTGAAACTAGTTGCAGAATTGGTGTGGTTGGCAACCGATTGTAAAAAATTTTCCTGGGTTCTTATTGTGGTTTATGTGTTTTCTTTGATATTTGAAATATTGAATAAAGCTCCTAGACGAGAACAAGAAATTCCCATTGAGTTTGTAATTTAACCTAACTAATATGTCTATAAATTCTAAGAACGTCGTCCCCTGACAACTTTCTTGCACTAGAATGAAATCCAGATAGGGACATGCTAACTAATATGTCTATAAATTCTAAGAACGTCGTCCCCTGACAACTTTCTTGCACTAGAATGAAATCCAGATAGGGACATGTCTTCATCAGACTATTTGTTACAATTTTTTAAATAAGTTTAGGGATTTTGTCACATTTAATTGCTACAATGAATTTCTTATATTTTATGATTTAACCCTTCTTCGCATGATTTTTTCTTTTTTTGTGAAAAAAAATCACTGTCACTGAGTGACAAGTTTAAACCTGCTTACTTTAATTTTTTGACAGATGTGCTCCAGTTGAAACAATAGTCATGTAATATCATGTCTCTAATATGAATTTAATGCCCTGATTTGAAAATGCGTAATTTAAATTTTTAATAAAAATTTATGGATATGCTGCAGTGCACTTTCTCACTATAAAGTACATACTAGGGTATTCAATCAATTAACCTTTACTCGAGTAATCGATGGACTCCTTTCAAAAACTTGTTTGAGTAATTTCAAATGGCCAGTTTCGAGTAACGAATTACTCGAGTAATTTTGGTATATTAATCGAGTAACTCGAGTAAATCTAAAAAAGATTTTGTTTTTTAAATTTATACTAATTTGTTTTTAATTTGCTGACTACTGTTTTTTATAGATTTTAAAGAAATGTTTCAGTTACAGTTTGAATTTAAATACTATAATCATTTTCTGAATCATAACCACTGTAAAAAAATGATTTGAAATTGAATAAAGTGAGATATGGTTTATTTAAATTTATATTGATTCAATTTTTAAAGAATTTATTTGTTTTATGATTTGATTCGAAATTAAAGACAACCATTATTGGTTAAATTAATTTGTTAAAATTGAATCAGTTCGTATGATTATATAAAAAGAATCAACAAAAATCAAATTGATTCTTTGAATAAAATAATGATGGAATTTAAATGTTTATGGATTCGTTCAAAATTTAATCAGAGTTAAAAATCTAATTAAGGAATTATATTTTTCAAGGTCTGTATTTTATTATATTTGATGGTAATGTGTAAGCAAAATAGAGTTCCAAAATAAGACCATTATAAAAATTTAAGGAAAGTCTTTTAAAAAGCAAAACACCTTAACTGTTATATTTTTAGAAGATCTCTTTAACTTTAAGTAAAAACATGCAAAGCTTACTACATACAAAAAGCCCATAACTCTATTTCTTATTTTTTTAAAGGGGTATGAAAAAAACTTAAAAGAATTTAAATAACTTTGAATCTAAAATTTATTTTAATGCATTTTTTATCACTAAAAAAATTTATTCACACATATTCACAGTTTTTAGACTTTGTTGTATTTAATTTTTTATCCTTCTCCTCGAAAGAAATAAAAAATCTAGTTGGGTTCATTTTAAATTAAGCCATCCAAAATTTTTAGCTTTTTAGAATACTGCACTACAAATTTTTTGTAAACGAGTATTTAACAGACATCTCTTAGATTTCAAAGTTAACTTAAATAAATGATATAAACAATTTTTTAAACTTCTACTTATGGATTCATTTTAATTGTTAATTTGATGTGTTTTGTTACTAATAAACTAAAAACCTACAAGAAATGGATAATTTTTGCGAAAAAATAATGAAATAAAATTGTTACTCGAATAATTTTAAACCTTACATCAACAATCGATTTACTCGAGTAATTTTAAAATCTTACACGATTAATCGAGTAATTTCAAAACCTGAAAATTGAGTTACTCGGTTACTCGAAGAAAGCAAAACCGAGTAATTTTAATTCCCTAGTACATACACAAAGAAGAAAAACTCATAGTTAAATCAATAAATGTATCATATTTGAACTAACATCTTATATTTTGAGGAACATTTTTTAATTAAGAATGAATCTTATTAAAGTAAATACGATTCTAGTTAAAATAAAACTATATCATAGTTAAGTTAATATATCAACATTTTTCGCATTATAAAAATAATAGAAACATAGTACATATTTAAATTAAAAGTTAGTTTGATTTCAAAGTTATTTCTATTTAACTTCATGTTGTTTCTGCTTGATTTTAAGATATCTTTTCTGTGTGTAGGTACTAATTATTTTTACGACATGCATTTTATAATTCAGTTTTGATTTAATTGTTATACCCTACACCAGTACGTGGTCAGGGTATTATAAGTTTGTGCTGATGTTTGTAACACCAAAAAATATTGGTCCTAGACCCACCTTATAGTATACCGATCGGCTCGGAATTTTTTTTTTTATTTCGATTTAACGATGTCCGTCTGTCCGTCCGTCTGTCTGTCCATGCATTCTTGTGCGCACTCTACAGGTCGCAAATATTAAGATATTTTGATGAAACTTGGTACACCGACTTATGTTGGCCCAAGGACGAAGCCTATTGATTTTGGTTAAAATCGGTCCATGTTTAGACCTAGTACCCATATAAGGGTCCCCCCAAAATTATATTGTTTATACGCTGCAGGTCGCAAATATTAAGATATTTTGATAAAATTTGGTACACAGACCTATGTTGGCCCAATGACGAAGCCTATTGATTTTGGTGAACATCGATCTATGTTTAGACCTAGTGCCCATATAAGGGTACCCCCAAAATTTTATTTTTTATACGCTGCAGGTCGCAAATATTAAGATATTTTGATGAAATTTGGTACACCGACCTATATCAGCCCAAAGACGAAGCCTATTGATTTTGGTTAACACCGGTCCATGTTTAGACCTAGTGCCCATATAAGGGTCCCCCCAAAATTGGCTTGGTTACAAACTGCAGGTCGCAAATATTAAGATATTTTAATGAAATTTGGTTCGCTGACTCACATTATAGAAAATTTTGACATTTAGTTGGCTTTTAACCAGACTGGTGTAGGGTATTGTATAGTCGGCATGCCCGACTTTAACCTTTTTACTCGTTTTTTATATATTTTTTAATAATAATTCATTGGATATTTTAAGGAGATTGTGTTTGAGTTTTTTGTGCATTTAAATGAAATATTCATCATACGTCATGGGGGTGTTTAAATTTTAAGCTTTTTCGACTCTAACTAACTACATACACATTTATATGCAGGAAAACCGCATTAAAACAAATTGAAAACAGCATGTTGGGAGAAAATGTATGTATATTGTACTGTGTTTTAGAGCATTTGATTGTGTTTATGGTGTACAACAGTTCATCAAAAATCCACAAGATAAACAGTTGTACATTTATGTTGTACAACATCCGTCAAACACATGTAATAGAATGTACTCAAATGCACTCGTAAAAATTTGCATTTGGAAACCTTAAATCATTAAAAATTGGACGAGATAAGGGCTAAAAATTGTTTCTACCTTATATGTTAGTGCTATCTATAGATATTTTATGAAATAGATGTAGAAGGGTATACGACTAGGAGTCCCAATCGCTACCGGATCGGACATTGGACAAAACAATTGCGTCAATGATGATAATCTTTTTTCTTAATTATAACATTTTTAAAATTTTTATAGTTGTTGTAAGAAGTACCAAAAAAGCAGTTCGGGATAATCTGCTCAACCGCATTTCAACATTTTTTGAATGTTTAGTTAGTTTTTTTTCATTAAAAATCTACTTCACTAGTGCGGTCTTCGTTACCGATTTTATCAATATAGCTAACTTAAGACAACTGTCGGTTAAGTAAACTTTTATAAGAAGCACCAACAAAATTAATTTGAGTTTTAGTTGTTTTGAAAATGTACGAGTTAACCAAAAAATTCTTAACATAAACTTAGAAGAATTTTCTATGGTAAATTTTGTCTTTAATAAATTAAGAGATCGCAGCACAGAATCCGAAAACTTTATAAGAGAAAATATTTCTAAATTCACAAACTTTTCTACTGAAATAATCACAAGATTTTAATGTTCAGTTTTGTATAAAGCATTTAAAAAATAAATAATTGGCCTTTTTTTTAATCACTGGATTTATTTTTGGATTTATTTTTGGATTTATTTTATTTTGTTAAAAAATCCACATTTTGTTTTTCAATTTTTAAAATTTTATATTTTTATCCAGATCTAACACTTATTCCCTTATATAATGTGAAAGAAAAAAATTAAATTTTGCGAAAATGGAATTTCTGGAATAAAATTAAGCTAAATCCAAAACGGATTTATTTATTTTTTAAATACATTTTGGATTTAGCTTATTTCAATTCCTGTGTTCACATTTTTACAAAATTTAGTGATTTTCCTGCACATTACATTAGCGAATAAGTATAAGAATTTAATAAAAATTATAAATTTTTCAAATTAAAAAACAAAACATTAATTTTTTAAGAAAATAAAATAAATCCAAAAATAAATTCAGTGATTAAAAAATAGGCCTAATATTTTCATAGAAAACACAATGGAGATCCTGATATGAAAAAATTTATCAGAATATGATAATAGGAATGTGCCTTAAATTGTAAAATTTTTTGTAGTGTCTGTGATAGCTTTATAAGAAAAATTACTCCAAATCCTACAACTTTCATATCAAACCTAGAATATAAAAAATGTTTCAGTACCAAAGAGTTTTTTGAACACAACAATGTTTCCTAATATAATTGGTTTAATATAGAAGGTCAGAACTAGAATCTTTGAAAATTTCTTATTTAGGAAAAAAATCGATTTGAGAACAAAATATATAAGAAAACACCAATCTTTGTTCTGACTATAAAACTGGCTCTAATTAAATAAACAAAAAATAATTTGACAAGAGCGATATCTAAAATTTCAATGGTTTTCAATACGAACATTTTGAAAAAATATTTAAAGTTTTAGTTAGTTGTTTTTAACTAGGAAACTATCCCGATGGGTTCCTTCCGATTCTAATGAAATTCTGATATTTTATATGTTGTAGAGCTCTGCGGCAAAACTCGCCGCAGAGCTCTACATATATTTATTTATTTATTTATTTTAGTCTACAGATAAAACTCCCCTACGGGAAATTTTAACAAACTGTCACCAAACTGGCCCCTTTATATGAAATAGACTGGTCACTTTTACATGGCGTTGTCATAGGAGGTGGAAATTGACCCCTTGTGATATGTCACAAGACAAATCGCAGGACAGGTCCCTGAACTTTGTTTTTTATGAGAATTCAGTAACCTGTCCTAGGATTTGTCTTGTGACATGTCACAAGGGGTCAATTTCCACCTCCTATGACAACGCCATGTAAAAGTGACCAGTCTATTTCATATAAAGGGGCCAGTTCGGTGACAGTTTGTTAAAATTTCCCGTAGGGTCCTTACAGACTACTTAAATATAACTAAGTAGTTAAATACTTTTCTTTAACTTATTAAGATGGAAAATTATGTCACATTTAAAAGCATCCAAACATTTATTGAAGTCAACAGCAAAATAAAATTTAATAAATTCATTAAAAATCTTTCAAAGTGGGTAAGTATTAGCATAATTAGTTCGAAAAGTACTTGGTAAAAAGTAAAAACTTTAGTAAATATTGTGTAAATATAAAATACAAATGCCCGAACGAACAGTATAGCTTACAAAGCGGTATTTGTTTGATCTTTAGTATTTTATAGAAATACGGAAAAAATTTATTGATTGAAAAATGTTTTAAATGATATTTAGGCCGTTTTTGGACTTAGATTATCTTTAAACTTAGATTAACGGAGATTGTAACTGAAATGTGGTTTATTTTGTTTTATTTCAATTTTAATTTTATTTCAAAATTCGAAATGAGAAAAAGTTAATTTGAAAAATTTTTCATAATAAACTTGGAAATAGCTGACAAAATAAATTTTCAGTTTAACTAAACCAAGTTTAACTGACGTGGCAAAAATTTGTCAATTTCGCAATTGAATTTTTTTTTTCTCGGAAAAAATAATTAACTGATCTTAATTAAACTTTATTTGATTCTTTTAAATAATTTTTATTTTAATAAATTTATAACTGAATATTTTGCCAAATATTTAAAAAAAATAGACGTTAAATTCAATTACTTATATGTCAAAGGGATCGTATATGATTATATATAACGTCATATCAAATATGTATATTTGTAAAATCAAATTCATAATACATATGTATATGGTTATATAAAGTCATACATATAAACATTTATAATTATATCAAGTAATATATGATTATAAAAAACTTTTTTAGTCTGGTAGATGATTTAAGTAAAATTGTGAAAATGAATTTTGTATGAAAAATTTGTTTTGTAAGCCATTTATAAATTTAAAATGTGGTTATGCATATGACCCTAAACCTTTTAAACTAAAAAAATTTTAATTTTAACTCTCTTTAAATTTTAATTTTAACTCTCACGTAAAGAGTTATATAAAATTGTGATCAGTGATTCAAAAACAAATACGCACCAAACATCTTAAGTTCATAAAATCATGTGTTATTTGGAAAATAAAAATACTTAATACAATAACACTCTATAATATCAACACTCAAAAAATTTTGTCTTTAGAATCTACTGAAAATGACAGTTAAAACAAAGGTTTATGCAGTAAAAAGGCGGCAAAGGTATTTACCTTTAAAATAATGAAAACTTATTTTTAACTGTTGAAAAATAACGTAAAAATGCAATCAAAATAACTACCAATGTCCTAAAATTAACTAACATATTTTTACTACAAACAATTTTAAAACAACTGACAAAATGGGTAAAAACTACTCTTTTTTACAGTTAATTCTTTTGGTATTATTAAAGTATATTTTAATTAAAAACAAAAAACAATTTTGTTCTTTCGATTACAAAAATATGTGTAATTACTTCAGCGTATTTCAAATTTGAAGTCAAAATTGGAAACGGTTCTGCAGTTATTATACTTTTTGCATTGGAGAAACAAGTTTTTTATTTTTATTTGCAAACTAGGAATATATCAATAATAACAAATATAAACTAAACAAGATTTTTTAAAATTCAAAGAAATTCACCGAAATATTTTTATTTTATAAATAACTACCAAAACCTACTGTTTACTGTAAACTTACTTTTTTGGTATTATGATATTAAAAATAACTGCTTTAAACAACTTTTAGGAAATTACAGTACTTTTCGTTAATAACTGTCACAAAAGTTGTTTTGTATTTTTCCATAGAAAAACAACAGAAATAACTGTTAAAAAAACAACTACTGATTACTAACCGAACAACTGTCATGTAGTAACTGTCAAACTTTTTTGAGTGTGCTCTTACAACTAAACACTAACCTATCACACTGAAGGTAAACTTACTGTTAAATACTCAGGTTTTCCACATTCCTTTTTAGTTCGTACCCAGTTCATATGGTACATACATAAAAAGATGAAAATTATATTTTATACAAACTAACAAAAAGTCCTGAAATACAAAATCGTATTTTATTGTGTCGTTTTTAGTTGACTTCCTTTTCCATGTACGAATACATTACTGGTATTGTATATTGTATTTTTGTATCCTTTTTGTAACAATAAAATTGAATTTGTTCCTTATTTTATTTTTACATTAGAAATAACAAATTTCATTTTTTAGAATATTTTGTTGTTAAAAATTCCAACTTTTTAACTTTTGTTTTCATATCGCGTGCATTTCAACAATTCGAGTAACAAATACCACCTATAAAAACAATAACGCAAAAGTATTTAAATAAGCTTGTACTAAATCTAAATATGGGTTAGTATTGTTAATTTGGTATAATCAAAACGATTTCTTTGTTTTCAAATGCATTTACATATGTATATTGCACGTATGGGGTATGTTGTCATTACAAATTGCAAATAAAGTGCTTTAAGGATTTAAAATAGCCAAAAATATAAAGGACGACAGAAGATTTTCTTATCAGAAGTACATTAACATAGTCTTAGAGAATTCAACTGGTGGAGAAAAATTATTTGTTTAGGTGAACAATTCTTAACAAAGGTTTAAACTTTTTAAACTCCCCAAACACTGAGAAATTGAAAACATACACTCAGAGAAGTTCTGCAGTTACTACATGTCAGTTATCCGTGTAATAAACGGTAGTAGGTGTTTTAACTGTAATTGCGGTTTTTATACCCTACAACACTCTATGGCTCACGGTAGATTGAGTTTGCGCTGACCCACCCTTTATTTTATACCGAGCCCCTCAGAATCACTTGCTGAATCGATTTAGCGATGTCCGACCGTCCGTCTGTCCATTTAAATTGAACGATCCTTGTAATCAAACTACAGGTCGCAAGATGGTTTAAATCGGTCTAGATGTCTTATTGAGCCTAGGTCCAACTTTGACTGAGTAAAGGCCGAATCGTTCAAAAAATTACTAAAATGTTATTGCTTTTTCGTGTTTTTTTATTCTTTCTTGTAAAGTTTTATAAACCCCTCTAAAAAGCCGAAAAGCGCCGGAAAATTTACGATCGCCATTTTGGATTACTCTGGGAAACTGTTGTGGCCAACTCTGAGTGCATGTAGTTCTGCAGTTACTACATGTCAGTTATCCGTGTAATAAACGGTAGTAGTTGTTTTAACTGTAATTGCGGTTTTTATACCCAACAACACTCTTAGGTTCAGGTTACAGTTATTGCTTTTCGTGATTTTTTTATTCTTTGGTATAAAATTCTTGAATAAATCGCACCACTTCGGAAAGTATAACTCCAGACCTAATTTATAAATTAACTTTTGGACGTGTAAAGTCAATAATCATAACAATAATAATCAGCATATGGTTCGTAGCTCCGATCCGTTCTAATATTGTAGAAATCGGGATTTGAACTTCTTAAACTAGTTTTTATAGAAATATATGCTATATTATGTGGTGTAGGGTCAAATGACTTTGTGATAATTTTTATTAAACAAAAATATTTGGCTTGCACTGTGGTTGGTGTAGGGTATCATGGAGTCGACATACATACATTTTTCTCAGAATACTGACCTCTAAACTCGATGGTTAAAAAGTTACAGCTCATAGAAATTCACTAAAATAATTTAAAAAAAAAGTATCCCGGTAGACTAGTTGGTAGCGTGCTAACTTATCAGTGCGAGGGTTATGGGTTCGATTTTCTCTAGAGGATCTGGTCGGTTTACGCTATAACAAGCAGGTAGCCTTAGTTGAATATAGCCTTATATAAGGTGTGTTTCTTTACTTTTTGGGTAAAGTTCGGTAAAATGATAGTTAACAATAAATACTCTCACGAAGTGACAAAAATGCGCAAAAGTAAACGAACGCGAAAAACCAAACCAAAAAACAAACAATAGATTTGTGCATTATACTTCGTTTTGGTGAGCGCTCTTTCTAGTTCTTGTTTAATTTGTTGTAAAAATCTAGATAGATTTTCTAGTTAAACCACTTTCTAAATCATAAATTTTAATAAAAATTTCCTTCTCAGGCATTTTTATTTACAAAAAGGAATACATAGTTTATTAAATTTTGAAAAGATTTTAATATTAAACAAAAGTTTCGATTTATTTACATATTTATCTCTATAACACGTTTAAAAAATTGTCGCTAATTTTATGGAGTTGCAACATTACCGATAAGCTTTTGCAACTTTTACAATAATTTTTGTAAATAATACACATATTTTTCTGTATGAATGAAATGAGCGATTGAACTAAAAGAGCTATTAGTTGTGAACTACGTCTTTGGTTCAAATTAGTGAATAGTTCAATTGAACTAGTTGAACCCAACTGATGACATAACAGCTAATAAAAACAATTTACCCAAATTTACACTAAAACGAGTAAAAAGGTTAAAGTCGGGCATGCCGACTATACAGAACCCTACACCAGTCTGGTTAAAAGCCAACTAATGTTGGGATCCGAAATTCTAATGGGTTAAAATGGGACTTGCGTCAAAATTTTCTATAAAATAATAAAAGAGAAAATCGTAAATATAGCCCATATGGGCGATAGGTCCAAATACCGATTATATCTAGAATCTATCGGCTTTGTTCTCGGGACCATGTGAGTCAGCGAACCAAATTTCATTAAAATATCTTAATATTTGCGACCTGCAGTTTGTAACCAAGCCAATTTTGGGGGGACCCTTATATGGGCACTAGGTCTAAACATGGACCAGTGTTAACCAAAATCAATAGGCTTCGTCCTTGGGCTGACATAGGTCGGTGTACCAAATTTCATCACAATATCTTAATATTTGCGACCTGCAGCGTATAAATAATATAATTTTGGTAGGACCCTTATATGGGCACTAGGTCTAAACATGGACCGATGTTCACCAATATCAATAGGCTTCCTCCTTGGGCCAACATAGGTCTCTGTACCAAATTTCATCAAAATATCTTAATATTTGCGACCTGTAGAGTGCGCACAAGAATGCATGGACAGACAGACAGACGGAGGGACGGACGGAGGACTGACGGACATCGTTAAATCGAAATAAAAAAAAATTCTGAGCTGATCGGTATACTATAAGGTGGGTCTAGGACGAATATTTTTTGGTGTTACAAACATCAGCACAAACTTATAATACCCTGACCACGTGGTGGTGTAGGGTATAAATGCAAAAATTTGACAAAATTTCCCAAAAAGTTATTTTTTCTTCGGCCGGAGGCAATAATTAATAATTTTCGGCATTATCCAACATTATAATTGCTATAAAAAGTGAAATAACATTATCCGCCCCAGTCGGAAACAAGATTTTTCAATTTTTAGTTAAGGGACAACTTCATGGCTGTTTTTGGATTTTTCGTTCACCGGAAGCAAAGTTAAATTAATTGTTTTGTTCATCTATCACTTTAATAAGAAAAAACGAGTAAAAAGGTTAAAGTCGGGCATGCCGACTATACAATACCGTACACCAGTCTGGTTAAAAGCCAACTAATATTTGGATCCGAAATTCGAATGGGTTAAAATGAGGCTTGTGTCAAAATTTTCTATAATGTCAGTCAGCGCACCAAATTTCATTAAAATATCTTAATATTTGCGACCTGCAGTTTGTAACCAAGCCAATTTTGGGGGGACCCTTATATGGGCACTAGTTCTAAACATGGACCGATGTTCACCAAAATCAATAGGCTTCGTCCTTGGGCCAACATAGGTCTATGCACCAAATTTCATCAAAATATCTTAATATTTGCGACCTGCAGCGTATAAACAATATAATTTTGGTGGGACCCTTATATGGGCACTAGGTCTAAACATGGACCGATGTTCACCAAAATCAATAGGCTGCGTTATTGGGCCAATATAGGTCTGTGTACCATATTTCATCAAAATATCTTAATATTTACGACCTGCAGCGTATAAACAGTATAATTTTGGTAGGACCCTTATATGGGCACTAGGTCTAAACATGGACCGATGTTCACCAAAATCAATAGGCTGCGTTATTGGGCTAACATAGGTCTGCGTACCAAATTTCATCAAAATATCTTAATATTTGCGACCTGTAGAGTGCGCACAAGATTGCATGGACAGACAGACGGACGGACGGACAGACGGACATCGTTAAATCGAAATAAAAAAAATTCTGAGCCGATCGGTATACTATAAGGTGGGTCTACGACCAATATTTTTTGGTGTTACAAACATCAGCACAAACTTATAATACCCTGACCACATAGTGGTGTAGGGTATAAAAACACATTTTAACTGGTTTTTATTTAAATTTAGTTAATTTTATTAAATTTTAATTATACCCTACACCACTACGTGGTCAGGGTATTATACGTTTGTAACACCAAAAAACATTGGTCCTGGACCCACCTTATAGTATACCGATCGGCTCAGAATTTTTTTTTTTATTTCGATTTAACGATGTCCGTCCGTCCGTCCGTCTGTTTGTCTGTCCATGCATTCTTGTGCGCACTCTACAGGTCGCAAATATTAAGATATTTTGATGAAACTCGGTACACCTACTTACGTCGGCTCAAAGACGAAGCCTATTGATTTCGGTTAAAATCGGTCCACGTTTAGACCTAGTGCCCATATAAGGGTTCTACCAAAATTATATTGTTTATACGCTGCAGGTCGCAAATATTACGATATTTTGATGAAATTTGGTACACCGACCTATGTCAGCTCAGGGACGAAGCCTATTGATTTTGGTTACCACCGGTCCATGTTTAGACCTAGTGCCCATATAAGGGTCCTACCAAAATTATATTTTTCATACGCTGCAGGTCGCAAATATTAAGATATTTTGATGAAATTTGGTACACCGACCTATATTAGCCCAAGGACGAAGGCTATTGATTTTGGATAACACCGGTCCATGTTTAGACCTAGTGCCCATATAAGGGTCCCCCCAAAAATTATATTCTTTATACGCTGCAGGTCGCAAATATTAAGATATTTTAATGAAATTTGGTACACAGACCTATGTTGGCCCAAGGACGAAGCCTATTGATTTTGGTGAAAATCGGTCCATGTTTAGACCTAGTGCCTATATAAGGGTCCCCCCAAAAATTATATTCTTTATACGCTGCAGGTCGCAAATATTAAGATATTTTGATGAAACTTGGTACACCGACTTATGTCGGCCCAAGGACGAAGCCTATTGATTTTGGTACACATAGGTCCATCTTTAGACCTAGTGCCCGTATAAGGGTCCTCCCAAAATTATATTGTTCACACGCTACAGGTCGCAAATATTAAGATATTTTGATGAAATTTGGTACACCGACCTATATCAGCCCAAGGACGAAGCCTATTGATTTTGGTTAAAACTGGTCCATGTTTAGACCTAGAACCCATATAAGGGTCCTACCAAAATTATACTGTTTATACGCTGCAGGTCGTAAATATTAAGATATTTTGATGAAATTTGGTACACAGACCTATATTGGCCCAATAACGCAGCCTATTGATTTTGGTGAACATCGGTCCACGTTTAGACCTAGTGCCCATATAAGGGTCCCACCAAAATTATATTGTTTATACGCTGCAGGTCGCAAATATTAAGATATTTTGATGAAATTTGGTACACCGACCTATATCAGCCCAAGGACGAAGCCTATTGATTTTGGTTAAAACTGGTCCATGTTTAGACCTAGTGCCCATATAAGGGTCCTACCAAAATTATATTTTTCATACGCTGCAGGTCGCAAATATTAAGATATTTTGATGAAATTTGGTACACCGACCTATATTAGCCCAAGGACGAAGGCTATTGATTTTGGTTAACACCGGTCCATATTTAGACCTAGTGCCCATATAAGGGTCCCCCCAAAAATTATATTCTTTATACGCTGCAGGTCGCAAATATTAAGATATTTTAATGAAATTTGGTACACAGACCTATGTTGGCCCAAGGACGAAGCCTATTGATTTTGGTGAAAATCGGTCCATGTTTAGACCTAGTGCCTATATAAGGGTCCCCCCAAAAATTATATTCTTTATACGCTGCAGGTCGCAAATATTAAGATATTTTGATGAAACTTGGTACACCGACTTATGTCGGCCCAAGGACGAAGCCTATTGATTTTGGTACACATAGGTCCATCTTTAGACCTAGTGCCCGTATAAGGGTCCTCCCAAAATTATATTGTTCACACGCTACAGGTCGCAAATATTAAGATATTTTGATGAAATTTGGTACACCGACCTATATCAGCCCAAGGACGAAGCCTATTGATTTTGGTTAAAACTGGTCCATGTTTAGACCTAGAACCCATATAAGGGTCCTACCAAAATTATATTGTTCATACGCTGCAGGTTGCAAATATTAAGATAGCAGGTTGCAAATATTAAGGACGAAGCCTATTGATTATAGTTAACACCGGTCCATGTTTAGACCTAGTGCCCATATAAGGGTCCCCCAAAAATTGGCTTGGTTACAAACTGCAGGTCGCAAATATTAAGATATTTTAATGAAATTTGGTTCGCCGACTCACATTATAGAATATTTTGACACAAGTCCCATTTTAACCCATTCGAATTTCGGATCCAAACATTAGGCTTTTAACCAGACTGGTGTAGGGTATTGTATAGTCGGCATGGCCGACTTTAACCTTTTTAGTCGTTTTATCTTCTATTTATACCCTACACCACTACGTGGTCAGGGTATTATAAGTTTGTGCTGATGTTTGTAACACCAAAAAATATTGGTCCTAGATCCACCTTATAGAATACCGATCGGCTCAGAATTTTTTTATTTCGATTTAACGATGTCCGTCTGTCTGTCCGTCCCTCCGTCCGTCCGGCTGTCTGTCTGTCCATGCATTCTTGTGCGCACTCTACAGGTCGCAAATATTAAGATATTTTGATGAGACTTGGCACACCGACTTACAGTGGGGAGCAGAGAAACAAGCCAGCCGCCGTAAGCCGTATAAGCCGCCGCCGCCGGTCATTTTTGCCTCAGCCGCCGGCGCCGATTTTTTTCGGCTCATTTCGGCTGGAAGTATCAATTTTCCAAAATAAAAAATTTAAAAGCAAATATCATTTTTAAAACAAATTTTCTCTTTCATCATTTCCTGAACCATCAAGAGTATTTTTTTGTAGTTAAAAAAAAATAAACGAACCAGTTTTATAGTCAGAGCTAAGAAGGATTTTTGTCATAAATATTTCTTAAGTTGGAAGTTTTGCTTGAAAACTTCTGACAGATTTCGCTGGATATGCAATAGAGGAGAGAATCCAAATGAACAATATACATATATACTTTTCAAATGACCAAGTGTAGATTGTAGGCAGAGCTTCGAAAGAATTAATTCAATTTTAGGTTAATTCGCACAAAACCGAATTCTGCTTTAGAAATTGAATATATATCATTCCATCAAAACATTCCTTTATAATTAATTCATAGGTTTCATTCCCAAATTTTAATATTAAATAGAATGCATTCTTATGTTGAATACATTCCTTATAGAATTACAATCAATTTAAATAATTAATTTTTTCATTAATTCTAATCTTTTACAAAATGGCTTATCAAAATTGTCATTTTATTAAATCAGTAAAAGATCTAAGGGATGAATATACTAATGATTCTGACAACACTTTAGTTTATAATTACAAATTAAATAAAAATGTGGCTTATTTTAGGGATTTAATATTGATATCATATACACAACCCATTAAAATAATTAAAAACGCAACATTTGTTTTAAACTTTTACAAACCGAATGAAACGTGAAAGATCATTATAAAAAGAATGAATTCATGAAAGAATTCATTCATTATGCATGAAAATTAAAAGAATGAAGCCAGTGAATGAATTCATAAGGAATGGTATAATCGTAAGATATATTAGTAAATTTTAATTAAAAGTCCAAAAGTGAATTAAAGAATTACTTCATTCACATCACATTTTTCAGAAATTTCAGTACACCTGAAATTATTATCAAAAGACACATTTTTAAGACATTGCGGACGAAGATATTTACAATAATCGACGCTGTTCTGAGTTCCGCATCCACAAAAAAATTCTAACGTGAAACATTCCGAATTTTTTTGCTGTTCCGTGATCCACATCCGAATTTTTTTTTCGTTTTATTTCGTGTAGAAAAAGCTTGATGGTAGTGAAACGAATACATATTTTTTAACAACAATTATTATATAATAATTTATTTTAAAATTAGTCTATGAATATTAAAATTTGGTAGAAACAACAAATTTTCGAAATTTTTAATTCCGTGTGATTTTACAAATCAACTCTAATTAAAAAGTTTCGGAACTAAGAACAGGGGTGAATATCTGAATTTTTTAACTTCTTCTAAGTTTTTCAACTTTGACATCTTTTCGAGCATAATTTTTTTCGAACCATATTTTTTTCTAGTTTATTCTAAAAATACATTTAATTTTGAGTGAAAATAGAGTTTGTTTATTTCTAAGTTCCGAATCCACATAAAAAATTCTAAAGTGAAACATTCCGAATTTTTTTGCTGTTCTGTGATCCACATCCGAATTATTTTCTTCGTTTTATTTCGTGTTGGAAAAGCTTGGTGAAAGTAAAAGAAATATTTTGTTGCAAAAACTAATATGTTAAAATTTATTTTAAAATTTGTTGAAACAGTCAATTTCCGACATTTTGAATTTTGTGTGATTTTACAAAACCACTCTAATTAAAAAGTTTCGGAATTCAGAACAGGGGTGATAGTAGCTGTATTTTGTCTCATGCCTATCAACGTTAAGTTTTTAAACAAATCTTCGTTAAACCGATTGTAGTATAAAAAAATTTTAAACAGGTTATGTTTATAATTGTTCCGTTATAATCGAACGTACGTCAGCAAAAGTTTTTTGGAAGTAACGCGAATAAGTTGCGCTAGATGTGAAAATGTATAAACGTTGAGTTTTCAACGTTGATAATTATCCGTGTTAAAAGTTAACGTGCATACGAAAAGTAATGTGTTAGTTTTCGTGTTAAACGCGTTTTTATGCACTTTGAGTTTTTTTCTGAGTTAACGGATATAGTTAAGATTTTGAATATTGTAACGTTTTTGGAAAGACAAAAAATTTAGCTTTCCAAATATATATAGAATTATTTATTTGTAACTGAAATATGTTGACAGTTTTTTTTTAAATATTAAAATTAATTTTTTTTTTAATTTGTATACTTTGACGGCTTTTTTAC
The DNA here is from genome assembly GCA_949987735.1 of Leucophora obtusa. Taxonomy (NCBI): domain Eukaryota; kingdom Metazoa; phylum Arthropoda; class Insecta; order Diptera; family Anthomyiidae; genus Leucophora; species Leucophora obtusa. The sequence goes on from OX465298.1 coordinate 200,723,366, forward strand.
AGTGTTAAACAATTCTTTACTATTGTAATTCATGGGTTTAGTTCTTAGTAAAATCTTTGAAAATTGAAAAAGTTATCGTAATTTTTCTAAACATTTAATTTCAGCAACTCGAGGTTCTTGTTTGCACAATCATTAAGTTTAATATTTTCAATTTTCTTATAAATGCAGAGATTCCATGTTTATAAAAAAATGTATAACTTTGACAATTTTAAAGCGATTAAAATAGAAAAAATTAAGAAAATCAGTTTTATTTGAAAATATTTCCACACAATTTTGTTGAATATATAAACATATGTATATATTTGGAAAGCCCAACTATCTCTCCTTCTAGCTCCGTTCAAAAACTAAAAATCCTAAATTTGTAATTTTTATCGATGAATTTAACTTAAAATTATCTTTTATTTGATAATTCCAAATTTTTTTGCACAATTTTCTACTGCTATATTTTGGAAAAAACCTTAAACATCTTTAAAACACGTGTATAATGTTCTATCAAGCCGATCAAGCCGCCGCCGATTATTTGGTTGCGCCGCCGCCGCCGATTTTTATCCGGCTCAACCTTAATCGCCGCCGCCGCCGCCGATTTTTTGCTTGCGCCGCCGCCGCCGATTATTTTGATCGGCTTGTTTCCCTGGTGGGGAGCATTATTGAGTACATGTCAGCACTTGAGGAAACCTACAAATGCAGGCATAAAAATATCGGACAAGGGGAATAAAGTATACTTTTCAGAAAGCAAAAGGTTCGCTTAATCTAAATCTGGCCTCAGAAATGACCTTCCATATCAGACTTTCGAGCTATATAAATGGGAAAAACTTAACTTTTCTTCAAAATGTTTCCGCGAAAAATATTTTTAACAAGATTTGTAACGGCATCTGAATATACTACTCTTCCTCTTTAAAATAGTTTTTGAATTCTTTTGATAACATATTTTTTTACGGATATATCGTTTTTTGAAATTTGGGTCTTTTATTTTTTTTTTACAATTTTACTTTGAAATTGCGGTGAAGGCCCAAATTTCAATAAACGATATATCCGTAAAAAAATATGTTATCAAAAGAATTCAAAAACCATTTTAAAGAGGAAGAGTAGTATATTCAGATGCCGTTACGAATCTTTTTAAAAATATTTTTCAAGAAAATATACGATTCGAAATATTTTGAAGAAAAGTTAAGTTTTTCCCATTTATATAGCTCGAAAGTCTGATAAGGAAGGTCATTTCTGAGGCCAGATTTAGATTAAGCGAACCTTTTGCTTTCAGAAAAGTATAATTTAGTCCCCATGACTGATATTTTTATGTCTGCACTTGTAAGTTTCCTCAAGTACTGACATGTACTCAATAATGCTCCCCACTGTATGTCCGCCCAAGGGCGAAGCCTATTGATTTTGGTTAAAATCGGTCCATGTTTAGACCTAGTGCCCATATAAGGGTCCCCCCAAAATTATGTTGTTTATACGCTGCAGGTCGCAAATATTAAGATATTTTGATGAAATTTGGTGCACCGACCTATGTCAGCCCAAGGACGAAGCCTATTGATTTTGGTTAACACCGGTCCATGTTTAGACCTAGTGCCCATATAAGGGTCCCCCCAAAATTATATTTTTTATACCCTGCAGGTCGCAAATATTAAGATATTTTGATGAAATTTTGTACACAGACCTATGTTGGCCCAAGGACGAAGCCTATTGATTTTGGGGAACATCGGTCCATGTTTAGACCTAGTGCCCCCCCAATTGGCTTGGTTACAAACTGCAGGTCACAAATATTAAGATATTTTAATGAAATTTGGTTGGCTGACTCACATTATAGAAAATTTTGACACAAGTCCCATTTTAACCCATTCGAATTTCGGATCCAAACATTAGTTGCCTTTTAACCAGACTGATATATGGTATTGTATAGTCGGCATGCCCGACTATAGCCTTTTTACTCGTTTTGTAGCTAAAATCAATCCCTGCACAAATCCTTAATTAAAAGTTTCTTTTTTTTTTGTCACGGTAAAAAATTATTAATTTCTTTTTATAGTTTATTGTGCATTATGTAACAAATTTTCGGCTAAGAACTATAGTACATATACAAAATGGGCCTGAAATTAGTTTTGGAGGTTTTTGATATCAAATCTGAAATCAGATTCTAAAAACTCAAAATGGTGAATTCAAAATGGTGTACATGAATTCTAACCCCTCAATTCATAAATGCTTTGTAAAGTTATAGCAGATTTACAAAACGTCATTTTCATACAAAATTTGTTCAATAAACCTCCTATAATTTTACAAAGCGTTTATGAATTTAGGGGTAAATTTTTAATAGTATATGCTTTTTAAATTTTTTTAATTTCGATTTATGTAAAATACCTACATACTTTAGCGTACGTAGACTTTTATGTTATCTTTTTAAAAAGAGTTAACCCCATTATATTTTGGCTGATCACCACTCCTTAATTAAGAATTTCGAACTCAAGATGGCGCGTCCAATATGGTGGAAAAGAATTGCTTCATATATTTGATGACAAATAATTATCTTCATAAGTGTATGTAAACTTTTGGTGCGTTCTAAAACTTTAAAACCTCAGCTTTTTTCACTGTTCGTCATTTTAAAATCAATAATTTTAAATTGGTATTTGAATAAACGCTAATTTTTACATTAGAATTTATCTGAAAACGATTCTATTTCTCACACCTTTTGGTTTATTTTATTTCCATTCCATAATATGTATATTAGGGGTATAAGTTTTTTGGGGTGCAATCTCCCAAGGCAAAACCTAATAGATAATATTGTCCTGATAATAAAACCAGTTTGTTTAAATCAATATGGTAAAAAAACCTCCCGCACTTAAAGCGATTTCTAAAATGCTTCAGATTTTCAAATATTGCATTAGTATCGCGATGTGGTAAAGTTTTCTTTTCAAAATGGTGGGAAATGATTTTTACTGCTATTTGTAATAGAAAATCAGAAAAAGCTGACTAATTGGGAATGAAATATTAATGTTTTTATAAAAAAATTCTTTTATATAAAACTTCAATGCGTTTGATGCGGGAACGTTTTTAACGTTTAACGTTTTTAAAATCGTAGTTCTTAATATTTTTTCATGCTCTATTTTATATTACCTTGGGAGAAACGATATTTTCAAAAATAGCAAAAAGTTTATGTTTCTAATGTACATACATACATATATGCTTTGCTAAATTTTTTAGGAACAAAATTTCATTTGTATGAAAACAATTAAAATTTGATCCACCAGTTATAACATTAAATTTTTGATTTAGGATCCATTACCGCTATCTTGGATCCGCCATTTTAAATTCTATTTTTTTAATTTCTGATTCGCTATTAGCGATCTTAAGACCTGCATAAGAAATAAATTATTTTCAAACACATAACAATTTTAAATTTATGGCTGCCATATTGGATCCGTCATGTTAAATTTTTAAAATTTGATTTCAGATTCGAAATCTGCTACCCAAAAACTTCCCCTGGTGGAAATTTTAAGTAAATCAGACGACATAAAAAATTTAATGAAAAAGTTATTTGTCGCCATATTGGATCCGCCATTTTGAATTTCAAAATTTTAACTTCAGATTTGTAATCAGCGGCCCCTATGCCTTTATAATGGATTATTTTAAGTCCAATATATTAAAAACTAAAAATTCATGGACGCCATCTTGGGTTCGCCATTTTGAATTTTGACTTTTTATTTCAGATTCGTGAGCAGCAACTTCCAAACCCCCCTATGTGCTACTTTTTAGGCTCATATACTCCATATTTTGGTTTTGGCCAAAATTCGATGATGCTGGCTAGAGTTTGCTGTTCGGTTTTATTCGAAACCGCGAGTTTTCACGGCTCAAAACCGATATCGAAAACCGAAAAAAATAAGTCGGTTTTTCATAAATACTTTAACCAATTAAAATAATTTTATAAATTTCATCCGAGTGTACAACTAAAATCAGAAAAGATTCATAAAAGAGCCATAACACCTTCTGATGCAGCCTCCGAATAATGAGAGTTATTGGAAAATTTATAATTTTCTGAGCCATTATGAGTCATTCATAAATACGAGTCTAATATGTTTCATTTATAAATCCAAAATTTTGAGCACTTTGAAAAAATGTTTAATGAATCATAAATACGAGTCTAATATGCTTAATTTATAACTCCAAAATTTTAGTCTTACGAGTCAAAATTTCTGAGCGCTCAGAAAAATGTCGGCTGGGACACCGCTCCGCTGCTATTTTACAAAATTTTGTATTAAATTGTAATTAAAATGTTCTCCATTAAATATTACTTTGAAGAATTTTTTATTTTTGTTATTACGGATAACATAAACTGAGGCTTATAATTTTAGAAAAAAAATTGCACTAAAAAGTCAAGTTGTGTAAGAGATTTTGAGTTTCACATATTCAGTTCAGATTTTAACCGTGTATTTTTCAAAAACTCCTTTTTCGTAGTCCGCGAAATTTATGAAATTTTATCCTTGTATTGTTTTAAATAAATTGCTCAAATTTAAATTTATACCTACTCTTGAAAATACAGATTTAGTTGTGGACAAAAATAAAAAATTGTTAGTGGATGACAACATATTGTATACTATGTGTTTCTCTTTCTAGTGTAGTCTTGTATTACCAATAGAGCTTCCAAATAATTAATTCTTTTTTTTAGTTTTAAAGTATGAATTCTTAAATCGAATTTCATATTTAAAAATATTAAAAAAATATGCAATAATGTGCAAAATACGCAAAAATATGCAATAAAAATCATAAAATATGCAATAAAATATGCACTTAAAAGCAAAATATGCAAAAATATGCATTTATAACAAAATATGCAAAAATATGCAACAACAAATCGATGCCATTTTTTGAAAATTCTTTGATTCGGAAAAGTATTTGGTCAAAATCATTTTTGAGCCACTGACTACAAATATGCATTTGCATAAAAGTCCTTGCCCTGCTAATAATGGAAACAAAGGTAACGAACTTTTTTAATTACAATGACGATCATTATAGAGCAATTTATTGCTCCCAACTCTGGTTGTGTGTAATGACATGAGGGTTAAAATACAGTTGAGAATCTTAATTTGAGCTATATGTACATAAAAGTGATGTAATAGATATTCACGACATTAGTTCGTAGTAAAGAATGTTCGTATAACTTTGTTATTAAATAAATTTTATAAATTTAATAATATTTTAAATAAATATTTACATAACTTTTTATAAAATATCATGATTTTTTAAATTTAACCCAAAGAAATTTGTCAAATTTACGATATTTGCTAATATACTACTTAAAATAGAACTACCTATGAATTCCATCATTATTTTGTAATTTATTTGAACTCACCTTAGCCATTGCTTTGGTTTCTATTTGCTTCTTAATCTTGTCAGAAGAGTACACGATATTCACTAATAGAGGAGATTATTTTAAAGTTTATAACGGTTAATTCATTAAAAACACAAACATAAGTTTGAATGTTTTAAGTTTTTTTTTTAACCCACAGTCACAACACGCACACATATAGTGTACACACACGCACGTACACAAAATGACAATTCATCTACATTATTTAACATTGTTTTTGGGCAGCACAAGGAAAAATATGAAGAAGGAGGGAAAAAAAAGTCAGCAGCTTTAATAAACTGAGACCTCAATAAAAATTTATATAAAAAGGAAATGTGTTTTTATTGATTTTCTTTTAATACACAGATTTTTTTCTTCGTTCGATTTTATTACACTGAATATTTTAATATTAAAATTTTTAATGCAATTTAACAGAAATTTTTTGAGAAAATATTTCAGTTAAAATTCACGTAGGTTCTTTTTGCTCCTCCTCCTTTGTTAACACATAACAAAAATATACTTAATTCAATAATCTTGCATTTTCTTCACACTTTATGAGGTTTTCTCTTTTCATTACACTAATTTTAGGCTTTTACAGAATTCCATTACATTCTAAAATGTTCCACTTACTAAGTTCCGAAAACCGCTAAAATTATATTACGATTTTAACCGTGTTTAACATTCAACTCACGTAACTCAACTAAAAAACAAATCACGACAATTTTAGCACATGAACGACCGATAAAACAATATATGATAGATTTACCAACAACTACAACAAGTGCAAGAGATAAATATAACGGTTTTTATATATTTGACATGCGCCAAAAAGGGAGTAAGTAAAAGCAGGGATGTTAAACTGAAACTAAAGTGTCACTAAATACAACTCTATGTTGAAAATTTAATAACAGTAGCGTCGTTTATCAACTACGGGTTCTTATTTGGCAGAAAAAATCTGAAAATAAATAAATTCCAAATTTGGCATAGGGCGATAGAAGATAATCGTCGATTTTTCGAAGTTGACTCCATATGACATTGCTTTTTTACAAATATCAGAACAATAATAGGTTTTTTCGGATTGTATATCTATATCCATAACGAATTGTAATAAAAACCACTATCCATACTTACGTGGTTTGTATTTTTTGTAAACAAATAAAATTTAAGCATTTGGAGCCGCCTTTGGACGAAATCTGTTATCGTATATGGGCTTGCCCGGAACGCGAAATAGAGCAATTAACTGCAGTGGCATGCTCTCCCTAACCACATAATTAATTTTTTAGCATTTGTTGTTTTTAATATTTTATCAATTTTAAAATATGTAATAAAATTTCAAAAAAATTCTATGACAAATATTTTTGTTTACATTTAAAAAAGAAAAGCCAAGAATTTTTAAGAATTGGCATCATTTTTATAACTACTTATAGCGGTATTCAAAATGAAAATTTAGCATAGCGTTAACATGAGTTTTATTCACAATACTGTTGTTAAACTCATTCTATTATTGTTGCTAAATTCTTTCTAAGTATCTATTATCAAACGCCAAAAAACAAAAAATTCCATTCACAATAATAAAAAAGCCTTGTATTTTCAAACACAGGGTTGGTCTTAATCGGTATGCTAAGAAATCATTTCGAATAAACTCTATGCTAACAAGATGCTTGAGCTAAAAAACATTCTAGTTAACATCTCGTTGTGTGCGATGTAAAAGAAGCTACTAACTTTTCATTTTGAATACGGGGGTTAATTTTTAAGAAGCTAAATTTATACCTACTTAAAATTTTTATAAATGCTTAAATTTGTATGGAATATATAAAATTCGAAAAAACAAACCTATTATTTATGAATTTTCAAAGAAAATAAGAAAACTTTTTTTTGGAATTTGCTTCGAAAAACATCGAAATAGCTTAACAATTTCTCTTCAAATTAAAAAAATGATAAAAAAAATTTAATTTAAGAGTAAAAGCTATTTATAAAGGTGTTTAACCCTCTAACGGGCAAGCCCGCCTCTAGGCGGGACATATTAAATTCACCACAAATGCTAAAGTAATTAAGCTTTTTCAATATGAAACAAAATTTATTAATTTTTTTGTATGCAGTGCACGGTTTGGAAGCGAGGAAGTGTCAAAAATAAAATTTCGAAAATAACGGTGGGTCTCATACTGCAGGTTTAAACCTTAGTTAATAGTTAACCCAAAAATTTGTTGTTGTTTTGTGTACGTTTTTTGACATTTTCTTTTGTTTATAGTTAAGTTAAACCTACAGTACAGAGCTTTGAAAAATTAATTCCTTAATTCAATTTTTCAATTCTGAATTAAAAATTCGATGAATTAATTCACAAAGCACCATATATTGAATGGAATTAATTCATATTTGTTTTCGTTCGATTTATTTTGTTACGAATTAATTCAATTGCTAAATTCTTTTTATTAAATCAAATGATGAACGCGTTCAATTTTATAAATCGAACGGAAAAAAAAGTTAATTAATTCCATACCGAATTAATTCACCACTGAATTCGTTTAATTTCATTTTCGTTCAGTGAATAAAAAATAATAAAATTACGTTCAGTGAATTAAAAAATACGTTCAGTGAATTAAAAAAGAAACAAAAAATATGATCATTGAACTCAAATCCTGTTTTCTGCCGTTCAGTAGAAGAAAACATTTGTTTACAAATAAAATATGCAACTTAGCAATTTTACAGCGTTTGCTAGTAAAAATAAACAAATTACATATATATATATTAACCCTCTAACCGGCAAGCCCGCCTCCAGGCGGGGTATATTAAATTGACCAGAAAAGCGCCAAAGGGGTATTTTATAATAAGAAATTATGTTTTTTCAACAGAAAACAAAATTTATAAAATTTTTTGTGAAGAATTTTTTTATTACAATGCACGGCTTGGAAGCGAGAAAGTGTCAAAGATAAAATTTCGTAAAATTTAAAAAATTAAATATTTTAAAACAACCAAAAGTTTCAAAAATCTTAAAAACATATTTAAATTGATTAAAACAATTGATAGTGACAATGAAGTAAGACTGGAGCGTAAGCTATTCAAAAAGTTCCTTACTTTGGTCCAAGGACGCACAGGATTCCATAAGGATACCTTTAAAGGACATCGCCTTAACTTCAAAACGAATGGACGGATTTTTCTGAAATTTGGTAAAAAGAAAATATTTGGTATAGGTAGCAAAGCTTATAAGTTTGAATAATATATATTGAAGTTTTGGTGCGTTTTCGCTCAATTTCGCATTTTTCGAAAAACGAAATTCGCTACAACCTCTTAGGTAACAGCACAAAAAATTTAATTTTTTTATTACAATTACATCTTTGTAAGAGAAATAATTTGTGCCTAAACCTAGTAATTTTTATGCGCTAGTTTTCGAGATTCACCCTTAAACTCTTTTGGCCTATATCGCCTAAAGTAGGCAACGAAAAAAAATTTTGTAGAAGAACTTATTGTTTATTTTTCGTGAGGAACACATGGTATAAATTTCATTTCAAAAAAGCTTAGGCTGTTTAGAGGGTTAAGTGTTAGAGAAACCAGTTGCACTTTATAAACCTACATGATTAAAAAATAAAGCCTTTTACTATTGAAAATAAAAACTTTACAGATATAGATGAATTTGAAACGAGTAAAAAGGTTAAAGTCGGGCATGCCGACTAAACAATACCCTACACCAGTCTGGTTAAAAGCCAACTAATGTTTGGATCCGAAATTCGAATGGGTTAAAATGGGACTTGTGTCAAAATTTTCTATAATGTGTCAGCGAACCAAATTTCATTAAAATATCTAAATATTTGCGACCTGCAGTTTGTAACCAAGCCAATTTTGGGGGGACCCTTATATGGGCACTAGGTCTAAACATGGACCGGTGTTAACCAAAATCAATAGGCTTCGTCCTTGGGCTGATATAGGTCGGTATACCAAATTTCATCAAAATATCTTAAAATTTGCGACCTGCAGTTTGAATAATATATATTGAAGTTGTGGTGCGTTTTCGCTCAATTTCGCATTTTTCCGATAACGAAAATCTCTAAATCCTCTTGAGTAACAGCACAAAAAATGTAATTTTTTTATTGTGATTACCTACATCTTGGCTGTAGAAGAACTTATGTTTATTTTTCATGAGGAACAAAGCTCTGGTATATGATCGCTCTTTTCCTTAATCCGACTTTCGATTAATATAGCTGATCCTTAGTTTTATAGCGCTATAAATTATAACTAAAATCGAGTGAACAATTTTTTTACACACAAATAAGGGAAAGTTATGCATTCGTTGTGCACTCGTTATTTTTAACTTATGAATAGCGCCCTTAATAAATTTGAAAGGAAGTCTCTAAATTGAACACACCAAAAAATATCCAAACATCAGCTTTCCAGTTATTAATGACTTTCTTGTTTAGTTTATGAAAGCGTGTACAATTGTTTTTAAAAAAACGTATTCTTTCAGATTAACTTATTGGTAAAATAAACTATTTGCCAAACTTGATGAAGGTAACACAAGAGCAGCCTCTTAGCGGATAGGTACCCATCTTTCTAAAATATCACCATACTTCTTTCGCTCTATTAAAGGGAAATATAAATAATTTAATTAATAGATTTTAATTAATTTCCCACTACTCACCCACTACGGGAAAATCTTCCGGATGTAATTCAACATAATGCCTTAATACCGCATCACGGGTAGCGAAAGCCTCATTATTTTTTTTATCAATATAAATGCCCAAAAAACCACCAAGTGTCATAAAAGCAAGATGTTTTTGGATACCTTAATGATGTATATATATATTATTAAATATCCAAGATTTTTAATAAGTTTGTTAATGTTACGTCACTGTACTTACCGGAAAATATTGGTTTACGGAATCCCCAATTCATTACCATAGCTACACCAAAACCTGATGCGGCAAATCCTGCTGGAATATAGATGTTAGACAAGAATCTGGGTTGACGTTCATCTTTATTCGATAGCAAAACCAAGGGATCGTTGACTGGAGACGGCATTTTTGTTAAATTATTTTATAACGTACTTCAGAGAAATGTAAAGAAAACGTACGTGCCGTTAGCATCGAATATTTAGCATCGAATTTTTGTTATTTTGGTTGGCAACGCGAAACTATTTTCTACTGCCGTATTCGCTCCCACAACTCTTCCAAATTACGCCGCAATGACATAGGAACATCTTTATTACACAAATTCATTTAATAAGTATGAATTCCAATGTAAATTAATTGAAAAATAAATAAATTAATAAAAAATATAAAGGTTTTAAGTCTTTTAATTATCAATAAATTTCAATGCAAGATTCCAGTATCTTTTAATATGAAACCAGAAAGAGTTGCAGAACGAAATATGTCTCAAATAATAAGTATATCCCAGACGAACTAAAAGTCTGCCGTGCTAAGAAATTTATCGTCTAGTATAGGAGAAACGCTGGAAGATGAAATTTATGGTCCGAATGGAATAAAAGATGCAGTTTTGAGAGTTGCAAGGCAAACTACATATTGAATCAAAGATATCGATCAGTTCATCCATTAGAACTACCGTGCTAAGAAATCCATCGTCTAGTATAGGAGAAACGCTGGAAGATGAAATTTATGGTCCGAATGGAATAAAAGATGCAGTTTTGAGAGTTGCAAGACAAAATACACATCAAATCAAAGGTATGGACCAGTTCATCCATTAGAACTACCGTGCTAAGAAATCCATCGTCCAGTATAGGAGACACGCTGGAAGATGAAATTTATGCTCCCAATGGAATAAAAGATGCAGTTTTGAGAGTTGCAAGACAAAATACACATCAAATTAAAGGTATGGACCAGTTCATCGATTAAAACTACCGTGCTAAGAAATCCATCGTCCAGTATAGGAGAAACGCTGGAAGATGAAATTTATGCTCCCAATGGAATAAAAGATGCAGTTTTGAGAGTTGCAAGACAAACTACACATCAAATCAAAAGTATGGACCAGTTCATCCATTAGAACTACCGTGCTAAGAAATCCATCGTCCAGTATAGGAGAAACCCTGGAAGATGAAATTTATGGTCCGAATGGAATAAAAGATGCAGTTTTGAGAGTTGCAAGACAAAATACACATCAAATCAAAGGTATGGACCAGTTCATCCATTAGAACTACCGTGCTAAGAAATCCATCGTCCAGTATAGGAGAAACGCTGGAAGATGAAATTTATGCTCCCAATGGAATAAAAGATGCAGTTTTGAGAGTTGCAAGACAAAATACACATCAAATCAAAGGTATGGACCAGTTCATCCATTAGAACTACCGTGCTAAGAAATCCATCGTCCAGTATAGGAGAAACGCTGGAAGATGAAATTTATGGTCCGAATGGAATAAAAGATGCAGTTTTGAGAGTTGCAAGACAAAATACACATCAAATCAAAGGTATGGACCAGTTCATCCATTAGAACTACCGTGCTAAGAAATCCATCGTCCAGTATAGGAGAAACGCTGGAAGATGAAATTTATGGTCCCAATGGAATAAAAGATGCAGTTTTGAGAGTTGCAAGACAAAATACACATCAAATCAAAGGTATGGACCAGTTCATCCATCAGAACTACCGTGCTAAGAAATCCATCGTCTAGTATAGGAGAAACCCTGGAAGATGAAATTTATGGTCCCAATGGAATAAAAGATGCAGTTTTGAGAGTTGCAAGACAAAATACACATCAAATCAAAGGTATGGACCAGTTCATCCATTAGAACTACCGTGCTAAGAAATCCATCGTCCAGTATAGGAGAAACGCTGGAAGATGAAATTTATGCTCCCAATGGAATAAAAGATGCAGTTTTGAGAGTTGCAAGACAAAATACACATCAAATCAAAGCTATGGACCAGTTCATCCATTAGAACTACCGTGCTAAGAAATCCATCGTCCAGTATAGGAGAAACGCTGGAAGATGAAATTTATGCTCCCAATGGAATAAAAGAAGCAGTTTTGAGAGTTGCAAGACAAAATATACATCAAATCAAAGGTATGGACCAGTTCATCCATTAGAACTACCGTGCTAAGAAATCCATCGTCCAGTATAGGAGAAACGCTGGAAGATGAAATTTATGGTCCCAATGGAATAAAAGATGGAGTTTTGAGAGTTGCAAGACAAAATACACATCAAATTAAAGGTATGGACCAGTTCATCGATTAAAACTACCGTGCTAAGAAATCCATCGTCCAGTATAGGAGAAACGCTGGAAGATGAAATTTATGGTCCGAATGGAATAAAAGATGCAGTTTTGAGAGTTGCAAGACAAAATACACATCAAATCAAAGGTATGGACCAGTTCATCCATTAGAACTACCGTGCTAAGAAATCCATCGTCCAGTATAGGAGAAACGCTGGAAGATGAAATTTATGCTCCCAATGGAATAAAAGATGCAGTTTTGAGAGTTGCAAGACAAAATACACATCAAATCAAAGGTATGGACCAGTTCATCCATTAGAACTACCGTGCTAAGAAATCCATCGTCCAGTATAGGAGAAACGCTGGAAGATGAAATTTATGGTCCGAATGGAATAAAAGATGCAGTTTTGAGAGTTGCAAGACAAAATACACATCAAATCAAAGGTATGGACCAGTTCATCCATTAGAACTACCGTGCTAAGAAATCCATCGTCCAGTATAGGAGAAACGCTGGAAGATGAAATTTATGCTCCCAATGGAATAAAAGATGCAGTTTTGAGAGTTGCAAGACAAAATACACATCAAATCAAAGGTATGGACCAGTTCATCCATTAGAACTACCGTGCTAAGAAATCCATCGTCCAGTATAGGAGAAACGCTGGAAGATGAAATTTATGCTCCCAATGGAATAAAAGATGCAGTTTTGAGAGTTGCAAGACAAAATACACATCAAATCAAAGCTATGGACCAGTTCATCCATTAGAACTACCGTGCTAAGAAATCCATCGTCCAGTATAGGAGAAACCCTGGAAGATGAAATTTATGGTCCCAATGGAATAAAAGATGCAGTTTTGAGAGTTGCAAGACAAAATACACATCAAATCAAAGGTATGGACCAGTTCATCCATTAGAACTACCGTGCTAAGAAATCCATCGTCCAGTATAGGAGAAACGCTGGAAGATGAAATTTATGCTCCCAATGGAATAAAAGATGCAGTTTTGAGAGTTGCAAGACAAAATACACATCAAATCAAAGCTATGGACCAGTTCATCCATTAGAACTACCGTGCTAAGAAATCCATCGTCTAGTATAGGAGAAACCCTGGAAGATGAAATTTATGGTCCCAATGGAATAAAAGATGCAGTTTTGAGAGTTGCAAGACAAAATACACATCAAATCAAAGGTATGGACCAGTTCATCCATTAGAACTACCGTGCTAAGAAATCCATCGTCCAGTATAGGAGAAACGCTGGAAGATGAAATTTATGCTCCCAATGGAATAAAAGATGCAGTTTTGAGAGTTGCAAGACAAAATACACATCAAATCAAAGCTATGGACCAGTTCATCCATTAGAACTACCGTGCTAAGAAATCCATCGTCCAGTATAGGAGAAACGCTGGAAGATGAAATTTATGCTCCCAGTGGAATAAAAGAAGCAGTTTTGAGAGTTGCAAGACAAAATATACATCAAATCAAAGGTATGGACCAGTTCATCGTTAAAACTACCGTGCTAAGAAATCCATCGTCCAGTATAGGAGAAACGCTGGAAGATGAAATTTATGCTCCCAATGGAATAAAAGATGCAGTTTGGAGAGTTGCAAGACAAAATACACATCAAATCAAAGGTATGGACCAGTTCATCCATTAGAACTACCGTGCTAAGAAATCCATCGTCCAGTATAGGAGAAACGCTGGAAGATGAAATTTATGGTCCCAGTGGAATAAAAGATGCAGTTTTGAGAGTTGCAAGACAAAATACACATCAAATCAAAGATATGGACCAGTTCATCCATTAGAATTACCGTGCTAAAAAATCTATCGTCCAGTATAGGAGAAACGCTGAAAGATGAAATTTATGTTCCCAGTGGAATAAAAGATGCAGTTTTGAGAGTTGCAAGGCAAACTACATATCAAATGACAGACAGGGACCAGTTGGTCCACTAAAACTACCGTGCTAAGAAATCTATCGTCTAGTATAGGAGAAACGCTGAAAGATGAAATTTATGCTCCCAATGGAATAAAAGATGCATTTTTGAGAGTTGCAAGACAAAATACACATCAAATCAAAGATATGGACTAGTTCATCCATTAGAACTACCGTGCTAAGAAATCCATCGTCTAGTATAGGAGAAACGCTGGAAGATGAAATTTATGCTCCCAATGGAATAAAAGATGCAGTTTTGAGAGTTGCAAGACAAAATACACATCAAATCAAAGGTATGGACCAGTTCATCCATTAGAACTACCGTGCTAAGAAATCCATCGTCCAGTATAGGAGAAACGCTGGAAGATGAAATTTATGCTCCCAATGGAATAAAAGATGCAGTTTTGAGAGTTGCAAGACAAAATACACATCAAATCAAAGGTATGGACTAGTTCATCCATTAGAACTACCGTGCTAAGAAATCCATCGTCCAGTATAGGAGAAACGCTGGAAGATGAAATTTATGCTCCCAATGGAATAAAAGATGCAGTTTTGAGAGTTGCAAGACAAAATATACATCAAATCAAAGGTATGGACCAGTGCATCCATTAGAACTACCGTGCTAAGAAATCCATCGTCCAGTATAGGAGAAACGCTGGAAGATGAAATTTATGCTCCCAATGGAATAAAAGATGCAGTTTTGAGAGTTGCAAGACAAAATACACATCAAATCAAAGATGTGGACCAGTTCATCCATTAGAATTACCGTGCTAAAAAATCTATCGTCCAGTATAGGAGAAACGCTGGAAGATGAAAATTATGGTCCGAATGGAATAAAAGATGCAGTTTTGAGAGTTGCAAGACAAAATACACATCAAATCAAAGGTATGGACCAGTTGATCTATTAAAACTACCGTGCTAAGAAATCCATCGTCTAGTATAGAAGAAACGCTGGAAGATGAAATTTATGGTCCCAATGGAATAAAAGATGCAGTTTTGAGAGTTGCAACACAAAATACACATCAAATCAAATATATGGACCAGTTCATCCATTAGAACTACCGTGCTAAGAAATCCATCGTCCAGTATAGGAGAAACGCTGGAAGATGAAATTTATGGTCCCAATGGAATAAAAGATGCAGTTTTGAGAGTTGCAAGACAAAATACACATCAAATCAAAGATATGGACCAGTTGATCTATTAAAACTACCGTGCTAAGAAATCTATCGTCTAGTATAGGAGAAATGCTGGAAGATGAAATTTATGCTCCCAATGGAATAAAAGATGCAGTTTTGAGAGTTGCAAGACAAAATACACATCAAATCAAAGATATGGACCAGTTCATCCATTAGAACTACCGTGCTAAGAAATCTATCGTCTAGTATAGGAGAAACGCTGGAAGATGAAATTTATGCTCCCAATGGAATAAAAGATGCAGTTTTGAGAGTTGCAAGACAAAATACACATCAAATCAAAGGTATGGACCAGTTCATCCATTAGAACTACCGTGCTAAGAAATCCATCGTCCAGTATAGGAGAAACGCTGGAAGATGAAATTTATGCTCCCAATGGAATAAAAGATGCAGTTTTGAGAGTTGCAAGACAAAATACACATCAAATCAAAGATATGGACCAGTTCATCCATTAGAATTACCGTGCTAAAAAATCTATCGTCCAGTATAGGAGAAACGCTGAAAGATGAAATTTATGTTCCCAGTGGAATAAAAGATGCAGTTTTGAGAGTTGCAAGGCAAACTACATATCAAATGACAGACAGGGACCAGTTGGTCCACTAAAACTACCGTGCTAAGAAATCTATCGTCTAGTATAGGAGAAACGCTGAAAGATGAAATTTATGCTCCCAATGGAATAAAAGATGCATTTTTGAGAGTTGCAAGACAAAATACACATTAAATCAAAGATATGGACTAGTTCATCCATTAGAACTACCGTGCTAAGAAATCCATCGTCTAGTATAGGAGAAACGCTGGAAGATGAAATGTATGCTCCCAATGGAATAAAAGATGCAGTTTTGAGATATATTTATCTTACAAATTAAAAAAAAATTTAACATTTTTCCAAATTTGTATTTTATATTTTTACTTTATTTTTTTGTCGTTTATTTAACCTTCTTTTTAAATTTTTAATTTCACAATTTTCTTGAGCGTAAGGTTTGTTTTTTATATATAAAAATTCTTTATTTTCGATATTTCGCTACTCCATTGTGTAGCATCTTCAGGAAATAACAATTAAATTAATAAATTTATTAAGGTTTGTTTTTTATATATAAAAATTCTTTATTTTCGATATTTCGCTACTCCATTGTGTAGCATCTTCAGGAAATAACAATTAAATTAATAAATTTATTAATTTAATTGTTATTTCCTGAAGATGCTACACAATGGAGTAGCGAAATATCGAAAATAAAGAATTTTTATATATAAAAAACAAACCTTACGCTCAAGAAAATTGTGAAATTAAAAATTTTTACTTTATTCTTAAATACAATTTTTCTTTTAAAATGTTGGGTAAACCCATTTTATAGTTTAAAAAACTTCGAAGTTCTTTAGATATTATATTTATCTTACAAATTACAAATTAAAAAAATTTAACATTTTTCCAAATTTGTATTTTATATACTTTATTAATTCTTAAATAAAATTTTTCTTTTAAAATGGAAAAATCAAAGTTGTAATAAAATACCCAACTTTGGTAAACCGCCAGCAGCAGCAGCAATTATGGCATCAGTCTGTTGACTATCAGTGGCTACCAGCCACAAACATACAGCTTGTTCGGCTAAATTGATATTTTTCGGAGAGAAACAAAGTGGGGAACAGAATTATTTTCAATAACACAACTTGTTTGTTCAGAAGTTCCAGACAATATTAATTAAAGCCCAAACAGCTTCAAATTGGAGGAGAGCACTTTCGAAATTCTGTATGAAACGTATACAAATGCTCTAGATAACATTTTACGTGTAGCCTGCATTCCTTGGAATTGTCTTTCTGGTTTCGTACTATGCACGTCAGCTACAATTTCATCAGAAGTCATTTGTACCGGCGATTGGCCTTTGCATTCTATAAGAAGCGAAGTAAAGTCATTGATGGTACGTCTTTTAAACATCTGATCTTCCTTTTTCGATTTCCGCGATTCCACGGTAACTTCATGGCGTCTTAAATTTGTACCGATAGCGTTGCTTTTGTATGCACCCTGCCTTGTAGCATCCATTTTACTCATCTGATTGCAAATATAATATTAAATTGTTTTGCAACTCTTAATTACTTCTGTTGATTTATTTTAAAATTGTATGGTTTTTTCACCGATTATTTATATTTTTATTAAAATAAGTTTTTTTTTTTTGCTAAAATCTTTGTGCGTGTTGTCAGTGTTGCGCACATAGATTACTAGAGTTGTAAAAGTATTGAGTATTCCCGTACTGAGTACTCAATACTGACTGTTTTTTTGAGTACTCAATACTAAAACGGTACTACTCAATACTTTTTAAGATGCAATTTTCCGTAAAAATTTGTATTTTCCGTATGAAAATACATCTCTAAAAATAGTACTTTAAAAATACAACTCTGAGAATACAACTCTATTTGTGAAGAAAATAAATTGTAACGAATTTTTGAAAAATCTTATTTAATAAATTTATTTTTAAATTGTTTTAAATTAATTAAAATTTAAGTAACAATAGTTATATAACACGTGTATGTAAATTGTTATTATTTTTTCTAATAAAAACGAACTCATAACATTTTTATTTTTAAATTCCAAAAACCCTTAAAAGTATTGAGTAGTATCGAGTACTCAATTGAAAAGTATTGAGTAGGATTGAGTACTCAAAAAGTATAGAAATTTCACAACTCTATAGATTACATAGAACTCTAAAGAGATTAAACAGAGCTGGTTCGACAACGACATGTGCTTTTTCATATATTTTGTATGGGAAGCAAAATGTCGCCATGTCGTCCGGCGATTTGTCGGCGGAATAGAATCTATTCTATTTTCGTTTTGACACAGTAACCTAGTGTCTTCAAATGCAATGAAATATGCAAAGAAATTTTAAAATAACACACAAAACAACAACAATGAAAATAATTTTGTTGTTACTTTGTGTGTTATTTTCAAATTTCTTTGCACATTTCATTGCATTTGAAGACACTAGGTTAGGGACAATAATACCCATTTCATACAACAAAGTTTAGTGGCTAGTAGAAAAAAAAAAAAAATCACAAAAAATATCGCGAAAAAAAAATTTACAAAAAGGAAATTTCTTACATCAATATATTTGTTTGCAGAAAGTTAATCGCTGATTAGGTTTTTAATTCAGTTTTGTACCTGTCTTTTTTCGCGTTCCGTCATTTTTTTGCAATTTTTTAAATGCGGTTTTTTCAAATTTATAATCTAGAGACTATAATGCCCATTTAATATAACAAAGTTTGGTCGTTAGTTGCAAATAAAATCGCGAAAAAAAATTTGCCAAAAGGAAACTTTTTGCATCAGTATATTTGTTTTTTAATTGAATTTTTCTACCATAAAGTCTTTTTTAGCGTTCCGCCATAATTTTCCAATTTTTTAAGTGCGATTTTTTTAAATTTATAATTTAGGGACATTTAAATCTATATATAATCTAGGGACATTTAAAGTGCGTAAAAACGCGTTTAAGACGAAAACTAACATATGAATTTTCGTATGCACGTTAACTTTCAACACGGATAATTATCAACGTCGAAAACTCAACGTTTATACTTTTTCACATGTAAATCTGCCTACACACTAGGAAACATTCTTAAAAAAAGAGAGCATTTTTTGTGAATGTGTGAGTGCGTTTGTGTGTGTGTGCGTGTTGAGAGCGTGCATTTCGTGTTTACAAAATTTTTTGATATTTTTTGTTCCCTCAACCATGTTCCCTAGTGTGTAGGCAGCTTTAAGGGCGGATTATGGGACCGTAAACGTATATGTGATGTAACTGTACCGTGCCGTAGCTAAAAAGTACACTTATAAATTATCGTAAACGACATTACTATTTAGCATCTATTTCATGTGGTTTTATATTTTATTCTAAATTTTTCCATTTATTTGTTAATTTTTATTCCTTATTTGTTGTTTGAATCATTTTTCTTCATTCATTTCATATTTTTTCCGACTAAAATCAGTCAGCTGTTTCGATGCCGGATAGAAAATTCTGATTTCAACAGAATGATCCGGCAAGTTCGTTTACATTTACGTGTTAGTAACCATTCGTATACATTTCTTCTTGTGGTATCGGAACAGCTGATTCGTTACAGATACGTTTACGGTTGGGTAACTCAGCCTTTACTTAACTTATTCGCGTTACTTCCTAAAAACTTTTGCTGACGTACGTTTGATTATAACGGAAAATTATAAAAATAACGTTTTTAAAATTTGTTTGTACCACAATCGGTTTAAAGTATATTTGCTTTAAATACTTAACGTTGATAGGCATGTAATAAAATACAGCTATTGCCAGAATAAATATGTACACGCAAAAAATAAAAAGTGGATAATTGCCGAAGTACTTCTGTAAAATACAACTTCAAAAGTTTTCTGCTAAGTTACACAATTCTTTAATTAATGGCCTAATTTTGTAAATCACCTGCGTTCATCACATCACCTACACTTCACTCACCTAACGCGGGGAATAAAAAATGTTATTTTATAAATCACTACGTATTCGTGATTGATTTTTACGTTATCACTTGAATTGTCAAATACATACATTTAAGAGTTGCCATCTTTCTGCAAAAATAGACAAATTTTAACCGTTTTTTGTTGGAATTCATATAATTTATTATTGGTATCCCTTAAAATAGAATAAAAATCTAAACAAAAAAGAAAAATATACAAAATATCTTAAAAAATGGTATAAAAAATTTATCAAAAATTCAATCAGCGACTAACAAACCAATTTAATGATGCAAAAAATTTACATTTTCCAAAATTTTTTTCCCGATTGTTTTTGGTTTTTTTTTTCAAACTAAGCATCAAACTTTGGTGTATGAAATTGGTATTATAGTCCCTATATTATGAATTTAAAAAAACCACACTTAAAAATTGTAAAATAATCGCGGAACGCGAAAAAAGCTACAAAAAATTAATTAAAAAACTTAATCAGCGATTTACATTCTGCAAACAAATATATTGATAGAAACATTTTCCTTTTTGCAAATTTTTTTCCCCGGATTTTTTTCTTTTTTTGTCACTAGCCGATGAAGTTTGTTGTATGAAATGGGTATTATAGTCCCTAGATAATAAATTTAAAAAAACCGCACTTAAAAAATTGCAAAATAATAGCGGAACGCGAAAAAAGACTTTATGGTACAAAAATTGTACTGAAAAACCTTATCAGCGATTTTCATTCTGCAAACAAATACACTGATGTAAGAATTTTCCTTTTTGCAAATTTTTTCCCGCGACTTTTTTTTCGCGATTTTTTCGCAATTATACACCAAACTTTGTTATATAAAATGGGTATTATAGTCTCTAGAATACATATTTAACAAAACCGCACCTAAAAAATAGCGAAATTTTGACGGAACGCGAAAAAAGACTTTATGGTAAAAAAATTGCATTGAAAAACCTTATCAGCTATTTTCATTCTGCAAACAAATATACTGATGTAAGAATTTTCCTTTTTGCTAATTTTTTTCCGCGACTTTTTTTTCGCGATTTTTTTGCAATTATGCACCAAACTTTGTTATATGAAATGGGTATTATAGTCTCTAGATTACATATTTAACAAAACCGCACCTAAAAAATAGTGAAATTTTGGCGGAACGCGAAAAAAGACTTTACGGTACAAAAATTGCATTGAAAAACCTTATCAGCGATTTTTATTCTGCAAACAAATATACTGAAGTAAGAATATTCATTTTTCGCAAATTTTTTTTCCGCGACTTTTTTTTTGCAAACTAAGCACCACAATTTCGTCTATTAAATCGGTATTATAGTCCCTAGACCATGAATTTAAAAAAACCATACTTAAAAATTTGCAAAATAATCGCGGAACGCGAGAAAAGGCTTTATGGTGCAAAAAATTAATTAAAAAACTTAATCAACGAAAAAAGGGAAATTTTTCTACCAATATATTTGTTTGCGGAATGTAATTCGCTGGTTAAGTTTTTTAATTCATTTTTTGTACCATAAAGTCATTTTTCGCGTTGCGAGATTATTTTGCAATATTTTATGTGCGTTTTTTTAAATTTATAATTTCATATAACAAAGTTTGGCGGTGAGTTGCAAAAAGAATTCAGGAAAAAAATTGTCAAAAAAGAAAAATTTTTTAAGTAATATATTCGGTTGCAGAATGTTAATCGCTGATTAGGTTTCTTACTTTATTTTCTGCACTGTACTTTTGAAATAAAATTTTTGAAAAATAAAGTCGTGTTATAATTGTTTTTATTCCACTGGATTATCTTATCCATATGTTTTTCAGCGTAATTATCGTTAATTACTTTTTTCTAGTGTTTTTTTCTTAAGTTTTTGGTGGTTTATTGCATTATTTTTATTCAACACCTAAAAAATGCAAGTGATAATATTTGACAATTCAAGTGATCAAAATAACAGTCTGGTGATTTACAAAATTAGCTTTTTCATATAATTTTGTTTAAAAACTACGTAAGTCAGCACGGACGATCACCGCGTTCATCACCGGGATTTACAAAATACGAAATTTTAAAAAACTAGGTGAAGTGAAGTGTAGTGTTTTAAGAAATTAGGCTATAAAATATAATATTTTCTAAGACAATTTATAAAAGAAAAAACTTAGGTAACTTAACATATTTTGAAATGCGTGAAAATGTAATAGGTCAAAAACTAAGGCAAGTTGACAAAAACCAAAAATTTATAATTCTACATATATTTTTTTACTAACTAACAAAATATATATAATTTTGTTTAAAAACTACGTAAGTCAGCACGGACGATCACCGCGTTCATCACCGGGATTTACAAAATACGAAATTTTAAAAAACTAGGTGAAGTGAAGTGTAGTGTTTTAAGAAATTAGGCTATAAAATATAATATTTTCTAAGACAATTTATAAAAGAAAAAACTTAGGTAACTTAACATATTTTGAAATGCGTGAAAATGTAATAGGTCAAAAACTAAGGCAAGTTGACAAAAACCAAAAATTTATAATTCTACATATATTTTTTTACTAACTAACAAAATATATTTTTGAAGTTGTATTTTACCTAAGTACTTCGATAATTATACACTTTTTATTTTTTCCGTGTACACAATTTGGGGGTGCGCAACCATAGATTACATAGCCATCTTACTCTTCTTCTTTTGTCAACAAACACATTTTTTTCACACACATTCAAATATTTTTTGTATAGGTATAGAACGTATGTCCAATACAATTCTCATGTATTACGTGCACTGACAGCAAGTGTCAAAGAGTAAAGCTGCCTACACACTAGGGAACATTCCATTCCACATGGCCATTTTTTTACGAATGTTGAAATGTGTATAGCATTGTGTCATGTTGACCTTCGTGTTTACAAAATTTTTTGATATTTTTTGTTTCCAAACTCAATTTTTCATCGTGTGTATCGATGTTACTGTTTTTGCTGTATTTAGTTCATTGATAGTAGTCACGCTGTCAGGAGCTTTTGTAACTACGCATTTGAGAAAATGACAATTATAAATAATGAAAACTGCATTAATTTTATAAATTAATATATTTTCGAGAATTATGGGACATAAAATGTGATAACTAAAAAAATAAAACTAAAAAAACAGCAGCATACGGAAAACTAACAATTAACAAATTAATTAATTTGATTTTCTTCCGCCAATATTTCATGTGATCAGTTCTACAAACAAACAAAAATGGTGTTTCGTTTGACGTTTTGTTGTCGCGTGTGCATCGTCTGTATAAAAAATTAAAAAAAGTAGAAACATGTTCTGTCACGAATGTTCCCCAGTGTGTAGGCAGCTTAAGAGATTAATCACAACTGGGTCGATTGTCGACCGACGACAGCAACAGTTGTCACGATTAATTTAATTTCAGCGACAATCGACCGTCGACATTTGTTGACGTTTAGAAAAAAAGGAAAGCAAAACAAGAATATTATTGTATTTGTTTCACCACAATTCTTCACCAATTCAATTAGTCTTTCACTAGTTCTTGTTGTTTGATATTTTATTGTATTTAATTTTGTTTTTTGCCGTAAATTATGTATTTTAAATTTCAATTGTATTTCCTCTGTCAAAAAAATAAATTTTTTGTAAACAAAGTACGAATTTTTGCAGCTCTAATACGAATTTCTAACAACTCTGTTCTAATGGCAATCTTTAATTAGTTATCCCGGTGTCTTCAAATGCAATAAATTATATGATATGAAATGTCAAAACCATTTCAGTGAAACGTCAAAATGATATCAATTGCAAAGTGGTGGAGAACACTTGACCATTTCATAGATAAGAAATATCATAGATTTTTCTTCGAAAAATACAAAATTTTATCAAACATTAATTTTTATATACAAATAATAAGAAATTAAACACTTTCTCTTTCTTTTTTACCAAATTTTCTGTTGTTTTTTTATTACAAAGTTAAAATTAAAACGAAAAGTGAGAGTTCATGGCAGGCATCATTGCAAGAGCCGCTTGCATGTCAGCGATGTTATGATATTGCAATAAAATTGAAATTGAGTGTCTTCACTTGAGATGAAATTATTTTGACAATTGCTTGCTATCATTTTATTGCATGTCAAGACACTAGGTAATAAATTATATGATATGAAATGTCAAAACCATTTCAGTGAAACGTCAAAATGATATCAATTGCAAAGTGGTGGAGAACACTTGACCATTTCATAGATAAGAAACATCATAGATTTTTCTTCGAAAAATACAAAATTTTATCAAACATTAATTTTTATCTACAAATAATAAAAAATTAAACACTTTCCCTTTCTTTTTTACCAAATTTTCTGTTGTTTTTTTATTACAAAGTTAAAATTAAAACGAAAAGTGAGAGTTCATGGCAGTCATCATTGCAAGAGCCGCTTACATGTCAGCGATATCATGATATTGCAATAAAATTGAAATTGAGTGTCTTCACTTGAGATGAGATCAATTTGACAATTGCTTGCTATCATTTTATTGCATGTCAAGACACTAGGTTACCTAGTGTCTTTACCTAGTGTCTTGAAATGCAATAAAATGATAGCAAGCAATTGTCAAAATGATCTCATCTCAAGTGAAGACACTCAATTTCATTGCAATATCATGATATCGCTGACATGCCATCTGATCTTGCAATGATGCCAGAGATCAAATGTCACTTTTAGTTTTCATTTTAATTTTGTAATAGAAAAATAACAAAAAATTTGGTGAAAAAGAATGGAAAAGTGTTTAGTTTTTTACTATTTGTCGGTAAACATTAATGTTTCATATAATTTGGTGTTTTTCGAAGAAAAATCTATAATATTTCTTATTCATGAAATGGTCAAGTGTTCTCCACCACTTTGCAATTGATATCATTTTGACGTTTCACTGAAATGGTTTTGACATTTCATATCATATAATTTATTGCATTTCAAGACACCGGGTTAAATGCAATGAAATGTGCAAAGAAATTTGAAAATAACAATTTGTTGTTGTTTTGTGTGTTATTTTAAAAATTCTTTGCATATTTCATTGCATTTGAAGACACTAGGTTACTATGTCAAAACGAAAATAGAATAGATTCTATTCCGCCGACAAATCGCCGGACGACATGGCGACATTTTGCTTCCCATACAAAATATATGAAAAAGCACATGTCGTTGTCGAACCAGCTCTGTTTAATCTCTTTAGAGTTCTATGTAATCTATAGAGTTGTGAAATTTCTATACTTTTTGAGTACTCAATCCTACTCAATACTTTTCAATTGAGTACTCGATACTACTCAATACTTTTAAGGGTTTTTGGAATTTAAAAATAAAAATGTTATGAATTCGTTTTTATTAGAAAAAATAATAACAATTTACATACACGTGTTATATAACTATTGTTACTTAAATTTTAATTAATTTAAAACAATTTAAAAATAAATTTATTAAATAATTTTTTCAAAAATTCGTTACAATTTCTTCTCTTCACAAATAGAGTTGTATTCTCAGAGTTGTATTTTTAAAGTACTATTTTTAGAGATGTATTTTCATACGAAAAATAAAATTTTTACGGAAAATTGCATCTTAAAAAGTATTGAGTAGTACCGTTTTAGTATTGAGTACTCAAAAAAACAGTCAGTATTGAGTACTCAGTACGGGAATACTCAATACTTTTACAACTCTAGTAATCTATGTGCGCAACACTGACAACACGCACAAAGATTTTAGCAAAAAAAAACTTATTTTAATAAAAATATAAATAATCGGTGAAAAAACCACACAATTTTAAAATAAATCAACAGAAGTAATTAAGAGTTGCAAAACAATTTAATATTATATTTGCAATCAGATGAGTAAAATGGATGCTACAAGGCAGGGTGCATACAAAAGCAACGCTATCGGTACAAATGAATCACGTTTAAGACGCCATGAAGTTACCGTGGAATCGCGGAAATCGAAAAAGGAAGATCAGATATTTAAAAGACGTACCATCAATGACTTTACTTCGCTACTTAAAGAATGCAAAAGCCAATCGCCGGTACAAATGACTGCTGATGAAATTGTAGCTGACGTGCATAGTACGAAACCAGAAAGACAATTCCAAGGAATGCAGGCTACACGTAAAATGTTATCTAGAGCATTTGTATACGTTTCATACAGAATTTCGAAAGTGCTCTCCTCCAATTTGAAGCTGTTTGGGCTTTAATTAATATTGTCTGGAACTTCTGAACAAACAAGTTGTGTTATTGAAAATAATTCTGTTCCCCACTTTGTTTCTCTCCGAAAAATAACAATTTAGCCGAACAAGCTGTATGTTTGTGGCTGGTAGCCACTGATAGTCAACAGACTGATGCCATAATTGCTGCTGCTGCTGGCGGTTTACCAAAGTTGGGTATTTTATTACAACTTTGATTTTTCCATTTTAAAAGAAAAATTTTATTTAAGAATTAATAAAGTATATAAAATACAAATTTGGAAAAATGTTAAATTTTTTTTTAATTTGTAAGATAAATATAATATCTCAAAACTGCATCTTTTATTCCATTGGGAGCATAAATTTCATCTTCCAGCGTTTCTCCTATACTAGACGATGGATTTCTTAGCACGGTAGTTCTAATGGATGAACTAGTCCATATCTTTGATTTAATGTGTATTTTGTCTTGCAACTCTCAAAAATGCATCTTTTATTCCATTGGGAGCATAAATTTCATCTTTCAGCGTTTCTCAATACTAGACGATAGATTTCTTAGCACGGTAGTTTTAGTGGACCAACTGGTCCCTGTCTGTCATTTGATATGTAGTTTGCCTTGCAACTCTCAAAACTGCATCTTTTATTCCACTGGGAACATAAATTTCATCTTTCAGCGTTTCTCCTATACTGGACGATAGATTTTTTAGCACGGTAATTCTAATGGATGAACTGGTCCATATCTTTGATTTGATGTGTATTTTGTCTTGCAACTCTCAAAACTGCATCTTTTATTCCATTGGGAGCATAAATTTCATCTTCCAGCGTTTCTCCTATACTGGACGATGGATTTCTTAGCACGGTAGTTCTAATGGATGAACTGGTCCATACCTTTGATTTGATGTGTATTTTGTCTTGCAACTCTCAAAACTGCATCTTTTATTCCATTGGGAGCATAAATTTCATCTTCCAGCGTTTCTCCTATACTAGACGATAGATTTCTTAGCACGGTAGTTCTAATGGATGAACTGGTCCATATCTTTGATTTGATGTGTATTTTGTCTTGCAACTCTCAAAACTGCATCTTTTATTCCATTGGGAGCATAAATTTCATCTTCCAGCATTTCTCCTATACTAGACGATAGATTTCTTAGCACGGTAGTTTTAATAGATCAACTGGTCCATATCTTTGATTTGATGTGTATTTTGTCTTGCAACTCTCAAAACTGCATCTTTTATTCCATTGGGACCATAAATTTCATCTTCCAGCGTTTCTCCTATACTGGACGATGGATTTCTTAGCACGGTAGTTCTAATGGATGAACTGGTCCATATCTTTGATTTGATGTGTATTTTGTGTTGCAACTCTCAAAACTGCATCTTTTATTCCATTGGGACCATAAATTTCATCTTCCAGCGTTTCTTCTATACTAGACGATGGATTTCTTAGCACGGTAGTTTTAATAGATCAACTGGTCCATACCTTTGATTTGATGTGTATTTTGTCTTGCAACTCTCAAAACTGCATCTTTTATTCCATTCGGACCATAATTTTCATCTTCCAGCGTTTCTCCTATACTGGACGATAGATTTTTTAGCACGGTAATTCTAATGGATGAACTGGTCCATATCTTTGATTTGATGTGTATTTTGTCTTGCAACTCTCAAAACTGCATCTTTTATTCCATTGGGAGCATAAATTTCATCTTCCAGCGTTTCTCCTATACTGGACGATGGATTTCTTAGCACGGTAGTTCTAATGGATGAACTGGTCCATACCTTTGATTTGATGTGTATTTTGTCTTGCAACTCTCAAAACTGCATCTTTTATTCCATTGGGAGCATAAATTTCATCTTCCAGCGTTTCTCCTATACTGGACGATGGATTTCTTAGCACGGTAGTTCTAATGGATAAACTGGTCCATATCTTTGATTTGATATGTATTTTGTCTTGCAACTCTCAAAACTGCATCTTTTATTCCATTGGGAGCATAAATTTCATCTTCCAGGGTTTCTCCTATACTAGACGATGGATTTCTTAGCACGGTAGTTTTAATAGATCAACTGGTCCATATCTTTGATTTGATGTGTATTTTGTCTTGCAACTCTCAAAACTGCATCTTTTATTCCATTGGGAGCATAAATTTCATCTTCCAGCATTTCTCCTATACTAGACGATAGATTTCTTAGCACGGTAGTTTTAATAGATCAACTGGTCCATACCTTTGATTTGATGTGTATTTTGTCTTGCAACTCTCAAAACTGCATCTTTTATTCCATTGGGACCATAAATTTCATCTTCCAGGGTTTCTCCTATACTAGACGATGGATTTCTTAGCACGGTAGTTCTAATGGATGAACTGGTCCATAGCTTTGATTTGATGTGTATTTTGTCTTGCAACTCTCAAAACTGCATCTTTTATTCCATTGGGAGCATAAATTTCATCTTCCAGCGTTTCTCCTATACTGGACGATGGATTTCTTAGCACGGTAGTTCTAATGGATGAACTGGTCCATACCTTTGATTTGATGTGTATTTTGTCTTGCAACTCTCAAAACTGCATCTTTTATTCCATTGGGACCATAAATTTCATCTTCCAGGGTTTCTCCTATACTGGACGATGGATTTCTTAGCACGGTAGTTCTAATGGATGAACTGGTCCATAGCTTTGATTTGATGTGTATTTTGTCTTGCAACTCTCAAAACTGCACCTTTTATTCCATTGGGAGCATAAATTTCATCTTCCAGCGTTTCTCCTATACTGGACGATGGATTTCTTAGCACGGTAGTTCTAATGGATGAACTGGTCCATACCTTTGATTTGATGTATATTTTGTCTTGCAACTCTCAAAACTGCATCTTTTATTCCATTGGGAGCATAAATTTCATCTTCCAGCGTTTCCCCTATACTGGACGATGGATTTCTTAGCACGGTAGTTCTAATGGATGAACTAGTCCATACCTTTGATTTGATGTGTATTTTGTCTTGCAACTCTCAAAACTGCATCTTTTATTCCATTGGGAGCATAAATTTCATCTTCCAGCGTTTCTCCTATACTGGACGATGGATTTCTTAGCACGGTAGTTCTAATGGATGAACTGGTCCATACCTTTGATTTGATGTGTATTTTGTCTTGCAACTCTCAAAACTGCATCTTTTATTCCATTGGGAGCATAAATTTCATCTTCTAGCGTTTCTCCTATACTGGACGATGGATTTCTTAGCACGGTAGTTCTAATGGATAAACTGGTCCATATCTTTGATTTGATGTGTATTTTGTCTTGCAACTCTCAAAACTGCATCTTTTATTCCATTCGGACCATAAATTTCATCTTCCAGCGTTTCTCCTATACTAGACGATAGATTTCTTAGCACGGTAGTTCTAGTGGACCAACTGGTGCATATCTTTCATTTGATAT
This sequence comes from Leucophora obtusa, assembly GCA_949987735.1. Lineage (NCBI taxonomy): Eukaryota > Metazoa > Arthropoda > Insecta > Diptera > Anthomyiidae > Leucophora > Leucophora obtusa. Next base: position 200,753,017 of record OX465298.1, read on the forward strand.
GTAGTTCGCTTTGCAACTCTCAAAACTGCATCTTTTATTCCATTGGGAGCATAAATTTCATCTTCCAGCGTTTCTCCTATACTGGACGATGGATTTCTTAGCACGGTAGTTCTAATGGATGAACTGGTCCATACCTTTGATTTGATGTGTATTTTGTCTTGCAACTCTCAAAACTGCATCTTTTATTCCATTGGGAGCATAAATTTCATCTTCCAGCGTTTCTCCTATACTGGACGATGGATTTCTTAGCACGGTAGTTCTAATGGATAAACTGGTCCATATCTTTGATTTGATATGTATTTTGTCTTGCAACTCTCAAAACTGCATCTTTTATTCCATTGGGAGCATAAATTTCATCTTCCAGGGTTTCTCCTATACTAGACGATGGATTTCTTAGCACGGTAGTTTTAATAGATCAACTGGTCCATATCTTTGATTTGATGTGTATTTTGTCTTGCAACTCTCAAAACTGCATCTTTTATTCCATTGGGAACATAAATTTCATCTTCCAGCGTTTCTCCTATACTAGACGATGGATTTCTTAGCACGGTAGTTCTAATGGATGAACTGGTCCATATCTTTGATTTGATATGTATTTTGTCTTGCAACTCTCAAAACTGCATCTTTTATTCCATTGGGACCATAAATTTCATCTTCCAAGGTTTCTCCTATACTAGACGATGGATTTCTTAGCACGGTAGTTTTAATAGATCAACTGGTTCCTGTCTTTCATTTGATATGTAGTGTGCCTTGCAACTCTCAAAACTGCATCTTTTATTCCATTGGGAGCATAAATTTCATCTTCCAGCGTTTCTCCTATACTGGACGATGGATTTCTTAGCACGGTAGTTTTAATGGATGAACTGGGCCATACCTTTGATTTGATGTGTATTTTGTCTTGCAACTCTCAAAACTGCATCTTTTATTCCATTGGGACCATAAATTTCATCTTCCAGGGTTTCTCCTATACTAGACGATGGATTTCTTAGCACGGTAGTTTTAATAGATCAACTGGTCCATATCTTTGATTTGATGTGTATTTTGTCTTGCAACTCTCAAAACTGCATCTTTGATTCCATTCGGACCATAAATTTCATCTTCCAGCGTTTCTCCTATACTAGACGATAGATTTCTTAGCACGGTAGTTCTAGTGGTCCAACTGGTGCATATCTCTCATTTGATATGTAGTTCGCTTTGCAACTCTCAAAACTGCATCTTTTATTCCATTGGGAGCATAAATTTCATCTTCCAGCGTTTCTCCTATACTGGACGATGGATTTCTTAGCACGGTAGTTCTAATGGATGAACTGGTCCATACCTTTTATTTGATGTGTATTTTGTCTTGCAACTCTCAAAACTGCATCTTTTATTCCATTGGGAGCATAAATTTCATCTTCCAGCGTTTCTCCTATACTGGACGATGGATTTCTTAGCACGGTAGTTCTAATGGATGAACTGGTCCATACCTTTGATTTGATGTGTATTTTGTCTTGCAACTCTCAAAACTGCATCTTTTATTCCATTGGGACCATAAATTTCATCTTCCAGGGTTTCTCCTATACTAGACGATGGATTTCTTAGCACGGTAGTTTTAATAGATCAACTGGTCCATATCTTTGATTTGATGTGTATTTTGTCTTGCAACTCTCAAAACTGCATCTTTTATTTCATTCGGACCATAAATTTCATCTTCAAGCGTTTCTCCTATACTAGACGATAGATTTCTTAGCACGGTAGTTCTAGTGGTCCGTCCAACTGGTGCATATCTTTCATTTGATATGTAGTTCGCTTTGCAACTCTCAAAACTGCATCTTTTATTCCATTGGGAGCATAAATTTCATCTTCCAGGGTTTCTCCTATACTGGACGATGGATTTCTTAGCACGGTAGTTCTAATGGATGAACTGGTCCATACCTTTTATTTGATGTGTATTTTGTCTTGCAACTCTCAAAACTGCATCTTTTATTCCATTGGGAGCATAAATTTCATCTTCCAGCGTTTCTCCTATACTGGACGATGGATTTCTTAGCACGGTAGTTCTAATGGATGAACTGGTCCATACCTTTGATTTGATGTGTATTTTGTCTTGCAACTCTCAAAACTGCATCTTTTATTCCATTGGGACCATAAATTTCATCTTCCAGGGTTTCTCCTATACTAGACGATGGATTTCTTAGCACGGTAGTTTTAATAGATCAACTGGTCCATATCTTTGATTTGATGTGTATTTTGTCTTGCAACTCTCAAAACTGCATCTTTTATTCCATTGGGAGCATAAATTTCATCTTCCAGCGTTTCTCCTATACTGGACGATGGATTTCTTAGCACGGTAGTTCTAATGGATGAACTGGTCCATACCTTTGATTTGATGTGTATTTTGTCTTGCAACTCTCAAAACTGCATCTTTTATTCCATTGGGAACATAAATTTCATCTTCTAGCGTTTCTCCTATACTAGACGATGGATTTCTTAGCACGGTAGTTCTAATGGATGAACTGGTCCATATCTTTGATTTGATATGTATTTTGTCTTGCAACTCTCAAAACTGCATCTTTTATTCCATTGGGACCATAAATTTCATCTTCCAAGGTTTCTCCTATACTAGACGATGGATTTCTTAGCACGGTAGTTTTAATAGATCAACTGGTTCCTGTCTTTCATTTGATATGTAGTTTGCCTTGCAACTCTCAAAACTGCATCTTTTATTCCATTGGGAGCATAAATTTCATCTTCCAGCGTTTCTCCTATACTGGACGATGGATTTCTTAGCACGGTAGTTTTAATAGATGAACTGGTCCATACCTTTGATTTGATGTGTATTTTGTCTTGCAACTCTCAAAACTGCATCTTTTATTCCATTGGGACCATAAATTTCATCTTCCAGGGTTTCTCCTATACTAGACGATGGATTTCTTAGCACGGTAGTTTTAATAGATCAACTGGTCCATATCTTTGATTTGATGTGTATTTTGTCTTGCAACTCTCAAAACTGCATCTTTTATTCCATTCGGACCATAAATTTCATCTTCCAGGGTTTCTCCTATACTAGACGATAGATTTCTTAGCACGGTAGTTCTAGTGGACCAACTGGTGCATATCTTTCATTTGATATGTAGTTCGCTTTGCAACTCTCAAAACTGCATCTTTTATTCCATTTGGAGCATAAATTTCATCTTCCAGCGTTTCTCCTATACTGGACGATGGATTTCTTAGCACGGTAGTTCTAATGGATGAACTGGTCCATACCTTTGATTTGATGTGTATTTTGTCTTGCAACTCTCAAAACTGCATCTTTTATTCCATTGGGAGCATAAATTTCATCTTCCAGCGTTTCTCCTATACTGGACGATGGATTTCTTAGCACGGTAGTTCTAATGGATGAACTGGTCCATACCTTTGATTTGAAGTGTATTTTGTCTTGCAACTCTGAAAACTGCATCTTTTATTCCATTGGGACCATAATTGCATCTTCCAGCGTTTCTCCTATACTAGACGATAGATTTCTTAGCACGGTAGTTCTAATGGATGAACTGATCAATATCTTTGATTTGATATGCAGTTCGCTTTGCAACTCTCAAAACTGCATATTTTATTCCATTCGGACCATAAATTTCATCTTCCGGCGTTTCTCCTATACTAGACGATAAATTTCTTAGCACGGCAGACTTTTGGCTCGTCTTGGATGTACTTATTATTTGAGACTTATTTCGTTCTGCAACTCTTTCTGGTTTCATATTAGAAGATACTGGAATCTTTCATTGAAATTTATTGATAATTAAAAGACTTAAAAACCTTATATTTTTTCTTTATTTATTTATTTTTTAATTCATTTACATTGTAATTCATACTTATTAAATAAATGTGTGCAATAGAAATGTTCCAACAATACTGCGCCGTAATTTATAATAGTTGTGGGAGGGAATACGGCACTAAAATTTGTTTCGCGTTGCCAACTTAAAAAAAATTCGATGCTAAATATTCGATGCTAACGGCACGTACGTGTAAAGAAAAACAACACATGAAATTCTCTAAGCAGCTGATTGTCAAGAACTGACATTTTAAAAAAATTGTTAAACATTTGATACAGTGTTGTATTTTTGTATTATATATCGAACAGAGATGGGAGTTAATTCTTTGTGAGCTAGGCCCAGGCTACGAATTCCTTAAAAAAATGGCGTATCGTCCATTTTTTGAAGATAAATTTCTATTATTTTAAAGATGTTGGTTGCAATAATGTTGAAGTATATAATACAAAATTGTTGTATTTAACGAAATTTGATTGGGCTAAACTCTAGTTTACGGGCATAACTCGGATTTGTTTTAAACTTTCACGGACGATAGAACTTTCAATGCCGATGCATGTATTTTTGTCGGCGACCCCCGGTTCCCGAGTTATGGACCCCCAAAGTTTGAATTTTGCGGCCCTATGTTCCACTGGGAATTAAAGGATTAAATATATATATATATATAAAGTTTGAATTTGAACTCTTTGTATCTTCGCCATTTATTATCGGAAAACACAAAATATATATATCGCTAAAAAGGCTATTGAAACAACTTTAATTTGAGATATAATACTCCCGAATACATTAACCCATTAAGCGTCAAATCGTAAAAGTCTGTTTTTTATCCATACTTTTTAGAAAAAAAATACCATTATCTCAATATTTCACCAATATAAAATACAAAATAACTATTATTTAATTGTAGTTAAGGCTCTCAGCTTTAATTTAAGATATAATTTATACCTATAACCCTTATAACACCGCAGATATTAAAAGTTAAATATCATATTAATTTTTTTATTTTTGTGCTTATATACATAAATAAATAAATAAACGTCGCTTCGCTCGCGAGATTGTTGATTCAAATATTTACGAAATTAAAAAAAAGCGAACGCTACATAGGAATTCCCCCTAAGCCCGGTCAAAGCCTATTACACAGAAAAGCTTTACTCAGCGAAGCCACTAAACTGCCTACCACATAGGAAAAAACCCCTAAGCCAAGCCGGAGGCCGAGTACACAGAAAACGTTTACTCAAATCAACTCAAAAAGTTAAAAATTATGCAAAGTTCAAAAATAGAAAAATTAAATATCAAATTTAACTCTTACGGTGAGTCTCATACTGCAGGTTTAAACTTAGGTTAATAGTTAACCCAAAAATTTGTTGTTGTTTTGTATACATTTTTTTGACATTTTATTTTGTTTTTAGTTAAGTTAAAGTTAAACCTACAGTATGAGACCCACCGTTAATATCTGCGCTGTTAGAAGGGTTAAAGGCTTAAATTATACCTTATATTAAAGGTTAAATAAAGCCTTATCTACAAACAAATAATAGTTATTTTGTACATTAAATAGGCAAAATAATGAGAAAACAGCATTTTTCTTGAAAAAATTCCATTTCAAAAACAGAAAATCATGTGCTGGGCCGCAATGGGTTAATAGTTTCGAACATTTTTTATGCCGGATTAAAGGTGCTTGAATAAGATATTTAATGACAGCCATTTCGTTCCGTTGAGATAACGCATTCCTAAGTTAAAAATATATAAATTAAATGATATATCCAAACTTAAGAGACCCATTATTCGGAAAATATAGGCCGCAGACAAAAAAACTCACCTATTATACCCCTAATTTCGTTTTTTTTTTAAGCTATGCCCGTAAAGTGGATTTGTTCCTTTGATTGTTTCATATGATCCCAAGAAACATTTTTACGGACTGTCCGAGTCATAAATCCGGCTTTTACGGAAACCTGGGGTCTAATCGCCGCTTTTTTTGAATTTGGGATGATGGCGTTCGATAGCGAGAGTATCAAACAAAACTGTCACTTTTTCATATGAACATTGTTTTAAATTCATATACAAAATGTGTTTGTTTACAAATTTTTGTTTTCAACTGTGTACGTTCAGTGAAGTAAATTAGCTTAAAATTTCGATACGATAGCGATCGAATGCCGTGATTCGGCTATTCGATAGGTAACGAATTTTTGTTCGATACGTTAGCTTGTTCGATATCGAAAGCAGCGATTAGACCCCTGAATTTATTTTAGATTTTCTTTAGCCAATTCTTACACACCCTAAATACTAATAACTACAAAACTTAAATGTAATTTCATTCAATCATCTCAACTAAATTTGTTTTTAATTTCACTTTAAAATTAATTCCTTTTGACTTAAATTTCTATATTTTATTGTGCCTATAATTTGAAAACCTTATAACACATTTATAAAATGAATTTTGTATGGAAAATTTGTTTTATAAGTCACTTATAAATTTTTAAAGTGATTATGCACACAGCCCTATTTTTATACCCTACACCAGTATGTGGTCAGGGTATTATAAGTTTGTGATGATGTTTGTAACACCAAAAAATATTGGTCCTAGACCCACCTTATAGTATACCGATCGGCTTAGAATTTTTTTTATTTCGATTTAACGATGTCCGTCTGTCCGTCCGTCTGTCTGTCTGTCCATGCATTCTTGTGCGCACTCTACAGGTCGCAAATATTAAGGTATTTTGATGAAACTTGGTACACCGACTTATGTCGACCCAAGGACGACGCCTATTGATTTTGGTGAACATCGGTCCACGTTTAGACCTAGTGCCCATATAAGGGTCCTACCAAAATTATATTGTTTATACGCTGCAGGTCGCAAATATTAAGATATTTTGATGAAATATGGTACACCGACTTATGTCGGCACAAGGACGAAGCCTATTGATTTTGATGAACATCGGTCCATGTTTAAACCTAGTGCCCATATAAGGGTCCTACTAAAATTATATGGTTTATACGCTGCAGGTAGCAAATATTAAGATATTTTGATGAAATTTGGTACACTGACTTATGTCGGCCCAAGAACGAAGCCTATTGATTTTGGTGAACATCGGTCCATGTTTAGACCTAGTGCCCATATAAGGGTCCTACTAAAATTATATGGTTTATACGCTGCAGGTCGCAAATATTAATATATTTTGATGAAATTTGGTACACAGACCTATTTTGGCCCAAGGACGAAACCTATTGATTTTGGTGAACATCGGTCCATGTTTAGACCCAGTGCCCATATAAGGGTCCTACCAAAATTATATTGTTTATACGCTGCAGGTCGCAAATATTAAGATATTTTGATGAAATTTGGTACACCGACTTATGTCGGCCCAGGGACGAAGCCTATTGATTTTGGTGAACATCGGTCTATGTTTAGACCTAGTACCCATATAAGGGTCCCCCCAAAATTGGCTTGGTTACAAACTGCAGATCGCAAATATTAAGATATTTTAATGAAATTTGGTGCGCTGACTCACATTATAGAAAATTTTGACACAAGCCCCATTTTAACCCATTCGAATTTCGGATCCAAACATTAGTTGGTTTTTACCCAGACTGGTGTAGGGTATTGTATAGTCGGCAGGCCCGACTTTAACCTTTTTACTCGTTTTAAATTAAAGTTTTATTTAACTTTACCTACGTTTTCTCTACCCAGCCAGAAATTGCCGATGGTAAGAAAAATAAAGCACTGATTGCTAATGGTACAACAAATAAAGTGCTGACAAAGTAATGATGTCAAACGCTCTGCCAACGTTAGTAAAAGTGCTTTGCCAGTACTTGATTACAAAATTTACAACCGTTAAAATAATAAAAGCGCTGGCACAGCCCTGGTTTAGAATGCTTTCCCAACGTTAGTAAAAAGTGCTTTGCCAGTAATTGATTTACAAAATTTACAACCGTTAAAATAATAAAAGCGCTGGCACAGCCCTGATTTAGAACGCTTTCCCAACGTTGGCAAAAAGAGCTTTGGCAGTACTTAATTTACAACCATAAAAATAGTAAAAGCACTGGCAGAGGGCTAGTTTAGAACGCTTCGCCAAACGATGACAAGTGTTTTGCCAGCATTTGATTGCGAGTAATTTCGGTTTTGAGTAATTCTTAAGTTTGGCGACTTGACCAAATCTAATCAATTAAATTAAGCTTTAATCTTTATTACCTTAAATATTATAAAATATTCTTAAATTTGGTCTTAAATATTCTTTTTTGTCTTAAATATTTCTAAGTCAGAAATTTTGTTGGACATTTTTGACTTAAGAAAATTTAAGAAAAATTCGCTCTTAGTTCTGACTGCAAAAAGTCGTTAAGCAGTCACTTTGTTTTTTTAGGATAAGTTAGCAGGTCTTAATTAAATAAAAAATAAGTATTATTTTTTTTAAATTTTATTTTACATATTTTATTGCAATTATTTATGTAAAAGACTTATAGTAATTGTTTCATTATTTACAATTGTAATTGTTTCATACATTGAAATTCTACCATATTTACATTTATTTAAGTATCAGCAGAGCACAAAATTTTTTGTTTTGCCAATGCTTTGCCGACTCTTTAAAATACAGTCGGCCAAGTCCAGCCCGGTGCTATCATTTTGGGGTTGGCAAAGCATTAAAATTATAATTTTGGTACTGGCAAGGGATTTTTTATTATTCCAAGAACACTTTATTGATTATTTTACCAATGCTTTGCCAACGTTTTAAAAAGCAAACGGACAAGCCCAGCCCGGTGTTATCATTTCGGTGTTGGCAACGCACCATATCTTTAAAAGTATTTCGTTCTGCCAACGCTGGCACCATCGCTAAAAGTACTGGCCCATCGCCTCGCCATTCGTATTTTTCTGGCTAGGCTGTTTTAATTTTCTTTTCCTCTTAAGACACCGAGCTGATAGCATTGTGTGGTGAACCCATTTGTGTCAGAACTTTATCTAACCATTGCAATGGACCATGCAAGTGTATTTCGATCCAGCACGGCGTTGATGTTACATCCTGTCGATGATATTCGGCACCCCAACCTTTAACGAATGACATGCGTATTGTACACATTTTCGTTAGCTCATAAACGGCTTCGAAACCGTTATTGACGGATTGTGATAGTAGTTGAGCAAATTCTTGATTATTGAAAATTTTCAATGAACAACCAGGTGGTATTTTGAAAACTGTGCTAGGATGGAAGCCGTGATGAAAATTACAATTCCGTGATTGCACAAAAATTGCTGAATCGGATAAACATTCAGCATAAACTTCGCCAGTAACATAATAAAGATGAACACCTTTTCCTAAAAAAAGACATACAAAATCGAAAATTTAAATTATTATAACACTAAAATAAAATCTGTAAAAACATCAGATTCTGAAGGAAACAGAAAAATATCTGATTCTCACGTACTTTCGTTTGACTATATAAAAAACCCTTTAATTCCCCGGTTAAAAATAATTTTTTAATAATATCCAATTAGATACTGAAATTGGTTCTGTATAATTGGATCAAATCGAATAAAATTTAATTAAATTGTGGCCCATGAAATTGAAATTACAATAAATTAAGTTAAATGAAAAAAATAAAAAAAAAGACAGATATAAAAATATATACTTTGATTCTATTATATCGGGATTTTGGTCTCATCTCATTATATAACAGGGTTGGCAGGCATTAACGCTAAAATACCCATATCGATTCAAAACACTTTCAATTGAGTACCGTTATCCTTAAAATACCGTTACCGAAATAATTGTTATCCTTAAAATACCGTTGCCGAAATAAATGAAATGTCGAAAGCCTTAAAATACCGTTACCGAAATTATGCATCCATTATTTCTAATTCTCTGCTTTTGGTAATTCCACGTGGTTATTGAATATTTTACATAAATTAAATTGACAAATTTGTTTTGTTTTCATTTTAGTTTATTTTTTGGAAAAAAATTTCCATATGCACTGAAAAAACTGACTATCGTTACCCTTAAAATACCGTTACCAAAATAAATGAAACACCGTTATCCCTAAAACACCGATACCGAAATAAATGAAATAGCGATACCCTTAAAATACCGATACCGAAATAAACGAAATAGCGATACCCTTACCGATAAACGCATCGTTTCAGTTACCATCCACGTTATATATAATTAATTGAATTGTAGGGACACAGATATAATCTGATATTGTCATATATTGAGATGTTGATCCATATAAGGCATATAAGCAATATTATTTAAGCTACAATATAAAACTATATACACAGAAAAAACAGTAGGCACCAACAATGGGAATTTGTAAAAGCAATCACATTTTCTTTCAAATGGAAATTTTATTCCCAACAATTTTTTTGTTTGAAATATTTGTAACACGTTTGTTAATCCCAGCCAGCAATTTCGGAGCGCTCATAAATAAGATTCTTAAAAGGCTCACAGAAATGATTATTGTTTTTTTGAAAACAATCTTTTTTTGGTAAAAAATATGAACCCTTAGAAAACAATCCAAAAAGTTGTCTCTACAATCTAAAAAGCTGTCTCAAAACGAGGGTTCATTTTTCGGACTCAAAGAAGATTCCAAAATTATTTAAATTTATGAAGAAAATTTCGATTTTATACGTTCTTTTTTGTGAGTCATTTCTGAGTACACACGGGCTCTTTTGGACGGACCACTTTCATAGGAAAAAGTGGAAAAATGTTTATGTTTTTGGAGCTCATTTGTGAGTCATTAATGATCATCTTTGTTTGCTGGGATTTTTATGTTTCATATAAAAATTGTTTAAAAATAAAAATTCAAAGTTACAAAAAAAAAAAAAATTTTTTTTTGGATTTACAAATTTCTTTGTTGGTGCTTTTTAAAAAGTTTTTTTTTGTATTTACAAATTTGGTATGAGAAAGGTGTTTAAAAATTTAATTAGAATTTTGTAAATTCTTTCTGTGTATGATTCACACGAAATTAAAATTGTATCAGTGTATATATTAGGTCCATTCGATTACTGGATAATTTGTACAAATTTGTACAAATTTTTACTGGATGGCGTTCGTTTACATAAATACTCAGTAAACAGAAAGAAAAAAGAGAAAATAAAGTGACAGTTCTATGTTGAGAGTTTCTAAGTCTTCTTCTTTTTCTTGCAAATTTTTACTGGATAAATTTTTGCCAGTAAGAATTTGCAAGCAGAAAAAAACATATGTTTCGAAAACATATGATTGTTTATGGTAAATAAAAAAAATTATTGTCCAATTATATTATTTTATGGAAATGCAAAGCAGTAAAACTTTCAAAATAAATTATGGAAAAGATAAGAAAACCTTCTAAAAATGTTCTGCTTAAGGTTTAACATCAAAAATTGTCTTCTTTCATAGCGATCAGTTAAAATTTATTTGTATATTTGGTGTTGTAATCAGCTGTGTGTACAAACTTGCAAATTGTTGCAAATTTTCTGTTCGCGTACATGTTTGGGAAAATTTTAGTTTGAGAGTAAATCTTGTCTTACTCTCTGAAAGTTTGTACTGAGTAATTCTTACTGGACTTGACTGAGAAAAGTAATCGAATGGACCTATTATTATATAATTTCATTTTTAATTGGGTCGGACATTTTGTACTATAGAAAAACCCTACAATTATAACGCGTTTTTTTTCTATAGAAAGGCACCTGGAAGTCATAAACGTCGTTATCAATAGGGCTTGGAATTTCATGTGAACACAAGTTTGTTCTCGTAAGCTGGAGAACAATAAGGGTTTTCACAAGGGGTGTACTATTTGTTGTATCGTTGTATCGTCCTAACAAAAAACAGAGTTGTTAAAAATTAAATTGAAAAAATACAACATTTGAGAATAGCACGATACAACATTTTTACGTATGTTTAGTGTCCTATGTTTGAGTGTGCTAACAGATAGAAAACTGAATAGAAAATCGTTGTTAAACACAAATAAAAATTTTAACAACTCTGTTTTTTGTTAGGACTATACAACGATACAACAGATAGCACACCCCTTATGAACAACCTAAATGTTAACTAAAAATCTTTGCGAAATAATAAATTTGCAACAAAATGTCAAACAAAATGATTTGTTAATGCTGGAACCACTTCAGAATCAGTTGATTGCTATTTGAAGTGATTTTAAATAATGTTTTTTCTGGAATAAGTTAAAAAACCTACTAACTGCTGACTATATTACTGGCCCTTAGACTCTCAAGAAAAAACATAAAATTCTAATCACTACTTCTAAAAAAATAATTCTTAAATGCTTACATGAATTTCTCAATATAAAATTATTAGATTATGAGGATGCTTATTTCGAAATTTTTTAAGTCATATTTCTTCCCAGGGAACCTCAGATTTTTTTTTGCAATGCAAAAACGATAAAATTAAGTTTTTCTTTTGTAACCCTGTTTATTTTTCCTAACTTATCGAATAGGTATGATAAATCTTTGTTGCTACTTACCTATATGACGTCTGGTGTTCTCAATTGTACTGTTACGATTAACATTACTCAACTGGCCCAAACAACAACGATCTGAATTATTCGAAGGATTTGTAAAACCATCAACAATCACTGAATTGTTATTACAATGAAATACTTCGCCCACACGACAATTCAATTCGTAATAGGCAATAGAAGCCCAAAATGCTGGTTCTTGATAACTAACCCGGGCGACATCACCCATGGGAGCATCTAACATTTGCGTACTATCATTTTGATTATTTGAATTACCATCCTCGGAAGGACTGTAGGCTGGAGGTGGTGTTTCAGCCATGCTACTGTATGGTGAATTTGGATTGGAATTAACTGAACTAGGACTACCAACCGATGTCATTGGCGGGCTATTGGGGTTGAGATGATTATTAAAACCAGCCGTAGAATAGCTGACATTGTGGGGCATTGTGGATTCACCCATATTATTGAATTGTAACATTGAATGACCGGGTGCAAATTCTGAATGACGTGGTACTAATACGGGTGGTAAAACAGGACTTTCAACTCTTTTATAATGATACGGATTTATGCAGACTTCTTTCTGTTTTGCACTAAAAGGATATTGGCATATCTCCAAAGGTTTCAGTTCATGATGTGACTGTAAATCAGGCCAACGCCAGACACGGCAATAAATGACATGTGGTAAACCTTTACGATGTGAAACCTAGAATACGAATTTATGGTATTTTAAAAAATTACATATTTTTATGAAAATTGATCCTTGACAAACCTGTAATCTTCCGTCTAATGACCGTGGAATAGTCACACATTTTGATGGTTGTCCTGGACATGACAAAGCTCTTTCTAGCTCTTCTATAGCACCTTGACGCTTTTTTAATTTTTTTACCAAGCTGTCTACGGCCTTCTCGGCCCATTTTTCTTCTTCATCACCCTGTTTCCAACCAAGCAATTTTTTAACTGCTGGTGAAGTAAAAGTAAATAGAGCTCCAATTTTTGACATTACACTGCTTGAAGTTGATTCAACATTATCGGTATCCATTCTATTTAATGCGAATTTATTTATCCGAAAACCGAGATGACTACTATAGGAGGAATAATCTAAAAAGAGATATGTAAAGAAATAAAACAATTGTATACAAAAATTTTAAAAACGAATAAAAGTTCTAAATTCAGTCGTTCCAGGTTTATATGGCACGTCACGTTCTCCCCATTCATGGCGATTTTTCAACGTCATTTGCTTCCACCAAAAAGATTCCCCAAGTTTTTTAGTTATTTTTAAATTACACTATACAACAGCCTAAAAACCCCCTGTTGGAATATATATTTTTTAATAAACGTTGGTGTGCTGAATCCAAATTTGGTAAGAAGAATTTTCAATAGACCATTTTCTAGAATTCGCGAATTTTTATTTGTCAATATTTTATTATAACAAAAATAATTGAGTTTATTTAAAGATAAAAATCTTCATAAATTAACCTTTTATTTGAGTATAATCATGACGGTGGGTGTTGAAGAAAATTTTACTTGCAAGTTGGAAATTTACGTTTTTTAGTTTAAAGCCAAAATTAGTTTATAAGTATCGTAAAAAAAGTAACGTATCATTCTCATAATGAATAAAAAGAGTATAAAAAATAAAAATATTGTATTTTTTATCCTTTTCTTGTGCATAGAATTAAATGTCAAGTAATAAAATATAAAATTTCTATTTTCAACAGAACTTTTTTACGATTTTACTTGACAACAGTTTCAATGCATAGAAAAAAGATAAAAACATATTTCTATATTATTTTAACACATTGAATTGATTACAGATACGTTTTTTTACTTTACGATTAGACTAATGAAGCCTTAATTCTTATAAAATTCATATTTGCTAATAACATAAAATTTGACATTTTCTTTTCGCACGTAAACTAGGCAATTAAATAAACAGAATTTTATCAAACTTGAAGTTTCATGCAATGACATGATACATCAAAATTTTGAACTGAATTTAGATATCCTTGATATATACAATTTTTAATTAAAATCACTTTGTATTATACAATTTATCACCAAAAACAATACAATTTAAATACTAATCAAATGAATTTTTAATTTGAACCATTTCCATTTCCCGCCTTAATATTAGTGTAAGACTCGATGCCAATGAGCAATTTTTGTAAAATGTCCTGAAAAGCAGTCGCTCCAAACACAAACTCGAATTATCGTTTTTCCAATTTATTTTTTTTTCTTTAATATCAACTATTATGTGGTACAAATAGCAATCGACATCTCCAAATTAGGCATTTTAAAAAATCTTTAAAATTAATTTCAAAAAAAATATGTTTTTGCATTTTTATCAAATTCGTGGGTCATTTTGGATTCCAGGCTAAAGTGGGTTAATGATATCCGATGAAGTCAAAATTCCATGTATGAATCATTTTGACTATATTAAATAAATAAGTGGAATAAAAAATAATTTTTTCGAAATTTCGAATTTTGGGAATTTTTAATTGTAATACACTTTTTTCGAAAATGGGCAATTTTCGTCCAACTTTCGGCAGGGGTTAACGTTTTCCAAAAAAAAAATCGATTTCTTCCATTTGGAACCATTTCCAATAAAACTGGGGGGTGTAATGAACGAAAATCGACAAATCGCTATTTTAAGGGACAGTCTAATGTATATACATAATTTCATATTGAAAAATTATGCTTAGATTTTATAAGACAAAAGCATTCAAATAAATTTTTATAAAACACAACCAGTTTTAGCAGAAATTTTTTTTAACATTTCGTTATATTTTATTTTATAAAATATGGGTCTTTAAAAATTTTTTATATGAATTTTAATTATCAACTTAATAGCTGTTAAGCATAACTTTTAGTCACAAAAATCCTGCCTCCTATCGGATAAAATTATATGAAATCGTAATATTTATATCGAATTATATATAATTTGATGTCCTGGGTATGGACAAATCTCGGATGAAATTGTATTAAATTATATATAATTTGATTTAATTATACTCATGTAGACAAGCCATTTCTCGGAACAAATTTTATGTGGTTATATATGGGAACTTATCAAATGAGATATATTGATATAAGACACCATATTAACATTTTTATCAAGTTTAGTATTTTTTTGCGAAAAAATCTGTCAAAGTCCATATAAAAAAATTATTTTTGACTTCGGTTCAATTGTTGCGAAATTGCTGTAAAATTTTTTTTTTTTTGTATAGACAGTACCATTTGAAAATGTAGCAAAAAAGTAACATTTGTCTATATTATGATTGTAGCTTTCTTATAACTGCAAAAAAATTTTGAATTTTAAAGTTTTCATTACAATTTTTGGGCATAAACAAAATTTTGTCACTCTTGCGAACAAAAAACTGGCCTATGAGGATAATTTGCCAATAAAAAACCTATGAAATTGTAACTTTGTTTTTTGTATGAATATAAAAAGTATTGCGTGGCATCGAGTATTCAGTATCGACAGCTTACAACTCTATGAGCAAGGACATGCGAATCTATATCTAAATTT
Organism: Leucophora obtusa; assembly: GCA_949987735.1. Classification (NCBI taxonomy): domain Eukaryota; kingdom Metazoa; phylum Arthropoda; class Insecta; order Diptera; family Anthomyiidae; genus Leucophora; species Leucophora obtusa. The sequence goes on from OX465298.1 coordinate 200,768,782, forward strand.
TGATTTCAAATATTTTCAAATCTCGGCAGAACTACACCATTTTCACTTTTATTTCAGAAAATTCCAAATATATTTCAAAATTGTCTAAAAATATTTTAAAATTATCCAAAAGTGTTTTAAAATTGTCCAACATTTTTTTTAAATTGTCCAAATATATTTTAAAATTGTCTAAAAAGTTTTCAAAATTGTCTAAAATGTTTCAAAATTATCCAAAATTTTTCATACACGTTAAAATAATCACAATTTAGCTATTTGGCAAAAAAAACATATTTTTCAATAAAAATCACCTTTTTTTAAATAAATTTTTTAGTATTTTTTTTTTTATGTACACGCCTTTAGAAATCATATATAAAAAAATGGTCAAAATCGAAGAGAGCATGCTTTTTTTTAAGGGTTAAAATTGTCCAAATATTGTCTAAAATAATTTGATATTTGTCCTATTGCATTTCAAAATTGTCCAAAATGTATTTTAAAATTATACAAATATATTTTAAAACATTACAAATATATTTTAATATATTTTATTTGCATTTAAGAAAATTCTATTCGTATTTTAAAATTGTCCAAATACATTTCAAAATTATTCACTTCTATTTATAAATTTTAAATCTATATTTCAAAATTGTCCAAATGCATTTCAAATAATTCCATTTGTATTTCAAAATTCTTTAAATGTATTGCAGAAAATTCCAAATGTATTTAAAAAAAACTCTATTTTGGAATACAAATATAGTTTGTTTTTGGAATTTTCTCAAATATATTTGAAGAATTTTGAAATACAAATGGAATTATTTGAAATGCATTTGGACAATTTTGAAATACAGATTTAACATTTTTAAATACAAATGAATAATTTTGAAATACATTTGGGCAATTTTAAAAAACAAATGGAATTTTCTTAAATACAAAAAAAAATTTAAATATATTTGTAATATTTTAAAATATATTTGTATTATTTTGAAATACATTTTGAAAAGTTTAAAATAGGTTTTCGACAATTTTAAAATGCAATTGGACAAATATGAAAAGTTATTAGACAATTTTAAACAATATTTAAACAATTTTGAATGATTTTTTGGAAAATTTTAAAACATTTTTGGACATTTTTTCACTAATGTAGCAGATTTTTAATTAAAAAAAATACTAACCAAACATTTAAAAAATGTCGAAATGGGGTTTAAAAGATTTTCCCGAACCCCTTTTTGGTACTTTTTGGAAAAACTTAGCAAATCTATGATATGACTACCGTATAAGATATAAAAAATGTTTAAAAGCCCCCCCCCCCCTTGAGTGAATACGGATCCGCGCCTGGTGAAATTCTATAAACGTTGAGTTTTCATGTACATAGTTAAGCCATAATTTTTCTTAAATAAAATACTTGAAAATAATATTCATGTACCTAAAAACAAAATACTTGACCAAAATGTTCAAATATTTTTAAATAAAATACTTTGTACACAAAAAAAAAAAAATCTTGAAAGTATTATTATTTGAAAAAAATTCTAGCAAGTATTAATATTTGAATACAAATTTTAAATACTTTAAAATATTTTTCTTTTGGATTCAAATACAAATATTTTCATACTTACTTGAAAGCTGTTCAAGTAAATATAAAAAGTTTCAAGTATAAATATTTATGCTAAAAAATATGTTCAAGTAAATTAAAATATAAGAAATATTTGAAAATTTGATTTAAGTAAATATTTTACAATAATTTTCCAGGTATTGTGCGTAGTAGTACAGCCATACAAACCAAAACTTTCTGATTTTAAGAAATTGGACAAGTAAAACTAGACAAATTTATAAACTACTACCATATTTTTATTCTATATGTATTGCGTTTAAAATTATTTACCAATGATGTATTTGAAAACTGTAGCGCCGGTTGAAACTCCAGAAACAATAATATATTAATATGCGTTCTGCTCCTTTGTTGAATTTGAAATTAAAATAGCCACACCAGATTTAGGAAAGCGTACACAATTAAAACGCAAGCGCTCGCTGTAAATGAATGTTAACAACTAAATTGCTAAACAAAAATTAAACTTAATATACAAAGTACGAAATCTTTAAAGTGAGGCTATAACAAGGAATCCTTACCACAGTAGGTATACTGGATAGTACACTGAGAGAATTATCCTTCATGATATTAATATATAATTTCATAGAATTTTTTTCCTTGAGCCAATGAAGAATTTCATTATGTATATAATATTTAATTAATATTATGAAATTTTTCAGAACTTTTCTTTCATAAAATTTCATAATTTCATGAAATAATTCATTGAATTTCATAAATTAGATCTTCATAAATTTAAAGAAAATGTTTTTAATATACAGCTATGGACATATAAATGGCACATTTTACCATGAATTCTTTCTTATGCTACTATATTGCAAATACTATTAACAACCAACAAGTTTTTGTTTTTTTCCAAATGTTTATTATGCACATTTACTATTGCTATAAACTTTAATTGAAATTCATTAATGTAAATAAAAACTTATCATTATGAAAAAAAAACCCATTGAAATGAGCTGGACACAAAAATGGCACAATCTTAAAAAAGAGAAGAAATGGTTTAATATTGCATTTGTTAAATTTTTTGGTATGTACAAATATTTTACCGTTAATATTTAGTGCTGCGGCCTTTGTTTCTGATGACAGCTCTCACCTGCGACCCATACTTTCCACTACACCTTTTGCAACTGTAATTCAGAAAATATCAATTGAAATTCAGAATTTCCATTTGAAATTCAGAAAATATCAATTGAAATTCAGAATTTCCATTTGAAATTCAGAAAAGATCAATTGAAATTCAGAATTTCCATTTGAAATTTAGAAAATATCATTTGAAATTCAGAAAATATCAATTGAAATTCAGAAAATATCATTTGAAATTCAGAAATATCATTTGAAATTCAGAAAATATCAATTGAAATTCAGAAAATATCAATTGAAATTCAGAACATATCAATTGAAATTCAGAAATCGTCATTTGAAATTCAGAAAATGTCAATTGAAATTCAGAAATTGTCATTTGAAATTCAGAAAATATCAATTGAAATTCAGAAAATATCATTTGAAATTTATAAAATTTCAATTGAAATTCAGAAAATATCATTTGAAATTCAGAAACCGTCCTTTGAAATTCAGAAAATATCAATTGAAATTCAGAAAATATCATTTGAAATTCAAAAAATGTCAATTGAAATTCAGAAAATATCATTTGAAATTCAGAAAATATCATTTGAAATTCAGAAAATATCAATTGATATTCAAAAAACATCAATTGAAATTCAGAAAATATCAATTGAAATTCTATTGATATTTTCTGAATTTCAAATGAAGATTTCTGAATTTCAAATGAAGATTTCTGAATTTCAAATGATATTTTCTGAATTTCAATTGACATTTTCTGAATTTCAAATGATATTTTCTGAATTTCAATTAATATTTTCTGAATTTCAAATGATATTTTCTGAATTTCAATTAATATTTTCTGAATTTCAAATGGAAAATCTGAAATGTTTTCTAAATTTCAAATGGAAATTCTGAATTTTAATTGATGTTTTCTGAATTTCAAATGGAAATTCTGAACTTCAATTGATATTTTCTGAATTTCAACTGATATTTTCTGAATTACAATTGCAAAAGGTGTAGTTTTTGGCATTTTGTTTTGGGGATGGCGTACCAAGTTTCCTGTGCGGCCGACCCAAGTTCGTCCATATTTTTGTAATTTTTCTTGGCGATTTCAACCTTGACTTCATTCCACAGGTTCTCTATTGGATTAAAGTCAGGGCTCTGGGCTGCCCAATCCAAAACATCAATCTTCTCCGCACAAAACCATTTTTTTTACTAGTTTGGAGGAGTGTTTGGGGTCATTATCTTGCATAAATTTCCATTTTATTGGCATGGAGTTGAAGGCATATGGCTCCATATGGCTTTTTAAAATATCTAAATACTGAAACTTGTCCATTTTCCATTGATTTTTATAAGCGGACCTACGACATGCCAAGAAAATGCACCCCAAACCATAATACTGCCACCTCCATGTTTTACCGTCTTCTGAGTGAACCGAGGATTAAACTTTTGGCCTTTAGGACGACGAACAAAGATTCTGCCATCTGATCCTATCCTGTTAATTTTTGTTTCGTCACTTCATAACACGTTTTTCCAAAAACTAATGGGATTTTCCTTATGGGTTCTGGCGAAGGTTGGTCGTTTTGAAATATTTTTTTTTTTGAGAGCAGGGGCTTTTTTCTGGAAATGCGCCCAAACAAATTAGCCTCGTTTAGTCTTCTTCTGACAAGTCTGCTTGATATTTCCATGTTAAAATTTTCATTAATATCCGATGATATCTGCCTTGATGACTTGAATGGATCAATTTTCAACATTTTCTACTATAGCTGCATCCGTACACTCATCTGTTTTACGTGGCCTTGGCTTCCGAATTTTACCCTTAGTCAATATATCGGAATCCTCAACACAAAAATTAATTGCATTGTAGACTTTTTTCCTGATCCCATTTAAAAATTTTTTTAACTTTTTATATTTATTTTTGAACTACGAACAATATTTATTGCTTTGAATTAAATCTACACGACTACTGCCTATTTTAAGTAAATTGTGCCAATTACACTATGGAACATTTTTGGGATTATTGTCTGGGGGGTGAGAAATTCCAAGTCAGGGTGATGGTATTAGGTCAGTATAGTAAAACCCTCAAAGGGTTTGGCGTTCGTATGTGTCATTTTTTTTATGACCTTTTAAATTTTTTCCTTATCTTGATGTTTTTTCGCTTAGTTGTAACTCGAGAACCACTTGTCCGATTTTGATGAAACAAATTTAGAAAAATTTAGAATTACAATTTCTTTAATCCGTTCATATAACATTTTTCTTTATAATCAACAGTTTTGCCGGTAAAAATAAATTTGTGGAGAAAAAAAATATTTTTTTGCCTAAAAATTAAAATTTTTTATGAATTTAAAAAAAAAAATTTTAATTTTTAGGCAAAAAAATATTTTTTTTTCTCCACAAATTTATTTTTACCGGCAAAACTGTTGATTATAAAGAAAAATGTTATATGAACGGATTAAAGAAATTGTAATTCTAAATTTTTCTAAATTTGTTTCATCAAAATCGGACAAGTGGTTCTCGAGTTACAACTAAGCGAAAAAACATCAAGATAAGGAAAAAATTTAAAAGGTCATAAAAAAAAATGACACATACGAACGCCAAACCCTTTGAGGGTTTTACTATACTGACCTAGTACCATCACCCTGACTTGGAATTTCTCACCCCCCAGATTGGCTGTTGTACTGTGTTATATGTCCACTGTAAATCAGCATTGTTAACGCAAAAATGATAACGGTAAATAATAAGCAAAACATAACGGAACATTTTTTTCAACAATAATCAGAAGAGATAAAACTTGCATTTTAAAATATATTTAGTTGGAAAATACTTAAATTTATGCGCAATTTAAATTTGTGCTAATTATATGTCCATAGCTGTATATAAAATTGTTCAATAGTATCAGAGCTTTAAAGAATTAATTCCATTTTGGAATGAATTCCCAAAAATTTAATTCAATTCTTTAATTCAAGGAATGAATTCATCAATAAGACATAAGCAGGAATTAATTCCTGTGAATGAATTCAAAGAATTCAAATTTATAGAATGAATTCCCTGACCAAAGCGTAAAGAATTAAAATTAAATAATTCATTCACTAAAGAATTCCTTCAACACTATTTAATTCAATATGAAGTCAAGGAATTCATTCAATTCTAGTTAATTCACCTTTTGGCTAAGGAATTCATTCAACTGTGCACTTAATTCAACTTTTTATCAAGGAATTCATTAAATTTTAGTTAATTCAACTTTTGGTCAAGGAATTCATTCAATTCTAGTTAATTCAACTTTTGGTCATGGAATTCATTCAAGTTCAACTTTTGGTCAAGGAATTCATTCAATTCTAGTTAATTCAACTTTTAGTCCAGGAATTCACTCAATTCTATTTAATTCTATTCAACTTTTAGTCAAGGAATTAAATTTATTTCGTTTAATTCCCTAAGGAATTAATGTTGAATTCCCTACACCGATAAAAGTTCTCAGTAGCTCAGTTAAGGAATTTATTAGTTAAAACAGAAGAAAATTTAATTAACTGAAATATTCATTACGAACTACTGTTTCAGTTAAATAAAACCGATTTTATTTAGTTACCCTGAAAATACCAATTTCAGTTTTATTTGTATTGTCACTTTATTTTAAAATAAACAAAAAAGGAAATATAACAATTTTATCTTGATTAAAATTATTTTTTTGTTAATCATATGTATGATCCATGGAAAGTATAGTGAAGTATCCACATTTATCGAGGGAAACACATTAATATGAAGGCACATGAAGCAATGGAATTGGAAAGAGAAAGAGCCATTCAACCAAATGGTGGTTTGTTAGTTTCTTTAAATAAATTGAAATAAAGATGCGTAACATAATGACACTGTTTTTATTTTTAAATATATAAAATAAAGGATAATTTAAATGCTGGGTTGAGTTAATATCAACTGAGCACAAAGTTCCATTCATAATAACTAATAATTTCATTGCCTTTAACTGAGTGAACAGTGCTAATAAAATTTCTAAAAACTTAGTTATTTTCAATTAATTTTATTAACTGAGGCTCAGTAAGGGGTATATCACCTGAGTCTCAGTTGAAAATTTAGTAGCCTGTAACTAAGAAATTTTTTCGGTGTAGGAATTGAAAACTTAATTCAGGGAATTAAACGAAAAAAATTTAATTCCTTAGGGAATTAAACGAAATAAATCTAATTCCTTAGGGAATTAAACGAAATAAATTTAATTCCTTGACTAAAAGTTGAATTAACTAGAATTGAATGAATTCCTTAACCAAAAGTTGAATTAACTTGAATGAATTCCTTGACCAAAAGTTGAATTAACTAGAATTGAATGAAGTCCTTGACCAAAAGTTGAATTAACGAGAATTGAATGAATTCCTTGAACAAAAGTTGAATTAACTCGAATTGAATGAATTCCTTTACCAAAAGTTGAATTAACTAGAATTGAATGAATTCCTTGTTGAATGAATTCATTAAATTTTATGAAGGCATTAGAAAAAAATTAATGAATTCCTTTAATATAAATCGAATGAAAAAAAAAGGAATTCATTCAATTCCTTAAGTTTGGTCAGGGAATTCATTCCCAAAATATAAATTCAGTTCAAAAAAAGAAAATTAGGGAATTAATTCTTCGAAGCTCTGAATAGTATTTACTTTTTTTAATTTTTTCATAAAATATCGTCATTTCATTAATTTCGAAAAATTTTCATCAATTAGAATTTTATATTAAACATTTAATTCTCAAATACAATAGTTTTATGTAACCATAAGGCCGAGTTTTAGAGATGTCCATTAATTTCCATAATGAGAGAATAATCTTTTATAATTTATATTTTTTTTATTAATTTTTTATTATTAGTTTTTTATTATTAATTTTTTATTATTAATTTTGCACTATGAAATTTTTTTATAAATTATATTAATTTTTTCGAAACATTAATAAGGAATTTCATTAATTGAATTAAGCTTATGAAATTTTATGAAACTTTTTAATTTAATGAATTCTTTCATTAGATGTATTTTGTACATCCCTAAAATATCATATAATTTTATTACGCTTTTTCCACTTGCTAAATACTTTTTATTGATCCACTCCAGCTTAGCAACGACAACAACTAACTATAATAAATAATAATAAATGCAATTGCTTCATAAATTTTATGAAGCTCTTTGTTAGCTGCATGATTTATTCATTGGAGGAGTGGTCTATTCATTTTATGAAGAGTTTAATCAATTTTATGAACTTTTCATAAACATTGACTTTAATGAAAGCTGTTTCATAGATTCTATGAAAAGTTTTAATGGACGAGTTCCAGTGACAATTTTCATTGAAACTATGAAGAAGTTCATTACTGAAGTGATGATAATTCTCTTAGTGTAGGCTTACAAACGATTTAACTTTTGACGTTTACAAAACACATAAGAAAACAGCAACAACACGATAGCATTTTCGTGCCATTTCATCCTAACTAATGTCAGACAACAATGTATTAAGAAGAATTTTACTTCCATATTGGGAAAAATTAAACATATAGGGAACCTAACATTCTATGTATGTATGTATGTATGTATGTTCTGTGATCCTTACTGTAAACAGGTAGGCTAAATGTGTTATAAGCAGTGCTGTCAACAAATTTTCAAAACAAATATCTACATCAGACTCAAGAATCGATAGAAAATCACTAGATTAATAGACAGTGCAAAAATTTTACGATTTTATCGCTAGATTGTGGAAAAATGGCACTTAAGCGTCCAGACGATCAAGCATGCCGAACAACATGTACAGCATTTGATCGCGTAATGCCTTGTTAGATAGAAATTACAAAAACAAATACACGGAGCCCTCGAGCCAAGCTGTGCCCCTTTAAAGGTTATTTTACTCAAAAATTTTTTTAACATGTTCATAACAAGTGCTGCAAACTTTTAAATAATGAAAAATTTTACGATTAAGCTTCAAATAATGAATCGCGATTTTCATTGAAATGATATTATTGCTATTAAAAATACTCTATAGAGGGCGTTGTGCGGTGAAAAACTACAGACCCATATTTTATCGAAATGTGTATTTTTTAAAAAGTTTTTACAATAAAATCATTTAAGAAGTTCTTTTCATAATAAAAGAATATCAATATGCGAATTTTATAATATTTTTCAACATAAAACCGATTTTTAAAAATTATGTTAAAAATCGCTAGATTTTTGGCTACTAGCTACACGAGAAGTTTTCCCGCCAGGAACAAAATAAAATCGCTATATATGACGATAAAATCGCCGTTATGGCAGGAGTGGTTATAACAACGTGGGCAGGGGTGGCAAAACTTTTTTCGTCGCGAGCCAAAAAACATGCAAATTTTTTTCGTAAAAATTTTTCGCGTGCAAACTTAATTGTTTTTTTTTTAACTTTTAAAATTGGAAACTTGTTCTTTAAACAAATTATTAAATGGGTGTTAATGTGCAACTTTTACCAAAAAAAAAAAATCGTATTCGTAAAAATTGCACATATTGTAAAAAAATTCCATATAAGAACTCCTCAACTTTTTCTATTTTGGATGACTAGAAAAACCTACTACAAATTAGCTAAAAAGGGCACTGCAGAAAAAACTGCTATAATCAGCATTGCTTGCTAAATATTAGTAAGGTAAAATCAACAAGTAAAAATCTGTTACTTTTACAAATTTTTAGTTATGGGTGAAATCATAAAATGTGATAAGTATTAAGCAAAATTTGTAAGATACAAAAAGTGTGAAGAAAAAAAGAATTCAGTAATAGTACAGTAGATTGGTTAAACATTACATTTTTTTTTAAGTCTGCATTTAATTACAAAAGGTTCTAAAAGTGCATATAATTTGTTTATACAATATGACATACATATATACAAATTTTGGGCTCTTTTCTTTCCAAATTGGCTTTGATGTTTAAATCAGACTATGTCTTATATTTAATTTTTTAAACCTTAAAAATTTTTTAAATTTTGTCTTTGAGCTACTATATTACAAAAGTTATTGAGATACACACTTAAGTTTGAAAAATAGGACATGGAATTAAGCTTAAACTGTGTAAAGGGTTTTCTTTTTGGAGCTTTAGTTACTAAATTATAAATTTTTTGTTGTAATAATCGGTTGAAAAATGGAAAAAGGTAAAATTGTGCCAATTTAGAGCCAATTCGAATAAACTGGGTGCAGATTCGGAATCAGCACCTCCTAATTATCCTAAATCCACTGCAAATTTATTCAACTTAGCAATTTTGTCTTATTTTGTAGAGTTGTGTAAAAAATGTAATAAAAACGATAATAAATTTTTGAGTTTATTAACTATAATTGTGTAAACAAAATATAGTTTTAGGACGCTATTTTAATCATCTTAAAAGGCGATTAAAAATCACTATGAAAACGTTTACCATTATCGAAAATATGTAACTTTCTAATAATTTTTTTCGCTGGTCCTATAATAAAACTTTCAATTTGTTAAAAATATTCAACAAAATGACGCGTGCCACTGGAAATTTTCTCGCATACCACTACTGGCACGCGTGCCAGTTTTGGCAGCCCTGACCTAGGGTAATTGAAACTGTTTATGATCTACCTAGAAATTATAACATGGAATATCCATATTTAAGGCATTTTCAAAAGATCCATATTAAGTACAACTATGTAATTAGCATTTTCTAAATACTAATTGTGTTAAATAACTAAGGTTTTTGAAATTTTACTAATCTCCAAAATACACATTGCATTAAAATATCCATATATACTGGGTGGCCCAAAATTACCGAAGAGGTTTGAGTTAAAAGAGCCATTGTGTTCTTTGCAGTGTGCACTGTGGCTCCATCCTGTTTGAACCATACTTGTGAATGGTTTTCCACGGCTGGCCTTAAGAATTTTTCAAACACTGTCCGACATCGAACACCGTGTTCATTTTCAAAAAAATATCCTTTCCGACGAAACACCGCACTAAACAGTACACTTAAGTGGTTGTAATTGTCGCTTTTGAACTACTCTTGGATTTTCCGTAGCCCATATCCTGCAGTTTTGCCTATTAACGAACCCATTTAATTGGAAATGGGCTTCGTAGCTCAAAATTAAATAATGAATAAAATCATGATTTTCTTCTGCTTTTTGCCGGAAACGATTTGGGCACGTTGTTCAATTGCGTACTGTTCCATTTCCCCAAGTCTTCTTTACAAAATACTGAAAAAAAATTTGAAAAAAAATTTTAATAAAAAAGTTGGAAGGAATTCAAACCCCTTAGGTAGTTTTGGACCACCCTGTAGTTTTTAAGTTAATTGTTTATCTGCGAGGGATAATAAAATAGCGTTTCCTACTAAACACTTTAAACATTTCTGTTTACATTCATTACGCTAGTAATTCAAATTGCGAAGCTGTTATAACGTCGTCGAAAACATTTTATTAGTTGAATTTATATCCTTATTCTAGGAAAATGTGACAATTTTTTTTTGTTACCTAGCATCTACAAATGCAATGAAATGTGCAAAGAAATTTGAAAGTAACACACAAAGCAACAACAACGAAAATATTTAATTTTGTTGTTGCTTTGTAATTCGTAAATTTTATGGCATATTTTATTTGAAGACACCAACGGTAGGTCTCACACTAGGTTTAACTTAACTATAAACAAAAGAAAATGTCTAAAAAAAAATTTACACAAAACAACAACAATATTTTGTGTTAACTATTAACTAAAGTTTAAACCTGAAGTATGAGACCCACCGTAAGCGATTTTGTACTAATCGGGTTGACTTAAGGACAACTTATGTATATGTCGACTACCTCCTATCTACTATTACCCAGTATTGGGGATATGAATTGTTAAAGTTTTGTAAATTCTCTTTTGAAAATAACATTTCGTATCCCCAAAACTGGAAAATAGTACATATGGATGGACAGGAATGAATAGCGTGTGAATCAAGCTTTATTCGAATTTTCAATTTTAAAGCTCCGGCCACTCGGAAGGGGGCGTGGACAACAAAAAATCAGCTCAAAAAGTAATACATTGGAATAAATTCGAGGATATGCCTGTAAACTGCACTTGCTCCACCCCTTCTGTCAATACAAACCCCAGGAGTAATTCGTTTTTAAACTGTAATATATTTGAATTTGTAAAATTTATTGTATTTTTATTTAATTAAAGAAGCATAAAAAGCATGTACATAGAGTAACAAGACACTTATTGATGAAAATCTTAGTCAAAATATACTACATAATTTTATTTTTTCGTTAATGATTTTTATTGATGGAATTCACAGTTCGTACTATTTTAAGTAGTAAATTATTATAGTAATTTATCGTAAATTTGACAACTTTCTGCGGGTTAAACTTAAAAAATGATGCTATTTTACAAACAAAGTGTCAAGCAAAGGTTTAAAAGTATTAATTTTTTAATACACTTTTTAAAAATTAATGTAATTTGAATTAAATTTCATTCCGTAATAGCATTCTTATATAATTAATTCTAAAGCTTAATTCACGAAAGCTTTAAATTATATGAATCAATTCTATTTTCAATTAGTCAAAAGAAAAATTTTAATTTACAATTATATGCTGAAATATTAGCATAATACAAACGAAAAACGTTTAAAAATCATCTAAAATAAATAAATAGTATTGTAGGCTTTGTTATGGCTTGTGAGCTTTGGTTTTGATTAATTGTTAGTTTCAGACTACACTACACTAAGGCCGAGTTTTTCGAATGTCAGTTAAACTTGGTTAAGTTAAACAGAAAACGAATTTTGTCGGTCATTGCCTAGTTTGTTAACAAAAATTTTCGAAACTCTAGTGCTAAGGTTAACACTTATACTGTGAATTCCTTCACTGTTGTCCGATTACATACCAGTTTTTACTATTTTTTTCAAACATTTTATCGACATTTTGTAAATAATTTGTACTAAAGTAAAAAAAAATAATAGTAAAAACTAGCATGTAAACCAGTATAACAATCGCCTTTTTTCTATTTAACGATGTAAACTATTTTCCTAAAAAAAAACAAAAATTCTTAAATTGCCCTCTGATTATATTTAAAATTATACTAATCTGGGCTGATTCTTTTAAAATTTAGGGCACTTTAATTTTCAAGTGTTTTTCATAAATATACAGTGGAGTTCAGTTATAACGAACTGTAGGGACCGGACAATTTAGTTCGTTATAGGCGTGGTAAACATTTAACAAAAATTATTTAAAATTTAAAATTTTTTCATGAGTTCCACAAATTTAAAAATGCTGTGGTTGCAATATTGAGATAATCCTTCTTTTGCATACGTTTCATACAATCTGAACAGTTTTATATTACTTTTCAAGAGAAAATTTAATAAATTTAAGATTTGCAACACAGTTTTCATTTAAAAGTCCAGATTGTTTTGATGTGTTGAAATAGTTAATATAGTTAATGTAAAAATTTGTAAGTGGGAACAAAAAATCAGTTCGTTGTAAAAAAAGTTCGCTAAAATCGATAATCGTTATAACCGTATTAATTTGTATTAAAAATAATTCGTTATAAAAAAAGTTCGCTATAACCGGTGTTCGTTATAAGCGAATTTCACTGTATAAATAATTGAATGTTTCACTTGCCAAATCGATTAACTCCACTCTCAAAATTTTATAAAACTTTAATTTCAAAACACTTTGTTGACCCCTAACTGTAAAATACAATTGTATAAATGGCCAAAACCTTTTTCGCAACTTTAGTCGCCAATTTCTTAAAATTGTAAGGTTGGAAAAAATGTTGGGAAGAGATTTGGAATCAGAGCATCAAATGCTAAATCATTTATCAAAATACAAACCGCACAATACTTGCTAAGGTGTGTAATTGTGTGTGTTGTTGAGATGACCATAATATAAAAAAAGAATACTATACACAAATAATCTCTGTATCTAGTTTAACAAACTTGTAAATATCTTTCATAATTTTTATAATTACTTTTTAATTATGGCCTTAAGATTTTTTTCCTTAATTTTAGCAACTAATTTAAATATTTTTGCAATAAAATGTAGGTATATAAAAATATTTTGTAGGCACAAACAAAATTTTTAGCTCAGTATTTGTCCAAAGTATAAAAAAATATAAATAAAAATCAAGTAAAAAAGATTAAATTCGAATATAATAGAGATGAGACAATATGTAAGTGCGAAAAAGCAAGGAACAAAATTCACTCTGCAGTACAGGAGTACTACAACATTGTGAATCTGGCTTAACGGTAAAAGTGTTTTCATCTCTCCTGTGAAATATGTGCTTTTTAAATAAGTGCTATTGCAGTGTTGCCACCAGTAAAACAGAAAATTACATAGCTTTAGGTCAAAAATTATCCAAAACCGTATGAAATTACACAAAAAATATATTTTCATATTATTTCAAAATAAGCTCTCCTGGGGACAGTGGAGAATAATACAAATATTTTGTAAGAATTTCGCCATTTCTTACCGACTGATATTAATCAGTCGGCCGAAATTGTGGGAGCTATACCACTCCCCTCCAAAGTTTTGCCATTTTTCTATTTACAAACCGATTTTTAAAGACGTAACATTTCTATCATCTACAAAGTGCAAAAGTTATTTGAAATTTCTTTGCAATATGTGTTTTCTTTTAAAAAATTATGTGTAAATTCACAAATGCTTTATAAAGTTAATATAGGAGGCTTACAAAACAAATTTTTCATACAAAATTTGTTTCATAAGCCTCCTATAACTTTATAAAGCGTTATTAATTTAGGGGTAAAAATATAACATTTTTTTCAAAAATTTACAGACAAAATGTTTGTCTGGTCAAAGCCCAGTATCATGATAACTACAGCAAAAGAATTTTCAGACATTAGAAATCACAATCACAACAAACTCAAACTTTCCCATTCTTTCGCTGAATTTTTAAAAGTTCTTGCAAACCAAGACAATTTTTAAAAGTAGCTTGACAATTATTTTCGTAAAAAATAAACAAAAGGCGGTGCAAAAAAATACATATCACCATTTTTAATTTCTGCTAAATTGGGTTTAGTGTTGAAAAAATTTACAAAAGTAATTCTCCAGAAAATGAAGATTTGTGATAAATGTTTCACTGACAAACTCGTTTATTCTAAATATCGACTAATCTTAATTAATTTTTAAAAAGCTCCGGGACTTTTAAAAATTTACGGAAGTTTCTATAAAAAGTGAAATTACACAAAAACTACACAAAAATGTCATTATTCAAAAATTATCCAACGAATGTGTAAACAGTCCCGTTTTTGAATAATTATTCAAAAAGTGGCAACACTGTGCTATTGTCAAAAGTCTACAGATATAGGTTATGGGGAATCAAATTCTTTACCAACGGAATGACAAACTGATACACACGCACCTGCATAGTGGGATGGAGGGTATAACAAACTTAATATAAATTTTCTAGTACATATTTTTAAAATTTTTAAGAAATCAAAAATTTATTGAATAAAATAATATGATCATATGTTTTATATTTTCAAATCTAATAAATTTGTATTTTAAAATATGTTAACTTTAAAAAAACTTAAAATTTTTATAAAACTTTATTATAAAAAAACCAAAGTATATGTATATTTTTTTTATAATTAAACAAATAAAACCAATATTTAATCAAAAAAATATATATATTAAAAACTAAAGGAAGATCATAATTGTTGCACGTTTTATAAATAATTATGTGTTGTAAATGAATTTCTTTATCTTTTATTAACTATACAAACAAATGAAAAATTAATTTTAAGTTTAAATCATAAAACATATTATTATAGAAGAAACTAGAAGAAAGAAAAATCTTAAGGTGGCTGCATTTATAATAAATCTGTTTAATATTAATATATTTTTAGGCTGATATAAAAAAAAAGCGGTTTTAAAAATCCGTGTTAAAAAAACATTTACAAAGAATCCACCAGTAGCAAAAAATACTACTAGTTCATAAACGGTTATACAAAAGCCCTTGGAACCAGGCAAATAGTATATGATCTGCCGTCTATTCATACAAACAACTGTAGAATTTAATATGGAGAAGGCATAGGGATCGGGGGAACTAGTTTGAAAATGCAATTTACGGACGAAAAATAGTATACAAAACTGATACTAATGTGACACTCGCGAAACCAGTTATGAAGTAACTTTTTGGCAATAGTACAGTGCCAATTAGTTAAGATCTGAATTATATAAATCAAGAAAGACACAGCTAGCTCTTTGATAAATCGTAGATTGCACAGATAGTTTCCTCTTATTGATATAATAAGGAACATTTAATAATTGATATTTAACATATTTTGTGTTTACGATTTCTAGTCATAGTCGATAGTCTAGATTTCTAGCAAACTTAGACTATATTATTGATACAGATATAACAAAATTAGAATTTCAAAACTCATATTTAAATTGAATCTTTTGATTACCGGTTACACTATATACAAAAGCCAAAAAACCTGTTCAATACATATTTTTTATATTTTCTAAATTGGTCTGCTGAATTTGGCAAGAAAAAGTTTTTAATGGACCGTTTTCGAGAAATTAATTTTTACTTAATTTTTTAGATTTGGACTTAGTAATCATAAAGTTTATTTAATATTGTACTAAACATGGAAATCCTTGATATACTGGAACTTTTTAATTAAATCTCTTTAGACACTTTTTTACCAAAAACAATTTAATTGACTGCTAAATACTAATAAAATATGAACTTTTCATAAACATTGACTGACTTTAATGAAATCTGTTTCATAGATTCTATGAAAAGTTTCAATGGACGAGTTCCAGTGACAATTTTCATTGAAACTATGAAGAAATTCATTACTGAAGTGATGATAATTATCTCAGTGTAGTGTATCGTTTTATGCGGATTTTTGCGCAACGAATCAACCGCATAAAATGAGGTTTGAGTGTATCGGAATCGTTTATAAAAGTATGATAAAGTACGAAAACGGACATTATGATTTTTGCGATTATTTAGTTATTTTCGTTAATGAATTCTGTTTCCTTTCCGCTTAAATAAAAATAATCGGCTTGGGCTGATTATTGTAACTTTGGCCGATATTCACCATCGGCTTGAGAAAGTGCCTTCGGTGGCACAAACCAATATCGCTAATAAATAAGTTTATATTAAAAATTTATAAATCCAGCTTTTAGAAAACACCATTTGGACCTTTACCATTGAGCTTTTGAAAAATTAATTATGACTCCAAAACTTTAACTTTCTGAAATTTATAATTTAAAATTAAAATAGTCATAACTCCTTAGAGCTCAGAAATATTTTTATGTTACTTTCTATTTGAAAACACTGATACTTGTATTTACAAAACCTTTCTACAGTCAGAAAAAAATGTCAGTGGAAAAATTCCTAAATTTTCTTGCAATTTCACTTTACTATTTTTATACTAATTGTTGGTAAAAATATATACTTTAGTAAACATTTTTGCTGTTCTCATTTTACAAATTACTGAATTTTCAACTAATTTTCGTTGCTGATATCGAAAAACTTTTTACAAATTTTTGAATTTTGCATTTAAAAATAGCTTTATCATGCTTTTCAAGTTTAACATAGGACGAGCAAGCATTTAGTTTTTCATTACATTTATAAGTTTTTCATTACATTTTACTAATATTTAGTAAATATTTTTACAAAGTAGACAATCGCTGTATAAATTAGCAAAAAAAAAATACCGAAGGGCTCAAAATAGTTAAATTTCCCGTAATAACAGCAAAATGTTCAGCAGCCATTACAAAATTTTTTGTTAAGTGTAGCATTTAAAAAAAAAAACTTTAAAACAGAAAGCGTCATAATTTAGACTTTTTTCAGCCCCTATCCTATATCCTTTTTCTATTCTTCTATAAAAATAAAAAATTATATTTTTTTAAAACTGAATAAACTAAAATGCTTAGATTTATTAAAAAAGGCACATAAGAGTTTTATTTCGTTAAAAAAAAAAAACTAATGTAAGGAGGATTAGTTTTACAAACAAAATAAAAAAGTTAAAAGTCATGTCATGTCATTAAAGGATTTTTGATTTCTTTTAAGAAACATTATACACATACATATTTGGAAAGTAATCAATACATGGTTTTGTTTTCTTTCTTACTTTTTCTCTTAAAATCATGTACTATTTAAGAAGTCAACTTAGCTAAAAAAATATATATATATTTAGAACTAGTTTCAATCTTACACAAAAATAATCACCCTTATTATGAAAGGCGTAGACGTTTTTAAGCATTTCTACAGTAAATTTGTTATAACGGCTTTTTTGCAATGTTTAACAGTCAAGTAAGTCTTATATTTTATTAAATTTGTATTAGATTCACCAAGAAAATTTTAGTTTTGGTTAATTTTGAATTTAAAAAGAATTCGATTTGTATAGAAACATTTTTACTAAATACGCCAACTCCTTACATAATCCGGGAGAATTTCTTAAAAGATATTCAAGAGACCTTACAAACAACAAATAGACGAAGGGGAGGCACAAAATTGTGGATTAAAAGTACATTCAAACAAAAAAAAAACAAAAACACACAAAAAATAATCACAAATAAGGCTGGTTAAAGAATATACATATAAAATGAATTCCAAAAGTACCACTCGGGAGAAATAGGTGAAATTTGTTTTTTGACAATTTAAATTAAAATACAAAATGCGCTGCGATATTGAATTTCTCATGTATGTACTTCCTCAAGAGTTTTTATTTGATAAATAAAAAAATCATTGTTTTTATAATATTTAAATAATAACTCTTAAAAAAAACAATTCGATTTTAAGCAGTTTTTTATATTCCGTAATTATTCGTTCGCATTAAAGTTACGATTTAACTATAATTATTCTAAAATATGTAACACACTTTTAGGGCATAAACATATTAAAAAAAATATTTGTAAGAATAAGATATTGTAATAACAATATCTATGAAGTTTCTCTCACCCTATATTTGTAACTAGAAATTTATGCTTCTTAGCAAGCTGCTTACTTTTGTATCTCTTCTGTTAATATTTTACTAAGAAATTAATAAAATTGTTGTATACTTTTAAGAGCTTTTTACAAAATGTTAATTCTTTGAATTCTAAGAACGTTTTGCTAAGGAAAAATCTTAAATTCTTAAACTTCTTTTTATAGAAAACAACACCTTAGATTCCCAGAATACATTTCCTTGTAGGAAACTCCCTATATAAGAAATATTTCATAAAAGCTTGCAGTATTTGTATTATGTTGGCTTTAAATTCGTTGAAAGAACTAACGAAATATTATAGAATGATCATAGAAGTGTCGTTTTTATCTAATACAAATTATATTCAAAAATTTACAAATATGTTAGATTTCCTCGAGTGGTATAACTTTCTAAATATCAAAAGGAAGCAAAGAAAAACTAAAAAAGAATGATGGTCTTTTAAACTGCTTGTTTTCATTTCAATCATCTTGATCATAAAACGTTATCATCGTCATCATCATCGACTAAATTTGTTTTTAATTTCACTTTAAAATTAATTTATTCTTTTTAACTTAAATTTCTATATTTTGTTTCTTAAAATTAAAGTTTTCTTTCACTTTTTCTACGTTTTTTCTCCTCTTACGACACCGAGCTAATAGCATTGTGTGGTGAACCCATTTGTGTCAGAACTTTATCTAACCATTGCAATGGACCATGCAAGTGTATTTCGATCCAGCACGGCGTTGATGTTACGTCCTGTCGATGATATTCGGCACCCCAACCTTTAACGAATGACATGCGTATTGTACACATTTTCGTTAGTTCATAAACGGCTTCGAAACCGTTATTGACGGATTGTGATAGTAGTTGAGCAAATTCTTGATTATTGAAAATTTTCAATGAACAACCAGGTGGTATTTTGCAAACTGTGCTAGGATGGAAGCCGTGATGAAAATTACAATTCCGTGATTGCACAAAAATTGCTGAATCGGATAAACATTCAGCATAAACTTCGCCAGTAACATAATAAAGATGAACACCTTTTCCTAAAAAAAGACATACAAAATCGAAAATTTAAATTATTACAACACTAAAATAAAACCTGTAAAAACATCAGATTCTCAAGAAAACAGAAAAACATTTGATTCTCACGCATTTTCATTGGATTATATACAAAAACCCTTTAATTACCCGGTTAAAAATAATTTTTTAATCAGATCCAATTAGATACTAAAATTGGTTCTGTATTATTGAATCAAATCGAATAAAATTTAATTAAATTGTGGCCCATGAAATTGAAATTACGATTAAATTGAAATTACAATAAATTAAGTTAAATGAAAAAAATAAAGAAAAAGACAGATATAAAAATATATACTTTGATTCGATTATATCGGGATTTTGGTCTCATCTCATTATATATCAGGGTTGGCAGGCAATACCGCTTAAATACCCATATCGATTCAAAACAATTTCAACTGACTACCGATGTTCTTAAAATACCGTTACCAAAATACCGTTATCGTTAAAATACCGTTACCGAAATAACTCAAATACCGTTATCCTTAAAATACCGAAACCGAAATAAATGAAATGTCGAAAGCCTTAAAATACCGTTACCATTATTTCTAATTCTCTGCTTTTGGTAATTCCACATGGTTATTGAATATTTTATATAAATTAAGTTGATAAATTTGTTTTCATTTTAGTTTGATTATTGGAAAAAAATTTCCGTATGCACTGAAATAACTGACTATCGTTACCCTTAAAATACCGTTACCGAAATAACCGAAATATCGTTATCCTTAAAATATCGTTACCGAAATAACTGAAATACCGTTATCCCTAAAATACCGATACCGAAATAAATGAAATAGCTATGGCCTTAAAATACCGTTACCGAAATAATCTAAAATAGCGTTACCCTAACCGGTAAACGCATCGTTTCAGTAACCATCCATATTATATATAATTAATTGTATTGTATGAACACAGATATAATCCGATATTGTCAAATATATTGAGATGTTGATGCACATAAGGCATATAAACAATATTATTTAAGGTACAATATAAAACTATATGTATATGATTCATACGAAATTAAAATTGTATCAGTGGATATATTATTATATAATTTCATTTTTAATTGGGTCGGACATTTTGTACTATAGAAAAACCCTACAATTATAACGCCTTTTTTTCTATAGAAAGGCACCAGGAAGCCAAAACGTCGTTATGAACAGGGCTCGGAATTTCATGAAAACACAAGTTTGTTGTCGTAAGCTGTAGAACAATGTTAACTAAATATCTTTGCAACAAAATGTCATAGATTTGTTAATGCATATTTTTGCACATTTTGCTGCAAACGCATATTTCTGCATATTTTGCTATAAATGCATATTTTGACATACTTGTCTTGCTATATATGCATATTTTTTATGCATATTTTGCTAAAAATGCATGTTTTAAGCATACTTTTTAATATGTTATTAAAAAAATTATTCTTGCACAACTTTTATTTTTTATAAAAAAGTATTTTTCAAATTTATAAATATTTTTTTTTTATATCACGAAGACAAAAATATTAGAAAAATTCAACTACTAATTTTCTGACGATGATTAACAACAATTTTCAATGTTTAATCTACTTTTAAAGAAAAATAATACTAAAATTGAATTGACAATACTGAAAGCGTTGAAAAAATTAATAACAAATGCATATTTTTAAAATTTTAAATGCATATTTTTCGATTTTAAATATACAGTGAAATAAAGGCGAGGATATGTTCCAGAAAATTGTAGACTTTTAGCGTAATGTCTGAATTTTTTATTTTGTCACTTGTTTTAAGTGAGCATAGCTTTTAATGAAAAATTAACGAGTTTGGCTTTTATCTACTGTACCTAAACTATACTTCATTAAAATTATGAAAATCCTTCTAAATTACTAACAAAATGCTCAAGTTGGAAATGGGACATCACGTGTGAAAGAAATCAGTGTTTGAGCTGGAACTGGAACCACTTCAAAATCAGTTGAAGTGATTTTAAATAACTGTTTTTGCTGGAATAAGTTAAAAACCCTACTAACTGCTGACTATATTACTGGCCCTTAGAATCTCAAGAAAAAACATCAAATTCTAATCAATAGTACTTCTAAAAAAATAATTCTTAAATGCTTACATGAATTTCTCAATATAAAATTATTAGATTATGAGGATGCTTATTTCGCAATTTTTTTTTAAATCATAGTTTTTCCAGGGAACCTTAGATTTTTTTATAGCAATGCAAAAATGATAAAATTTAAGTTTTTCTTTTGTAACCCTGTTTATTTTTCCCAACTTATCGGATAGGTATGATAAATTTTTGTTGCTACTTACCTATATGACGTCTGGTGTTCTCAATTGTACTGTTACGATTAACATTACTCAACTGGCCCAAACAACAACGATCTGAATTATTCGAAGGATTTGTAAAACCATCAACAATCACTGAATTGTTATTACAATGAAATACTTCGCCCACACGACAATTCAATTCGTAGTAGGCAATAGAAGCCCAAAATGCTGGTTCTTGAAAACTAACCTGGGCTACATCACCCATGGGAGCATCTAACATTTGCGTACCATCATTTGGATTATTTGAATTACCATCCTCGGAAGGACTGTATGCTGGAGGTGGTGTTTCAGCCATGCTACTGTATGGTGAATTTGGATTGGAATTAACTGAACTAGGACTGCCAACCGATGTCATTGGCGGGCTATTGGGACTGAGATGATTATTAAAGCCGGCCGTAGAGTAGCTGACATTGTGGGGCATTGTGGATTCACCCATATTATTGAATTGTAACATTGAGTGACCGGGTGCAAATTCCGAATGACGTGGTACTAATACGGGTGGTAAAACAGGACTTTCAACTCTTTTATAATGATAAGGATTTATGCAGACTTCTTTCTGTTTTGCACTAAAGGGATATTGACATATCTCCAAAGGTTTCAGTTCATGATGGGACTGTAAATCAGGCCAACGCCAGACACGGCAATAAATGACATGTGGCAAACCTTTACGATGTGAAACCTAGAATACGAATGTATTGTATTTTAAAAAATTACATATTTTTATCAAAATTACTCCTTGACAAACCTGTAATCTTCCATCTAATGACCGTGGAATAGTCACACATTTTGATGGTTGTCCTGGACATGACAAAGCTCTTTCTAGCTCTTCTATAGCACCTTGACGCTTTTTTAATTTTTTTACCAAACTGTCTACGGCCTTCTCGGCCCATTTTTCTTCTTCATCACCCTGTTTCCAACCGAGCAATTTTTTAACTGCCGGTGAAGTAAATGTAAATAGAGCTCCTATTTTTGACATTGCACTGCTTGAAGTTGATTCAACATCATCGGTGTCCATTCTATTCAATGCGGTATTTACCCGAAAACCGGGATAACTACTAGAGGTTGAATAATCTGAAAAAGAGATAAAGAAATAAAACATTTGAATACAAAAATTTTAAAAACAATTAAAAGCTTTAAATTCGGCTTTCCCGAATTTTTCGTATTCCCTCCAGCAGTGATGGTATTAACAAATTTTGTTTTGTGCCAAAATAATGACAAAAAACTCCCAAATCAACTTCAGCTCTACCAAAAACCTATATTTATCACTTTAGAATATAAAGTTATATTGAACTCGTTCATGCCGTTTTTCAACGCCATTTGCTTGCACCAAAAATATTCCTCAAATTTTTTACTTATTTTTAAATTTCACTATAAAACAACCTAAAACACCCCATGTTGTAATCCTTTTTTTTAAATAAAAGTTGGTGTGCTGAATCCAAATTTGGAAAGAAAAACAACTTTTATTTGAGTGTAACCATGACTGTGGGATATTTTACCTGTGATGCAAAGAAGTTGGAAATTACCATTTTTTCACATTTTCCTTTTTACACGTAAACTAGACAATTAAATAATATCAAACTTAAAGTTCCATGCAATGAATCCGGAAATATAAGACATGATATATCAAAATTTTTAACTAAATTTGGATATCCTTGATATATACAATTTTTTTAATTAAAATCACTTTTTATTAGTCAATTTATCACTAAAAACAATAAAATTTACTGCATTATAGGAATTAAATGTACTAAAATCCAAAAACTTATTACAAATTGTGAAAAATAATCTGTTGAAGACATGGCCCTATCCGGATTTCATTCTTGCCTAAGAAAAATCGTCAGGGGACGAAGTTTTTAGAATTTCTAGAAATATTTCTTAAGTTAAATTACAAACTCAACGAGAATTTCTTATTCTCGTCTAGCAGCGTTATTGAACATTTAAAATATGAAAGAAAAACAAAAACAAACAATTTACCACAATTTTCTGTTGTTTTGACAGATCTAGCGATGTAGTGACATCATTATGATGTTATGGTCCAAATTTTAAAACTTTTTTAAAAACTGCCAACAAATGGAGTATCGAACACAAATTTTAAAACAGAGATTTCTCAAAAACGGTCCATTGAAACATATTTTCTTGCAGGTTCGGAATCAGTGTACAATAGTTTATTAGTAAATACGCATTGCAGGAGGAGGTTCTTTAAAAACTTAAAATTTGTTGAATTTACTGTTTCCAGTAAAATTTCAGAAATTTTCAGTTAAATTCAATTTTCAGGTAACAAGTCAATTGAGAAGTTGAGATCACCCGAGAATTTTTTCCGGTACATCAAAATCAAAAAAAAAATTGTTTTATAAATACCTACCTCCGTATTCAAAATGAAAAGTTAGTAGCTTCTTATACATCGTACACAACGAGCTGTTAACTAGAATGTTTTTTAGGCCTACCAGTTTGTTAGAATATAGTTTAGTCAAAATGATTTCTAAGCTCACCGATTAAGAGCAAACCTGTATCTGAATTAAACACGTGCACAGATAGAACTGCTTGTACAAGTTTCGGTATGTCTACTGATTTGAATACGTATTGATAAGTAGTTTAGTGTTTCTGGTATCGGTTGATATTGTTATTTTTTCTAGTAGATTGTGTGTAAATGAATAAAGAGAGAATGAGCGTAATATATTTGTTTTACCCCAGCAAAAACTTGGTAATGACTGGTCATTACTGCATGCATTACTTAGATATCATATCTCCTTACTCTTTGAATTACTTTTAAACTGAATGTAATGAGTTACCCATAATTATACCCATTACTAATTCACAATAGCTGAAACAAATAATATATGTTATAAATCATTAAAAACCATAACTATGGCGTAGCCTAGTGATTAGCGTTTTTGCCTGACAGGCATAAGATTCGCTGATTAATTCGTGTCTGCTTCCATTGTTTTGTTTTTTTTTTGTAATTTATATTAAACATCTATTTATAGAAATGTTGATGTTCATTAAGCAGTATTTAATAACAAGTTTTGTGAAAAATAGACATGTATAACAGCTCCCACAATAAATGTGTACATACGTTAAGCATTAAAAATCATACCGATGTCGTAGTGTAATGGGTAGAGTGTTTGCCTGACAACCGTGAGGTACGCTGATCAATTCGTGTCAGCTCCTATTAGTTTTTAAATTTTTATACTTTTTTAAATTTATATTCAACATCTATTTATAGAACAGTTGATAAACTACTTACAGGTAACATCAGCGTAATGACTTTCCTCCTAAGACATCACCATGCTAAAATAAGTAGTTTAGTAATTAAAAGGTAACTAGTGAACACTTAAGATTTCAATACCTAAAACTCATTACGTGGTAATGAAAGATTTTGCTGGGACTATGGTATGCTCAAACAAATAAAACAGATAATGAAGATTGTATAATAGATACTTATTGTACGCTGCCAATAAATATATTGTGAAAATTTCGACCAAATCAACCACTTGTCTTCCTTCGACCTCTTTTTCACTAATTTTATTTAAATTAAATACAATTTTTTGTTTTAATTGAATTTTATTAATTTTTAAATACAAATTTCACAACAAATTTAATCTTTAGTCACTTGATTATTTGTTTCCACAACAATTACTTGAAAATATTTGTTGTACAATAAGTATTTGAGAACAAGAAACAAATAAATACCGCAACTTCACTCAATGCAAAACAAGAAATAACTGGTATTGTGTTTATGAATAAAGTGAGTGCGTTGAAACAAAACATAACAATATCAGTTACACTTCTTCTCCTATTTATACCAATAGTAACAGTTATGTATATGGTATATTTGTTTTGGAAATACTTTAAGATATACAAGTGCACGTCTTTAATCTGAATATACAAGCATTTTTATACCCTACACCACTATGTGGTCAGGGTATTATAAGTTAGTGCTGATGTTTGTAACACCAAAAAATATTGGTCCTAGACCCACCTTATAGTATACCGATCGGCTCAGAATTTTTTTATATTTCGATTTAACGATGTCCGTCTGTCCGCCCGTCCGTCTGTCTGTCAAAAACAACAACAGAAAATTTTCCACAATTTGCTTTGTCATCTTCCAATGTACTACTCTGTTGTTTTGACAGATTCCATTCACAATAATAAACGAGTAAAAAGGTTAAAGTCGGGTATGCCGACTATACAATACCCTACACCAGTCTGGGTAAAAGCCAACTAATGTTTGGACCCGAAATTCGAATGGGTTAAAATGGGGCTTGCGTCAAAATTTTCTATAATGTGGGTCAGCGCACCAAATTTCATTAAAATATCTTAATATTTGCGATCTGCAGTTTGTAACCAAGTCAATTTTGGGGGACCCTTATATGGGTACTAGGTCTAAACATGGACCGATGTTCACAAAAATCAATATTTGCGACCTGTAGAGTGCGCACAAGAATGCATGGACAGACAGACAGACGGACGGACAGACGGACATCGTTAAATCGAAATAAAAAAAAATTCTGAGTCGATCGGTATACTATAAGGTGGGTCTGGGAGCAATATTTTTTGGTGTTACAAACATCAGCACAAACTTATAATACCCTGACCACATAGTGGTGTAGGGTATGAAAATGACAAAACGACAATGCTCAGAGGTTTGATATTTGTTATAATCTTTCGATACGAAAATGTTGTCGACCTACACGCAGAAGAAAGACAGGTTGAACTTTATCTAAGTGCTATGTAGTTATACAACTACGTAAGTTCGAAGTTTTACAAATTTCTAGCAAAATATATGTAATTTTTCGGATGTTTTCCACTACACATGTATATATTTTGCAAGGATTGTATATATTTTACAAAAAAATGTGGATATTTTACTAGAACTTTGTAAAACTAACTTGAAAATTATGTAGAGCTATGCACTTAGGTAATATTCCCCCTGTTTTTTTCTGTGTGTATGAGTTTTAAATTTCATTTACATTCAGATTTTCTGCAAAAATTTTATTTTTACATGTTTTGTATCAAAATTCCGTTTGTCACGTAATTCATGTTACACATTTCAATAAATAAAACAAGGGATCGAAATCCATTAAGTAAATTTAAAAATATTTAAAAAATTTGTGAAAACCTGAACCAAATTTATTGAAATAACGAAAACTATAATTTTCGAAGATTAATTCGACAAAGTTTTTTGACGTCAGATTCGTATTAAGGAAGGCAAAATATTTTAAAACCATTTATTGTGTCTGTGCCTATTTTTTGAATATATTTGGATAAAAAATATAAAAGTCATAAAAATATAAAAGATTTTGATGTACTTCTCCGCAATATTGGCTCATAAAGTATTTCCCTGAGTCAGGGGATAAAAAAAGAAAGACCCACAACCCGAAGGCTATTCAATGGACCTTTTTGACTTTAGATCCGGGCTTAGGAAACCAATATACTTAAAAAAAAGGCTTTAACAGAAGGCTGCCCAAAAAATTCATTTTTGTCGAGTAATGTATTAATTGGTGCGGCCCTCCGTAAGTTTGTGAAATCCCAAATTTGTCCCTTCAAGTCATTTATGTGCCCATACCTGCCATATAACTTTTAAATACTTGATAGTACAACACTTTCACTTTCACATACATCATTTTTACGTAGGTACACACAAATCCGCAAACGGAATTCTCTCGTGAACAAATCAATCTTAAAAAGGGAAAGCCATTTTTTACATTTTTCAACTTTGGGAGTTTATAATTACTGAACGAAAGTACTTGCAACCCCCAATTTTTGCAGATTGTTGTCTATAGTGGTAGTAATGACTAGGCCAACCAAAAAGAAGCCAGAGCATGTTTTTTATTAGAAAAGATAGAACATCTTAGATAAAATACAAGTTCTGGCCTTAAAAATATAAGAATTTTAGTTAGCTTTTTATGTGAAAATAGAGCATATTTTTGCTTTTTTTCATAAAATCAGTAATTTTAAACATTATCTTAAGTCGACATAGATTTTTTTATTTAAAATTTTTTTTTAATTAAAAAATCTCTTTTGTTAAATTAAACTTTTTTTCAACCTGAATTCTATTCAATAGTAGAATATGGCAATGACGTTTTCTTTATGCAGAAATGAAATTCAGATAGGGTCATGCCTTTGACAGATTATTTTTCACAATATGTTAAATAATTTTTGGAATTTTAGCACATTTACGTGCCTATTCTGTGACTCTTAATTCTAAAAATTCACAATAATTTATATTTATTCAAATTTTTGTTTGAAAACTTCAAAAAAATTAAGACCTGGTATCGACACAATAAAATTTTAATTTTTGTATTTTATTGTTGTTCTGTACGAAAAGTTATGGCTCTCAGTCTCTCAGACACAAATAAAATTTTAATTTTTTAAATTTTATTGTTGTTCTGTAGGAAAAGTTATGACTCTCAGTCTTAAAAATATTCTTATGACGGTCACAAGTAGGCATATGCACCTTAATTCCTTTAATGCAATTAATGTATTTCCCGATGAAAATAAATTTAAGTTCCAATGAATGTAGCATTCTACTAAATAAAATATTGAAATTCTATGACGATTTTAATGAAGAAATAATGAAGTTTAAGGCTTATTTTTACATTTTAACTGCTTATTGTACTGTTTTTTCGATCTTTTTTAAGAGCTTAAAACATTGCTTTTAGAGCTTTTTTTGGTTGCCCTTGTAATGACTGTTAGTTAACATTTAGTATTTCCAATTCGTATATAAGAAATAATTGATAAATTAAGAAAATGCCAGCGATGTTAAAATTTTCTAGGAATTGCTCATATATTTTGTATAGAGTAAATGTTAAAAAGTAAGCGGAAAAACACAATACTTTTATAATTGTATATCAATAAATATCTGTTTTTCTTTTTCATAAAGTCCTTATTATATACATATAATGAAAAAGAAAGAAAATAATTAAATGCCAGATTAAACAACACCAACAACCTATAGATAAACGAGTAAAAAAGTTAAAGTCGGGCATGCCGACTATATAATACCCTACACCGGTCTGATTTAAAACCAACTAATGTCTGGATCCGAAATTTGGATGTGTTAAAACAGACTTGTGTCAAAATTTTATATAAAATCATAAAAGAAAATCGAAAATATAGCCCATATGGGCGATAGGTCTAAATATGGACCGATCCTATTTAGAATCAATAGGCTTTTTCCTTGGGACCATGTGAGTCAACGAACCATATTTCATTGAAATATCTTCGTATTTGCAGCGTGTAACCAAGCCAATTTTGGGGGGACCCTTATATGGGCACTAGGTCTAAAGATGGACCGATTTTAACCAATTCGTCCTTGGGCCGACATAGGTCTGTGTACCAAATTTCATTGAAATGTCTTCGTATTTGCGACCTGCAGCATGTAAACAAGCCAATTTTGGGGGGTACCCTTATATGGGCAATAGGTCTAAACATGTACCGATTGCATCCAAAATTATTAGGCTCCGTTCTTGGACCGACATAGGCCTCCGTACCATATTTCATTAAAATGTCTTCGTATTTGCGATCTGCAGCGTGTAAAAATGAAAATTTTGGGGGGTACCCTTATATGGGCACTAGGTTTAAACATGGACCGATGTCAACCAAAATCAATAGGCGCCGTCCTTGGGCTGACATAAGTCGGTCTACAAAATTTCATTAAAATATCTTAATATTTGCGACCTGTAGAGTATTCACAAGAATGCATGGACAGACAGACGGACGGACATCGTTAAATCGAAATAAAAAGTGATTCTGAGCCGATCGGTACACTATAAGATAGGTTTAGGACCAATATTTTTTGGTGTTACAAACATCAGCACAAACTTATAATACCCTCTCCACGTTGTAGTGTAGGGTATAAATATTTTTTGTCGGGTTTAAAACTGATTAAAATGCAGGTAAGCATGCGCGTATTTATTAAATTAATCAATCATAAAACACTAAAGACTGATAATGATAAAAGAATAACAACAAAAACTGCGAAGCGCAGAATTTAAAGCACTTCCGTTCAGTTGTTGCTCATACAACAAAAACAATAACGAACAAATAAAGACAAAATATACCATGTAATATTTACATAAATAACAAGCGTAAAATGTATGAAATGTGCATGCAGTAAGAGGGAAAAAGAATTCGAAAGAAAAGTTTATAAAAAGACTATAATAAAAAAAAGAAAAACAATGCAAACAGAGATGAGAAAGAATTTATTCCTTTAAATTATTAGTTGGCAATGGTTTCGGGCTATATGTTAGTCTGTTAAGCGCAGAATACATGAAGAAACATTGAGTAGGGAACAAAAAAATATCAAAAAATTTTGATAACACGAATTGCACGAATATTAACATACACAAATGAACATTCGTAAAAAAATTGGCATTTTTTCAGGAATGTTCCTTCGTGTATTCTCCGCTTTAGGGTAGATATTTCATATCCATAAGTATAAACTTTATCATATTGTGTGACAAAAAACAATAGTATGTACCGACCATTGATCACATATATATTTCGGGCACGCTGATTTCAATGGCGAACTTCGTTTTTTCACTTATGAGCTAAATTTTTTTTCGCAAAATGGGATTAAAGTTTCGTAGGTTTTAACGCACTTTTTTATACATACACTCAAAAAATGTTGACAGTTATTATATGACAGTTGTTTGTATATTAACCAGTAGTTGCAGTTTTCACCTGTAATTAAAGTTGTTTTTCAATGCGAAAATACAAAACAACTACTATCACGGTTATTTAAAAAAAAACTAATGAAAAGTACTGTATTTCGTAACATTAATTAATGATTTTTTACATTATAGTAAATAACTATCAACTATTAATTTTTGTTTAGTTTATATTTATTATTGTTGATATACTCTTAGTTTGCAAATAAAAATAAGGAAGTGATATTGTTTCTCCAATGCATAAAAACGTAATAACTGGAGTACCGTTTTTAATTTTGACTATAAATTTTAAGTAGGATAAAATAATCAACATTTTTTACGTAATCAAAAGAATAAATTTGTTTTTTTTTATTAAACATTAATTTTATAATCAAAAAAAAAAAAATTAACTGCAAAAAACAGTAATTTTTTTTAAACCAATTTTGTCAGTTATTTAAAAAAAAAATTGTTGTAATAGTTTGTCAGTTATTTTGACTAAATTGTTTGTTATTTTTATTGCGTTTTTAGTTGTTTTTAAACCTTTAAATTATTTCCTTTTGTTATTCTAAAGGTAACTACCAATTTTGTCAGTTGTTTTAAAAAAATTAGTTGTAAGAATGGGTAAGTTATTTTTACCAAATTAGTAGTTATTTTTCTGCGTTACAACTATCAAGTTGTAACCGTTTAAATTACTACCTTTTTAGTTATTTTAAAGGTTAATACCTTTGCCGTTTTTTAACTGCATATACCTTTGTTTTAACTATAATTTTGAGTATATTCTGCCAACCAACTTTTTTGAGTGTGTTTCTTTAAAGAAGCCTGCTATGTATAGGGCGCGGCTAAAGTAAATATGTAATTTGTTTTTACAAGGTTGGCAACCGATACCGTTATAATACCGTTATCCGTTTCAAAACACTTTCAAATTGACAACCGATACCGATACCAATACCGAAATTCTTGATTTCAAAAAATACCGGTATTCAAAAACCTTTTCCCTTAATACCGGTGTCGTACCAGTATGGATTCGGTTTTAAAAAAATTGTTTTTTTTCACGTTTTTAGCAAAAATACAATTTTTTTTAATATAAAATTTCCAAAATTGTTAAACAATTAAACTTTATTATTCATTGTTAATAGAAAATCGTGTTATAAATTCAAAGTGCGGTTATCAGCCTTTAATTTGCATTGGCAACATTGTTTTTAATTTATTTAACTTCATAAATATTCTCTAACTTGTAACAAATTTAGTAAATATAATTTAATATATAAACTGGTTTCTTAAACCTTTAATTGAATTTACAGTTTCTTTTAGAGAATCCTTTTATTAATTTTATAAACTTTTTTTTTATTTTATTATACACTAATAGAAAAAAGTCCGTAGAAAATTTAGTAAAAACTACTAAAAATTAGTTAAAAATGATGCTGCAGAAAAAAACTGCTAAATTAGCAGATTATTTTTGCTATATATTAGTAATATAGGAACAGCAAAACTAAAACTGTTAAATATACAGAATTTTAGTTATATATGAGCTAAATTTTTGTAAATGGAGATTAGCAAATTAGCCTGCTAAAATCAGCAAAAAATTTTGCTAAATAATTAGTAGCCTAAAAAATCACCAAAAAATTTAAAATTTTCGAAGTTTTTTTTTCGATTTTTTTTTTAAATGCAAATAAAAATCGAGCCTTTTGAAAACAGCAGTTTACAATTTTTTAGCAAATATTTTTGCTGATTTTAGCAGAATAGACTGCTATTTGCATTCAACTAAATTTAGCTTAAAAATAGCAAAAATTTTGTAGATTTAACAGTTTATTTTTGCTATTTTTAGTCTACAAATATTTAGCAAAATTTTCTGCAGATTTTACAGTACAATTTGCTATTTTCAATTAACTAAAAGTTAGCCTAAATATAACTAAAATTCTGTAAATTTAGCAGTTTTAATTTTGCTGTTCTCATTTTACTAGTATTTAGTAAAAAAATCTGCTAATTTTAGCAGTTTTTTCTGCAGCATCATTTTTAACTAATTTTTAGTAACTTTTTCTGCTATTTTTACAGATTTATTTCTATGAGTGTATGATCTCAATACAAATATAAAATATTTGTAGTGAATCAACTTGCGTTCCTAATAGATTTAAAAAAATGTTTGTGTTTAAAAAATAAAACACTTACGGTGGGTCCCATACTTCAGGTTTAAACTTTATTTAATAGTTAACCCAAGAATTTGTTGTTGTTTCGTGTATATTTTTTTGACATTTTCTTTTGTTTATAGTTAAAGTTAAACCTACAGTATGAGACCCACCGTTACAATTAGAAATTTTTAATAACTTACGGTGGGTCTCATACGGTAGGTTTAACTTTAACTTAACTAAAAACAAAATAAAATGTCAAAAAAAAATGTACACAAAACAGCAACAAATTTTTGTGTTTACTATTAACCTAAGTTTAAACCTGCAGTATGAGACCCACCGTTATTGTTTTTTGTTCATATTATAAAAACATTTCCATAAATTATACTTATCCTTTATAAAAATTTAATAAAATTGAGTTTTTTTATAATTAAGAACGTTTTTTTATATTTTTGTAAATTTTTTCAATAATACCGGTATATACCGGTATTAATGTTTTGGTATCGGTTATACCGATACCGAAATTATTAAAATACCGTTACCGATACCGATACCGAAACAAATAAAAAATCAATACCAATACCGATACCTATACCGTTATTCGTTTCGGTTGCCAACCTTGGTTTTTTAAATAAATATTGAATGGAATGAAAAAAAAACAAAAAATTTAATGATAAAAATAAAGTTTGTTTTATGTTCAATTCCATTTTTATATTCCCCAAGTTTAATTTCTGAAATAGAAAAGAAAATATGAAAGCAAAGAAGTTGCAATTTTTTACATCATATAGTTACTTTAGACGCACCCTGTACATACACTTTCCTTAGAGTTGAACTGATAGCAACCCATCCAGAAAAATACAAACAGGAGGGTTATTATGTATCTGATTCGAAAAATATTGTTCGAATTCGGAGATTTCAAAACTCTTGTAAAAAGATATCCGTTCCTGAAAATCCATCTTTTTTTGTATTTTCACTTTTATTAGACTATTAAGTTCTTCAATATTTTGAGTTCTTCAAAATATTGAAGAACTCATTGTTTATTTTTCGTAAGGAACACATGGTATAAATTTCATTGCAAAAAAGCTTAGGCCGGTTAGAGGGTTAAATCAAAGAGTTTAAAAAATAAGGAGCATACAATTCTCTCAGTTAGATATAAAAATATATAAAAGGCGGCTGGAAATAGGAAATTGCGAATTTTAACTCAAAAATCAATTAAGGAATAAAGTCTTTACAAGTTCTTACTTAGAGTAATGTTAACATATAAATAAAATTACTAAAATAAACGCACACATGTTGGCAAAAATTAAACAGCAGATAATCAAAAATGTATAGAAGATTTTCAAGCAAACAATATTACACAGATGACTTTATTTAATTCAATTCTTTTAATATTTTTTTCGCAGCATAGAAAATTGGCCCTCCTCAAAGTAGTGCACGATGACGGCGACAACTACGAGATTAAAACATGTTTTTCTCCAGCAAAATGAATCGAGATTGACGACGAGGGCTAAACATGATTTGAATTTATAAAATTGTAATAAAAAAACACTTTATACACTTTATAATTATAATAAATATGCCATAAATTAATGCATAATGAACACAAAATGTAATTAACGTATCATTTAATAAATTCAAACATTTTCTTTCTAACTACATGTGATTATTATTAATAAAAAAAAATTATTTTTTATATTTTGATTATTTTAAATATGACTTTTAGAACGTTTCAATATAGCTTTTTATTATTATTTATTATTAATAGATAGACGATAGATAGTTGGCTGGTTGTTACATATTCAATTTATATTGTATTTGTAAAAAGTGTTTAGATCACAACAGTATCTCATAACATTTAGTTTACGATTTTTTTAAATTATTATATTATAATTATTATATATATTTAAGTTTAACAAAATGCGCGCGAAACGACGGCGACGACGTTGTAAACGATTAACGGTGTAAATAACGACTGAGACGGTAAAAAATGTGCAAACATAATCAACCAAATAACACACACATGCAACCAAGCTAAGAAACCTACGGCAAACGAAGGAGCATTTTTATTTTGTAGTTAGATTGATTGACTGACTGAGTGAATGAGTGATGAACATACAATACAAAATTACTGAATTCAAGTAGTAAAGTGAGAAATTGTATAAAGTGTGACTGACTGACTAACTGAGTAATGCGTCTAGTCACTATAGAATTATAAATGCAACAAAAGTCCAACAACGCATGTAGCCAATCAAAAAAATACAATCGCATAAGCGCTCGCAGAAAGCGGTTTTCCAATCCTAAAATGATAACATTATTGGGCAAAAGATTGTGTTAAAAGCGTCTAAAAAGCGCTGGGTAAACAAATTTGTCAAAATGCCATAACGCTGACAAAACAAAAAAATTGGTGGTCTAGAAATAGATTTTTCAAAATAAAATTAAAAAACTTCATATGTACTTTTTTGGTCCTGTCGCGATTTGAAACCAGGCCATCAGATTGGCAGACGAGAGTTCTACCTACTAAGCTAACGAGACATACAATACTTGATAGCTAAAAACGTAAATAAATGATACCCAAATAGAAGAAAGCCTGGCGTCGAATTACCGCATTTGTGATCGAAACTTTTCGTTGGAAATTATATTTTATTTCGTAAAATGATGGAACTGGATGAAATTTGTTATGCTAGGGAAGTTGTAGTACGGCCGTAAATTGGATATAAAACTAAAATATGCTGTTATCATTTGCTAGTTTTTATGTATTTATTGATCAAAGAACTGTTTTCGAACAATTTCACTCGTTCGTGAATGCCGTAGTTCGGCCCTTGGAAAAATTTTAGTTAAAACTACTAAAAATTAGTTCTAAATTACCTTGCAGAAAAATAATTTTGTTCGGTTTTAATCAAATATGACAATAAACAGAATTAAAAGCTTGAATGTTAAATACAACATACAAACATTTGCTTTAATACTAAAGCAACAACTATAACATACAGAATGTGATTTTCGTTGTAATACATAAATAACTATTAAAAATTTTTGAATTTATTTCTCATTTTATTATTTGCTTTGGAGTTTATGTAAATCAGGGATGATAAAGTTAGTACTATAGTACTTTTTGTGGTACAATTGGAACCTCAAAAGTACTATGGTACTCTGACTCATTTAGTACTATTTACACGTTTTCCTACTTTTAAATTTTTTGTGTTTTTAATTTTCATACATATATTATTGCGTTTATAGCGATAACATCAAATATCGGAGTTTTAAATAAAAAATCCTTATACATATTGAAAATTTTTAAAATATTAGGTGCTACTATTGAAAACTCAATAGTAGCATCTAATAAATAAAAAATGTTCTTTCGCAGTTTTTATTAAAATACGTATACAAAAAAAAAAAAAAAATATTGAAAATTAGGAGAATTAAGAAATCTAGAAGTTTTTGTGTTTTTTGAAGCGAACTCCTAAATAATTCACTCATTCGATTTTCAATTCTAAATGATTAAATACCTAAACCCTATTGCGAAGAATCGAATGAATTCTTAATCCACCTAATTCAATCAATAAATTCATTTGATTCGATTGTCAATCACAAAGTGGAATAGATCCGTAAAACGAAATTGAATACAGTTTTCAGGGACTTTAAATTCTGAACCCCACACTAACAGAAATAACCTGTAAAAATAGCAGAAAAAGCTGAGATTAGCAGATAAGATAAGCACAGCAAAAATAAAGCTGTTAAATTTACAAAATTTTAGTTATATTTAAGTTAACTTTTAGTTTATCGAAAATAACAAATTATACTTTAAAATCTGCACAAAATATTAATATTAGTAGACTAAAAATAGCAGAAATAAACTGTTGTATCTAAAAATTTTTTGTTATTTTTAAGTTAAATTTAGTTGAATGAAAATAGCATTCTATCGTACTAAAATCAACGGAAATGGTTGCTAAAAATAGTAAGCTGCTGCTTTCAGACTATTATTACACAGTACAACAGCCAATCTGGGGGGTGAGAAATTCCAAGTCAGGGTGATGGTACTAGGTCAGTATAGTAAAACCCTCAAAGGGTTTGGCGTTCGTATGTGTCATTTTTTTTTATGACCTTTTAAATTTTTTCCTTATCTTGATGTTTTTTCGCTTAGTTGTAACTCGAGAACCCCTTGTCCGATTTTGATGAAACAAATTTAGAAAAATTTAGAATTACAATTTCTTTAATCCGTTCATATAACATTTTTCTTTATAATCAACAGTTTTGCCGCTAAAAATAAATTTGTGGAGAAAAAAAAATATTTTTTTGCCTAAAAATTAAAATTTTTTTTTTTTAAATTCATGGATTAAAGAAATTGTAATTCTAAATTTTTCTAAATTTGTTTCATCAAAATCGGACAAGTGGTTCTCGAGTTACAACTAAGCGAAAAAACATCAAGATAAGGAAAAAATTTAAAAGGTCATAAAAAAAAATGACACATACGAACGCCAAACCCTTTGAGGGTTTTACTAAACTGACCTAGTACCATCACCCTGACTTGGAATTTCTCACCCCCCAGACAATAATCCCAAAAATGTTCCATAATGTTATTATTATTCGTTTTAAAAAAATTGCAAAAAAGCTTTCAAGATTTTAAATTTTTTGTAATTTTTTTGGTCTACTAAAATTATTTATTGCTGATTTTAGCAGGTTAAGTTGTTATTTTCTGTTAACTAAAATTTATTCAAATATTACTAAAATTTTGTATATGTATTTAACACTTTGGTTTTTGCTATTCTTATCATACTAATATTTTACAAAAGTAATCTGATTGCATTTTTTTATGCAAGATAATTTTTAACTAATTTTTATTAGTTTTAACTAAATTTCTACGTTTTTCTTTTGCTGTATGAGTTAGATATAACATGAGTTTTTCTTCGTCAATTTATAATGACAAAAAAATTAAAGTAAAAATTTTTTTGGTGCTCTAGAGGTCGAAAAAGTACTATTTTTAAGCTGGTTGGTACTATTTTAAAAATCCCATTTATCATCCCTGATGTAACTTAAATCTACATTAAAACCTAGAGAGAACCTCATAAACACAATCTGATTATAGTGTTTGGTAGTAAATTATTTTTATTCGTTAGTCGTTCGATTAATGGAATAATTGTAAAAAATTAATCGCTTGATCTACTACCTAGTCTCTTAATGAGTGGTTCAAAACTTCAGCGCACCTAAGCAAAACCTTGGTAATGGACCTTTTTCACACATTGCCTGGCAATGGGTACCCCTTTACCCCTGGTTTTACTTAGAAACCAATACACCAATGCTTATGTGGGAGGTATAAAATAAATAGTTAGGAGGCTTTAAAATAATACATTACTGATATTGTGTTATATGATAACTTATTAATAAGGGTAAAAATAATAAAAGTCATTAGTTTTGCATTATATAAACTACTTATTACGCAGAAGTACGATTTAATAAAAATTTATAAATCTAATTAAATTGCTCGGATCGCAGTACATCTAAATATAACCTAGTGTCTTGGCATAAAATAAACGGATATGCTCCTTGCAGGAGTAAAAGGAACAAATATATAATCAATTATCAAAATGATTTCATCTCAAGTGAATACAATTTCAATGTTATTGAAACTTTCTTAATAATCACTTATTTGAGCCTATACACCGGTAAGATTTAGGCAACCATTTACTTCCAATGACACCCCCATGTTAAAATCATGTGTTATGTGACCAAATTGCAAGTACTTACAATTTTTGGTTTCTTATTTCATTTCTCTTTACCTGGTAATAGAAGGTTTTGCTGGGACATCAAGAGAACATTAAAAAAATTGCGGAATATTACCAATAAAATTATATCGTTTTTGACAATAAAATTTTATTCATAAACCCCAAAAATTATAATTTATTGATAAGAAGTTAACGAGGTATTCAAACACCAAAATAATGGTAGTAAGGCCACTATAATTTTGACCAGTGCTTTACAAATAAAAAAAGAATAATACTTGTTTACCACATTATTGATAAAAGTAAACAAACATACAACCAATACCAAGTGATCCGTACCGTACAACACTAACAACCATATACGAGGGGTACTATTTATATTTCGGGAACTGGCAACACTAATGTCAATAGCTAAAATCTGGCAGCACCATAATAAAATTTGACATTTTTTTAGTATAAACGTACTCACAATGTTTTGATGTACAAGTGCTATTTCTTTTGTTTACAGTGAGTTAAGAAATTCAATTTGGCCAAAAAATGGAAATTTTAAGAGAAGGTTTTTTTTAGTACTATTTTTATTTTTAGTAATCATTTTTGCTATTCTCTTATTACAAATTAAGGATTTTTTACTAATTTTCGCAGCTGATTTCAGAAAAACATTTTACTAATTTTTCAAAACCGATGGCTAAATTTAGCAGAAAAATATACTAATTTAAAAATATCTTTTTTTTTTATTTTTTACAATTCTTGTTTAGTTTATATTTATTACTATTGATATATTCTTAGTTTAGAAATAACACCCAGAATATTTTATTGCATCTCCAGTGCATAAAACGGCAATAACTGGAGAACCGTTTGCAATTTTGACTCCAAATTTCAAGTACGATGAAGTAAATATACGCTTGTTACATTACAAAAAAAATTTTTTTTTTAGATTTTACAGTCTTTTTATTTTTTAGTACAATTTTTTGCTAATTTCAGCAGACTGATATTAAATTACAGTTTACAGCAATTTACTGAAATTTAGTAGCCGCAACTAATTATTTATACTAATTTCATTGTACTAAAATCATATGATATTTAGTAAGTTTTTTAACTGATTTTAGCAAATCGATTTTGAATTGCATTTTACATAAATTTTACTAAAATTTAGTAGCGGCTACTAATTTTTTCTACTAATTTTATTGTACTACAGATCAGCAGACATGTGTTGCTAAAATTAGCAAAAAATACCGCTAGCCTCAAAACAGTTAAATTTCCCATAATAACCGCAAAATTTTCAGTTGCCATTACAGACTTTTTTGGTTGAGTGTATTTAGTGACTAACCTCTGCTTTTGACGATATTTCAAAAATTAACTTGCAGCAAGTAGCGTAGACACCCAAAAAACTTAAATTTTTTTCGGTAATTTTCGAAAATTTTGCTGATAATAGCTGTGTTCGGGTACTCAACAATTTTACCAAAAAGCGTTTTCTTACTACACAATTGGGTAAATGAGAGCTGTCATGAGAGAGTAATATTCTTGTTCTTCTTGCACGAGAAAGCCCAGATTTTTTTTTCGTGTAAATTTGGGTAAATTGTTTTAATCAGCTGTTATATCATCAGTTGGGTGCAACTAGTTCAATTGAACTCTTCACTGATTTGAACCAAAGATCTAGTTCACAACTAATAGCTCTTTTAGTTCAATCGATCATTTCAATCATTCAGAAAATATATTTATCATTTACAAAAATTAGTATAATAGTTGCAAAAGCCTATCGGTGATTTTACAACTCCATAAAATTACCGACAATTTTGTGAAGACGCTTGTTTAAATGTGTTAAAGAGTTAAATATGTAAATAAATCGAAGCTTTTGTTTAATATTAAAATCTTTTCCAAATTTAATAAACTATGTATTCCTTTTTGTAAATAGATATGCCTAAAACGGAATTTTTTATTAATATTTTGATTTAAAAAGGGGTTTAACTAGAAAAGCTATCTAAATTTTTACAACAAATTGAACAAGAACTAGAAAGAGCGCTCACCAAAACGAACTATAATGCACAAATCTATTGACATTTGTTTTTCGGGCTTCAAATGTGGTTTTTCGCGTTCGTTTACTTTTGTGCATTTTTGTTATTTCGGGAGAGTACTTCTTGTTAACTCTCATTTTACCGAACTTTACCCAAAAAGTAAAGAAACAGAGCTAATACGTATTCTCAACTTGTAACAATTTACTTGCATGTGACTACGTAGGGTAAGACATAGAAAATATGTGTATCCGAAGTTTTGATTTCTCGCGTACTTTAAATCATTGTGAAAGTAAATATAATTTCGTGAATTTCAGACAAAAACAAAAACGGTGGCATTTTTTACCATACGTATTTTTTAAACCCTAAACGGGAGATTGCGATTTATTACCCTCTACAACACTTTCTTCGTTATCTGCGGATTACCTACTTTACTGGGAAGTTTCCTTGCTAGTTGGTTTTTTGACTAAAATTTTACTTAAATAAGTAATTTTCAAACAAAATTACCCAAAATCCTGTCAAAAAAGTCACCCAAAATGCTATGGTTTGAACCAGGGTTTAAAAAACTACGATTCAAAAAATATTTTTGCTTTTTACTACTGCTACTACTACAAACAATTCATGTAGCTTTAGTAAAAGCATCTGCCTGCTACTTAGTTTATACAAAGTAGGCAGTCATTGTTTTTGATCAACTCTATTTTTGTTCTTGTGCTACTGCTACCACTACAAACAAAACACGGAGCATTTGTAAACAGTAAGAGCAGAAAAACGAAATGAACAACTACTACTGCTACTGCTACAAATACTGCTGCTACAAAAAAAACAGCAAGAGCAGAAAACGAAAAAACAAAGTAGTAAAACATAGAAAAACGAAATATGACTCCTTTCATGCTGAGTAGTTTTTTTTAGCGAAAGAATAAATGATTTTGGTTTATCTGATGTGTATTGGGCGCATACAAAATTACATAATAAACTTGAAATGTTTTAATTAAAAAAGCGGCTTATAAATTAATAAAGGTTTATGAGTTCATATTTGAATATGTTTGACCCTTTGTATGCAATATGATTATAATCAGCACCAGTACACTCACAAAAAAAGCCCGTACAAATAGTTTAAAATTCTACTAAAATAACAGAATATACTCGTATTTTCGATGAAGTTGAGCATCACGGCCTGCTAAATTTATAAAAATACAATAATTAAAAAGAAACGTTGTTTAATGGAAATTAAATTATTAAGTTGAAATCAGCATATCGTTGCTGCGCCTAAGAAAATAGCTATTTGTTTTCAAAAATTATTTGTGGAACACCTAAATTAGGTCTGTGTTGTGTGTCTTGGCCATTTTTTTTGGAAGTAATTCTTTTATAACTGAAAAGCTTGAAGTTTGGTTTATATGTGTGTAAAAAAATAATTTCCAAAAAGTTCCGAAAAACGCTGAAATAAAGTAGATTTGTATGTCTCCTCACAAAAAAGTTTATCGACAAATATGTAGCTATTTTCTTAGGAGCAGCAACGAATATGTTTGTTGATTAAAAACAAGTAAAAATTCAGTTTTATGTTTGATGTTCCTATCTTACGGATATATAACAAAAATAATCTGCTACTGTCAGTAGTATTTTCTACAAGGTCATTTTAAAGTACAGATGGGCATCGATTA
This sequence comes from Leucophora obtusa, assembly GCA_949987735.1. NCBI lineage: Eukaryota > Metazoa > Arthropoda > Insecta > Diptera > Anthomyiidae > Leucophora > Leucophora obtusa. The sequence goes on from OX465298.1 coordinate 200,810,883, forward strand.
TCCGTGATTCAATTAACCGGGAACATCAATTATCCTCGATCTATAAGGAAAGGAAGATTTTTTTATTTCAATCGATTAACCGTGATTACATCAATTATCCGGGATTGAAAAACATCTACTATTTATTTTGACGAAATTTGGTTTCAACATGTTAGCAACACTAAAATTAATATGTGTCTAAAACGAAATAAGGTTATTCCCTTGTTTGCATGTTTTTCCTCTGGTGTATAGTTGCAATTGAAATTTACGTAGTAAGGAGTGTTGGTGTGTAATTTTAGAATCGAGTAAAAAGCAAAGAAAAGTATTAACTATTCAAGAAAAATTTGATATAGTCAACGACTATTTAAAAAAAACATGTTTCTGTTCAAACACTATCACAAAAATATGGAGTGGGCAAACAAACAGTTTATGACTGAATAAAATATAAAGATAAAATATTAAAATTTTGTGCAGAAAGTGATTTAGTTACTCGCTTCCAAAATCGAAAAAACTTTAAAAAGTGCATTAGAGCGAAATACGAATGGTTCCGACAAAAACGTTTTAAAGGGATCCCAATTTCCAGTTTAATGATAATGGAAAAGGCTAAGTACTTCCATTAAAAATTAAATATAAGCTTAGCATGTGAATATTCTCGAGGCTAGTTACAGAACTTTAAAAAACAACATGGAATTCACAAAGCATCTGCCGAATATGTATCTGCCACAATTTTTGTAAATCAGTTGGAAGAATACACATCAAAGGAAAATCTTATAAATAAGAAAATCTACAATGGAGAGGAAACAAGCCTTTTTTGGAAGTGTTTCCCTGAAAGCAGTTTTAGTTGCCATTATGAACATTTCTTATATGGCCATAAAAATTCAAAGGACATATTATAGAAAGATTAATATTATAGAATATTAGAGAACAAGATAAAATACAAGTCTACCGTATCTAAGAGAAGCTCTTAGCGGAAAATATGAAAGTTAAGGAAAAGAAACAAACCACAATAAATGAATTTTTTTAAGTAATTACATATGTAGCAATTAAAAACTTATTAACATTATATTTTGTAAGTTTGTATATTGATTAAATAAAACAAACATTTATATTAAAAAGCGTAAAAAATTTTACATCAGTTAACCGGAAAAATCGATTATCCAGAATGCGTCCGATCCCGACCATTCCGGATAATCGATGCCCAACTGTAGTTTTTAGTACACTCATATAAAATAGTTAGTGCAAAATTTAAACCCGTTCTGATTCAATTAAACTAATTTTTCCGTTATTTTGTCTTTAAATTTAACTCAGTTTTAGCGTTCTTAAGCCTAAACCAGATAAACGCACTGTCAACCGTATTTTATTTTAGGACTTCGGTTAACGATTTTTGTCGAAACTTTATAAAAAGTATATTTAATAATCTGGCTAATTATGGGATAATCTTCAATGTAAAAAATAAAAAACGCTAAATCTGACGTGACTAAATTGTTTTCATTAGCACCAAATAATTATAAAAATATTATCTTTTCAATCAAAGATAGGGATTATATAAAAGGTTAAAATCATAATCTGTGAGATTAGATACTGAGTGTAAAAAATATCCATAAAAATCTCCAACCACTTCCTAAATCAGCGTAAAAACCGTCCGTCGCCATTTCAAGAATAAAATCTCCAAATGTGTTTGTAAATCGCCAAGTTTGGGAAGAAAGCGCTATATCTGACAACCCTAACAACAAATACTGATCTACGTATGTATTTTGTGTGTATCCTTATTTTTCGACAACCCTAACAACAAATACTGATCTACGTATGAATTTTGTGTGTATCCTTATTTTGCTCTCGCCCACCACTTGTTAACAATTTACCGTTGAAACAGTGCTGTCTTATTGTGACGTAAATTTATGTACACTAATTCTATCATTATGTGCAGTGTTGCCAAAACTTATTTAAGAAAAAATGCTAGATTTTTTGCATAAAAATGCTAAAAAATGCTAAAAACTAAAAAAATATGCTAGAAGAAATATGCTAAAAAAATTTTATAATAAAATGTTTCAATTTGTTTAAAAAAATACTATATTAGCGACTTTTTACAATTAGACTGAAAATAAGTCATCTCTAATTATAAATTCAGTTCATTTTATTAACTAAAATTATATAAAAGAAAAATTAAAAACAACTCAAAAGTTAATTCTTGTAAAAAAGTTCAAAAATCCTTTAACCCTTAAATGCATGATCTCTTCGATTTTAACCATTTTTTCATATATGATTTCTAAAGGCGTGTACATTTCAAGAAAAATACCAAAAAAAAAATATTTTTAAAAAAAGGTGATTTTTATTGAGAAATATGGTTTTTTGCCAAATTTCTAAATTGTGATTATTTTTACGTGTATGAAAAAAAAACAAAAAAAAATCTATAAACTGTAATTTATACATTTATTGTCGTCAAACTGAATTTTATTGCGAGAATACCACTTTAAATATTTAAACAAATATTTTTTAATATTACACTTTTTGTAAAAAAAACGCGTGTTTTAGATTTTTCACAAATATACAGAGCAAAACCAAGATTTTTACTCTAACTGTTTAAAAATTCTGCGCTAAAATATAGGAGCGCTATGTACAGAAGGGGCCTCTAATGCCCAAAAATGCAGTTTTCTGCATCAAGGGTTTTTTTTTATTAAAAAACCGGTATGTTGCCAAATAGCTACACCATGTATTTAAGGGTTAAAATAAATTTATTATTATTTGATTTCCCAAATGTGTCACTGAAAATATGTTATCTCAAAAATTAAAGGCGGATAAACAAAAGTACCTCAAAATGTTTTAATTCTAAAATAGGTGGTAATGTGGAATACTTTGGCGTGTAATATGAATTTCCCATTCAGCCTTAATTTATCTACTCTAAATTAATTTAATGGTTTTTATTCCACTCTCTGTTTACCGTTTTCAAATTTCTGCATCTTTGGGCTTACCTGCATGAAATTCTTTAAAAAAAATTATTTTCGCGATCAGGGTTAATACTTTTTGTGGTGTTGATTGACGTTGTAAGATTTTTGGTATGATTAAATGAAAAGTGTACAGGTGTTACAGTAAAAAAAATCAAAATTCACTGAAATTCTTAAAAGATAGGAATTTATCACAAACGCTATCCACATTACCCTCTATGACCCAAACCTGAAAAAATCAATAAAAATTGCAAAGATTAAAAACGAACCTTATCAACATTTTGCAATTCTATTAATTCTATTTTAAACTCTATTCTTTAAATTATTATTATTTTTTTTTTTTTTTTACCAAAAATTGGAGTATTTTGTGCAAAATCACTCCTTCACCATAACAACAACAAAAAATAAAACGAGTAAAAAAGTTAAAGCCGGGCATGCCGATTTAAAATTTTAATATTAAAGTACCATAAAGCAATATTTTTTATACTTTTGGGATCATTTTTGAATTTCAATCAATCCAACCCTGTTAAATACAATTTTTCGCTATTTTTCCCCAAAAACATTTTTTTCCCCGATTTTTGTTTTTTTTCGAAAGAATTTTTTTTTTTCTTAACTCTATTAAATACTTTTCTAAACCCTATTGAATATACACAAAATAACATAACACATACTTTTTATTTGCAGAAAAAAATGTTTTTGCAAAATTTTTGCGAAAAAAAAATCTATAAAAAAATTTAGTGAAAAAATGACAGCTTCCTTAATGTTTTACATATTTAATCAAATTTGATAAATTTATAAATAAAAATGATCTCAGAAATATAAATATAAAATTTTTTTAGTACCCGTCAAAATTTTTAATTGCGAATATCGCGAATACGAGTGCTAAATTTGAAAAACTGCTATCACCATTGAATTCAGCGTACTCGAATTAGCTTTACCAGTACCGTTCCCAGCTTGTTAAAATTTGCGACTGCACAGTGTAATTAACGTGTACGTATAAAAATAGTTCCTAGTACTTACTCTAAAAGTAAAAAAAATATTTATTTTTCATATTACATTTAAATTCAAATTAATGTAGAATATTCTAAAAGAAAACAGAAAATAAAACTGTAAAAAATGCTAAAAATATGCTAAATTTTGTTGGAAAAATGCTGAAAAAAATGCCATATGCTAGATGCATTTTTTTCATGCTAAATGAATTAAAAAAATGCTAAATCTAGCATTAAATATGCTAAATTGGCAACACTGATTATGTGTCTTACAACTGTTAATTATTAAAACAATAAATAAAATATTGAAAAGTGAATTGGTACCACGGGTGGGTGCGGCTGGCTAAACTAATTCCAAACTAAATTCAGGTTTAAGAGTTTCTTTTTTTTTAAAACAATTTTTAAAGAAATTTTAAACCCTTTTCTCTATTTGTATTTAGTTTAGAAAAAATTTAGCCACCTCGCACAGGGCCTACGTAATGAAAAGAAATTGCAAATTATTCATAATTAGGGGTGAGTTAAAAAATATATAATATAGTATAAAATAAAAAATTTTAAATACAAAATAAAAATCATAAAATCAATCGAATATTCCAAAACGGCAAATTAGCATCTTCATGCTCTGTTCTGTTTAACAAAAACAATATAAAATACATACACACACACACACAGTACTGGAAAAACCAAACAAATAATTCATTTTTAAACAACCAAAAACTACTCTGCTGAGTAGTAATTTGGGAGTCATGTATGTTTGGCTGCTACTGCTCTTGCTTAATTTGTAAGTAGACGATTGGTGCTGCGGTAGTTTTCAATTTCAAAACAAAGATGTGTGCTACTGCTTAGCTAATAAAATTTTTGTGTAGTGGTAGTAGTAGCTGAGTAGTAATTTGGGAGTCTTGTCTATCTGGCTGCTACTGCTACTTGTTGAATTTAGTAGCAGACACATCGATTGATGCTGTGGTGGTTTTCAATTTCAAAACAAAGCTATGTGCTACTGCTGAGCTACAGAAAAGTTTGCATAGTGGTAGTAGTAGCGATGTGATGACTTTTAGTTTTGTTGTTTTTTTTACTACAATAATCGTCATTTTTAGTTACTACTGCTACTTTAGTCGTAGCTTTTTCAACCCTGGTTTGAACCACTTTGTCTGATATGTACAAACAATCCTATTAGAAATTTTGACAGCCAGATTAAATGGTAATATTTCATAAAACAATGAGAGTCTGACAAAGCTTTGCAAACTAATTTTTTTTTTTACTTTTTATTTGATTTGACACACGTAAAATCAGATAATGTAAACCCCGGATAATGTTAATCTTCAGTTTATTTTTTTTTTAGTAAATGTTTCTGTTAACCCTCTAACCGGCAAGCCCGCCTCCAGGCGGGGTATATTAAATTGACCAGAAATGCGCCAAAGGAGTATTTTATAATAAGAAATTATGCTTTTTCAACGGAAAACAAAATTTATTAAATTTTTTGTGAAGAATTTTTTTGTATACAATGCGCGGTTTGGAAGCGAGAAAGTGTCAAAGATAAAATTTCGTAAAATTTCAAAAATTAAATATTTTAAAACAACCAAAATTTTCAAAAATCTTAAAAACATATTTAAATTGACTAAAACAATTGATAGTGACCATGAAGTAAGATTGGAGCTTAAGGTATTCAAAAAGTTCATTACTTTGGTCCACGGACGCACAGGATTCTATAAGGATACCTTTAAAGGACATCGCCTTAACTTTAAAACGAATGAACGGATTTTTCTGAAATTTGGCAAAAAGAATATATTTAGTATAGGTAGTAAAGTTTATAAGTTTGAATAATATATATTGAAGTTTTGGTGCGTTTTCGCTCAATTTCGCGTTTTTCTAAAAACGAAAATCGCTATATCCTCTTAAGTAACAGCACAAAAAATGTAATTTTTGAATTGCAATTACATCTTGGTAAGAGAAGGAATTTGTGCCTAAACCTAATAATTTTTATGTGCTAGATTTCGAGATTCACCCGTAAACTATTTTGGCCCATATCGCTTAAAGTAGGCAACGAAAAAAATTTTGTAGAAGAACTTATTGTTTATTTTTCATGAGGAACACATGGTATAAATTTCATTGCAAAAAAGCTTAGGCCGGTTAGAGGGTTAAATTTAGCAGGATAGACTGTCACTTAATTCAACACAATTGAACACAAATAGAACTAAAATATTGTAGACATAACACATCTTTTTTTTTTTTTTTTGTAGAGTAAACTTATTTTTAATTAACTAAAATTTAAGTCAAAAATATTTATTTTAATCTTCTGCACACAAGATCTGTTAATTTCAGTATTTAAATTTTCTGTAAGGTATTTTATAATAGCTTCTTCTGGGATTTTTACGAGTTTATTTCTATATTTGGAGAAACATTTTTAGTAAAGTTTACCACTTTGGCAATTATATTCGAAAAATTTCCCTAGAATCTTAAGATTCTAACCAAAAACCCTGCAACTATGATTAAACTCCACCAAAGATATACTACTTTACATACGTTTGTATATTAAAACAGACTAATTTGCATGCGAACAATTGTCGATATGTCACGTACAAATGTATATACAAATGGAAACATAATCAACAACTCCATCACACGCAGCAGTACACAATAGGAGAAGTTTGTTTCTGAAATATATACAATAACAAATTAAAATTATAGTTTGGTTTGGGCGCCGCCCGCAAAATAAAGAAAACAAAAAACTAAAATAAACAACAAAAAACCATCCATATACAAACATATGATGTGTAAATTACCATTAATACCAAATATAAAGGAACAAAACTAACTTAAAATCCAAAGCAATCATTCGGGCATATATGTATGTTTCTCAATTATTTTAAATAAATGCTGTCGATACAAGTGTTTATAGCATGTATACAAGCTGTAAATGTAGTCGTCATCATCACCCTGGGCTTGGACATAGGGAATTGGTGGACAGAGATTGTAATCAGTAGTACACTCAAAGGAAAAACTTCGTCATATTTACGAAAACCTTCATAAATATTATGAAGGCTTCATAGTTTATATATTTTTATAAAAGTGTCTAATAAAAATATTATTGACATTATCTCGTTCGGAATTTCACATGGACCTGACCCAATTTTATTATCGAAGTTTGTAAGTACTCCACTAAAAAAGAGAAATTTCGTGGTTGAAGCTATAAAACATTTTTCATAAATGTTATGATATTCGTTTAATGTATTTCATAAATATGATGAAGCTTTTTTCCCTAAGTGTACTAAAATAAATGGCAGAAGTAGTAAAACTTAGCGCATTTCTTCTAATATAGCAGACATGGAAGCTATTAATAAGTTTTTTTCATGTATCTTTGATCTTCTTTAAAAAAATACCAATTATTAAAAACCATTTGTTAAAATTTGGAAAAAAAGAATTTACAAAAAATCTAGAATGATTTTATAAAATAACACTGGTCCGCACCAAAATTCTCCCAGCAAAGGTATTAGATGTTTTTATTTATCATTTCACATTGTTTTTGACATCTTGAACTTAATATTACATTGCTGCAATTTTATTGTATATTGTGCTTCATATCTATAAGAACACTATTTGCTTAATGGTTCTTACCAAGCTTCCCAAATACTTTTTTTCATTATCCCCAAACAAATCTTAAAATATCCCCCAAAAAAATCCCCAAATAGAAAAAATGTTAAAAAAGGTACTCGAGTTTAATTAATTTGCTCAAATTTTCAAGATTTCGAGCTAATTTTTTTAAAGAATTTGTAAATTCGAATTTTTCAAGTTTGTTTCCACAATCAGACCTTTAAAACTATAATTCTTTAATTTGACTTTTAAATCTGAATCCATTTTTAACAAATTGATTCGCAAAACTCATTTTATTGATTGAATTATTTCCTACTTCAATTAGTCATTAGTGATTTTTGTTGACTCTTTTCATAGAATCAAGCTAATTGATTAAATTTTTACAAATCAATTTAACCAAAAATGTTTGCCTTGATTTACAGTTCGCGAATCATATCATAAAACGAAAAATTTAATGAAATGAAAATTGATGTAATTCAAATTTGAATAAATCTCATTCTAACTTTATTCAATTTAAATCATTGACTTAAAGTGATAATCAATTAATAACTAATTAATAAAATTTAATGGCATCTTATTGAAAAAAAAATTAGCTTTTTCAATATTTTATGTCCAAGTACATTAATCGTATTAATCGTAATCTCAGGCATAATATATTTATTCGTTTTATAAAGCCTTGAATTGTTATGGAAAATGCGTAAAAGGGTAAATTTGTGCTTTTCGTTGAAATTTTGGGAAAAAACTTGACTAATGTTTTCAGAAAATTATTCAAAATTCATATAATCTCCAAAATTTACCAAAAGTTGTAAATATCCCCAAAACATTTTTTAAATTCCCAAAACAATTCCCTATCCCCAAAGAAAATTTTTGTCCCCAAGACCAACAAAATATCCCCAAATTTGGGGACAAAACCCCAAGTCTGGCCAGCCTGGTTCTTACACCGAAAGATAGTAAGGAAACAATTTCATAGAATTTCTTTTGTAAATGCAATGATGAATTTCGTTAGATATATACATATGTATATGAAATTTAATAAGTATTACGCAATTTTTTGTTTTTTCTTAAAATTTAAATCTTTTTCATAAAATCTAAAATTTAAAACTAGCATGTAAACAAACAAACAAACATATTGTTTAACAGCTTTAATTTATTTTATGGTTTCAAAAAAATTTCGGAATTTAGGCCCTGTGCGAAGTGGCTAAATAAATTCTAAACTAAATACAAATTGACAAAAGGGTTTAAAATTTCTTTTAAAATTTTTTGAAGACTTTTTAAAATTTCATAGAAACTTGGAAAACTGAATTTAGTTTAGATTTTATTTAGCCAGTTCGCACCCACCCTTAATTAATTTTTACAAATTTGGAATGTAAGTTATGTAGTTTTATTTTAAAAAAGAAAAAATATTTTTAACAAATTTTTAATGATTAAGTTTGTTTTCGGATAAACTAAATCATTTTGCATCAAAAGAATTAAATATGCTATTTTACTTTAATGTTTATCTCGATATTTAAATAGAAATTTTAATGTAACGGACACTTATAGAAAACATGATTTTCTATTGTTGGTTATACATAAATAGATGTCAAAACAACAGAGTAGTATTTTGGAAGATGACAAAGCAAATTGTTGGAAAATCACGTTGCGATTCGAACCTGGGACCTCTCATTGTTCGTCGAGAACTCTTTCGACTGTGCTATCGACACGTATAACATTCAATTGCTTAAAATGTAAATTGTTGGGCTTTGTTTTTTGTACGTGGTGTCGAAAAATGTATACCTTACCTTCTTGCTTACAAAAAACAGAAAGTAATGTGTCTAAAAATAGATTTTCAAAAATGTTTTAATCATTACCTTACGTTTATAAATTATGCAATACGTTATCATTGACTGGTAATTCATTACTTTTTATTTTAAAATTATGCAGAATATAATGGGTTATCACTACAAGGTAATGCATGATCACATATATCGCACCCATTACCAAAGTATTGTTTATATATTATAAAAATGATAAAAAAAATTGACATTTTATACAAATCAATGAATGACGGCAAAATACCAGTAACTACCCATGAAAATAACGGTATCGGTAACGATAACGGTAAACAAGCTTAAGGCAAATTAAAATTTTTGTTTTAAAGTTGGGTCCATTGTAGTTCGATTTTTTTAAAGATTAGAGCTTACTCTACTCAGTACCACTTGCTGAGTCACTTCTGCGTCCATCTGTTCATGTAAAATCAATGACTCTTGCAACCAAACTAAAAGTCGCAGTTCTGAATATAATTGGACAAAATTTGGTGCATATGTTTGTAATGCCAGAAGGTCAAACATTATTGAAAATTGCTAAAATTGGTCCACGTTTTTACCCAGAAGCCATGGAAATGCCCTGTCTTATCTTAGCTTAAATGTATTTTTTTTTTTCATTCGTGGGAAAATTTATTTTTCATTCGTGGGATTTATCTGTCTATATTTCGTTGTTAAGCTCTAAGGTCAAATTCTTAATTTATTTTGGAATCAAAATATTCCAAATTAAACATTATTTGACATTTGTTTAATCCCAACTACGTCTATTTTTGTCAAATATTGTAATTGATATGTTGTTTTAATGTTGTTCTTGTTATTTTCTATATTATGATACTGAAAGCTAAAAAAAAAACAACTGCAACATTGCATTTACAACAATTAACTAATGCCAAACACGTCGTTCAGTAAACAAAGAATAAAAATATGTAAAAAAAATGTAAAATAAAAATAATATTGAGAAAATAACTCTTTTAGCGATAAAAATCACAAATTAATAGTAAAAAATAAAAGTGAACCACCATAAATCATGTATAAGCAAAAAAAAAAAAAAAAAAAACTAAAAATAAAAAAGGGTGGGAGTAGAAATAGGATTAGGTATAATTATGTTAGAAAAAATTTATGAGATGAGAAGCGTACCATTTTTATACTGAAAGTTAAAAATAGTATTTCGAGTTGTAAAAGGGGTTGATTTTCTTATACAGTGTTGTTAACTTTCTTTTAAAATCGCTAAAAACAAAGAAAAATTTGGTCATGTTTAAAGTGCTGCAATTTTAAGTCTGGTGACTATTTGTAGATAAAGATAATGCAAGACTTAAGGAAATTTTATAGGATTTCCAAAAATATACAGTTTGTACAGAACCGATCAGTACTGCCTAAATTTGATAAGAGGTTTATATCGCTAATTTTTCGTTAAAAGCCACGCCCACTTAAAACAAGTGACAAAATGAAAAAACAAACATTACGTTAAAATTCTGTATAATTTTCTGAACCATCTCCTTGCCTTTCGTGGCGAATTTAGCCACTATTTTGATCTTTAAAAATAAAGGCAACAACAATAAAATTAGAAAAAAACTTGAATTGACTTAAATGCTTGGCCACAACTGTATATATTAGAGCTATTCTGGTCAAAATGTGAAGAAATTTTAAACAGATTTTTTTTCAATATTTATCAACAAACGAGTAAATAAGTTAAAGGCGGGCATGCCGACTATACAATACCCTACACCAGTCCGGTTAAAAGCCAACTAATGTTTGGATCCGAAATTCGAATGGGTTAAAATGGGACTTGTGTCAAAATTTTCTATAAAATTATAAAGGAGAAAATCGTAAATATAGCTTATATGGACGATAAGTCCAAATATGGACCGATGCTATCTAGAATCTATAGGATTTGATCTTGCGACCATGTGAGTCAGCGAATCAAATTTCATTGAAATATCTTCGTATTTGCGACCTGCAGCATGTTAAAAAACCCAATTTGGGGGGGGGGGCCTTATATGAGCACTAGGTCTAAACATGGACCGATTTTTACCAAAATCAATAGGCTTTGTCCTTGGGCCGACATAGGTCGGTGTACCAAGTGTAGAGTGCGCACAAGAATGCTAGGACAGACAGACGGACAGACAGACAGACAGACAGAGAGACAGACAGACGAATCGAAATAAAACGTGATTCTGAGTCGATCGGTATACTATAAGGTATACCAAATATTTCCAATAGTTTTTGGTGTTACAAACATCAGCACAAACTTATTATACCCTGACTACGTAGTGGTGTAGGGTATAATCAGAAACTTGTATCTCCAATGCATAAAAGCATAATAACTGGAGAAGCGTTTGGAATTTTTACTTCAAATTTGAAATAGGTTGAAGTAATTACACAAAATAAAATATACTTTTATAATATGTACGAAAAGAATAAACTGTAAAAAACAGTAGTTTTTATTGATTTTGTCAGTTGTTTTGAAATTTTTGTAGTAAAAATTTATCAGTTAATTTTACGGCATTTTAATTGACATAAAAGTTTTAATTATTTTAAAGGTAAATAAATACCTTTGTCGCATTTTTAACTGCACATACCTTTGTTTTAACTGTCATTTTCAGTAGATTCTACCGACAATCTTTTTTAAGTGAATAACACTACGACACAAATTTGAGGTCATGACCTGAGGGGTGCATAATTCCAACTCTAAACGAAAGTACTAGGTTAGTGTAATAACGCATTTGGCGCTGCCAAGAAAAACTTTTATATTGTCGCTAAATGAGGCGTGATTTTATCATCTTAGTGTTTGAAATAAGTCAAAAAAGGTGTTAATGTATTTCTAAAATATGTTTTGTGTTGAAACATCTACAATAAAAATTTTGCAGACTAAAATTAAAAACTAATTGCTTATAAAACCCAGTATTTGTAATATGTTATATATATCTTATTTTTACGAACCAACCCAGGTAGAAAAATACGAACGGCACAATAAAACGTCGGATTATACAAATTTCTTTCTAAAATATAAACTACAGTATTTTACGAAGTAAAAATATAAAGTTAAATTTAAAATAACTTATACATATTATAGAATTTTTTTAAAGCGCTTATAGTAAAACTCAACATTTTATAGCTTAACGTCCGGTAATAAAAATTAAGATGAAAAGAATTAAAGGTAATAAAATCACCAAACCGTTTCAAGTCTAAAATATGATGTATTTGTCATTAATTTTTGTAAAAGAAATAAATGATAATAAAAAACAAGTGAAAATATTAAAATCGGGCATGCCGACCATTACATGCCCTACACCTACTGTTTCCAATTATTCGACGTAGGCGGTTAACCGGTTAATGCATTATTCGAAAAATCACTAAAGTTAATTAATCGGTTATTCGGGTCGGTTAATCGAAAAAATTGGCGATTAATCATTTAATGCTAAATTAATGTATTTCCTTATTTTTTTCTTAACCTCAAACCTACTAAATTAGAATTAATAAAAATACATATTAATTACCAGGGCAAGGACTTTCATGCACTAAAAAATCGAAAATATGCGCTTAAAATATGCACTATAAAATAGAAAATATGCACTTAAATATGCATTTATAACGAAATATGCAATAAAAACCAAAAAAAAATGCAATTAAAAATAAATGTTTTTTTAAATTATATTTATTAAAAACTATCATAAATGTAAAAATTCAGGTATCGGTTACAATAAGCTTGTTCTTTTACTTACTACAAGTTACTATATTTACTACAGTAAATATAGTAAGTAAATAAAACTTTGCAATTGTAGTAAAAGTAGTAAGAAATTCGAGTAAACGAACACACTGAATATATCTTCAAATACACATAGTTAAATATATTTTTAGAAAATTCAGTGAAAATAAAAAGAAATACAGTCGATTGTAAATATTAAGGTAAGGGTGTGTGGCATTTACCTGAAAACAATTTTATTATAAAATCACTTTCGTAACTCAGAGAAAAAAGTGGCAGAAAGGGACAAGTTTCCTTAAAATAATTTTTATAAAAAATTTTTCAACTTTCTGTTTGTGAGCAATAACACCTGAAAACGTTAATTTAAAATTACATCTATAAAAAATGTGTTAGTGGATGACAACATATTGTATAATATTGTTTCTTTTTCTAGTGTAGTGTTGTATTACCAACAGAGCTTCCAAATAATTATTTCTTTAGAATTTTTTTTTTTTTTTATTAATTCTTCTATTACATAACCGAGCCCTTAGGGCCTTATATGGTTAATTAAAGCTACTAACTAATTTTATTTAGTTTTAAAGTATGAATTCTTAAATCGAATTTTATATTTAAAAATATTAAAAAAATATGCAATACTGTGCAAAATATGCAAAAATATGCCATAAAAATCATAAAATATGCAATAAAATATGCACTTGAAAGCAAAGTATGCAAAATATGCATTTATAACAAAATATGCAAAAATATGCAACAACAAATTCATGCCTTTTTTTTGCAAATTCTTTGATTCGGAAAAGTATTTGGTCAAAATCATTTTTGGGCCACTGACTACAAACATGCATTTACATGAAAGTCCTTGCCCTGTTAATTACAATATTAAAATACAATTATACGACGAGTTTGAAAAAACAACACTTTACTATAAAAAATAAAAAATGCCCTGTTGGCAGTCCGTCTCCAATATACACAAATTGCCTGCACTTGTACGTAAAAACCATACGTCAAAGTGGCAACATTTGCGAAAAGGTGATACGGAGGAAATAAGAAGATAAACAAAAAAATCTAAAGTAGAATGTTTGTATATTAGGGTATCCAACTTTGTATGGAGCAAAAAAAATGTCAGTTATTGACTGGGCCCTCCTCTTAAAATATGTATTTGGCTGTAAAACAACGTCTCCCAAAAAATTAGGACAATCGGATAAGAGGACAATCGGATAAGAGGAACATCAATATTCGCTCAGGAATATCTGTTATATTAATATGTTTAAGAAAAATTAAAATCTCTTAAAATTTGACCTCTGACCTTACACAGCGGCAATTTAGTGTATTTATATTTTGCCCTAATTTTCAGAATTGAAGTATTTAATCTTGTGTTGTTATATTCCGGCCTAAATTATTTGGAATTAAAATAAGAAAAAAGAAAAACTTGCCTAAAATCTACACTCAAATAAAAAAAGTTTGTAAAAAAATTTGTAAACAGTTTCCAATCGCACTATACTATTTTTATACTGATTATTAGTACAATTTTTATTTTTAGTAATCATTTTTGCTATTCTCTTATTACAAATTACGGATTTTTTTTACTAATTTTCGCTGCTGATATCAGAAAAACATTTTACTAATTTTTCAAAACCGAGTGCTAAATTTAGCATAAAAATATACTAATTTAAAAATATTTTTTTTTTTTTGGATTTTTTACAATTCTTGTTTCATTTATATTTGTTACTATTGATATATTCTTAGTTTAGAAATAACACCCAGAAAATTTTATTGCATCTCCAGTGCATAAAACGGCAATAACTGGAGAACCGTTTGCAATTTTGACTCCAAATTTCAAGTACGATGAAGTAAATATACGCTTGTTACATTGAAAGAAAAAAAAATTTTTTTTTTAGATTTTACAGTCTTTTTATTTTTTAGTACAATTTTTTGCTAATTTCAGCAGATTGATTTTAAATTACAGTTTACAGCAATTTACTGAAATTTAGTAATTGCAACTAATTATTTATACTAATTTCATTGTACTACAATTATAATATTTAGTAAGTTTTTTAACTGATTTTAGCAAATCGATTTTGAATTGCATTTTACATAAATTTTACTAAAATGTAGTAGCGGCAACTAATTTTTTCTACTTATTTTATTGTACTACAGATCAGCAGACATGCGTTGCTAAAATTAGTAAAAAATACCGCTGGCCTCAAAACAGTTAAATTTCCGTAATAACAGCAAAAGTTTCCGTAGCCATTACAGACTTTTTTGGATGAGTGTAAAAAAAATGCCAAAAATCGCTGTTTTCCCGAAATCCGCTAAAATTAAATCTCTACCCCAGCCAAATGAAAAAAGGAATTCCTACAATTTTTGTAGTTTTTATTCTACAATATGTTCTTAATAAAACCTTAAAGTCCAATCGTTGATTTTTTTAGAATTTCTTTAAAAAAAATTTTTAAATGTAAAATTGTAGATTTGAAAACAGTGTTTAAGAATTCCGACCTTTTTGGCACTAATTTAAAACGAGTTTGCAAAGCACATGATAAAAAAAAACTTTTTAATTGAGTACCTTGGAGTTAATAAAATAAGAAAATGTTTTTGCATTACATTATTTCTACAACTTTCAAAAATTGGGCTCGAACTTCTTGATTAAGCGTTCTGTGACACATTAGTTGCCGGGGGCAATTGTAATAACTTGGTTTTTTTTAACCGATTTTAGTTTTTATTGCCTTATTAGAAAGATAATTCACTGTTTATTACGATTTTTTAATCCTTTTAATTCAATATTAATTTAAAATATTAAAAATTTTAACAAATTAAAAAAAAGTCATATTTTTCCCATGAATACCGTATTTCAAACTTCAGGCGCGTTGAGGCACGTGTTCCTCTTATCCAATTGTCCTAATTTTTTGGAAGACGTGGTTTTACACCCAAATACATATTTTAAGAGGGGGGCCCAGTCAATAACTCACAATTTTTTTTTTTTTTGAGCACCCTATTGTATATGTCTGTTTGATCACTTCTGAAAGTATTCATATAGAGACAATGTGACAATAAAAATATAAACAATAATACAATTTAATGGAAAATCACTGATGAAGCCTGTCCATAAAAAAGACAGAAACTGGATCTAGTCAGATTTGCAAATTTAATGTGTTTATAACTTTTGAAGAAAAGGTTTATTCTTCTTCTTAACCTCAAACCTACTAAAAAACATAAAGAGCCACACCCTTTTTGTTATATACCAATGTGACATATAAACTCGATTTATTTAAAAAAAAAATTTCATATTCTAAGGTTAAAAAGTTTTGGAATCTGAAAAAGAAAAAGGTCTGTAAAAATTTTGCTAAAGCTACTAAAATTTCGCAGAAAGAACTGCTGAAGCTAGCAAATATATCGATGACTTAGTGTAAATATTTAATTTCGTTAGAAACAAATTTTAAAAATCTTCAAAACTAAAAATACAAAATTTCTTTGAATGTAATGTAATGTTGATTAAAAACAATACTGCCACAATAAAATTTAATAAATTTTTGAAGATTTTATTAAGATTCTTCTTCCTCTGAGGAAATAAAAAACGCCTTAGGCCTAGTTTTTTTTGATGTCTATTAAACTTAGTTCAATGGGCTGTTTAGTTATTCTCAAAACAAAATTAAACCAAGTTTTACTGGACGTGATGTTTTTCAGTTCAAGTTTTAATAAATGTTTTAATGAAAACTTTTAGTAAGCTACTAAAGTTTTTTTTTCACAAAGTGATGACAAATTTCTTAAATTTTGTGAAAAAGCTTCATCATTTGATGAAGCTGTTTTTTTAGCGTATGAAATTTTTAATAAATAATATGAAATTTTTCATTAAATTTTCTGAAAAACTACATCAATTCAATGAAAAGTTTCAGTGGACGAATTCCAGCGAAACGTCGGTGAATAAATGTAAAAATTCATAAACAGCATGTAGTCAATTCTTTCAGTATGCAGTTACAGATGTCAAATTCCATATAAAATTTGAATTTTTTGACTTCCATTTTGTGTCGATTTTAGCTTATTTCGTTTAATTCTAATAAAAATTTAAATTCAGTGAAAATGGTTCGGGTTCCATGGTATTCCAGTGGAACATGTTGTAGAATTTATGTAATTTTTAACCGATTATAGACACTTTCTTGTGAGAAATAAAAAAAGTTCGAGTTGTCTTAAAGAGATGGAAATATAATTTACATTAGTTTTAATTTTTAAAGAATTAAAACAGAAAAGAAAATTTGTCTATTGTAATTCCTCAACTTTATTTTGGCCTTCCCGATGTTTTTTAAAGCTTTTTTTTAATACTTTGATATTTTGTTAAAAAATTTGCAAAAAAATTTATTAAAAATTAGGTGTCTCTTAAAACACATAACGTGTTCTGTTGGTGCAATGTCGAATTGCTTAAGGATCCTTTCACTCGATTTTTTAAGAAATTAATAGTATTTTAGTTAGTATTTGTTTTTCTAAACTTTTCTTGCAATTTTTTTTTTTACCAAGGTTAAGAAAATTATGAAGTTTTGGGAAAAAATAAAGGTAAAATTCCATATAAAAAATGTAAGCGGTTAATCGACCTATTTTAACCGATTACTCGGGTCGAATAATTACTTGAGTTCTGAATTATTTGTTTCGACATTAACCGAAATAGAGGTGATTAATCGAGGAATCGGTTAATCGATTAACCGAATTGGAAACACTACCTACACCACAGTTCGATTTTGGCCATATTCTGGAAAGGGAATATCAATTAACAGTGCAATAAATATAGTGAAATATATACAGTTGCGAGCATAAAAAATGCAACGCTACGCTAAATCATCTAAGTATGCTTTGATTTCTTCTAATGGTTTTTTCTTTGCGCTTGCTTATCTTTTGTTAATACATTCGTTGATGAGTATTTTCATATTTTAAGTCGTTTGATTTGCATTTATTTATGTGAATTAGTTTTTACGAACTTTTTTTTTTGAAACTAGTGCCTATTTGAATAAACCAAAATTAAAACTAACTGTTTCTGAAGTTGGTCACTTCTGACTAAAACTCATAACCCGAGTAAAAATAGTTATATACGGTAACATATAATGTGATTGAATTATATCTTGCTACGAGTGGAGTCATATTAAGACACATATCATTATATACAGAATTCTGTATATTTAACAGTTTTATTTTTGCTGTTCCTATCTTACTAATATAGCAAAAATTATCTGTTAATTTATCAGTTTTTCTGCAGCATCATTTTTAACTATTTTTTAGTAGTTTTAACTAAATTTTTTACAGACTTTTTTCTATTAGTGTACTAGAATAGTAAAGTTGATGCATGCTAATTTAACACGTGGTGACATAAACTAAATTGAGAAGATAATTGCACTGTGCCTTGCCTCAACTCTGAACGGAGTTGTTTGACTAAGAACAGTTTTTGTTTTTGTGGAAGCTGGAGCTATTGTATATCTTTAAAGATATCCATTAAACCTTAGAATTAACAAAAGATGGCGCTAATCTAGCATTTAAAAAATTGTAAAAAATTCAAATTTGGACGCCTCGAAAAAGATTTTTTTGATATGTCGTAGGTGAACTTTTTTTCCTCATGCCAAAAGCTATCCAAATATCGAAGGCACAATATCGATTGCTATATCGACCCACCCTAATATATATATCTGTTCCTGTGCTTTTCCACGGTAACCCAAATGCGTTCCCGTTCTTAAAATTTTGAGTATGCTGATGTTTGGGCATAATAAGAAAATTATTATAAATTACAAATTTGGCCCAAAATAGTGCCTTCAGTCGTACACTATATTTTATATTATATATGCATTTGCGCTACCGCGGTAAAGTAAATAAAATTTTTAGAATATCTAATGCAAGAAATATCTACCTCAGTATCATATCAGTTTTTATTTTTCCAGAATAATTAAAATTGTAACAAACATACAAGGCGCCTGCAATGCTTAACACGGTTACATAAAAAACAAACAAAAACAATTTCTAAGAATTTTCCATCATTGGAAGCAGCTACTTTGCAGCGTAATTCAATGAGCATTGACAGACAAAAGGAGATGAAATGCTTCAAGTAAATAGAAGAATATACGTAAAAGGAATTCTGGTTTGTTATGCTCACTCTGTGGTATTATGAGTTTATGCTAATGTTTGTAACTGCAAATAACATTAAACCATTCTGAATTGAATTTCTAAATTTATGTTACTATTGTTTTAGCCCTAGCTACCAGAAATACATCCTTTTTTGAATTTGGCTTAAATAAGAAAAATACAATAAAAATTAAGGAATTTAGTGTTTGGGGCCAATCTGCACATGGGTTTCCTCTTTTTGCGACCCACGATTTACTGGATGATTTTATAAAAAGAATCAGACGAACTCGTTAACAAATTTGTGTGAAAAACACTGATTTAAAAACGTTTTTCTTTCAAAATTGGCAAAGCCCACCCTATACTGGTTTTTGCCCACCCCAGAATTTTAAAAAAATCTGTCTATAATTCTTGTTCTATGATTATTTTTTTTAAATATATTAAATGTAAATGTTTGATGCTTCAAATTGCATTGCACTACTGCCACCACTTTCTAAAGAAAACTGATGAAGGGGACCTGGAAAATCCCCGAAACGATCATCTTTTCATTTCTGAAAGTGTAGAGGTTTTTGAAAGCAAAAACTCTGTGAAGTATTTGTCAGGAGAGTATCCTGATGAAGAAAAATAGCAGGTTTTGAAAAAAGTACTTATTATGTTAATTCATAATAAGGAAATTGGCCTCGAACTAAATTAATAAATTTCTAATTAACAAACTGTTATGTCTATAATTTTTTGTTATTTTTAAGCTAAATTTAGTTGAATACAAATAGCAGTCTATAATGTTAAATTAGCAGAAATATTTACAATAAAAAATTGTAAAACTCTAAATTTAACAGGTTTATTTTTGCTGTTCTTATTTTACTTGTATTTAGCAAAAAAAATATGCTAATTTAACAGTTTCTTCTGCAGCATAATTTTTAACCAATTTTTAGTTACTTTTTCTGCTATTTTTACAGATTTATTTCTATGAGTGTACTATTTTGAGGAAATTTCAATATGTTGTAGAAACAAAAACTCTACGAAAAAATGTCAGTTTTTGATCACCTCGGTAATTTAAGTGGTCAAAATATTATTAAAATAGGTTGATCTTAGATTTCCTTTCTCCATCAAATATCAAAATTTTATACTATTCTGAGCGTAAAAAAGGATGCATTTTTTAGAGTTTTCTATAAAAAAAAACATTTGAAAATTTTATAAAAAAGGAGGGAGTTCTTTTTAAAAGTCTTTTTTTTATGAAAAAATCGCAAGCTAATGCCCAAAGTGTTTTTTAAGATTAAGAGTCTGAGAATAGGCAAATAAACAGCCAAACATAAAGGGGGCCCTTGCCCACCCCAGAAAAATGGTCTAGGTACGCCTATGTCTTTTTCACACAAATGTTTTAACGAATTCGTCATATTCTTTTTATAAAAACAGGCGGTTAATTTATTTTTCTTTCCGAAAAAGAAATTATTAAATCTTCATACACTGAAAGAGTTATCCTTCACTTTATTAGTGAAGAAATTTCATTAAATTGTGTATACAAATTTTTATAAGATTTAGAGCTGGTAACTTACCCAAAAAACGAGTAAAAAAGTTAAAGTCGGGCATGCCGACTACATAATACCCTACACCAGTCTGGTGTAGGGTTTCGCAAGTTTTCTTAATTCAGGAGAATATGGGTTAAACCAGATTTTGGCGAAAATCTAGTTTGTAACTGGATTTAAAACCAGATTCCTCATACTAAGAAATCAATTTTTATAAGCAGGTTTCCGGGAAAATCCAGTTTCATAATTATGTTGTCACAGCATTCAGCAATAGTACGTTCGAAAATTCTATGAAAATTTCCAAATTTTCATGCAGGACAAAATAATAAATTTTAATTATTTACAAAAACTAAACTTTATCAGTCGTAAATCCGATAAAATCGCGTTGTTCATTGAAAGTAAAGTATATTGAAACACCCAGTTTGTTATTTTTGTCTCCGGCAAAGCAAATTTTTGTAAAAAAAAAAGAGCATGAAAATTTTCTGTTCTAAAGAATCGGTTGAAGAATAGCTACTTTTTATTGCAACCCCTTCTACTGTCAATTCTAACACCGATTATTTTTATTTGAAATTGTTTCAAAACCAACCGATTCTATAGCTACCCTACGGGGAATGAATTGCCCTGAAAGTACCTATCCTGTGAGTGGTTAAAGATGGTCTTGTCGCAGGACTGGTACAATTTGGAAAGGGGATAGAGAAGAAGTGAAAGATGGTGAAAGATGAAGGGCTTCAAATATGGCAACACTGTAATTGCGCGAGATGTTGAATTCTAGAACAGTTGTTGCGCTCCATCTGATGGTGATTTGGCGAACTTTGTTGAAGCTTTTTAGTGCATAGCCCTGTTATATTATTTTACTTCGCTGGGGTTAAGTGCTATGGGAACACCGAAGGAGGACACTGCGATATGTATGAGGGATAGAAAAACGCATACATATTTATATTTTTCATAAATTGATGTTGCCTTGGTCGGTGATCGGACCCGCAACCTCACGTGTAACAGTCCAACGCGCTGACCATTACACCACAGCGCCCATAATTGTTCGGTTTCCCAGTACACTGATAGAATTATCCTTTATGATGAACAATTTCATAGAATTTTTTCGTAAGTTCAATGAAGAATTTCGTTAAATAAAATGATCAAAAAATCGTAATTTGTGAAAAATTACGATTTTTTGATAATTTTAGTTGTAGTTCTAACAAAGATTATATACTTTATAGATTGACTATGCTATTTATATAAAATGCCACCAAATAAATTGAGCGAAGGTTGAGCGAGATAATGTGGATAGAAACCCACTGGTTCTAAGCACTTGGAGTTTTCTTTAAATTTTAGCATCAAGAACCCTAAGCTTATTGCTAACAACTTCAGCTCCAATCTTTTGGAGGATTTTACAGGAATTTTAGAATCGGTAAAAGGTTCTACGCTTATATATCTTATATCTTAAAAGAACATCTTAAAAAGGAATATGTATTTCATATTTTATTTCTGTGAAAAAACATACCAAAATTCTTCAAAAAAAAAAATTTTTTTATTTTAATTTGTTGACAAATGAAAATATTTGTGCTTTTTATTACATAACAATTTTGTCAAGGTTTTGATGTGACAATTTTACTTATAATACCAAAACCATAACAATTTCCATTCACCTCAGTTTTGTCACTGTTTTTGTCAGTTTTGTAATGGGACTGGTTCTGTATCAATTCCTTTTAAGTTAGTTGGGTGACATGTCACAAAATATACAAAGTGTGACTGATTCTTTGACGGATCCTTTTGGGTTAGTTCGGTGACATGTCTCTTTAAGTCAGTTAGGCGACATGTCCTTTGGGGCTAGACCTGCGACATGCCGAAAGGTGTCTAATCTTTGGCAATACGTCATTTCCAATGACAACGCCATGCTAAAGTGATATGTCTCTTTCAAAGAAAAAGACCGATCAACGACCTGTCTCTGCCCCCTTGCGACGTATCCTGCGTGTCATCTGGGACCGGTCCCTTTCCCCGTAGGGTACAAAGAGGAAATGGTTGCCATGAAATCAGTAAATTGTGGTAAATTTTTTGTTGTTGTTTTCTCATTAAGTTTGTAATTTAACTTAACAAATATTTCTAAAACTTCTAAAAATGTCGTCCCCTGATGATTTCCTTAGGCAGGAATGAAATCCGGATAGGGACATGTCTTCAACAGATTATTTTTCATAATTTGTTAAATAAGTTTTGGGATTTAGCACATTTAATTCCTTCAATGAAGAAATTTATTACGGAAGTGAAGATAATTCTCTCAGTGTATGGTGTAGGGTATCGCATGATCAGTCCTTATCAACTATAATTTTTATACTTGTTTTTATCAGACGTAATGACATACATAACTTGACTAATTACAGAGAAATAAGAAAAACAGCAGTGACTAAACGCTGTTAAACATTACAATATTAAGTTTAAAACTAGATGAGATGATGATTATGATCAAAAAACTATATACCGACAAAGATCTGACTTTACAAGATTGTAAATGAGAAGAAAAGAAAAAATATTAACAAGTTTTAAATGTATTTGAGATAAGGCAATATTTTATTAGTTTAGTGGTCAGAGCAAAAAAAAAACTATTCGCAGAAATATTTCTTTCGCAATTATAAATAACATTTAGATTATGACCATACAACAAATGTTTACTTTTTATCTATATTTCTGGAATTTAGATATCAATTTTATCCATATTAAAATTTTAATAAGGCTTGCTATCATATGTTTATATAAAATTGCCTGGAATGAAGTGACTAATTGAAAAGAAATATTTCAAAAAAGACTTCATGGGTGGCTTTTTACTTATTAGTTTTGTAACTAAGGTGTTGTCCGTCAAGTATTCAGTATACTATTATTAATTTTGTACATAGAGACATTGTTCTTTCCATTAGTCCTGTTGCATAAGGTGTTTTGTTTTTCAATTGAAGAGTCATTGAGACTCTTATAATTTTAAAATTGTAATTTTCGCCATCACCACCATGAATACTGAAGGTGGGATATATAATATTAGCTAAAATAAACAATCATGCAGACATTTAGCTATAGCTGTCAATCAAGTAAGTTAAAACAACATCAATTATTTTACGCCTGCGTGTGGGGATTTTTTAGTAAACTGTTTAGAAATATGTAAAACTAAAATGGCAGTTGTCTCCGTCACAAAGAATTATTAGCTGCTGCATAAGAAAATTCAATATAAGAGATTTATTTGTTTTTAAATCAAAACCAATAGATCAAGTTTATTAGCAATTTGATGAAATTTAAATACAAGTTGGAAATTGCATTCAAATCAGACAAAAATAAAAACTGAAAAAGGGTGTGCTGAAATAATCAAAACTTTTCATAAAGCACAACGGGATACTAATGTTCCCAAAGTAGGGTAGAGGGGGGATCCTTCACCAGTGGGGGCACATACACTAATCCAATTTTTCTCCGCTGTTAAGGGAGATAAAAAATTGGAAAAAATATATTTTGTGCACTTTTCAATTATCTTTCCTTGACATCCACTTTGATGAATTTATATCACATGTGGTCGCAGACAGACGTGTTTTTGTGTTTTTTGGGGTGCCAAAAAAATAATAGGAAACAACTATATTTTGCAATAATAAGAAAATAATTTCTCATTATGTTAGACCTACGATCTTAAGGTTTCGAAAAATAATAATTTGATTTTAATAAATGCTTAAAAAGTGTGAAAAAATATTAATTTTATGTTAGTGCCTGTCTCTGGGGCACAATCACCAGATGGCCCCTGGAGCTACAAACAGTTGGTGCATCCCTGCCTAAAATGCTCTATAAGACTTTTCTATATGTTTAAAATATGTTTAATAGTAAATTAGAACAATCGTGTTCACTCTTAAATTTATATTAATTATTCAGTTTTTTATAATTTTGAAGAATCGTTATATTATAGTTTTAAATTATTTTTTTTTTTAATGTAGTGGAGATTTATTGATTAAAAAGAATCACATATCTTAAAGAACTTATTACAAATTATTAATTTCAGTCGTTAAAAGATTGACTTTGCTGTATTAACAAATTTTTTTGTTTAAATTGTATCCAGCTCTTTTGGCGAATATACCCCAGGTTTGGGGCAGTTACCCCGAATTGAGTTACTTTGAAAATCATTAAAAAAATAATAGAAAATATGCAAATAATTAGAATAAAAATCATAGAAATTAAAGCCAAGCTATGTAGGTTTTTAATTTGAAAGTAATTTTTAAAAATAATTAGGGGTTAAGAAATGGCAGGGCTTTGAAAAAAAGTGTTAAGGTCAGAAAAGTTGAAAACATCCTTAGAAGAGCGCCGAATGAATACATTTACGAAAAGCCGCTCGATTATTTTTATTTGTTATTTGATATATGGATGCTTCAGTTGCCAAATCGATAAACTCCAATTTCTGAATTTTATAAAACTTTAATTTCAAAACACTCCTAACAAATTTCTCTGGTAATAAATATTAACACTACTAAATGAAAAAATTTATAATTTAACAGGAATATTAACCCTTAAATGCATGATCTCTTCGATTTTAACCATTTTTTTTATATATAATTTCTAAAGGCGTGTACAATCAACGAGGATATAGGCTAGAGTTCCCATAAGAAAAAAGTGTACTCTTTGGTTCCCTTAAAATTTTGGGTTCCTGTTAATTCCTTTGAAGAATAAGAGAAACAAAAGGAAAACCGAAAAAGTTACCAGGGCACTGTTTTTATTGTTTCTTATGATTATTGATTAAAGCGGTAACAAAAACAACTTTAAGAGTGAAATAAATAATAAATAATCAATTTTAATTATTTTTTTATTGTTTTTAATGATTTTTTTGGTCTTAGGTCCCTTTCTATTTTGCGCGTCACAAATGCAAATGCATTTATAACAACAAAACTGACATTTTACCATTAGGACAGTTTAATACGTAATTAATAGTTTACACGTAATTAATTTTTGTGTTCCAGAATGGAATTTCACCCACTGTGCAATGTAGATATGAAAACTTTTGAAGATCAAAAAGTTTCAGATAGGAATACAAAAAAGAACTAAGGTCAAAACTAGAACAAAAAAAATTAAAATCAAATTTTATAAAAAAAAATATATAGCTGCTGCATAACGGACGATGAAACATTGGCACACTCATAGAAATAAATCTGTAAAAATAGCAGAAAAAGTAACTAAAAATGATGCTGCAGAAAAAACTCCTGAAATTAGCAGATTTTTTTTGCTAAAATAAGAACAGCCAAATTAAAATTGTTAAATTTACAGAATTTTAGTTATATTTGAGTTAAATTTTTGTTAATGGTAAATAGCAAAGTAACCTGCTAAAATCAGCAAAAAATTTATCGATATTTCATTTATTTCGGTATAGGTATTTTAAGGATAAGGGTATTTCAGTTATTTCGGTAACAGTATTTTAAGGATAACGGTATTTCGGTAACGGTATTTTGAGGATAACGGGAATCAGTTGAAAGGGTTTTGAATTGATAGCGGTATTTTAGCCTGCCAACCCTGATTAATATTTATACGTATATTGTTTGACTTTTTTTATATCCTACACCACACCACTACGTAAAAAGGGTATAATAAGTTTGTGCTGATGTTTGTAACACCAACAAATATTGGACCTAGACCATTCTTTTAGTATACCAATCGACTCAGAATCAAATTTTTTCATTAAACTAATGAAGTTTTCTTGACAAAGTGAATAAATAATTATGAAATTTTTAATAATTTTATTTTTTATAAAATTTTTTAAAAAAACTGCATTAATTTAATGAAAAGTTTTAATGGGCGAATTCCAGTGAAACTTAATTGAATTAATGTAGAAATTCATCAATAGCATACTAATTATTCTCTCAGTGAGATGCAAATATCAAGGTAACATATTTTAATGAAATTTGGTACTATGATTCACATGGACCCTATGATAGAGCCTATTGATTTTAGATAGAATCGGTCCTAGCACCCATATGCACTATATTTCCGATTTTCCCTTAAATAAACCTACCATTAGGCAAATCCAAAATTTTTACTGATTTTCCAATTTTTTACCATTTTATGGACAAATTTTGACACCTTTTCAACCAGGGATGATAAATGGGATTTTCAAAATAGTACTAACCAGCTTAAAAAATAGTACTTTTTTGACCTCCATAGTACCAAAAAATATTTTTTATATTCTAACCACCCCTATAAGTGTATTGAGTTGGCGCTTATGATGTCAGTTCGTCTGTCCATATAAAATGAACGATCTTTGTAAGCAAATTACAAGTCGCATTTTTTTTTTTTTAATATTTTGACGAAGTTTGGTACATACATAAGTTTGAAATGCATGAAGGACTAACGCTATTGAAAATGGTTAAAATCGGTCTATGTTTTGAACTAATAATCATGAAGAGGTCCTATCTGATATTGAATGTATTGATATTAGTGGAATAACCAAACCAAAGGGATTTTAGACGATTTCTTTCAGGGGACCTATATAATTTTATTCGTTAATGAGGTAGTGATAATTCCAGGAAAAACCCAGGCTCACATTTAGCTTAGTTCCTCCCGGCTCTTTTTTTACAGCATTCTGAAGGCCGGTTTTAGTTCGATTAATTACGAATATTTTATTGCTTTTTCGTGGTTTTTTTATTTTTTGCTATTTATTCGCTATCGAGACTAGTGTAGAAAACCAACGTGTCATGTTAAAAAAAACAAAATATCTGAAAAAATCAATATAGGAGAAATCGATATTTGAAGTTGTTAAACGAGTTTCAATGTAATTATACAATGAACTATGTGGTATGGAATACAATAACTTTGTGCTGACGTTTGAATCAGAATTTTATTTGAATGAAGTCCCAGAAAGTCGTATTCAATTTCGTTTGAAGGCGAAAATTATTTTAAAGGGATTTACGTGTCTATTCCTTCGAAAAGTCTGTAACTCTTAGTTGGGAGTGTATTTCCCTTGCATTTGTTGTTGCAAAGTCATAATAAATTATATTTATTCAAATTTTTGTTTGAAAACTTCTAAAAAATTAAGACCTGGTATCGATACAATCATAACATTGACAAATAAAAATTTAAATTTTTTTTATTTTGTTGTTGTTTTGTATGACAAGTTGAGACTCTCAGTCTTAAAAATAGTCTTAAGATAGTCATAACGAGTCACAAGCAGGAATAGGCACCTTAATCAATTTAGCTCATTTGATTTAGTCAACTATTAAATTAAGTACCACCCCAATTAACGTAATCCTCGACGAACACAACTTCTTGGTTATCACAACAATTAATGGTTGCTATTATTAAGGATTTTTTAAAATAAAAATTACGAAATATTCGAAAAAATTTTATATTTTAATAATTTCGGTCATTAATATTACGTTTCTTTCAATTTTTACTTGGGGTTTTACACACATTTTTATTTAAAACTCCGATAGTTGATTTGCAGTATTTGGTATGAAAATTAAAAAATAAAATATGAAAATTTGGAAATAGTACTAAATGAGTGATAGGAGTACCATAGTACTTTTGAGGTTCTAATAGTACCATAAAAAGTACTATAGTACCAACTTTATCATCCCTGTTTTCAACCCATTCAAATTTCTGATCAAACATTAGTTGATCAAAATAATAGTGAAATTGCGTACTCAGTTTTTCATAATCATGCAGACGTCCTTTTAAAAAGACATTAATTTAAAGACATTAAAAGGATGGTAATCCTTTTTTAATTATTTAATATATTCTATGAAGCTGATATGGGCATTACATGAAAGTGGAGCAGTTTTATTATACATGGTCTCTACTTTCACGTGTACATAGATTTTTCCATGGGTCAGAGCTAAAGTTAAAAAATTGTAGCCCGCTGTTATAAGTAATTATCACGAAAGTAAAATTTGCAGAAAATATTAACTAGATAATTGAATTTTCTAGTTGTAGTGGGAGAGATTTGAATAAAAAATAAGTTTCGTTAAATGGATTTGAATATGTAGTTAGTTTTAGTGGGCTTGTCATGCTTGGAGAGTGATAAAACTAACATCAAAAACGAAACTTACCAACAAAACCTCCATGGTTACAATATGATTAGGAATTTATTGAATTTAAGTAGATAAATCAAAACCGATGAACTTAAAGCTGAAGATAAAGATAAGACAAACAAAATTAAAAATAACATAGGGAATACTTTTTCTTAAAAATGTTCCTAATTTAAAATGTAAACAAATTAAGATTTTCAAAATTGATTTAAAACACAAAAAAGTTGTTTCGACAATTTTTTATTTGGTTTAACTAAACCGAGCTTAATTGATACCCCAAAATCCAGTGCCTACGATCAAACCCGGGTAGCTCGAGTAGTTTACGAGGAACATACATGTAGTGGTATTCTCTAACTTCTTAACGACAAAATTCGGTAGTCAAGTTGTTTACTTGTCAATTTATTTACCAAAATTTGTCGTTGAAAAGTTGCAGAATTGCCCCTCTAGTGCCCGTTGAGTAGCTCGAGTAGTAAAAAATAGTCTTTTTGCTTGACCTTTTTTGGTATGGTGAATATCGAAAGAATTTTTATAATAAACCGAGTAAAAATTTTAACATATCTTATATAATTATATCTTATTTGATAAGTTCCCATATACAACCACATACAATTTGATCCGAAAAATGGGTCATCTACATCTATATATATAAAAGAGTAACGTGAGTGACTGACTGACTGACTCAACATCGCCCAGCCCAAACCGCTGAAGCTAGGAAGTTGAAATTTGGTATGTAGGTTCCTCGACCGGTGTAGACGTCAGTTGAGACGGCATTTTTGGAAATTCCTATCGGGAGGGGCAAAAAGGGAACAAAAACGTACCTTTTTCCAAAAAAGTACCTTTTTCCAAAAAAAGTACGTTTTTCCAAAAAAAGGACTTTTTCAAAAAAAAGTACCGTTTTCCAAAAATGTACCGTTTTTTTAAAAAAAAGTACCTTTTTCTAAAAAGTACTTTTTTCAAAAAAAAAGTACCTTTTTCCAAAAAAAAGTACCTGTTTCCAAAAAAGTACCTTTTTCCAAAAAAAGTACCTTTTTCTAAAAAATGTACATTTTCCAAAAAAGTACCTTTTCCAAAAAAAATACCTTTTTCCAAAAAACATAAATTTTTCCAAAAAAAATACCTTTTTCAAAAAAAGTTCCTTTTCCAAAAAAGTACCTTTTTCCAAAAAAAGTACCTTTTTCCAAAAAAAATACATTTTTCCAAAAAAATACCTTTTTCAAAAAAATTACAAATAAAGTACTTTGTAAAAACAAAGTATCTTTTTCCAAAAATTTTCGCTTTTTCCAAAAAGTACCATTTAAAAAAATACCATTTAAAAAATATAATTTCAAAAAAAGTACTTTTTTTCCTACCCTCCACTAAAACAAGGGTTCTTGATATTCGGCATAGACGTGCGCGAAGACGGGATTTTTGGAAATTCCTACCGGAACGGGCAAAAAGGGGAAAAGTTTCCCCATAAACAGTCTCACAAATTGGAAAAGTGCCTGCCCAAACCACTGGAGGTAAGAAGTTGAAATTTGGTATAAAGGTTCCTCCACTGTAGTAGACATCGACTGAGTTTGTATTTTTGGAATTCCCTACAGGATATCCCAAAAGCAAATTCGGTATGTGAGTTCCCCCTTCTGTGTAGGCGTCCGCTTAGACGGTATTTTTGAAATCCCTATCGGGAGGGGAAATAAGG
The DNA here is from genome assembly GCA_949987735.1 of Leucophora obtusa. NCBI lineage: Eukaryota > Metazoa > Arthropoda > Insecta > Diptera > Anthomyiidae > Leucophora > Leucophora obtusa. The sequence continues at coordinate 200,841,195 of OX465298.1, forward strand.
GGAAAATTCTCCTCCTTGACGGCCTGCCCAATCCCTTTTGGCCAACCTAAAATTTTATATATGTATTCCTTGGCGTAGGACTAACTCACCGGCAACGTAATTTTCCTATTTTGGAACAGGAACATAGTAAAAATGGTGGTTGAAAGGGAAAAATGTCCCCAATAACGGCCTGCCCAAACCGCTGAGGCAATGAAGTTGAAATTTGGTATGAATGTTCCTCATCCATTGCAGATAGCCGCTAAGATGGAATTTTTGTAAATTCCTAAAGGGAGGGGCGAAAAGAAGAAAAGCCTCCCCTTGGTGGCCTGTAAAAACCCCTTCGGCTAGAAACCTGAAATTTAAAATGTGGGTCCTTGGAGTAAGGGCTAACTTATTATAAAGATACTTTTTTGAATTTAGGACAGCGTCGTTATAAAATGGGGGCTCAAAAAGGGAAAGTGGCCCCTTAACGACCTGTCCAAACTGCTGAAAGTAGGAAGCTGAAATTCGGTACTTAGGTTCCTCTTCCAGCCTAATTCCAACCGGCAGGGACAAAAAAGGAAAGTGTCCCCCTTGACAGCCTGCTCAAACTGCTGGAACTAGGAAGCTGAAATTCCCTGTCGATGGATTTTCGAAAATTCCTACCGAGAGGGGCACAAATAGTAAAAGTTGGCTAGAAACCTGAAATGTAAAACATATGTTCCTTGCTTGCGCGGTTCCAGCAATTAATATAAGGGGAAAAATCATACGCCACAGTAGACAAATACATTGAGTTGGCCACTGAGGCGTATGATTTTTCCCCTTATATTAATTGCTGGAACCGAGCATGATTCCTTGGAGTATGGGCTCACTTATCGGGAAGGTGCTTTTTGGAATTTTGTACAGGAACATTGCAAAAGTGGGGATTAATGAAGCGAAAAGTGCCGCTTAAAGTCCTGCCCAAACCGCTGGAGGTAGGAAGTTGAAATTTGGTATGAAAGTTCCTCCTCTATTGTAGACAGTGTTGCCAAAACTTATTTAGGAAAAAATGCTAGATTTTTTGCATAAAAATGCTAAAAAATGCTAAAAACTAAAAAAATATGCTAGAAAAAATATGCTAAAAAAATTTTATAAAAAATGTTTCAATTTGTTTAAAAAAAAAACTATTTTAGTGACTTTTTAAAATTAGACTGAAAATAAGTCATCTCTAATTATGAATTCAGTTCATTTTATTAACTAAAATTATATAAAAGAAAAATTAAAAACAACTCAAAAGTTAATTCTTGTAAAAAAGTTCAAAAATCCTTTAACCCTTAAATATATGATTATATGATATATGTGTACATTTCAAGAAAAATACCAAAAAAAATTATTTAAAAAAAGGTGATTTTTATTAAGAAATATGGCTTTTTGACAAATTTCTAAATTGTGATTATTTTAACGTGTATGAAAAAAAAAAAACAAAAAAAAAATTCTATAAACTGTAATTTATACATTTATTGTCGCTAAACTGAATTTTATTGCGAGAATACTAAAATATTTAAACAAATATTTTTGAATATTACACTTTTTGTAAAAAAAGCGTGTTTTAAATTTTTCACAAATATACATAACTCTGTTTAAAAATTCTGCGCTAAAATATAGGAACACTATGTACGTACAGAAGGGGCCTCTAATGCCCAAAAATGCAGTTTTATGCATCAAGTGGGTTTTTTTTTATTAAAAACCCGGTATGTTGCCAAATGGCTACACCATGCATTTAAGGGTTAAAATAAATTTATTATTATTTGATTTCCCAACTGTGTCACTGAAAATATGATATCTCAAAAAGTTAAAGGCGGATAAACAAAAGTTTTATTTCTAAAATAGGTGGTAATGTGGAATGCTTTGGCGTGTAATATGAATTTCCCATTCAGCCTTAATTTATCTACTCCAAATTAATTTAATGGTTTTTATTGCACGCTCTGTTTACCGTTTTCAAATTTCTGCATTTTTGGGCTTACACTCAAAATAGTTTGTAGTTTAAATTAACTGAATATGTAATTTAAAATAAATGAAAAATCACTTGAAAACCGGTCTACTGACTTTTCATTTAAATCAAAAGAACTTTTCATTTATTTTTAAATGTTAATAAATAAACTACAAAATCCTTAAAAAATAATGATTTTTCATTTATTTCGGTTTTTTAAATTTCAAAAAATTTACTACAAAATCCGTAAGAATAAATGATATTTAGTTTATTTATTTTTTTTAACTGACCTAGAAATCGAAAAGGAATTCTTTTTTTTAACAAAACATTTTAAATGAAAATTTTAACTGTAACAGAAAATCCGTATTTATATGTAATTTAATTTTTAAATAAACGACAAAAACAGTTAAAAAATATATTTCTTTGTATTTTAACTGAATCGTCATTTAAAAATAAATGTACGGATATATTTTTAAATAAACTACAGTCAGTTACTGTAATTATATTTTCAGTGTACCTGCATGAAATTCTTTAAAAAAATTATTTTCGCGATTAGGGTTAATACTTTTTGTGGTGTTGGTTGACGTTCTAAGATTTTTGGTATGATTAAATGAAAAGTGTACAGGTGTTACAGTAAAAATAACCAAAATTCACGTAAATTTTTAAAAGATAGGAATTTATCACAAACGCTATCCACATTACCCTCTATGACCCAAACCTAAAAAAAATCAATAAAAATTGCTAAGATTAAAAACGAACCTTATCAACATTTTGCAATTCTATTAATTCTATTTTAAACTCTATTCTTTAAATTATTATTATTTTTATTTTTTTTAACAAAAATTGGAGTATTTTTGTGCAAAATCACTCCTTCACCAAAACAACAAAAAAAGTAAAACGAGTAAAAAAGTTAAAGCCGGGCATGCCGATTTAAAATTTTAATATTAAAGTACCATAAAGCAATATTTTTTATACTTTTGGGATCATTTTTGAATTTCAATCAATCCAACCCTGTTAAATACAATTTTTCGCTATTTTTTCCCCAAAAACATTTTTTTTTTCTTTCGCGATTTTTGTTTTTTTTTTCGAAAGAAATTTTTGTTCTTAACTCTATTAAATATTTTTCTAAACCCTATTGAATATACAAAAAATAACATAACACATACTTTTTATTTGCAGAAAAAAATGTTTTTGCGAAATTTTTGCGAAAAAAAATCTATAAAAAAAATTTCGTGAAAAAAATGACAGCTTCCTTAATGTTTTACATATTTAATCAAATTTGATAAATTTATAATTAAAAATTATCCCAGAAATATAAAAATTAAATTTTTTTGGTACCCGTCAAAATGTTTAATTGCGAATATCGCGAATACGAGAGCTAACTTTGAAAAACTGCTATCACCATTGAATTCAGCGTACTCGAATTAGCTTTACCAGTACGGTTCCCAGCTTGTTATAATTTGCGACTGCACAGTGTAATTCACGTGTACGTATAAAAATAGTTCTTAGTACTTACTCTAAAAGTAAAAAAAGTATTTCTTTTTCATATTACATTTAAATTCAAATTAATGTAGAATATTCTTAAAAAAAATAGAAAATAAAACTGTAAAAAATGCTAAAAATATGCTAAATTTTGTCGGAAAAATGCTGAAAAAAATGCCATATGCTAGATACATTTTTTTCATGCTAAATGAATTAAAAAAATGCTAAATCTAGCATTAAATATGCTAAATTGGCAACACTGATTGTAGACATCCGCAAACATAAGATTTTTGAAAATTTCCACGGGTAGGGTCAAAAACAGGAAAAGTCTCCCCCTTAACGGCCTGGCCAAACTGCTGGAACTAGGGAGCTTAAATTCGGTATTTGGCTTCCTTCTCCAACGTAGACATCCCCTAAGACGGAATTTTTGGAAATTCATACCGGGAGGGGTAAAAAGGGAAAAAAACTTCCCCCTTAACGGTCTGGCCAAACTGCTGGATATAGAGATCTAAAATTATGTATGTAGTAGGTCCCTCCTCCCCCTTGATGGCCTAACCGAACCCTTCGTCTAGAAACCTGTAATCTATAATATGTTTTCCTTGGAGTATGGGCTAACTTATCGACAAGGCATTTTTAGGACTTTGGACAGGAACGTGGTAAAAATGGTGGTTCAAAAGGGGAAATCTGCCCCCCCCCCCCCTTAACGTCTGCGTCTTTAGCTAGAAATCTAAAACTTAAAGAACAAGTGTATATGGAACACTAAAATTAAGAAACTAAATAGGAAACGAGTGGAATTGAAACACTACACAAGTGGAACGAAATGGATGTAAACGTTGAACGAGTGGAATTGAAATTATAGACAATGGAAATGGATTGGAAGAGGGAACGAAATGGAATGGACTATAGAACGAAATGGAATGAGGAGCGAGATGGCATAGAATGGGGAACGAGTGGAATTGAAACACTGCAGTTAAAAGAGGAATGGAACGGAGCAAGTGCAAAGAAATGGAATGGAAATAGAAGCGAGTGATATCAATATCGATACACAAGACAGTAGGAACGAAATGGAATGAAACGGGGAACGAGTGAAATTGGAATAACAGATAATGGTAACGAAATGCAATGGAATGGTGAACAAAATGGAATCTTGGAAGGAGTTGCATTGGAACACTAAAATTGTTAAACAAAATGGAATGGAATTTGAATGACTCAAACTGCCGGAGTCTGGTACTTGAAATTTCGCATGCGATTGAGGCAAGATTATATATATTTGGGATTTTTACTGGGAGGAACAAAAAGGGATGAAGAACCCCTTTTAATTACCTGTTCAAACACTATCCACGGAATATGAAACTTATGTAGCATTGAAACATACTCTCCAAAAAGTTAAACAAATTTTCTAAAAGAGAAAAAACCTTAGAAAAGGAATGGAACTTATATATTCTGATATTTAAACTACAGGTACCGAAGCACCGGTGGAAGAAACCGACGCAGTAAATTTTCCAACTGAATTTGTGAATTTACTTGAATTGCCAGGTCTACCTTTACATAAACTGGAATTAAAAAAAAACTTTAAGATGGGGTTTCTAGAAGACGTTCGTTGTCACACGAATGAGTGACTACGAATTTTCGTTCATGTGAAGCAAAACGTCATCTAGAAACACCACATAAGGCACGCTAACAACGTAGCGGGCTTTACCCGCTATATTTAATATTATAAAAAATGCTTTCCAACCCTGCTTTACGTTATTTATTTTCATTCAAAACACAAATGAACAAAACTACCCAGTAGCAAAAAATACTAGTTCAGAACCAGTTATGTACTAGTTTATTTGAACTAGGCAACTAGTACGAGTTCTACCGCCTCTCCATACAAACAACTGTAGAATTTAACATGGAGAAGTCATAGGGATGGGGACAATTGTCCACAAACTCCCACTTTGGTACTAGTTGTAGAACTAGTTTGAAAATTACAATTTAAGGACGAAAAATAGGGAGCAAACCTGGTACTAATGTGACACTCGCGGAACCAGTTCCGGTTTGACTCTTTGGAAATAGTACTGTACCAGTTGGTAAAGATCTAAATTATAAACGTAGATAACAAACAAACACTTTTTCTTTGATGAAACGTAGATTAGACCGATAGTTTCCTTACGGAGATAATTAGGTCCATTTACCAAACGAAATCTAAAATATTTTGTGTTTATGATTTCTAATCACAATAAAAAATTTGAGTGTTTATTCGCAATTTCAGACTATATTACTAACAACAAATGTAAACAAAACTAGAATTTCAAAACTCCTATTTAAATTTAATCTTTCGAAATAGTCTCGCATTGTTTCAATCAAACTAATAGGTACACAAATGGTTAAAAATTGTTTTAAGAATAAAAACAGGGAGCTGTACTGGTACTTATAAGAAATTTACCAAACTAGTTCCGGAGTGACTCTTCGGTACCAGTACTGTACCATTTGATTTGCACCTCAAGGCAATTTACAGTAAAAAAATTTGGGCGTTTATTTGCAAACTCTGATGTTCTATGAAATACAAACATAAACGAAATGAGAATTTTAAATTTCGAATTTTAATTTCTTTTACAGTCCCTACATAGATCGTATTTAACTAGTATACAACTGGTTCAAAATGTTATTTTGAGAACTAGTTTTGTAGTTTCTAGTCAAAAAACTAGTACTTTTTAGAACTAGTTCGACCATTTGCTACTGGGTACTTACGGGTCTATCTACCTAAGTTCGCACTTTACCAAATTATCTTGACATACACACGTATATTGCAATTTATAATGGATTCATTACTAACAATCCATTTTCATGAGAAAAAGTGATCAAATATTTATTTATTTGCGGTGGCTGGGTGAAGGCTTTTATTTTGAAAACTGTACTTTATATAAAAAAGCGAATTTAAAAAAATCACGACAGTACGCCGATGGCTTGAACAACAGACAATTAGTTGTTACATGCTCACGTGTTGGTATACTAAATGAAATCATTTTGATATAAATGATTTATTTATATCAAAATGAAGAGGCAAAAAATAGTGTTTGTACTAGAGATGGGCAAGTGAGTGAATTTTCACTCACACTCACTCACGCTCACGAGAAAAAAATTCTAATCACGCACAATCACTCACGACAAAAAAATTACTACTCACACTCACTCACGCTCACGTGAGTAAATTGAACTTTCAGTCACACTCACGAAACAAAATAATATTCAAAAATTAAGAAAAATTGAACTTGAAAATGTGCCCAGTGCAGGGCACATTTTCAAGTTTCCATGGGTCAGAGCTAAAGTTAAAAAATTGTAGCCCGCTGTTATAAGTAATTATCACGAAAGTAAAATTTGCAGAAAATATTAACTAGATAATTGAATTTTCTAGTTGTAGTGGGAGAGATTTGAATAAAAAATAAGTTTCGTTAAATGGATTTGAATATGTAGTTAGTTTTAGTGGGCTTGTCATGCTTGGAGAGTGATAAAACTAACATCAAAAACGAAACTTACCAACAAAACCTCCATGGTTACAATATGATTAGGAATTTATTGAATTTAAGTAGATAAATCAAAACCGATGAACTTAAAGCTGAAGATAAAGATAAGACAAACAAAATTAAAAATAACATAGGGAATACTTTTTCTTAAAAATGTTCCTAATTTAAAATGTAAACAAATTAAGATTTTCAAAATTGATTTAAAACACAAAAAAGTTGTTTCGACAATTTTTTATTTGGTTTAACTAAACCGAGCTTAATTGATACCCCAAAATCCAGTGCCTACGATCAAACCCGGGTAGCTCGAGTAGTTTACGAGGAACATACATGTAGTGGTATTCTCTAACTTCTTAACGACAAAATTCGGTAGTCAAGTTGTTTACTTGTCAATTTATTTACCAAAATTTGTCGTTGAAAAGTTGCAGAATTGCCCCTCTAGTGCCCGTTGAGTAGCTCGAGTAGTAAAAAATAGTCTTTTTGCTTGACCTTTTTTGGTATGGTGAATATCGAAAGAATTTTTATAATAAACCGAGTAAAAATTTTAACATATCTTATATAATTATATCTTATTTGATAAGTTCCCATATACAACCACATACAATTTGATCCGAAAAATGGGTCATCTACATCTATATATATAAAAGAGTAACGTGAGTGACTGACTGACTGACTCAACATCGCCCAGCCCAAACCGCTGAAGCTAGGAAGTTGAAATTTGGTATGTAGGTTCCTCGACCGGTGTAGACGTCAGTTGAGACGGCATTTTTGGAAATTCCTATCGGGAGGGGCAAAAAGGGAACAAAAACGTACCTTTTTCCAAAAAAGTACCTTTTTCCAAAAAAAGTACGTTTTTCCAAAAAAAGGACTTTTTCAAAAAAAAGTACCGTTTTCCAAAAATGTACCGTTTTTTTAAAAAAAAGTACCTTTTTCTAAAAAGTACTTTTTTCAAAAAAAAAGTACCTTTTTCCAAAAAAAAGTACCTGTTTCCAAAAAAGTACCTTTTTCCAAAAAAAGTACCTTTTTCTAAAAAATGTACATTTTCCAAAAAAGTACCTTTTCCAAAAAAAATACCTTTTTCCAAAAAACATAAATTTTTCCAAAAAAAATACCTTTTTCAAAAAAAGTTCCTTTTCCAAAAAAGTACCTTTTTCCAAAAAAAGTACCTTTTTCCAAAAAAAATACATTTTTCCAAAAAAATACCTTTTTCAAAAAAATTACAAATAAAGTACTTTGTAAAAACAAAGTATCTTTTTCCAAAAAATTTCGCTTTTTCCAAAAAGTACCATTTAAAAAAATACCATTTAAAAAATATAATTTCAAAAAAAGTACTTTTTTTCCTACCCTCCACTAAAACAAGGGTTCTTGATATTCGGCATAGACGTGCGCGAAGACGGGATTTTTGGAAATTCCTACCGGAACGGGCAAAAAGGGGAAAAGTTTCCCCATAAACAGTCTCACAAATTGGAAAAGTGCCTGCCCAAACCACTGGAGGTAAGAAGTTGAAATTTGGTATAAAGGTTCCTCCACTGTAGTAGACATCGACTGAGTTTGTATTTTTGGAATTCCCTACAGGATATCCCAAAAGCAAATTCGGTATGTGAGTTCCCCCTTCTGTGTAGGCGTCCGCTTAGACGGTATTTTTGAAATCCCTATCGGGAGGGGAAATAAGGGGAAAATTCTCCTCCTTGACGGCCTGCCCAATCCCTTTTGGCCAACCTAAAATTTTATATATGTATTCCTTGGCGTAGGACTAACTCACCGGCAACGTAATTTTCCTATTTTGGAACAGGAACATAGTAAAAATGGTGGTTGAAAGGGAAAAATGTCCCCAATAACGGCCTGCCCAAACCGCTGAGGCAATGAAGTTGAAATTTGGTATGAATGTTCCTCATCCATTGCAGATAGCCGCTAAGATGGAATTTTTGTAAATTCCTAAAGGGAGGGGCGAAAAGAAGAAAAGCCTCCCCTTGGTGGCCTGTAAAAACCCCTTCGGCTAGAAACCTGAAATTTAAAATGTGGGTCCTTGGAGTAAGGGCTAACTTATTATAAAGATACTTTTTTGAATTTAGGACAGCGTCGTTATAAAATGGGGGCTCAAAAAGGGAAAGTGGCCCCTTAACGACCTGTCCAAACTGCTGAAAGTAGGAAGCTGAAATTCGGTACTTAGGTTCCTCTTCCAGCCTAATTCCAACCGGCAGGGACAAAAAAGGAAAGTGTCCCCCTTGACAGCCTGCTCAAACTGCTGGAACTAGGAAGCTGAAATTCCCTGTCGATGGATTTTCGAAAATTCCTACCGAGAGGGGCACAAATAGTAAAAGTTGGCTAGAAACCTGAAATGTAAAACATATGTTCCTTGCTTGCGCGGTTCCAGCAATTAATATAAGGGGAAAAATCATACGCCACAGTAGACAAATACATTGAGTTGGCCACTGAGGCGTATGATTTTTCCCCTTATATTAATTGCTGGAACCGAGCATGATTCCTTGGAGTATGTGCTCACTTATCGGGAAGGTGCTTTTTGGAATTTTGTACAGGAACATTGCAAAAGTGGGGATTAATGAAGCGAAAAGTGCCGCTTAAAGTCCTGCCCAAACCGCTGGAGGTAGGAAGTTGAAATTTGGTATGAAAGTTCCTCCTCTATTGTAGACATCCGCAAACATAAGATTTTTGAAAATTTCCACGGGTAGGGTCAAAAACAGGAAAAGTCTCCCCCTTAACGGCCTGGCCAAACTGCTGGAACTAGGGAGCTTAAATTCGGTATTTGGCTTCCTTCTCCAACGTAGACATCCCCTAAGACGGAATTTTTGGAAATTCATACCGGGAGGGGTAAAAAGGGAAAAAAACTTCCCCCTTAACGGTCTGGCCAAACTGCTGGATATAGAGATCTAAAATTATGTATGTAGTAGGTCCCTCCTCCCCCTTGATGGCCTAACCGAACCCTTCGTCTAGAAACCTGTAATCTATAATATGTTTTCCTTGGAGTATGGGCTAACTTATCGACAAGGCATTTTTAGGACTTTGGACAGGAACGTGGTAAAAATGGTGGTTCAAAAGGGGAAATCTGCCCCCCCCCCTTAACGTCTGCGTCTTTAGCTAGAAATCTAAAACTTAAAGAACAAGTGTATATGGAACACTAAAATTAAGAAACTAAATAGGAAACGAGTGGAATTGAAACACTACACAAGTGGAACGAAATGGATGTAAACGTTGAACGAGTGGAATTGAAATTATAGACAATGGAAATGGATTGGAAGAGGGAACGAAATGGAATGGACTATAGAACGAAATGGAATGAGGAGCGAGATGGCATAGAATGGGGAACGAGTGGAATTGAAACACTGCAGTTAAAAGAGGAATGGAACGGAGCAAGTGCAAAGAAATGGAATGGAAATAGAAGCGAGTGATATCAATATCGATACACAAGACAGTAGGAACGAAATGGAATGAAACGGGGAACGAGTGAAATTGGAATAACAGATAATGGTAACGAAATGCAATGGAATGGTGAACAAAATGGAATCTTGGAAGGAGTTGCATTGGAACACTAAAATTGTTAAACAAAATGGAATGGAATTTGAATGACTCAAACTGCCGGAGTCTGGTACTTGAAATTTCGCATGCGATTGAGGCAAGATTATATATATTTGGGATTTTTACTGGGAGGAACAAAAAGGGATGAAGAACCCCTTTTAATTACCTGTTCAAACACTATCCACGGAATATGAAACTTATGTAGCATTGAAACATACTCTCCAAAAAGTTAAACAAATTTTCTAAAAGAGAAAAAACCTTAGAAAAGGAATGGAACTTATATATTCTGATATTTAAACTACAGGTACCGAAGCACCGGTGGAAGAAACCGACGCAGTAAATTTTCCAACTGAATTTGTGAATTTACTTGAATTGCCAGGTCTACCTTTACATAAACTGGAATTAAAAAAAAACTTTAAGATGGGGTTTCTAGAAGACGTTCGTTGTCACACGAATGAGTGACTACGAATTTTCGTTCATGTGAAGCAAAACGTCATCTAGAAACACCACATAAGGCACGCTAACAACGTAGCGGGCTTTACCCGCTATATTTAATATTATAAAAAATGCTTTCCAACCCTGCTTTACGTTATTTATTTTCATTCAAAACACAAATGAACAAAACTACCCAGTAGCAAAAAATACTAGTTCAGAACCAGTTATGTACTAGTTTATTTGAACTAGGCAACTAGTACGAGTTCTACCGCCTCTCCATACAAACAACTGTAGAATTTAACATGGAGAAGTCATAGGGATGGGGACAATTGTCCACAAACTCCCACTTTGGTACTAGTTGTAGAACTAGTTTGAAAATTACAATTTAAGGACGAAAAATAGGGAGCAAACCTGGTACTAATGTGACACTCGCGGAACCAGTTCCGGTTTGACTCTTTGGAAATAGTACTGTACCAGTTGGTAAAGATCTAAATTATAAACGTAGATAACAAACAAACACTTTTTCTTTGATGAAACGTAGATTAGACCGATAGTTTCCTTACGGAGATAATTAGGTCCATTTACCAAACGAAATCTAAAATATTTTGTGTTTATGATTTCTAATCACAATAAAAAATTTGAGTGTTTATTCGCAATTTCAGACTATATTACTAACAACAAATGTAAACAAAACTAGAATTTCAAAACTCCTATTTAAATTTAATCTTTCGAAATAGTCTCGCATTGTTTCAATCAAACTAATAGGTACACAAATGGTTAAAAATTGTTTTAAGAATAAAAACAGGGAGCTGTACTGGTACTTATAAGAAATTTACCAAACTAGTTCCGGAGTGACTCTTCGGTACCAGTACTGTACCATTTGATTTGCACCTCAAGGCAATTTACAGTAAAAAAATTTGGGCGTTTATTTGCAAACTCTGATGTTCTATGAAATACAAACATAAACGAAATGAGAATTTTAAATTTCGAATTTTAATTTCTTTTACAGTCCCTACATAGATCGTATTTAACTAGTATACAACTGGTTCAAAATGTTATTTTGAGAACTAGTTTTGTAGTTTCTAGTCAAAAAACTAGTACTTTTTAGAACTAGTTCGACCATTTGCTACTGGGTACTTACGGGTCTATCTACCTAAGTTCGCACTTTACCAAATTATCTTGACATACACACGTATATTGCAATTTATAATGGATTCATTACTAACAATCCATTTTCATGAGAAAAAGTGATCAAATATTTATTTATTTGCGGTGGCTGGGTGAAGGCTTTTATTTTGAAAACTGTACTTTATATAAAAAAGCGAATTTAAAAAAATCACGACAGTACGCCGATGGCTTGAACAACAGACAATTAGTTGTTACATGCTCACGTGTTGGTATACTAAATGAAATCATTTTGATATAAATGATTTATTTATATCAAAATGAAGAGGCAAAAAATAGTGTTTGTACTAGAGATGGGCAAGTGAGTGAATTTTCACTCACACTCACTCACGCTCACGAGAAAAAAATTCTAATCACGCACAATCACTCACGACAAAAAAATTACTACTCACACTCACTCACGCTCACGTGAGTAAATTGAACTTTCAGTCACACTCACGAAACAAAATAATATTCAAAAATTAAGAAAAATTGAACTTGAAAATGTGCCCAGTGCAGGGTTTGGGGTTCGGAAATTCCAGGGCGGTATTTCCCGAAATAAGTTTGACGGTAATCCCCAGGAAAAAAAATTTTTCCAATCGGTTTCAAACCACACTAGTTCTGCTGTGTGGTTTCGCCCGGTAGTATATATATATTAGAGTTCGTTACAAAAATTTGATTTTCGGATATCATCACTTTTTTTAAAGTTTTTGCATAGAAAAAAAGAATGGCGTTTTTTTTTCTTTTTTATTTCAACTCCTTCCACTGGCGCAAGTCGGCCAAAAACGCTAATTTTAAGACCCTTTTCCTCCAGAGCAAAAACAGCTGCATTTATAGGAAATCTGATTTTACCATTCGATTCTACAACAAAATTTAATACACAAAACTTTTTTTTTACATTTTCAAAATACACCAGATAGCCATTAGAGTGGTTCGAAAATCCGCTTTTTTCAAAAACTTCTAAAAAGTAAATATTTTATTACACACAATGAAAATGTATTTCCGGCGGAGTACATGGGTACAAAAATTTTGGATATACCGCGAACCGTTAGAAAGTTATTAGCTAATCAAATTTGGATTTTTTTTTAATTCAATGAAAAAGTATTTGAGCTAATTAAAATGCAGCTTCCAATACTCGCTGCCGCATTATAAATTTATTTTTTAGTAATGACAAAATAATTTGTAAGTTTTGTAATGTTTATTACAAAGATTTTTTTACTAAACATATTTGATTACTAAATAACTTTTTAACGGGTCGCGGTATATCAAAAATTTTTGTACCAATATTCTCAGCAGGGAATATATTTTCATTGTGTGTAATAAAAAAGTAACTTTTTTGAAATTTTTGAAAAAAGTGGATTTTTGGACAACTCTAATGACTATCTGCTGTATTCAGAAAACGCAAAAAAAAATGTTTTTTATATTAATTTTTGCTGTCGAATCGAATGGTAAAGTCAGATTTCCCAGAAATGCAGCCGTTTTTGCTCTGCAGAAAATGGGTCTCCAGATTAGCGTTTTTGGTCGACTTGCGCCAGTGGAAGGAGTTGAAATAAAAAAGAAAAAAACGCCATTTTTTTCTATGCAAAAACTTAAAAAAAAGTGATGATATCCGAAAATCAAAGAAAAAAATTTTTTTTTGACGAACCCTAATATATGTATAATACAGTTGTGCCAAGCATTTAAGTCAATTCAAGTTTTTTTTATAATTTTATTGTTGTTGCCTTTATTTTTAAAGATCAATTGTACAGATCAATTGGTTCAGAAAATTGTACAGAATTTTAACGTAAGTTTGTTTTTTCATTTTGTCACTTGTTTTAAGTGGGCGTGGCTTTTAACGAGAAATTAGCGATATAAACCTCTTATCAAATTACATAGTAAAATTTAGGCAGTACTCATCGGTTCCATACAAACTGTATATTTTTGGAAATCCTATAAAATTTCCATTATTATGCATTATTTTTATCTACAAATAGTCGCCAGACTTAAAAGTGCAGCACTTTAAACGTGACCAAATTTTTCTTTGTTTTTAGCGATTTTAAAAGAAAGTTAACAACACTGAAATTTTATCAGACGAACGCATAATTTTTTTTTTAATATGAATAAGGATGAGAAAAAATCTCTAAAATATCTTTTTTCTTAATTTCCATATTTTCTTTTTTTTTATTATCCTTTTTCTTAATTCTAATATTTTTTTATTTATTTTTATTGTAAGTTTCAGTTTCTGCCAATTTACTTCCAGTTTTTCCTCATTTTTCGTACGATCTCACAAAGACATAATGCTCTGTCCGATGTGCGATCCGATAGCGATTGTATCTCATATTTTAAATCTTAATTTTATATATATAATGGTATGTATCTTAATGTGACTCGATGATCATATATTACTATTTTACTCGGAAAATCTCACCTCGATCTTGGGTGAACTACTACTCGAAAAAACTCGCCAAAATTATAAATTTGTTTTTTAATACTTTTTAGAATTTACGACATTCATAGATAACTTATGTATATAAAATGTTTTTTAAAAGTTTTCCGATAAAAAATTTTTTTTTTGGAACCTGGCCGAATTTTTATTTGAGAAATAGTTTGGTCAAAACACAATTTTCGTTCGATTAACGTGAGACTTATTATGAGTGTTCTTTGGATATCAACCATTCGAAAAACAATACAACTGTTAAACTTATCATTAGTTGTAATATTTATCTTATTACAAAAACCAATAAAAAAGTTAATTCTCATTAGCCGAGTAAAAAAGTTTAGATCTCTTTATATCTGAATATATATAACTGAATCTAATTAGATCTGGTGCCAGGCATATGCTTTATACTTTATGGCCAGATCTGATCAAACCTAGTTAGATATGTTAATATCTAAAGAAATATGGAAAACTGATTGATTTTTATGACCAGATATGAGCAGATCTGGCCAGATTTACTACAAGATCTGGTGCCATATCTTATACATTTGAGCTGGCATTAAAATAAAAATGTACAAATATTGTTTGAAGAATTACTCGGTAAGAAGATCAATTTTATAGATAATATAAGTTGTATAATTTCAATATAATCAGACATAGTTAGATATGTTGACATCTTAAGTGATCTGGAAAACTGATTAGTTTTCATGGCCAGATATGAGCAGATCTAGCCAGATTTAGTACAAGATCTGGTGCCACATCTTATACATTTGAGCTGGCATCAAAATAAGAATTTACATATTTTGATTGAAGAATTACTCGGTGAGAAGATCAGTTTATAGGTATAAGTTCTATAATTTTAAGATGAATGAGGGGAATTTTTAGTTGATCTTTTTATTCTGGTAAATGAATATTCTTTAGTTTGACTCTAGATCATAAACTAATATCACTTTCTGTTTAAGTTATTTTCAAATTAAAGAAAGGTGATACAATTTTCACAAGTAAATTACAAAGAATAAATATTTGAAAGAATTCGATAAGGCCAGCAAGACAGAATACGTATTTTCGACTTTCGCTACAAAGCCATCATCAGTGTATTTTGCATTGAATGGGTTAATAATTGATGATCGTCTACTTATGTGAAAGATGAAAGCAAATCGAATTTGTTAACAACAACTCAAGTTAGACTAACATCAACGAAATCTAACAATGCTATTTTTATCCTTTGTTATTATTACTCTTTTTTGCTTTGAACCTTAATTCTTAATTTATCTTAAAGTCAAAATCAAATTGGATCTGATTATATATGGTGCGCCATATCTGCCTAGAACTGGTACATTCAGATCTACAAATCTGATCTTTTTTACACGGGCATTCGTTATCTATTCGAGCTTTCTTTAAAATTTATGCTAAATGAAGTTGAGAAGTTTTATTCTTCTATTTACGTTGCCTGCTTATTTTTATTCCATTTTAAAAGAAACTACAAAAATTGCTGATAAGATTACAAATAACAAACAAAAATCAAATAGAAATCAAATGCACACATCAAAAAATTGTATAACATTTAAACAAAGACCAAAAACGAGTGCAATGATTTATTCGTTATGTTTTGCCCCTCATTGATCATAAGGTATGTAAGTACACAATGAATCGTAAAGGGAGAATAACAAAATAAAAACGCATAGTTCTACAGATAGCAGTGCTTTTAAGAATTAATTCTAATTTGAATAAATTCCGTTAAAACCGAACTGAATTTCATTTTAAATCGAATAAATTTGGAATTCATTCATTCGATTTTATCAATCATTACGAATTCAATCGATGTGTTACTTATTCGATTTATAATTTGTTTCTTTCGATTGATCAACTAGGGACTCACATTCAATTCTCTTCATTCGATATTAAGGGCCAATTTCATAATCGGAACTCAGATATATTTGTTTCTTAAATATTTCTTAAATAAGAAATTTTCAAACAAAATTTCTGACTTAATAAATAGTTAAGAAAAAAACGATCTTAGTTCTTACTATAAAACTGGAAAATTAAAAAGTTTGCTAAAGTGGAGCATAACTTGGATGACTTCAAAATGTTTACCTCCCATAAGTAGAACTTTTTACTCTGAGTTCGACAACATACCCAGCAAAAATATTAAGGAGTACTTCAAAAAGAATGACTATTTTATCTACATCCAATAAAATAATATACAAAAATAAAACACATACAACAACACATAGCGACATGACGCACAAGCATAGTTTTCTACTGCAAAATTGTTAAATTTACAACAGTATCGGATATTTCCTATGACACGCACGTGTTAAATTCATTGATGGAAATGCCAAATTTTGAACTACTAACAGCTCCAGAAAAAACACAACTCAAAAATAATAGTTATATTTTTTTCCAAATTTATCTATATCTGTAAAGTTTTTATTTTTAATAGTAAAAGGCTTTATTTTTGAATCATGTAGGTTGATAAACAGCATCCGGTTTCTAATTTGTTTATTTTTACTAGCACACGCTGTAAAATTGCTTATTTAAAATTTTTATTTGTACATTATTGTTTTCTTCTACTCAACGGCAGAAAACAGGCTTTGAATTCAGTGAACTTATTTTATTTTTTTTTTTCAATTCAGTGAACTTATTTTATTTTTTTTGATTCACTGAACGTAATTTTATTTTTTTTTTAATTCACTGAACGTAATTTTATTTTTTTTAATTCACTGAACGTAATTTTATTTTTTTAAATTCACTGAACGAAAATGAAATTGAACGAATTCAGTAGTGAATTAATTCAGTAATGAATTAATTCAGTTTTTTCCGTTCGATTTATAAAATTGAACGTGTTCACCAGTGAATTAATACATTTGATTTAATAAAAATAACTATGCAATTGAATTAATTCGTAACAAAATAAATCGAACGAAAGCAAATATGAATTAATTCCATTCAATATGTGGTGTTTAGTGAATTAATTCATCGAATTTTTAATTCAGAATTGAAAAATTTAATTAAGGAATTAATTCTTCAAAGCTCTGCCGTGTATAAATCAACTGCCAACCCATGATACAACCACAGCACTGTGCGCCAGTATCATCGAATTTTGGCCAAAACTAGAATATTGGGTATATGAGACTAAAAGATCTCACAAAGGGGGGTTTGGTTGTTGCTGATCACGAATCTGAAATAAAAAATATAAAATTCAAAATGGCGGATCCAAGATGGCGGCCATTAATTTTAAGTTTTTAATATATTGGACTTAAAATAATCAATTATAAAATTCAAAATGGAGGATCCAATTTGGCGACAAACAATTTTTTTATTAAATTTCTTACGTCGCCTGATTTACTTCAATTTCCACCAGGGGAAGTTTTTGGGTAGCAGATTACGAATCTGAAATCAGATTTTAAAAATTCAACATGTCGGATCCAATATGGCGCCCATAATTTTAAAATTGTTATGTATTGGAAAATAAATTACGCTGTACAAAAAAAAAAGGTTCTGATGACAACCTCTTTTCCCCTCTTTTAAAAATGTTTATTGTGAATCAGCATAGGAAACCATGTGAATCTTCCATTTTAGGTAAAGGATATGTTCAGCGAACTTATGTAAAACACTACGTCGGACATTTTTGTGGAACATTTTAATCCTCTAACTCTGCAATTAAAGGGTCTCTTTTGGCCCTTTTTGAAAAGTGTCGAAAAAGACCCATAACTTGAACAGTTAGAGGGTTAAAATGTTCCGCAAAAATATTTGTCATATAATTCTACTATAAGTCTCTGAAGACATCAAAGTTGAAAATTTAACTTCAATGCCAGAAATAAGTTAAAACTTAAAATGTGTTTAAGGGTTAATTTTGTACATATTCAGAATTGGCACTCAAATGTCCCACAAACCTTTAGGGGGCTAGTCTGTGTGAGAAAACCAGAACCTTCATTTAAGGTAATTTTTAGTGCTATTTTTTTAGTGTTTACTAAAAATCTGGAATGCTGGAAATCAGCGAGATCTGAAGGTACTTTTTGAGTTAAAGGGCAAAATCTCGAAAGTTTATGAACGGTCGCAAACGGTCGTAAAAACCTAGGTAGAAGACATCTTATGGAACACATTGGCATTAAAGTTTTTCAAATATCTCTTGGAACATTTTTGGAGCTTTTTTTTAAATTTAGGATTTTTTAAAAATCCCACATTTTTGAGGTAAAATTAAAAATTTTGTTACTTTCTTCATAAATACTGAACAGCTTTCTATTTTTTTTTTTTAACTAGTTTCATTTTTCTAAGTTGAGATTGTTTTTGGAACAAATTATTGTTTATTTATGATTTTTTTTATTGTATCATTAGAAAATAAAAAATTGTCACAAAATTAAAAAACTTTGACTTTGGACTCTCGCCAACTAACAACGAGTAACCACAATGATACAATATTTCACTCATAAAATATTCAACAATCCTAGATTTTGAATATATAAACATATTTTCTCTTTACCTGAATTGTACTTTTGGCCAAAAAACGGCGTTCCTGACCCACAGTGTACAGAAGGTAGATGCATTAGAGATTAATCAGAACTTGGACGACAACGAGAACTGCTTTTTCATATATTTTGTATGGGAAGAAAAATGTCGCCATGTCGTCCAGCGATTTGTCGTCGTAATAGAATCTATTCTATTTTCATAACGACACACTGCACACACTCAAAATATTTGTCAAATTGTAGCCATATTTTTAACTTTTTAATGGTTGTCATTAGAACAGAGTTGTAGAAATTCGTATTAAAATTGCAAAAATTCGTATTTGTTTACAAAAAATTTATTTTTTTGACAGCAGAAATATAATTGAAAATAAAAATACATAATTTAGTGCAAAAAAGCAAAATTAAATACAAATAAATGTAAAACAACAAGAATTAATGCAAAACCAATTGAATTGATTAAGAATTGTGGCGAAACAAATACAAAAATATTCTTTCCTTTTTTTCTAAACGTCAATAAATGCCGACGGTCGATTGTCGCTGAATTTAAATTAATCGCGACAACTTTTGCTGTCATCGGTCGGCAATCGACCCAGTTGTGATTAATATCTTACCTAGTGTCTACAAATACAATAAAATGTGAAATAAAATTAGAAATTAACACATACAGGCATGTTCTGTATTTCACTTTTGGGTGAAAGTGAAAATTTCATAAATTTTTTTCTCAATTTCATTGGGATTTATTTAAAATTTAAGTGAACTACGATTGTACGTAGCTCATTTTATGGAAAAAATAGAAATCGAATCAAATAAAATTTTCTGGCATGTGATGAAAATCGATCGGTTTCAAATCGATCGTTTTTGAAATTTCAATCCTGAATATTTGGCATTATTTTTAATTTAAAAGCAATAAAAAGACTTAAATCGATATACCTGATATAACTAAAGCGGTTAAAAACAATTTCAAACCTCTTTGCTATTTCTATTCATCATTTAATTTTTGATTTTTAACCAAATCGATCGAAATCAAAATCGATCGTTTTCCATCACATGCCAGTTTGTAACACAGTGGGTTAAGGCCTTAAATTTCAATTTCACTGCGATTTGAATTCACTTCGAAATGCAGAACACAGCCGATAGGGCAACAACAGCAAATGCAATTTTGTTGTTGCTTTGTAATTTTCGAATTTCATTTACACATTTTATTGCATTTGTACACACTAGGTTAGGGAGAGTTTGACAGTTCAGGGTTGTATTATAATAGTTTAGGAATTTTTTTCGTATGCTTTCGCTGTGTCAAGAGTAGTCGATTACATTTTTTGTTGTGTTTGTTGTTCTAATGCATCTACCTAGTATGGTTGTATCATGTTGCCAACCATGATTTGCGTCAAAAGTTCTCAAAATTGTATTTAAAAAAGGAGGTCGGTTGAACGGTCCAATAGGTAAAAAAAGTTTAGGCGCATTTCTGTACGTTTTTTGCGTCTACAGAGTGGTCAACACTCGACATAAAAACTGCAATTGGACCAATATTGCCAACAAATGTTCAAAACAAATAGCTACATCAGATCCAAAAATCGCCAGAAAATCACTATTTATAAATTTAGCGATTTTATCGCTAGATTGTTGAAAAATGGTACTTAACTTATAGTCTTAACTAGCCATGTATTTGTGCGAACATTAAACAAATCAAACGTGAAACAACAACAAATTTTATTTGTTATTTTTGTTTTGCATGTATGTAATTCGTTTCATGTTCGCACAAATCCATGGCTAGGCAAGACCATAAGTAAAGGTAGGGTTAGCAGACAATACCGCTAAAATAGCGTTATCGATTCAAACCCCTTTCAACTGACTACCATTATCCTTAAAATACCGTTACCGAAGTAACAGAAATACCGTTATCCTTAAAATACCGATATTGAAATAAATGAAACGTCGATACCCTCAAAATACTGTTACCGAAATAAATGAAATACCGTTACCCCTAAAATACCATTACCGTTATTTTTAATTCTCTGCCTTTGGTAATTGCACGTGATTATTTAGTTTACATAATTAAGTCGATAAATTTGGTTTATGTTTATTTTAGTTTGTTTTTTGCAAAATATATTCGGTATGCACTGAAATAACTGACTACCGGTACCTTTAAAATACCCTTACCGAAATAACTGAAATGCCGTTAACCTTAAAATACCGTTAATGAAATAATAGTAATATCGTTATCCTTAAAATACCGTTGCGGAAATAACGGAAATACCGTTATCGCTAAAATACCGATACCGAAATAAATTAAATAACCTTACCTTTAACATACCGATATCGAAATAATCTAAAATAACGTTACCTTACCGATAATCGTATTGTTTCGGTTACCATCCATGCCTAAAGGGGTTTTTTACCCAAAAATGTCTTTAATCTATTCACAAGAAGTGTTGTAAACTTTTAAATAATGAAAAATTTTACGATTAAGCTCCAAATAATGAACCACGATTTTCATTGAATTAATATTAAATATAATCAATAGATAGCGCTGTACGTTGAAAAACTACAGACCCATATTTTATCTTAATGTGTATTTTTTAGAAAGTTTTTATAATAAATTCGTTTAAGTTGCTTTTTATAATAAAAGAGTATCAATATGCGAATTTTATATTTTTCAACATAAAACCGATTTTTAAAAATTATATTACGGCTGTTCAAAAATCGCTAGGTTTTTGGCTAATTGCTACACGAAAAAACAAAATAAAATCGCTAGATCTGATGAGAAAATCGCCATATGGCAACAGTGAATTGGACACAAAAACAATTGCGTATTCATATACAAGATTACAGAATATAAAGTTGGAAAATGTACAAACAACATATAAATGGAAGCTCACGTTTCAAAGTCCAGTTTTTTCTCTACCAAAAAAACAATCTTGAAACAAAATATCGAAATCTTATTTATTGAGCTTAATTTCGTTAAAAATTAGCCGCTTTTTAATTTACCAAATAACAATAAATTATATGCTCTTTCTTTGCTAGTAGTTAACCCGAATGAAAAAATGATTTTTTTACTCACCTCCGTTTTTTCTTTCGTATTCTTGCACTAATCGGTCTTATATACTTAGAGCACTTGTTCTTTTATGTGATTATTCAGTAACAAATTCCTTTAATTTCTACTCACTTGGTTGCAAAAGGAATAAAGTTTATTTTGTTTTTGGTTTAAACTTTTATTTCTTTAACAATAACACTAAATTTTTTTATTAAAAATTTCTGTTGTTTATCACGAATACAAAAAAATATCCGACTCGGTCACTATTCGTGCTTTTTTCTTCTTCTTCGTGTTAACTTCTTCTTTGAGTAGTTATCCCCATCCACAGATACAAGTCGAGTGACGCCAATCTGTTTGCCGCCGCCGCTACTTTTTATGTGAATCGAGTCGCCACCGAAATAAACGGCTATTCTCTGTTAATTTTTGTTTAGCTTCCCAACAAACAATACGTTTACGTAGCGTTTATCGTACGGCATTAACGGAATTCAACTCCGTTTACGTACCGTTTTCTGGATCCGTATACAGACCAGAATACGGATTTTCAGGAACACCGAAACCATAGTATAATATAGTAGCTTCACTCATTTTCTGTTATTTTAGAAAATGAAGTTGTGTTTGTAATTTTACTAAACAATTCGTTCCATTTACGTACCGTTTTCGGCCGATCATAAACGGAATCCAATCCCGTTCAAGTACCGTTTTCTGGATCCGTGTACCCGTTATATCGTGTAAAAAATGGACATGAGTCCTTTGAAAGTCCGTATATAACGGACCGTTATGTGGTGTAAAAAACGGAGTGACTCCGTTTTGAGAATGCCGTTTCCGGAATATTTTTTCTATGAAGTATTTCACAAAAAATCCCCGGATTGTGATCTGAATTCTTCAAGTTTTGCAGAAACCATCGGATCATTAAGATCATCACCCATTCCAGATATATTTTGGCAGAGAAACATTTATAAAATCAATATGCTGTTAAGCTCTTGAGGCACATGTACACGCGAGAGAAAACTGCTAGAGATAGGGCAAAAAGAACCTCTAATTAGTTCTATTGTGAATGATTTAGGCTATTTAGAGGTGTTTTTTTTGCTCTATCTCTAGCAATTTTATCTCTCGTGAAAATGTGCCTTTGGAGTTAAGAGTTCAGAGTTGCATGTTGTATTTTATACTTAATGAAAAACTGCACGTTCTTTAATTTGTAATGTAAAAATCACATAAATTTGTTGATTTTTGGAAATTCGTTTTATTTTTTTTTGTTAGAAAATAAAAAATATTTATTTGACATAAAATAAAAAAATACCAAGTTATACAAATTAAAAGTGCTGGTAAGTTTTATAAATTAACCCCTAAATTCATAAACGCTTTGTAAAATTATAGGAGGTTTATTGAACAAATTTTGTATGAAAATGACGTTTTGTAAACCTGCTATAACTTTACAAAGCATTTATGAATTTAGGGGAAAGTGTCTGTCGTTTTAATACAAGCAGTTATAGGTATAGATAGAAAGTGGCCCATACATTAGGGAACATTCGTGAAAAAATTGCCATTTTTTTACGAATGTTGATTTGTGTATGTTAATGTTCGTGTTGACATTCGTGCAATTCGTTCCCTACGCAATGTTGCTTAATGTATGTGCCGCTAAAAATTCAAAAAAACAAACCTTAAGGCACATTTACACGCGAGAGAAAACTGCTAGAGATAGAGCGAAAAGCACCTCTAAATAGATCTATTGTGAATGATTTAAGCTATTTAGGGGTGTTTTCTGCTCTATCTCTAGCATTATTCTCTCGTATGTAAATGTGCCTTTTTATTTATTTTTTTATTCTTTTTTTGACCCCTCAATTCATAAATGCTTTGTAAAGTTATAGCAGGTTTACAAAACGTCATTTTCATATAAAATTTGTTCAATAAACCTCCTATAATTTTACAAAGCGTTTATGAATTTAGGAGTTAGTTTTTAAAAGTTATTAAAATTTGTTACTTTTTAATTTTTTATTAAACAGGCAGACGAAAAATGATGACACTTTTTTTTTGCAAATTTCAATATTTTCTGCAGAAAAATTGGATTTCGTTCAGATTTTACCGAAATCCAAATTAAATTGGGATTTCATTTCGGATGGGAAAACTCTGAAATCCCAAATTTTTATTGGATTTCCGTCAAAATCTACTTTTAACTCGATTTCGATCGTAATGAAATTAACAATTAGCCTATCCAAGGAACAATTCGTTCCGTTTACGCACCGTTTTCGGTCCCTCATAAACGGAATCCAACTCCGTTTACGTACCGTTTTCCGGATCCGTATATGGACCAGAAAACGGATCTTAAGGAACATCGAAACTGATTCGAATCCGTCATTGACGGTCCGTTTACGGATCGTTGCGTCGTGTAAAAAACGGACAAGTCCCTTGAAAGTCCGTCAATGACGGACCATCTACGGGCCGTTATGTCGTGTATAAACGGAGTGACTCCGGACCAAAAACGGACTTGTAGAACTAACTAAATTAACAAATTTGGAATAATCATTTTTTTTTTTGCTTTTTAATAGATTTATTAACGATATTTACATTTACCATATATTTAGTACATCAGTTTACCTCTTTATCTAGCGCATCAATTTACGATAATCACCCATACTAAAATCGATCATCTACATGGAAAAGAAAAAATAAATTAAGGTTTAATTGATTGTATTTACGATGGTGTTTTGCATATGATTCAAATTCGCAAACTTTCACTGAACCAAAAGTCGTAAGTGAAATCAACATAAAAATTTTGTTACTTTTTGATGAAACGAATTGTTAAAATAATATATTTTTTATTCAAATTCATGTGTTTTTTTTTTTTTTTGAGAAAACCGATGCACTTTATCAACCTACATGATTAAAAAATAAAGCCTTTTACTATTAAAAATAAAAAATTTACAGATATAGATGAATTTGGAAAAAATATAACTATTAATTTTTCAAACTTATGCTTCCGTATTTTTTTTTTTTAATTCACTGAACGTAATTTAATTTTTTTTTAATTCACTGAACGTAATTTTATTTTTTTTAATTCACTGAACGAAAATGAAATCGAACGAATTCTGTGGTGAATTAATTCAGTAAGGAATTAATTCACTTTTTTTCCGTTCGATTTATAAAATTGAACGCGTTTACCATCATTTGATTTAATAAAGAGAACTATTGCAATGGAATTAATTCTTTGAATTTATTGTTTAATGAACGCGTTTAGTTGAACGAATTCAGTGAATTACTTAAGAAAAGGAATTCATTCAATTCTAGAGAAAATTAAATTCAAAGCTCTGGTAGCAAAGCATCTGCAACAGCTGATCACGCATCAGCAACAAAACTTGGCATAACTGTCGCAGTGTTGCACAAGTTTACTGCATTTACGAACGCACCCTAGTAACTTGTGGTAAGTAAACAAACAAGCTTAATATTTTTGTGACATTTGCACCCCCTTTTAAACTATTGTGTTTTGCCGTCATTACATAAAAATGTCTCCTTCTCTCCTTGTCTCGTCCAATTTTTAATGATTTAAAGTTTCCAACTGCTAATTTTTACGAGTGCATTTAAGTACACGTGTTTGACGGATGTTGTACAACATAAATGTACAACTGTTTATCTTGTGGATTTTTGATGAACTGTTGTATACCATAAACACAATAAAATACTCTAAAACACAGTACAATATACACACATTTTCTCCCAACATGCTGTTTTCAATTTGATTTAATGCGGTTTTCCTACACTGAACCAAAAGTCGTAAGTGAAATCAACATAAAAATTTTGTTACTTTTTGATGAAACGAATTGTTAAAACAATATATTTTTTATTCAAATTCATGTGTGTTTTTTTTGTAAATCAACTACTTTTTTTTTAAATGAACATACTTATTTCCGTCAATAATTCTCTATAAAAAAATTGTTGTTTCGATAATTTTTTGTCCATTTTTTAACAAAATTTAATTTGTTAACTGTAAAAAATTTTGTAAAAGGGTAGTAACGTAAATTTGATATAATTTTTCTTCAATTTGAAAATAAAAGTATTAAATCTGTGGAAAAAAGTTTAGTGAGGTTAGTTTTGTCGTGTCATTACTCGTGCTAGCACTTGTATTTGTAATTGTCGGAAATATCAATAAATTGACATTAAGTGTTTTTGTTTTTCAAAGTATAGATAATTAACAAATTCAGTGACTTGAAGTGTAGCAATTCACTTAAGATTTATTAATTTAAATAAATTTATATAAATTTGAACGTTCTCAATTAAATCGTACATTTAAATTTCTGTCATTAATTTTGATATTATCTATCTTTTTGTTATTTTGTTTAAGGCAAACTATTAATGAAAGTTGTATAATGTATTTGAATTATTAATTTAAATAAAGTTATATGTTTTTGTATATAAAATGGTACTATTGTTTTAAATAAAGAGTTTTTAGTATGTGCTATATTATAATTTCAATTTTATATTTCATTATTTTTTATATTTCATCAAATTCATTATAAAAAAAGACATTGTATGTATATTGCTTAAAAAAATTTAAAATTTGTGAAATATAAAAAATAATGAAATATAAGTCTAAAAATTAATAATAAATCGATAAAAAATTAATTAATTAAATAAAATGCATTGTTGAATTTAATAAAATGCATACCACATAAAATAGTTAAACGTCAAAATATAAATATACTAAACAATGCGTTAAATTAATGGACAGGTTTTGTTAGTTGTATAGTGATCACCCATTCATCAATTTAATATGGATTTTAGTTAATTTTACAGCTGTTTTTGGTTCAGTGTTGGGTCTGTTCCACGTCGTTACCGCGGGTTTCCAATTTACTCGAAACAACAATTTACACACAATTTTGGAAAAATTGGGTAGCCGCGCTAACGTATATGGAACAGAGCTTTTGTTACAAAAACAAACGATCTTACACAAACCATTGTAAAACACGCACTAATTTTTATTAATCTTACCAGCTAATATGTGTATGCGACTTTAAGTTATTTAATCGATGATGTGTTGAACAATTTCTCGCCACAAAAGTATTTTTTTCCAGAATAAAGGGTTGAGCTTCAGTTTTTAAAATAATTTGTTTTTATTTGGAACACAAATTAATATCAATTAAGTCCATATTTTACGGTACGGAAACGGAGTTAAAACGTAGTGTGTTCGAAAATCCGATTACACGGTCCGTTAAAGTTCCGTATACGTACAAGTTTTGACGGATACGTGTACGGACCGTTAATGTGCCGTAAAAGCCGGATTCATGATTCCGTACGTGTCGTAAAAATGTTTCTTGGGTATATACATATATATTTATTTTATTTGCAAATTATTGCTTTGAATTGTCTTTTTGCGTAGACTTCTAAAAACTTGCAAGTACTTTTGCTTTCTCAAATTGAATCTGCCGTTAAAAATCCTTCAACTCATCATTTTTTTATACAATCTGATGACAGATTTTGGGCACTATCTACGTTGAAAAAATTTAAAGAGTTAACACTTAACATTCCCAATGTCAAAATTTGTATCGGATTTCGTAACACGTATAGGAACAAAACAAAGTTAACGGCATGTTAATTTATTTTTAAATTTTGATATGTTTTCAAATATTTTTGGAATTGTTGAACAGAATTTGTATCTTAATATGAAGTTTTATTAATTTCATTACCAAATCTGTAAGTTGTAAGCGTAAAACTAAAAAAGCAAACTAAACTAATCATTTTAGAATTAATTATAATGTATTAAATACACCGGCTGCAGCCGAATCTAAGTCGCCGATAATTTTTTGTTTAGCCGCCACCTAAGACTATTTTGCGTCGACTTGTATCTCTGTTCCAGTCGGAAACATAAAATGCAGACAAAAATAAATTGGATTCGCCCGAATTCACAACTCCAATAACGAGTAGTGATGTGAAAAAATTAGTTATTTCATAGGGTATGAGTGTTCATATTCGCTAAGTGTTATTCGTTGGATAATTTTTGAATAATCATTAACTTTTTACAGAAATTTTATGCCTCAGAACTTTTTAACATAATAAATAAATAAAAATTAGTATCCATTAGGGCAAACCATTAAGGTGTTTTAAGAGTTCGTAGTTTCCCAAAAAATTTCACACACGAATGAGAAGAAAAACACAAAATGTGCGTTCCCGTACGTTACCGCGGTTACTCGCGGGATCCCAAAACAGCCCAAACAACAATTTACACGCAATTTTGAGTATGGGAACGCCTTTGGGCTAGTTTGGGTAACCGCGGTAAAGTACGGGAACAGACATAAAGAATTTGAAGAAATTTAACAGCGAACGAGAGAAAATAAAGGACGTCGCAAAAACAATAAATTTAATAAAAACGATTTTACAAGCAAAAAACAACATTAAAAACAATAAAAAAATAATTAAAATTGACTATTTATTATTTATTTCATTCTTAAAGTTGTTTTTGTTACCGCTTTAATCAATAATCATAAGAAACAATAAAAACAGTGCACTGTTAACTTTTTCGGTTTTCCTTTTGTTTCTCTTATTGTTCACGGGAATTAACAGGATAACAATCCATATAAACTTTAAGGGAACCAAAGAGCGTACTTTTTTCGTGTGGGCACTCTTTAGCCTTTACTCCCATCGTTGGTTAAGGTAAAATGTCGATGTTTAGACCTGATCACTGTACTCACAAAAGTTTGTCGGTAGAATCTACTGCAAATGACAGTTAAAACAAAGGTATATGCAGTTAAAAAGGCGACAAAGGTATTTGCCTTTAAAATAACTAAAACTTTTATTTTTAACTGTTGAAAAATAACTAACAAATGCAATTGACAAAATCAGTAAAAATTACTGTTTTTACTGACAATTCTTTTTGTTTATAAAAATATATTTTAATAAAAAAAAATATTTTTTTCCTTTGATTACAAAAATATGTGTTATTACCACACGCAGAAAAAAAACAGGTGGAACTTCATCTAAGTGCTATGTAATTATACAACTACATAAGTTCGAAGTAAGTTTTACAATTTTCTAGCAAAATCAGAGCTTTGAAAAATTAATTCCTTAATTCAATTTTTCAATTCTGAATTAAAAATTCAATGAATTAATTCACTAAGCACCATATATTTAATGGAATTAATTCATATTTGAATTAATTCACTAAGCACCATATATTGAATGGAATTAATTCATATTTGCTTTCGTTCGATTTATTTTGTTACGAATTAATTCAATTGCAATAGTTCTTTTATTAAATCAAACAGAGCTTTGAAGAATTAATTCCTTTTTGAATGAATTCACTACCAATCGAATTTAATTTTCTCTAGAATTGAATGAATTCCTTTTCTTAAGTAATTCACTGAATTCATTCAATTGAATGCGTTCATCAAACAACAAAATCAAAGAATTAATTCAATTGCAATAGTTCTTTTTATTAAATCAAATGAATTAATTCACCGGTGAACGCGTTCAATTTTATAAATCGAACGGAAAAAAAAGTGAATTAATTCCTTACTGAATTAATTCACCACTGAATTCATTCAATTTCATTTTCATTCAGTGAATTAAAAAAAAATAAAATTACATTCAGTGAATTAAAAAAAAAATAATAAGTTCACTGAATTGAAAAAAAAATAAAATAAGTTCACTGAATTGAAAAAAATAAAATAAGTTCACTGAATTCAAAGCCTGTTTTCTGCCGTTCAGTAGAAGAAAACAATAATGTACAAATAAAATTTTTAAATCAGCAATTTTACAGCGTGTGCTAGTAACAAATTAGAAACCGGATGCTGTTTATCAACCTACATGATTCAAAAATAAAGCCTTTTACTATTAAAAATAAAAACTTTACAGATATAGATAAATTTGGAAAAAAATATAACTATTAATTTTTCAAACTTTATTTTTTTTTAAATAAGCAATTTAACAGCGTGTGCTAGTAACAAATTAGAAACCGGATGTTGTTTATCAACCTACATGATTCAAAAATAAGGCATTTTACTATTAAAAATAAAAACTTTACAGATATAGATAAATTTGGAAAAAAAAATATAACTATTAATTTTTCAAACTAGTTATATAGTTATATTCTTTTCCAAATTTATCTATATCTGTAAAGTTTTTATTTTTAATAGTAAAAGGCCTTATTTTTGAATCATGTAGTTTGATAAACAGCATCCGGTTTCTAATTTGTTACTAGCACACGCTGTAAAATTGCTTATTTAAAAATTATATTTGTACATTATTGTTTTCTTCTACTGAACGGCAGAAAACAGGCTTTGAATTCAGTGAACTTATTTTGTTTTTTTTTAATTCAGTGAACTTATTTTATTTTTTTTCAATTCAGTGAACTTATTATTTTTTTTTAATTCACTGAATGTAATTTTATTTTTTTTAATTCACTGAATGAGAATGAAATTGAATGAATTCAGTGGTGAATTAATTCAGTAAGGAATTAATTCACTTTTTTCCGATCGATTTATAAAATTGAACGCGTTTACCGGTGAATTAATTCATTTGATTTAATAAAAAGAACTATTGCAATTGAATTAATTCTTTGAATTTGTTGTTTGATGAACGCATTCAGTTGAATGAATTCAGTGAATTACTTAAGAAAAGGAATTCATTCAATTCTAGAGAAAATTGAATTCGATTGGTAGTGAATTCATTCAAAAAGGAATTAATTCTTCAAAGCTCTGAGCAAAATATATGTAATTTTTCGGATATTTTCCGCTACACATGTATATATTTTACAAGGATTGTATATCAACCGTGCTTTTCAAATAGCGACGCACTTCTAGGGTTAAGACCCCCAGGAGTCTAAAATAACCAGTTAATGTACTAATCGTAAAGTATGGGTACTCAAAGGAACGAAAATTTTCTTACGAATTCAAACCATGACCACAATATACCAACAAATGAAAAAAAAATTAAATTTTCGCCTGCGGCGCTATGTACCATAATATACAATAAAGTCCCTAAAGCGGAGAATACACAAGGGAACATTCGTGAAAAAATGCACATTTTTTGTGAATGTGTGTGTGTGTGTTGACATCATGCAATTCATGTTTACAAAATATTTTGATATTTTTTGTTCCCTACTCAATGTTCTTTCGTGTATTCTCCGCTTAAAGTTCATAAAAATTTAATTTTTTTAGAAAAAAATCCCCGACTTTTAGCAAAATAAAGTTTACGTACGCTATGTACCACGATGTACCAAAAAATTTTCGCCAGCGGCACTATATACGAAAAACCAATGTATCAATCAGAGCTTCGAAGAACTTAATTCAATTTAAGCTTAAATCACGAAAAATTTAATTCAGAATTTAAAAATGTTCATATACCATTCCGTTAAACCATTTGTAAAGAATTCATTAATAAGCTTCATTCCCAGTATTGAATGAATTCCCAACTTGAATCATTCAAATCGCATGTTCATTCACCATTTTACTAATTGAATGAAGAAATTTTATTACCATTCACTTAGTGCAGTGTAGTTTGAAACTAACACATAATTAAAACCAAAGCACACAAGCTATAACAAAGCATACAATACTAGTTATTTATGTTAGATGAATTTTAAATGTTTTTAAGTTAAGAAAATACATTAATTTTGCATTAAACGATTAATCGCCAATTTTCTCGATTAACCGACCCGAATAACCGGTTAATTAATTTTAGTGATTTTTCGAATAATGCATTAACCGGTTAACCGCCTATGTCGAATAATTGTAAACACTAATAAAAACCAAAAATAGCCAGAGTTTGGATCACAGAACATACTTAGGATCGTAAGTTAACTATGTTATTTTTCCCGTTTGCTGGTACTAATCCATGAGCTTGATTAATGCAACCATATTATTATTAATGATTATTGTAATCAATTAGATATAACTGTTCCTCATTCTCAATTTAAAGTTTTATTAAATAAGTTATTTTAAGTTATTTACTATTGTTCTAGTTGCTAGTCTGTAAGGATAATTATTGTATCCATAGACCAAATAAATAAATAAATATTATTCTGCTATCCAGTATACTTTGGTTTGGATACTTTTGCAAATAAAAATGCATCTATTGTATTTATTTAATTGCATATTGCAAATAAAAATTTAATTTCTTTTTCAGAAAATAACGAAATACAAGCGTGGCGAAGTAAATTCAAATTCGGATAACTGGTAATGGGATAATTCAAATCAAATAAAAAATAAACATTATTAGATGAATAATTGTGAATTTAACGTGTGTTTTTTAATAAAAATTTATAAAATATATGTTAAAGCAAATTTTTATCTTCCGAGTGGTTATCAAAAACCTTCCTTTTAACTTCCAAATATCGGCGATATATTCAATACTTTTTTATCTTCCAAATGATAATTCACTATATCGCCTAATTATCTTACAGAAGACTTGCCTTCGCATTACTATGAAGTATTGCACTCGGTACACGATTTATACCAAATGGGGGATCTTCCCCAAGACGAAGACGATTGTTGCCGCAATAAATTTTTCTTTTTCAGGCAACATGATTTTCCAGCAATACGAATCTTATTCGCAATTATAAATCTACTGTAATTATTGCCATGCCCCAACTATAACCCCATTTATTTGTATCGGGATAAACATTAATTGCATTAAAGTTATTAAAATCCCAAAAATTATTTAACAAATTGTGAAAAAATAATCTGTTGAAGGCATGTCCCTATTACAGTACCGATTCTGAATAGTTTGCAAGCGGTGAAGTGATAAAAACTGTAATTTGATACTCAGGATTTCATTCTTTCAGGATTTCTCGTCAGGGGACGACGTTTTTAGAATTTCTAGAAATATTTGTTAAGTTAAATTACAAACTCAACGAAAATTTCTTGTTCTCGTCTAAGAGCGTTATTAAACATTTAAAATATCAAAAAAGAAAAAAAATACAAAAAATTTACCACAATTTGCTTTGTCATCTTCCAATATACTCCTCTGTTGTTTTGACAGATCTAGAAATGTAGTGACATCCTCTTATGTATAACCAACAATAGAAAATAATAGGTCCGTTACCGCGGGATCCCAAACTTACCCAAAAAGCGTTCCCGTACTCGAAAATTGGGTAAATGAGAACATTCAAGAGAGTGCATTTGTGTTTCTCTTTTTACCAAAGTTACCAAAACTTTTTCTTTGGGTAACTTTGGTAAATTGTAAAACTAACAGCTGATGCAATGATAACCAAAAACAACAATTGAGAAATTAAATTAAACTAACCAATACGCAAAAGAAATGTGTTATTTATAATAATTAATTGAACAAAATCAATAAGAACTTTTAAATGGAAATAAATATGTGTGTTTATTCAATTTTTCAAACTAAAATTATACGCATTTTCAAATTTTTCTTTGAAATGCATTTTTGGGCTCGGAAAGTGGTTTTGTGCGTTCCTTTACTTTTGGGTAATTTTGTCATTTTGTGAGAGGATTTTTTGCTTACTATCATTTTACCGAACTTTACGCAAAAAGTAAAGGAACGCACTTAATATGTTTTCTAAAGTGTTCAGAAAAGCGGAGAATACACGAAGGAACATTCGTGAAAAAATTCCCATTTTTTTACGAATGTTCATTTGTGAATGTTAATGTTCGTGTTGACATTCGTGCAATTCGTGTTTACAACATTTTTTGATATTTTTTGTTCTATACTCAATGTTCCTTCATGTATTCTCGGCTTAACATTTAAATTTGCAGAAGCACTTGCATATTAAGTTTTTTAAATTTATTTTTATCAGGAAATACATTAATTACACTAAAGGAATTAAATTTGGTAAATAGTATGTGAATTTTTTTTCGAAAAAATTACATTTTTAAGTTAAAAAACGCTGTCGATCCCAACCTAGCTTTGGAATCGAAAGAATACACAATTATAAATCTCCTAAAATCGGTTTCATGGCACATGGCACGGTTTCAATGAGATTAAAAACAAGGAAAAACTTCAACTTCTTAATATTTTTGCGAAGTACGTAAGTAGCTCTATATTTAGTAAATGCAAGGAAAATAATCTAAGTACATGGTCCTTAAATATAAGCAATTTGAGAGGGTGACGTCACAAAAGTAGAATTTAATTTTTTTTTTTACAAAAACGCAAAAGTCCGCGCATTGCACCAGACTTTTTTCATAAAACTTTTTTTAATATGATTAGAAATGTTATTAATTTTGCAATTTGCTGAATTAATAACTCAAAGTGACGTGGCGCAGTGTTTCTGATATAAATTTCCTATTTTTTTTTTAAGAAGAGCAACAAAGGAAATTCTTCCTATTAATTAACGTGTTACTTTCTTTGGAAAGGTGATAGAGAATACTTGAAAGGTGGTAAAAGATGTAGGGCTTCAAATATAGTAACACTGTAATTGCGCGAGATGTTTAATCTCAGAACATTTGTTGCACGCAATTTCGGAATTTTTCGGAATTTTTTTGGGCTCTACAAATTAAGGAATGTAGACCGGCAAGGCAACCTTTTCCCTGGAGAGGGGCGAACCGCCATTTGATGGAGAGCTGGCGAACTTTGTTGAAGATGTTTTGTTCATAGCCCTTATTATTTTAGAAAAATAATACATATATATTTTTTTTAACTGATTTTGCAGCCACTGGGAACAAACGCGAAAACTTATTTGTAACAGTCCAACGCGCTAACCATTACAACACAGCGCTCATTTGATACAAGTGAATGTGGCAATAGAATGTCAATGAAAGGAAATCGAAATTAACCGTTTACTGATCTTTAGTTACTACCCTTGCATTTCTTTTTTTTTTTTTGAAATTTATTGTTGTTGTAACAAATATTTTGTTATAAGAATTATAAGAATGAAAGAATTTGTTATAAATATTAAGGAGAAAATGTTATTAGAAACAAAAAAGATGAACAAAACCTGAGCGCAACTTTGTAGCTTTTAATTATATTTAAATATTTTTTAGTAACCCAGCCAGCAGTTTCAGAGCGCTCATAAATAAGATTCTTAAATGGATCATAGAAATGATTATTGTTTTTTTGAAAACACACTTTTTTTGGTAGAAAATATGAACCCTCAGCAAACAATCCAACGTTGTCTCTACAATCTAAAAAGAGGTCTCAAAATGAGGGTTTATTTTTCGGACTCAAAGAAGATTCCAAAATTATTTAAATTTATGAGGATAATTTCGATTTTACACGTTCTTTTTTCCCAGTCATTTCTGAGTACACAACGGGACGGACGGACCACTAACATAGGAAAAAGTGGAAAAATGTTTATGTTTTTGGAGCTCATTTCTGAGTCATTAATGATCATCTTTGTTTGCTGGGAATGAACGTCAGAAGAGATATTTTGTCAGTTAAATATATGTATATTATTTTGTTTTTACTTGCATTTTGATAAGTAAAACTAATCGAATGAAATAGTTTACAGAACATCAATGGTTAAAAAAAAAAATGTTACATAAGCTGTGCTTGTTTGAAAACATTTATAAAATTTTTGGGATTTCAAGAAAATAGATATTTGGCGTTTTTTTAATAACTGGATTTATTTTTGGATTTATTTTATTTTGTTAAAAAATCCACATTTTGTTTTTCAATTTTTAAAATTTTATATTTTTATTCAGATCTAACACTTATTCCCTTATATAATGTGAAAGAAAATAATTAAATTTTGCGAAAATGGAATTTCTGGTATAAAATTAAGCTAAATCCAAAACGGATTTATTTATTTTTTAAATCCCTTTTGGATTTAGCTCAATTCCTGTGTTCACATTTTTACAAAATTTAATGATTTTCCTGCACATAATATTGGCGAATAAGTATAAGAATTTAAGAAAAGTTATAAATTTTTCAAATTAAAAATCAAAGCATTAATTTTTTAACAAAATAAAATAAATCCAAAAATAAATCCAGTGATTAAAAAATAGGCCTATTGTCCCTTTATAAATCACGTTTATAAAAAAGGAGCTCTTCAAAAATGTTCTCTTTAATAATTGTAGATCATTATACAAATCGATCCCAACGCCATATAGTACCATCATCACATACACATACCAATACAGAACCATTTCTGGAAAAAGTAGTTTGCCTAATAGCAGTAGTACATTTGGGATGAACTAATGAACTGCATTTGGTTAAATTTGGATCGGAACCATCAAATTCCCAAACATAAGTTTTACCCTGTTGATTTCCCAAAGCTAGAATTTTATGCCAAAAATTGAAAGCAAAACGTATAAACCATATTTCACATTCCTTATAATCAAAATGATGAATTATCGTAGTAGTCGTCTCCTGAGGTTTAAATTCATGTTGATCGAGTTTACCAGGTTTCCAGCAGACAATAGAATTTTCACATGATTTAGATAAAACAAAATCACCAAACCATTGCACACAATCAACATAATTTCGATGTATATCACGTGTAGAAAAATCCGGAAAATGTTCCTTAATTGTGGGAAAAGGAGTAGTATTTTTATTGACATTCCAATGGTCACTATTTTCAATTCCTTCCTTAATAGCAGGTTTATTAAGACACCACAGCTTGAGTGAGTGATCCATGCCACTGGACATAATACGGTCACCTTTGAGATCAAAATCTACTGAAAGAACCTCATCACGATGGCCTTCAACACCTCCAAAAATAGCCACACATACATCGGTATGTATATTCCAAAGACGCAACGAATGATCCTTACTGCCCGAGAGTAAAATTTGTGGTAAACGGGGATGAAATTTCAATTCATTTATAGCATGACCATGACCTATATAATGTTTGGTGCTCATATTTTTTGAAGGATCAAAGAGACGTATAACACCGCGATAACCAGCAGCAGCCAAAATGGGATCTGAAGTATCGGGATCATAAGACCAAGCACAAGTATAAAAATTTTCATCGGGCTGGTATTAGAAAATATTGAAACGAATCCACATGTTATTAAAAGTTATCAATACTCACATCTGGATCAGCATAACACTGTAAAAGTCTAAGACCACCAGCTTCTTCATCTTCGGTATTTGAGCATTCATATATGGAAACCCGATCTTTGCCTACACAGGCAAATATTGCCTGTTCGTTGATTAGGTAATGATTAAATGCCACCCCAAACAAGGGTTGGCCATGATCTTCACGTAAATGACAACTAAAGGAAATAATTAAATTTAGGTATATTTTTTATGTTTCTTCACAATTGGAAAGAGCTTACTTATATTTAAATAATGGTTTCACTATTTTAGGTGGCTTGATTACACGATGCAGAAGTCTAGAATTTGGACTCTTGCTGCGAGATGTTGTAGTTGTGGTAGTGCTTACAATACTTATGTTATCATCTTTATCCTCTGCCAAAGAATCACTGTCTTTTGTAATGTAATTATCTAAATCACTTCCTTGCACTTCCTCCACATTTAATTTTTGTTGTTCATCAGCAAGTGGTATATTTTCACAAGTTTCTTCGAATTCTTCACTTTTTAAGGGATTTATATCATCCAGAGTCATTTTAATCGATTTTTGTGTTTAAGACGGGTATTTCATTCACAACAGCAACAAAACTTCGCGCTATATTTGGAGCCCGAAACCTGTGAAAACTTTAAAATTCACAAATTCATTATAGTATTGAAAAGCCGCAATCATAAGAAAGTCGAATTTCACTTTTTCGCTACATTTTCAAATGGTTTTGTTTTATAGCTTACTTTTTATCCGTTTTATTTATTTTGTTTGTTTTATTTAAATTGATCCAAAAAATTTGTACCGCAATTCCACAACCAGAGATACATCTCGATACAAAATAGTCGGCGGCGGCGGCCAGTGTCGGCTAGAGTTGTAAAAGTATTGAGTATTCCGGTACTGAGTACTCAATACTGACTGTTTTTTTGAGTACTCAATACTAAAACGGTACTACTCAATACTTTTAAAGATGCAATTTTCCGTAGAAATGTGTATTTTTCGTATAAAAATACAACTCTAAAAATAGTACTCTAAAAATACAGCTCTAAAAATACAACTCTATTTGTGAAGCAAAGAAATTTGTAACGAATTTTTGGGAAAAATTATTTAATTAATTTATTTAAAATGTTTTAAATTAATTAAAATGTAAATAACAATAGTTATTTAACACGTGTATGTGAATTGTGATAATTTTTCCTAATAAATACGAATTCATAACATTTTTATTTTTAAATTAAAAAAACCGTTAAAAGTATTGAGTAGTATCGAGTACTCAATTGAAAAGTATTGAGTAGTATTGAGTACTCAAAAAATACCGAAATTTCACAACTCTAGTGTCGGCTTCGACCGATTTATTTATAACAAAGGTTTAAAAGGCTTAATTCTTTAATTCACTTTTTAAAAATTAATGAAATTTGGGGTAAATTTCATTCCGTAATAGTATTCTTATGGAATTAATTCGATAGCTTAGTTTTCTATAGCTTTAAATCAAGGTTGGCAACCGATAACGTTATAATACCGTTATCCGTTTCAAAACCCTTTCAAATTGACAACCGATACCGATACCAATACCGAAATTCTTGATTTCAAAAAATACCGGTATTCAAAAACCTTTTCCCTTAATACCGGTGTCGTACCGGTATGGAATCGGTTTTAAAAAAATTGTTTTTTTTCACGTTTTTAACAAAAATACAAATTTTTTTAATATAAAATTTCCAAAATTGTTAAACAATTAAACTTTATTATTCATTGTTAATAGAAAATCGTGTTATAAATTCAAAGTGCGGTTATCAGCCTTTAATTTGCATTGGCAACATTGTTTTTAATTTATTAAACTTCATAAATATTCTTAACTTGTAACAAATTTAGTAAATATAATTTAATATATAAACCTTTAAATGAATTTACAGTTTCTTTTAGAGAGTCCTTTTATTAATTTTATAAACTTTTTTTTTTATTTTATTATATGGTCTCAATACAAATATTAAATATTTGTAGTGAATCAACTTGTGTTCCTAATAGATTTAAAAAAATGTTTGTGTTTAAAAAATAAAACACTTACGGTGGGTCTCATACTTCAGGTTTAAACTTTATTTAATAGTTAACACAAAAATTTGTTGTTGTTTCGTGTATATTTTTTTGACATTTTCTTTTGTTTATAGCTAAAGTTAAACCTAAACAAACATTTTTAATAACTTACGGTGGGTCTCATACTGTAGGTTTAACTTTAACTTAACTAAAAACAAAATAAAATGTCAAAAAATTTGCACAAAACAACAACAAATTTTTGGGTTTACTATTAACCCAAGTTTAAACCTGCAGTATGAGACCCACCGTTATTGTTTTTTGTTCATATTATAAAAACATTTCCATAAACTATACTTATCCTTTATAAAAATTTAATAAAATTGAGTTTTATAAAATAAATAAAAACTACAAATACTTTATGTAAAGTTTTTTCAATTTTTATTGCATTTATTGTTTTCAATATTTCGATCTAAGTTTTAGATCATCTTCTGGAAACTTTAAAAAACAAAATTAAATTTTGCTGAGTTGCAACTCCTTAACTTCACTGTCAGTTTTTTTATAATTAAGAACGTTTTTTTTATATTTTTGTAAATTTTAAAAATACCGTTACCGATACCGAAACAAATAAAAAATCAATACCAATACCTATACCGTTATTCGTTTCGGTTGCCAACCTTGCTTTAAATTATATGAATTCTATTATTATTGCATTCTAATTGAATGAAACCAAATTTATCTGAATTCATTTAGTAAAAAGGTGAATGATAAGTGATTTTTTTCATTCATTTACTCAAATGGAAAATTTTAATTTGCAGTCACATACTGAAATACTGGCATAATACAAATTAAAAAAATTTAAAATTCATCTAACATAAATAAATAGTACTGTATGCTTTGTTATAGCTTGTGTGCTTTGGTTTTTATTATGTGTTAAGGCAAATCTACACGAGAGAGAAAACTGTTAGAGATAGAGCAAAAAACACCTCTTATTTTT
Source organism: Leucophora obtusa (assembly GCA_949987735.1). NCBI lineage: Eukaryota > Metazoa > Arthropoda > Insecta > Diptera > Anthomyiidae > Leucophora > Leucophora obtusa. Next base: position 200,881,080 of record OX465298.1, read on the forward strand.
ATATTTAGACTGGGAAAAAACTAGTAGTTTTTGGCTATTTTTAGGTTTTGAGCCGAAAACTACAAAATTAATTTAGTTTTTCAATACAATTTTCATACAAACTTTTTTTTTATAATAAATACAGCATTTATTTACTTCAAATTACATAACCAAAGCCCTGGGGGCCATATATGATTAATAAAAGCTACTACAAGAAAATAATTTAAATAAAGATAATAAAAATAAATAATAATAAAAATAAATAATAATAAAAATAAGTAAAAAATACAGTAAAACTATCATAAAAAAAATACTGAAAACATTATCTTGAATAATATAAATAGATATTTAAATAAAAATAATACAATCACCAGATTTTCCTAAGTGCAGCGATAATAAAAAAAAGAAAAGGTCGAGAGAGATAAAAATAGTAGCACAAATAAAAAGCTATAACTCATGAATAGCTACATAATCCTTAAGCTTTCGCCTAAAGACCTGGGGTGAAAAAGCAAAACCTCTCAGGTATAGAGGTAGATCGTTCTATATTCTTGAAAGCCTAATCTGAAATGATCACTCGAACATAGTAGTATGATGTGTTGGATAAACCAGTTGGGGGTTTCTTTCCGAGTTGGACAAAAGAAAGTTGTCAACTATATAGTCCGGAAACCCATTAACCATTGCTTTGTAAAAAAATATCAATAACATCATACCTACATAATTAACAAAAGAGCACCCAAGAAATTGGATTACGTACGGAGTCACATGAGAGCGAAGTCTTAGGCCAAAAACATATCTAATAATTCTATTGAAAATCTTGGTAAACCTATTAAATTCACCGCCTGTGGTACCAGAAAATACCTCGACACAATATAATATATGAGGCATCAACAAGGCATGTGCCACGCGAATCCTAATTGAGAGAGGCAGATACAAGTCAAGAGAATACAACCTTCTCAACAAGAATGATATTTTCGAAGAAACGTTATTAATATGCGATGAGAAATTTAAATGATTGTCAATTAAAACTCCAAGACACTTAATCTTATCCACAAATTCAACTCTCATGCCGTCGAGAGTAACAGTATCGAAACCAAAACCCATTAACATTTTTACCATTATCCAAAAATTTTTCTAATCGAATCCGTTAGACCAAGAAGAAGGGCACCAGTACAATACCCACGACGAAAGCCTGACTGAGATGAGTGTATTAAAGAGTTACTATCAAGGTGTAGGATCATTTGATCCTTTACAATATGCTCAACCACCTTCGAGAGAATCGGAAGGACAGATATCGGACGCAAATTATCCAAAGAGTTGGAAAGACCTTCCTTTTTTATGGGTATCTCCCTAGCTTTCTTCCAATCGTTAAGAAAGACGGAAGTAGTAAAAATAGAATTACCCAACCGAAGAATATGGGAAGACACAAACGGAAAAACTAAATTAATAAATTTTAATGGTAAAAAATCATTACCTGCAGCATTAGATTTAATCTTCCCCAATGCTGCGCGCAATTCTCCCAGATTCACACAACGAAACGAAAAACCACCACCTAAAGTACCCCCTTAAAAATTCATAGAATTAGGGTAATCATCTATCTGACACGAAACAAAATAGTCATTTAACTCGTCAGCATTAGCAGAGATAAACTGATTATCAGTCTCCAAACAACCATTTCCCCTTAAATAGCTCCACATTTTTCTAGGACTAAGATCCCTAGACATGCTTGAATAGGCACGCCTCTTAGCTATCCTAATAACTCTCTTTGCACGATTTATGTGCTCACAATAAACAGCCCAATTCAGTGAACTTCTGTTCAGAAGATAATAAGGGTTTTCACAAGGGGTGTACTATTTGTTGTATCGTCCTAACAAAAAACAGAGTTGTTAAAAATTAAATTGAAAAAATACAACATTTGAGAATAGCACGATACAACATTATTACGTATGTTTAGTGTCCTATGTTTGAGTGTGCTAACAGATAGAAAACTGAATAGCAAATCGTTGTTAAACACAAATAAAAATTTTAACAACTCTGTTTTTTGTTAGGACGATACAACGATACAACTGATAGCACACCCCTTATGAACAACCTAAATATTTGTAGGCTAACCCCTAAATTCATAAACACTTTCTAAAATTATAGGAGGTTTAATGAAGAAATTTTGTATGAAAATGACGTTTTGTAAATCTGCTATAACTTTACAAGGCATTTATGAATTGAGGGGTAAGTCTCGTAAAGATATATTATAGACAATATTAGGGGAGTTAAACTAGTCAACAGACTTAAAAATTATCTTACGCCGTACGACAGGCACTAAGGAGTGTAAGAAGATTTACATTATTCGTTGCATACATTCCACTAAAATTAAGAGAATGAACAGTTCGTTCTAAAACTTCCATATTCACAGAATTATAGTCCAAGTAGGACACATATTATTGGGAAGTAGGTTTCGGAATATCGACAGCAATAAAGATTAGTGAATGGTGCGATACTCCTGGACACTGCATTTGACCAGAAGTACGCACAACAAGAGAGGGACTCATTAGAAAATAATCAATAAGGGACGTATAATCCTTATTAATATCATAATAAGTGGGGGCTGAGTTGTGATGGCACACTAAGTCCAGCCTACTACACATTAGCCGAACCAAATTAGATTTCCTACTACAAAAACCAAGTAAAAATATCTGAAATGTGCATTTTTGATACACTCGGTATCATTTATAATAAATTTTCGGTACACCATGTTACAACGAATATAGAAGTAAAGCAAATGTCAAAAAAATATTTTTTAATTTTTTAAGAATATTTCTGTTATAGTTTGAAATTGTGTGTTGTTAAATGTATTAACAATTTTTTTTACATTAATTTAACAATAAAAAAATAAAGAAAAGTGTGCAATAAAAAAGTGATGTGACAAAGAAAAACTAAATAACCAGTCTAAATGACTTGGCTTTTCTAATTTAGTTTTGTACAAAAACCAGGTGGTTTTGCTTAGTCTAAATTCTGTATTAGTTTCAAACTACACTGCACTAAGTGAATGATAATAAAATTTCTTCATTCAATTAGTAAAATGGTGAATGAACATGCGATTTGAATGATTCAAGTAGGGAATTCATTCAATACATATTAAAGCTTTGGGAATGAAGAATGAATGAAGAATGTTTTAACGGAATGGTATATGAACATTTTTTTAATTCTGAATTAAATTTTTCGTGATTTAAGCTTAAATTGAATTAAGTCCTTCGAAGCTCTGATTTATAACAAATTATTTATTAGCGTAATCTATGCTTTAAATAATTAGTTTAAAGCGCTAAAAAGAATTTATTTTCGCTGTAGAGGTTTAAGAATAACTACACACCTTGCAGGGATCTTCAAAATTCGCCTTTTTATTTTCACGCTTACAACTTTCAGATTTGCTAATGAATTTGATATTCTCACTAATAAGACTTCATATCAAGCTTCAAATTTTGTTCAACAATTCCGAAAATATTTGGAAACTAATCAAAATATAAATCCAGTGAAATTGAAATCTAATAAACTTTTAAAATTCAATACTCTCGCGTGTAAATGTGCGTTGTATCCTTCATAATGTAAATGAGTTTTGTGCCACACCATTAAATAAAATTTTTTTTAAGGCACATTTACACGCGAGAGAAAACTTCTAGAGATAGAGCTAAAAACATCCCTGAATTGCTTAAATTATTCACAATAGAGCTATTTAGAGGAGGTTTTAGCTCTATCTCTAGCAGTTTTCTCTCGCGTGTAAATGTGCCTTTAGACCAATTTTTAATTTTTTGTAAATTAATTAATTTTACTTTGTTTTTAATTATATACATATTAGGGCGGGTCGATTTAATAATCGCCCATGGCTCAGTGAAAATCGTATTCTAGGGATCAAAATAAGAAACTTTGCCGGAGGAACCATACCTCTAAAACGAATTCTACTACCCCCCAACTGTTGACTTTTGTCCCGTAGGGTCAAGTTTTGAAAAATCCCACTTTGACCCATTTAGAGTGCCCCAATCGAGTCCAAATGTATGACCGACCCCCACTAACTTTCGAGGGCCGATCCACCCATGCCAGTGGCACACCCCCTGGAACTACCCTGGGGGGTTCCCCATACAAACATTTTAAAAAATCACCATTTTTGGCACTTTATTTTATTATTTTTTATTTATTTTATTTATTTTTATTATTTTATTTATTTTTTCTCTTTAGAAATTTATTTAGTCAGAACATATGTAAATGAAAAAATTAATTTAACTTAGTAATAGAAAAGAAAATAAAAAAAATTACTGTTTGAAGTCTTTTTTGCTTTCAAGTCTGGGCAATTTCGCACGGCTCTCTAATGTCGTCACCATAACAGCCTCTACATTTTCCGGTATAACTCGTTTGGAAACGCTAGCTAGCAATTGAACGTGTCGTTCTGTTGCAGGTCGTAAAATAGGTTGTGTGGGTTTTTTAAGCCACCACAAGACACAGCTGCATGTCGTAAACTTACTTAAGCTAAATCGGTTACAGGTAGAATTGAGCATAAAATTATCATAAAGGATTTTCCAGAAGTAATAAAAGGCGCACTTGCTTAACAGAATTTGTGGTCAGATTAACGTTTAATTTACATGTAAGTACTTTATGGGCAGTTTTGACAACAAAATCGGTTACAGGTAGAATTGAGCATAAAATTATCATGAAGGATTTTCCAGAAGTAATAAAAGGCGCACTTGCTTAACAGAATTTGTAGTCAGATTAACGTTTAATTTACATGTAAGTACTTTATGGGCAGTTTTGACAACAAAATCGGTTACAGGTAGAATTGAAATTACCATTTCATTCTTATTACCTCGTCTCCTAGACCATATATAACGCAACAGTTTTTGTGAATGCATTAAGTCGTTGTGAAGAACTCGAAGTGTGAAGTGCTAATTTGAGATAAAAAAATATTTTAAAAAAAATCATTCCAAATCAAGAAGTTTACAATGAATCCACCATCCTCTACACCGCAAGATGAAGCAATAACAACATCAACAACTACCCAATGAGTCATATACCGAGGCATGATGTTACTGTTTTTGGTGTGTCTACTGATTTGACTGATCTTAATTTACCAACCCATCTGGATATCTTGAGATATTATTTTTACTTGAGCGAACAAAAAAAGTTGTCCTATAAAGCATTCACTATTCAAGTACAAGATAAGTTGATTGGAATTTGGGAAAAACTTGGTATGGAAATAATGCTGAAAAAAAGTGTATGTAATAAATTGAATAGATTGCTTGACAAATATCAAGAGCAAATCAAGAGAAGAAACAAACCCCAACAATTTACAGAGTATGTAAAATCTCTGGAAACAATTTTTTTCATTGGAACATGTAAATGCGATTTGAAGGCAGCTCCATGTGCATGCGGTTTGGTTCCCGAACGCCTCAAAGAGTTTATGCACGATCAACATAATCAGAGAAGTCTAACAATGGATGGATTTGCGATGGAAATTGAAGAGCAAGGAGCAACGTCTATGTCATCAATGCCAACATACCAAGATCCCGATGATTCAACATACGCACCGCCACCTGTTTAAGAAGATTTGGATATAAGCACAAGTTCACAATACACACAGAGATACGATTGTTTTAACTTTGCCTTGGTATGTGACAGATTTGGCGTGCCTGATAGAGTAGCATCAGCAATGGGAACAGCTCTTTTCCAAGATTTTAAAATGAAAGATATCCATGGCAAACCTCTCATCATGGATAAATCGAAAGTTCGCCGAGAAAAAGAGAAATGCAGACAAGAAGTGCTTCGCAAACGGTTAGATGATACCAATTTGTTAGCATTTTCATTCGATGGCAGAAAAGATGATACTTTAACGAGAGATACAATTGATGAGAAGTATCATACTAGAATGGTAAAAGAACCTCATCTTGTTATTTTGAGAGAACCGAATTCTGAATTGATTGGTTACGTAAGACTGGAACATGAAACCGCTGAATACAAAACAACCAAATTAAATAATTTTTTCAACGATAAAAATATATCACTGGATGCATTAATTGGCATATGCACTGACGGTGAGCCAACAAACACTGGCCCAAACAGTGGAATTATACGACGATTCGAATTGCTGTTAAAAAGACCATTGCATTGGTTCGTTTGCCTTCTACACTTCAACGAACTTCCGTTTCGGCATTTGTTTGAAGCTTTGGATAAATCAACCAGCACTGGACCAAGATCGGCAACCGGAAAATTGAGCCGTCAAATCGAAACTTGTGAAACTCTTCCGGTAAGTTATTGCTATCACTCATTTATTATAATTGTCAACCGTTTTTAATTGTTTTATTTTTATATATTTTCAGGTGGTGGACGGCTTTCAGAAAATTGAATTGAAAAATATCCCCCCTGCTCCAGAAAAAATTGAATTTTCCACCGATTCCAAGTACTTATACGACATGGCCCATGCAATTTCTAGCGGCGTGGTTTCAGTGGATCTGGCAAACATCAAACCAGGGAAAATTGTACATTCTCGGTGGCTCACCAAGGCCGCTAGACTATTACGATTATATGTGACAACGGAAAATCCAGATGCAAATTTAAGAATACTGGTTGAATTTATAATTACATGTTATGTGCCAATGTACTTCAATATCAAGTATTACAGCTCTGTCGTGTACGGTAGTAGATTATTTTTCAAATTCATTAGTTGGTCAAGATTTCTAGAACCTCGTTTACGCAAAATTGTCAATAAAGTAATTACAGATAATTCATATTATGCGCATTCGGAAAATATCTTGTTATCAATGTTGTTTGATGATAGCAAAGAAAAGCGCGACTGTGCTATCAAGATAATTATACGCTATCGAACCGATGTTGACGACCCAACGGAACTAGAGCTTATAAAAAACCAGATATAAACTTTTATTGCACAAGTTACACGGAAATGATCAATATGAATGACATAAATGACGTATTTGAACCACCATTCACGCGAAGCATTCCATACGATACTTTGAAAGAATATTTAAATCAAGATGATCCACCGTTTAATGATCCAAAAATTCCATCACACATACAAGAAACAGAACGACACGTTCAATTGCTAGCTAGCGTTTCCAAACGAGTTATACCGGAAAATGTAGAGGCTGTTATGGCGACGACATTAGAGAGCCGTGCTAAATTGCCCAGACTTGAAAGCAAAAAAGACTTCAAACAGTAATTTTTTATTTTTTCTTTTCTATTACTAAGTTAAATTAATTTTTTCATTTACATATGTTCTGACTAAATAAATTTCTAAGGAGAAAAAATAAATAAAATAATAAAAATAAATAAAATAAATAAAAACTAATAAAATAAAGTGCCAAAAATGGTGATTTTTTAAAATGTTTGTATGGGGAACCCCCCAGGGGAGTTCCAGGGGGTGTGCCACTGGCATGGGTGGATCGGCCCTCCAAAGTTAGTGGGGGTCGGTCATACATTTGGACTCGATTGGGGCACTCTAAATGGGTCAAAGTGTGATTTTTCAAAACTTGACCCTACGGGACAAAAGTCAACAGTTGGGGGGTAGTAGAATTCGTTTTAGAGGTATGGTTCCTTCGGCAAAGTTTCTTATTTTTTGCCTCTCCAGCAAAAAAAATTGTGAGTTATTGTCTGGGCCTCCCTCCCTCTGGGACAATCGGATAAGAGGAACACGTGCCTCAACGGCCCTGAAGTTTGAAATACGATTTACAAGGCGATTTCTTTTTTGGCCTTCTTTCAAAATACTGGCCCTTTAGTAACCGTATTTTTGGAAAATGTAAATAGAATCATAATCTAGACTGAATTATCTTTCTGGTAATGTATAAAAATTCAAAATCGGTTGGAAAATATTTTAGTAATTGCAATTTCCTCAGACCATTGTAGGGTTAAAATGAGATAAATTATGAAAATCGTAAAAAATAAAATATTTTTTTTCAAAAATTTACAATGTTATACTCTAGTTTCATTTCTAAGATCCACAAATATTCATATAAAACTTTTTGTCTCTCTTGGCTTATGATAACCTAGTCGCAGGTATGGCTAAAGATGGGATTTGTTTTTTTATAAATTTGCAAAACTCTATTTTTGAGTTTTTTAAAATTTTGTTCAACAAAATAGTGTAAAAAGTGGTCAACTTATAGGGGTTTATTAAATACACCTTAGAGAATAATTCTACTGAAAATTACACATATCCCTCTTTTAACTTAACAGTGACGGCGTTTTAAATTTGAAAATTTTAGAGAAAAGTGTGATTTTGGCCAATAATTTAGATAATTGTATTAATTTTTGTGTTTTTAGCCAGCTGGAACAAAATCACTTCCGATTACCTTTAAGCCTGATACAAGAGTTTGTTTTCCGAAAATTTTGTAAAACTCCGACAACGTTAACCCTTTCTTTACCAAGGTCAAAAGTGAAATTGTTGAAATTTTTCGATTTTTCCTTGAAGTATATCAAAACAATGTGTTGTTTCTTGCGGAATTTGGTAAAAGTTGTCCAAATAACTCTGTTAACACCAAATTTTATACATAGTAATTATTATTAGAAATTAACCCTTATAGGCACATGGGGTCAAAATGACCCCAAATTTTTGAAATGTAAAAAAGTGTCATTTGACATGAAAATCGATATAAAAACTTTTAATTAAGCATTTTCTAGAAGAAAAAAAATCAAAATTAACCTGTTTGAGAGCATGGCGTCAAAATGACCCATTTTGTATGTTAAATAACGCTGGTTGGCTGAAAAATATATTTAGAAACCCCCTCTTAAAATATGTATTTGGGTGTAAAACAATTTCTCCCAAAAAATTAGGACAATCGGATAAGAGGAACACGTGCCTCAACGGCCCTGAAGTTTTCGCCTTGTAAATCGTATTTCAAACTTTAGGGCCGTTGAGGCACGTGTTCCTCTTATCCGATTGTCCTAATTTTTTGGGAGACATTGTTTTACACCCAAATACATATTTTGAGGGGGGGGGGGCAGACATTAACTGACATTTTTTTTGCTCCATACAAGGGAGGAGCCCCTAATATATATACATATATAACCCGAAACTAGCCGCTCACTTCGGCGGCGTCACGACTCCCAAGATAAAGTCGTCGGCGGCGAAGAATCGACTTTGCGTCACTCGACTTGGATCTCTGCCCACAACAGATTCACGCAAGCTACCCTAGTGTCTTCAAATCAGATCTTTGAAGAATTAATTCCTTTTTGAATGAATTCACTACCAATCGAATTCAATTTTCTCTAAAATTGAATGAATTCCTTTTCTGAAGTAATTCACTGAATTCGTTCAACTGAACGCGTTCATGAAACAACAAATTCAAAGAATTAATTCAATTGCAATAGTTCCTTTTATTAAATCAAATGATTTAATTCACCGGTGAACGCGTTCAATTTTATAAATCGAACGGAAAAAAAGTGAATTAATTCCTTACTGAATTAATTCACTACTGAATTCGTTCAATTTCATTTTCGTTCAGTGAATTAAAAAAAATAAAATTACGTTCAGTGAATTAAAAAAAAATAAAATTACGTTCAGTGAATTAAAAAAAAATAATAAGTTCACTGAATTGAAAAAAAATAAAATAAGTTCACTGAATTGAAAAAAAATAAAATAAGCATGTTTTCTGCTTTAAATTTGGAAAAAAAATATAACTACATATATAATTCGTTTGAAAAATTAATAGTTATATTTTTTCCAAATTTATCTATATCTGTAAAGTTTTTATTTTTTATAGTAAAAGGCTTTATTTTTGAATCATGTAAGTTGATAAACAGCATCCGGTTTCTAATTTTTTCATTTTTACTAGCACACGCTGTAAAATTGCTTATTTAAAAATTTTATTTGTACATTATTGTTTTCTTCTACTGAACGGCAGAAAACATGCTTTGAATTCAGTGAACTTATTTTATTTTTTTTCAATTCAGGGAACTTATTTTATTTTTTTCAATTCAGTGAACTTATTATTTTTTTTTTAATTCGTTGTATATATTTGTACATTATTGTTTTCTTCTACTGAACGGCAGAAAACATGCTTTGAATTCAGTGAACTTATTTTATTTTTTTTCAATTCAGTGAACGTAATTTTATTTTTTTTTAATTCACTGAACGAATTCAGTAGTGAATTAATTCAGCAAGGAATTAATTCACTTTTTTTTCCGTTCGATTTATAAAATTGAACGCGTTCACTGGTGAATTAAATCATTTGATTTAATAAAAGGAACTATTGCAATTGAATTAATTCGTAACAAAATAAATCGAACGAAAGCAAATATGAATTAATTCTATTCAATATATGGTGCTTAGTGAATTAATTCATCGAATTTTTAATTCAGAATTGAAAAATTGAATTAAGGAATTAATTCTTCAAAGCTCTGCTTCAAATGCAATGAAATGTGCAAAGAAATTTGAAAATAACACACAAAACAACAACAACGAAAATAATGTTGTTGTTGCTTTGTGTGTTATTTTCAAATTTCTTTGCACATTTCATTGCATTTGAAGACACTACACGCAGAAAAAAACAGGGGGAATAATATCTAAGTGCCATGTAATTATACAACTACATAATTTTCAAGTTAGTTTTACAAAGTTCTTGTAAAGTATGCACATTTTTTTGTAAAATATATACAATCCTTGCAAAATATATACATGTGTAGTGCAAAATATCCGAAAAAATGCATATATTTTGCTAGAAAATTGTAAAACTTACTTCGAACTTATGTAGTTGTATAATTACATAGCACTTAGATAAAGTTCCCCCTGTTTTTTTTCTGTGTGTAGGTGACATGGAATAAAATGATAGCAAGAAATTGTCAAAATTATTTCAAGTGAAGACAATTTCATTGCAATATCATAATATCGCTGACAAGCAAGTGGCTGTTGCAATGATGACATAAAAATTTACTTACGGTGGGTCTCATACTGCAGGTTTAAACTTAGGTTAATAGTTAATACTACGTTCACAGTACGATTGTTAAACACGTTTATGTAAAAGCTAAACATATCAGTTCAGACTTAAAAATGAAGTGTTTAAGTTAAACATCTCGAACAGATGTTCCTTAACAATTGTGAAAAAAAAACAAAAATTTTACAAAATTTCCCAAAAAGTAGTTTTTTCTTCGGCCGGAGGCAATAAATAATAATTTTTGGCATTATCCAACGTTATAATTGCTATAAAAAATTAAATAACATTATCCGCCCCAGTCGGAAACAAGATTTTTCAATTTTTAGTTAAGGGACAACTTCATGGCTGATTTTGGATTTTTCGTTCACCGGAAGCAAAGTTTAATTAATTGTTTTGTTCATCTGTCACTTTAATAACAAAAAAACACATTTTAACTGGGTTTTATTTAAATTTAGGGGGTAATTTTCTAAAACACTTCGGTGAAGTGTTGCGTTATTTCTATAGAAATTGTCATTCAACCCCAATTGATATCAATTTTATCGTGTTTAACAACGTGTTTAAAAATTAAACACGATAATTTAGCGTGTTTAAGGGTAAGAAAAATGTACTGTAAAACATCTCACTTAAACATGTTTAACGCTTAAACACGTCAAATAGAGTTAAACACGTATATGTGAACGCCGTATAACCCAAAAATTTGTTGTTTTGTGTACATTTTTTTGACATTTCATTTTGTTTTTAGTGGTTTTTAGTTAAGTTAAACCTACAGTATGAGACCCACTGTTAGTTTTCATTTTAATTTAATAATCAAGACAAGAACATAAAATGTAATTATTTATAGAAACAAATCTTAAAATGCAATGAAATGTGCAAAGAAATTTGAAAATAACACACAAAACAACAAATATAATGGTGTTGCTTTGTGTGTTATTTTCAAATTTCTTTGCACATTTTATTGCATTTGAAGACACTAGGTTATGACTATAAAATACACATCCGACACATTTGTGGGCAATTTTATGATAGCTGCCATGAGGCAACCTTGCCCATTAGAGGATTAACAGAAACTTATAGTTATGGGGATTCATACTAATGGCAATATATATAGAATTGCAAAATAAACAACTCCAACAAAGTAGTTTGGAGCAAAAAAGATAAAAATTCCGTTTAATACGCAATTTGTTGCAATTTTCCATATCTTGGTTCCAATCTTTATAAAATTATGCAGAACTAAGTCCGTTTATAGATACGATGCCAACTATATTTCCAACAAAAACATTTTCGTACAATTTGCTTATACTGGCTGTATTTTTATTGTAAAGTTTTAAATTGAAGAGTTGTACAAGAATCCTAAAATAATATTGGTAATCATTTCCCAAGATTTGTGTTTCTACTATAAGGTGGTTTCCAGATGTTTTCCTTCCCGCTATAAATGTGTTGCATATGTAGAGCCTCTTATTCATCGCCCACCACTATGCATTTCGCATTAAAAACTTACATTGTAGTGAAAACATCTTTTAAAGCATTTAAACGTAAAAGTTCCTCTTTTAACTCAACATATTCCAAATAAGATAGATTCCCATTTTGTAGTTGAAAGTTTTTAACATGTAGGACACGCATCAACTCCCGTTGTTTACGAACCATTCCCTTGTTGTCCTCCTTTTTAGTAACCTCAGTCTTTAGTTTTTTAACAGTTTTAGACTTCTTGGATTTTTTGCTAGAAGCCTAAATAAAAAGAATTAAGTTATAATTAATTTGTAAATTTATAAATAAAATTACCTCTGAATCCACCATGGTTTTTTTTTGTAAACAATTCAAACCAGGGATGATAAAGTTGGTACTATAGAATCTAAAAAGTACAATGGTACTCTTTACCCTCATTGGATACTATTATTAACGTTTTTAAAATAAAAAGTTAAAAATTGAGGGAAGCGTAATTCAAAGAAGCTTTTTAAACTATTACAACAAATATTAAAAACTAGGTCAATTTAAGATAAAATCTATAAATTATTGTGGTTGAAGTTTACCACGTTTAAGTTGCGTTTGCATCTGTTTGCAAATCCCGAGATTTAAATGGAAATCTCGATCCGAAAGCTTGACCGGTTACATTTGCACTTTATGACAGTAGCGGGATTTGACAACTGCATTTTTTTTTATAAACAAAGTACCATAAAAAAGTAACCTCAAAATAAAAACCATTTTATTCATTGGCGGTGTAATATTTACTTTATATTATTTTTTACTCAGCTTTGACCATTGTTGACACTTTTTCATGCAAAAACTCTACAAATTAAGCGAAACGCAATGTTGTATTCCTGTGTTGTGTTTTTTGCTCTATCTCTAGAAGTTTTCTCTCTCGTGTAGATGTGCCTTTAGAAGAAAACAAATTTACTAACATATTTAGTTTACCGTTAGATCTTTATATAAAATAATGTAAATTGTACTCCGCCAATGAATAAAATGGTTTTTATGCGGCCTATAGACGGTGAAGCATGCTGTACAACATGTACAACATTTGATCGTTTAATGTCTTGTTTAATGGAAATTACAAAAACAAATACACGGAACCATCAATCCAAGCTGAACAGCATGCTTGATCGTCTATAGGCCCCTTTAGAAATATTTTTAATTTAAAGTTATTTTTTATGGTTCTTTGTTTACAAAAAATGTGTAAACGGTCGAGAGTTCCATTGATTTGAAAACAGATTTAAAAGCAATTTAACTGAAAATACAAATGCGTGTTGAAATCATTTTGACAATTGCTTGCTATCAAATTACTGCAGGTGAAGACACTGGGTAAAGTGCCATCGCAGTTGTCAAAGATTCCCAGTTTTACCATAATTTTTGGAGAATGGCAGTCCTATTTCATATTTTTGTTTGTTTTTGTACACAAACAAGCGGGTTGGAGAGAAATTCAATTTTTTTTAATTAAAAAAAAAAACCAGTGAATTAACAATGGATTGCAATGAAACTACGCGTATCTTAAATTCAGAAACTAATGAACAGTTAATAAAAATCCGTGATGAAGAATTGGCAAAAGTACGGAAATTTCGTCTGGTTCATGAAGAACTTAAAAAAATAGATTTCACGAATCTTGGCTTACCTGACACGGAACAAGTTGAAAAGGCTATTAAAATCCTAAAAATTGCAAATTATTTATATCTTAATGATAAAAAGGATCAATGCCTTTTGAGTAAGTCTGAAATCTAAAATAATATAATTTAACTTATTTTTTATTTTTTTAGATTTAGGTGAAATGGCTACTGCAAATCTTAATTACACTGAAAGAAAAGCTATTCGTCATCAGTTAATAATTAATTTGCAGAAGAATTTACAGCGTGTATGTGTTTTTAGTGCTAAATTGCGTGTAGAGTTGCCAGAGATATTTTGTGATGACGATTCTTTGCATAAGCAGATTTTATTATTGGAGAAACAAAGACGTTTAAATTTGGAAAATATTGTGCAATTGCGCAATCGTAAATGTAATTTTTTAAAAGTTGTTGCCGAACTTAAAATGGGGCCGTATTTATCTTGTGAATTGGAAGTGATGTTTACAAAGGCTCGTCAAAATCAAACAAAAGTTAATCTTTTAAGGGGTTATTTTATAAATCAATTTCTATCACGTACCGAACATAACTCAAAAGCTATACGTGAAGTGGAGGGATATATTAACAATGCATTAGAAAAGGGGGAAGATGCCAGTACTTAAGTTTGTTTTGTATTTAATATGTAATTTATTCCAAGACATAATACCCTAAACCAGCGCAGAAAATATAGCACCAACCAACCAACTTCGAAGGATGAATTCTATTTTGAATGAAGTCTCTAAAAATACAATTCAATTTCCTTCTAAATAGGTTAAGTTCATTTTTAACCATTCGCAGATATTCATTCTTTGTAATACATTTGATTGAAATTGCTTTTAAGGAATTCAATCAATTTATCTCATTCAATTTTGCCAGTTATTGAATTCAATCTAAGAATTCATTCGATTTCTTAGCTCCCCATACATTTGCAATATTCAGCCTTATTGCGGTTGTCGTTGTCGTATTACGACAGCAGGCGTTGTCGTTTTTATTATATTTTGGTATTGTGTAAAATATACGACAGAGAATATAAGAAAATTAAATAAATCTATTTTTGTGGTGTTTTCATAAAATAATCAAAAAAAAAAAATAAAATTTTGTAATAATAAAACGATTATTGTTTCATAAAATCAAGGTGTCAGAGTGAAACTTTTCATTTTAAGTATAGTGTGTTTTTCCACAAGTTGTAAAATACCCAGTGCGTTAAATTTTTTTAATTTTTCTTTAAAAAAATTATTCAAATAAAAAAATTTCTTCTTTAATTTAACTTGTTAATATATTAAAGTGATTTTATGTTTAATTTCACTTATTTGAATACTTTTTTTAAAAGTTTTTTGAGGCTGTCGTGCACAAAAATTTATACGACAGTTTTTGGTGTATTGACCGAAAAAAACGACACTCGCGGTACCAAAAAATGCCTTTTGGCAAAAACGACAAATTTTCTTGTCGTATACGACAACCGCAATTAGGCCGATTATGTCCAATATAATGGCACAATATTTTTCTTGTTTTGCCACACACCATACAATAGCAACCAATGTTGCCAACACTTGAACTAAAAAAATGGCTAGATTAAAGAGAAAATATGGCTAGAAATGGCTAAAATTGGAAAATAATGCTAAAACCTAATAATTCTAATCAGCCTAATTGCGGTTGTCGTATACGACAAGAAAATTTGTCGTTTTTGCCAAAAGGCATTTTTTGGTACCGCGAATGTCGTTTTTGTCGGTCAAATACACCAAAAACTGTCGTATACATTTTTGTTCACGACAGCCTCAAAAAAGTATTAAAATAAGTAAAATTAGACGTAAAATCACTTTAATATATTAATAAAATTAGAAATTTTTTATTTAAATATAATTTTTTTAAAAGAAAAATTAAAAAAATTTAATGCACTGGGTATTTTACAACTTGTGGAAAAACACACTATCCTTAAAATGGAAATTTTCACTCTGACACCTTGCTTTTATGAGACAATAATGGTTTTATTATTACAAAATTTATTTTTTTTGATTATTTTATGAAAACACTACAAAAATAAATGAAATATTTAATTTTCTTATATTTTCTGTCGTATATTTTACACAATACCAAAAAATAATGAAAACGACAACGACAACGCCTGCTGTCGTAATACGACAACGACAACCGCAATAAGGCTGATCAGCCTAATTGCGGTTGTCGTATACGACAAGAAAATTTGTCGTTTTTGCCAAAAGGCATTTTTTGGTACCGCGAATGTCGTTTTTGTCGGTCAAATACACCAAAAACTGTCGTATACATTTTTGTTCACGACAGCCTCAAAAAAGTATTAAAATAAGTAAAATTAGACGTAAAATCACTTTAATATATTAATAAAATTAGAAATTTTTTATTTAAATATAATTTTTTTAAAAGAAAAATTAAAAAAATTTAATGCACTGGGTATTTTACAACTTGTGGAAAAACACACTATCCTTAAAATGGAAATTTTCACTCTGACACCTTGCTTTTATGAGACAATAATGGTTTTATTATTACAAAATTTATTTTTTTTGATTATTTTATGAAAACACTACAAAAATAAATGAAATATTTAATTTTCTTATATTTTCTGTCGTATATTTTACACAATACCAAAAAATAATGAAAACGACAACGACAACGCCTGCTGTCGTAATACGACAACGACAACCGCAATAAGGCTGAATATAAATCAGTGATAATGAAGAGTTCTAACACGAATTTAATGAAATTAGCCTTTAAATTTTAATGTTTTCCGAATTTCTAAAATATTTTCATTCAAATTTTACAAAAAACATGATTTTAAATCGAATGTAAAAATTACATGTGTCTGTGAACCCAAATAAAAGTTTCAAAAATTGAAAATTTTGTACTAAAATTTTGAAAATCATAAAAATTCAAGCACTTTTATATGAAATTAACCGTAAAACATTAAAAGAAAAAATGGCTAGGGCAAAATAAAATGGCTAAATCTTCCGGCTATATCCAATCTAGCCATTTTTTTATGGCTAGATGAAATTAAAATGGCTAGATCTAGCCGGAAAATGGCTAAATTGGCAACCTTGATAGCAACATATATGTTACATAATATTTTTGATTCACTACATAATATTGCTCAACCTTCAATTTAATACATACACGGTCACTTGAAAAGTTGCATCATAATATTGAGAAATATGGGAGTAACATACGATTTTCTTCATTCGATTGAAGAAATTGTAAAATTGACAATTATGTATAATTATCGAAGTACTTAGGTAAAATACAACTTAAAAAGTATGTTTTGTAAGTTAGTAAAAAATACATGTAGATTTATCAATTTTTGGTTTTTGTCAACTTGCCTTAGTTTTTGACCTATTCCATTTTTACGCACTTCAAAATATGTTAAGTTACCTAAGTTTTTTCTTTTATAAATTGTCTTAGAAAATATTATATTTTAATTAAAGAATTGTGTAACTTAGCAAAAAACTTTTGAAGTTGTATTTTACCGAAGTATTTCGGGAATTATCCACTTTTTATTTTTTGCGTGTTTCTCGTCTAACGCTCCTAGACGAGAACAAGAAATTCTCATTGAGTTTGTGATTTAACTTAAATATTTCCAGAAGTTCTAAAAACATCGTCCCCTGACGAGTTCCTTAGGCAAGAATGAGATCCGGATGGGGACATGCCTCCAACAGATTATTTTTCACAATTTGTAAAATACGTTTGGGATTTTAGCATATTTAATTCCTTTAATGCAATTAATGGGTGCGTTCGGCAAATACAATTTGACACTCAACAGTTGTTCAACTATCTGCTGAACGACCTGATCACTAGCCGCTCAGTCTGAGCGCTGTCATATTTTGGTAGCGTAAAAAATGCTACTTTTGATCAAATAGTGATACATTTGTTGTTGTTGATTTTAAAAAATTTTTGTTTTGTATGATTGACAAATAAAAACATACAAATATAATTCAAAAACAAAAAATTTCAAAAATCAAAGGAAAATAGAGAAAAAAAATATATTTAAAACAAAATAAAGAAAACATCGTTCAGCAGAGTAAGTAATCACAAAACGCTACAAGTCACCGGTATCAGTTTAAGGTTTCTCTGCCGAATGCTACCAATGTATGTCCCGATAAAAAATTAAAAAAATCTAGTTGTTTGTTTTAGCAAAATTCTAAATCGAATGAAGAAAATTGAATGTTATTCCCAAATTACTCAATCGAATGAACTAGAAATCAATTGAATTCACAAACTTTTCAATCGATTGAGAAAAATCAATTGAATTCCTACAAAAGTTTAAAAGGCTTAATTCTTTCATTTACTTTTTAAAAATATAATGAAATTTGGGTTAAATTTCATTCCGAAATAGCATTCTTATGGAATTAATTCGATAGCTTAATTCGCAAAAGCTTTAAATTATATGAATTAATTCTATTTGATTGAATTAGAAGTAAATGAAACCAAATTTACTTGAATTCATTTAGTAAAAAAGTGAATGAAAAATGAGTTTTTTTTCAAACTACACTGCACTAAGTGAATGATAATAAAATTTCTTCATTCAATTAGTAAAATGTTGAATGAATAAGCGATTTGAATGATTCAAGTTGGGAATTCATTCAATTCTTATTAAAGCTTTGGGAATGAAGCTTATGAATGAATTCTTTACGAATGGTTTAATGGAATGGTACATGAACATTTTTAAAATCTGAATTTAATTTTTCGTGATTTAAGCTTCAATTGAATTAAATCTTTTGAAGCTTTAAATTTCTAACGATGAATTCAGTGATTAAACAAATCGAATGATGAAAAAATGAATGAAGTATTTAGTTTTGGATTTATTTGGCTAAATAAATCCAAAACTAAATACAAATTGACAAAAGGGTTTAAAATTTCTTTGAACTATTTTTGAAAACTTTTAAATTTCAAAGAAAATTTGGAAACCTGAATTTAGTTTAAATTTTATTTAAAAAATCGATAAAATTAAAATTAAATCGAATGAGACCAATTAAGACCTCATTTGATTTGTAAAATTAGACCTTAAAGTCTCGGTTATATAATATGAAAAAATAAAAAATTGCAGTTTAGGAATTCAATCATGTCATAGTCAATCAGAATTGAAAATAGAAAGATGTACTGAGTTTTAGATACTTTGGCACAAGCAATGAAATTTATAAATACAAACACCTTAGTTTTTAAAATGGAATTTTTAATTACCAAAATTTTTTTTCTGATATTTTGGTTGATATTGAACGTGAATGCCCTACTTTAGAAATATTTTTAAATTGTTATTTTCATTATATAAAAATAAAATTAAAAATAAAAATTCAAAGGTACAAAAAGAAATATATTTATTTTTTGCAAATTCCTTTGTTGATGCCTACTTAAAAAGTTTTTTTGTTTGTATTTACAAAAACGGTATCAATAACATATTTAAGAGTTAAAAAATGGAGACAAAAATTACCCAATCGGGGGTGTTCTGGAAAACGAAACCACATAAAATCTGGCATGTGATGGAAAACGATAGATTTTGTTAAAAATCAAAAATTAAATGAATAGAAAAGGCAGAGGTTTAAAATTGTTTTTAGCCGCTTTAGTTGTATCAGGTGTATCTATTTACGTCTTCTTTTCGCTTTTAAATTAAAAATAACACGAAATATTCAGGATTGAAATTTTAAAAACGATCGATTTGAAACCGATCGATTTTCATCACATGCCAGAATTATTAGTTTTTGTACAACAACAACATACATATAATTTTATGTGAAACCGAATAATTTTATGTGGTTTGGTTTTCCAGAAAACCCCCGAATTTGTCTCAAAATTGAGATATTCAAAATTATTTTTGAATGGCGGTAATGTAATCTCAAAAATAAAAAAATTGATATTGCTTATGTTAAGCAGAGCTTTGAAGAATTAATTCACTGCCAATCGAATTCAATTTTCTCTAGAATTGAATGAATTCCTTTTCTTAAGGCACATTTACACGCGAGAAAAAACTGCTAGAGATAGAGCAAAATACACCTCTAATTAGATCTATTGTGAATGATTGAAGCTATTTAGGGGTGTTTTTTCTCTATCTCTAGCAGTTTTCTCTCGCGTGTAAATGTGCCTTTAAGTAATTCACTGAATTCGTTCAACTGAACGCGTTCATCAAACAATATATTCAAAGAATTAATTCCATTGCATAGCTCTCTTTATTAAATCAAATGAATTAATTCACTGGTGAACGCGTTCAATTTTATAAATCGAAAGGGAAAAAAGTGAATTAATTCCTTACTGAATTAATTCACCACAGAATTCGTTCAATTTCATTTTGGTTCAGTGAATTAAAAAATTAAATTACGTTCAGTGAATTATAAAAAAATAAAATTACGTTCAGTGAATTAAAAAAAATAAATTACGTTCAGTGAATTAAAAAAGAAAAAAATACGTTCACTGATTTGAACAATTATTTGAATAATAAATAAAAAAAAAATTACGTTCACTTAATTGAAAAACGAAAATTACGATCGCTGAATTCAAAGCCTGTTTTCTGCCGTTCAGTAGAAGAAAAACGTATAAATGAAATACGTCATAGTCAAGCATCTACATTTTACTTGGAAGCATAAGTTTGAAAAGTTAATAGTTATATTTTTTCCAAATTCATCTATATTTGTAAAGTTTTTATTTTTAATAGTAAAAGGCTTTATTTTTTAATCATGTAGGTTGATAAAGTGCATCGGGTTTCTCTAAAGGTATAATTAGTTTGTACGTAACGTGCCGTGAAGAATCAGCTGATTTGTTTTTGTTCTATGAAAAAGCATTTGAGTCGTTAGTTTGTCTGTAATATAACGTGCCGTGCCGGATGAACCTGTTGATAACAGAATTTTTGTTATCCGTTACCTAGTGTCTTGACATGCAATAAAATGATAGCAAGCAATTGTCAAAATGCTCTCATCTCAAGTGAAGACACTCAATTTCAATTTTATTGCAATATCATGATATCACTGACATGCCATCGGATCTTGCAATGATGCCAAATATCAAATGTCACTTTTAGTTTTCATTTTAATTTTGTAATAGAAAAACAACAAAAAATTTGGTAAAAAGGAATGGAAAAGATTTAGTTTTTTATTATTTGTCGGTAAACATTAATGTTTCATAAAATTTGGTGTTTTTCGAAGAAAAATCTGTGATATTTCTTATCCATGAAATGGTCAAGTGTTCTCCACCACTCTGCAATTGATATCATTTTGACGTTTCGCTGCCATGGTTTTGACATTTCATATATAATTTATTGCATTTGAAGACACGGATTAACCTAGTGTCTTCAAATGCAATGAAATGTGCAAAGAAATTTGAAAATAACACACAAAACAACAACAACGAAAATAATTTTGTTGTTGCTTTGTGTGTTATTTTCAAATTTCTTTGCACATTTCATTGCATTTGAAGACACTTCGAAAATAATTTTGTTGTTGCTTTGTGTGTTATTTTCAAATTTCTTTGCACATTTCATTGCATTTGAAGACACTAGGTAAAATAGAGATGGCATTATAAAAAAAATTTGTAAAGGCCCCCATACATTTGCAATATTATGTCCAATATAAAGGCAGTATTTTTCTCTTTTTGCCACAATATTTTATGCAATAGGTATATTAATTCAATATAACCTCAAAATGCACACAAACATAAACAACGTAAAATTAAAATGGGTCTCTGGTGAAATTCCCCTTACTAAGCTAAAGTTGATTAATTTTATTGCATTTAGCTCCAATTTAATTTTAAATTTTTTTTAACGGAACTTTCGATTGTCTAGCGTACACGTTTTCAATATTTTCCCCGATTAAAAACTGTTTTTTGTTACTTGATTTTTAATGTAAAAATTCGGTTCGAAAGCATTTCCGTTTCGAATTACATAATCCACGAGGTTTCAGTTATCTTGAAGATTTTTGCATTATCTCATTCAATTTCTCGATAATTACTGTTAATTCTGTTAATAACCACTTCAATTTCAATTTGATGAGATAATTTGTAAACCCCCTCAATTATCCCTTCAAAGTCAAGGTTCGCAACAATTTTCTTGTATTCAGAGTTGAGTTTTTGCTTGCAGTGAACAAATTCCGTAATGAAGTAAATGTAAACAAAAAAAATTTAAATAGTAATTAATTTTAATTTCTAATAAAAATTAAAAACAAAAACTAAATGGTAGATCATTTGAAATGTGGATTTCAGTACAACTGTGTTAAATGTAAAGTAATTATTAATTCCGACAAAGAAATTTTATAGAAACAGATCTTCAAAAGCTGCAGTCTTGCCTTCACCAAAAAACTAAAAATTTCATCTTTAATGTGTTCTTCCCTATTTAAAAAGGGATGAACAGATTAAAGATGAATACATCAATAATACCGTTGTATCTTAGCAAAACATAAAGAATGTGCTTTTTGTAATATTTTGTTCAATTTTAGGTTAGATTATAGGTGTTTTTTGTTTACAAAAATAACGAAACAGCTGTTAAGGAGATAATGAAAACTTATTCGATCTCATGTGAACAATTTGGATTAGTTTTCAAATCTAATTGCTAAATCGGAGACAAAACTTCCTTGTGAATGGGGTATAGCAGAATTTAGCATATTTTTTTCGATGATTTAGCGTATTTGGAACGAAAGTTTCTAGCAATACTGCGCTAAACTAGACTTTAGCCGTAAAGCGGCCTATATACGACCAAGCATGCTGCCCAGCATGCTGGACGGCTGTATGAATTTGATCATGTAATATCTAATTTCACGGCTTGCCAAGCATGTTGAACGAAAAACAAATTAGTTTGATTTTTCGGCAGGTTTAACAAACACGCTTTATCGTGTAATGAAAAACATCATCAAACATTGGAGAATTTTACATTTTTAGTTAGTTATTTTGCGACAATAAAGGGATAACGTTTGTGTTTTTGAAGTTAAGTCTTACAGCATGCTTGACCGTGTATTACAAAAACCATTTTTTGTTTGTCAAACAAGATGGACAGTACCCAAGAAACATTTTTACGGACTCTCCGGCACGTAACGGTACGGGACGTTATCGGAACGTGTAATCGGATTTTCGAACACAATATATTTTAACTCCGTTTCCGCACAGTAAAATACGGGCTTAATTGATTTTAATTTGTGTTCAAAATAAAAACAATTAAATTATTTTAAAGCATTATTATTATAAACAATTATTTTACCAACAACTCAACTTAGACTAACATCAACGAAATTTAACAATGCTATTTTTATCCTTTTATTATTATTACTCTTTTTTGCTTTGAACCTTAATTCTTAAGATATCTCAGCTGATTCTATTCAACTCTGTGTATGATAAACACAGATTTTTGAATTACAACGAACCGCTAAATTTAAATTTAAATGTATGTTATTAAATTATATTATATTAAGAGTAATAATAACAAAAGGATAAAAATAGCATTGTAAAATTTCGTTGATGTTAGTCTAAGTTGAGTTGTTGATAACAAACCCGATTTGCTTTCAACAGCCACATAAGTAGACGATTATCAAAATATTAACCCACTCAAAGGCGAAAGGCACTGATGATGGCTTTGTAGCGAAAGCCGAAAATACGCATTCTGCCTTGCTGGTTTTATCGAATTTTTTCAATAATTTTTATTCTTTGTAATTTACTTGTAAAAATTGTATCATCTTTCTTTGATTTGAAAATAAGGTTTTTCACAAGGGGTGTGCTATTTGTTGTATCGTTGTATCGTCCTAACAAAAAACAGAGTTGTTAAAAATTAAATTAAATAAATACAACATTTGAGAATAGCACGATACAACATTTTTACGTATGTTTAGTGTCCTATGTTTGAGTGTGCTAACAGATAGAAAACCGAATAGAAAATCGTTGTTAAACTCAAATAAAAATTTTAACAACTCTGTTTTTTGTTAGGACGATACAACGATACAATAGATAGCACACCCCTTGTGAACAACCTAAATAATTTAAACAGAAAGTGATATTAATTTATGATCTTGAGTCAAACTAAAATAACATTCATTTACGTAATTTTATTTTTTTTTAATTCACTGAATAAAAATGAAATTGAATGAAGTCAATGGTGAATTAATTCAGTAAGGAATTAATTCACTTTTTTTCCGTTCGATTTATAAAATTGAACGCGTTCACCGGTAAATTAATTCATTTGATTTAATAAAAAGAACTATTGCAATTGAATTAATTCGTAACAAAATAAATCGAACGAAAGCAAATATGAATTAATTCCCTTCAATATATGGTGCTTAGTGAATTAATTCATCGAATTTTTAATTCAGAATTGAAAAATTGAATTAAGGAATTACTTCTTCAAAGCTCTGTGGGTGACTATCGTAAATTGATGCGCTAGATAAAGAGGTAAACTGATGTACTAAATATATTGTAAATGTAAATAAAAGCGTTATTAATAAATCAATCAAAAAGCTAAAGAATTATTACTCAAAATTTGTCAATTTAGATAGATATTCAAGTCCGTTTTTGATCCGGAGTCACTCCGTTTATACACGACATAACGGTCCGTCATTGACGAACTTTCAACGGACTTGTCCGTTTTTTACACGACGCAACGGTCCGTCAATGATGGACTTTAAACTTACTTGTCAGTTTTTTACACGACATAACGGTTTGACATTGACGGATTTTCAACGGATTGGAATCAGTTTCGATGTTCCTTAAAGCGGAAAATACACGAGGGAACATTCGTTAAAAAAATGCTAATTTTTTTGTGAATGTGTGTTTGTGTGTGCGTGTTCACATAGTGCAATTCGTGTTTACAAAATTTTTTGATATTTTTTGTTCCCTACTCAATGTTCCTTCGTGTATTCTCCGCTTAATATCTGTTTTCTGGTCCGTATACGGATCCGGAAAACGGTACGTAAACGGAGTAGGATTCCGTTTATGACTGACCGAAAACGGTGCCTTAACGCAACGAATTGTTCGTTGGATATGCTTGATCGTATATAGGCCGCTTAAATTAATTCTTTCATTCAAACATGTGAATAGTTCAATTGAACTAGTTTGTACTCAAAATAAACTAGTTCGTTCATGAACGATACATCTCGGAACAAAACGTTTATTTGTTAAAAGTGGAAAAATAATTTAAATAATCCATTAAAAACAATGGGTTCGTCAACCACGGGCAAACATAAACACAAAAAAGAGAAAAAGCACAAACGCCATCGTTCAAAATCTCCAAAAGAGGTGCGAAGTGGCGATGAACAACAGATCGATTTGACGGTCGAGACTTCTAGCAGTCGTCATCGTCATCATAAGCACAAAAAGCACAAGGAGCGCCACCGCGATAGACAACATAAACGTCGTGAAAAGGACCGTGAAGAACGAACAGAGCCTGTAATTGCCTTGCCCGAGTCTGATTCAGATAGTAAGTGTATAATAGGCGTACACAAATTTCCTTTTAAGGGGCGTGGGTCAATTCGGCTTGAGTTGAGGGGCACTTCACCGATTGAATCTAAATTTTACCACTGATAGAACTGTTTTTGGTTGTCCGGAACGCCTATGCCTGGAATTAGTTCGGTTTAAAGTTAAAAAATGGACTTAGCCGTATCTTCGCTATTCCAACACCACAGCTTTTGGAGTTTTTATCACTTCAAATACCGAAGATCAAACATGATTTTTTAGGTGTTTTTTTTTGGGAAAAATTTGCCATATTTGGAAAGAACAAATAGCGCGAGCTCTCGCTGTTTGAAGTGACAAAAACTTGATCTATATTTCAAATTAAAGTTTTAAATCTTGACTACAATTATTTTTCAGAATTTATTTGGTTACATACAATATACTCGCATATATAAAAACTGTTTAAAAAAATTACTTTGGCGTATCCTAATGGGTTAATGATAAAAAAAATCGTCTAGTAGTTATATTTCCTACCTTTCCATTGGTATACATATTGTTCAAACCTGATTATAAAGGGAGAATATATCTATACCCAAGTCCATTTCCAAACTTTGCACCGAAATAACTCCAAACATAGACCTTTTCGGCAAATTTTTTTTCAAATAAGGGCGAACAGTACTATCTGGAGACAAATCCCTGAGGTGCATCTAAAATCAACTTATTCCGTCAAATTTCAGTCTCCCTTGGGGAAAAAGTGTGCAGTGTTTTGTATAAGAAGAAATAAAAAGTTGGTAAAGAAAATACAAAGCGATTTTAATATATTTTCAACTAAAATATACTTTTATCTCTTTTTAACTGCACACTACCTACATCTTCTGCAACTGTATTTCAGAAAACAATAAAAATTCAGAATTGAGTTCAGAAAATGTCAGTTGTAATTCAGATTTTTTATTTTAAATTTAGAAAATTTCAATGTTCAGAGTCTTCTTTGAAATATTTAAAATTTTATTTTATTTTTAATTTCTTTATTCATAATCAAAAAGCCTTCATTGGCCAAAACGATTACATTGTATTCTCTAAATAAGACTTATAATATTTTAAATTAAATTTATAAAATATTAATTGAAAATCAGAAAATATCATATAACATTCAGAAAATATCAATTGCAATTCAGAAAAACATAAATTGTAATTCCGAAAATAACAAAAAAAATTCAGAAAACATCAATTGTAAATAAGAAATAAAATTTAGAAATCAATTGAATTTCAGAATATATGAATTAAAATTCATAATATGGATTTCAGTTTATGGTTTCTGAACTTCGATTGTCATTTTCTAATTTTCAGTTGATGATTTCTGAATTCCAATTGATATTTTTGAATTTCAAATGATATTTTCTTGATTTCAATTGATATTTTCTGGATTTCAGTTTATATTCTTAATTATAATAACTGTTGTTCTGAATATTAATTGATTTTCTTAATTTCAGTTGATATTTTCTAAATTTTTAATGATATTTTCTGAATTAAAATGAAAAATCTGAATACCAAAAAAATATTTTCTTAATTTCAAAGGAAATTCTGAATTTTAATTGATGCTTTCTGAATTTCAAATCGATGTTGAATCGATGTGAAAATCAATTGATATTTTCTGAATTTCAATTGAAAATTTCTGAATTCTAATTGATACTTTCTGAGTTACAATTGCAAAAGGTGTGGAATTATATTCATGATATATCATCGTATTTTCCTTTTTGTCTTACTTACAGGCTGGTACAAGAGGTTGTTTGGATTGTTCTTAATATTCCATTAACATATCTAAAAATAATAATAATCATGAATGGTTTTGCACTAACGCAAACAAAATTATCGTTAAAATTGTATTAAGTGATTAGAAATTTATTAATTAATTACTTTAATTCTAGGTTCAGATTGTGTGGAAGTACCAGTGGATACTAAATCGGCCAGTGCAAGTGATCATGAAATTAGTGCTCCTCCACCACCTTTGATATCGAAACGTACGAATTATGAAGATGAACGTCGTAGGCGTGAATATGACAAAGAAAAAGAAAGAGAGCGAGAGAGAGAAAAAGAAAGAGAACGCGAAATTGAACGAGAAAGAGAACGCGAACGAAACAAAGAACGAGAGAGAGCTTACGATAGAGCTCGCGAGAAAGATAGAGAACGTGAACGCTATGAAAAGGAACGCGAAATGGAAAGAAGACGAGAAAGAGAACGCTATGATGAAAATATGGAATGTGATTTGCGACAAGATCGCGATAGAAAACGTGAAAGAGAGCGTGAACGAACAGAAAAAGAACATCATTCTAGAAATTCTCGTCAAGAAAGAGATGATAGAGAATTTGATAACCATAGAGAGTTAGAACGTTCGAGAAATCGAGATCGGTCGATGGAACGGGAAAGGCCCCGTGAAAGAGATTTTTCGCCTATACCAGAAAGTGGAGCTGGCGATAGTCTTTCCATAGAGGAGACTAATAAATTAAGAGCTAAATTGGGTTTAAAACCCTTAGAGGTAGATAATGGACCATCCAAACCCTCTAGTTCGGCAGCTGCTGTCGAAGCCAAGAGACCGGGAGAGAAAGATCTTTCCGCATACAAAGATGAGTGGGGAGAATTTTTACATAAACCGGCAGAAGATCTCAAAGAAAAAGCGAAAGCCGAAAAGATGAGAGATAAATTAAAACAACGTAAAGAAAAGAGATATTTGGAGGAAAGATTGGCACGCATTAAAACTTTAGGAGAATCAGATGATGAGACAGACGATACCAGTAAATGGGTGCAACGTAATAAAAAGGTGGTGGATGAGAAAAAAGAAGCTTTAAAAAGGGTAAAGTATAGAAAATTAAAAATTATCCACAACGTCATAACATTGAGGAATAAAATTTGAATTTTTAGAATTTTTTATGTAAAGTTGTGACTTTTAGTTTTAAAAATAGTCATAACCAGGGAAACGACTTTCATGCAAATGCATGTTTGTAGCCATTAATCCAAAAATGATTTTTACCAAATACTTTGCAACAAAATGACATCGATTTGTTGATGCATATTTTGTTATAAATGAATATTTTTGCATATTTTGCTTTTAAGTGCATATTTTTTTTTTTTTTTTTTGAATATTTTGTGATTTTTATTGTATGTATTTGCATATTTTTTTTAAAAACTAAAAATAAGATTTAATGAAAAATAAAGAAAAGGAAGGATTCGCAAACCTTAACGGAGTACTTAACTAGAAGGAAAACATGAAGTTGTTATCTACCTTGACATTTATATTGGATTTAATTTTTAACCTTTCCTTTTGAAAAGATATTTTTTAATAAAAGATCGCCTTTGTTTTAATAAGTAATTTTTACAAGTCATAATATATTGTAAAATATTTAAGATAATTTTTATAAAACAAATTTATCTAAAGTTATTCTATTTTTCCCTCAAAGGGAACTGTTTAGATGAAAAAAACACTATATCTTATAAAAATATATTTTGATAAAAATTTACTTAAGTACAATTAAAGGTTTTGTTAGTTTAGATTACCTTAAAAATTTCAAAAAAAAAAAAAAATACCAAAGATTAACTAGCCTAAAATGAATTTCGTAGAATAGACGAAAGATTCGTACACATTACAAAAAAAAAAAAAAAAAATACAAAATTTCTTTTTCGTAAAATGTTGAAGGATTAAAGTGTTATTTTTTTTACTTTTTATTTATAGGCTAAAGCTTTGGAAGAAATGGATCAAGAATTTGGTGTAGCTGATTTAATTCAAAAAGAAAAGGACGATGCCCGCCGTAAAGCCTACAATGAACAGCATCTTAGGGGTCTTAAGGTCGACCATGATATGGATGAATTTTCCGAGGGTAAAACTATTATTCTTACTCTCAAAGATGCTGATGTTTTAGACGATAAAGAGGGAGATACTCTAGTGAATGTCAATATGTTGGATGATGCACGCTATCGTAAAAATGTTGAAAATAAAAAGAAAAATCCATTATCTTATGGCTATGATGTCTATGAAGAGCAATACGATGAATTGGGTAATCCCATTGAACGTGGTATATTGGAAAAATATGATGAGGATGTTGATGGCAACAAATTGAAAACAAAAAATTTTGTTATTGGTGAGGATTTGGATGAAGAACGTGAACATCGTCGTAAATTATTAGAAATCAAAACTAAATTAGCTGGTAAGCGTTTGGAAACATTGGCGGATACACAAATTACGTTGGCTTCGGATACTTTAACAGAATCAGAGATGGCTAAGTAAGTATTAAATTATAAAAAAATTATTTTATATGTATATTAATATAAAAACCGAATTTTCGAGAATTTTTTTATTGAAATATAATTTTAATGAGAGAAAACAAGGTTGGTTATCGTTATCGTTATAATACCGTTATCGCTAAAATACCGTTTCAAATTGAATACCGTTACCGTTATCGATACCTCTAAAAAATTTCTAAATACCGTTATCGTTACCGTTACCGTTATTTTTATGGGTAGTTACCGGTATTTATTATTTTATATAAAAATTACAATTTTTTTATTTTTTATTTTATAATCTTGAGTGTTTTTTTTTTACAAAAAATTTGTAGATAATAATTTTACTTATTAAAACTACCAGTATTGAATTTATAGCTTAAAATCTGTATTTTCAGTACTTAAAATTAAAAATATGCTATGTTTTTACTTGTTTTTATATGTTTTTAACATAATTTTTAATACCGGTACGTACCGGTATTGCTGTTTCGATAACGGTATACCGTTACCGAAACAGTCTTAAATACCATTACCTCTACCGTTACCTAAACAAACGAAATCTGATACCGTTACCCTTACCGTTATTCGTTTCGGTAACCAACCTTGGAGGAAAATAAAGAATAGTGGTGAAAATCTAATATTAGGTCTGTTTGGGTACTTTTCCAGCAGTCCAGTAATAATTACTCAATAACAAATTTACATAGAGTATCAGTAAGAAATTTTTTCAAAAAAAAGCAAACAGAAAAATAAGGAAGGTTCGTTTACCTACTACAAGTTTTTACTTTTTCTACAGCTGAAAAAATTTAATACAAAAAGTAAACAAAATTTTCCAATTGAAGTAAAAGTGCAGTTAGCGAAATTTTAATTGACGCATTCAAAAAATATCGCTTGGAAATAGAAAATAGTCACTGGGGTATAAATCAGTATATGTGAGCAACCGTGGACAGCTTTTTGAACCCAACTGATCATTTAAAATCGAAACCAGAGTGCCATATAAAATGCCCATGGCATGAAAAATCTCACGCACTTTCACTCTCCGATCGGCCAATACCATATCGTAACTTTTTTCGACATTTTCGGGTATATTGACCACAATTGGCCGTCCAGAACGTTCAGCGTCACTAGTGCTTGTGCGACTACAACGAAACTCAGTAAACCACTTTTTTACTATTAAAGTTGAATGTGCAGAGTCCCCATAGTACGTATCAAGCTTTTTCTTTGTTTGAGTGACGGTTTTTTTTTCGCAAAAAATAATATTTGATGAGCACTCGAAATTCACTTTTTTCCATTTTTACAAAAATCCACAATGTTGTATGCTTTGAACGCAAAGTTAATGACCGAACTTGCTCAAAACTCGACAGCAGTCTATTAACAGATGGTACTTGACCGGAGCAGTGTTGCATTTCATGTAACTACGAGGAAAGCTCGAAAAGTCACGGACTTGTTGATGTGTCCTCGTAATTATTATGGATTGACTTTTTACTAGATCAACTTTTCAGTCCAAATGCAGAAAATCTCAAATAATTTTATATAATTTTATTTGATCCAATTATACAGAATTAATTTGTAACTGGAATGGTGCTTTAGAAACGGGGATATTTTTATTATAAAATCATCTAAAAATCTCAACCTTAGAGATTTGATCGAAAATCAAATAATGTAATTTTGAAATGTATACAATCTTTTATTTGCAACATAGCCAATTTATATAAGTGTTTGTAAACTCTAACGGCCAGTTTTTTGGTCAGAACTAAGAATTGAGTTTACTTAAGTTAGAAAGTTTGTTTGAAAATAATTTTTATTAAAAGAAAATGTGCTAAAACCCCAAAACTCGTTTAAAAATTTCAGAAAAAACATTTTTTTTTTTTTTAATCTGTGAAATTTTTTTTGTAGGCCTTTGTGCCTATCCGGATTTTATTATTGCATAAAGAAATCATCAGGGGATAAAGATTTTAGAATTTCTAGAAATATTTGTAAGGTTAAATTACAAACTCAATCTCAATTTCTTGTTATCGTTATTCATCGTCATGGCGTTATTCAACATTTCAAATATAAAAAAAACCAAGGTTGACAACGGATACCTTTACAATACCGTTACAAATTCAAAACCCTTTACAATTGATAACCGAAACCAACATCGAAACTGCTGATTTAAAAAATACCGGTATTCGAAAATCCTTTCCCTTAATACCGGTATCGTGCTGGCATTGAATCGGTTTTTAACAAAATAATTTTTTACGTGTTTAAGCACCGTAAGTTGTTTTTCACGTGGAAAATTTTCACTCGAACTTAATATGCTTCAAAATTTCCTTTAGATTTAAAAAATTAATCATTTTTTTATTTTATTAGAAATATCCAGTCACTATAAACACAAATATCCAAACACTATAAACATTAAATTTGCGTGAAAACAAAGTCTACACACTTTTCAC
Organism: Leucophora obtusa; assembly: GCA_949987735.1. Lineage (NCBI taxonomy): Eukaryota > Metazoa > Arthropoda > Insecta > Diptera > Anthomyiidae > Leucophora > Leucophora obtusa. Next base: position 200,913,129 of record OX465298.1, read on the forward strand.
GTGAAACTCATTATTGTGAAAAATAATTTTTTTTATATGGAGTATAACAGTTTTTTCACGTGAAATCGGAACAACTTACGGTGCTTTAGCAAAAAATAATATTTTTTAAAACAAAATATCCAAAATTGTGAATTAATTTAACTTTATTATGAAAAATCGTATTGGTAACTTGAAGTACGGCTATTAATTTTTAATTTGAGTTGGCAACATTAAGTTTTTTTAAAAATCACCTGATTTATTGTGAAAACGTAACTTTTCAATACCGATTTGAATGAAATACCATTACCGATACCAACACCGAACAAACAAAAAATCAATACCAATATCGATAACAATATTGTTGTTGTTGTTGTTGTAACGGCTTTAAAATGAGAATTTGTAGTTAATAATTCTCATTTAAAGCCGGAGTGGCAATCCTTGCTCGGATAAATTCGAAGATTCGAATACATCCGAATCGTTCCGGCACATAGTCCGATTGCCGTGGGAACCGGGTTATACCGCCCATACTCGGTCGTCAGAGCCTCGTCAGCGTTAACAGGGGACACCATGTCCAAGGTGGACTGTGGGTGAGGTTGGCATTTGGAAATAATTTCCCTTGACCCCCATATAACGAATAACAATATTGTTTTTCGAATAACAATATTGTTATTCGTTTCGGTTGCCAACCTTGGAAAAAACAATAAAAAAATGCCACAATTTGCTTTGTCACCTTTTAAAATACTGACGATTTCCTTAGGCAAGAATGAAATCCGGATAGGGACATGCCTACAACTGATTATTTTTCACAATTTGTTATGGCCCCAGGGCTTTGGTTATGTAATTTGAAGTAAATAAATGCTGTATTTATTATTAAAAAAAAAAAAAAAAAATAAGTTTGGGATTTTAGCATATTCAATTCTTTTAACTACTATGTTGGTTTGACGGATCACGCAATGCAGTAACATTTACTATTTACAGTTTTATCCTTTTTGATCCTTAACCTTTTAAATATTGCATTTTAATTTTAGATTTAAAAAACCTACAAAAAAGAAAGTTAAAAAACTTCGACAAAAACTTAAAGCCGATGATTTATTGCCCTTGGTCGAAGACGCTCCACATTTTGGTAGTCGGTCGGGTAGACATCGTAGTCCTAGCGATGAACAAGATAATGAAGATACTATGGATTCGGAAATGAATCTTAAGGTGGAAGACCAAGAAGATGATTTGGAACGTATGCTATCGAAAGCACGTAAACTTAAACAAAAAGAAAATATCATTAAGAAATCTTTACCCGACATAGAAGCCATAAAACCAGAAATTAAATCGGAAAACGATGATGATAATGCTATGGATTTCGATAATAATCGTGATGCTCATATTATATTGAATGCCACAGCGGAGTTTTGTCGTACTTTGGGAGATATACCCACTTATGGTATGGCGGGTAACCGCGACGAAGATTCTAATGATATGATGGACTTTGAGGCTACCGAAAATGCCGAGGAGAGATTAGGTGATACTAGCGATGAAATGATAGAAGCTAGTCATGGTACTTGGAATTCTGTAAATCCAGATGAAGTTAATCAACCAGCCGATTTAGATAATATAGTTGATGAGGTGGAAGAAGTGGCTATATTAGATGAAGAACCCGATGTGGGAGCGGGAGTAGCAAATGCTTTACGTTTGGCTTTGTCCAAAGGTTACTTGGAAAAAGAAGATCTTAATCGGCCTAGTAATTCAAAAATGGCCCATTTACAGGCTAAAAATTATTCAATAGAAGATAAAAATACAGGGTGAGATAAAAATATTTTTTTAAAGTAATTTAAAAACAACACAATTTACTTTCCATTTTTTCAGTGAGGACGATAAATTTGGTCGACGTGATCGTTTTCATGCTGGACCGATTATGGATTTCAAAGATAAATCCAATTTTAATCCCAATGTTAAATTAGAATACATTGATGATAATGGTCGTATATTAAACTTAAAAGAAGCTTTCCGTTATTTATCCCACAAATTCCACGGTAAGGGACCTGGTAAAAATAAAATTGAAAAACGTCTAAAGAAAATGGAACAGGAAGGTTTAATGAAAACTATGAGTTCCACAGATACACCTTTAGGTACATTAACAATGTTGCAACAAAAACAAAAAGAAACCAAAACACCCTATGTGGTATTAAGTGGTGGTAAACAGGCTACACAGTCCAATGTAGCTGGTGCAACGATATCCAAGTTTAAGTAGTGAAGTTTAAATTGCTATTATAATGCTTGAACACTATATTTAACCAAATCGATATAAAATACAATAGTCTTAATAATTATAATTGATTTATAACTACATAACCCAGTTCCTAGTAGGTCACTTTAGAGATTAGTTGGAAGAGATTGAGGGAAAATCGAGTTTAGATATAGTTTAATTAAAAAAATAAACATTTTCGAATTTAAAATGTAAAATTTTAAAAATTAAAATATTTTCAAATTTTTAATTATAAAATGTTTATTTCAATAATTTTTTTACATTAAAAAGTAAAATTTTTATAATAAAACCTTAAAGTTTTTAATTTAAACTGAATTACAAGTAATAACGATGACTTCAAAAATTTAATTTTTAAAGTTCAGGTTTATATTCAGAACTAAGAACGAATTGTTTCTAAAAATGAACTTAAGACAGAAATTTTAAACAAACTTTCTAACATAAGAATTATTTAAGACAAAAACCGTTCTCAGTTCTTACTATAAAACTTGTCCTAAAATTTTAAAATATAAAAACTTTTAACACATTTTTGTTTAATTTTTATTTTTAAATGTAAAAAAATTTTATTCATTATAAAAACTTTATACTTTATAAAAAATCGAACGAAAAACATTTACTTCCCAATTAAAAGATCAGCTATACACAAAATTTCATGCAAAAATTATTTAACATTAGCAATTTTTCAGCCTCTAGATCGATGTTTTTATTTATATTCATTTTAGTACAAACAGTTCGTTTTAGTTTCCAAAATTTTTTTTCCTGCAAACAGCAGAGACAGTCTGTTTCGTAAAGTTTTGTTGTCGTTGAAAACAAAATAATAAATTTAAAATACAATTTTATTTAACATTAAGTTTTTTGTTTACTAAAAAAAAAATTAGTTGATATATTATTTGAATAAATTTGATTGCAAAATTTTAAATAAAGAGTTAAAATTAAAGAATATTAAAATAAAATTTTTCTAGGACCAAATTAAAATTTTAAATAAAATAAACAAAAATATTTCTAGTTTGAATTAAAATTTAAATAAATTTTTTTCAAAAAAAAAACTTTAATTTAAATTTAAGACTTGAATTCAAAGGTTTATTTTTAATTAGAAAATATTGAAAATAAATTTCATATTAAACACGTTGATTTCCAACTTATTTTTATTTTAAAAATGCAATTTTTTAGAACTAAAAATACGAATTTTAATTTTTTGTCAATTTAAATTTCATAACTAAATTTCAAGTTTTCGAACAAAAATTAAATAAAATTGATATATATTTTTTTTAATTCAAGTGACTTACTGGGCTTTCAATTTAACCAAAAATACAAACAAAATATAAATGCAATAGTCTTTCTTACCTAATATTACAAAATAAAACCGTACTCCATATTAATTTATATTTTTAAATTACCACATACCATATAATTATATATGTATGTCTCTTGCAATTCTTTAATCACTTTTTAAAATATTTACATAGCATATACATACATGTACTTTTTTTTTTCTAACAGAAAGTATTTTACTTGGAAATGTAACAATTTAAGGATGATCTATGATGATTTCGGCTTTAGATTTTAGTTTGTATGGTAATTATTTCATTTTGAAATTGAACTATTATTTAAAAAATAAAAAAATTAAACCAAAATAAATGAAAGATATTTATTAAACATCCCATACAACAAAACTTTTAAAACTTACTTAAAACTTCCGAAAACAGGGGCGAAAAATCTCCATTACCTATTTGAATTTCTAAGGGTTGAGAACTAAGTTTCAAACATTTGATAGTGTTTAAACCATTTTCTTTTATGTGCAAATCAAAAGTAGAGTTGGCGAATTTTATACCTTAAGTTTATGGAATTTGTTTAAATATAATTTGAAAGTTGTGAATTTAAGTCGTTCCTACCTTTAATTATTAATCCCTTACTATTGGGTAGTAAACGAGTTTGTTTTATTAACATTTTTGCTGCATTATATTCCAACTGAAATCTTATGCCTGCATAACCATTAATAATTGATTGTAAAAATCCACCAATGCCTGTTAGAAAATTTGCGGATCCTTTAAAACCAATTTTGGTTTCACTCCAAACCTAAATAAAAATAAAAAAAATAATTATAAATCCATATGCAATTTTTTTTGTTCTTTATGTTTGTTCTGTAAAAAGAAATAATTTTATAAAAGCTGCCTTAGTTTGGTAGTAACATAACATAATATGTCTGTTCCCGTACTTTACCGAAGTTACACAAACTAGCCCAAAGGCGTTCCCGTACTCAAAATTGTGTGTACATTTTTGTTGTTTGGCCTGTTTTGGGTTCCCGCGGGTACCCGCGGTAACGTACGGGAACGCACATAATGTATTGTGTAGCTGCTTAATTTTAACTGTTGATAGTATACACAAATACTTAGTTTGAAAGTAGTTTTGAAGTAAGAAAATCTATTGAAAATAGATTTATACTTCACGTTACCACCAAAACTTCCAAAACGGATTTGGGCTTAATTTGGATTTTAGTTTGGAAGTATATTTGAAGTAAGGAAAGTCTAGTGAAAATATATTTCTACCTCATGAAACCTGATTTCGACGCACTTTACCTCCAAACTAATTTGGGCTTAATTTGGCAGCGAGCGCCTTTGCGCATAAAAAATTATATGGTTGGATTTTGTGCAAATTAAGATTTATTATAATGCCTACCTTAAATTCTGGTCGCACATAGTCCTTGTAGCCTTTGAGAAAATACAAATCAGCTTTCTCTTTAAGGCCAATATCCAAAAAATTTAGAGCAAACATTGACCAAGTCATAGCAGGACCAGAATGTCTAGTAACATTTTCATACATAGTTAAATCGTTAAAACGTGTGGAACTATAATGAGATTAAAACAAAATATTCCAATAATTAGTATATTCAAATCTAAAAGAATGACAGAAAACATTGAACGTCATTAAAATCGATTCTCTCCGGGAAAGTAATCACTAGTCCACTCAAAAAAGTTTATCGCCAAAATCTACTGAAAGTGACAGTAAAAACAAAGATATATGCAATTGAAAAGGCGACAAAGGTATTTATTTATCTTTAAAATAACTAAAAATATAGCAGTTAACAAAAACAGTAAAATAACTAAAAATGTTGTAAAAATAACTGAAAAATTTTTACCACAAACATTTTGAAACAGTTGAAAAAACGACTGTTTTTTACAGTTAATTTTATAGGAGTTATATACGAGAAAGATCAATGCCCCTGATTATGTAAGGCGTTGCTAAATTTTCGCGCCCTAATGTTGGATAAAGGCTACACTCAAAAAAGTTTGTCGGTAGAATCTACTTACTGAAAATGATAGTTAAAACAAAGATGTATGCAGTTAAAAAGGCTACTAAGGTATTTTACCTTTAAAATAACTAAAAAAGTTGTTATTTTTAACTGTTGACAAATAATCAACAAATGCATTAAAAATTACTAACAATGTCGTCAAGTTAACTGACAATTTTTACTATAAAGATTTTAAAGCAAATGACATTACACATTTTCTCAGTTATTTTACTGTTTTTTACATTTAATTATTTTGGTATTATAAAATTAAAATGAAATTAAAAAAAAAAATTGTGTCTTTCGATTGCAAAAATATGTTCAACCTATTTAAAATTTGAAGTAAAAATTTCAAACGGTTCTCCAGTTATGCTTATATGCATTGTAGATATAATACAAGTTTCCGATTTTTATTTGCAAACTAGGAATATATCAATAATAACAAATATAAACTAAACAAGCATTTTTTTTAATTCAACGAAATCTGTTTACTGTAAAAATACTGTTTTGGCAGTTTCCAGCAAAAAAAGAGATACCGAAGCAGTAGAAAAAGCACTACGATTCATGATCAAGATGTACTTCTTTTTAAACATAAACACTAATGATTTTAACATTCAGTTGTCATAGGAGAGGAGTACTCCCACTACAACATTTTTTCAGTACTTTTTGAACGAGTGCAAAGGAAGCTCTTTTTTACCAATTAAAAGTAAAAAAAAAACTTCTTCGCAATAAAATTATATTTACTTTATTTTCCAAAAAAAATTTTTATTGCCGCCACCGGGCATCGAACTGGAAAATTCGAACGTCTTGCAGTTCGAAGCACTGTAGTGGACAGTAGAGCGTACCACCTTACAGGCAAAAAAAAGTGCGCCGTACACCCTCCAATATGAAGTATTTTTGCAAGGAGGTTTCAAAAAAATTTTTTTTATTTTTTTTTGCCGAACGTAGGGGTCGCCATTTTACATTTTTTGTTATATCTTTGGTATTTACAGTCGGACCTTAAAGTATGATACATCGATGTTTTTCTCTCGAGTGAGAGAACAACATCTAAGGACATTTTGACCTCAAGTATCCCGTTCTATTAGTTACCCACCAAATCTCAGTTGCTACGACCCTAATGTACCACCCTAATGTCAGAAAATTAAAGCTCGCAAAAAATCATTAAACTTTTGCTAAGGAAGTTTTTCGCTAAACCCAGTAGAAATTTTTTTTATATATTGGTTGCCGAACGTAGGGGTCGCCTTTTTAAATTTTTTTTAATTGGATTTTTACTATATAGCAAAACACTGGTCTCCTCGAGGCAAAAAAATTGATATATCAAACTTTAAAATCCGATTTTAAATGCCAATGCTATAACAAAAAATTAAAAAAAGCGATCTTACGGTCGGCAAAAAAAAAAAATTTTTTTTTTTTTGAAATCGCCTTCCAAAAATACATCATATTGGAGGGTGTACGGCGAACTTTTGTTTTGAGGTACGGTCTAGTGGACAGGGTATAATAAGTTTGTAATAATGCTTGTAATACCAAAAAATATTGGACCTATACCCACGATGGACTCAGAATCACTTTTTGATCAGTGTAACAAATTTCATTAAAATATGTTTATAGTGGCTTGTGCATTAGCTTAAAGGGGGTATCGACTCTAGGAAAAATTTTGTTTTCGCATTTTTTTTATATTTTATTTGGATGGAGCATACTTTCTTCTATATGCTCCGAAAATTTCAATAAAAAATTCGAAGAAATTAAATTTCTACATGTTTTTTTGTAAAATATGTTTTAGTCCCAGGTAATACTCTATGTGGTAAATTTGTGTGTAACACGTTTTGTTTCCATATTTATTAACTTGTTTTTATTAGAAATCGCATATCTTATAACAGGGCAGAATAAAAAGATAAAAACTACATCAAAAGATGTAAGTATTGCACGCAGTTTTCAGATGACGATTCCTTGATGGATGTTGAAAAGACGTCATATGGGACAGGTGCTGAGGGCTTAATATAAGTTATAAAAGTAATCAATATATATAAAAATGGGGAAAAATTCCGAAATAACTTAAAAAATGTACAAAATTATAGCATTTTTACAAAATAATATGAGTAGCATTATGTATAATAATATATCTACCATCGTTTTTAAGACTATTAGGTTTAATATATCAAATAGCCATTAATAGAAAACTGCGAGATATAAATTTTGTTCATACACACGGTTTTTTGAAATTATGCTGCTTTCTTAGCGCAAAATTAATTTTAAACTTCAAACACGATTTTCTCACAACCATGAGTTCAAAATCGGCTGCCACTGTACATCCAAGGTGGGTTAATCGATTTCGATCCGGTTTTTTTCTTCCGTAGTCAACAAAAAACTGTTCAGTCAAATAAATTTTATATTCCCAAGTAAAATTGTCTTTTCTTGCCTTTTTTGGAATTTTCAAGTTTGTGTGGCAACTTTTTAAAAAAAAATTAAAAAACTAAAAATCGGATTTTGCCCTTTTTAAAAAAGGCTAATAATAAAGTGGCAACCCAGCCGATTTTGGTTGGACACATTTAAAACTAATATTTTTTGAAAATAATAAAATACCTTAATATTTGCGACTTGTAGCGTGGAACATGCCCAATTTTGGGGGTCCTTTATATGGGCACTTGGTCAAAACTTAGATTCACATAAAATCAATAGGCTTTGTACATGAGAACATGTGAATCTGCGTACTAAAATCATTAAAATATCTTCGTTTTTGCGACCAGTAGCGTGCGAACAAGCAAATTTTGGGGTGACCTTTATCTGGGCACTAGATCTAAAAATGGACCGATTTTAACCAAAATTTGTAGGCTTCGTCCGACATAAATCGGTGCACCAAATTTCATCAAAATATTTTAATATTTGCGACCTATGTTGACTCTCATGTGCCCAAGGACAAAGCCTACTACACAAACAAAACTATCGCCCATATTTCCGATTTTATTTTAAATACACCTAATATTAGCTAAAGTCAAAATTTCTTTCTCTTATTCTATTTTTTTTTATTACTTTATAGACAAATTTGATGATAAAAACCATTTCAACCCATTCGAATTTCGGATCAAAACATTAGTTGGCTTTTAACCAGACTGGTGTGGGTATCATATAGTCGGCATGCCCGACTTTAAATTTTTTTCTCGTTTTTCAATACGATGCACATGGAAAAATATATACAGCATAATTCTGGTTGGCCTGCTGATGACACAGCATAAACATATTTCAAATACCTACTTTGCCATAAGAAATTGTAAAGGATAACCCAATAAAATAGTATCCGCCTGTTTAACATGTTCGCCTGGCTTATATCCCAAATGTTGAGGATGATAGTTTCGAGCATTATCATACAAAATAAACATATGATTAGAGATATTTAACCATTCCGAAGAGCTGTCATTGGCATTAGGATCACACTTTAGGTGAGTGAATCTATTAAGGAAAAATTAAATGTGTATGAATAAAATACTTAAATATTTCAATTAAAATTTTACCTGGCAAATTTTAAAGCTTGTTTAAAAACAATATTAGTGTAAACATTATCATCAACATTCTCATGATCTTCATCAGGACCCATGACATCTTTATGTGAAATAAAAAATATAAGTTGAATGAGCGGCAGCCAGTTTAGTTAATTTACTTTACTTTTTATGTGATATTGATTAGTTTGTTTATTCCACGTTACACGACTTTGAAGAAATTCAGCTATCTTACTAATTAAAGGCCAAGCGGTGTTACATAACCAGTCACGATTGCAGGCAGTTGTGTAAAATTTTTGCAAAGCTACTGCAATATCAGCTGAAATATGAATTTCCTGCGTGGCCACCTCAGGGCAACATGGATTGGTAACTTCTGTGCCAGTATAAGCACTTTCCCAAGGAAATCTGTGAATTGGTTTAATATTGCAAACATATTTTTTATTTTAATTAAGAAAAAGGCTAAATATTACCTGGCTCCTTTGAATCCTGTTACATTGGCATTATATAAAGCAGCTTCTAAATGATCTAAACGGTATTTGAACAATTGTTGTGACCAATGTGGATATAGTTGTGTCACCACTGGTAACATCCATATTTCAGTATCCCAAAAATTATGACCTTCGTAGTCATCATCCAATTGGCCTCGGCCTAAACCGGTGGGACTTAAACCAAAATAGAGATTATTCGGTTGATTGGATTTTATGGAAGGCAATGAATTGGCCAGATAAAATATGCCAGCATTTATGATTTGAGACTAAAAATTAGAATATTTTGTTATAAAGTACATAAAAAAAAGTAAATCTACATAACGACCTACAAGGAAGAAACGTTGAAAGGTGTCCCCCGAGTGCAATGAAATTTAAATATGTTATCAAGGAGAAAAAAAAAAAAAATGAAAGACGTATTTCTGGTTTTTTGGTTCCTTCCGTTTAATTTCGAAAAATATCGCAATATTAACCCATATTATCCCAGCGTCGTCATATGATGACATGAAAAGGCCTCTTTTGGAATGTGCATAATACCGTTACTTTAAACATGGAAGGACTTCTGTTAAGAGTTTTGTAAACAAAAAATGTTAAATTTTCATTCTGTGTTTATTTTATCCACTTTGGTTATTGTTTCTAGACACAGTGAATGACCGAAAATCACAAAACTTCCAAAACTGCAAAAATTATGTAGGTTTGAGGTTAAGAAGAAGAAGAATAAACCTTCCTCAAAAGTTATAAACACATTAAATTTGCAAATCAGACTAGATCTAGTTTCTGCCTTTTTATGGACAGGCTTCATCAGTGATCTTCCATTAAATTGTATTATTGTTTATATTTTTATTGTCGGATTGTCTCTATATGAATAATTTCAGAAGTGATCAAACAGACATATACAAACATTCTACTTCAGATTTTCTCTGTTTATCTTCTTATTTCCTCCGTGTCACCTTTTCACAAATATTGCCACATTGAAGTATGGTTTGTACGTACAAGTGCAGGCAATTTGTGTATATTGGAGACGGACAGCCAACAGGGCATTTTTATTTTTTATGGTAAAGTGTTGTTTTTTCAAACGCGTCGTATAGACCAAATGCCAATTTTGTAACTTTTTTATTTTATAATCTTGAGTTATTTTTACAAAAAAAAATATAGACAACGATTTTAAGTATTAGAACTACCAGCATTGAATTTGTAGGTTATAATCTGTATTTTTAGGACTTCAAAATAAGAATATGCAATGTTTTTACTTGTTTTTATATATTTTTAACGCAATTTTTAATACCGGTACGTACCGGTATTGCTGTTTCGATAACGGTATACCGTTACCGAATCAGTCGTAAATACCGTTACCTTTACCGTTACCGAAACAAACGAAATTTGATACCGTTACCGTTATCCTTACCGTTATTCGTTTCGGTAACCAACCTTGCTCAAAAGTTATAAACACATTAAATTTGCAAATCAGACTAGATCTAGTTTCTGCCTTTTTATGGACAGGTTTCATCAGTGATCTTCCATTACTGTTTATATTTTTATTGTCGGATTGTCTCTATATGAATAATTTCAGAAGAATTTCTTTCAATAAAGAAGGAAAAAATTGAAATTACTACATTAAAATATTTTTTTGTTTGGTTTTTCTAAAAGCCAACTAAATTTGCTCCATATTGGTAAAACTACAATGTTCTAATCGCAATTCGATAAAATTATATAATTTAATGAATTTAGGTGTCGTCATTTGACGACGCTAGGAGAATATGTGTACAAAATTTTTATTTTTTTTTTTAATATAGTCATTTTGGGCTGTCTTTGACAAGGTTTGGAGCTCCGTACCTTACCTTAGTATGGAATCTACCAAGATCGACAGGAATTAAGCCTTAAACTTCCCGTAGTAGATACATTACGTTATGGTCGAATAGAACACTTTCTAAAAATGCGATGCTGAATCTTCTTTTTTTTTGATATATGCCACTTACGATAGTTATAATTTTTATTTTCTCTCGCTATTCAATGAAATAATGGTAGTTTATTTAAGAAATTGAAGTATATTTTAATTAATTTTGATAAATAATGCTAATTTTCTATACCTTTAATGGAAAACTGTAGTTTTTAATAAATATTTCTCTTTTTCTTAAAAATTTTTTTGATTTTTTTTTGTAACAATTGTACACATATTCTCCTAGCGTCGTCATATGACGACAGGCAATAACTACGGATCTATATAAGACAAAATAATTTTAACTTCAGTTTTGTATTCCTAGGGCCCTCAGCAGCAATTCATGTAAGTTTCAAACAAGTGGCACAATTATTTTTTAATTCAGGAGAATATGGGTTAAATCAAATGAAAAAATTTTTGGAGTCGCATCAACCGGTATATAAACAACATTTTTATAATTAATTTTTTATTTTTTCGACTAGCAAATTTGTATAAGAAATTGTTGTTGGTTTTTGTTCAATTTTACTTATCTATGGGATTCTGACAAAAGAATTTTTTCCAAAATTTTTGTACTCAATAAAACTTTTAAATATGCAAATTTCAGACTGTTCCTCACATTTCTGCCTTATCCTCATATTTATACACCCTATCACACCCAAAGTCGCATATAAGCTACTATTCATTTATGCTGAAGAGAATGAACTGATTAATTAAAGGTGCCTGAGTCAAGACTCATAGGCCTAAATGAGGAACCACATAAGTGGTATATCTAAACTGTCTAACAAGGAATGTATTTCGGATATGTGATAAGAGGAGAAAAAAATAAAAGACACGTAATTTTTCCTAGCGGCCCAATATTAGCTCTGTTTCACGTACGTTACCGCGGTTACCCAATCTTACCATCTTGTTGTTGTTTCGGGTAAATTGGGTTCCCGCGGGCATCTGCGGTAACGACGTCGAACAGACATATTACGTTTAAGAATTAAAAAGTGAGGTAAAAAATAACCTATTTTTCTATAAAAATATGTCTGAAATTTACAAAATTGAGATTTATTTGTAAATCTGGGCGTTGTTGCTTCGACGGTAAAAATGATTACCTAATCAGATAAAGTACTTACCAATTCCATATTACCCTGTACTTCGATTTGAAAGTTATTCCAAAACTCTTGCCAGCAAGCAGATTGTTTTTTCAATACAGCGTTTTTGCTTAGACTAAGGACTTTGAAATCATTAAAAATATGTATTTTTCTCATTACTATAAAATCTTATTTACCATCTTGCATTTCTTTAAGGGCAACAGATTTCTTCAAATCTGCCGATAATACGAATCGATAGTATAATGATGTTTGACCACTAGTAAGTTTCAAAATTTTCTTATTTTGCGAGAAACCGTCACTTAAAGCAACATACAAAGTGGTGTGATTAGGTTGAAAAGAATAATTTTCTTGTTGTTTGGTAACACAATGGAATACAGTCATATTGGAGGTATTAAAAGTATCAGTCTTGATATCAAAGGCACTAGCATTACCACCCGTATTCTGTTGTAATTCAATGTATAAAGAGTCTGAAGAGATACAATAAAAAATACAAATTGGTTAATAACGCGGTATAAGATTTTATGATTTTTTTAAAATAATATGGAAAAAAAGCAATACAGCTTGAATTTTTTGAAAAGCAGTGCACGTGACGAGCTTTCTTACCTTTTCCATAACTTCGCTGTACTTCAAGTTCATATATCAATGCTCGATTATAATAACGATGAGCATACATTCTTTGCCTCAAACATATTTGCTGATATTGAAAACAATCTATCCACTCAAAGAAACCCTCATACAAATTCATTATATCTGTACGTATATGATTACTTGGTGGCAAATATAAAACACTAGCTGTTATGTTTAACCAATTTGGTAAACGAGCACGACGACTATCTCCTTTCTGACCGTTATAAACACCATTCATATAGATGGCATCACCGAATACAGTAAATCCCAAGTGACCATTTGATAGAGACGGCGTAAAGTTAAGATCTTCAGGAAGTCTGAAGAAAGAAAATTAAATTTAGATTGGAATAAAATGTTGTTAAAAACTAAAAACTGTTTAATACCTTCTAGGCTGCAACAAAAAACGAGAGTCTACTTTTAGTGCACATATTGAGTATTGGGTAAGTGTAAAAAGAAGAATTAATATACTCGTATTAATTAATAACAACATTATTGACTACTCAATGGATTTCGCTTTAATAGAATACTGACAGAATATGCACTTGAGTAGCTTGAATTATTTAAACTTAAACTGCTGATAAGGCATATTTATCTTCAATATTACATATACATATGTAAATAAAGAAAACATAAATTTAATGCATTACAAATAGAGTTGGCAGGTGTTCAACTTATTTAAAAAACGGGTTTCGAATACTTCCAAAATCACCTTTTAAAGAAGAACAGTTTTCGGATTTTTCAATTGAAACCGAGTTCAAACAACCGGTTTTTTAAATAATCATTTTGTGTTGCTGGTACATATATACCATTTTTTTTATAAAACATACAATAGCCACTTGTCAATTTTCTTCCACCATACCATTCCGAGTTCGAGTAAAAAATTCCAGTTTTGGAAAATTTTCAGTGTTTTGGGAGTTGTAGGATTTTTTTCATCTTATCTCAAATTTTCTATTTTTATAAAAAATTTGATTTTGAAATCTTAATGTTGCAATATTTTTTAAAAAGCTTCAAAAAATCACAAAACAAAAATTAAAATAAAGTTCATAAAAATTATATATTAATTTTGTTTCTAAAATATTGATTACACAGAATGACAAAATCTTAACTTTTAAAAGTTAATAGAGTTTTGACCATGGACTCTATATATTTCGGAAATGCTGATTACAATGGCGTACTTTATAAGGTTCAGATTTTTCGCGAAATGCCTTTAAAATTTAGCGGTTTTCCATTTACTTTTTTATATAAAGGGTGGACCATCCATAATGCACGATGTTAATTGGGAGTCACACCTTAACGTCAAGTTTTTTGCCCAACTTAATTTGACATTCCTTTGTTTCAGTGTTTGACAAATTCAACCACTGACCATTTCAAGCGTCGTCAATACCCCGAATGGTTGGTTGAACAGACAGATGTGAATGGTGACTTTACAAGGAAAATCTTCTTCAGCGACGAGGAATACTTTCACCTCTGTGGATTCGTTAACAAGCAGAATTGCCGCATTTGGGCAAATGAGAATCCACGAGTGAGTGTTGAAAAGCCGGTGCATCCACAAAGAGTTACTGTTTGGTGCGGTTTATGGGCTGGCGGCGTCATCGGGCCGTACTTCTTCGAAAATGTGAAATTGTTTGAAAAAATTTTATACTTTATATTTTTTTTAAATTTATTTGGGTGATATTAAAAACATTAGACCGACTCACAAAACAAAGTAAAAAAATGTGCCCCCCTCTTTGTTTTATGATGATTCCCAAAATATTTCGGGTCTAGCAATGAGATCTCACAAGCTGGACAATTTTTAAAAAAGTTATTTTTTTTAGATTTTGTAAGAAATTTGTATTTTAGCTGAAGACAACCTACTCAATATGGGTATCATATGAAAGGTTTTTTTGAGGCGCGTCCAGCCAGGACATGTCTGGTATGTTCAAGCATACCAGACATGTCCTATTTTCAAGGATATTCTATAAAAAAGCACTCTTACTCTTTTGTACGGTAGATTTTACCCATTTTATCAGTTGTTTTAAAATTTTTGTAATAAAAATTTGCGAGTTAGTAATAGTTTTTTTCAACAGTTAAAAATAACAACATTTTTAGTTATTTTAAAGATAAATACCTTTGTCGCCTCTTTAGCTGCATATTGTACCTTTGTTTTAACTGTCACTTTCAGTAGATTCTACCGACAAACTTTTTTGAGTGCGCATCGTTCAGGAACAATAAACTTCGGTCCCTTAAGTGATTCTTCGGAAGCCACGTTATTTATATTTTAAGAGGTATGTGAAAAATATAAAATTTCGAGAACATTTCTGTGCTAATTTTTTTGCTTCGGTTATAACTTTTGCCACATCTTTGCTTATCAAATTTCCCTTGTACCAACTTATGCATTTTACAAATACTTGTAATTTATAGATTTAAAGTGCTCATAACTTTTTTAGAGGGAAACGATATCATCATAGTGTTCTTAACGATGTGTTACGCTTTAAAAATTGTTTTTGTTTATGTATTAGAGTTCGTCATAAAAATTTGAATTTCGGATATCATCACTTTTTTCAAGTTTTTGCATAGAAAAAAAGAATGGGGTTTTTTTTTTTCTTACTTATTTCAACTCCTTCCACTGGCGAAAGCGGTCAAAAACGCTGATTTTTAGACCCTTTTCCTCCAGAGCAAAAACAGCTGCATTTATAGGAAACCTGACTTTACCATTCGATTCTACAACAAAATTTTAAAAAAACTAGCCATTAGAGTGGTCCGAAAATCCACTTTTTCAAAAACTTATAAAAAGTTACTTTTTTACAAAAATTTTGGATATACCGCGAACCGTTAAAAAGTTATTAGCTATTCAAATTTGCAATTTTTTTTAATTCAATGAAAAAGTATTTGAGCTAATTAAAATACAGCTTTCAATATTCGCTGCCGCATTAAAAATTTATTTTTTAGTAAAGACAAAATAATTTGTAAGTTTTGTAAGGTTTATTACAAAATTTTTTTTTATTAAACGTATTTGATTACTAAATAACTTTTTAATGGGTCGCTGTATATCAACAATTTTTGTACCAATGTTCTTAGCAGGGAATATATTTTCATTGTGTGTAATAAAAAAGCAACTTTTTTGAAATTTTAAAAAAGTGGATTTTTGGACCACTCTAGTGACTATCTGCTGTATTCAGAAAACGCAAAAAAAATGTTTTTTATATTAATTTTTGCTGTAGAATCGAATGGTAAAGTCGGATTTTCCACAAATGCAGCCGTTTTTGCTTTGCAGAAAATGGGTCTCAAAATCAGCGTTTTCGGCCGACTTGCGCCAGTGGAAGGAGTTGAAATAAAAAATAAAAAAAAACGGCATTCTTTTTTTTTGATGCAAAAACTAAAAAAAAATGATATCCTAAAATCAAAGAAATTTTATATATTTCTGACGAACTTTATTATGTATATTAGAAGATAGAAGAGGTGATTTACCTCTCTTTAAAATAAAAAAACATATATTTCTATATTTGACGCGTTCGCGTGCGTTTTTTCTATAATGTTACAATGTTATTTAAGAAATGATGTTATCATGATGGCATGATGTTCCCAAGCGTAACTTAATAGAATATTTAAACAATTTTGGTATTATATACAGTGAGGAGCAAAAGTGATTCAGTGTTGGCGTTCTTATATATTTTATTTGATGAAGAATATGATGTGGTAACAATCTCCATTGACCGTAACGCGAGCTCTGCTTTCATTTTTGAAGAAATAAGGTGCAGTGATGCCACCAGCGTGTAAACCGCGCCAAAAGGTGCATTTTTCTGGATGTAATGGAGTCTGTGGGGTCTATTGTGGATTGGTTTCACTCCATATTCCGCAATTTTGTTTATTTACAAACCCATCGCTGAACACAATTTTGCGTCAACAAGTTGCGCGGGTTGATGACTGACTGATGACTGTTTTTCAAAGTAAATCTGGATAATTTGGTAGCGTTGTTCAAGCGTCAATCTATTCATGATGATTTGCCAGAGTATACTGATCACAAATGTTAAAAAGTTAACTCATTATGACAGTTCGTTTGACAGTTAACCCTTTCGTAAGTTCTATCGGGCTTAAAAAACACCCTTTCCGACTGTGAATAATTTTGAACACAAAATTGTTTCATAGAACTAGTGTAGCATTTGTAGCATGAATTGCATGCGTTATTACCCACAAGAATATTTTGGGTAATTGAAATTAAAAGATCATGTTACAAAATAATAATACATACGATACACACTATTTGCGTTGTACAATGACCGTTGTACTTACAGTGAGTTAAGCTGAGAATACTCAGTCAAATTCTTATAACCACCTCTGTAACAGTCACCACTTTTGGTATTGTACATTTATCGTTGTTTCATACTTTATGAATCTTACCGAAAGTTCTCAGTCCATTTGCAGCATTTCCCACTGTTTATAGAATTGCTTAGTAAGCAATAGGGTATTCAATTAATCGACTTTTTATTTTAATCGATTGATCGTTCAAATAATTATTCGGGTTTGTTTCTTAACCGATTAATCGAATAAAGTTTTAAAATTAATCGATTAATCGAAAAAGTTTATCAGGTTTGGCAGGCAATACCGCTAAAATACCGTTATCGATTCAAAACCCTTTCAACTGACTACCGTTACCCCTAAAATGCCGTTACCGAAATAACCGAAATACCGTTACCGAAATAACTGAAATACCGTTATCCTTAAAATACCGATACCGAAATAAATGAAATATCGATACCCTTAAAATACCGTTACTGAAATAAATGAAATACCGTTACCCCTAAAATACCGTTACCGTTATTTTTAATTTTCTGCTTTTGCTAATTGCACATGGTTGTTGTAGTATTTTTCGTACTTTAAGTTGGTAAATTGGTTCTGTTTTTCATCTCGGTGGTTTTTTGTAAAAAAAATTGCAGGATGAATCGAAATAACTGACTACCGTTATCCTTAAAATACCGTTACCGAAATAATTAAAAAACCGTTATCCTTAAAATACCGTTACCGAAATAACTAAAAAACCCATTATCCTTAAAATACCGACACCGAAATAAATGAAATAGCGTTACCCTTAAAATACCGTTACCGAAATAATCTGAAATAGCGTTACCCTTACCGATAACCCCATCGTTTCGGTTATCATCCATGAAATTTATATAAAGTAATATACATACATTTGGTGTATGTTTTAATAACTTTATGTAAAAAAATAAACAAAAATAAATAAATAGTTTCCGTAACTCTTCTAGGAATCACAAAAATAAAAAATGTAATAACTGAGATCATATTTTTATTATACCCTACACCACTATGTGGTCAGGGTATTATAAGTTTGTGCTGATGTTTGTAACACCAAAAAATATTGGTCGTAGACCCACCTTATAGTATACCGATCGGTTCAGAATTTTTTTTTATTTCGATTTAACGATGTCCGTCCGTCTGTCCGTCCGTCCGTCTGTCTGTCTGTCCATGCAATCTTGTGCGCACTCTACAGATCGCAACTATTAAGATATTTTGATGAAATTTGGTACGCAGACCTATGTTGGCCCAAGGACGAAGGGTCCTACCAAAATTATATTGTTTATACGCTGCAGGTCGTAAATATTAAGATATTTTGACGAAATTTGGTACACAGACCTATGTTAGCCCAATAACGCAGCCTATTGATTTTGGTGAACATCGGTCCATGTTTAGACCTAGTGCCCATATAAGGGTCCTACCAAAATTATACTGTTTATACGCTGCAGGTCGTAAATATTAAGATATTTTGATGAATTTTGGTACACAGACCTATATTGGCCCAGTAACGCAGCCTATTGATTTTGGTGAACATCGGTCCATGTTTAGACCTAGTGCCCAAATAAGGGTCCTACCAAAATTATACTGTTTATACGCTGCAGGTCGTAAATATTAAGATATTTTGATGAAATTTGGTACACAGACCTACATTGGCCCAATAACGCAGCCTATTGATTTTG
Source organism: Leucophora obtusa (assembly GCA_949987735.1). Taxonomy (NCBI): domain Eukaryota; kingdom Metazoa; phylum Arthropoda; class Insecta; order Diptera; family Anthomyiidae; genus Leucophora; species Leucophora obtusa. The sequence continues at coordinate 200,932,256 of OX465298.1, forward strand.
GTGAACATCGGTCCATGTTTAGACCTAGTGCCCATATAAGGGTCCCCCAAAATTGGCTTGGTTACAAACTGCAGGTCGCAAATATTAAGATATTTTAATGAAATTTGGTGCGCTGACTCACATTATAGAAAATTTTGACATAAGCCCCATTTTAACCCATTCGAATTTTGGATCCAAACAATACACCAGACTGGTGTAGGGTATTGTATAGTCGGCATGCCCGACTTTAACCTTTTTACTCGTTTTTTCTGTACCCTCTGTCACATATATTTACAAATTTTATCCAAATCGGTGAGATCTTTTTGGTAAATTTTACATTTTATAAAGTTAATCCTGAATTAGCCAGACGTAAACGTATCGCTCTACAATATATTCAATGGGTTAAAGAAGAATAGAACAACTCGTACATTAATTTGTATCTATTTCGTATGTATTGAACACAGTTATGTATATGCCATTTACTAACTTAAATGTAGAGAGAAATTCTGTTGAGTATTGATTTCCCTCTACGTTTACGTACCTACAGTGGGGAGCATTATTGAGTACATGTCAGCACTTGAGGAAACTTACAAATGCAGGCATAAAAATATCGGACAAGGGGACTAAAGTATACTTTTCAGAAAGCAAAAGGTTCGCTTAATCTAAACCTGGCCTCAGAAATGACCTTCCATATCAGACTTTCGAGCTATATAAATGGGAAAAACTTAACTTTTCTTCAAAATATTTCGAATCGTATGTTTCTTCGAAAAATATTTTTAACAAGATTTGTAACGGCATCTGAATATACTACTCTTCCTCTTTAAAATAGTTTTTGAATTCTTTTGATAACATATTTTTTTACGGATATATCGTTTTTTGAAATTTGGGTCTTTTATTTTTTTTACAATTTTACTTCGAAATTGCGGTGAAGGCCCAAATTTCAATAAACGATATATCCGTAAAAAAATATGTTATCAAAAGAATTCAAAAATCATTTTAAAGAGGAAGAGTAGAATATTCAGATGCCGTTACGAATCTTGTTAAAAATATTTTTCAAGAAAATATACGATTCGAAATATTTTGAAGAAAAGTTATGTTTTTCCCATTTATATAGCTCTAAAGTCTGATAAGGAAGGTCATTTCTGAGGCCAGATTTAGATTAGGTTCGCTTAATCTTAATCTTTGCTTTCAGAAAAGTATACTTTAGTCCCCTTGACTGATATTTTTATGTCTGCACTTGTAAGTTTCCTCAAGTGCTGACATGTACTCAATAATGCTCCCCACTGTATATCCCTTTATTTGCTTTTAGTAACTATTTCGCAGGGAATTAAAAAAAAACCTTGTGATTAATTTTGTCAAATTTGTTTCCTTTGTATTCTAGAAAGCTCAGGTATATATGAAAAGTTATTCAGTTCTCATTGAACATTATTTAGACCTCATATACATATGTGACAGCGCATAGAGAAAGGGACCTAAGGGTATAAAAATTAATTTTTTTTTTTTTTGTGGACAACATCTGAGCATCGAATGAGACCGATCCCATGCTCTTCTGACCTTAGGTCCCTTTCTATCCTTAGGTCCCTTTCTATTTTGCGCGTCACATATATTAATTAATAGTATTTAAAAAATATCTAGATATGATTATTTGTCTTTTAATTCGACCTTTAATAATTCGAATCTTATGGCTTTCGATAATATCGTTTGTTAAAGGATATTATGAGTGCAGAGTGCTCTCTAATGCTTTATTACATTGAACATTAATTATAATTAATAATTAAAATAATTTTTAATTATAATAAATATTAACGCTTTCGTTTAATAACAGCATTTAAAAAATTGTAAAAACGAAAATTATAAATTTGGTTATATGTAAATTAATCCCATCACTTTGCTTGATGTGTCAAAAGAACAGAGTAGTGTTTTGGAAGATGACAAAGAAAACTGTTATAATTTTTTGTTGTTTCTTTAATATATTTATTTAGCACTTCTAGACGAAAACAAGAAATTCTAATTTAGTTTAAGCTACCAAATATTTCCAGAAATTCTAAAATGTCATCCTCCGATGATTTCCTTAGGCCAGAATGAAATCCGGAGAGTTACAAGCCTACAACAAATTATTTTTCACAATTTGTTTAATGAGTTGTGGGATTTTAACATACTCTAATACAAAATATTTAGTTTTTCAACATTTTTGTAATTTTTTACCAATTTCGATTAATCGATTAATCGCATTAAATTATTCGAATTATTCGTTATTCGAAATTTGGACATTTTAAATTGTTCGAACAATTTTTGAGCAAAATTGCTCGATTAATCGAATAACAATTTATCGACTGAATACCCTAGTAAGCAATAATGTACTATAAATTAAGTTCGAGTTTACCCAATAAAGAGATTGCTTTGCTTAACTTCTTAGGGAGCGTACCATCCGCTCCATGCAAAGTTTATAAAAAGTAAAACAAAAATCTTTTTATTTACACTAGTTACATATGCTAATAATCAGGGCAAGGAAGTTGATGTGCTGAAAATCGTGTTTTACGTAAAATAAAATATATACAATATTAAAAATCCAAAAATATGCGTTTAAATTTTTAAAAATGTATACTTATTATTGATTTATTTCAGCATTTTCAATATCATCAATTTAATTTTAGTAGTTTTTTGGATTAAAAAGTAGTTTAAACATCGGCAATGAGTGTTTTTTTATGGTCGGAAAGCTAATATTTACATTTTTCTAATATTTTCATCTTTGTGTAAAAAGAAATACAAAATAAAAAAAAAAAAAAAACGTATTCGTAAATACGAAGAAAATTTTGTTAATATAAATTGTGCAAAAACTCAGTTTTAGTTAAATATGGAAAATATATTACAAATATTCACTAAATTGCAAAATATGCAACAAAATTTGCCAGAATATGAATTAAAATGTTAATTTATATAAAAATATGCAAAAATACGAATTTAAAGCGAAATATACAATAATATGCATTAACAAATCGATGTCATTTTGTTGTAAATTTTTTGATTCGTGGCAATTTGTTGAGTAATTTGATTTGCTTTCACAGTTAAAATAAAAGAAATACTACATATCTGAACAATGGAAACCCTGTAACGCTTTTGCTCCTCACTGTTTTTTTTTGCAATATCAGCAGGGCTAGATTTTAATTTTGTTTTAAAAAATTGATGTTGTTGTTATTTTTTTACACTTTACTATACCAAACCACGAAGCATTTACAAATAAACAGAAAAACAACAATGGTCAACCAAGCGTTACGAATGAGTTTCCGTTCGTTAAGATTGCCTTGGTGTTTTCAACCTGTTAACTTTGCCCTTTTGTTTTAATATCATAAAAAAAGATAGTTTTTATATTGGCAAAAATAAATATTGAATTAAATAATATCAATATTGCGATTTTTTCAAATGTAGTGAATATACCATATTAGCATTAGGCTACAGTTACTTTAACAGAAATCGTAAAATTACTGGAAATTAAGAAAATTTTACTTCAAAATTTGTAAATCTACGAAAGTTTAATAGAATTTTATTGAATTATTAAGATTTCATGAGTTTTAAAATTATTCTTTTAAATTTGAAATCTTGGGAGTAATTTTATTTGTGGTCATTCGCCTTAATTGTATTTGATTCCATTAACATTTTAAGAGGGTATTTTCAATGCTAAATAATAGTAATTATTCCTTATTATTTTAATTATTTTCCCACAATATTCAGCTTTACTTAATAGGTATGAATATTTAGGTAACATTGGTCTACTAACTGTAATTTAATTGCGTAATTTTTTTGGGACTTTGACCAACAATTTAAGGCAATAAAGGTTTTTAACATATCTAAAATGGACATTTACGATCTCAACTAAGTATGATTAGATTATAAAAATTAAAAAACAAACATACATATTAAAATGGGGTGAAAGATCTTGCAGATAAACAAAAAAAATATGTATTAAAAATTTTAAATGTCTACATTATAATTGAAAATAAAATAAACTACTATGTAATAATAAAAATGGTTAAATTGAAAAAAAAGTCTATGTAATTTGTGTTTTTTTTATATCTTCTATGTGTTTTTCGACACAGGTGTCTTTTCAAATGGTTCATGATTATGATAATTTAGATTTTTTATATTTTTCTATATACTTTATCTTCTGACATGTTTAAGAAAAATGTATGCAGATGATTTGAAATACATTCATAATTGCTGTAAAATATAAAACAGAAAAATACTTACAAAGCCATTGACCATAAACGTTTGGTAAATACAATTTGAATATTATCATGTGCCATATTTTTTCTTTTTTTTTTAATTTACTTACATGGGTATATGTATGTATGTATTCTAAAATCCTATAATAGAAAAGCAATAATTGTTATCATGGATGGTAACCGAAACGATGCGGTTATCGGTAAGGGTATCGCTATTTTAGATTTCGCCATTTCATTCATTTATTTCGGTATCGGCATTTTAAGGGTAACGGTGTTTCAGTTATTTCGGTAACGATATTTTAAGAATAACGGCGTTTCGGTTATTTCGAAAACAGTATTTTAAAGTTTCAATTATTTCGAAGAGGTATTTTAAGGGTAACGGCAGTCAGTTATTCCGGTCTTTAAAAAAAAACTAAAATAACAACAAAACAAATTAATCAACTTAATTTATGTAGAATACTCAATAACCACGAGCAATTACCAAGAGCAGAGAATTAAAAATAGCGGTAACGGTATTTTAAGGATAATGGTGTTTTATTTATTTTGGTATCGGTATTTTAAGGATAACGGTAATTTGGTTATTTCCGTAACTATATTTTAAGGATAACCGTATTTCGGTTAATTCGGTAACGGTATTTTGAGCTCAATTGAATCGTTGACGGTATTTTAGCGGTACTGCCAAGAAGCATATATAACTAGGAGATGCAATCGTTTTCGGATCGCACATCGGACAGAAAATTATGATCTTGTCAGAGTTGTTAGCGAACATTATGGCGTTGTCTGACAAGGTCATCATTTTCTGTCCGATCTCCGGTTCGATGTGCGATTCGATAGCGATTGTATCTCCTAGTTATATATGCCCCATGGTATTGCCTGCCAACTATGTTTTTTTATGCAGTTAGAATGAAATTATTTATTATGATAAACAAAACTGTTAAATATACAGAATTTTAGTTATGTTTGAGTTAAATTTTTGTTAATAGAAAATAACAAATTAAACTGCTAAAATGAACAAAAATTTTTACTAAATAATTAGTAGCCTAAAAATCACAAATTGTTTTTTTAAATTTTCGAAGTTTTTTTTTCGATTTTTTTTAAATGCAAATAAAAATTGGGCCGTTTGAAAGCAGCAGTTTACAATTTTTTACCGAATATTTCTGTTAATTTAACAGTATAGACTGCTATAGTATAGTGTTGTTTTTTCAAACGCGTCGTATAGACCAAATACAATTAATATTGTCATTAATATGTATTTTTATTAATTCTAATTTAGTAGGTTTGAGGTTAAGAAGAAGAATAAACCTTCCTCAAAAGTTATAAACACATTAAATTTGCAAATCAGACTAGATCTAGTTTCTTCCTTTTTATGGACAGGCTTCATCAGTGATCTTCCATTAAATTGTATTATTGTTTATATTTTTATTGTCAGATTGTCTCTATATGAATAATTTCAGAAGTGATCAAACAGACATATACAAACATTCTACTTCAGATTCTCTCTGTTTATCTTCTTATTTCCTCCGTGTCACCTTTTCACAAATATTGCCACATTGACGTATGGTTTGTACGTACAAATGCAGGCAATTTGTGTATATTGGAGACGGACAGCCAACAGGGCATTGTTTATTTTTTATAGTATAGTGTTGTTTTTTCAAACGCGTCGTATAGACCAAATACAATTAATATTGTCATTAATATGTATTTTTATTAATTCTAATTTAGTAGGTTTGAGGTTAAGAAGAAGAATAAACCTTCCTCAAAAGTTATAAACACATTAAATTTGCAAATCAGACTAGATCTAGTTTCTGCCTTTTTATGGACAGGCTTCATCAGTGATCTTCCATTAAATTGTATTATTGTTTATATTTTTATTGTCAGATTGTCTCTATATGAATAATTTCAGAAGTGATCAAACAGACATATACAAACATTCTACTTCAGATTCTCTCTGTTTATCTTCTTATTTCCTCCGTGTCACCTTTTCACAAATATTGCCACATTGACGTATGGTTTGTACGTACAAATGCAGGCAATTTGTGTATATTGGAGACGGACAGCCAACAGGGCATTGTTTATTTTTTATAGTATAGTGTTGTTTTTTCAAACGCGTCGTATAGACCAAATACAATTAATATTGTCATTAATATGTATTTTTATTAATTCTAATTTAGTAGGTTTGAGGTTAAGAAGAAGAATGCTATTTGCATTCAACTAAATTTAACATAAAAATAAAAAAAAAATTTTGTAGATATTTTTGTTTTTGCTATTTTTAGTCCACTAATATTTAACTAAATATTAGTAGATATGTTAATATTAACTAAATTTCTGTAAATTTAACACTGTTCTTATTTTATTAGTATTTGGGGGAAAAAAATCTGCTAATTTAAATTTTTAACAAATTTTTAGTTCCGTTTTCTGCTATTTTTACAGATTTATTTCTATGAGCGTAGTTGGCGCTTGCTTTCTCTATTAAATATCCGATATTAAAATACAATAAAACTTTGTATTTTTATACAATTTAGGTAAACTGTTAAATTCAAATTTAACCTTAGTTTTGACAATTTAAACCATGCACTGAAAAAATAAGTTAGTAGAAAAATTAGTAAAACGTCTTGTATATCAAGTGTACTAGTTTCCAGCAATTTTTTTTTTTGCTGAAATTGTGTTTTCTGCTAAATGTTTAGGTATATTTTTCACCACTAAACTAATTTTGAACTAATATTTTACTAATTTATTTTGCTACTAAAATTATGATGATATTCACACTGGGAATTTTTTTTGTTCCCTTTCTCTTTAAAAGCGATTGTTTTTTTATAATTATCTACAGCATACAGTTGGCATAAGTGTTTGAGACTTACACGCTGAAAAATATTGCCCTGAAGGAAACATATTTGCTGGTGATATACACTCAGGGAATTATGTAGGTAAAATCAACTGCAAATGATAGTTAAAATAACTGCATTTGAAGTTAAGAAGGTGTATACTACATTTGCATTTAAATCAACTGGAATTATTTTTTATGAAGTTGTTTTTAACCGTTAAAAATCAACTGACAAATGTAGTAAAAACAACTACAAATGCGATTAAAACAACGTACATGCAAATTATTGTGAAACTAAAAATAACTGCAAATGTAGTTAAAATAACATAAATAAAAATTATTTTAAAAATTATTAATTTAATAAAAACAAATTTATGTAAATACTCTTAACTTAATTTTATTCCATAATAAATTATAAACCTTTTTTTCTGCTGGTAGAAAGGGATGAAAATATAAAAGAACTGAAAGAAAATAAAAACAATAAATTTTAATATTCCCGTAAATAAATTTATATTTTATATTATAAAACTTGCCTTATTATTTTAATAATTCAATAAAATATATAACTTTTTCCTTATTACGCGTCTTCACTTTTTAGCGTTGTTTTATGACTAAGACAAGAGAAAACATGTTCTTCTCATATTCTTTCACTAGAAATTTCTAAACAATTACTTCGTACACACATTCTTCTTTACTTCGTACACATACTCGCTTGAAAATTTAAGTATTTGTAACAAGAGTCAAAATAACTGCATAAAATAAATGTTACTACAATGTAGTAAAAAAAATTTTACTACATTACAAAATTTTGTTCAAAGTCAATTAACTGCAATTGTAGTTAAAATAACTACAACCGCATTACTACACAAATAACTGTCATGTAGCAACTGCAGAACTTTTCTGAGCGTATATATGTTTGAAAAAACACTAAAAATATATTTGCCGTGTTTCTAATATAATATTTTTGCCTGTAAATATAATATATAAATGTTTATCATTATAAATGAATGTTATTTTAATTTGACTCTAGATTAGGGTGACCATTCGTACTGATTTGATCAGTATATGTACTGATTTTTGGTATATATACTGATAATGGATCTGTTTCCTGTACTTAAAAAACTGGATTTTTTCATGCGAAAAAAGTTTTGTCTTGGGTTTTGTATAGGGAGATGGTTAACCGAAAAATGTTGTTGCCTCAACCAAACCATTCGGTTGACAACAAATTAGGTTGGCTGCATAATCAATTTTTTTTTATGTTAATTTTTTTTTTCTAATTTGTACTGATTTGAAGTCAGAAAAAAATGGTCAGCCTACTCTAGACCAGAGCTTTGAAGAATTAATTCCTTAATTCAATTTTTCAATTCTGAATTAAAAATTCTATGAATTAATTCACTAAGCACCATATATTGAATGGAATTAATTCATATTTGCTATCGTTCGATTTATTTTGTTACGAATTAATTCAATTGCAATAGTTCTTTTTATTAAATCAAATGAATTAATTCACCGGTGAACGCGTTCAATTTTATAAATCCAACGGAAAAAAAGTGAATTAATTCCTTACTAAATTAATTCACCACTGAATTCATTCAATTTCATTTTCATTCAGTGAATTAAAAAAAAAATATAATTACATTCAGTGAATTAAAAAAAAAAATAATAAGTTCACTGAATTGAAAAAAAAATAAAATAAGTTCACTGAATTGAAAAAAAATAAAATAAGTTCACTGAATTCAAAGCCTGTTTTTTGCCGTTCAGTAGAAGAAAACAATAATAAGCAATTTTACAGCGTGTGCTAGTAACAAATTAGAAACCGGATGCTGTTTATCAACCTACATGATTCAAAAATAAAGCCTTTTACGATTAAAAATAAAAACTTTACAGATATAGATAAATTTGGAAAAAAATATAACTATATAACTAGTTCGAAAAATTAATAGTTATATTTTTTTTCCAAATTTGTCTATACCTGTAAAGTTTTTATTTTTAATAGTAAAATGCTTTATTTTTGAATCATGTAGGTTGATAAACAGCATCCGGTTTCTAATTTGTTACTAGCACACGCTGTAAAATTGCTTATTTAAAAATTTTATTTGTACATTATTGTTTTCTTCTACTGAACGGCAGAAAACAGGCTTTGAATTCAGTGAACTTATTTTATTTTTTTTCAATTCAGTGAACTTATTTTATTTTTTTTTCAATTCAGTGAACTTATTATTTTTTTTTTCAATTCACTGAATGTAATTTTATTTTTTTTTTAATTCACTGAATGAAAATGAAATTGAATGAATTCAGTGGTGAATTAATTCAATAAGGAATTAATTCACTTTTTTTCCGTTCGATTTATAAAATTGAACGCGTTCACCGGTGAATTAATTCATTTGATTTAATAAAAAGAACTATTGCAATTGAATTAATTCTTTGATTTTGTTGTTTGATGAACGCATTCAATTGAATGAATTCAGTGAATTACTTAAGAAAAGGAATTCATTCAATTCTAGAGAAAATTGAATTCGATTGGTAGTGAATTCATGCAAAAAGGAATTAATTCTTCAAAGCTCTGCTCTAGATCATAAATTAATATCACTTTCTGTTTAAATTATTTTCAAATCAAAGAAAGATGATACAATTTTTACAAGTAAATTACATTTATCATTAGTATATTTGCACTCCACAAATATAATAATAATTAAATAAAATGGCAAATATATTTTTGTTTAAGTGCGATAATATGGCCCACATACAAACATTACATTGTTTGCCTGGAGACATATGTATTATTACAATAAAAATAAAATTATTGCAAGCACACCTCAAACATAAATATAGTAGTTTATAAACATATATAATTGCTTGCAAATATATCCAACAACTTCGTGTAAATATAAGTAATTGAGATACAATTTTGTTAATATTTTATTTATAATTAATTTTATATATTTTAAATTAAGTCACTTCGACAATGTGGAAGTCTTGACATTTTTATAAATGTTTATCATTATAAATGAATGTTATTTTAATTTGACTCTAGATTAGGGTGACCATTCGTACTGATTTGATCAGTATATGTACTGATTTTTGGTATATATACTGATAATGGATCTGTTTCCTGTACTTAAAAAACTGGATTTTTTCATGCGAAAAAAAGTTTTGTCTTGGGTTTTGTATAGGGAGATGGTTAACCGAAAAATGTTGTTGCCTCAACCAAACCATTCGGTTGACAACAAATTAGGTTGGCTGCATAATCAATTTTTTTTTATGTTAATTTTTTTTTTCTAATTTGTACTGATTTGAAGTCAGAAAAAAATGGTCAGCCTACTCTAGACCAGAGCTTTGAAGAATTAATTCCTTAATTCAATTTTTCAATTCTGAATTAAAAATTCTATGAATTAATTCACTAAGCACCATATATTGAATGGAATTAATTCATATTTGCTATCGTTCGATTTATTTTGTTACGAATTAATTCAATTGCAATAGTTCTTTTTATTAAATCAAATGAATTAATTCACCGGTGAACGCGTTCAATTTTATAAATCCAACGGAAAAAAAGTGAATTAATTCCTTACTAAATTAATTCACCACTGAATTCATTCAATTTCATTTTCATTCAGTGAATTAAAAAAAAAATATAATTACATTCAGTGAATTAAAAAAAAAAAATAATAAGTTCACTGAATTGAAAAAAAAAATAAAATAAGTTCACTGAATTGAAAAAAAATAAAATAAGTTCACTGAATTCAAAGCCTGTTTTTTGCCGTTCAGTAGAAGAAAACAATAATAAGCAATTTTACAGCGTGTGCTAGTAACAAATTAGAAACCGGATGCTGTTTATCAACCTACATGATTCAAAAATAAAGCCTTTTACGATTAAAAATAAAAACTTTACAGATATAGATAAATTTGGAAAAAAATATAACTATATAACTAGTTCGAAAAATTAATAGTTATATTTTTTTTCCAAATTTGTCTATATTTGTAAAGTTTTTATTTTTAATAGTAAAATGCTTTATTTTTGAATCATGTAGGTTGATAAACAGCATCCGGTTTCTAATTTGTTACTAGCACACGCTGTAAAATTGCTTATTTAAAAATTTTATTTGTACATTATTGTTTTCTTCTACTGAACGGCAGAAAACAGGCTTTGAATTCAGTGAACTTATTTTATTTTTTTTCAATTCAGTGAACTTATTTTATTTTTTTTGCAATTCAGTGAACTTATTATTTTTTTTTTTCAATTCACTGAATGTAATTTTATTTTTTTTTTAATTCACTGAATGAAAATGAAATTGAATGAATTCAGTGGTGAATTAATTCAATAAGGAATTAATTCACTTTTTTTCCGTTCGATTTATAAAATTGAACGCGTTCACCGGTGAATTAATTCATTTGATTTAATAAAAAGAACTATTGCAATTGAATTAATTCTTTGATTTTGTTGTTTGATGAACGCATTCAATTGAATGAATTCAGTGAATTACTTAAGAAAAGGAATTCATTCAATTCTAGAGAAAATTGAATTCGATTGGTAGTGAATTCATGCAAAAAGGAATTAATTCTTCAAAGCTCTGCTCTAGATCATAAATTAATATCACTTTCTGTTTAAATTATTTTCAAATCAAAGAAAGATGATACAATTTTTACAAGTAAATTACATTTATCATTAGTATATTTGCACTCCACAAATATAATAATAATTAAATAAAATGGCAAATATATTTTTGTTTAAGTGCGATAATATGGCCCACATACAAACATTACATTGTTTGCCTGGAGACATATGTATTATTACAATAAAAATAAAATTATTGCAAGCACACCTCAAACATAAATATAGTAGTTTATAAACATATATAATTGCTTGCAAATATATCCAACAACTTCGTGTAAATATAAGTAATTGAGATACAATTTTGTTAATATTTTATTTATAATTAATTTTATATATTTTAAATTAAGTCACTTCGACAATGTGGAAGTCTTGACATTTTTATATTTCACAAAGTTTTCCAAACAATTTCAAAAGAATCACACAAAATTCAATTTCTAGTTTTAAATTTTCAGCAAATAAATTAACTAAAGTATAATTTCTCTACAAATTTGTTGAGTTTTTTCAGACTACTAATGTTTAGCAAAAAGTCTTATTGATTTTAGCAAGGATTTTTTCATTTGCAATCGACTAAGTGTTAGCACATCTTTTGCTGAATTCACTAATTTTTTAGTTGCTGATTTTTAGAAAAACGTTTTTTGTTTTTCCTGTAAAATTTTTTAAATGTAACTTACGGCTTTTTTGATTTCATTTAACGACATGGAGACTTAAGTGCCTATGCATAATAATTTGAAAACCTAAGAAGACTTTTATAAAATGAATTTTGTATGAAAAATTTGTTTTATAAATCACTTATAAATTTAAAAAGGGATTATGCATATGACCCTTAACATTTAAAAACGCAAAGCGGACCCGCACTAAATAAAAACTTACATTTTTTCATTTCCATACTCTTTTCAATGTTGCCATAATTTAAAAAAGTAATCTCATTATTTGGTGGTGTTCGGAGATGGAAAAGTTAATACAATCGTACTTTTTTTTAATGTTTTTTCTTCAAGTTTATTATTGTTTTCGGACCCATTAAACCTGTGATTATAATTTAATATCTTTACTAAGGTTAAAATAAAAAAAAAAAGATTTCTTTATCAAAAAAAAAAAAAAGAGTCTTTTATCAATTTTATCTGTTGTTTTAAGATGATTTTAGTAAAAATTTGTCAGTTAAAAATAACAGCAATTTTATTTTGAAGGTAAATACCTTTGCTGCATTTTAACCGAATAAATATACATTTGTTTTAACTGTAATTTGAGGAATATTCTACCGAAAAACTTTTTTGTGTATATACGGAACATACATACACTCAAAAAAAAAGTCAGTAAAGTCAGCAAAAAATGTTGCTGTGTCAGCAAATTTTTAGTCTGGATCGTGCTTGCAAAAAAGTTGGTAATTTCAGCAACAGGTTTACTGAAAATCAGCGAGCTGATTTCTACCAAAAAAATAGTAACCTTCAGCAAAAGTTTTGCTAACACTTAGTCGACTGCAAATGAAAAAAATCCTTGCTAAAATCAGTAAACTTTTTGCTGAATATTAGCAGACTGAAAAAACTCAAAAAACTTGTAGCGAAATTTTACTTTAGTTAATTTATTTGCTGAAAATTTAAATATAGAATATGTGTAGAGTTGTTTTTCTTTTTTTGTTATTTCCGTTTCCAGACAAGCTGTGACATCTACATCTTACATCTACATCTTGTCTATCTGGTTGTCGTCCACGCTATGAATGCGGTTATCAATTTTTGTAGCAAAATAAATTAGTAAAACATTAGTTCAAAATTAGTTTAGTGCTAAAAAAATATAACTAAAATTTTTGCTGAAAAAGGAATTTCAGCAAAAAAATTGCTGAATACTAGTACACTTGATATACAAGACGTTTTACTAATTTTTCTACTAACTTATTTTTTTGAGTGTACTAATTATTTCAAGATTTCATTAGCATTGCATTGATATTAATTGTAATGAAATTTTCTTCATTACTATTTTGTATTGTAGAGTAATGCTAATACTTAAAATATAAATATCTTTGTACATTATTTTATCAAAATATATTTATAAATGAATCGCTTTAAAGATTATTTCATTTGGAACTTAATGCCGCTGTTTATTGTTTGTAATTTCACAGTTTCTTGAACAATATAATTTTAGGCCCCCAAGATCAGGCTTAAGAAAATTATGTTTCAACTTTCCAAACTACTGAACTAGGAAGGTTTTAACCGTAACAATAATACTTTTAACCAATTTAATTTTATCGTAGTGTTTTTTCGTCTTCTGCGTTTTACATAATTTTCATTTGTTATTTCGTTTAAGCCAGAAAAAGGGGGACTTAACTTCAAACTAAAAAAAAATTATAATTTAAAAAAAGAAGCACGCTCTTTCTTAAGCAAGCGCAACCAAGTGAATACAAAAAATTGTTATTAGCGTCTCATAGAATAATTTCAATTATTACACCTGTTCCAGAGAAGCATCATCATAATAATTTACAATGAACAGTGACGCGCGAAAACAATAAGCTACACTGTGATCATGAGTCCAAAATGATAAAGCATTTAACATCTATTTTTTTCCTTCTGCTATCATTCCACAATGGTATTGAATAGAACTACAATATGGTTAAAGGGAAAACTTTTCTTAGAAAACCTATCAACATTGTGATATATAGATGAATGTATATCTTTTGTGTACAAACAATCTGGAGTGTCATAAATGCCTTGTGATAGCTAAGAAATATTTTTCAACAACTTGTTGTGATCTTCATTGATCTTGTCTGACAAAAGTTTGTATTTTTTATAATTTCTATATTTTCCAGATTACAAACCAACACTTTACCACACTTAACCATTCAATTCTTCAAATCGTATTCTACTTTCATGTTGCATTTTTTATGTTGCACGTTTATCATGTAGTAATAGAAATAAAACTAAACAAAAAATCAATCAATGAATAAAAATGATCAATGCTTAGCGATAATATTTAAGCTACTGTTAGTAGGTAGTGTTTATTGAGTGGTTAAGTTTACGCACTGTATTGTTTCTTACCAAAACCTTTGTTATAGATTCTATACTCCATATTTAAAGCCATCATCTAAGGATGTGGTTGAACTTTAGAAAAAGAGATTTGAAAGAGAAGTATTCTATGAGACACTCTTGAAATTTCAATAACATTTTAAAAACTTATAAAATTGATAATTTCTGAAATACAATTGATAAAACTGAAATTCAATTGATAATTTCTGAAATACAATTGATAAATCTGAAAAACAATTGATAAGTTCTGAAATACAATTGATAAAACTGAAATTCAATTGATTAT